>CM057452.1:1281290000-1282685000 GCA_016271365.2 Neoceratodus forsteri
CCCCTTTTAGAAACCTTCGGGTGTCACCACAGGGTTTAATACTAAAAAGCAGCCCGGGGAATTCCAACTGATCCATGACTGGTCCAACCCCAAGGGAGGGTTGGTAAATGACACCATAGCAGAAGAGCAAAGATCAGTTTCTTATGCAACTCTGGATATGGCGGTGGAGATAATATGGGCAGTACATGGGGCGTGCCTAGCCAAGACAAACATAGAGGCATCCTTTCGGCTACTCCCAGTGAGGGTGAAAGTTTGGGACCTATTGGGCTTCAAATTCAAGGGCAAGTATTACTTTGACAAGGCAATACCAATGGGGTGTTCAGTGGCATGTGCAACTTTTGAAATTTTCAGCAGTTGGCTACAGTGGATGTTTGGGGAGTGATATGGGTTTAAAACTGTGGTATATTATTTGGATATTTTTCTGTTGATAGGTCAAGGGAGCAAGGGACATTAGAAATGCTCATGGAGTTCCATGACATGTGTGCGGATCTGGGGGTGCTGCTAGCAGAGGGAAAGATGCTGGGGCCAGCCTGGAAGTTAGAGTTTTAGGGAAATGAGGTGGATGCAGAAGAAGGGATATTTCTCTTACCAGCAGTCCAGGTGGCCAGATTGATGGAGTTGATCAACTGAGTGAAAGGTAGGAGGTGGGTCCCATTGTCAGTCATGCAGCAGTTATTGAACCACTTAAATTGTGGTTGCCAGGCAGTCATACCAGGGAGAACATTTACCTGTTAGCTGGCCAGGGCCATGGGAAAGGCACGACTACCACATATTTGGTTATACATTTCAAAGGGCATCCAGCAGGACTTGGAGGTATGGGACCCATTTTCAGTGCAGTACAATGGGGTCACCTTTCGGCAGGAGGACTGGCTTTTCAAAACTGACATTGGGTTCTATACAGGTGCAACAGGGGCATATGGGATCGGGGCATATTTTCTAGGGGACTGGATATCAGAGACATGGCCAGAGGAATGGGGACAGAGGGGTTTGCTATGGGATATCACGTTTTGGGGAATTTTTCCAAATGGTTAGTGGTGACCATTTGAGGGAAGCAGCTGGGGAATCAAAAGGTAATTTTCTAGAGCAACAACCGAGCAATGGTAGAGGTGATAAATAGGCAAAGGGATTCCATGGAAATGGTGACCAAGATTGTCAGGCAGCTGATGCTGGAAGGGCTTCAGTTGAATCTGTCTTTCAAAGCAAGGCATATTCAGGGGATAAAAAATAAGGTGACTGACAGCCCTTCCCATCTTCAGTTGAACAGGTTCAGGTCAATGGCACCAAAGGCCACCACCTGGAGAACATCGGTCCCATCCCTCTTCTGGGAGATTGGATGTAAAGAGCCCAATCGCTGTTTTGAAACTCTTGGTCTACAAATATGCTGAGAGCATATGAAGGAGCGTGGAAAGCATTCCAAGAGTTTCAGCAGCAGTCAGGAATGGAGGTAAATGTGGAAGTAACTGAAGGGCAGGACATGAGATTTATGGTACTGAAATGGTAGGAGGTAATGGCACACTCCACTCTGTGGGTACAATTAGCAGGGATTGGGTTGGTATGTATTTTGCATGAGTGGGAGGAACCCAACATGGCACCGGTAGTATGGCACATGTTACAGGGTTGGAAAAGGTTACAAGAGAGACAGCTAGACAGCAAGAGGCCAGTGGCAGGACTGCTACTGGGCAGGCTGCCTGGGATTGTAAAATGTATATGCACATCTGGGTATGAGGCATGTTTGTTTAGAGCAGTTTTTCTAGTTATGGCCGGGATGCATTTAGTTTCAGTGAAGTGGTCGGCAAGAATAGAAAGGATGAGGTTGGGAGTCTACATTAGGGGAGAGGTACGATGGTGGAAGGATAGGGTGGTTATATGGTTACAGTGATCCAAGATGGACCAAGCAGTTCAGGGTACTAAGGCGATTTTGAAGAGAAGCTAGGGAGGGGGCCAGCATATAGTGAAGGCACTGGAGGAGTATAAAGGGATGAGACCTTCCATGGCAGGCAGGTTGTTTGTGCACAGGGATGGATCCCTGGTCACCTGCTATAAGGTGACAGGGGTGTTGAAGAAGTTAATGGAAATTTTTAAGGGAGAACACAGAAGAATTTCCATCCCATTCATATTGGATAGGCACGGTATCAGAGGTGACCACAAGGGGGGTATCAGAAAAGAAAATTAAGGAGGTAGGCAGATGGAGATCTGGTTGCAATAAAGGAAATATCAGAAAACTGTGATAATAATGTTGATTTTATTTTTTCACAGATGCAGGGCATAAGAAAAATGTGTGGATTGTAGGGCATTCATTCATGTACTGGGGCAGGGAGGCATGCTGCAACAAGACCCAGAGGGAGACAGCTGTGGAGGTCGGCCGAGGACACCCGAGTGCAGTGGAAAAGGGTCAGAGGGATGCATTGGGTACAGTTGTTGCCCCTCTTGGAACAGTTTAAACTAAAGTGGCCTTGGCCTGACCTGATAGTCTTGCATCTGAAGGGGAAACAATCTAGGAAGAGGGCCATGGAGGGAATTATTTCAGGAGATAAAGAGAGATTTGGAGACCATCAGAAGTTGGTGATCCAGGGTCATAGTGGGGAGTCAGAAGCTATACCGAGATGAATTTGCTGACAGGCAAGGGACATCAGGGCAACAGAGAACATACTAACTGCCAGCAGAAACAGGCCTCATGGTCTATCAAGTCTACTTGATTATGCTGCTAGCCCATCAATTTGCAGCTGCCACACCCTCCCCTTCCCTCCTCATAACAACCACCCCTCACTCCCTCCCACCCCGTCTTAAATCCTCCCACCGTTCTACACAACATCACTTCCTTGGGCAGAATATTCCACTTGTCTACCACACTTTCTGTGAAAATTGCCTCCTGATTTCCCTCCTGAATCTTCCCTCCAATCTCAGCCAATGCCGTCCTGTGTCCCTCTCCCTTCTGATCTGAAGAATCACTTCTGTATTAGTCTTGTTTATTCCCTTTAAGTATTTAAATGTTTCAATCATATCCCCCATCACTACTCTCTTCCAGGGAATACATGTTCAGCTCTCCCAGCCTCTCCTCATAGGATTTTCCCTCCAGCCCCTGGATCATCCTCGTTGCCCTACGTTGCAGCCCCTCCAGCAATCTGATGTCCTTCTTCAGGAATGGATGCAAGTACTGCATGCAGTATTCCAGGTGTGGCCTGACCAGTGATCTGTGCAAGGGAAGGATCACCTCTCTGTGCCTGGAGGAGATTCCTCTCACTATGCACCCCAGCATCTTGTTTGCCTTTGAGGCCACCTTCCTACACTGAGCAGAGAGGTTCATACTCCCCATTATTTGTACCGCTAGATCCTTTTCCTCCATGGTGCTTTCCAACTGTACCCCTCCCAACTGATATTTTCTCCCTGGTTCCTTGCTCCAAAGTGCAGGACTTTGCACTTCCTGGCATTAAACCCTAACTGCCATGTTTCCTACCACTCCTGTAGTTTGTTCAGGTCTTCCTGTAGCCCCCTCAACCCTTGTATGTCATCTATCACAGCTCTGATATTAGTATCATCTGTGAACAGACTGATCCTACTCCGGGTTCCATCTGAGATATTAGCTATGAATATCCCAAACAGCACCGGTCCCAATACCAATCCGTGGTTCACCTCACTCATAACATCCCTAGGTGATGAGAGTTCCCCCCTCCACCACCACTCTTTGCTGCCTACCCCTCAGTCAGTTGGTGATCCAATGGACCATTTTTGTTCCCCCTATGTATTCCAGCTTACCCTCCAGCCTCCCATGCAGCACTGAGTCAAAGGCCTTGTGGAAGTCCAAATACAGGATGTCCACTGCATAGCCCCTGTCCAGTTCCCTGGTAATTCAGCCATAGTACCCAACTAGGTTTGTCTGGCAGGATCTGCCTAAGCCAAAACCATGTTGATGACTATCTCGGAGACCATTTTCTTCCAAAAAGGTCACTGGCCTCTCTTTTAGGATTGACTCCATGAACTTCCCCATGATTGAAGTGAGACTCACTGGTCTGCAGTTGCCTGGATTATTCTTCGGGACACTTTTATGAATGGGCACCACATGGGCCTTCCTCAAGTCCTTGACAAGCATCCTGTGTACAGTGATGTACTGAACAGGTCTACCAGTGGTCCTGCCAGGATCTTTGCTAGCTCCCTAAGTACCCTAGGGTGAATGCCATCTGATCCCAGTGCCTTGTCCACCCTCAGCACCCTTAGTCCTTCTAGCACTCTATGGAAGGCACAAACAGGCGGCTAAAAACTACACGATAGAGCCATGCAAAATACTCACAAACAGGCACTTCAGCAACAGCACGGCTTCTTATGACAGGAAGTCTCATAAACATTCAAAACTGATGTAAAGGATAAAAGCAAATGTTTATTGCATAGAGACACCAGACCACAGATACAAACATGTCCCTCCCCCTAAAAACAGCCAAACATTTTTGCGCTAACTCTAGCGCTTTCTCAAGGCTCTCTAGCACCCTGTCCTCTGTAATCCTGATACCATTCACCCTATCCCCCGCCCACTCCATTCTTCCCATAGGATATCTTCTCCCCCTTCTCCTTTGTGAACACAGAGAAGAAGTATTCATTCAGTGCCTCTGCCTGGTCCTCCCCTTCTCCACCCACCCAACCCCATCCTTCCTAATTCTCACAATGTGGTATTTGTTCCTCCTTCTGTCTCCAATGTATCTGAAGAAGTTCTTTCCCCCTGTCTTGATTCCCTGTACCAGTTTCAGCTCTCTGGATGCCTTGGCCACTCTGACTAACCTAGTAACCTCCCTGGACTTCTTTGTGTACTCGTCTTTGTCCCCTTGACCTCCCAATTTCCTAAGCCTCTGGAATGCCTTTCTCTCGGCCTTCACACCTTCCATGACCTCCTGAGTCTGCCAGCTTTGGATACTTTTCCCTACCCTTCTTGCTCCATGTCCAGATACACATTTCAGTTACCTCAGCTAATCCTTTTTTAATGAAAGAGAAGGCAAGAAAGAGCCTTCTTCACTAAAGCCAAATAAATAAATATGTGCATGACGTGGGAAAAGGTACCACATGTTTTGTGATGACCTATAGTCCACTGGTGAGCAAGGTGGGCAGCCTAATCAGACAGTTCTGGCCCAAACTTAGAAGTGATCCTATACTATGAGTGGTTACTAGGGAAGTACCAAGAATTTCATTCAGGAGGGAAAAACATCTGAGGGATACATTAGTTCACAGTCAATTCTCTAAATGAATTGTTACTCCCATGTAACCCTCATGGCTACCAGTGAAGCTTGCAGGTATGTACAAATGTGGAAACTGTAGAATATGCAGCTACTGTTGTCAGTCTAAAATATTAAATTAAGCCATTTAAACAGGCCATTGGAGATTAGGGAATTTATAGAATGTTTCATAAGCTTTGTAGTCTATATCTTGTGGTGTGACTCCACAAAGATGTATATTGGACATACAGTATGTACATTAAAGGAATGCATTTTAGAACATGTGCACAGTGTAAAGAATGCAGATACACTTTATGGGTCTGGAGTAGATTCCCACTAATAAACATGTGGGGAAACAGATTAAACAGACCATTGCAAAGGAAAATATTTTGGATCGTTATGCTCAAAAATCTGAAAACACATGGCATTAATGAAGATTGGGATCTTAAGCACTTCCTCTAACCCAGCAGCAGTTTAGACAGATCTGTCACTTGTAGATACTGTAGTTCCATAAACTTAAAGTCCCTTTCCTTTCCCCCTCCCCTGCCTTTTCCCTTATCTCAGAAATCAATGGTCGTATATAAACATATTTTAAGAGAACAGTGTTACTGAAATTAATTATGTGTATTTATTTAATCTTGCTATTTCTCTTTCATTTCTTTTGTAGAACTATAGACGGTGATGATTTCTGTACGTTGAGAGTGGATCCCCTCCGAGTGCAATGAAATTTGCAATTACCTGGGAGACTGCAACACTTACTAATATTACCCAGCAGTTTTGTAAATTTATTCCTTTCAATACTTTCTTGTAAAACAACAATTTCCAAAATAATTTAATTGCAAAAGAGTTCTGAACTAGGTATTTGTGATGGAAGGGATATAATGGTACTCAGCATTAGAGATGCAGCGAATTTAAAATTTGCTGGCGAAGTGCATGCAAAGTAGGCCACTTCGCGTTGCAGCGGAGTGGGCAATGCAAAGTGCTCACTTCGCCTTGTCATTACCACTCCGCGTTGGCATAATGAAAATGCGAAGTACGATGAAGTCATTGTTTTTAATGGACTTCGCATTCCTCATTATGATTCTAAGTGATCCACTTGGTGTTTCAGACTTGGCAGGCCCCCCACAGATCACATGGCTTACAGTATAAGTCACATGCTTTCTAGCCAGGCAGGAAGGAGGTGAGTCACACAGACAGTTTCACTTTCTGCTGTGCAGACTGAGAGAGAGGAGTGTGTATGTACTAGAGAGAGGAGTGTTTTTTTGATTGCAGAGAGAGTTAAAATGTGATACTCAAACCAACAGCTATTTTAAAAGCTACATTTTTTTTGTCTTTTCTGTACTATATTTTACTTAATTTGTTCTTTCTGTAAATTTTATTTTTCTTACCTACTTAGTTGTTTGTGTGTGTGTGTGTGAGTGTGTGTGTGTTGTGCTTGTGTAGTGAGATGGAGCAGGATGAGGGAATGTCTGGGGTGAGGGCAGCTCTGGGAGAGTGTGGTAGTACGTGTCGTCGCATGGGCACCCATTTGTGTTGGACCGCTCTAAACTTATGAGTGTCCAACCCCCAGAATCAGGACCAGCACCGCCTCCTGACTCCAAGGCAGTTCAACCACCACCACCACCATCACCAAGTCCAGCACAAGGTCCTTTGGAGCAGGATGTGCCTGTTCCTCCAGGCCCAGGTGTGGATACCACCATCAGAACTGCTGAGCAGTGTGAGCAACCTACTGCCAGTTCATTTGGCCCTCCCTTGCCTGTGTCTGGTCCTCCCTGCACCTCCGTTGTTTGGCAGTTTTTTGACTGTGTCGGGGGGGACAGCATTGTGGTTAAGTGTTGCCTATGTGCGGTGGAGGTGCACCGTGGCCCCCGGGGAGTCACCTGGGGATTGGGGGCCAGCTCACCCATATACTTATTCACCACTAGTTGGAGTGGCAGGCTGCCACAGAACGGACCATGTCTGCACCTGCTGGCCATTCTGTGGCAGAGGGTGCCACTGTGCATAGTGGGTGTAGCATTCCTAAGAAGAGGAGGGCCACAGCAGCACCTGTTGCCCCACCAGCACCCCCCCCCACGACCACCACCAGCAGGTCAGCCTGTTGAAGGAGTGGATGCCAGAGAAGTGCGTGTAACACTTTCTGACTTAGCAGTTCTCTGGAGTGCTGTTGAGGAGAACAGCGAGAGGATGAGTGCTGTGGGGCAGCGGCTGGATGACAAAGAGGGACATCAGCTTCAAATTATGTCCATGCTGAAACTGTTGCTGGATCACCATAGGATCCCACATTCGTTCTGTTTCCTCACACCATGTCCTCCCCCCCACCTTCCTTGCTGTGCCATAAAATGTATTCATCCACCATCCCTGACCCTTGTATGTAATTATGCCCTTCTTTTGTTGTCTTCAGTATGCGTTACACTTTGTATTCTGGGGCCCCTTCCTTCTGTTAAGTGTCTGTGTGTTTTGTGTATGTGCACTGTTTTGGTGCCTCATTTTTCTGCATCCGCAAAAGGCATCTGTCTTGTGTCCAGAAAATTGACAAGTGGTAACACAGTGAAATGAGACTGTTTCAGCAGATACAAAGTCCATCAGAATTTATGGCGCAGTCAGTCATGCGCACAACCGTAGCACAGAGTCCCCAGATTTTATCTACAGTCCCAGAATGCATCCACCATGTGTCTAGAAAATTGACAAGTGGTAACACAGTGAAATGAGACTGCTTCAGCACATACAAAGTCCCCCAGAATTTATGACGCACTCAGTCATGCACACAACAGTGGCACAGAGTCCCCAGATTTTTTCTGCAGGCCCAGAATGCATCCTCCTTGTGTGCAGAGAAGTGAAAAGTGATAATCTCAACTGGAATGAAAGGTGCCCTTTAGATGTACAGTAATAGTAGCCTTGGTGAGTAGATACATACATATATATATATATATATATATATATATATATACTGTATATATATATATGGTTGTGTATTTTGCAGGTGATGATGAGGGGGGTTGAACTTGACATGGGCATGTATTCATGCTATTATTCTGCATCACACAGAGGTGACTCCATCCCCGAACTGTTGCTGTGCACTATCCAGTGCTCAATGAGAATTTTTTGCACTTAAATGGAACCGCATAGCTCTCAAGCACAGGAAGGTAAGTATTTCTTTTTTTGGGGGGGGTCATATTTTCAGTTTTGTCTGTAATGGTTTGTTATTATTTTATTTCTTCACAGATTTCATCAGCATTCTTCTGGAGTCCGGTTCTTAATGATGGTCAAGGTCATGGAATGAAACGACTTCTGCGTGTTGCATGTGTGCCCAAGCTTGGGTTGGGGAGGGGTGTGTCTGATCATGTTGATGAGCTTCTTTGGATAAGGCCACTTTGACAGAACAACAAAGTATTGTGAATTTTCCTAAAAAAAGAAATGAAAGACTTCTTAAAAGTTACATCTTCATTGTTACGTGTCCCTCCCTGGTTCTCAAATCTCAATCCCTATTGTCAAGTAAGTTACATTTCAGAGACACATCTGGTCAAGTATTAAGGCAACCTGTTGTTTGCAATATTTGCAGCAGTCTTTACAGAGCAATGAAACAAATGAAATAAAATCTTCATACTTACCAGAATGGATTTCACATGGACATTACATCGCTTCCTCTCTGACTGTACAGTATAGCTACAGCATCTTTCCCAACGAGTAATATTACTGATGCAGCCTGTTTTTGTTCTCCTGTAAAAGAAACAAAATAAGTGTACTGTATGTGTTTTGCCACTGCGGCTCTGAAAAGCTACAGAAAACAAACCAGATAACTTATGGAAGTGAGGCAGCATAATAAACATGAATGCACATACTCACTTTATGGTTTAAATATTAAGAAGCTGGTGGTGGTGGTGGTGCACTGGTACACTGGTGGTCCGTGGTGGGCAGACAGACTCATGGTGGCAGCAGACTTGGATAACATCAGTCCTGGTGGTGGTGGTGGTCCATGGGGGCAGACAGACTCATGGTGGCAGCAGACTTGGATAACATCAGTTGTGGCGGTGGTGGTCCGGGGTGGGCAGAAAGACTCATGGTGGCAGCAGACTTGGAAAACATCAGTCCCAGTGGTGGTGGTCTGGGGTGGGGGGGGCACACCACCTTCAAATACTGCAGTTAAAACCTGCCAACATTAACCACATCATCATCCTCATAAAGAAAACTGCCCTCATAGTCATCGATGTCTGAAGTGTGACCACTGGGAAATTCTTTCTGCATTGTGACGTCATCTACATCAGTGGTGGGCTGTTTCAGGCAGTCACTGCCAATGCCACCAGGATGCTCCATTTCCACATCAGCAAGACCACCATGACTGGCCAGGGTACGAATACTGAGGTTGCAGTCTGTGCTGGTATGTGCCTCTCATTCAGTTTAATGAATGTTAGCAAACTAACATTTTCAGGAGACAGGTTTGTCTGACGATCCCTGACTATTGCGGCTGCTAAGCTGAATACCCTCTCAACACTTACACTGGAGCGTGGGCATGTGAGGTACTTCAGTGCCAAAAGAAGATCTTCACTTATTGTCAGATGCCTGTTTTCAGACAAATATGACTCAACCATTCTCTGTGCTGCACTAAGTCCAATTGCTGATGCATCAGCCTGTTCCCCGGAATCATTGATGTCACAAATACCCACTTGGGACAAAGCTTCCCACAGCAGGTTGACACCAGCCACTTTGGATGACAGACCACCAGGAGCTACAGTCCCCTTACCCTTACCCTTGCATGATAGGCTTGCTGGTCCTCCAACTACACCTTCAGCTGGATTATGCTGCTGAGGCTTGCAAACCTTGGCATGTGACTTCTGTGCCCCATGAACCAAGCGAACCAGTTGACCACTGATATTTTTTACCTCTTCAGGCCCTCCCTCCAGTACTGATGCAATTCCACATTTGTATCGTGAGTCCAGCATTGTTGCCATGGCAAAGTTGTCACTATGCTGAATGCTCACAATGTGACGATTCTGGTCGAATACTGTCAGCATGTGTTGCAGCAATATACTGCTACCACCATCTCCAGCAACATCAAGGCTATGCTGTACATTCACCAATGTCTGGCTCAGCACCCTCAACAGTGGAATTGATTGGCTAATAGAGGCAGACTCGCCACTCACTGCCTGTATGGCATGTTCAAAAGGCTGCAAAATTATTATTACAGAGTCCATGAGGTGCCACTGTTCAGTCATCATAAATATGGAGGCCCCAGAACTGTCATGGCCAGTGTGCATAACAAGATATTCTGTGATGGCTTTGTGTTGTTCATACAACCTCTCTGCCATGTATGAAGTGGAGTTCCATTGGGTGACAACTTCCAGCTTCAAGCAGTGCTGAGGCTGGCTGTTTTGTATCTGCAACTGTCGCAGTTGGTCACGGGCCTTTCCAGATCTTGAAAAGCGAGAACAGATATGTTGTACAATGGTTAGCATTTCCTTTATGCCAGGGTGCTGCAGAAACTCTTGAATGACAAGATTTAAACAGTGGGCCATGCATGGAACATGAAAAAAAACACCATTCTTGATGCATTTCACCACATTTGACCCATTGTCACTTGCTATGAACCCAGCTGTCAGGGACAGAGGGTTTAGCCATCTGTCAATTTCAGTCAGTACCATGTCCAACATGTTCCCACCAGTGTGTAAACAGGTCACACTGCGCATAGCAATTGTTGCATGCTGGTGAATTCCAGGAAGATTGCTACCATCACAATCCACCTTCCAGCACTGATTATTCACACTACCAGCATCACAAACAACCCCCGGCACCTGTGCCCAGTGTGCAGTTATACACAGATATGAACTCCCTGCTGTTTTGCCACTTGTCCACATATCCATACTTAAATGGATGAATGGAGAGGAGGCATGTTGAAGGGCATGTCTTACTGAGTCTGAGACAGTGCGGAACAACTCGGGAACAGCACGTGTAGAAAGTATGTCCTGGATGGGGCTTTCCATTTTGGACAGGCACGGGCAGCAAACTGCCAGAACCCAGAATTCTCCACAAAGGGGAAGGGAAAAAGATCAATTGCCAGCATTTCTGGTACAGCAGCATTAAGTTCACATGACACTGTATGAGTGGGGACTACTTTAGCTTATGCGCAAAAACACTCTGTAACGTGGGCTGACTTAAACGTTTTACAGGGTGTGTGTCGGTCACAAATGGTTGTGCTCTGTGATGAATGGCATTGGCAGGGGGTGGAGTGTGGACATTAGATGAAGACGGTTGCACAGGTGATGATGACAAACCCAGAAATGATGTTATTTTTCTGGATTTGCCAACCGGGGTTGATGTACCACTTGCACTAGACATACTGCAGTCACCACCACCACCACCACACAAAACTGCTACCCTCACCAGCACTGGACAACATTTCAAAGTCATTATGGTGCTCCACCTCATCATTATCATGCCTGTAGTAATCCTCTGCTCTTATTGCTGCATTACTGTATGCGTTTAATTTCCTACTGGGCTTAACAGTCATGGAAGGGGATAACATGCTGACTATGGTTGCTGCCGGTGATATGGGTGAATGCTTAAGTCTGGTATTAGCTGCCAGCTTGTGCTGGATCCGCAGAGCCAAGTGCCTATTCTTAAGATGCGTATGCTGTCCTCCTGTCCCATGATGGCTCCCCTTTTTACCTTGACTCACACGCACATGGCAAACCTGGCAGATTGCAACTGAATCATCATTTGCATCTTGAACAACAAAATCCCAAACAAAGGACTGTGATGCTCTGCTTTTAACATGTCCATGATGATGTGGCTTATTTAAGTCTGTCATTTTAAGCACTGAAGTGGGGGGGCACATGACGTTTCTGGCACCGCACACCTGGACTGCAGCTGACCACTATGATTACCTATCATATTGAGTACTGGGTCATCATCATCATCATCATCATCATCCACTAAAACCGGTACTTCACACATTTTTACAGGGGGAAGGATTCCTGCAAACAGATTCAGAAGTTTCAGACACAGCCGCTTTTAATTTCTTTTTCTCCGGTTCCCAACTGGAGTCAATTAAATCATCATCAAATTCATCAAGGTCACTGTCACACACACATCCACATCTTCTGCTTGGATACTAACATGTGGACTGCATGTTGCAGCAACAGCAACATCATCATCTTCAGCATCATCACATTCATCATCAGCATCTACACCACCATCACCTAATATTTTTTCACCACACTATGAATCACTGTTGCATGGAAAATGAGTGACGTTAAGTGCCACGGTGGATGGAATATCACATTGTATGCTATCGTTGACATGATCATCAGAATCAGGTTTAGTTAATGGGATGTTACTGGGAAGTATGACATCATCTACGCTGTCACTCACTTGCACTGCTTCACACTCAATATGTTTGGATATGGTACACTGGTTGGAATTAGAACTTGACGCAACAATGCTAATACTACCTCCACCACCACTGACACCAGTAACACTAACACCAACATCTGGGAAAACATAAACTCCTCCAACTATCAGTGAAGCTACTGATTGGGCTGTAAAAAACATTGCAGGAGAAATATCTTTCCTCACATCACCAATGCACTTCTCCGTCCACATACTACTACCATGCCTGCAGACCCTCTTACTGCCAACATTGCCATGGCCAGAAAAAGCTTTACTTGCAGGTCTCTTTGCAGGCATTTTGGGGGGATCAACCACAATATTATTACCAAATTCAGATTTTGATACATTCACTTTGTGACTGGAGGGTCGCTACTCACTACTATCGCTAGCTGGATGTGAAGCAAAATAAACAACTGTGGCTTCAGCAACAGATACGGGGACTACTGTGTTGTGACACTGTCATGGAATTAAAACAACTTCAGTAACCAGTGGTGCTGATTGGGGTCACAAAAACAATCCAGCCTGGTAAAAAATATCTTTTCAACGTGGGTGAGGGCACTAAATACAGACAGTGCTGATTTTTACAGTACTACAAGCAGCAACACTAAGAACAGAGAACACGATCGCAGTACAAAATCAGGCAGCTGTAGTGAATAGCAGGTTCACACAGCTGCTCTTAGTTGCACTTACACTGATCTGTGTCACAAATTTTAAAAGGTGTATAATATTTGATGCATGCAACACTGCACACACAACACAGAACACTTTGTGTACAATGCTGAACGAGGAATGCAATGCAAATGCAAAAGTTCAGTGTATTCAGTGCCACGTAATGTAAATTTGTAATTTAAACAACCTGACCTTATGAAATACTGCACCACATTCACACAACAAGCAGCAAGAAAATTTGTACTATCACTGACAATTTTACTATGTATACAGTAACACAGTTATATAGCAAAAATATTGCCAAAACACAAATAAATCACTAGTTCGCCAACTAAAATCTACCTACACACAGATATGCTCCTCCCCCACACAGCACACTTCACTGTCTTTCACCACCCACACTCAATGTTGTAAATTTACATTCAAAATCCACACACAGACAAAAATGCTTGACGATGTGTGCACAGGAGGGTTTCTTACAATCAATGAACTACAGTTGGATCCCCCCAAAAAAGCAAAAATGCTTTTTTAACAGCTTTTAAAAGATTGCTACAGACAGCTATCAAAGCACGCTGTCTCCTACTCCTTTCTAATCATACTACATATAACTGAGGCTGTGCAGATCAATATAGAGCCCATGTGACCTGAACTCCCATGAATTACTACAAAATTCTCCTTCAGGGCTCAAAAACAAGGAGAAGTGAGGTGAAGTGGACTGCCACCAATGTACTTCGCCATAAAAATTGAAAGAGAAGTGACCAGTGGAGGCGGAGTAACGCGAAGTAGCTGTTTTCAATGCACTTCGCGTTCCTCATTATAACGCTAAGTACTCCACTTCGCATGGTGGAGCACTCCACGAATCTGCCTTTGCTCTGCGAATCACTTTGCGGAGCGGATTGAGCCCACTTCGACCACCACTACTCAGCATTTTCTTGCTTGCTGTATTTTCAGGTATGGTCTTGCGCCTTTCTTGATTATTTTAACATTTATAAATTTCCTTTGTTTAACAATGGTTATTGTTATGGTATGAAATAATCATTTTTTTAACAATTTAATCACTTATGGTGTGCTAGGAATTATTATGGTAAGGTTTAAGGGGTATTCATGCAATAATCACAGTGGCTATTTAAAAATGTTATGTGAATGTCAATTGGTGGTTTCCCTTTGCATCATAGCCACTTAAGTGATGGCATCAACTTTTTACCAAACCCCCTGATGAAGTTCCTTTGAGAAAAGCATTAGGGTACCTGGCAGTAGGCAATTAGTTGGTCCTAAGTCTGCACACACTACTGTATATGCCCAATTTGCAATAAGCATGCAGCATTTTGTCATTTATATTTTGTCAGTCTCTCCTTTTGTGTGCACCACTCATTGCTTTGGTTTGGTCCTTAACTAGTTGTACCAGCAGACAGTCCCGGGTCATGTCCAGCAAAGCCTGACTTTGATGTTCTTGGCCACTGGAACATCCCGATTGATGTCTAGTAGGTTCCAATCTCCCACCACCACTACTTCCCCCTTAGCTACTCCTCATTCCAGTTCTTTGCTGAGCTCTCTGTCCCTCTCCCCCCCAGCCCCAGTGGTCTATAAATTTCCCTCAGATTGCAATTTCTTGCCTGAGGCTGCCATAAGTTGTACCCACAGTGACTCAGTCACCCCATTAGTACTCTTGATGTGCCAACCCTCAGCCACTTCAATGCTCTCCATGACAAAAAGGGCTACTCCTCCCCTACTACCAATTCTTCTATCCCTCCTGAATATTGAGTACCCCAGGACCATCAGTTCCCAGTCATTATTTTAAGAAGCCCAATTTCCATTTTTGCTAAAAGTAGAGACCCATGTTTTTCTTAAATAGGAAATAACAAGAAATTCAAGGTATAAATTGAAATAAAACAAACACAAAGACATGAAAACTAAATAAATCTTGCAGCAGTTGTTGTTCAGGCTCCTTTGGTACCACAGAGATGGTCCACAAGGAAGTGGCAGTGGAATTGTCTGATTCACAAAACATTTCATGACCATATGATAATGCTGCTTAATTAATTACTCATTTATTTACCAGGTAAGGACACTGGAGTAAAAGCCCCTTTTCATGTCCAACCCAGATATCCAGAACTAGAAATTAACAAAACATCAGACAAATGTACCAATTAATTAATTAATTTATATATATATATATATATATATATATATATATATATATATATATATATACAGATTGATTTTGTCACTAAAGCTATTTAAATATATATATATTATATATATATATATATATATATATATATATATATATATACACAGATTGATTTTGTCACTAAAACTGTTTAAACACAGATTTAAAACACTCTGTTGGGTTAGCCATACGTATAGACACTGGCAAAGAATTTCAAAATTGTAGTACTGAAACAGAGAAAGCACGAGATTCTAGTTTTTGTTTGCCCATTGAAGTTTCAGGCAACAAGCCATTAGCAGACCTAAGCACTGATGGGACTTTACGGACTCAAAATAAATCTGACAATGTAAACAATGGACTTAAAGAAATAGATTTAAAAATTAAACACCCATAAAAATATTCTATTCCTGAACTAAAAGACATCCAACCTAACTAAGAATACAGATCACAATGATGTGTGCGATAAGAAACAGATAAAACAAAATGACAAATATTGTTATATGTTACAGATAAGGTTTTTAACTCCTTGATACACAACTTATAATAAATACTGGCAACATAATCAAGATCAGGAAGAAGATACCCTATGACTATAGATTTCCTTGTTTCAGGGCTAAAACAATACTTAAATTTATACAGAAGACCACATTTGTGATGTACCTTTCTACTTACTGAAAAAATCTGCAGAGAAAAATTCAATGTGGGGTCCAACAAAACACCAAGATACTTAAACTGTTGCATGTGTTCAGTAATGACCCCAAACTGGTCATGACGAACAAGTAAATTTGGATTACCCTTTAACACTGATTTTGTTCCAAACAACATCCATTTTTTTCTCTGAGTTTAATACCATAGACTTGTTTGTAAACCAGTTACAAATAATATTGAAATCCTGTTAGCTAGAGGGAACAATAATAGAATTTGAATTTTCTTGGTAAAACATAATCAAATCATCGGCATGTAGAATAGGTTCACAGACTGAACAGTGAGATGGTAATTGATTTATAAACAACAAAGGGCCCAATATGGACCCCTGCAGAACCCCACAACTGATGGAAGACTCCTAAGATTCCTCAGGAACAATATAGACCACTTGGGACCATCTGTACAAGTAATCCTTAACTCAAGCCAAAGAGGCATCTGAAAAACCCAAATCTAGTAACTTAACACAAGCCAGATCATGTTCAATATGATCAAATGCTTTGGTGAGATCCACAAACATCTCACCTGTCATAAAACCACTTTCAAACCCTCTCAAGATGGTGTTTGTGAATCTGACCAAGGCTATTCCAGTTCCAAAATTCCTGTGGAACCCATGCTGCTGTGAACCAAGCACACTATGTTCCTCAAGATAATCATTAATCTGATACACCACAATTGTTCACTTATTTTACTTAAAGGGTTCAGAACTGAAATGGGTTGAGCATCCTCCAATTGTTCAGCACGTGGTTTCTTGGGGATAGGTGTAACCCTTGCATGCTTCTGATGTGAAAGGAATTGTGGGAAATTAAAGATAGATTAGAAATACAAGAGTGAGGGTCAAAAATATAAGGAATAACTAATTTAAGAAAGTGACCATTCAATCCTCCTCCACAATCATTACATTTATTAGGTAGTGTATGCAAGAATTTAAACACCTCACTTTTATCAACTGCCTTATAATAAAACATAGGTCTATCCAAGTTTGAAGAGTCAGAACCAGAGTCAGCAACATAATCACATGATGAAGTCCTTCTGTTATTGGACAAATTAGCAAACTTTTCATTTAAAAGATCAACAATCTCAGTTGTATCAATTATTTCCTGATCACCTATTTTCAATTTATGTATTGAATTCCTTAATTTGGAAGACAATAAAGAATTAACAAATGTCCCCAAATTTTCTAGAATCTGACAAATTAGACTCATTGTGGCCGTGCAAACATTTCTTTTAGCAGTTCTAACCATTTTGGAGACTTGATTTCTTAAATGGCAGTAGATATTCAAAGATAAAATAGTTAAACTTTTCTTACAGGATTCCCATGCTGAATCCCTCTGTTTCATCTTTGTTTTTATTTCAGTAGAAAATCATTTATTAGGAACATCTTTAAGTCTTAAGTGACACAGAGGGCAAAAAATGTTCTGCACTGGTAACAATAAGTCACACAAAAAAAATCAAGAGGCAAATTTACATCAGGAATACATTCCAGATATGATCAATCAAGTAATGACAAGTGGACAAATAATACAACTAGATCAACTCTATTAAAATTATGGACCTGTACAATACAAGGGGGAGTTTTGGTGCCTTAAAATTTAACTCACAAAATTCAGATAATACTCCTGTGGAACCTAACAAACCTTCCCTATTAATGATGATCCAAACCAAAATTGAATGGTTAGAAGTTTGCAAAGTTAGATGTGTGGGTACATTAATAATCTGAGTCAGACCAAAGAATGTAGCAAAGATTCAAGACCTAAATTGTCTTTCTGCAATCAATTCAGATTTATATCACCTACCAACAAAATATCATGATCTTCTGTCAAGGGAGCTATTTCTTTTAGGTCATCTTTCAGCCTATCAAGCCTACAGTAAGTAGGGTTATACAAATAACCTAATACAACATGTTGCCCCCACCCAAAAGCAGACAAAGTATTAAACCATCAGTTTCAGAGTTGATCTCAGTTCTTGTTCTTATGACTGTTAACTGCAAATTTTCTTTGAAGTACACAGCTACCACATCACCTGTTTTTCTTCATTTCTTCTCAGCTCTAAAAACTTTATAACTGGGTAAATTACAAACAGTATCTGGTAATGAAGGTTTCAACCAAGTTTCCGACATGACAACAAAATCAAGATTGTTAAAAGCAGTACGTTGCTCCATCGCAGCGACGTTTGGAATCACTGTTTTTACAATGTAGAATACTAGGAATGTGATTTCTAGGGTGTCTAAGGTCATTTTAAGGTATTTTATACATGTAAATGTGATAACAAGAAATAAAACTACATTTTAAATGAATAAAAAGAAATAACCAGAAATTTAAGAAAAATAAAAATTATAAAAAATAAAAAATAATTTCATGGGGCTTTATCTACAAGTTCTGCATCAGTGTTTGCCTCCAGTGCCTGGAGATCACTGATTTTTTAACTATGTTCCTGGCATTAAGGCATAACCCCCTTCCATCTGACCCCTTATCCTATTTTGCTACTATCCTCACACTTCCCATGTCCTTGCATCTCCTTGTTATTTTTAATGTCTGTACCATTTGTGTTCTCCATCTCCGAAGTCCTTTCATCTGGTCCAGTATGGGTCACAGCTTTCTTTGTACCAGTTATGCCGTTACAAGCCCCCAGATGTGAAGGAATGCTAGCTACTGTAGGTTCCCCTTCCTTTCCCCTGCCATCAAGGTTAATTAACAATTCACTAAAAGACTTCAAATAAAAAAGGTAAAACAGAGATAGGTCCATAGCTAGTTGCATGAGGAGTATCGTTTCCCTTAAAACAGTTACAAAAGTAGTTTGATTTCAAAGCTTTGGTATGGTTTACAAACATAATGAAAGGTTTAATGGTTTGCTGTTTATAACAGGTAATGCTTGATTTAGATCCTGCTGTGCTATGGTTTTGAGATCAACATTACTTTTTCCAGAAGTAACCAGTCTTGAAAAATTGAAATTGCCCATCCTTTGATCTTTTTAGTATTTCTTTAATTTATTTTCTGCACAGTACTGGTCAGGCAAACTTCTTAGTTACATTACGGACCACTTCTCCCCCTCTCCTAACTCATCTTACTCTCTTAAGCCAGAGGAAGGATGCAGGTGCCTTATCCCATGCTGCAGGCATTACTAAGAACAGGCCTCTATCAGATACTGACTCCCTAGTAGAGTACTGTATATGGAACAGCCTCCCATTTGTGCACACTCCCCCTCCCAACTTCCAGTTGGCTAAGACCTTGATTAAGTGTCATTGCTAAACCCCCTCTGTTCTACCAGAAATGCCGATAGACTTACCAGTGACCTGCCCTACTGAGAAAACAAGACTTAGGATCCTTGAACCAGTGAGCAGTTCATTCTCTAATGTAGCACAGTTGAGAATGTACTGGTATTTAAATTATTTCTGCTCTACCTCATTCAGCCACATGATGTGAATGTAATGCAGTGTTAAACCTTATCTGTACTATGTACATGTATATATTTCTGCCATCAAAATGTAAAATGCAGTGTAAATATACTGCATTGTATTGTACTGTGTATTTTTGTTTTACCTTTGCTATCCTTTGCCCTGGTAAAATGTTTAATTTATTTATTTATTTATTTGAATCTAGGATTACAACATACCTTTGAGCCAAGGCTCTCTTTTATAAAGGTTCCACGTCAGTAGTACAGACAATTGGCATCAAGCTGGTTACATGGTTACAGATTAGTTACATGGTACAGGATGACATATAGTAACTAAGGATGACATGAGCAATTAAAGGTGAGGCATGACATACAGACACTAGGAAGAAGACAGTAGGGGGAAGGGCTGAGGAAGGGGATGGCATATGCGGGAGAGGGCAGAGTGAGGCAGCCGATGGGCTTTGTCAGGACAGACATGAGGTTAAGTGCATTCAAAGTGGCTGTGGACAGGTAAGTGCTGGTAGAGAGAACAGAACAGACACCAGGGGTGGTCAGAGGCAGTAAAAGGGACATTGATTGTTAGGTGGTGCAACCACAGGTGTTGGTGCCTATAACATAGAAACATAGAAACATAGAAGTTGACGGCAGATAAGGACCGCAAGGCCCATCCAGTCTGCCCATTTCTTTTTCTACCTTATAAATGTGCCATCGGCCTTTGCTATGGAAGAGGCGGAGCTTAGTTTTGAAAACACCAAGTGATGCTGTGGAGGAGATGTCTCCATAGAGACTGTTAAACCAACTTGGGGCCCATCCCGTTTCATAAAGACTTGTCTAAGTGGAGTGGAGGCCCCAAGGCAATCTCCAAGATCCACAACACATTATACCAATGGAAATTCCCCAATGGCTTTGGACCCACCGAGTTATGGGAGTCTCTCTTCCCAGGTCAGAAAATTAACTGACAAACATATGACGAGCCTGTCACCAATTCATTAAACAGGATAGATTAAGACTGACCCAATTTTCTATGTTACACAGCACCTATTATACTCCTGTTAAATTGGCCAAACTAGGCCTGAAGGGCACTAATTTATGTAACAGATGCCATCAACAGGAGGGATCTCTAGTGCATATCTTTTGGTCATGCCCTAAGGTACTCCCCTTATGGACCAAGATTAGACAGCGTGTGGACCCCCTTTTAGGTTTAAATGAGCTAATTACCCCTGAAATTTGTCTACTGGGGGACTTATCAGGTATTAGGGTGCGTAATAGGAAGTATTATATAACTTTCATTGCTATGTCAGTCAAAAAGCTGGTCCTGCGTCACTGGCTGGACAAGCAGGAGATCTCTTGTAATGAATGGTTAACAGAAATACTAACTAACTTGCACACAGAAAAGACCATTGCCAATTTGAATAATTCTATGAACGCGTATAATAAAATCTGGGCCCCCTTTCATACCCTTTATCTATTACAGAAGTAAGTCTTATATAGCCAACCATAGTAATACCCCCAGAAGGTATGGAGAAGATAGATTTCAGCAGGCCACACCACTCCTCTTTTATTATCCTAGCAGATATGGGGTGGGGAATTCTGGGAGAGGGTGGAGGGAAGTGGGATGGGGATGACATAGCAGACTCATGATTTGTACACATTACGTGTAAATGATGTCTCTGTACCTTTGTCTGCTATGTTGCTATGATAGTTTATAACAATAAACTGTTAATAAAAAAAAAAACTTGGGACCCTGTAAGAAAACAACCTTTGGCCTTGGGATGTGCGGCAGTGGGGGATTTGCAGGATTTGGGGCTTAGTGCTTCTGGTGTTGATGGTGTTGATTTTGGGTTTAAGGAGGGTGCTGACTCCAGGCTGTGCCTTACCTAATAGGAAAAAATAAAATAATGAAAAATAATGTTCAGTACATTTTCAGGGACACCTGCTGCCTGCTTACATTTTAACTTTTTTTTCTTTTTAAGGACAGAGCCATCTTCTTATTAGGAAAATGATTTTCCTACCAAAGGTTATGTTATAAAATAAGTGAAACTAACTTGGAGGTATTAAAGTCAAGAAAATGTCTAACTTTAACAGATGGATGCTGGCCGTTGGACCCTGGAGGGAGGCCGATAGGGGCCTGTACTGAGAAACCCTCAGGTTTATATCTTGGGGGAGCCCCGCTTCTTGTCTCTGGCCAAGTGCATAACCTAGGCATGATTTTTGACGAAGGCCTGACTATGAAGGTACTGGTATTGGCCGTAGTCAAATCTGCCTTTTCTCATCTAAGGAACATTGTCCGGGTGAAACATTTGGTTCCACTGGAAGATCTCCCCATCGTGGTCCATGCCTTTGTCTCCAGCCATTTTGATTACTGCACTGACCTCTATCTAGGGCTGCTGGGGGTGGACGTCCACTGCTTGCAGCTTGTGCAGAATATGATGGCCAGGTTGTTGATAAGAGTTTCAACATCTAGCCATACGACACCTGTGCTGCGAGATCTGCACTGGCTGCCAATACAGTGGCAGATCGCCTTCAAGGTTGCACTGTTGACCTTTAAGGCCCTACATGATTTGGGACCTCACTACCTGAAAGAGCTCTTGGTGCCTTACTGTCCTATCCATTTTCTTCGCTCCTCTGACAAGGGATTGCTAGAGATACCCAGGGTACATCTAAAGATGTCTGGAGGTAGATCTTTTGCCTGTATGGCATTGACCCTGCAGAATTCTCTACCTCATTAGATATGAGATTGCCTGACTGTCGAAATTTTTAAAAAACAACTAAAGACTTTCCTCTTTGCCCAAGCATTTGCTGGAACATAATAAGTGCGTGTTATGTATGATTATTGGATTTATTGTTTGTGTAATGTGTTTTAAAGTGGTTTTGAACTATTGTAAAAGTACCCTGAGCTTGGGAAGGGCGCTTGAAATAAATAACATTTTACTTACTTACTTACTAAAAATCCCATACTGATACATTAATCTTTGCTGCTGTCCTATTTTGAAAACAAGTCCTAGCACATTGCGTTGCACCATAAAATGTTTATGTGTCTCTGCTTTCATTAGTTAATCACATTGTTTGATTTCATTCACAAAATGTACTGTGTAATGTGATTTATACAACATCGTACAACATCAATAACAATACATTTGACAGAAAAGCAAGTGATGTCTTTGTAGTTAACCATAAGATATCATGATATATTGCTGTTTGTGTCAATACAATCACTGGGTCCCATATTCAGAGCCATCTGGATGCATGTGCAAAGCAATGCGCCACACAAAATAAATGGGCCTGCTAGCTCTGGTGGCATATTCAAACAGATTTTGCAATCTGAACAGATCGCACACTCTGTTTGAATATCAGACCCTGGATGTGCACAGCACAACAGGAGATTGCTAAATGCTGCACAGCGCATCCAGGGTGTGGGGCTGAGGACCTTCCATAGGGGAATGCATGGCACATAAATTATCTTTCAGTGACCATGTTGAAGATGTCTCTAGAAGGTTAAAAGCAAGGTTAGGTTTCTTCTACAGAAATAGGCCCCTTTTCCCCCTTGAAACTCAAAACAAGCTTGTACAGGCCACTTTTCTCTGCCTACTCGACTATGGCGATGTAATCTATTCCTCCACCACTCTTTCAAAATCTAAGTAAACTGGACATCCTTTATCACCGTGCATTATGGTTCATTACCAACTCCCCTTACTGTTCGCACCATTGTGACTTATATGCAGCTATTGGTTGGACATCCCTTACTACTAGATGCCTGCTCCATGCTGGGCTATGGACTCTTAAACTGCTCCTGCAGAAATGGCCAAGCTATCTCTCTTCCCTTATTAGTATCTCACATAGTGCATACTCATTAAGAAAATCTGACTTTATTATGCTTGACATACCAAGGACGCGACTTTTTGGTAAACGGTATATTGCATATGCCCTTCCTCCATTTGGAACCACTACAAACCGTATGAAACTAACTAGCACAGTTTCAATAAACTTCTACAAATCGCTAAGTTCAGCCAAAATAAAAGACACCTGTAACTGTCATTAAGTCTCTTCCTTCCCCATGTGTGCTATATTTATCCACTGGTAAGGTATAATTGATTTGTCATATTAACTGCTTTCCCTTCCCCTTCTACTCCTGGCTTTATCTTTGCTTACGCTCCACTGCTACTCTATCAAATCACTCCCCCATATCAGTTGTAGACTGTTGTTTGTTCTAGCTGCCAAAATACTGTATATGTATCGCACACACCAGTCATCATGTTTCATTTATCAATATGCAACCTGTAAGTTGCTTCCCTGTCTCATATCAATGTTTACCACCTGCAGTCACCCTATGTGGTACCCTTGTATGTATAGCCAGCCTGTATCATGTAACGTGTATTTCATGTATATACTGTTATTACCTATCTGTGTTTGTACTTTAAGTGTTTATGTCACAGGACCTTCTTGTGAATGAGCTTGCTCAATGGAGTTTTCCTGCAATAAACTTGAACTTGAACTTGAACATACCTGTATGCCTCGTGGACCCCATAAGCAATATTCAGCCCACACATGCAAATGAGCCTATGGCATATGCATGGCACAAATGGGCCATTTGCATGCCCATTAAGGGCAAATTTGCATGTCTGCACCTGACAGAATGCATCGGGCCTGCCCACCCCAGCTCTATCCCCATAAACATAAAGAAAATTCTCCAATTACCCTGGTAGTCGAGTGTCCCCCCTCCCCAGCCCTGATCACTGTTTCTGGGCTAAGATCCCCTTTTCCATAGTGTGGTGTCCCCCCTCCCCAGTCCCAATCACAGTTTATATAAAAAAATAACACCAATCCCCCTTTTCCAAAGTATAATGCCCCCCGTCCTGATCACTGTTTAAATAAAAAGCATCACCAATCCTCTTTTCCAAAATGTAGTATCTCCTCCCCAGCTCAAATTATTTAAATAAAGAATAACACTTATATCCTTTTTCCATAGCGTAGTGTCCCCTCCCAGCCACAATCACAGTGCTCATAATAAAACATAATGGTCCTCTTTCCCTGACAGTCTTGTGTCCCCCACCCCACACTCTTAGCGAGTGACCCACCACCCCTACCCCCAACCCGACAGAGCTGGCTGAATGGCACAGCCCACCTCACCCTGCACTGGCCAGCCACTGACTGAACTGTACAGGAGCACTGTGCAGTATATGGTACACACCCACTGGTCGACTGGTCAACCAATGGATGTGCACTATATATGGTACAGTGCTCCTGAACAGTTCAGTCAGCAGCTGGCCAGTGCGGTGTGAGTTGGGCTGTGCCAGTCACTGGCTCCTATCAGGTTTGGGGGGAGTGAGGTGGTGGGTCACTGGCTAACAGGGTGGGGGAACACTAGACTATCAGGGAAAGGGGACACTACACTATGGAAAAGGAGGGTCGGTGATACTTTTTATTTAAATAGTGATTGAGGCTGGGGGGCACTATACTACAGAAAAGGGAGATCAGGGTTATTCTTTATTTAAACAGTGATCTGGGCTGGGTAGGGGTGATACTACACTACTGGAAAAGGAGATGGGTGATTTTTGGTATTTCAGTAGTTATCAGGGGTGGGTGAGGGGGACTGTGTAGCCAGCAATTCACTATGTGCAGGGCACCAAACTACCCAGCTAATAGGTAAAGTAGGGTTTCAAAAGCATAAA
Source organism: Neoceratodus forsteri (assembly GCA_016271365.2). NCBI lineage: Eukaryota > Metazoa > Chordata > Ceratodontiformes > Ceratodontidae > Neoceratodus > Neoceratodus forsteri. The sequence goes on from CM057452.1 coordinate 1,281,315,182, forward strand.
TGTGTGTGGCACAGCATGCCATAGCTGTGCTCTGGAGGGTACGATATTGTGATGTGCTGAATATGCATGAGGGAACCCTCATTTGCATAGGTGCTTTACAATATTGTGCATGGTGGTGTGACACGCATCGGTGGCCTTTGAATATAGTCACGCACCCAACAGCCTGCATAAGTCCAGAGGTGCACGGTGCATTCAGGGATGTGCCACTCATCTCATCTAAATATGTGAGCCACTATCTTGAAGGTCGGCATCATCACAATGGAGTACTGAATCAACAGAGACCAGTGTTGACATTGCTGATGACATCTAATTACCTAGTGCAGCACACAAGACAAACACTGAAATAAAAGACAGGTATGTCTTTTAACAATAGATTTCAGAGTTACAGCTCATAAATTGATGTTGTACAGATTAGGTACACAATAGTCTGACTGACAATGCACAGTTTGTCATCACTTGTTGGGGAAAGGACTTTAATAACTAATTTGTGGCACTGCCATTCATAATGTGTGGTCCTGCACCCTCACACTTAAAGGGACACTGTCAGCCCCCTTAGGCCTCAAAGTGTCTTTGTTTAAAACACCACATGATTGATCATATTCTGTAGAGATTGATAATGTAGCTGGATGTTTGATTCTGATTCATTTTTTGTTCTCAAACGTAAGCATTAGTCTGCTCACCATGCTAGTGTTGCCATACAAAAATGGTCCTTAATCAACTTCCACTGCATCTTTCTTGGACTTGGGAACACTCCCAAAACAGTCTAGCCACTCATGCAACTAAAGAAGAGGAGACTACTGGATCAAGAGTGAATGAGCTGTTAGAGGGTGTTCCTAATATTCAGGAAGTATTAAATAAGAGAGGATAAGGGATTTGAAACAAAACCAGACTAAGTATAATTACACTGTTAGCATGCCTTTCAGTTCCACTGAGAAAGGAAACAAGTAAAGCAACCAGCAACATCAATGAAGATTAGAAAACATAACCAATCACAAAATGTGAGTTTTCCAACAGAAATACTCCTTTATACAGAGGAGAGCTATTAAAATGGTACAGGAACTGCACCAGGGACAATATGAATCTAGACTACAGCAACTGCAAATGTACTCCCCAGAACAAAGGAGAAACAGGCATAAATAAGGTACAAGCAGAAAACCTCTTTCACAAAAATGAGACCATGCAAACAAGGGGGCACAGTTTGAGATTAACAAGAGGTAAGTTTAAAACTAACATTCGTAAGTTCTACTTCACAGAGAGGGTGGTTGACCCTTGGAATAGCTTACCACCAGAGGTTGTGGAGGCCAAAATAGTCATTGCTTTTAAGCTAGCATGGGACAAGTACTGCGGTAATCTCGGAAGAAGATCAGAATAGACAGGTAAGCAATCTGTGCAGACTAGATGGATCATAACAATCCCCTTCTGCTAACATGCTCTTATGTTCTTAATAAAATTATACAGACAGGGGGATCAATTCTCAAAGCCTTCCACATGACGCAAGGTGCCTGTGTCAAACATGAATGGCACAAGTAGCACCTTGCACCAACAATTGTGCCCTGAGTCATTTCCAAAAGCAGCCTGCAGCAAACGCAGAATACTTGATTGAAAGGGGATTTGTGCCACCCTTGCAACCTACATCAGGCTGTGCCAGGTCGCAAGGGGGTTATGTGCCAGGGCAGGGCTGCCACATCCACTTTATTAGGATTTTAAAAGCCTCGCCAAGGCCACAGGACAGGGCGCAACTTAGAACAGCAGTTAGGTGGTCAAAGTGGCTTGCACCACTGGGACTTAGTGGGAATGGGGTTGTCAAGGGCATTTTGGTGGGGGTGTGGCATAGGATGTGTTGTGGGGGACCAACATGTCTGTAGAAATGGGAACAGGCACCCAGCGGAGTGCTACTATGGCAAATTATGACATTTACATGCCACTATGTCTGCATACTATACTGTACTGTCATGCAGTTTGCTGCAAGATGGTGCAACATGCTGCCACACTGTATTCATTTGTGACTGTGCCCACCTGTGCTGTGCCACATTAGGCTACACATGTCCATTCTGGATGACTAGTAGGCACTGTACAGTACAGTGCAGTACAGTATGTGTACACAAGGGCATTTAAATGCTGTAGTATGTTGTAGATACACCCTGCTAGGTGCCAATTCCCACTGCTACTGTCATGGCTGTCCCTCACAACAAGTCTTCTGCCACCCTCTGTCCATGTTGCATGCTGCCTCCCTCCTGGTGATCAACCCCCCCACCCCAGCCCTGGTAGAGTTGCACCGGGTGTGGAAGGCAGATCCCTGTGTCCATTTCCCCATGTGCACAGAAGGTTTGGAGCATCAGCTGACACATGGAAAACTCAGGAACTTTGGCACCAGAACCCTACTTTTGTAAAATCTAGCACAGGGTCCCTGGTGTATCCAGAGTCTGCTGCATCCCTAGATCACCACAACTTGCAGTGTTCTAAAGGGACTTTCAATAATTGATCCCAGGATTGGCATCATCCGTTTATGGATAAATTGCCTATTTTGGCCCAGGCCATTGTAGGGCAGGGCTGCTATGGGGAGAGTACAGGTCTTCTTGGGTCAAGAGGACAGGCCTCTCCCAGAGGGAAGTGGGTTTGGCCTGAGCCAGAAAGGTGCCATGAGGTGGGCCAGCATAGAAGGTCTATGAAGGTGGTTTAACATGTGTTCTTCTCCCGCCCATAGTAGCTTCTCAAAGATTGCACCTAAGAAGGCGCAGATGTCCAGTAAAAAGATGATGGAGAAAGTGGCGAAGGTGATGGGACAGATGTCAGAGCTGATAGTGGCAGCAAAGCAGAAGGAGGAAAAAGAAGAGGCACTGAGGAAACAGAAGGAGCTGGAGGAGTGCACAGGAAAAGGGAGGCCAAATAAGAGGCTAAAACGAGTGGGCACTGCTCCAGCCCCTGCCTGGAGCTGCTTCCGAAACCAGAGCCGGACAAAGATGTCCCAGATGGTGGTAAGGATGGAGTGTATATCTTCAATGAGGGTGACCTCAAGGAGTACTTGGAGGGGCTGTTAAGGGATATGGGTGATGTGGGAATCAAGAAGATGGAACAGGCATTAAAGCAATACGAGGGAAGCAGGATGATGGGGGGGAGGGCGCAAGAGGGAAGAGGCTGGGGGGGGGCAGAGATACGAGGGCCACCCCCGGGACTCACGTTTGGAGACCACGTGACAGCCTTACTCAAGAAGAAGATATGGAAAGGGGAGTTTGTGGACATATTCAGCTTGGTGGACAAGGACACTGCTTCAAAATTTGAGCAAAAGGAGTCAGTCGGGAAATTCAAGATGGCGGTGGCACTGGCCATTTTTTATTTTTTTTTATTTAGTTGTTTAACCAGGTATAGCACACTAAGCTGAAAGCTCTTTTACAGGAGCGACCTGGGAGCACAAGGAGGTTAAGTGACTTGCTCAGGGTCACACAGTATTCAAGTGGAAGCTGTGGGATTCAAACCCAGGTCTGATCTGCTGGATGTCACCAAATTTGCAGCTCAGAGCCTTAGACCACTGCGCTATACTGTCTCCCATGACCATGGCAGACCACAAAGCAGATGAGGCAAAACAGAAGGGGAAGAACTCTGACAATTGGCAAGTAGGATTCACCATATACAGTGCTATAGTTTTGAAGAAGAGGTTGGAGCTGGCCATCCCATTATCAACTTATATGGTGACCATTAGGGATGCATACAAGGCCAAGCTGGGCTACAGTTGGCTTCAATATGATGAGGCCTTCCAGAGGCAGATGATGGCAAGGGGGGACCTGAGGTGGGACAGCACCCACTCGGAGCTGTGGGTAAAGACTATGTCCCTCTCAGGACAGATGGTTGCAATGAAGACAGAGCAAGGAAGGAAGAGTGCAATGGCCATGAAAACAAAGATATGTTGGGATTTTAACAGGGCATCATGCACTTGGGTGAACTGTAGAATCAAGCGTGAATGTTCACAGTGTGGGGAGTGCACCCCTATGCCAGTTGCAGGAAAAATGGAGATTGAGGGGGCAGAGGAGCGGTCATCAGCAGGACCACTTCTCTCATGGTGGCGGGGGGGCCATGGTAGAGGAAGAGGAGGGTACAGTGGGGGGATGTGGTTCCAACTATGGGGGAAACTAACCAAAAAATAGGGAGGGGGCAATGGGGATACCAGAAGGCATGCACACCCATTGTACTCGAAGTGGTGGAGGCATGGAAACAGGGGTATCTGGATGAAGAAGGAGCAGCGCTCCTTTGCATGGGTTTCAGGGCAGGTTTCCCATTGGGTTTCCAGATGTCAATCAAGGGGAGGCAAGTGGTAGTGACAGAGAAAATCAGGAAGGAGGTAAGGGCAGGAAGGGTTCAGGGCCCGCTGAAGGTGCCCCCTTGTCCCAGTTTCTTGGTATCACCTCTGGGAGTGGTCCCCAAAAAACAGGAGAAAAACTTTTGCCTGATACACCACTTGTTCTACCTGAAAGGGCAGTCAATCAATGATGACATACCAGACCACCTCAGGGCACTATCTTATGCCTCACTGGATCAGGAGGTGGAAGTGATCCAGGCACTGGACAAGGCATGGCTGGCAAAAACAGACATACAGTCAGCATTCCAACTACTACCAGTCAGTCCAGCTGCCTGGGACTTACTGGGTTTCCAATTCAAGGGGGAGTTGTATATGGATAAGGCTATGCCAATGGGGTGCTCGGTGGCATGTTCGATGTTTGAAGTATTCAGCTCTTGGGTGCAGTGGGTGTTTGGGGAGAGATAGGGCCACAATAGGGTGGTACATTATTTGGACAATTTCCTCCTAATTGGTAAGAGTCACATGGAGGCCAAGACAATGTTAGGTGATTTTATGCAGATGTGTGGGTGGACTGGCTTCCCCCTGGTGTGTGGGAAGACAGAGGGTCCAGCGCGCCTACTGGAGTTTTTGGGGATAGAGGTGACCACAGAGCAGAGATGCTTCAGGCTACCAGGAGACAAGGGGTCCCAACTCAGGGGGCTGCTCGCACAAGTAACGGGGAGGAGGAGGGTGCCACTGGTACAGGTACAGCAAGTGCTGGGGCACCTCAATTTTGTGTGCAAAGCAATCATTCTGGGCAGGGCATTCAAGAGGAGACTGGGAAGGGCTACAGGAAAAGTGAAGAAACCACACCATTGGGTGGACATTTTGAAAGGGGGTGCAGGAGGATCTCGAGGTTTTGGAAGGGTTCCTCAGGCAGTACAACAGGGTGACATTCTGGCAAAATGAGTGGGAGCACAATACTGACCTAGAGCTATGTATCAATGCCTCTGGGGTGCTAAGAATGGGAAAATACTTTCAGGGACAATGGATGGCTGAGGCTTGGCCTAAGCAGTGGGGTGATGTGGGATTTTTAAAGGATATTACCTTTCTGGAGATATTCCCCATCTGGGCGGCATTAGAGGTTGGGTGGAGCAGATGAAAGGGAAAAGGATCATGTTTTGATGCAACAACAAGGGAGTGGTGGTGGTCGATAACAGACAAGGGGGAAACACAGAGATGGTGGGTCGGGTATTGAGGAGGTTGGTACTCCTGGGGCTGCAGCTGAAGCTATCATTCAAGGCATGGCACATTGCCAGGGTTAAGAATGAGCTACCTGACAGTCTTTCTCATTTGCAGTTTGACAGGTTCTGGAGGCTAGCACCACTTGCAGCAACACAGAGGACCAGGGTCCCAGACCTGATGTGGGAGATTGGTGGACAACTGCCAGGGCCTCTATCAGGGCTCTTGGTCAACGAACACTTTGAAGGCTTACGACAGTGGGTGGGCTAGTTTTCAGTAATTTAGGGTGAAGTGGGGATGGGATAGAGGGGAACTGGTCCGGGATGAGCTGGTTAAGAGATTTATTGTAGAGAAATGGGAGGAGGGAATAGCATACACCACAATAGTGGTCCAGCTAGTGAGTAAGCCAGGTGTGTCAGGATAGGTGGTGGCCAGATCCCACAGCAGACAGGACAATCAAGAGAATGCTGACCTGCTGGTGCACAGGCCAGGGGAGTAAGAAGGACAACAGGTGTCCCATCAGGGGACAGCTGCTGGACAGGGTGGTGGGAGCAACAAGGCAGGTGTGCTGGTCTGCACAGAAAGCATGCCTGTTTAGGGCAGTGTTCACAGTAATGGCAGCAGGGGCATTTAGGATAGATGAGGTAGTGGCCCCAAGAAAGGGGACAACTGACCTTGCTTTGCAACATGAAGAAGTAAGGTCAGAAGGGGACAAGTTGGTCATCAGGCTAGCAAAATCCAAGACAGACCAAGGAGGGCATGGGACTATGGTCACATTACACCACAAGCCCAGGGCCACGAGCTGCGCTGTAGCCACATTGGAGGAATACGAGAGGATCAGGGGGCCGGGGGGGTGTTCAGGCATGGGGATGGAGTGCTGGTCACATCATTACAAGTTGGGGTTGTAATCAGGAAAGCGCTTGGTTTTGTAGGGGAAGACCCACGTGAGTTTGCCCTCATTCATTTAGGATACGCACTACATCACAGGCAGCTGGGAGAGGGGCATCGGTGGAGGAACTAAAAAAGATAGGTAGGTGGAGGTCAAGCTGCTAGAAGTGATATGTTAGGTGCTAACAGCAAACCCTTAAATTTATTTATTTTTTTGTCTCCACAGCAGGTACCAGATGAAAAGTGTGGATTGTGGGACACTCATTTGTGTATTGGGCAGAGAGATTTGTGGCCACCACAGGCAGAGGTACCCAGCTGTGCTCAGATTCTGACTGCATGAAGGTTTTCTGAAGGGGCATCGGGGAATGAAATGGGCTAAACTGTTGCCTCTGGTGGAGGAGCTGAAGGGGTTATGGGGCAGGCCGGATTGCATTGTCATCCATTTAGGAGGCAACAATCTGGGGGGGGGCAGCCATGGGGTGAACTGGGGCAGTCTATAATAGGAGACTTGGAAAACATAAAAGGGTGGTGGCCAGGAGTGACTGTCAGCTGATCCGAGATCACATCCAGGAGGGTTTGGAGGGGGGCCAGGAATGTCAAATTAATAGAGAAGGTGAGGAAGCACCTAAATAGGGGGGTGATGTGGACAGTCATTGAAATGGGGGGATGCACATCCAACACAGAGACATAGCATATGACCAAGCAGCAGTATATAGGTCAGATGGGGTACACTTGTCTAAGTCTGGGATGTGTTTGTTCCTGAGGCCGATCGGGGAGCTAGTGTGGAGGGTAGCCTAGAGGAGTTTCAGGTTTTAACCCACAAGGGAGGAGCCCTGCCATCCAATCTCAAGTGGGAGATGAGGCAGTGGAAGTAGCAAGAAGGGGAGGAAAGGGCTACAATTGGGGGATGGGGTAGGACCACAAGCTGGGGGCAAGTAGCACATGCATGGTGTAAAGGAGGGGGGAGAAGGAGGAGGAGGAATAGGTCTGAGTGTCGGATGCAGAGTGGAGGGTGGAGGCCCAGTTGAAACAAGGAACCAGCCTGGTTCTGGTGATAGAGGAGGGGACCAGATTTAGTGTGTCTGTACCCTGAAGATCAGAAAGAAAAAACATAACAAGAAGGAGAAAAGGCCCCAAGGAGAAGATGATTTGACAAGATAACTTGTGTTATGATAAAAATGACGTTTTGGGATGTAAATAAATATATGTGACATTTAAAATAAATATGTTTGCCAACGAGCATCCAAAGATTGATGTGGTAGTGATGTGTAGCTTATTTCTAGGGGAATCAAGGGACAATGGGGCTTGCCCATAAAAGGCAAGCCTGTTTGTTCCAATGTCCTCCATAAACATAAGAATTGGAGGGGCTAGGGAGGAGGGGGAGGGGAGGAGCCAGTGACATCACCCAAGGGGTGGAGGGGGGGACCCAGCCAGCATCATATGACGGCTCACCCTAGGGAAGCAGGGTATTGGTCAGGGGCAGAGCCAGCAGGAGTCCTGATTGGGGTCCTTAGGAGGCACTTAAGGGCAGGTCGCCCTTGACCAGCCATCTTTTGCTGAGAAATCCCACCCACCCACCCATCTAGAAAGGTCATCAAGGTAAGGCAGGAATGTGGGAAGGTTGGTGCCCATCGGGCCCTGTGTCATGGAGGCAGACAGGTGGTGCTGTGAAGAGGCTGCGTATGCCCTGACGGTGGTGGGTACAAGGGGTGCCCTCTGAATGGGAGACACTAGAAGAAGCAAGGGGGAAGTAGTAAGAAGAGGGAGGAGGAGGAGGCTACAACTGGGGGGGTAAGGCCACAGGCTGCGGGCAAGTAGCCCAGGTGTGGTGTAAAGGAGGGGAAGGGGAATAGGTCTCGGTGTTGGATGCAGAGTGTCCGGGCCTGTAGGATGGAGGCCCAGTTGAAACAAGAAACCGGCCTGGTTCTGGTGATGGAGGAGGGGGCCAGATTCAGTATGTCTGGACCCAGAAGACCAGAAAGAAAAGAACCTAACAAGAAGGAGACAAGACCCAAAGAAGAAGATGACTGGATGAGATCATTTGTGTTGTTATGATAAACATGATGGTTTGGGGATATAAATAAATATTTGTGCCATTTAAAATAAATAAGTTTGCCAACGAGCATCCAAAGATTGAAGTGGTAGTGATGTGTGACTTATATCTGGAGGGATCAAGGGACAATCTGCCCTATGAGAACAGAATTCATTCTCTGAACCTTATGTCCCTCGCCACATGACCTTCTCCTAATATTTGATATAATCCAGGATTTTTATTTATTAACAGAATTGGGCTTTAAGGTTAAAAATGATTCCTTTAATACAAGAGGTGATCCTCTTCAACTATCAGGCAGAAAGTTTAATCATGTAAATCACAAATTCTTCTTTACTCTGAGGACTGCTAATCCATGGAACAAACTTTCACTTGAGGTAGTTATCAGCAAAATAAAAAACAAATTTTAAACGTCTAGATAATTTAATTCTTTCAGGATATAAACTTAATTATTACAACTAGACTGCTACAGGAGCACGTAAGGGCCTCTAAGCCTCCTAGCTCCTTTTCAACCTTAGTAGCATGAACCTTAGTAGTACAACAAACACAGTGAGTGTAACAGAAAGGCAAAGGTACAATGATTTATTCATAAGGGATTAAAAAGAGTAGTTTGATGAATGAGATAATTGCCTGACTATTACCTTAATTGAAATCCACATTCTGCAGCTGGAGGAGAAAAAGAACCCAACCACAGTAGTTTGCAACTAATTGTAGTCACATACCATAAAATGAATGGGTTACAATCTGCCAGCACAATACATTTAATGTCAACTGTAGTATCATAGCACTTTAGTGTTCCCTATAGGTTAGCAGCATATACAGTATTATTACTGTATAACAGTTCAGCACTAATGAAGAGTCTTCATTTTCTAAAAGGACTTATACTGGAAAGCAACTCAATTGAAAGATACTGAGTCCAAGTTTTCCCATTTTTTCCAACTTGTATTGCTGAAAGGCCTCTCTGTGCCAAAGTCTGCTGTCAAGGTCACCTCCTCTAGCTTCCAAAGGCACTGGGCTGGTTTTTCTAATCACAGAACAGGGCTTGTATCCTGCCCTGCACCACAGGACTGAAGTTTTGCTGGTGCACTGAACAATGCTGCTGCAACTTCACCCAATTTTCCATTCCCGGGTGTAGTTGCAACATTTTTCATGCTTTACACAGCGTGCACCAAATATCTGGTGCAAGCTCCATGTCAGAGGCCCCTAGGAGTGGTGCAGGCTAGACCACAAATATGTGGTCTAAGGACCTGCGGTTGCTGCAAGGGATAGAAAATCCTGATTGCTGACCAGAGACTGCCGCAAGCTCTGAGCACCCAACCTTCAGTGCACCAGGGGTCTTGCGGCATCTCGGCAGGTTTGAAAATCCTGCCCACTTTCTCAGTTTCCTGTTTTTAGGACTGTAACAGGTGTAACCCTATAGACCTCTTGCTATGAGAAAAGGACTCCCACATTCCTTTTGACCAAACAACATGTTGGACATGGAGCGCAGTTACCTCCGCATTCCTGGTGTCCTTGGAGCACTCCACTCCTTGTCTCAAGAGCACTGCAATACTTTTTTCTGTAAACATCAGTGGTGTCCTGATCATGACACTGGGGGACTGGGCACCCCCAGTGTCAGTGTTATGTTTCAGGGGGGTTGCAGGGTGGTGGGTACTGAGAGGGAGGGTCAGGTGGGGGGATATCTATAATTTAAAAGAAAAAAAATCAGCAGTCATGGCACACTCTGCTGTGTCAAAGATGGCTGCCGCAGTTCACTGCACATGTGCTAGTATTCGCACATGCTCAGTAGTGTGGGTGGCCATCTTGGACATGGCAGGAGTGTGCCATAACCATCAATTTTGTTTGCCAGACCACAAACTGAGGAAATCAGGTATGCAAAGGGGTTTTGATCTTAGTAGCATAACTTGGCCATTTTTCATTATTTTTGCCCTCCATTTTCAACATACCTTTTTTGGGCACCATCTCATGAACAATACCAGTGAAATTATATGAATTTGTCCCAAAAGGTGATTTTGTGGTCGCTATGTGAAATCACCTTTCAGGCAGGAGTTCAAAATTGTCTCCACCAGTGTTCATGAAATTAGGTCATAAGATGACCACATTGAAAATTGGGTATAAAAATATTAAGAAACAAAAAGTTATATGCATGTCATAACTTTGCTGATTTTCAATATTTTTAACCCACATTTACAACATAGCCATATCTTCATAGCACCTCATGAATGTGATAGCTGTCATTTTTTAAATCCTGGCCAAAATGTTTTTTTTATATCCTGAAAGCTGATTTTGCGGTCCCTGCACAAAGTCACCTTTTAGACAGGAGCTGAAAATCTCTGCCATTGTTCATGAGGTGGGGTCATAAGAAGGCTATGTTCTTATTTTGGTGTAAAAATTGTAAAAAAAACACAAAGTTATGAGCCTATGTTGAATTTTGGGAATGCAGGCTTGTAACTTTGGTAATTTTCAGTATTTTACCCAAAATTTACAACCTAGCCATATCTTTATAGAACTTCATGAATGTGACAGCTGTCATTTTTTTTAGATCCTGGCCAAAATGCCTTCTGTTTTTACATCCCAAAAAGTGATTTCATGGTCCCTGAGCAAAATAACCTTTTGAGCAGGAGCTGAAAATGTTCTCTGCCGCTGTTCATGAGGTAGGGCACAAGAAGGCTATGTTCTAAATTTAGTATGAAAATATTTAAAAAAACACAAAGTTATGAGCCGTGTTGAATTTTGCAAATGCAGGCTTGTATCTGTTGAGATTGAGAGAGCATGGTTATGCACGTGACTTACTGACCTGCACCATGATCTCTCAGTCCCAACAGTGACTTTGGTAATTTTCAGTACTTTGTCCCCAAATATACAGCATAGCCATTTCTTTACAGCACCTCGTCAATGTGACTGCTGTTATTTTTCAAATCCTGGCCAAAATGTTTTTTTACACCCTGAAGGGTGATTTCACAGTACCTGCACAAAATCACCTTTTGGGCAGGAGTTGAAAATGTTCTGTGCCATTACTCATGAGGTGGGGTCATATGACTATGTTGAAAATCTGGTGTAAAAGTATTTAAAACCAAAAAAGTTATGAGGCTATGTTGAATTTTGCAAACACAGGCTCATACATTTGGTAACATTCAATATTTTTACCCAAAATTTTTAATATAGCCATTTCTTTACAGCACCTCATTAATGTGACAGCTGTCATTTTTTAGCTCCTGACCAAAATACAGTTTTGCATCCTGAAAGTTGATTTTGCAGTCCCTGCAGGAAATCACCTTCCAGGCACAAGCTGAACATTTGTTCTGCCCTTCTTCTTGAGACAGGGTCATAATAAAGCTATGTTGAAAATGAGGTGTATAAAAATTACAAAACAACACATAACTTGAGGTGGCTGACATCAGGACCGAAATCTGCTCAGCATCTTCTATGGGAGTTGACAGTGGTTGGAATTTGGTCACTTCCTCTCAGTCACCCTGGAGTTCTTTTAACCGTCTGGAGATGGGAGATATCATGCGGATTGTCCAGAATTTGTGGCCAACATGCTGTAGTTTGGATCCTGGCCCTAAATGCCTGTTATTGGGGTGTATTGAGTTGATCGGCCCAATCCTTGCACAGATTGTTTGGTGCTCCTTAGACTTGGGAGAATTCCCTAGCTCCCTGAAGGAGGCGGTGGTGACATTGCTTCTTAAGAAAGCTTCTTTGGACCTGAACAACTGTGCTAACTACAGACCTCTCTCTAACCTTCCCTTTGTTGGAAAGGTGATTGAGAAACTGGTTGCACTGCAACTAGAGAACCATCTTACCATCCATGATATCTTCGATCCTCTCCAGTCAGGCTTACGGAAGAGACATAGTACCGAGACTGCTCTGGTTCAGGTGCTCAATGATCTCCTGATGGTGAGGGACCAGAAATGCCGTTCCATCTTGGTACTTCTGGATGTCTCTTCAGCATTTGACACTGTGAACCATGGGGTGCTGCTTGAGCACCTGAGGGTTATCTGTGGCCTGGATGCTCTAGTTCTCAGATGGTTTCATTTTGTCCTTGCTGGCAGATTTCAGAGGGTGGTTTCTGGGATTTTTTCCTCTGAACCATTCTCTCTGCCATGCGGGGTCCCTCAGGGCTCATTGCTGTCCCCCATGTTTTTGCAGTGTATTTGCTGCCCCACGGAGACATTGTAAGATAATATGGGCTGAGGTTTCACTGCTTTGCTGATGACACCCAGCTCTGTCTGTCTTTTGCACCCAAACAGGATAGTGCAGTCTCATTATTTAAGAGCTGTCTGGTGGAGATCCATGACTGGATGAAGGTTAGCTGGTTGAAATTGAATTCCAGGAAGACCGAGGTGTTGGTAGTGGATCCAGGGTGCTGGATAGAGAGGCAGGTGGTGGGTTTACCATCTGGGCTTTGGCTTGATGGTGTACAACTGCCTGCCTCTGAAAGGGTGCATGATCTGGGTTTCATTCTTGATGATGGGCTAATGATGTGCACACAGGTGTTGGCAGTCATCAAGTCCTCCTTTTACCACCTTAGAAACATCACCAGAATTAAGCACCTTGTTCCATCTGATGATTTGCCCATGTTGATCCATGCCTTTGTGACCTCATGCCTTGATTACTGTAACTCCCTTTACCTGGGGCTTCCAGGGTTGATATACACTGCTTGCAGCTGGTTCAGAACGAAGCAGCTCAGTTGTTGACTGGGTCATTGCGCTCTAGTCATATTACTCCTCTGCTGCGTGTTCTGCACTGACTTTCTATACAGTGGTGGATCACCTTTAAGGTCAGTTTACTGACCTATAAAGCCCTGCATGGACAGGGACTGAGTTATCTGCAAGAGCTCCTGGTTCTCTACAGCCCCAGCTGTCCTCTCCACTCATCTGATGAGGGGTTGTTAGAAGTTCCCAAGGTGTATTTAAAAACATCTGGGGCCCGGGCATTTATGTTTGCGGCACCATCCCTGTGGAACTCTCTACCTCATCAGATTAGAGAGTGCAGGACCATAGAGAGCTTTAAAACCAGCCTGAAAACATATCATCTTTTCCAACAGACTTTTAATGATTAATATTTATGAATGGGGAAAGTTTTAAACTGAAGCTGAATTTGTGCAAGATCTATAAATTATTTGTGATGTGTTTTTATGTGCAGCACTTTGATACTGGAAATGCACTATATGAATAAAAAATATTATTATTATTATTATAACTTTAATAATTTTCAATATTATTACCCCCAAATTCCTCAGCTGCAGCCCTTTTGGGTCTAGCCAGAGTTTTTTTTTTTTTAAGGAATGGGAATGATTACTTTGAAACATAGACTTTGATGGAAGATAAGGACCACTAGGCCCACCTAGTCTTCCCATTTTCCTACCTACAGGATAGGCTGCAGATCCTAGTTAACCAGCAGCCTATTTCTTCCTACCCCCACAAGAATTGCCTTATGTCTGTCTCATGCATTCTTGAGTTCTCCCACAGTTTTAGACCCCAAAACTTCCTCAGGAAGGCTGTTCCATGCATCCACTACCCTCTCTGTGGAAGAATATTTCCTCACATTGCCCCTGAACCACCCCCCCTCTATCTTTAAATTGTGTCCCCTTGTTCTTGCACGTCCCTTTTTCTGAAAGATGCTACCCACTTGGACTTTGTTGATTCCACTGAGGTACTTAAAAGTTTCTATCATGTCCCCCCCTTCTTTTCTCAAGGATATACCGTACATATTAAGCTCCTTTAGTCTCTCCTTGTATGGCTTCTCTTGCAGACCCTGCACCATTTTAATAGTCCTCCTCTGGACTGCCTCTATCCTGTCTATGTCCCTGAAAAGATGGGGTCTCCAGAACTGGACTCAGTACTCCAGATGGGGTCTCACCAACTGTCTGTACAAAGGGATAACAACTTCCTGTTTTCTTCTGATGATGCCTCTCCCTGTGCATCCCAGTATACCCCCCAGCCCTCCCTACTGCCTTCTCATGTTGCTTGCTAACCTTAAGATCATCTGATATGATTTCTCCCAGGTCCCTTTCCTTTTTTGTTGTTGTTACTACCTCCCCCCCATTACTCTGAGAAATGAGAGATACCAAAGCATTTTCCTTTTCTTTTTCTTCTTTACCGACCTCAGGTGTTCACCTATGTGGATTTTTTAACTTTCTAATTGTCTTACCTACAAAGAAGGCATGACAAGTATATATAGCTAGGAAGGCAAAATGAGGCAAAACTACATGTCACAAAATCCTTCATGTCAAAATCATGTTTGTAATTAGTAATGGAAAATGTATTACCTCTATTTATGTACCACAAAATTGACATGCTCCACAAGGTTGTGTACTATTTATAAGCAGTGGTAACTCTGTGTTGTCTTTGATGTTCCTATGTAAACTATTGGTGATGCTATCTTATCAGTTTGCCCCAATGGTAAACCATATTAACATGATCCTTTTTCAGATCCTGAAATAAATTATCACTTCTGAAGATGTATACATTTTTGTACATGAAGGTTTTGATATTATTGGCCAGAGGAAAATAGATGGTAAGAACATTTTAAGTGCCAATGATGTTAGGTCTAGTACTGTCACTCTCAGGACAAGGATAACTGTCAGGATGCAATAAATGTTTTCTCTCTTTTGAAGCAACAAACTCATTAGCAGCATCTATTAACAGTCATGAATATATATCAGAAAATAATTCTATACCCAAATAATTACAGCAGCTGCATAAAGTGTAACCTTATTTGCACAATCCCTAATAGCAACATCTATCTATCTATCTGTCTGTCTGTCTGTCTGTCTGTCTGTCTATCTATCTATCTATCTATCTATCTATCTATCTATCTATCTATCTATCTATCTGCCATTTCAACAATTAAGTCAGTATAGGGAATTGCTCCCTCACCATGTTTAGACAACAAAGTACCACACCTGCCGCACCACAGAAAGTGTCCCTAAGACTATTCTGTAGGGCCAAAAGAACCCAAAGCTTGGGAGAAGAGTTAAGAAGGGAATCCAACAATCTAAAAGAAAGATTTGAGCCTTGGGATATTCTGAACAGGTCATAGACACAGCCAGAGGGAAATATGACAATATGGACAAAGAAAAGATTTTAGAAAAAAAAGACAATAATGAAAACATGGATAGTCATGTCAGCTTTATCACAAAGTATTCAGCAAGAGCTAACAGTACATGTATAAGGACTATACTTCAGAAACATTGGAGAGTAAGCTGTCCCGGTGGTGCTGGAAGTTGGGGTGCTGGTTGCTACACCTCACAACATGCCGGCACCCAAGGTTCGGGATCAAGCCTGGTCCACCAAGGGTCAGCTGGGGAGAGAGAGGATTGAGCATCCAGTGGACTTCTCTCCTCTCTTGGGGGAGGGATACTTGTCATCCCTCTCATTGACTGCCCACTGGCAGTGACTGGAGGGCAGTTTAGGTTAGGAGGCTTGGTCTGACATCTTCACATTGGTAGGGGAAGGGGAACAGGAATAAATGGAGGAAAAGAGCCTGACAGGCTTGATGATGGTCCACCACTCTTAAGGGCTATTCATAGTTTTTGGACTGGGTCTCCGGGAGGGAGGAGAAGCAGGCAAACTTCTTCCTGGCCCTGCCACAGGGGGCAATCCACCGGGAAACTACCAGGGATCAATGAGTGCAGAAGCGGAGGGACCAGAGAGACAGCCCATCCATCAGGAGGCCCATAGCCACCTGCCAGGGCTCAGAAGGATAAAAATCTCTATAAAAAAAAGAAAAAAACAAAAAAAAAGAAAAATTGGAGAGTACTGAGCTCTAACAGTACACTGCATAAGATATTTATGGATCCTCTGAGATGGTGTATAAAGGACCAGAAAATTAAGGAATGAGTTGTTCCATTCTGTACAGCCTGCTCAGAAACCAGACACATTCTAGCCATCTGCACTATAAGGGTACAAACAGTGCAAGCAGTGTAAATACTGTAATGTGGTAAGGAAGGCACTATTTTCATCAACCCTAGGTAAAACAGGGTCTTGACATTAGGAACTTCATTACATGTGACACCTACTATGTCATTTATGTTGCATACTGTACCTGTGAAGTGAAGTGAAATGACCAGTACAAAATGGAACATCAAAGAAAGAATACATGACCACATGAGGGACACTTTTTTAATGACCATCAACTCAGATTCACTGGAAGAGAAAATGTGAAATTGAGGCTTAGAGTGAGTGACAGGGCCTTCTGATCTTGATGATCACATAGAATTAACTATCTTTTTGGAAGATGTGGGTGAATTTAGCAAATTTCCAATTCAAAGAATTTTCACAAAATTCCATGAATTTTCATGACATTTCACAACTTTCTTTTGAATTTTCTGAAATCCTTTAATTGGCCATAACACAGTTCATGTTAAAGCTGCAAATTAGCATTTGTATTGTCTTGTACAGGCCCTAAAAGCTTGTCATATTTCATGACATTTGGATGAAGGGTTGGGAAGGTATAGGGGCCCAGATCTAACAATTCAATATTCATGTGAACATTTCTGAAAACACTGTTTAGCTATGCTTACAACATAGCCACCTTTGGAGTTACATGATTGAAAACTTAGATGCATACTTTCTTGGAAGATTGATGGAAACTGCTAAATAGAGATTGTAAGGTTTAGCTATTATCTGCCACCCAACACAACTTCAAAGGGCTCACTTCCTATCCCAGGTTGTCAGCATGGCAGCATGACGTTCTGATGCTGGACCATGGTGGTTGCCTATAACCTAATATTTAGGGTCAATGGATCTAACAACATTGGTGATATTCTGTTCTCTAGATTTAAATGTATAGGGGCTTACAATTCAGCAGTTTATGTAATTACAAAATGTGGTTTAAACATTTATGAAAGTTCAGAGGCTTATAACTGATTCACCTTTCAAGCTAGATGCCTAAAACATGCCACACTTATGTATTGTATGGGCATGGATACTGTCACCATATCAAGTTTGGAACAATTTTCACAAACATGTTTAGTTTACTTAGTTAATTGTAATTTCAAAATTTCCAAAGGTTTGGAGGCTCGTAACACAAGTCACTTGTACTGGTAGAGATCTAAAACTTGGTACTCGTCTTCTATGGGCACCAGGATGAACAACGTACCAAAGTTAATGCAAGTTGGACAAATACTTTTCAAATTACATGTAAATAACCCAAATCACAATTTTGGCAAATGTTTTGCAAACTTTTTGTTTAAATTTTGCAACATTTCACAGAAGCAATATCAGCATTTTGCCAGAATTCTGCTGTTGGAAGATACATTTTACCCATTCCTACTGTGTATTTTGGTGTAAAGGTAATTTCTCCCAATATCATGTGTATAATATGTGGTTTACAGGTATAATCAAAGTCTAAACCCTTAACCAGTCACAAAAGTGTAAAAGAATAATTAGTTGTCTTTTATGTTCAAGTGTAATTTACATTTTTTGTAACTTGGAGTGCATACTGACTAAATATTTCTTCTACTCACCTTGTTTCCTAGGTTCAGATAAGCAAATTGAATTTTGCTGCCATACTAGGTCCAACACGAAGCAACTTATATCCTAGAACTAGGTTTGTGTTCATCAGTGATGAGACATTAAGTTCTTGCCTTTCCAGAACAGGGTAAGAGTGGGAATCCACTGTGAATTATTGCATTTGGGACATAATAATGTGCCAACAGCTTTTGTCTGAAAACATTATGGATTGCACAATTAATGCATTCCATGGTTTGTGCATTTATTCCCTCTTTCATATTTGTACCTGTAGCTATTGCATGCAGCTGTGGATATTATATATACAACATTGTATCTTCAAATGCTGCTATTAGGGATTGCACAATGTATGTAAATTTACAATTTGTGCAATTCCTGTAACTCTTTGGTTATATAATTATCCTCTGGTATGCATTCAAGACTGCTGGTAACATGAACTACAACCTGTTTTTAAATTTTACACTGACAAAATATGGAGTCATTTGCATTTATTTATGATGTTTTCTGTCGAACTGGTGAGGTGCCATTTTAATTTACTATGCACTTCTGCATTTGTGGAGTATAAAAGGAGTAAGACAGTTGGGCACACCGATTCCTTGAGAAAACGTGTTTAAGCATAATGTTGGGATGTGTTGTTGCACTACTGTTGCTGTTCTTGTCTAAGATTATTCTTTAATAAAGCTGTCACTGCAACTTGAAGAAGTCTGGATAGTAGAATATGTGGGGGTAAATGCCATGAACTCACAAAATGCTGAACTCTGTGTGTGTGTACGTGCACATGGATACATGTGCACTATCACCATTGTCTTGCAGCACGTCTATTTTGATTACTCAGTGATAGAATTCCCTTGTTGTTTGGTTTTTAGATCTAAAGAATTGACACTTTAATGATCAAATTAAGTGTGAACATAGGATTACAATTATTCCGTTTCATGTATTTCACAAAACAGTGTCAATCTTTAGTTGGCCCACACCACACCATGAATATATCATCAATGTATGATTTATAAACATCCACATGATGGAAAAAGGGTCTGATAGCTGATGACATACTGTAATTTATAAAAGGCCAGCTTATCAATGTATAACAAAACTCATGAAACAAGAGTTTTAAACTAATCCTAGAGGATGCCCAATATGGTGATAGTCAAATGCATATAGAAAGGTGTAGAAACACTACTCGTACTGTCACCAAAGTTATTTTAGCAGACTTTCACTGCTTTTCTTGCTGATGATGACAAGTAGTTAGAGATGTGTAAGCTGGCTATATGCATGCAGACTCTATGTGCATCCTTGCTTCTCCCTCCTGGACGGTAGTCCAGAGTAAAGTGATGGATGAACTAAAATATATGGTTTGCAGTGGCCTTAGCAGCAGGAGAAAAGTGGCAGCTAATTTTTTAAGTGCTACTGAACATCTGAGTTGACTTTCGGATGGAGCAGTGTGCAATGCTGCTAAAATGGTGAAATGTTGGTAATGTACCTATGAATTTTCATGTTTACTGTTTGGACTGGGATATGAGAAAACTGTAGAAGCACATTAAAAGTATGCAAAAAAACTACAGCTGGAGTTTTTGATGACTGTTTGCTCATTTAAAAGTGGTTGCCATGAGATGTGACTGTATGAATGATGTTTCTACACCTTTTTGTATATGGTAATTTAGTTCTTCTGCCATACTCCATGTAAACAATAGCATAATTAGGGGAAAGCACCACCCCCTAGCTCTCCCATTAGTTTTACCTAGGAAACTAAAAACATTACAACATAATGCCTTCTTTGTTAAAATGATGAGGAATTCTATCAATGAAACAGGGAAAGATGACATAATGTGCAAAGTATCCCTTAGGGCGCTCACCCTACCGATATGGGGAAATATTTTTTGGATGTGTCCAATCTGACCAAGCACCAAATTTATTCAATCTATAGAGCTTGTAGGATCTGTAGCATATTGGTGATACCATTGATGTAGGAAGGGAATCCTTGAGCTAATGTTTGAATATGTGCATCATCAAATTTGTCCTGTGGATCAGTAAGTGAGCCAATATTGGCCACAGTTGGGTGATGTGGTGGGTTGGTCAAGTTTATATGTAACTCAGGAACACAGTACATCATAGGATGTTGGGTTCTCCAGTACCAGAAATTCATGTACCTTTTTCAAAAGAACATTATTAATCATAACTTCATAGAAGTGTCCCTCAATCTTCTATATAATCGAATCAGTAGAATCATCAGTAAGAGGAATATAAAAGTTAATGTCTTCAGGTTTAGATAATACTTTTTTTTCAGATTTATAATGGTCCATGATAACTATTTACCCCTCCTCACTGTCTACTGATTAAATTATTATTTCAATGTTATTTCTTGGTGATTTAATGGCTTCTGTTTCCTGAGCAGTAAAGTTGTGTAAGCAGGGTAGTTCAAATGTTACTAAACAAAAGCAACAAATTCCTCTCCACTGTCTTTTTAAAAACAGCTACCATGGGACTAGAAAAGAGTAAAAGTGGTCCTTCTATGAAAAGTGTTAAAGACTGGCCCTGTGGCAGGAGGGCTGAGGTGCTGGATGCCTCACCTACTGCTATGTTGGTGCCCTAGGTTTTGAGAACAGACAAAGGGCACTCAGGGCTGGCCAGGAGAGGGGCAATTGACTGTACTAAGGACAACTCTCCTCTCTCTAGGACGGGAGCATGTGCATATGTTAGATGGATGCCACCTGGAGGACCCAGGTGGCAGCACAGCAGGATGCAAGTGAGGGAGTCCCACCTGCTTGATAGCAGGTAATCTCTACAACGGTGTTTGCACAACACATTGTTGTATGTGCCATGGGTTCTGGGTTAATAATTAAGGAAAATTCACAAATCATGGCTGGATGAAAGACCAGTACCCCACAAGCCCCACACTGTTAACTAGGAATCTCCAGATCACATGGCAGAGGTTAGATGGATGTAGTATGGGGTATGTTTCTGGGAAGCTGGATGATTGGGCTACAGGAATGGGTCCAGATGGGGGCAGGTCTGTAGATAATGTGATAAGTACTGATTAAAAAAAGAAACATTTTTAAAGACAAAGCATTGGAATCCTGGGAAAAGGTGTGGTGGACAAGCTGTGGTGGTTCATACCCTTATGGGTGAGGGTGATGCCAGACGAAACTGGAATGAGAGGCAGGAGGTGTACTCTAAAGCCAAGATGCAAGGTTCTTACAACTAATTGGAGCACACAGGAAAAGGACATGGTTTTCACTACCACTACTACTGTTACACAAGAGAAAGAATGAACAAGATTATTGGGACCACAGACTAGCTCCGCTAATGTCATTACGGAGTCCAGGCAATCTGAGTCCTGGATGGTTCTTTCTGAAGCAGGAGTGAGAGTATCCAAACCTCTGGTGAGAGGTGGTGCCTTATGAAACTGACCATTGAATGTATTTTATTGAGTGTGTTGTGCATACTGTTTAAAATCTCACTCGCACTGTTTCTTGAAGGGCCTGGGCTACTATACACTTTTCCTGCTGGTCCCTCTCCATGTAAACAGCACATTTTGTACAGCTTGCACTATTTAGGGGTTTGGAGACAGCGCCGGTGTTGCTAAGCACTGAGTGCCATAACTGGATGCCGCCCTACTTCGGGTCTTCGAGGGTTAAAGGCTCACACTGCGAGTGGCTGCCTACATTGCTTTTTTTGAGCTGGAGTATATATGAATCTCTGGTGAAAGATGGCACCTTATGAATCTGACCATTGAATCTATTTTATTGTGTGTGTTGTGCATATTTTTTAAATCTCACTTGCACTGTTTCTAGCAGGACCTAGGCTACTATAGTCTTTTTCTGCTGGGCACCCTCCATGTAAAGAGTACATTTTGTACAACTTGTGCTATTTAGGGGTTTGGGAGACAGTGCCAGTGTTGCTAAGCACCAAGCGCTGTAACTGGACACAGCCCTGTTTCCAGATCTGCGAGGGTAAAAGACTCACACTAGCAAGCGGGGCGAGCACATGCGGGGCCACGTGAGGAGATGCGCACAGAGACACGCGCATCTGCATGTGTTCTGCATGTTCAGCATGGTCAGCAACGGATCTGCTGGCCCTCAACCACTGTTGCTAGAAAATAGCATGTAGGATTGCAGTATCGAGTGTAGCTGTAGTGTGACACCTTCCTAAACAAGTAAAGTGTGGAAAAAGTTGTCCTACATTTACTTTCTTGGCTCTAATAAGTTTAACATGTATGTGTACATTAGGTTGCTTAAAGTACTACAGGCCTAATAAGTCTATATTTTGGTTGCATAGTTATGGCTTCCATTATTAGGACACTTGATGGTGATGTGAGGTATAAATGTAATAGCTGCTGAATGTATCATTATTATCTGTCCCCCATAACTTCGACAACTATATGTGTCCTAAATGTATTGATAAATCCTCCTTACAAAAGGAGATTTCTTTGTTTGACTCAAGGTTACAGGCCATTGAAACAAGTCAAAGATAAATGGCCGTGTGTTTCACCTCATATGAGCTATCAAATACTACTAATTCCTTGTTAAGTATATGTGATGAAAGGTGTGATACTCCTGTGATTACCAATAATATGGTTCTTCAGGAGCATTGTCTGGGTAATATCAGCTGTTCTATCACCATGGACACCCATCTTAGCTCTAGAAAATGCACCAGAGATCCAGAATGTAACATTGACGATCAATGGTATGAAGTTCAAAGTAAAAGAATATATAAAAGAGGGCTATAGGCTTTGTTTTTTTTTTCATCAGACACCCAAAATAAATTTAGTCTGCTGGAGAATCTTTCTAATTCTGACAATCTTGAAAATATTCCAATCTCCAATGTGGTGGAACCTTCTGTTACTCCTACAATAACTGTCCCAGACACTATTAGTACCTCTATGCATCAAGATACATTAAATGACATCATTCCTATGGACCCTTCTCATAACATGTCCTTTAACACCAGCCAAAGACAGATATTTGTATTAGGGGATTCCATTATTAAACACCTAGACAGAGACATCTGTGACCATGATAAAGCCAATAGAATGTGCTCCAGTTTTCGTGGTGCCCGTATTGCTGATATTGCAGCCATGTTACCCAATATCTTAAAATACAGGGGAATAAATGCATTAGTCATCCTACATGTTGGCACCAATATTATAATCAATGAAGATTTAATTGATATAAAAAAAGACACTGTCGCTATGGCCAACATACTGCTGGAAATGGGGTGCAAAATTAGTTTTTCAGAAATCTTGTCAGTTCCCAGAGTATCTTATATGATCAATCAGAAAATCAAAACTTATAAAGAATGGCCTAGAAAGTGATGTCTTACACAAAATCTTAAATGTATTACACATTAGGAAGAATTCTCAAATATAATTGATTTCTTCTGTGGGGGATGGTCTCCACTAAGCAGGTGTGGTTCTTCCATACTTGCTAAACACATTATAGGATAGATTCATTTTAATTTGAACTAATTAATTTGGGGAAGAGGAAGGACATTCCTTCCTCTCTAAAAAAGGGAAAAACTGTTGATCATAAACACATGACATCTCAGTTGAAGTTTTTTATATTTAAATACAAGAAGCCTTACTAATAAATTAGAAGAGTTAAATGTTAGATTGGCAACAGATAACACTGATATACTAGCAGTTACAGAAACTTGCGGTGATCTAAAATCTAATTGGAACAATACGGTGCCAGATATACCACCTATATTCTAAACAGAGATCATAAAAGTTGGGGGGGGGGAGTTGCTCTTTTTATTAGGAACTCCTTAAAGTCCTGTGATATTTCCTCTAACATTAAGAAAGCAGAAAGCTGTACTGAATCCATATGGACTAAATTGGCCATAGATATAATGTACTCAATAATTACAGAAGTTTGTTACCAACCACACCGATCCATCTCTGATACACTTGAGGCAGTGATGTGCAAAATTGAGGAAGCCTGCACTCAGGGAGAAATTATCCAAATAGGTGATTTTAATCTTGGGGATACATCATGGGAAAACCAAACAGCCTTATCTGGTCTAGGCAGATCATTTTTAAATCTTTGTCAGCAATGTAGCTTGACTCAAGGCGTACATCAGCCCACCTGAGGTGACAATATTTTAGATATTGTCATACACAATGCTAATATATTACTAGATAATATTAAAGTCTTGGCTCCACTAGAAAATAATGATCATAACACCATTATGTTTGTATTGAAAATTCAAGCACATCACACTATTTCAGAAACAATTGTATACTTATATGATAGAACAAATATTGATTTAATTAATTCAGAACTTAATAAATATGATTGGGATTGCATTTTTTTTTTTGAAATTACTCTTTATTCTCCTCTCAGCCTGCCTCCTCCGACCCTTCAGTGAGGACCCCTGGACATCCCACTGCCTGGAACCCTGCCCACAAAGACCACAGATCCCCATGGAGCCGTGGATTACCCCCCAGGCAGGGACGAGGCAGGGGGTTCTAACCCCATAACTTATGTTTCGTCGGTCTCATGGTCTGCTGGGCGGGCACGGGCACATCATGGGCATGTCCAAAGTCCTCCCATCTTCCCGGCTGAGGCAGGCTCATTCCGTTCTCCTCCCGAGCAGCCGCGACCTCCCCTGGCGTCATGATGTGCGTCGGCGTCCGTGCTGCTCAATGGCCAGCCATCCCATGGTGGGGCTTGCAGTTCCCTGAGCCTCTGCTCGGGGTCGTGCAAGGGCCGGGCATCGGCCGAATCCCTTCCCGGAGCAGGCGAGCTGTCGTTGGATGCTCAAGCCTGTCTCCCCTCCGGCCTACCCACCAATGACCCGAGTCTGCTCCCGAACCCGGGTCGCCGGCGTGGAGTGAGGTGTGGCGTCCAGCACCTCAACCCTCAGTGCCACCAGGCCGGTGGGATTGCATTTTTAATACACATCCTATTCCTGAAGGTTGGGACATATTCCATCATACATTGATTTGGCTCAGAGACAAATATATACCACATAAAGTAAAAACTTCTACAAACAAACACTGCCCTAAATGGATGAACAAAACTTTACAAAAAAGCATTAAAAATAAAAATAATAAATACTGCAAATATTTAAAAAATAAATCTGTAGAAACTTGGAATTCATTCCTACTTAGTCAGAAGAAGTGTAGAAGAGCTACACGTAAAGCTAAGATCAAGTGGGAATATAATGTAGCATTTAATGCTAATGAAAATAACATGAATTTTTTTTTTCTCTTATGTTAACTTGTTTAAAAAACCTATTTGTCAAGTTGGTCCCCTGCAACTTAATGATAAATTAATTAATGAATCTCTTGATATGGCAAATATCTTTAATAAAAAATTCTGTGAAATATTTCAGACTTCCCAAAATAAACTAACTCCAGTTTCAAGTTCTGGCTTATCCATTAGAATATTTTATCTGAATTATCCCTACGGAAAGGTAACACTAGCACCTCCCCCGATCATTTAGCTGGGTATTACTTATACTTATTAAGAGATTTTCTCATTGTTCCACTTTGGTTCCTGTTTAATAAATGTTTAGTCCTGAATTTTGTCCCTAGTTCTTGGAAAACAGCTTTTGTTTTTCTGATTCACAAGAAAGGGCCTAAAATAATTGGGAGAACTACAGGCCAATTAGTCTAACGTCACCATTTTATAAAATATTGGAAAGTCTAGTTAAGGACATAATTTCACCAATTGCTGATAGTACTGACACAACTTAACATAGCTTTAAGAAGGAACGTAGTTGCCTAACAAATTTGATGTGTTTTTATGAAAATGTCAGCTACTCGTTAGATCAGAAAATACCCTATGATACAATTTTTAGTGATTTTAGCAAGGCTTTTGATGCCATGCCTCACTGAGCCCTAATTGAAAAACTAAATAACTTAAACATCAATAGACATATTATCAACTGGATCTCTAACTGGTTATCAAATAGGACCCAGCGTGTGATTATTAATGGCCATTTATCAGATATTGACAAAGTAACTAGTGGTGTCCCACAAGGCTCTGCATTGGGATCATGCTTATTCCAAATTTTCATAAGTGACCTTACTACTGAGTGTCTCTCCTTTTCAACAAAATATGCAGATGATGTAAACACTGGAGGACCATGTCTTACCCTGGACCAAATAGATACCATTCAGTCTTACTTAAACAAAATATCAAATTGGGTTACCAAATGGCATATGCTATTGAATCCTGACAAGTGCAAGGTTATGCACCTGGGAACGTTAAATCAGCAGGCTAAATACCTATTAGCAGAAAAAATTATTTTTACAACATTGAATAAAAAGGATCCTGGGGTAAACATTTCTATTAGTTTTAGTTCATCAGCACAGACTGAGTCCATATCAAAATCCAATAAAGTCATGTGGTCTATTAGACGTAATATAAAATCTAAGGACAAAAGCATTTTAATGCCTCTTTATCATGCATATGTCCATCCTCACTTGGAGTATGCTTCCTAATTGTGGAGCCCCTTCATAAAATCTGACATCAGTTTATTAGAAAGGGTCCAGTGTAAATAAACTAAACATATTAAAGGATTATATAATGATCCTTTTGAGTCCTGACTCACGTCTTTGAATCAGATGTCTTTATCTAGTAGACGATTATGGGGTGATATTTTGTTTATGTATGATGTCATTCAAGACCCCTTTCTAATTACTTAACTTGGGCTTGAGTTCAAACAGAACCCATACAACACAAGAGGGCACCCTCTTCAACTATATGGTCAAACTTTCAATTTAATGGCAAGAAAATACTTTTTTACGATGTTTACAAATCATCTGGATAAGCATATATTACCTGTCAAATTGATTAGTTACTATTAGTTTAATAAAGAGCAGTATGGGCACATACACCCCCTGACTCTTACAAACCTTAGTATGAACCTTAGTATGACATAGCAATCCAATGCACCAAGCTTGGGCTTTTTAGTATTTTGGTCGGTTGACCACTGGGCATGAGCCCAGGGTAGTGGTGCTTCCAGTACAGAACATAAAACATGACATCCCCCAATAACCCAGAAACAGGGGAAAGAGTTGTAGGCCTCCTGGCCCCAGGATGAAGATGATTTCTGGTGTCAGCAAGGTGACATTGAAGGTGAAGCACGTGGTCTAGGATGGTTGTAAAAGCCTGGTTGTGGATGATGGGAATCCTTAGGTGTAGGTATCAACTACAATGACCTTGGGCTAGATTGCAGGTGAAGACCAAGTCGAGGGAAGGATGCTGGGTATGATGATCTGATGGACGACCTCTGGGTAGGTCCCTGAAACCCTTACCACCTCACTGCTGCAGTTCAGAACCCAGAAATCTTCTGTGTGAACTCTGGCTGGGACACCAGAACACAGGCTACCTATGGATGGTAAGATCATGAGTGTGGTGATCCTTGCTGTGGCCTCTTGCATTTACCACTGGTACTTATGCCACCTCACAGAACAGGGCACCCAGCCTGGCAATCCTCCATGAGACCTGTCAGTCAAGTCACCAGTACTACTGCCACCTCTGGGGAAGAGAAAAGAGCCTGGTACTTCTTGGTGAGGCCTCGGTATGGGCCACTGGTGCTACTGCCACCTCTGGAAAAGAGCAAAGAGCTTCACAATCTTCAGTGATACTTTTGTATGGGCCACCAGTACTATTGCCACCTTGGGACAATGTCTATGTGTGAGACTGGGTAACGCAACTCTGAGTTTACTGGATGACCAAAGTCCCTCAATCTAGACCTGGGGCAGCTCCTAATCTGACTTATGTTGGTGGGCCCTAGCTAGCAGCTGACTACCACTTACGACTGGCCACTCAAACTTGGGGCATTGTGGTGAAGACTTGGAGTTAGAGGTCATTGGAAGGGGGATGTAGGTGATGCTGGGCTTTCTGGGGACTCTACTTTGGTCAAAGAAGAGGTACTAGAGAAACCCTCAATGGTATGTGTAGAAACCCTGGAAGAGAACAAAAACAAAAAACCTGAAAGACAACCTCCCTTTTTATGACCGGGAGCCCTACCACTTGGTCCAGGATGGACCCTACGCTGACTCACTTTGGAAGGCTCTTACCACCAACTGGTTCACACTATGACTGACCACACATGTTTTCAGGGGAAGAAGCAGTAGGATGAAGTCCACTTGGACCATGTGTTGGTGGAAACACCATCTGGAGCTGGAATGCTGGAGAGGAGCAAGGATCTTACTTCCCTGTGGTCCCTCAGATGGAGATGGCACAGTTATTATGATTGCTTTTGAGTTATAGTGGTGTTCTTTCAGAACCAACATAGGTGCACTAACAGGGTCATGGAGCAAAGCTGTGAAGATTGGAGGCTAGGCACTATAAGCAATTAATGCACTTAGGGCAGTTCAGTCACATAAGCAAATGGAGTAAATAAGGCACTTCAGTCATAATACGCCAGAAATAAGGCTGTTCAGTTACTTAAAGCACTTCAATTGAATACAGCCACTCAGCCGCAATAAGAAGTGGATTAAATTAATAGGAGATGAGGGCAGGCACACTAAAATGGATTAAAGGCTAGGTAAATGAAGCAATGCTTGGGGCTGTACCATACCACCGGGTTGCCCCTGAAAAAGGGACCTTCGGAGCCCAGTGGGCTCAGCCGGTCACCAAAATGTAATTAATTAATAATTAATCATTAATACTATTCACTCAGTGAGCATTAAAACAGTCTGATGACAGAACCCCAAATGTGTGCAGGGTCTTTAAATTACTCTTTAGGCGTGGATACCATTTGCATTGGCCAGGGGACAATCTACCCCTTTCTTAATATTGATTAGTTCTGGGTACCTTCTGAACATTAAGGAGGGCCAATGGCCCAAATTTCTTTGTCACCTTCTCACCAACAATGATCTGATCTGACTTTACCTAGCAACCCCCTGGCTCTGGGCTGTGAGAGCAACTGCCCAAATCTCACCGTTTTGAGCAGATTGTCTGAAATAAACAAGTAACGCTGTCTACTTGTTGTCTGCTTAGAATAACAGAGATCCCTCCATAAGTGAGGTTCACTAGCACCTTTATTTTTGTTTCAGACATTATTTTGTTTCACTCTTCCTAGCTTCTGCATCATTGATCCCCCCCCTTCCCTCCGCAATGCAACTGGACAATGTAAGCAACTCCTCTCCCTCCTTGTAGAACTAGATTTAACAATTCTCCTCCTGGCTGGAGCAGGGCTGGCTAATTATAAAAGAAATGCTGGCCAACAAGCTTGCTCACCCCTGCTGGAGTTGAACAAGGATTCCTGTACTTTGGGGACTGTGCAACCACAAAGGAGAGATCATACCTCTTCTGCTGTAGACTGCTGCACATAAAGTTCAGTGGGGCTATTACCTGGCCACATAGACTTACATGCAGTGCTGGAGGACCCACCTAGATGGCAGATTTCTGCTGGAGACTGACTGAGGCTGCTACTGGAGATGTTGTGGAGGGGAGTTACACTGAAGGGGCTAAGAGGCTCGCTTCAACCTCCTACCAGAGAAGACAACATCCCCCTTGCCCTATCCTCCACCCTCACTGGTCTTTGTCTTTCAGGATCTCTCCTGGATGTACACAGCCTTTTCTTGGCTGGAGGCAGTCCTGGCTATACACAACCTTTTCTTGGCTGGCGGCAATCCTGTCTAGTGCCATGGCATTGGGCATTTTGTCCAGGGGTCACTCTCCTGGGACTGATTCAGTGGCCTAAAAGAAATCGCCAATTTTGAATTTGAACTGAGCCAGGGGACTGTCTGAGGGATCTCAGCCTGGCCTCATGCTCCATGCTGGGACAGGAATGTGGCATAACTAGTCTGGCCTGGCCTGACAAGGTGTCAGATGTGGGCAGAGGGAAGCGAGAACAAAGGGAGGAAAAAAATGTTGGTTATGTGCTAGAACTGTGGATTCAAGCCCCATCCCCACCTGTCAACTGGGGATTGGGCTTGTCCTATTCTCCATAGGGTCCCAAAGCGTTTCTAGGTTTCCCCAATAAGCTGTCAGGGTCCCCACACCTGTCTGACCCCTAATATCCCTGGAGATCCCCTACTTTCTGTGGTGCACCAAATAATCATATTTTCCATGGTGCCCTTAATTTCCCTGAGGCACTACAGAGGCCAAATGTACTATATCACCAGGGGCTAAAGTCTGTTCTTAACTCTGAGTGAGGGGACTTGGCATAAAATGTCTTTAAGTTCAGAGATCATCTAAAGTATGCAGGTCTACCAGTTTCACAAAACTATTAATGATATTAGTAGGAATATGTGATAAACCCTTAAAAAGTATATGCATCTCTGTTGCAGAGAGAGAGAGTAACTTGATATGTTAATTACTGTACATAGAAACATGGAAACATAGAAGCTGACAGCAGATAAGGACTGCAAAACCCATCCAGTCTGCCCATTTTTTCTACCTTATGAATGTACCCCAGGCCTTTACTCTGTCAATGGCCTATCGATTCATACTCATCTGTATTGCTCCCTTCTGCCTGTCCCATGCCTATGTGAAGCCCTGCACTGTACTCAGATCCACCACTTCCTGAGGTAGGCCGTTCCTTGCATCCACCACCCTTTCTGTGAAAATGAATTTCCCACATTATCCCTTAATCGGCCTCCCTTTAATCTTGCTGTGTCCTCTTGTCCTGCTATTTTTCTCATATTGAAACATGTTAAGACTCTTTCACCTTGTTAATGCCCCTAAGGTGTTTGAATGTTTCGATCATGTCACCTCTCTCCCTCCTTTGCTCTACAGTATACATATTGAACTCCATTAATCTGTCCTCATATGTTTTCTGATGCAGTCCCTGCATCATTTTTGTTGCACTTCTCTGGACTGCCTCCACTTTGTTAATGTCCTTGTGTAGGTGTGGCCTCCAGTACTGCATACAGTACTCCAGATGGGGCCTAACCAGTGTCTTGTAAAGAGGGATTATTACCTCCCTCTTATGACTTGTGACACCCCTACTACTACACCCCAACATTCCTCTAGCCTTATCTATTGCTTTAGTGGTCTGCTTGGATGATTTCAGGTCATCTGTGATGATGATGCCCAAGTCTCTTTCTTCCCTAGTGATTGCCAGCAACTCTGCTCCCAACCTATAGGTAGCTTCAGGGTTTTCTCTTCCCTATGTGCATGATCTTGCACTTATTTGCCTTAAACCCCAGTTGCCACTCTTCTGACCATTTTGCCAGTTTTTCCAGATCTCTTCTCATTTTTCCCACCCCATCTGGTTCATCTACTTTGTTGCAGATCTTGGTGTCATCCGCAAAGAGACAAACCTTACCCTCCAGTCCATCTGCAATGTCACTGATAAAGATATTCAAGAGGACTGGCCCCAGGACTGATCCCTGAGGTACCACACTTGTGACTTGCATCTCTTCTGACTGTATACAATTTACCACCACTCTCTGTTTTCTGCCTGCCAACTAGTTTGGCACTCAGGTGCCCAACCTCTGACCCACGCCGAGCCTACCCGGTTTATTAATCAATCTTCTTTGTGAAACAGTATTGAAAGCTTTGCTGAAGTCAAGATAGGTGACATCAACTGCACCCCCTAGGTCCACCACTCTGGTTACCCAGTCAAATAAATCCATGAGATTAGTTTGACAGGACCTTCCAGTTGTAAACCCATGCTGTCTTGGATCCTGTGCTTCTATGGATTCCAGGCATTGCAAATCCTTCCTCCATAATCTTGCCCACTACTGAGGTAAGACTGACTGGTCTGTAGTTCCCTACCTCCTCCCTGCTGCCACTCTTGTGGAGCGGGATCACATGAGCCCTTCTCCAGTCTTCTGGGACCTCTCCTGTGCTCAGAGACTCACTAGACAGTTCTGCTAATGGCTCTGATGATAGTTCTGCCCTAGTTCCTTTAGTACCCTGGGGCTTATGCCATCAGGTCCTGTTGCCTTGTTTACCCTGAGCTTAGTGAGCTCTTGAATGACCCCTTCTTTTGTGAAGGGACTCATGCACACCTCCCTCCCCCCCTGTGTCCATGGTGCTGAGCTGTGGGCCCTTTCATACCCTCTCCTCAGTAACTATTGAGCAGAAGTATCTATTGGAATAAATGATTTTCCTTGGTCCTCCTCCACACACTCCTCCTTATCACCTTTGATCTTAGCAACGCCCTCCTCTGAACTTTCTCCTTTCACTAATGCATCTATAGACAGTCTTGTCCCCTTCTTTTACTGTTTGTGCTAGTGTTTCCTTGGTTTGGGCCTTTGCCTGCCTTACTGCTATCCCTGTTTCCCTTAGGGAAGTTCGGTATACCTCTCTGTCTTCATCCCACTGCATTCTCTTATGTAATGCTCCAAAGTTGGGGCATCCCAGAAAAGTTTAGGGGTTTTCAAATGCCCCAAGGGTCCCTCTGGTTGTGCCCTAATAAAGTGTTAGGCAGGGCTTTTTGTAAAAATAAAGTAAATGTTTTCTCCTCCCTGCTGCCTGCCTGCTCCATTCTCGTCCCCAGAGCAGGCAGCAGGAGGCCAAACTGCGTACCAGGTTTGCTGCCTCTGGCCAGCACGCGGTGCCTTGCCAAGTTGCTGTCATTTGTCTGGCATGAGCTTGAGATTTGAGAATCCAAACCCAAGTGCATTTTGAAATGGTCCGTTGTCCGTTTTTAGGTTGTCGTGCTGGGCTGTGGAGTGGTAGAACCTGTGGAGAGCAATGGAGACAGGGCTTACCTTAGTTCGGTTGAAGCCGTCCCGTTGGCTCTGCTTGGTGCCTCCTCCAGCCAGCGAAGATCCCTGCTGATGTTCTCCGTGCTCCTCCTGTGTGTGTGGTTGAGTCCAGTGGTCTGCCATGAAAGAAAAAGAAGATTTCATCTCCCTGCTGTGGTTTGG
Source organism: Neoceratodus forsteri (assembly GCA_016271365.2). Lineage (NCBI taxonomy): Eukaryota > Metazoa > Chordata > Ceratodontiformes > Ceratodontidae > Neoceratodus > Neoceratodus forsteri. The sequence goes on from CM057452.1 coordinate 1,281,347,893, forward strand.
GCTCTGCTTAGCCCCGTTCATTTTTTATTTTAATTTTAAAAGAATTCCAGTCCCCCATTGGCGGCATAGAAGAGCCACATTGCTTTCCAGAAAACCAATGACTGTTGGAAGCCCCCTGCCATCCCTCCTGGTGTCTGCCTTCTAGCTGCTCTTTTGCCCTCTCTGCCAGCAGCAACGCCCGCCTCCCGTTTGCTTCCTCTATCTGCCGGTGGTGCGGTGAGTCAGATGGCAGCACAAATAGGTGTGCTGGCCATCCAACAATGAAAGAATATTTTTTTATGTGTAGTTAGCACTGTAGGCACTTGCAAGAAATGGCTGAGTGCCACAGGGTAGGGAGGAAGGACCCAGAATAAATACTTATGAGGGGGCAGGTTAGCAACGCCCATGGGGAAGGGCCATTACAGTAAGGCCGGTGTAAAGGCCTATGTTTATTTACGGGGGGCAGGACTTAGGAAGCGACTCTCCCCATGAATGACAGCAGGCTCAGGGAGCCATCAAAATTAAAGGGGCCACGCAGTTTAAAAGGGTCAAGTCAGGCCCTTAGTTTAAAGCAGGGCACCAGGCCCTGCATTTTGAAGGCACCAGGCCCACTGTATTTAGGGCATCAGGCCCACAGCTAAAAGGCTAGTAAGCCCACAGCTAAGTGTAGGGTATTGTGCAAGCCAGCCTAGTGGTAGTGAGGGATGCCCCGGCCTAGCGGATTAGGGCAAGCCAGCCTAGTGGTAGTAAGGGCAGCTCTGACCTAGGTGAGTAGGGCAAGCCAGCCTAGTGGTAGTGAGGGCAGCCCCTGCCTAACGGATTGGGGAAACCCAGCCTCATGGTACTAAGGGTAGCCCTGGCCTAGTGCATTAGAGCAAGCCAGCCTAGTGGTAGTGAGGGCAGCCCTGGCCTAGCGGATTAGAGTAATCCAGCCTAGCGACAGTAAGTGAAGCTTATAGGCCCCACAGCAGATAAGGTATTTAGGCCTTTAGTGTTCTGGGCAATTAGCATAGGGCATCTTTAGCAAAACATTCAGGGGTAGCCAGATCCTATTCAGGAAGACCCTATATTTAGGAAAAAGAGTCCATCCACGGGTGCTCAGTTCACAAATACTGTGAAGATACTGTAACAACTGTACTGTTTATACAGCTGTGATTGCTGAAGTACTCAAAAGATTGTGAACTTGCTAAGAAGAACCAAGACTGTTTTGTATATGGATTGTGGTTATTTGCCCCCGGTTATCTGAACTATTGCCCCAAGCATCCAAAACTATTGCTCTAAGCATCCGAACTATTGTTCAAAGCATTTGAACTATTGCTCCAAGCATCTGAACAATTGCCCCACGTGTAACAATTACCCCTAAATTTATAATTTTCCTTTCCTTGACAAATCGTCGGATCATTCTGCAGTCCCCTTGGCATTGCAGGAAGGTGCATCTTTCAGCTATATTGTTACTAGTGTGTGGGGACTGTCTCACTCTTCTACCACACTGCAGTCCCATAGTGTGGTCTGTAATACTCCATACTCAGAATCAGTCTCTACCCAGCCTCGTGGTACTAAGGGTAGCCCTGGCCTAATGCATTAGAGCAAGCCAGCCTAGTGGTAGTGAGGGCAGCCCTGGCCTAGCGGATTAGAGCAAGCCAGCCTAGTAGTAGTGGGGGCAGCCCCGGCCTAGCGGATTAGAGTAATCCAGCCTAGCGACAGTAAGTGAAGCTTATAGGCCCCACAGCAGATAAGGCATTTAGGCCTTTAGTGTTCTGGGCAATTAGCATAGGGCATCTTTAGCAAAACATTCAGGGGTAGCCAGATCCTATTCAGGAAGACCCTATATTTAGGAAAAAGAGTCCATTCACGGGTGCTCAGTTCACAAATACTGTGAAGATACTGTAACAACTGTACTGTTTATACAGCTGTGATTGCTGAAGTACTCAAAAGATTGTCAACTTGCTAAGAAGAACCAACACTGTTTTGTATATGGATTGTGGTTATTTGCCCCTGGTTATCTGAACTATTGCCCCAAGCATCCAAAACTATTGCTCTAAGCATCCGAACTATTGTTCAAAGCATTTGAACTATTGCTCCAAGCACCTGAACAATTGCCCCACGTGTAACAATTACACCTAAATTTATAATTTGCCTTTCCTTGACAAATCGTCGGATCATTCTGCAGTCCCCTTGGCATTGCAGGAAGGTGCATCTTTCAGCTATATTGTTACTAGTGTGTGGGGACTGTCTCACTCTTCTACCACACTGCAGTCCCATAGTGTGGTCTGTAATACTCCATACTCAGAATTAGTCTCTACCCAGAAGAGAACATCTTCTCAACATTCTTCACTCAAGTGGGATCATCCATCAGCTTGTCTCTTCCGTCTGTGTTGTCCACCGAAGTCGAGTCCATCGCCAGTCATACAAGTCGTACCCGCCATTTCTTGTTTTCACAGCTTGAAGGTACGTCCGCTGAAGTGCATCACGACAGCCATGCCGGTGACATTTTGTGTGGTTCCTGTTCCAGATGTCCCAAAGTTGGCCACCTTTCTCAGAAGACCGTGCTTATCCTGGAGAACCTGGTCTGCACCCCTGGTCTTTCGCCGAAAGTCGAGTCCGTCAAAGACCAGTATTGGACGCATCCGCCGTTTCTTTGTTTTTGTTCTAGTTTCTGGTGACAAGATTGCAGAATCAACCATCATCTCTACAGATTCTTCTGGTTCCTGGTCCTATCGGAGATCCTTCAGAGTTAGCTGGCCCTTGGAGTGCTGCAGCATCAGTCAGGTCATGGTAATCCTCCATTGGATTCGTCGCCACGCAGGTCCTGATATCTCTTCATCCTTGGCAACCCTGGAAGTGGGTTTTGGCCAAGGAACCCTTGTTTTCAGTTGAGAATCCAACAGCCCATCAGTGGGTTATTTCAGGAACCAGTTGCTCTGGTTCTTTATTCTGGCAGCCTTGGAGAGAGTGGGCTTTTGCCGAAGAAACACATGGTGTGTTTATCAAACCTCTCACCACCCAGTGGCCTTGACAAGGTCCCTGCTGAGAATTGCGTTAGCATCTATTGTTTCATTTGTTTCTCCATTCGTAGCTACCATCGTAGTCCAATGGTGTACATGAAGACGCCAGACCTCTGGACTCCTGTAACATCTGGACTTTGGTAGAAGTGTGTAGTGATAGGTTAACCAAATACTGTTCTGAGTAGTGTATGTCATCTAAACCTCATCTTAGCTTATTGATAGGAACAAGAATTGTAGAATAATTATAGAATAAGAGTGGCAGTAGGCCTCAACATCTAGTTTATTCTTGTTGAAGTAATTTTAGCAGTCATAGATAAAGTATCTGTCTTGTTTACCGCCCTATTGTTTTGGCGACTTCTGTTCCTCTTGTGACTGTGTATCCCTACCCTCTGGTACAAAATAAATGCCCTGCAGGCACTGAATCTCTAGGACAACTCCTGCCTCTCCTTGTCTGGGTAACAGTTATCTTATCCACAATAATTTGGACCTTGGTGTCTCACACATCTCTTTGCACCATCTTCAGAGTAGAGTACCACAGAGCACCATTATAAACCATCACACTTACATTTCCTGAGTGCCAATCTTTTGGCTCTGATCTTTTCTGCTACTTTTTTTGAGAACCAAAGTGGTTTCCTCCTCCCTTACCAAAAATTGTGGATTCACACTGGCTTACTTTAACCTTTTATTTAAGGTTTAAATTTCCTTTAAATTCACTAGAAATTGTATTTTATCCAGACAAGTTGTTATGGTAATTTCTTAGTGTAAGAGTGGCTGACTTTTGGCTGTATACCCAACAAAATATGCTAATTTTCAATCCTATTTTTTGGGGCTAAAAAAGAAAGCGGAAAAAACAGTTTCTTTTAAATGTATTTATTTTGTTATTTTTTGGCTTAAATTATGCAAATGTTCAATCCTTCCTTACTTTTGGATTTTAAATAAAGATAATAGAATGTTTTTAGTTTTAAGATGAAAGAAATCCTAATGGATTAGATATAGCTCACATTTGGCAGCATATGCAACAACATATGTAAATGAGCAAGTTTTGCTTACATTTGGATTTCTTTTAGAAAGATTCTATTTACATTTATCGATAACTATAATGCTTGTCCTGTGTAAATAAAATCTATGTAAAAAAAAAATGTAGGCAAAACATGCTCATTTACATATTTTGCTGTGTATGCAGCCAAATGTAAGCCATAAATAACCACTTATCATTTATTTTTTGCTTTACACAAGTCACTGTATCTTCAATTTTTTACAGCAATATTTTATAACTGAACTAATTATTGCAATATTAATTCCTGTTACTTCAGATGGATAGTGATCACCACATGAAAATTGTCAGATTCAAAAGCATGAACAGGAACCCACGCTTTTTTGCTGTTACTGTGCCAGCAAAATAAGTGTATTTTGTTTAATTCTGTACTTCATTTATCCACACTATCCATTCTTCTAAAACAACGCAACTGTGAGCTGTAGTCACTTACCTGTCTTCCCAACCTGTTTCCGAATTTATTGCTGTGCAAACTGGAGTCTTTTCAGTCAGGTTGGTTGTTTCATCTTTTAGATGTTCCAACCAGTAGTGAAGGTTGTGACAAAATAGGAACCTCTTCACACCCAGAAATGTTGTACTCCACATAGTGTGAATGGAAACAGAACTAAAATGATTACATCTGTTCACAAAAATATTACCAACCATCACAATAATGTACATATACTATCAATTTGGATGGTTCTGACACCATATGGTGCTGCCAGTAAGAATGTGGGCAGGATACTGTGACATTTCAGCCATTTAAACAAGGAAAGCATGTTTGTAAATGAATAATGAATGACCTATGTTATGAGTGCCATAACACCACTCCAGGGTATGGGTTACAGGGATTTAACCTATGGTCAGGATGGTGTATGGACGAGTGTCCTTACAGCACTCTGTACATGGATTAAATGCCTGCCTATAACCCCATACCCTGGAGCAGGTCATTGCCTTCATAAAATATTTCCTTAATTATTACAAACAAAAATACAGTCACATTGTTGAAATGGTCTGAAAATGTATGTATCTGTATTCCTCCATGCAAGTAGTCCATTTAAACTAAAACTACTTCACATTTTCTATGCTGTTCTAAAAACTGATAATTTTCAAATTTTCAAGATGTTTTAACTGCTGCTTTTGTTTTCCAAAAGAAAAAAAAAGCTTACCATAGTAACACTGTTTCATTCATGTGATCTCCCAGTAGAATAAAACATATTCAAGTCAGCTAATCTCTTACTGCCCCCAGAGCTATGATGTAATGTGGAATGTATGCAAATCATGGAACATAGCTTGTCACAGTAACTTCATTTTTACAAAAAAATGAATACAGCGCTCAACTTAGAGCTCTCAACTAATGCTTAACATATTTAGTTGAGGCTAAATGAGCACTTGTTGAGATTTTTACATGCAAATTTTCTAGCACTCAACTAATTAATATACAGTTGATGCTCAATTGAGCGTTAACTCAGTTGATGCTCAGTTGAGTGTTAACTTTGATTTCTCCTAAATGGCAGTTCCAGGGGTCCCTGCAGCAGTAGCTGCCAGTAGCTCCCCACCATTCTCCTAGTCTCTTCCTCTCCAATCCTTCCTCTCCATCTCACCTCACGGCCCACCTGTGCCCCCTCTACCTGTAGGTCCCTGGCCTTCACACCCATGGTTGTCCTCTTTCAGTTGTTAACCTCTACCCTACAGTGGCACCCCCAATTCTCCTTCCATGGCCACCCAATTCCCTACTCCCAGCTCACAGTATTCCACTGACAACTGGTCCTTGACCTTACAATGCAGAAATACTGAACAAATGCTTCTGCTCAGTATTCTCTAAGGAAGGGGAGGGCCAAGGACCATAGCTGGGATGCAGAGGCAATGAGGGAGAGGTGAACACAGTCCATTCACTGTCGAGAGAGTTCTGGAAGAACTCACAAAGCTGAAGGTGGATAAGGTCATGGGGCCAGACAGCATCCACCCAAGGATATTAAAGGAGCTTTGAAGGGAACTAGCACTGCTTCTAGCAGCCCTGTTCACAGAGTCACTCAACACAGACATTGCCTACCTAGATTTCAGCAAAGCCTTCGACACCATCCCACATAGAAGGCTGATCAACAAGATGGGTAGTCTGGGCATGGGATACAAGGTGGTGAACTGGGTTAGGAACTGGTTAACAGACATGGGACAGAGGGAGGTAGTAAATGGGGTACAATCTGGGGAGAGGGGGGTCACCAGTGGGGTACCACAGGGATCAGTACTAGCACCAGTCCTGTTAAATGTCTTCATTAGTGATATTGCAGAGGGGCTGGAAGGAAAGGTCTGCCTGTTTGCAGGTGACACCAAGATCTACAACTTGGTGGATACTCCAGAAGGGGTGCAGAAAATTAAGAGGAACCTGGAGAAGCTTGAAAGATGGTCAAAGATGTGGCAACTGAGGTCATTGCAAAGAAGTGCAAAATAATGTATCTGGGTAGAGGGATCCCTGGGGAGATCTAGAGGTTGGGGGGGAACTAACTGTCAACAAAGAAGAAAGGGACCTATGGGTTATCATCTCTGATCACCCTTAGGTATCAAAGCATTGTGCAAAGGCGGTGGGAAGGCATTCTGGGGTGCATAGGCAGGGGTATCACTTGCAGGAGGTGGCGATGCTATTGTGTAAAACATTTGTGAGGCCTCACCTGGAGTACTGCGTGCATTTCTGGAGGACACACCTATGCAAGGACATAAATAAGGTGGAGACTATCCAGAGAATGGCAACAAAGATGACGCAGGGCTTGCACCACAAAACATGAGAAGATACTAAGGGACCTCAATAGGTACTCACACGAGGTGAGAAAACAGCAGGGGGACATGATTTAAACTTTCAAGTACCTCAAAGGTATAACCAAAGTGCAGATGGGGGACCTTTTCCAATGTAGAAAAATTGCTAGACCAGGGGCACAATATGAAACTGGAAGGGGGTAGATTAAGAGGTAATGTGAGGAAGTTTTTATACACAGAAAGGGTAGTCAATGCTTGGAATAGTCTGCCACAAGAGATAGTGGGGGCAAGCACAGTGGCGGGGTTTAAGCATGCCTGGGACAGACACAAAGAAAGCCTGAGAGGGGAGGGAGTGATGAAAAGCCATTGATCACATAAGGTCAGTGGCCACATACATTGTATAGGGCCTATAGGCAGACTAGATGGGCCTAGCAGTCCTTATCTACCAACAGTTTCTATTTTTCTATTTTATGCTTTTACACAAATAAATGTCAAATGCATTTTTTCCACACATTAATCAGTCTCATGGTACTGTGTACTGTTTTTGGTGCTGACCTGGCTCTTGACTGCTGTCATGCAGTTTTGTTGGTGTTACTTTGATTTTTTCCCCTGGGTATATGTGCACCTATGATGTGGCTGAGCTACTGTTGTGTGACAATAAAGATTTCTTACACAGCTCCTGGGCACTGTGGGATGGGGTCTGGATGGCTTGAGGGGAAAATCCAGTTGTACCTCTAAAATAAGAATAGCAAAATTGTCACAAAGGATCTGCAGTTCTTTAGTTACTGGGACAAACAAGTTACGCTAAAACATCAAACAGTACTTATCTGATACATGTGGTCAATGTCCTCCAGTACCTGGGCTGGTATATTTGTTATTCCACTGGATCTGTAGACAAAGTAGAAAATGGGTTAGTATGATTAATAAAAATACCAATCTGCTGTATTGGGTGGAAAGGGATTTTTTTTTTGGTGTGTGTGTGGGTGGGGGAAGGGGTAAAGTGGATTGGTTCAGAGGGTAGATATCTGTATCACAGCAACAACCCAGGTATGGCAACAGACTTGGGCCACTCATGGATAAAAGCAAAGGGGGATTTGGTATCCCTGGGCTCTCTCTCCTCTAGGAGGGCTGCAAGCAGCTCGACTCATTAACTCCCACCAATGCAGGTTGGAACTACCAGCTTTCGCACACCTGCAACATTGACAGGATGACAGACTGCCAAACTGTTTGATAGTCAAGAGAGCGGCAGTTCATCCATTTCTATCCCTGTCTTGGGGGGGTTGATAATCTGTGTGTGGGGGTACCAAAAGTACAAGTAAGTTCCCAAGAGGGAGGATGGCTGTGCTGAGCAGCTGAATGCAGTAGGGGGGCCCATTTTTTGTGCGAGGCCCGCAGCTTCATGACCTTAATCCTGTCAGGTACACTCTTCCACATTTTTCTTGCCACCCCTGTCTTTACATAGTACATGGACCCATCAGGCCTCAATATGCATGTCAGCCCCCTGTGAACAACAGAAGAGGAGAAAGCTGTGAGCAAGCTCCTCCAGTCAGTACGCTTTCAATAAAGGTGGCTCATAACACAATCAAACAGTTCTAAAAGACATGTAAGACACACAAAATAAAAGTCAGAAGCAGGTTTTGCAGTGGAAAAAAATGATTTACTCAGTGTAATAGCAGCAGCTGAAGTACAATGCTTGTCTCCTTTGGTTAATCCCTAGCACCTCGACTCTCGCAAGTCTTCAAAGAGAGTCAACCCCTTGTAAAGGAAGGATCCCCTGCCCACCACTTTGTGTCATATGTGCACATACTCCAGGCAGCACAGTGGATGTGGCCTACCTGAATTTCAGTTAAGGCCTTCGTCTCAGTTACCCGCAGAAGACTCTTGGAACAAACTCAACAGTATGGGGGTGGGGATCAAAGTCATTATCTAGGCGAGAGACTGGTTAAATGGTAGAATGCAGATTGTGGTGGTCAATGGGATTCTGTCAAATGAGAGGGAGGTGACCAGTGGGGTGTCACAGGGATCTGTTCTGGGACCAGAAAGGACCTGGGCATTATTATAACTAATGACTTGCATGCAATGTGAAAAGGCAGTGTTCAAAGCAAGTATTATGCTGGGTTGTATAGGGAGAGGTATCACCAGCAGAAAAAGAGATGTGGTGATGCCTCTATACTGGTCCCTGGTGAGACCCCATTTGGAGTATTGCTTGCAGTTCTGGAGACCTCACCTCAAAGAAGGACATAGAGTAGAGACTATCAAGAGAATGGCCATGTAGATGGTTCAGAGTCCTCACCAGACGTCCCACGACATGAGACTGAAAGGGGGCAAATTTAGGGGAAAAACAAGAAAGTAGTTCTTCACCGAAAGATTGGTGGATGCATGGACTGGCCCACCTCCAATGGTGTTGGAGACCAAGACTGTCAAGGAATTCAAGTCTGCATGGGATAGACACATACAGGTCTCATAGAATCTGAAAATAAAACTGACTCCTGGGTGGGGGGGTATAAGATAATACTTTTGGCAGACTAGATGGACCAAAAAGCCCCCATCTGCCAACACTTTTCTGTATTTCTTTGATCCATACCTCCTCAGGCTTGGGCCAGTGCCGCACTACTGTGCCTTCCCCCCCTTCCTCAGACCATTCATCTAGCTCACATAGGTTACACCCAAACTCGGGTCACAGGTCTGGGAAGGCAACGTTCCCACTGGATCAACGGCATCCCTGCAAATGTTACTTCATAATTTTTCTTTTTTAGTGACATTTAAAACTGGCGGAGTTAAATTCTGAATACAGTCTTTTGACCCCACCTCATGAACCCAGTAAGTGAAAAATGTTCAAATCTCAACCAAAAAGGTCAGAGCACTCTACAAATGGGAAAATCCCTTTTTGCCAGGATTTGAAAAAAACAACACCCATTATGTACATGGGGTGGTGTGAAAAAATGTCTATGTTGAAAATTTGAGGTCACAATGTGCACTGCCCTGACAGGGACCTGGACTGCATCCAGCCCACAGAGAACTTGGTGTGATATTCAGTCGCACCATGCAAAAGAGCCCATTCGGACTGCATGGCACTAAAGGGCCATCTGAGTGCCCATTATGGGTACATCTGTATGGGAAGCAGTGGCTAAATTGCACCCATCTTGACACCATTCCTGGTGGCTGGCAGCACCCCCTACCCCCCAAAGACTCATTCTGCATATATCTAGCCCTTGTGATGGTGTCTAGTGCCACCACCCAAGCCTACAATACCCCACCAAGGTCTGCAAACATGTGCCCTGGTGTTCTGTGGCACCACCCAATCTCTGATTCATGTCTGGGGTATTACATGACGACTTTGTGTCTAGTGACATCCCCCACCCTCCGTGCACATGTCCCATATACTACCCCTGTCACTGGTGGACAGCAGCACCCACTGCCCCCCCCCCCAAGCAACTGTCCAGTCCCCTTGCTGTGAATATATTACCTGGTGTCTAGAGTATCCTCCCACTCACACACCCGTCACCTTGATGGTAATATTTCCCCCAATGTTTTGTTGCCTCCCCCCCCCCCCAAGACCCATCCCCTATACTCATCCCAGTGTCTAGCAACAACCCCCCACACCCATCCAATTGATTGCTGTATAGTTCATTGTGTCCCTTGGCACCCCCATCTTCCAGTCTATGTCCCTTATACAATCCCTGTCATCATGTGATACCCACAACCCCTGAATGCCAGTTGACAAACTCACCAGCACACATTAAAAGTGCAGTACAGCAGCCCCCCACCAGTCCCTCCCCCAGTACAGCACCAAACCCAACCTTCCCTTACACATCCGACCTGATAAGGGGAAGGCTGAGGATGGTGCTGTTCTGGGTGCAGGTAGGAGACCACTGAACCACTGTGTGCACCAGTGACGCATGTCCCCTATACAATCCTGGTCATCCCATGGTACGACTGCCCTCACCCCAAATGCTGGTCTGCAAATGCACCAGCGCACATTAGCAGTCCAGCAGCCCCCCACCCGCCTTGCCCCCAGTATGGCAAAAACCCAAACTAAGGGGAAAGCTGGGGATGGAGGTGTGCTGGGTAGAGGCAAGTGGCCACTGGACCACTAATGAACACCTGTATATACTGTATGTTGATCGGCATTCAGGGGTGTGGATACCACAGGTTGCCAGGGAATGTACGGAGGACATTGTCTGGGAGATCAGGGGTGGGTGTGCAACAGGACACCACAAAGTATTTCACCTGCCAGAGAGTTCCAGTGCCATGCAACCACTCTGCCCTTTTTTCCAGTCCTCTAAGTGAGCCCTTGCCCCTTTTTCCCCAAATTTTCATACAGGAATCAGGTCATGGGCATGTCATGACATCAAAGGGTTGCCAACATTATATTTTAAAAATAAGGGACAGGGCCCCCTTCCTGATAAATCAGTCAGAAAGTCAAGTTTCCAGCCATTTCCACTGCCTCCTCTTCCAGGCAGCTGCACCAAATTAGAAAGACATGTGCCTAACCCCTTCCATTACCACAATTACTGGGACCAACCAGGGCCACCTTGTCCTTGGATTCACTGGCTCCAGTTCTGACTTCCCTCCTCTCTGAGTCCAATCCTGTGCATGCCTCTGCCCTAGCAGAATGAAGCTGCTATGCTACTGTGGAGCCAGAGGAGGGAGACGGTGTGTTTTGTTATGTTATGTTATGCAGTGCAGGCTTGCAAGTTGCAGCAGCAGGAGGATAGGATGGAGGTGAAGGAGGATAGGATGGAGAGGAAAAAGGACAGGCTAAAACCAAACAAGCACCTGACTCCCCCTTCCCTAGGCCCCGAAAGGCACCTCACCAACACTTACTTCTGTTCTGGGACTGTCTGATGTGGTTTGCTCTTTTCTTTGCTTCCAGGCAGCTCCAGCCAGCCAGCCGCCAAGTGTCACTTAGTGTCTTGCTCCCAGAGTCAGATTTTTTCAGGCCAGCCAGGCCCATGGCAGCTTTCTCCTCTCTCTTCCTTCTGGCAACAGGAGGTGAGGCAAGCCCGAGGCCACAGTGGTCCAGAACCAGCAGTCACTAAAAACCGGCCGCTGCCCTAGTCAACTCACAGTTGCAGTGATGAATGTTCAGGAATCCGACACACCCGCACTACTGCCACAGCCACTACTATTCTGAAAGTCACAGACAGTCTTAGATCGAGTCACACAGCAAAGCAGACCAGCCTTCCAACTTGTAGTGGTGCAACTCAGCCAGTTTCAAAAACTTTTCGTTGCCAAAACTTGCTAACTTGCTCTCTACGGGGTCGGTCACTCTACTAGGCACTGTCTAGTACAGTCAGTTGACATACAGGCAGCTAGCAAGCATGTCACTCTCTCCCTAATGATAGGAGCCAGGTTTGTAAATCTTTTGTGTGACCCAGGGGTTGGGGGCCATTCCCCAGTGGGGGTGCATGGGGACAAAATAAATCCCCCTATACTTGGGGGCTAGGGGTTAAGCCCCTCAGATAAGAGAAAAAAAGTGAAAATACTCTATTTAAAAGCTTTGTTTTTTTATTCAGTTTCTGAACATTATATCCATTTTAATTTCTCTTAAAATAAATAAGCAAAGCAGTGTTAATGGTTCATTCAAGTAACATACACTGCTGCTTTTAACTGAATGGACTGTTAGTCCTTTTCTGCCATCACTATCTTTGTTTTTGTATGTTTCTATGTTAATACAATAAATAAAGTACACGAGACCCATCATAATGTGGTAACAGGAAACCTCAACACCACAAACTTTACAAAGTGTCTTGCTCACCCTTATTAAGATGTCCTAATATCGAATGCACACAGGGTTTCTGTGTTCTTGGCATCTTTTTTGCACAGTTTTCCATTTGGGTTTGTAATTTGCACACTGTTGCCCTTTAAGTAAATGTAAAGAAATCACTCCTTGTGTGCGTTGGCTTGCACCATCATATATAGAATAGTGGATGGTTGACCATCCACAACAAGGCTGTGTTTCCATCGAGGGAGATGATAACATCGTAGAAACCTCTAGAGTGAAGCTCGAGAGGTTTCTGTGAAACCATCGACTCTCGAGATGGAAACACGGCTTTAGTTGTGGATGGTTAACCATCCACTATGTTATATAGTATATGGTTGCCCAAAATTTAACAAGGTTCATAGATTGTGTTCACTTTTCCATTTTTTTTTGCCATTCTCTTTCTCCGCTTCCGTACCTGAAGATTCCAGTGCTCTATGCGGTCCTACCCCAGAAGTTACCGGTTTGCCCAACTCCTCACTACAATCCCACTCTGCTCCAACACCTGTAAACTGAGGCAGTAAATTAAAAAAAACAAAAAAAACACTGAAAACAGTTTGGACACACAGAGCTGATCATATAGTTCATGTCCAAACTGTATCGTAGTTATAAACTGCTCACCTGACCGCTTGTTAAATGACAACGCCATTTTCTTCTGTGTTTTTTGAATCCTCACTCGGAATATAGCCAATCAGGTGGTAGGGCAAGTCAAAAAAGTTGTACTATTGATTTGACATCAGAACGATAGTGCAACAGCTTTTTTGACCTTTGAACTGTCCTACAACAAGATTTGGAAAGCCACAGCTTTCTATTCATAATAAGCCCTAACCATATACTATAATGTGGTACACCTCAAGTCTGATCAAACAAGCATACATGTATGAGGAAACAAGTCATGTGCATTTACTTATTGGGCAGAGTTTTGCTTTACATTGGGTTGTAGATACTCTGTGGTGAGTTTTGGGCCTTTTATTATACTTCTCTACTATGCAGTTTATGCAGCATTATTCTTATGTCTTTTAGGTATTAGAGCAGCAACTAGGTGGCTTTATCAATACCTCCTTCTTCCACTAGAAAGTAAAGCACAGAACTCTGGAACTAGGCCCCACTTCCAACTCAGTGCCTCCACCAAAACCCAGTGGTAGTACAGAGCACTGGGCATGGCCCTTCTCAGTGAAGATGCAGAACCTTCATGCTTTAGTGGCTAGAGTGCAAAGCACTACACCCTTTCCACTCAATGCAGTATCTCTACCATCCAGTATAACACACAGACAGCACAGAGTGCTACACAGCCTCGTCCAACCCAGTCCAGTACCCCCACCATTCAACAGAATCCAATGGAAGCATATAAAGCAATACACAAAGTCCCTTCTTTTAAGTCAGTGAAGAACCTCAACCCTCCAGTAGAAGCCAGTGGCCGAAAAGAGCACTGATCACAAGCCTTTCCTTCTCAGTAGTACTCACAAAGTACTAAACACGGCCTCTTCCAGTCAACATACTATCCCCACCCTCCAATAGAACCCAGTATCAGCAAATAGCAATGAACACAGTACCCATACCCCCTCTAGCTCAGTGCAGAATCTACCCTCCACTACAACTTAATACAGTACAGCAGCACAGAACTAATAAGATCACTAAACACGGTTAGAGCTGTACCTCCACGCTTTACTACAAGGTCTCTTTTTGACATTTTCTTTATTCATTTTGTAGCTAAACATGCACAAATATGTTACAAGTCCCTTGGTTAGAGTAATAAGCTGTAAATGAACTTTGGCACAGTCAACAGGTCAAGTAGACCTGGGTTTGATCCCCATAACGTCCTCGTCCAGACTACAACTTGCAGCAGCCTGTGTGTATGGCTCTGAGGAACAAGTCACTTAACTGCCACCCCCGTGGTCTAACTGTGCTCCTGGCTGGTTACCTCTGAAAAGAAAACAGGCCAGGGCCAGTCCAGCCACTATGCAGGCTGGTGAGGCTGCAGAAGGCACTTGTCTTGTGCTTATATTTCAACAACAATCATGTATAACAATTCACTTTACTGCCTGGAGAGGAAAGGAAGGAAGGAAGTGAACAATTAATTACCTGAAGACTGAGTGGCTGAGGACTCGGAGCTGAGCTGACTGCCACCCTAGGCAGGCAGGTGAGCAAGCGAAGGCAGAGGTACCAGGGGCCTGCCCAGTGCCTGGTCGCATGGGGGTGGGCTCCCTGAAACTGAGAGAGACTCATGGGGGGAGGGAGCCGGAGACTGGAGCACCCATTGATGACTCGATGATCAATGACCCACGGTAGCAGCAGGCCGCAATTGTGCTGGGCAAACTTTTGGGCATCATGGGTGGCTGGAGGCCACAGGTAGAGGCCACTAGTACTACATGTGGCTGTATTGGCTGTATCTGTCGGTTGGGCCAGGAGCAACTCTCGAGGATAAAAACTTTGGGACCAGCTGGCAGGACCTCACCAGGCAGATTGGCAGCCTCAGGCCTGCTGCCAAGATCGATGAAAGAAAAATCCACTCGACAGCCACTTCTCTGGCACTCCTCTCATTGATCCTAACGGTCGCAGTATATGTACTAGCATTGTGGGGAGGAGTCAAACAGTCTGACCAACTCCAAAGGGCAAAGTAAGGAGCTTGGGAGTGTGGGAGGGGTGAGAGGGGTCAGGGGGACAGGTGAGCTGCCTGTTCAAATGAAAGAGACACAGGCGCGCCACCATCCGGTTGCCTAGAGACAGAACACAGACACACACAAGGGTGCTTCAGCTACATTTTGGGCATGCGGCAATAACAGAAAAGGAAAACTCAGTAGAAAAGTCATTGATTACTTAAAGTTACATGAAACAATTACTTTTCTACTGAGAAACAGGGACTTTTGCAAGTGGGTTCTCTAAAACTGGGACTTTGATTACACAGAACTATAAAACATAGCAGATGTCAGCAGAAACATAGAAACAAAGAATTTGACAGCAGATAAGAACTGCTTGGCCCATCTAGTCTGCCCATTTCCCTACCTGATGGATAAGCTGTAGATCCTAGTTAACCAACAGCCTACTTCCTACTACCACCCACTAGAATTGCCTTATGTCTGTCCCATCCATTCTTGAATTCCACCTCTGTTTTTGAGTCTACTACCTCCTCAGGAAGGCTGTTCCATGTATCCACAACCCTCTCCATGAAAAAATACTTCCTCACATTACCTCTGAGCCATTCCCCCTCTATCTTCAAATTGTCTCCCTTTGTTCTTGCACATCTCTTTTTCTAAAAGATGCTACCCTCTTGGACTTTGTTGATTCCCTTGAGGTACTTGAAAGTTTCTATCATGTCCCCCCCTCTCCCTCCACTTCTCGAGGGTACACATACTAAGCTCCTTTAATCTCTCTTCATATGTCTTCTGGTGCAGACCCTGCACCATTTTAGTTGCCCTCCTCTGGACAGCTTCCATCCTGTCTATGTCCTTGCAGAGATGAGGTCTCCAGAACTGCACGCAGTACTCCAGATGGGGTCTCATCAACTGTCTGTACAGAGGGATAACAACTTCCTGTATTCTACTGGTGATGCCTCTCCCCATGCATCCCAGTATCCCACTAGCCCTCCTTACTGCCTTTTTACATTGCTTGTCCACCTTAAGGTCATCTGATATCACTACCCCCCCCGTCCCTTTCTATTTTTGTTGTTGCTAGTATCTCACCCCCCACTGTGTACTCTTCCCCTGGGTTTTTGTTTCCCAGGTGCATTACTTTGCACTTCTTTGCATTGAATCTAAGCTACCATACATTTGACCATTCCTCCAACCTTGCCAAGTCCCTTCACATCCTTTCCACCCCACCTTCTGTATCGACCCTGGTGCAGATCTTTGTGTCATCTGCAAAGAGACATACTTTTCCTTCCAGTCCTTCTGCAATGTCACTTATAAAGACATTAAAGAAGACCGGTCCCATTATTGAACCCTGCGGTACCCTGCTAGTAACCCCCCTTTCTTCAGAGTGGATTCCATTTACTATTACCCTCTTTGTCCTGTTGTCCAGCCAATGTCTCACCCAGGCTACCACTTTGGGACCCACTCCAAGGCTGGCTAACTTAAATATTAATTTTTTATGTGGGACTGAGTCAAATGCCTTGCTAAAGTCTAGGTAGACCATATCCACAGTCCCTCCCTGGTCTACTACTTTGATCACCCACTCAAAGAAAGCGATTAGATTCATCTGACTTGACCTTCCTGCTGTGAATCCATGCTGCCTTGGAGCCTGTGCCCTACTGGCCTCTAAGAACTCAACAGTTCTTTCCTTCAGAAGTGAATCCATCATTTGTCCTACCACTGAGGTCAAACTAACAGGTCTGTAGTTTCCTGCCTCTGTCTTGCTCCCACTTTTGTGAGAGGGAATCACATCCACCCTCCTCCAGTCCTCGGGTACCACACCATCCTCCCATGATTTGTTAAAAAGGGTAGTCAGTGGTGTCACAAAGTTCTATCCTTAGTTCTTTCAGAATTCATGGGTGAATCCCATCAAGACCCATTGCTTTGTCCACCCTTTCTTCTGTGAATGGACTGGTACCGACCTCCATACAGAGTGCTTCTATTCTTTGATTTAGGTACCCGGCCCCTCCTATTTCTTGTTTTCTGATATACTCATATTTATGATTGTTAGACAAAAAACAAGTAGATTTTTCATGGGGGAGGTGGAGATAGTACTAATGGCTCCTGCTAATGAACCAGATATTCTGATGTGCCAGTTCAACACCAAGAACACTTCCTCTTGCCCCCCTCAGAGCTGCACTGCCCCTTGGCATGGAGTGGGTCAATTCCTACTCCAGTGGAAGAAAAGGACCCTTCTTCCATTGGAGTAGGAGGGTTTGCTCCATGTTGTGGGCAGTTTGAATTCAGAGGGGGCAACGAGATGAGGCACCGCATAAGTTCATGTACTTTGCTTGAGAAAGTCGGGGGGGTACCAGAGTTAGCAGGTAGCTCTTTTGAGTAGCAGGACACTGCACAAATTCAGCTAGTTAGTTCAAGCAAAAGGGCACAGCCCCACACAAGTTCATGCAGTTTGTTTAAGCAGAAGGGGTGTGGGACCAGTCCAGTCCAGGTAACTTCTTCAGGCAGATAGGCAGCCAATTAGCAGGGTACCATAAGTTTAGCTAGGGGCACTGAGGATTTAGGCAGTCTCCAGTCTCCACTTCTTAAATTCCAGCAATGCTACCTTCCCATCACCGCTCGGCCACCAGGAACAAGCAGCCCAGTCCACCACCAAGTCCAGTACACAGACAAATGATGACCACACCACATGATGATCCCAGCCCAGTAATCACTGTCACTTCGACCTCCTCATCTTCACCTCCAAGCCAGGACAGGGACAGAATGTGGCACATAGGGCAGGTCCGCTTCTTTGTAATTTAAATTATTTGTGCCCCTGTGCAGTGCTGCTGAGCTGGCCTAGCAGCCTTGTTAGCCTAGGAATAGTCAGCCAACTCAGTCAGCCCCAGTGTGGATCTCCCTCCTGCCACTGGAGCACTAGCCAAGAAAATGAGAAAAACAGCCTTTGGGCCTGTCTTAGCTTCCTCACCTTACCTGGTTCCTGCTGCTGTAGTTGACTGGGGGAGGGGGATCAGAATCAGTTACTTTCCACCCTACGGTATGATGTGGTTCTCTCCTCTGGTCGACTGCTGGACTGATCCTCTTCCTCCAGTTCCTCCAACCTCTTCAGCACCTGGCTGGCTAGCTGCCTGCCCTGGCCCGCATGATGACCGACACTCCATCATATAAGCTGCCAGGCCACTCATGATGGCAACTCTGGGGTGACAGTCACCCTCACCCCCAGCCCCACTAGGCTCATTTAATTACACACAGGATAGGCATAAAGACCAACAGGGACAGTGCTAGTCTTTAAACATTCAACTGTACGTAAGGGGTAGTACAGTATCCCCTTAACAAATACAATTGCCTGCAGATTAAAATAACTATGTTTAAATAGGGCCAGTACTAACCCTGCTCACTCTGTATTCCTATTAGTATCACTGTAGTCTCTTCCCTACTTTGCATCATCCATTGAGGCGGGCAGGAACTCTGGAGCACAAGTGATGGTGAGAGAGAGAGACCGGTCCAGGTGTTTCTCTGGTTACATGCATACATGATCAACATTTCCTTTTTGTGTGCTACTTCTTCAGGGTAAATAGTATTATGCAGACTCTCAAAGACATTTTCTAGTTTCTTTCAAAACATCTCTTTAAAGGAACTTAACCATCAGTCACAGCACAAAAGCAATGGCACTTCCTCTGTTTATAGAAATTCCTGGCAGGTATGACAACACTTCTTTATAGGGTATGGAGATCCTTTGTTCCACACGGAATTACATCACAGTCCAAATGCTGTGGGTACCACAGTTCAAAGTTCATAGAACACGGTTATACCACACTGTGGTACAACAGCATCTTGGCTGTATTTCTGAGCGCACAAGACAGCACTTCCAGTAATGAATAAAACACTGTGCACACATCTCAGTATTCAAACAGTCAATATTGGGACAGGATGGTGGTGGTGGTTTTTTCAAAGCTAGCTGAGGAGCACTTGAAATTTGTTGATGAGCAGCAGAATAAGTGCACAAAATGTAAAAACGCAAATGATCTGAAAGTGATCACCTCCTATCTAAGTGACATGGATGTGTGTTTGCCATAGTATTTAAACAAAGGGTCTCCATATACTATACAAAATTCTTGCTGGGCTACTGTGCCCAACCAGCCTGTGCTGACACCTCAGGGCTCTGATCCTGTTGGACTTCTCGAGCTTCACTCTCAAGGTCAAATCGGAACCCCTTGATGGCAGCACAGGCTGGTTGTGCACAGTAGCCCAGACAGTTTTCTCTATGTTTTCTCTTCTGCTTGGAAAAGAAAACAGTAGTAGTTTTACACCTGTAAGGTAAAAATCTCAATGGAGATAAAAGCAGAAAAGGGCAGATCTCCTGTAGAAGAGGTTACGGACAATAGCCATGCAATATGACACTGCCTCTAAACAGATAAGATGCAATAGAGTTGGAGCTTAAAGGTGTCTAAATAGCCTTAAAAGTGATTTAAGACCTACTGAACATCGTTGAGTATCTGCATAGGATCACATACCCTGAAGAAGTGTGTAAACCATAAACTCTTATTGTGCATGTACCCAGAAATATATGTGGCTAGTAGCACACAACAGGGCGTATCTTCTTTGAGAAACATAGTCATGTCTCTTGTGTATGCAGAGGCATGAGGCTGCTGGCTGAGTTCTCAGCATGCCTCATGGGTGCCTATATCTCCCTATGAAAGCAGCCTCCTATAGTATGTAATTCCATTTAGAACATGGTCAAGCGTGAAACATTTGAATTGTCAGTGTAGCACCATGCATTCATGGAAATGTAAAGATCCACCTGATGACCTAGTACATCCAGTCAGAAATCAGTGCAGGCCATCTTGACACTTTCTGACAAATACATTTATTGGTATCATTTGGGAGTTATCCTGGGCAACTGGTCTAACTGCTTGTGCCTCAGACTCAGTGTCGCTAAATGCAAGCTGCTACACCTGGAGAAGAAAAACAGATGTAGAATTTACAGTACACATTATGTGAGGTTCCTCTAACCGCAGTCAAGGCAGGAGAGGACTTTGGGATCATTATATTCAATGGGTTGAAACATGATAAGTAGCGCATGGCCTCTATCAAGGGGGACAACAAAATGCTGGGATACATCCAAAAGGGGTGACTGGCAGAGCTGTGGAAGTAGTCCTGTTACTTTACAGAGCCCTGGACAAGCCCTGCCTGGGGTAGTGCATGCTGTTTCTGTCTCATCAATACGAAAAGGATATTGACAAGTTGCAATACAAGTCCACCAAAATGATCAGTTGTGTGGGGGAGAGCAATGAGGAGAGGCTGGGGGCCCTTAACATGTTACCCTGGAGAAAAAGGAAGCAGTGAATGGACATGACCTTTATTTTGCACATTCAAAGGTTCTGACAAGATTGAACCCGTTGAAGATGTTTGATTTGGTGTTCTGTAACGTAGGGATAGGCCCTGAAGCTTAGAGGTGGTAAATGTGGTGGTAATGTTAGAATGCACTTTTTCTTCCAGAGGGTAGTGAATCTATGATAACAGCTGAATAGTGGAGATAATGGGCATAAAGGCAGTGGAGGTCTTCAGTATAAGCCTGGAAAAATTTCTGCTTACCAAGGGTATGTAATTCAACTAGAGGCATAACAAAAATGCATTTGAACTGAAAAAGGAAATCTACTTTCAAGCCATGTTTAGTCTTACTTTGTTGAAACAAGTCTAGAAGCATTTTTAAATCCTAAAAAATTCTTCAGTGGTTTAGGGAAAAAATCCTTTTCAGGAAAAAAAGATAAGACTAATCCACAAAAAATAAAAAAAAAACAACATTAAGACAGAAGTAAACTGAAAACAATCCAAAAAATTGATTTATTTTTTGTAAGGGCTTCTTTCACACTTGCTTTTCTCCCTAACACAATGGAATGTTGCTTCAAGTATTGCATCCTTAATGCTTGCCGACTTTAACTGTACCCCCTTACCTGTATTTCTTCTTGCCAGGGCTAGCTTAACTCTGTTGGCCATCTTATCAAAGTCAGCTTCTCTAAAGTACCATACAGTATTTTTGCCTTGGAATGGGATGATTTAGTTCTAGTGGCCAAATTGAACCATACCATGCAGTACAAAATCACACATACCCCCATAATGCAAATCACCACAGTATAGTATGCTGGTTCAGCTTTAGGCATGTGATGGTCACTGGCCCCCAGGCGACGTTCTAATTGGAGGTCTGTGATCCTTTCCCTGTTAGTCAGTACTAGACCCATGATAGCCCTGTCTCTTGTGGGTTGTTGTATCAGTTGTTTGAGGCCCTCCCCCTGCAGAGAATCCACTACATGTCCAGTTCTGGCAGATGTTCCTGCTGGTATTGACCAGTCTATATCTGGCATGCTGAAGTCTCCCATTATCAGAATCTCCCCTTTAGCTGTCATGTTTTGCATATCTTTTAACAGTAATGTGTCTATGTCCTCCCCCTGGTTTGGAGGCCTGTAGACAACCCCAGTTCATATGGCTGTCCCATTTCCTGTTTCCAGTGTGACCCACAGTTCTTCTAGCTGCTTATGTGTATTCTGAATTTCTGTAGCTTTGATATTTCCATTGACATAAAGGACCACTCCCCTTCCTTTTTGCACCTCAGTCTCTTCTGAACAGTACATAGCCTGGTACTGAAGTCTCCCAACTGTGTTTACTGTGTTGAACCATGTCTTGCTAAAGGCTACAACAGTATGCCCAGTTTAACCTCTGTCATTGTTGCCTTCATGTCTGGAATCTTGTTTCCCAGACTGCAGGCATTTCTGTATATGATTTTCCATTGACCAGATTTTGGTGCATTAGGTGTTGGGTGAAGTCCTGCATTTCCCCCAAATGTCATATGGGGAGCCAGATCTTTTTCCTTACCTGGTGATGCAAATGAACATTGGTCATCTCCACCTCTCCCTTGGGTGGTTGTTCACCTCCTACCAGTTGTCCCTGCCCCTACTTTTCTCTTTCATTCCTCCTTTCTTCTTTTAAGTCCGATTGTTACTGAAGTAGCTGTATTCATTGTCTCTTCTTCAGTTTCTGGCCTCCACATTTTGATTGCTTGTGAGTTCCTTGAATTGGATGATTTGTGGACTCCATCTAGTAATAGGTTGATATTGTAGCACTATTGATGGCTGTAATGGTTGTGATGGTGTTGACTTCTATCACTCCTCTAAAAAAGCATTAGAGCTGTTACTGTTACAATCAGAGTGACTGATATAGTTATCAAGTGCCTGAGTCTGCTGTTTTTTTAATGGATCTTGGTATTGAACTGGAGGGTTTATGCCACCAATTAAAGATATGTCCTTCTGAGCAGTCCACTTTGTCACTTTCAAGTTATGTTGCCTTAATTTGTCTTATACTGTCATCATATTTGGACACTGTCGCTTTAAGAATCCCCCTGTTTTTAACGTCACTGAGTTTTAAGCACACTTGCTTTAAGTTAAGTGGTGTTTCAGTAGGACCCACTTCACTATTCAGCATGTTGGTAACAGAGTCCAATGGGTGTCACTGCTGTATGTAAGAAACTCTGGCCAGAGCTGGTACAGCTGCAGCTGTGGTCAAGGAGGAACACGATCAAGAAATCCATTTCACATATTGTCCCATAATCATGAGGAATTTTTTCCTGTTATAAGAGAGTTTTTTTTTTTAAGTTTACACCACTTTCTACTTTGGGTCCTTGCTGCTACCTCAATATAGCAACAGGTTTAATAGTGGTTTAATGGATTGAGACAATAACTGGATCTTCTGATTCATTATAGTTAGAGTGGCCATGCTCATGTGCTTATTTTTCATTTATTTATTTATTGAATTGTTTCACCAGGGAAGGCACACTGAGCAAGAAAATGCTTGTCATCCGGTGTGACCTGGCGGGAGGGGTACAGTGGAAGGATAACACACAAGTTATCAAGTGATATACATTTTACAAGTTATACAATGGAATGAGGTTACATTTTGTACTAGTTGCAGATGTTATCAGGGCTAACAACATTGGTGACTTATGTTCTACAAGTGGCATAGGTTACATATTACACTGCTAAACTGAACCTTTACCTTAACAGTCATTCACAGTCAGGGCTGCTATTATGTAAAATGTTGTTAATTAGCTTATATTGCCATATAATGTTAAATGCATTAACCAAACTGTTTTTCAGAAATCATGCAATCCACTTTCTTTCTGTCTATCTATCTATCTATCTATCTATCTATCTATCTATCTATCTATCTATCTCTCTCTCTCTCTCTATATATATATATATATAAATATATATATATATATAGAAACAAAGAAACATAGAAACATATATATATATATCTGTATATAGTTCTGTTTATTAAAGAAATGGAATACTGATTTGACTTCTTGTTTATTGCATGAGGTTCTATAGAACTAGTTATTTCAATTGACTATGCTATCACTCAATTTCCTAGTGTTCAGGACCAGCGGTGTTCACACAATGCAGAATACAAGGCAGTGTACTGCAGCAAACACTTGTGAGAATAACCAGTTACATGGCTGCAGTTCATTGAACTAAATGCACATATTTTGTTCCCTGGTGAATCTTTTCCTTGAAGATGACTTAAATAACGTTTTGTGCAGCCACCTCTATATGCAACTGCCACATGATCTCAAAAAGCTGGTAACGCTGATGGCAGACAGATGCAAGTGAGCTGTCCATCCACTGGCAAGCAATCTGAATTAGCATGAAGAAGTGGCAGAACATTGAGCATTTAACTAGGTGAATAGTTCTGCTGGACGCAGACATCCCAGAGTACCCCTCATCTCAAAGGTGACTTGTTCTTTCTCAACAGAGATGGGAAACCAAATTTGACATTTTTATTTTGCTTCAGATGTGACAAATGGTGGAGCATTGCGGGATACACAAAACAATGAGAAAGTGCTTACCTGCTTCTTTCACTCTGTTATCCATGGGGACCTGAGTGAGCATCATGACTGCTTCAGTCAGTGGGCCACAGTATGATTTCCACTTGTTTCTGGGGCATACTGTAGAGTGTGATATTCAGGTGGATTACCACTGTGTGTGACAGACTGTGTAGTATACTGACAGTTTGATTTACATCTGTCATCCCAGGAGTGTGAGCATGTGTCCTGTTCTGCTGCACATCTTGTTTTAGCTCAAAGGGATTATTACAGTGAAGTAGACAGACCAGCTTGGCTGGTCCAACTGTTAAATCATTTTATGCTACTTAGTCTTCACAACATTATTTTATTTATTTATTATTTATTTAAGTTTTGGTGACCGAGTAAGTCCACTGAGACAATTGCAGTCCCTTTTTCAGGGGCGACCTAGGGTAACAGAAAGTACAAAAACAGTGCAAACTTACAGAGAAGTAGTAAAACAATAAGTACAGTAATAATAAATACAATAGTAAGTACAGTCATTTGTATAGACATGTAGTCAAGAAACTAAAACCAAGATTGCTAGGTAAAAACAATTAAAGAACTTGAAGGTAAGAACTCAAGAGCGGCAGAACACCTGGCATGCAGGAGGTGCTAGGTGTGGCGATTTGGACCCTGTTGTCATATTGCAGTCATAGTTTCTGTAATTGTTTTTACGTTTAATGTCCAAAAAGGCTGGGACATCAGGTTTGTCAGAAAAGATGCACATTTTTTTATAAGGATACATAGGAAGAGTTGAGGTGTATTTCAGTGTCTGACATCTCCCATTTGCCTAGGACAAAGGCTTGCCTGGAGGTAAACAGGAGTGACAATTCAATAGGGGACTGGAATTTCCTGATACCTGATCAAAGGGGAAGATTCCATAAATGACAGAAGATGGTAGGGCCATCTCCTCTGTTTATAAGACTTTGAATTCCAAAGAGAAATTGTTTTAGAGCAGAGGTTCTGCAGATGCCCAGTTTAGGAAGCTGTTAAATTCCTTACCAACTGCCACAGACTATTTCCATTTTATTTATTTTTTTATTATTTAACACTTTTTTCACCTTTGCAGCCACAGTCCTGCTCCACATCCAGCCACCACTCCACTCCACTCCGCCGCCGACCCCAAAGCTCGCATGTCCTGCTGACAGACGCAACCACACCTGTGAAAGGGGCCCCCCTTAGTTCCCAGCACCCGGTGAGGAACCAGTACCAACACATGCCTCCAGGCATCGTCAGCCGGCAGAGCTGCAGCCATCAAGCTGCCATGGACCCATGCTGCCATTTTTCCCCATTTCTCAATCAATCAATTAATCAATCAATCAAAATCTTTATTTATCCAGGTAGGCACCATTGAGCAAGGCTCATTTGCAAGGTGGACCTGGTCATGAATACATCAAAGTACAGTATAGAAGCAGGTATACAAAAAGCAATAATATACAAGGAAGAAAAAGTATATACAGTGTATACAGTACAGTACAAGGTTGAAATAAATTTAAAAAAAACAGCATTATTTTACAATTGAAGAAGTCAGCAGATGTACAATCAACCATAGGCAAACAGGGGTTATAAGCAGAGATCTTTTGAGTGAAGCAACCGGCAGTTACACATATAGGGGAAAGAGGCTGTGTATGGGGTGGCAGGTTAGAGAGGTAAAGAAGAGAAGGGATATATTACCAATGACTGGGGGCAAAATTGGGCTAAAACCACAGAAAGTGAAGATGGCTGTCATGTACTTGTTTATTATGATAATGATGAAGGAGGGGTAGATGATTGGGACACTACTATGGATGGGGTGAGACTTTAGCCAGGCTGGAGCGGACAGGGAAGGGTGGGTGCAGCAGGAAGAGTTAATAGTGAAAGAGTGAGATCCAGTGGTAGAAACATGGCGAGCATCAGGATGGAAAGGGGGAGTTGCGGAATTAGTGGGCTAGTGGTGAGGAAAATATTTGTAAGGTGCTTTCATGTAGTGATCGTAGATTGTCTTGAAGATATTCAGGATAACAGGGCAACTCAGCTTCAAGTTCTTTTGTAAACTGTTTCACAATGTGGGTAAAGAGAAGCTTAGATCAGCTTTGCTGAAATGAGTTTTGACCCTTGGAACTTGGAGGGCAATTAGGGAATAGCTCCTTAGAGCGTAGGTGCCTAACACACTCCAGGGAATGCAGTCTGAGACATATGAAGGGAGATTGTTGGTCACCGCTCTGAAGGGCCATAGAGCAGCATTTCTATTCCTTCTATAGTGAAGGGAAGTCCAGCCTAATGATGAGTACAAGGAGCAGTAGTGTGTGGAAAGTGGAAGGACAGTAATGAACCTGATAGCTCTGTGGTACAGCGTGTCCAGCTTAGCCAGTGCAGAGGCAGTGCAGTGGCTGTAGAGCAAGTCCGCATAATCTATTAAAGATAGGAAGGTAGCTTGAACCAGTTGAATCTTGGCCTCCTTCATAAGCAGGTGGTTAATTCTGTAGAATAGTCCTAATCTTTGCCTTAGTTTCCTCTGTAGTTCTTCGAGATGGTCAGCGAAGGAAAGTTTATGATCAAGCCAAACTCCTAGATATTTGAATTTAGCTATACACTCTAGTCTCTCCAAGAACAGGGGCAATTTGTGGGATAGCTCCCCCAGCAGGAATTGCCACATGCAAGGAGGGGGAGAAGAACATGGCTTTTGTCTTTTTTGCATTGAGCAAAAGCTTTTTGTTTATGAACTGGTATTGTAGAAGGTTAAATTTAGCTTGGAGGTCTTCACAGGCTGCTTCTAGCGTGGGACGACTCAAGTACAGTACAGTGTCATCCGCGAATAAGTGGATGTTGGTTTTTTGTTGGGGTCATTGATGTTGTTAATGTAGATTGAAAAGAGGAGGGGACCAAGGATAGAGCCCTGGGGCACACCCCTTAGCATAGGTTTTAATGGAGAAAGATCACCTTCAGCTTTAACCTGCTGTTTCCATTCTCCGAGGTAGTCTGCAAGCCAGCACATAGATTTATGGTCCAGGCCTAAGGTGCATAGGGAAGAAAGAAGCAGGCTGTGATCGACTGTGTCAAATGCCTTACTAAGATCCAAGAAAAAGGCACAGACATGCTGCTTGTTGTCAAGGTCTAGGAGACAATCATTGGTCACCTTAGCTAGAGCTGTTATGATGCTGTGCTTTGCTCTGAATCCAGACTGAACCAGGTTTAATAGGCTTCTGGATTCTAAGTATACCCCTAGCTGGCCACACACTATTTTTTCTAGGAATTTAGACAGGATGGGGAGGAGGGAGATTGGTCTGTAATAATTTAGATTGCAGGGGTCACCTGCTTTTAATAGAGGGATGACATGGGCTATTTTCCATTGAGGGGGAAGGCTACCCTGGGAGAGTGACATGTTGAATAGGTGGGTGATTGGCACCATAAGCATATGGTAGGCACATTTCAAACAGTACGGCTCTATGAAATCAGAGTCTGCTCCCTTCCTGGTGTCCAGTTGCAGCAGTAGGTCTTCCACCTCTTTTAGAGAGACAGGCAGGAGGGAGAAGGCCTCCTTGGTAGAGGGGAACTCGTGGGTTGGTGGGCCCTGAGCTGTGCAGAGGTCATTAGCAGGAGAACTATCAAATGCTAGCCCTGCCATTGCAAAATGGTTATTGAGGGCTTCCAATATCTCCGATCAGTTAGAGATAACACTGCCACCGGACTTAATGTTTGCTGGAATGGAATTACCAGGTGCATGTGCAGACATGTCTTTTAATGTTTTCCAGATCTTTGAAGGATTTCTTGAGGCAGAGGCTAGCTCCGAACGATAGTAGGTGGCCTAGGCTGCTCTGACCAACTTGGTGCACTTGTTACATGCTCTCTTAAAAAGACACCAATCCAAGTCATTCTTGCTTCTTCGGGCTCTTTTCCATAAAGTATCCCTTTCTAACAGGGAAGCTTTGAGCTCAGGTGAGAACCAACGGCAGGTGCTGCTCCTGACCTGCACCTTAACCAAACAAATCAAAGTTGCTTTTGCACCTCTTGATAAAGAACTTTGCCACAAACTGTGGGTTGTGCACGGATCTAATGGTGGTGATTATACAATGATCGCTAATGTCTAAGAAAAATGTTCTGACATGAGAGAACAGGTGTGGTTTGCTAACCAAAATGACTTCTAAGAGGGAACTGTTATTAAGGTTCTTTTTATTTGAGTGAGTAGGCTCACCAATGAGTTGCACCAGCCCTAGAGTGTCACAAAAGGATTTCAAGGAAGCTGATGCACTTGATAGCCAATCGTAGTTCAGGTCGCCAAGAATAATGGTTTCCAAGGAACTAAGCCCCAGTACGGAACAGAGGTGAGACAGGAGACGAGGCCCAGCAGAAGGGGGCCTGTAGCAGCCTATTACACAGAGTGCACTGGAAGGAGAAAGTTCGATCTTTAGGGTCAAGCACTCAAATTCTTTGGGGGAGGATGATGCATCTATGCATGAGGCTGAGTATTTGTCCCTTACATAAATTGCCACCCCACCTCCTATTGATTACCTATCCGCTCAGGAGAGTAAATAATTTGGGATATTGATTTCATTGTCTGGGGTGGCTGGCCTAAGCCAGGTCTCAGTGATCACTAGGACATCAGGTAGGGTGTGGCTCACCCAAGCCTGGATAAGGGTGAACTTTATCAGTAAACTACAGGCATTAAGATGCATAAATGACATTCCTTTGAAATCTGCCCAGTCTGATGGAGAAGCAAGGGTGTCTAATGGTCTTGGGTTGAGTTCGACATTGCCTGAGCACAATAGTGAAAGAAGCAGGATTCTTTTTAAGGCAGTGAACTGTAATTTGTAAACACTGTTTTTGGGGCGATAGGGGAGGCGGTGTTGATGGGTAGGCCTGTACCCACTCCTGGTGTTATACTGGCCTAGTGTTGCAGCCACTAGTGTCCTGGCAGGAATTTTCCATATGTAGGAAGTCTCGAGTCTGGATGTGGGAGTAATCTGCAGAGGCAGCTTGGGAGATGTCCCACTCCCCGGCAGAGACAGCTGAGAAGCCCAATAGTCCAGAATGGCTACCTGAAAAGCTGTTGGATGCATGACAGGGAGAAGCGCAAGGGTCATTCCACTTTAGGGAGGGATGAGGGTTCTGAAGAATTGAGCTGAGCACTAGTAAAGCTAGTGACACACTGAGGAACCAGCTGTAATTTCCCATAGGCACGGCACATCTCCCAATTTGGGATCACGGACATGCAATGGCATTCATACACATCCGTGCAGACGTCTGCCGTGGTTCCCCCTCAGTTACACCGTTGCATGCGGTACCTACGGGCATCCCCAGGGGTCACCACAGCACAGCATAGAGTCCCCAGCCCACCCCAGGACTAAGAGAGCTGTCTCCCGATGCTCAATCTCAGTCCTCCCCTAACGACCCCTGATGACCCGAGCTCATTCCCGAACCTGGGTTGTGGTGTAGTGCGAGGTGTGGTGTCCAGTGACTCAACCCCCAGTGCCACTGGGCCGGCCATCTATGTCCATTTTAATAGTGTCAGAAAGGTAGTATAGATCAAAAAGGCCAGCCGGGGTGGTGGGACTTTGGGAAATCAAAATAATGATAATTCTGGTGCACTTGCAAATTTGAAAAGAGCAAGAGAGACCCCTGCTGGCCTAGAAATGGACAGCTGGACCTGGAAATATTAAGGTCACTAGTCAATTACAAGCCACTTTTGTAGACTGCAGAAGAGAGTTGTATAAGTCCTCTTAAATAGAGAGTCTGGGCAGAAGCAACTTTCCTGACACACACATGAAGACAGTCAAACACACTGAAGACACAGTAGAGAGAAAGTGAGACTTTGAAAAATTCACTTATTTGCCAGCCCAGTGGCACTGAGGGTTGAGACACTGGATGGCACACCTTGCACCACGCCGGTGACCCGTGTTTGATAATGGGCACAGGCCACTGGGGGTTGGCAGGGGAGGGGAAGGATTGAGCATCTGGAGGACTCCTCTCTTTCTCTGGAAGTGGGGACGTGCAGCACTGGTGCCTTGTTACCCCCTGGTGAAGGCTGGGGAGCAAGGCACCATGTGAGAGCATGGGGAGCTGAGTGCCGATGCAATAAGTGGAGCACACACAGAAGCATTCGGGTTCCTTCTCAGCTTGCGCCATAGCACACACTTGGCTCTGGAGGGAGCAATCACAGAAAAATGCCAGCTCCCCACGTATGAGCCACTCCTGCTGCCTGTCCCCTCTGGCCATGATACTTCTGCCAATGGTGGCCCCAATCGGGGAAGGGGCTTCCCCGAGAATGAGGGGGAAGGTCACTGGGAGACAGGCGAGTCTGTTTGTGGGGCTAGGGGACCCCAGCTCCAAAAAGAAAAAAAAAAGAAAAAGAAAAAATGCACTTATTTTTGGGACTCTGATTCTGTACAGAAAAGGTAGAAATTATCCAGTTAATTCATTACTTCGTTTTGGATGTATTTTCCAACTTTTTTGTAGTTATCCTGTAACCAAATATCTAAATCATGTGTCTGTATGTTTGTTGGTAATTATTTAAGTAATCAGTAAAAGTGCTTGCTTTTATTTTAATATACTACTGCCTGAGAGAGATTTGTTGTGTATAAAGGTTGTGGAAAGGTTTATTCAATCAGCATCATGCCAGTTTAGTGCTAAGGTGCCCCATGCTACCGAAACTAGGATCCTGGAAGGGAATCTGGGACCCCTACAGTATGGTAAAAGTACACAAGGTCTCCAGAGAACATATGAGGAGTCTGAATCAGGTTCCTGCACCCTTACGGGAGAAGACACAATCGGTGTTGCAATAGCAGCCCCAAAAAGCTCATAACGCCTGGGTTTTCCCTGCAGGGCAGTAACCAAAGCAGGGTTCTCATCTGGCTACAGACTCAAGACTGTATTTTACCAATACCCAGAGAGAGGAAGCCCTGAGTCTTCTTGACAAGTGTTCAGGAGTTAAATCAGTGAGCACTCTAAAAGGACATGAGGAGGGTATTTCTTAACCCTCTGTCATGGGTTGCACTTAGGGGAGGGCACTGAGAGCTCAGTGGACCCGGCCCCCAGATGAGGGTTCATGACAGATATTGGTGGCATAGCAGTCAGAGTCAAGGCCAGTGTATCAGATTGGTAAACTGTATACAAACCATACACAAATAGGGCAGAGACTGGGAAAAAAAAGAACATTTGGTTACAGTATAAAGTTTCCAACCCTAGTTTTGTTTATTTTTCAGTGTAAGCTAG
The DNA here is from genome assembly GCA_016271365.2 of Neoceratodus forsteri. Classification (NCBI taxonomy): domain Eukaryota; kingdom Metazoa; phylum Chordata; order Ceratodontiformes; family Ceratodontidae; genus Neoceratodus; species Neoceratodus forsteri. The sequence goes on from CM057452.1 coordinate 1,281,379,091, forward strand.
TGTAGCAGTAGTTAATGAAGAAGATAGCTTCCAAGTACAGTGACTGCACTACAGACCAGCTAAGGCAGTTGTGTCAGGAAAGAGGGGTCCATTATGAGGGGTGCAGCAAAAAGAACCTCATGGAGGATCTCATGTCAGTTGATGAGCAAGTGGCTGCCCAGGACCTTGAGTCATGACCAGTAATTGGAAAGGACCAGAGCTTGGGCATGGGGGTGCCAGGGACATCTCAGTGTCCAGTCCCAGGGAGGAGGACAGCGATACTGGTGGGAACCCACAGCCATGGCACCAGGCCAAGTCCACCATAGATGGGGAGCTGGAGAAGGTGAAGCTTCAGCTGGAGCTGCAGAGAATGCAGCTTGCCACACAGGACAGACAACATGCCTTACAAGCCCAGCAGAAAAGCAAAGCCCAGCAGCAGTGGGAATCCCAACAGTAGAGGGAAGCCCAGCAGCAGAGGAAAACCCAGCAGAAGAGGGAACTCAAGCAGAAAAGTCTTGAAATGAAGATAGAGGACAAACAGTGCAAAAGAGAGGCAGAGATGGATGACAATCAGTGTCAAAGAGGGTTCCATGTAATATGAGAGATGGCACAATAGTGAACTCCACATGAACGAGTACACATCGCCGAAAACAAGAATGGTGACATGCACTGCATCGAAACCAAAAAGAGTCACAATCAACACCATTCTCCCCAGGGCCGATATTTAGTACAATTTTTATGTGGGGGCTATGCCCCCCTCATCCACCATTACAATTATACTCAACTCCGGAGGGAACTGACACTGGGGTACAGGGGAAAATTTGGAAGGGGGCTATTGGAGGGGGTATCAGGTCTTCAGGGGACAGAATGATGGGGGGATAACCTGTGGATAGGGAGACCTCATCCAAGAGGGTGGTGGACTGTACAGCACTAATTCAGGACATCTCCCCTTTGAATAGGACAAAGGCTTACTTGATGGTAAACGGGAGTTCAATTTCTAGGAAGCTGTTAAATTATCTACCAACTGCCACAGTCTAGTTCCATTTTAATAGTATCAGAAAGGTAGTGTGGATCAAAGGTCAGCCAGGGAAGTGGGACTTTGGGAAATCAAAATTCTGATAATTTTGGTTCACTTGTAACTCTGGAAAGAGCAAGAGAGACCCCTGCTGGACAACAGATGAACAGTTGGACCTGGAAATATTAAGGCCACTAGTCAATTACAGGTCAGTTTTGTAGACTGCAGAAGAGGGCTATATAAAGGTAAGTCCTCTTAAACAGAGACTCTGGGCAGAAGCCAAATTTCCTGACACACATGAAGACTGCCAGACACATTGAAGGCCACTGCAAGAAAAGCTGAGACTCACTTCTTTTTGGGACTCTGATTCTCAACAGAAAAGGTACAAATTATCTGGTCAATTCACTAGTTCATTTTGGATGTATTTTCCAACTTGTGTTGCAGTTATCCTGTAACCAAATATCTAAATCATTTGTCTTTATGTTTGTATGGTAATTATTTAAGTAATCAGTAAAAGCTCTTGCTTTTATTTTAATATACTACTGCCTGAGAGTGATTTGTTTTGTGTGAAGGTTGTGGGAAGGTTTATTCAATCTGTGTCATGCCTGCTTAGCTCTACAGTGGTCCATGCTACCAAAACTAGGATCCTGGAAGGGACTCTGGGGCCCTACAGTGGAGTAAAAGTGCTGTACACAAGGTCTCCAGAGATGGTCTGAGGGGTTTGAGTTAGGTTCCTGCACCCCTGCAGGTGAAAGATACAATCAGGGTTATGAGAGCAGCCTCAAAGAGCTTGTAATGTCTGGGTTTCCCCCAGCACAGCAACCAAAGGAGGGTTCTCAGCTGGCTACAGACTTGAGACTGTATTTTCCTGATACCCAGAGAGAGGAAGCACTGGGTCCTCATTGCAAGTGTTTAGTTGGGAAATCAGAGAGCACTTTAAAAGGATGTGAGGAGGGTATTTCCTGACCCCCTGTCATGGGTTGCACTTAGGGGAAGGCACTGTGAGCTTAGTGGACCCGACCCCCAGGAATGGGTTTGTGACACCAAGTACACTCTATAATGAAAAGACTATATGTTGCAACTCCAGCGGCACAGTGGCAAAGTCTGACATGTCCAAGATGGCTACTGGAGTTCAGTGTGAATGCACGAGTTGTCACACATGTGCAGAGAACTCCAGTGGGTATTTACATCATCATCTTTGTAGCAGAGAGATTCTATGAATTCCTGTATAGAATTAGTGTTTGTTTGGGCGGAGGGGCTGCTAGTATTGCTTAGGGGTTGAAGTTACACTCATTCTCCATGGCTGAACCAGGAGAATGTGGAGCAAATGCTGCATCAGAATGTAATAGAAAAAGCAGAGAGGTGGCTTCCAAGCCAGCAAGTTGTGCTCTGAGTGGTGAAGTCAGTGAACAAGGCAGAAAAAGACTGCCACACGCCCACAAAAAAATGAAGACAATTAGTGTGTTCAATTAGTAAGTTCAAGCAGCAAACACACAAACCTTCCTTCCTGTCTCAACAGTTCTGCGTGTCTCTCAAGCTTTTTCAAGGAATACGTGTGGCCAAATCTAGACTCCTTGTATATGACAGCATTAAAGTGACAGTGCTTACCAACTTAATGACTCTAGTAAACATACATAAACTAGCAATCACAAAATTCATAAAAGCAAAAAGGGAGGGTGGATGAGGAAATGGAGAAAGGGATGGGAAGGTAGGTGTGCCAGTGATGTAGGTGGGCAGGGGAAAGGGTGCTCCCCATGTCAGTATCAATGCATTGCCTTAAACTCCACTGCTTGACCCCAAAAACATGTAAATCTTCATACAAACAGCTGTTAGGTGGTAAAGTGTAAGCTGCTATATAAATTTCATACATAATGGCTTCACTCAATCTACATAGTTTATCTCCACTTGTCTGGGGTGCTGGGCTTTTATAACTCACTCTTGGCATAATCTGTCTAGAACCCTTTCCTATCTCCCCCAGAGACAATAAACACACTGCCAAATGCATTACCTGGCTATGGTGGGACATGCCTACAGGGGCCCCCTCCCATTTGGGGTGTCTCCCCTTGTCCCCCCCACCAGTAAAAAAGTCAGAGTCAAGAGCCACCCTGGAGGCCTTGGAGTACAAAGGAGTCACTGATCACCATACCAGGTGCAGCATAGTGATGTCCCCTCTCCCATGGGAATGGAGCAAGCCATGCTGGGTGATGCTTCTCCCCTTTTGTCATCAACTCAGGCTGTCCTGCTCTCCAAGTAACACTCCCACACATTCTGACTCCCTGTTAACGTAATGTGACTACAACTAGTTTCTACTTCTTACCCCACTACTATAAACTCTCTGCACCCAGTCCTGATGAAGGAGAAAAGCCAGAAAAAAAACCCTGCTGAAGGGGAAAACCTGGTAAAATTCCCTCATGACCCCTGCAGTGATCCTCATGACCAGGGCTGTGTTCATATGACTCTCTCTCTCTCTCTCTCTCTCTCTCTCTCTCATCCTCCTTCCCCCACTCCCAATCCCATGCCCACTCTAACCCACCCTCTCTTCCTTCCCCTTTCCAGAGAGGGTAGACAGGTGTCTCAGTCTTATCAGGATCCCAGGCAGAAAGGCGGAGTTCCCGAGATGCCAGGGATGATCTATCCCTTGTAGAGTCCTCCTCTTCCTAAGAATCCTGCCCTGTTACATGTTCAGTTGGTTCCCTTGCCCAGTAAATCACTAGGCCCTGTCACCTTAGCCCCTCCTCAGTTAGCCAGAGCCAGAAACATAGAATTTAATTTAAGATAAATACTACCAGTCTGCCGATGTTTCCCTACCTACTGTGTCACCAAAGCCCCTATTTGATTTCCATCTCTTTCTCTGAAAGCTCTCCCTTTCTCCACCCCCCCACCACAGCAGAGGCCAGCTCGGACAGCCTTCCATTTCCATTAAGAATCTGGAAGGGAAGGGGAAAGGAGCTTAGCTGGGGGAAGGCGGGGTCTCAAACAGCTGAAGTCACTTTCAATCTGCATTCTCCTGGAAGAGCCATTAGCAGGTTATGAACCCATTCCCATTTCCCCCAGATACAATAGCCACAACTTGAAAAGGTTAAATGGCCATAGCCACATGTTTATTGAGGAATTCAGAGCAGTACACATGTTTTTCATGTTCAATGGGGAGTCTGGGAAGAAACCCCCACCATAGGTGGGGCATTCCAACAAAGACTCCATCCCAATGGGTTGACTCCCCAGTTGATCCCCCTACCAGTCATAGGAAAGGCAGAGCCAAAAGCCAACGAGTGCAGTGTAATGATGTTCCCCTCCATCATCCACCTTGGTGCTGGAGCACACCATATTGGGCAATCCCCTCTCCTTCCTGCAACAACACAGCCTGTCCAACTCCAAGCATGACACCCCTACTCCTAGGCTCCCTTCCAACACAGTACAGGCCCTTCTTTTGAGCATGACTCCCTAGCATGACATGCTATGCATCCCCCCCTGCCTTCAGGAGCTGTTCAAGGAGTAGGCTCATCCTCACTTGCTAGTTAAGTCCTTTCTGAGACAAAGAACCCCTTGGACACACTGTGTCATGCCCTATTAGCTGCCTTAATCCCCCAATGCCCACCCAAATGTTCCACTTTCATTTTTGACCCTCATGTCAGTGCATGCCATCATTTAATCACTCAGGGTGCCATCTCAATGTTGTGGAGGCCATATGAGTGACCTAGGCAAGTGTAAGATTGGTATCCCACTGCTGGATGCCTAACCCCCAGTTTAGATACTGAGGCTTGACCACTTCCTCAAGGATTTCCAGATGCCCATAGATCTCAGCCCCAAGCCACTCCAGCTGCAGAGTCTGCTCAGAAAAAAGAGAGAGAGACAAGAACAGTGACTCACAATAGATGAGGGCAGTTATACTGCTCACAGCTGTTGCCCAGAAGATGCCAAGGAATGACAGCCAGAGTCTTTGGAACACTCTGCTTTGGCCAAATTCCCCATCGGCCCCATATTGCAATGATGCCATAGAATGTTGGGAACCAGGCTGAGAAAAACTCAAGTGGGATGATGTTGGCACCAAGCCAATAAAGGACACATGCAGCCAGGACTGCACACTAGGTTAGAAATGGCCCCACTGCTGTCCCAACCACTGACTGCTCCTGAGGCTTAATCTGCACCCTGTCTAGTGTGGCTGTGGCTGACCTCTGACTATCTACTTCTCTCACTCCTTCTAGGCCATGATCTGTTATTATAAACCCTTGTTAAAAACCCTCTCACCTACTCCCTGTTGCCACCTTTATCTAGAAACACAGCACCCAAGACACCATTTCAGTGGCCCTTATTGGTGCCAGGTCCCTTCCTTATCTTTACTCCCTTCTAGTCCATGTTACAAGTAGGTCTGTCCTTCCTCCTGTGCACTTAACCAGTGGGTGATTCTTGCTGCACAAGCACTCATACTTGTACTGGCCTTTGACCATTTTACAGCAGCCCTGGTTGTACTTACAGTATATCAATAACCTGTTCTGTTTCTCCCTCTCTTGTCCCTGCTTGACCTTCAGCAGCACCATCGTGATTCGTAACTGCTAGCCTGCTGTCAGTGTGCTGCACCTAAGCCTTCTGCATGTTGTTCCCCACCCACTGTGGCATATCGAGTTCTTCTCACTCCCTGATAGGCTCGGACAGCTGTTGCTGATGGATGAATTTGTCATACCAAAGGCAAGTATTGCCCCCTGCCCCAAGGCAGTCCTTCAGTACTATGCTCGAATACTAGAACAGGCTTCTACACTGTTTGGGATCATGATCAGTGATCATGCTGGTGAAGATCATGAGGGCTGAGGTCCAATTTATATAGGACTGTTTGACCTTGGGCTGCTTCCTTATTTCCGTTTGTTTCTGTTCCTGTCCCCCTCTTCTTGACTGGCTCCCTGATGGAGCAAGGAGAACATATCCACAAATTTACTGTTTTGAATCTGTTTCCATTTGTCAAGTGGGTGTCCAACAGAGCCATTATAGTGGCATATGTGTGCTTCTATGGAGTCATGCCCCCCCTTAGTGCCTGCCAGACCTGTGTCACCCACTGAGGCTGGAAGCTTTGCCATCTGGGCAGGCATTCCATCCATGATTGTCACCAGGCAGTTGTGACATGGCTTGAATGGAGACCCCACAAGGTTCTATGTCAGAAAGGCGATCACTGTTAGGGTGAGTGTACGTCACCAAAAATCTATTTTGATGATGCAACACTCGGGGTGCTCAGCAAAATGGTGCTGGACACTTGTTTTTTCTTTTATTTGGGGGGCTGTGCCCCCCACACCTCCCCGTGGGGGGCTTCACCCCCCTACTAAAGGATTCTCAACTTCAGGGGGTGCATGTTGGGGAAGTGCAAAAGCTTAAAAAAATGTATTGGCCAGGCACAACAAAAGGAATGTGCGCCTGGAACTGAACCCATCACCCTTGCAACCATAGCCTGCCACCAACCCACCATACCACAGGATCAGCTCAGCAGCCCATCATTGCGGTACACCTCACAAACCCTCCCTCCCCTTCCACCTGTTGAACAGCATGCTCACTCCCCCCCCCAGTGTGCCTGTACATATAGCAACATCCTGTCACTATATTCACTGCCCCCTATCCAGTCACTCTTCCTGTCCAGTAGTCCTGTTCAGATGGCACCATTATTGAGGTCACCCTTTTTGAAAGCTCTCAATAGCAGTTGCCCTCATCTCAGGCTATCCCCCACAGTAGGATCTTGCAAATCCCCCACTGTTGGCATGCCAAAGGTGCTAGCCTCCCATGAGCATACCGGTTCCAGCATTGCACCTGCCATATCCAGTGACCCATCCCCTGGAAGCCTGACAAGGGATGTTACTTGATTGCCCAAGCTGCAAGGGGGCATAGCATCAGATACCAAGGCATGTCCCAACAGTAAATGCTACAGCAAAGCCCACACATTGGTATCCGATAAATCCTGCTATCTCTGTGTCACTCACCTGTTGTACAGTAGATGCCTTCAGCACCTTTATTGACACCTTCCAAGATCCTTTCCAGAGAAGGGTGCTGCCCTGGCCCATCTGCCAACACCTGTTTCCCCCATCTCTTACTCAAAGGGCCATCCCTAGTGGCAGCTATGGGTCCCCAATCCTGCTGTGCTGGCTCCATCCCCAGTGCTGTCCTATTGACAAACTGGTCTATTGGGCCACTGACCCAGGGGTCCATCCCAAGCAAGTCTGCCAGTGGAGAGGCAAACTCTGCTAGGCCTGATTGTTGGGGTCCTCTGACCTGGGCATCTGCACACTGATGGCCTGCTTGTGAGAGGGCAGTGATGTCAGTGGGGGCTAGAAGTGGCAAACCAGCATCAACTCATTCTGGTCCATGATAGACTGCCATTTGCTGCAGTTTTTGCAGTTGGTGCATCCACAGGATGCCACACACCCCAATTCCTCTTTGGGAATCTGTATGGGTAGATCTGTTTCTTTTAATGTACATGACTCAGAGGTTTATATGGTGCTCTTACTATTGGAATCACTATTGTGTCTAGGTGACTGGCAAGCCCTTAACTAATCTGGCTGAGGTAAAGGCATGCCAACCACAATCAAGTTTTTTTAAACCCTTGTTCCAAAGCTAGCCTAACTTCCAACATGCCAATAGCGTTCAGTGCTGCCATTGCTCCTAAAATGTGTGCCCTGCTCACTGTGCATGTTTTTTGTTTTATTATTTATTTAGGTTTGAGTAGGCTGCTTCATATTAAACCCCAATTTTAGCACTTCAATAACATCACAGCCGTTCAATGGTTTGTGTGAAATTTTGCATGCACAGCTGCGTGGGGTAGATCTCTGGATGTGTTAAGTTTTGTTCCAGTCAAATATGTAGATTCTGACATCCAGAGAGTGCAAAAAGTGAATTTTTTTTCAGGATTTTTAGCTGTTTTTGTAAAGAGCCATAGCACCCAGATGGTGTGGAATTTTGGTGTGAAAGTTTTAGGGTAGAAAGGGATTGGTCCACAGATGTGCCTTTCACTGGTTTTGTGAAAAAAAATATTAATCCATTCCAAAGTTATTATATTTTAAAATTTCAGGTTGTGAACATGATCAGTAAGCACTTCAAAATAGCTCTATAAAATGAAAAAAAGAATCATTTTTGATTTAGGGCTAAATTTGTTTTCGCAAGAGAAAAATTCTTTTTCATTTGTAGTCATCTTTTATTTTCCACTTTTGCTAAAAAAAAAAAAAAAAATTCTAAACCCACAACATAGAAACATAGACTTTTACGGCAGATAAGGACGGTTTAGCCCACCGAGTCTGCCCATTTCCCTACCTACAGGATAAGTTGCAGATCCTAGTTAACCAATAGCCTATTTCTTCCTACCCCCCACAAGAATTGCCTTATGTCTGTCCCATGCATTCTTGCATTCTCCCACAGTGTAGACCTCTCAACCTCCTCAGGAAAGCAGTTCCATGCATCCACCACCCTCTCTGTGAAAAATTACTTCCTCACATTGCCCCTGAGCTGTCCCCCCATCTTCAAATTGTGTCCCCTTGTTCTTGCACATCTCTTTTTCTGAAAGATGCTACCCTCTTGGACTTTGTTGATTCCACTGAGGTACTTAAACGTTTCAATCATGCCCCCTCCTCCTCCTTTCCTCAAGGGTATACATATTAAGCTCCTTTAGTCTTTCCTCGTATGGCTTCTTTTGCAGACGCTGCGCAATTTTAGTTGCCCTCCTCTGGACTGCCTCCATCCTGTCTATGTCCTTGCAGAGATGGGGTCTCCAGAACTGGATGCAGTAGTCCAGATGGGATCTCACCAACTGGCTGTACAGAGGGATAACAACTTCCTGTTTTCTGCTAGTGATGCCTCTCCCTATACATCCCAGTATCTCCCCAGCCCTCCCTACAACAATGAAATCCAGCTGACAGACCAACACATCTATTTGCTTATCAGGATTCTATTAGGTGGATTCTGCACTTAACCGTTGGAGAAATTATTTGGATTTTTAAAAAAATTTTAAATCCTCTTTTTGACTGGCTTCTACTTTTTTCACATGCTTTTTATTTTCATAATTGACTGTTTTTCATCCTCAGAGTTTGTCACAGATGGAAATCTTGCCAGTAGATTCAGAATTGTATCTTCATCATATTCCAGCTTTTTAGGTTAATGAAGCAATCCTAAAGCCTGAAGAGCTTTTTCTGCTACTGGTAATTTTTTGAGCAGTTTCTTGACAGCCACAGAGTAAAACATTTTGACTTCACCATAGAATGTGTTGGGAGTAGCTTTGTCTAAATCTGTGTTAGCAGCAATAAAAAAGTTTAGCATTGATGCCAATAGATAACTTCTTATTCTCTTTCTGGTTAGTGAACTCTTGGAAAATCACCATGGCTACATTGCTGGGACTGCTTAACACATCTGACTTTATAAATTGATTAAACAGTGTTTTCAGCAGTTTCATACTTTCTTCCCAGAGGTAGGCAACTCTTGATTCCACATCAAGATAGTGACTCCCAAATGGTGAGGAGTGAAAATGGCAAAAAATCACTGCACTTACCATGTAAGCAAACTTTCTGTGTACAGCGGCTTTGCCCCCCAAACCCCCTTGTGTGTGGCTTTCCCCCCACACCACCTTACTTAATATACCAACTCTGGGGGAGTGGACCTCGTGGAAGGGGGAACCGTCAGCTACCGATATGGCACACGCTGTGATTTCATACAATTTTTACTCCTAGCCATTTAGGAGTCGCTATGTTGGCAGACTACCCTATTCTTGAACCTTCAGCTTGAAAGACCACATTGTTGGCTTTTAAATAATCCAGCCTGTGTTCCAAAAACAGAAAGTAAAGATACATTTCCTTATCCTGTATGTAGGTATAAATCCACTGAACTCAGCAAGGAGGTTCTATTGCAGAATTGCCTCCAAAATAGTCTATAAGGGGTTCACACTAGTTATTTAAACTTGGCTACTGCCTGACAGAGACTAGACCACTATGTTATTCCATGTTTTACTAGTGGAAAGTTGTCTGCATCACGCCAGTGTTTGTTAGAGATGCACAAATTTAAAGTTCACCAGCGAAGTGCCCGCAAAGTGGGCACTTTGTATTGTCATTCTGCTATGTGGATGGTCAATATAAAAGGCTCACTTTACCTTGTAATTACTACTTCGTGTTGTCATTCCACCTTAACAAGAAATAAGGTGAAGTGACCACAATATTGGCAGCTCCCCACACACACAGTCACCAGAAATAATGTGCATCCCCAAAATGCTACTGTCTTGGGTCCAGAAAATTCCCCAGTACTGACAAAGTGAAATGAGAGCACAACAAAAAATGCCAAGTCTTCCAGAATTAATGGCACACTCAGTCATGCTTGCAGTGGTCACACACAGTCACCATATGTGCATCCCCAAAATGCTACTGTCTTGTGTCCAGAAAATTCACCAGTGCTGACGAGGTGAAATGAGAGCACAAGAAATGCAAAGTCTCCCAGAATTAATGGTGCACTCAGTCATGCTCGCAGTGGTCACACACAGTCACCAGAATTAATGTGAATCTAAAAATGCTACTTACTGTCTTTTGTCCAGAAAATTCCTGACTGCAGATGAAGAGAAATGGGAGCATAAAACGGAAAGAAAAGTCTCCATTTAATTCATGTGACACTCAGTCATGCATGCACACACTTCAGTAAGAACTATAGTATGTCTCCTTCTGCTGCTTTTGGAACTTCATGTAATGCTTCTTGACCTGACTGGGCTGATGCACAGTGTCTAGTCAAATGATATGCTAGAATGATGACCCAACCATTGAGTTAACCATCCATGATGATGTGACAATGCTGTTGGTTGCCCAATGTCTGCTGCACTGACTCCCAACTGGAAGGATCCCCTCTGTGTGTACACTAATACTACACTTGGTAAGTTAATGTACCTGGCACCATCATGGTTTTCCATAGAACCTGAGTTGACCTTAAATGTTCATATCCATTACGACCAGGATATTTAAAACAGTTGCACGTGACACAACTGAGTTGTGCCGGTGCAAGTGCGGTATTGCACCTAGGATCGATATTCAGTGGGAGGCACTGCACAGCACAAGTCCCATTGTGCCAATGCACAACTATAATGAATGCATGCACAAGAGCAGTCAGCGTGCCCATGAATATGTTGTGTAGCGAGATATTCAACCTCGGAACCATGGCGCAAGTGCGGAGCAAGTCCTGGATACGCCTGGCAGACTTGAGCCTATAAATACAGGGCACAAGCACACAGACAGCACTTGCACCGGGGGAGAGGGAGAGAGTGAGAGATTGGCAAGAGACGTGGAGAGACAGAGAAAGAGACAGAGCAAGGGAGACAGAGTCAGTGAGGGACAGAATGACTGTCACAGGCAGTCACAGGAGTAGAGGGACAGAGATGGCAGTGGAGAATAAGCCAGAGAGGCCCAGAGAGTGAGAGGGACAGGCATAGTGCCACTCAGTGCACCAAAGTGGCATATAGCCTGCAACAGCCAACCACCCAGGGGGAGACAGAACATCAGGGGCCATGGACAATGCACCCTTCCTAATGGAGGCGATGATGAGGGGTGTGAGGGGGCAGGAGGAACAGCAATGTGGGCGTGGAAATGCCTGTCCGCGGCATGCCTGGAACAGGTGGCACTGTGCCCACATCACCTTTGAGAATTATACAGATATGGATTTTGTGGGATGGTACCATCTGAACAGGACCATTCTGAGGCAGCTCTGTGAGCTGTGCAGTGATGAGATGCAGGCACCCACAAGACGGAGCCACACAATGTCTGTGGAAACAAAGGGGGCAGAAGTCATGTGCCTGCTTACTACGGGCACCTTCCAGAGACCAACAGAGGACACTACAGGCATAACCCAATCAGCCATGTCTTACCTCCTCACACAGTTCCTCAACACCCTGTTGCCAGATGCTTCGGAATACATCCATTTCCCCAGCACACAGGCAGAGTGTACAGCAACCATGCACGACTTCCACAGGGTAGCACGCATGCCTGGCATGCTTGGGGTCATTGACTGCACCCACATGGGCATCAGCATGCCACCTGGCCCTGAGGGTGTGGCCTATGTGAACAGGAAGGTGTTTCCAAGTGTGAACTGCCAGGTGGTGTGGGATGCCATGGGGCACATCACCAATGTCTGTGCCACACACCCTGGGAATGCACATGATGTGATCATCTGGCACAGCTCTGCACTGTGCCACAGGTTCGAGAGTGGGGACATCCCCACGGGCCATCTAGTAGGTGAGTATGGGATGGGCAAGGAGTGCCGGGCAGAGGTGGCCATGGGATGGGGAGGGTAGGGTGAGTGCACTGGTGAGGGTGCCAGGGACAGACAAGGGGCACAGCAACAGAGGACACAGAGTTAACCATGTCATTATCCACACAGGAGACAGTGGCTATCCACTCAGGCCCTGGCTGCTCACCCCCATTGGTGCCCATCATCCCCAGCAGAGGAATGCTACAATGAGGCATATGCCAGCATGCGAAACATCATTGAGCATGTATTTGGGATGCTGAAGGCATAGTTCTTTTGCCAGGACAGATCTGGCCATGCACTACAGTACAGCCCCTCGAAAGCTTGTAGCCTATTCCAGGCCTGCTGCATACTGCACAACATGGCCAGTGACATTGGGATAGCTGTCGATGCTGATGAGGGTGACAGTAATGGGGATGATGAGGGTAATGGGCTGGAGGGTGGTGGATAGCCCCACCCAGGCAGAGGGATCTCCAGCTGCAGAAGATGGCACAGTGTCATTGGGATACCATCACACAGGAGCACTATGGTGCATACATGTACGTGGCACCACACCCACACACTGGCCACACACACAGGTACAGCACACAGGAAGGGGTGTGGCAGGTAATGGGCATGCACACACAGAGGCATGGTGCAGGGGTGGGGATGCCAGTGCCACACATCCACACACAACTGCGCACAGCAGCAAACAGCAACACACACACACACATGTGCCCAGTCTCTGGCTAGAGGAGGGGATCAGATGCAATGCACAGGTGCACAGGTGCAACCGGTGCAAAACTGAACTCATCATGCCCATGCCACATGGACAAGTGGTTGGGCAAGCATGCACACAGGCAGCATGTGGCACAACACACAGATGCCACTCTTGTAGTATGCACACACACACACACACACCGCCTATGCACATACAGGGCTGTGGCAACAGACTGTGGTCAGGGCAGCACGCACATCAGGCCCACTGTGTGGAACCATGACCACCGCAGCCAAGTGGGTGGCCATGTTGGGGCCGATTGGCAGTCACAGGCTGCTCATCAGTCACAGGGGGTGTTTGCAACTGCGCCCCAGGGGTTGTACTGCCGGACCATGAGCAGGTCCATGCAGGGGTGTGTAGGCACCCAAACAGGCCTGCTTCAGGCATGCCTGGGATGCCAACAGCAGAGCCCAGCATCGACAGGGAAGGTGTCACTGTCACTGGGATCATGGGGTGGACAGTGCACTATGTGGTGTCCATGGTGGCTGACCATGCCCTGTGGCAGCCAGCAGTACAAGGCCATCCATGATCACATTGGCTATGTGATCTTGGGATTCAGTTGTGTCCTCCCACAAGCACTGTATAGCCACCAGAAGCTCCAAAGTGCCCCTCTCATGCTGCTCAGCCACCTGGCACACCTCCACAATCAGTGCATGCACCCCAGCAGCCAGTAGCACCTGTTGTTTCATGGAAGCCCACAGCAAATGGGTGTGCTCTGTCAATGGGCTGGTGCCCAGGTGAACCTGGGTGGGTCGCCGACCCTCCTGTGGTGAACGACCATGCTGCACAGCCCCCCACTCAGGTGGATGCTGCACAGTGGGGTCCCCATGGGGTAGGTCCCTATCAGGTGCCCCAGCAGTGGACCCTGTGTCCAGTAGCCCTATGGCCATTGCTGCCTGCCACTGCTGCCCTTCCAGCCACTGAAAGCTGCCCAGCACCTGCATGGCAGCACCACCACCACCACATGGCACTGATGTGGCAGTGCATGCAGCAGCACCGCAGTGGTGGCGGGCAGCTGTCCCACCACTGTCAGACCGCTGGACTCACTGCCTGTGATGGTACCTGGAATGGGTGTCTCCCCCACAACACCACCCATGCTGTCCAGGATCATGGTCGGGTCACCATCGGAGTCAAATCCCACCCCAATCTGTGTCTTCATGCAGAGGATGCCATGGCTGGCATCCTGCAGAAACACAGCCAGGGCCTCATCCGACCCCATGCCCAGGACATCCGGCTGGACAGTGACGGTGTGCTGCAGCTGATCAGGCCCCAGGATGCTCGTGGAGTTGGATGGCTGGTTGTCCAGGGCTGGGCCTGCCTCCATGGCTGCTGCTGGTGCCCCGTCCTCTGTATGCAGGTCTGCTGGTGCTGAAAGAGAAAACAGATGTGTCAGTGATGCAAGACCCCCATCCACCCCAGCCACTGCTAGCTGTGCATGCCCACCATACATACTATGCAGTGATGGGCTTCTACCCATCTGAAAACCTCCACCTGGCACACCCTCCACAGTGCTGCTGTGCATGGTGTCTACCACCAACTCCTCCTGTGTCAAGAGCTGTGGTGCATAAGCAGGCCCCCCTTCTGTGGCTGTCCAGGCTGCACGAATGGCCGCCACCTTCTCCTTGATGTGCCACTTGGTGCCCACCGTCTTATGGCACTCCTGCTCAGATGACTGGTGGCTGCCCTGCTGGTTGACACATGCCACCACCTCCTCCCAGACTGCAGCCCTGTGGCACAACTCAGCAGTGGCTCCCTGTCAAGATAGGCCTCAAACAGGGCATCTGCCTCTGCCTTTGTAAAGTTGGGCCTGCGCTTGCATGCAGGCCCTTGTTCCTCACTATCATCAGGTTCCAACATAGTGCTACCTGTGGACATGGACATGTGTGTCATTGTCAGCAGCAGCCTACTCCATCCACCCAGCTGTGCTGACTGGGCTCAGCAGCATGCACAACTTACCTCAGATGGTTGCAATACCAGTCCATGACCTGTGCTGGTCCATGGTGCTTTTATAGTGCAATGCAAGCAAATGAGTATTGGCGCAATGGTAATGATATGCTAATTACTCCAGTGTGCTGTGCATTGGCTGACGAGCTCATTTTCATGTGGCAGCTGAATATCACATACTTGTTCAGTGCACAATGGAATTGCTCTGGAGCAAGTTGTGGCATAATGTCCAGGCATGCGCAGTGCACAGGACCGCAGTGCGCCTGCATCTGGCAGTGTGCTTTCACCTATTGCACACTGTGCACCCACTGCACAATAGGGACTGTGGCACATAGTGCACCATGTCAGCTATTGCACACCGGCGCACAGTGCGCTGGCCGACCCTTGAAGCCCAACATGACCTCCTGACCCCTTGGTACTCCCCCACCATGTACCTGTCTGGCCAACCTCATGTCGCGCATCTAAGGCATTATGCCATTGGCGGACACAGTGCATGACTCCACAAGGCATGCATCCCATGCACGTTCTGCACACATGCTCCTCTAGCCACCATGTTGTCTCCACACATCGCTGTTGGTACAATGGTGCAGTGGGGCCTGTAACTGGACTGATGTTGAGCTTGCCAATCTGGCAGCCTGTGTGCAGCCACATTCACAAGAGCTGTTTGGCCAGGAGCCCCTGAAACAGCCATGGGCTGATGTCTGGCAAGGCATTGCTGCCAGATTGGTGAGGAATACTGAGGTGGCCAGAACTGGGGTACAAAGCCGCCATAGGTATGGTGACCTCATGCGGTGGGACCCAGAGTGCCTGTGACAGCTGTAGGCATGCATCTGGTGAGGGTCCGTGCCATGGCTAGGTAAGTCAGCCCATGATGCCTGTGTGCCCTAGTGCTGTACTGTGGTGATGGCTTGGCTGCCTGGCATGCCCTGCAGAGGGGTATACTGTCATCATGTACATTGCAGTGTGGCATTGCCAGCCACAGCTTGCAGTGCAATACAGCCTTGCAGGACATGTTGGGCAGGGGCACACACTGTGCACGGGGGGTTGTGGACACATGCTGTGGATGTTTTCTGATCTGTATCTGTCTTTGTTCCATTCCCAGGAGCTGAACACTGCCACAGGGCAAGAGCGGTGGGAGCACAGGGCCAGTTCAGCAGGCCGCAGCAGGACACAGAGGTGGTGCAGTGGCAGGACAAGCACCAGTGGGGCAACAGAGGGCAGGTAGGCACTGTTTTGGTCCTGTTCACAGTACAGGGTGGTAGGTGGGGGAGTGGGTGTGGCCATGACCACCTGTGCCATGTGCTATGGCAGCTGTGATGGTTGCACTGTGCATGGTGCATGCCACTGTGGGGTGGCCATTACACATGTGTACCAACTGTTGGTGGGGTGGGTGTGTGCCAGGCTGCCACTTGTGTTGCTGTGATGCTGGTGCCCTGTGCTATGTGACTGTCACTGCACAGTTAGGTGGCCATTGGGTAGTGGTGCCCACCTCTGTGCACTGTCATGGCATGCTGGGTTGCTGGCAGGTGTTGGCCCACCCCCCAGTGCATGGCCAGGGCACCACTCCAGGGGTGTGTGTTCCCACTGCCCATTGTGCACAGTGGTTGGGCATGGTACCTTTGGACCTTGCACTGATCACCTGTCCTGTCCCTTGTTATAGGTATCTGGTGGAGGATGATGCTGCCTGTCTACTGCAGGCTGCTGTGCCAGATTGTGCTGATCACATCCTCCACCATGGAGGTGGTTCAGCAGGTGCGCTGGCTCTTGCTGTCTGAACAGCGGTGAAGGAGGCACCAGGCAGAAGCAGGGCATGGCCGCCCTTAGCTCCAGCCCCAGCTTATCCCTGTTTCCCCTGCTGTACTTCCCCCATCTGTCCCCTTCCCACTGTACAGTCCCCATTCCCTGTCCCCTTCCCTTGCTTTCTTACCCTTTCCCACCACTTGCTGTTGTATATAGTTCTCTGCAATACATATATTTTGACTTACCTGCCTGTATCAGTGTCTGCTTTGCAGCTGGTGTGCAGAGCCATGCCACAGTGGTGTGGTGTCTGTCTGTGTGG
Source organism: Neoceratodus forsteri (assembly GCA_016271365.2). Lineage (NCBI taxonomy): Eukaryota > Metazoa > Chordata > Ceratodontiformes > Ceratodontidae > Neoceratodus > Neoceratodus forsteri. The sequence goes on from CM057452.1 coordinate 1,281,396,074, forward strand.
TGTGCATGTGTCGGTGTGTGAGTGTTACATCTGCGGTGCACTGCTGTGTGCTGTGGTGTGTCCCACAGTGGTGGTGTTCTGCCCCTTGGTTGGTGGCTGTGCCTTGTGGTCCCCATGGGGTGGCTGGCAGGGGTGTGTGACGTGTGTGTGCTTGGCAGCATGGGCCTGGGTGTGGCTTTCTGGGGTCTGGGTTGGTGGGGGCAAAGCATGCAACCTGGGGGGGACTCCATTGCTGTCCCTCTGTTGGCCATTGGTGCCACCTGTTTCCTGCTGTCTGTGCCACTGTTGTGTTCTGGGGTGGGGGTGTCTTGGTGCCTGTGTGTGCTCTGCTGGTGGTGGCCACCTGTGGCCTGCCACTGTGCTTCTCTGGCACTGTTCCTGGGTCTATTCCTGTGCCATGCCCCCCTCTTTTACTCTGCTGCTGTGTTCCTACCATTGCCTGAGGCTTCTTTTTCTGCACCATGGTGCATATCTGTTGCACCATGGTGCATGTCTGGTTGCATAATTGCACAAGTCTGGTTGCACCACAGTGCAAGTCTGGTTGCATCTTGGCGCATCTCTGCCATATTCAGCCGTGTTGCACGAACACATTTCAACATGTGCAACCTCTGAATATGGCACTCATTGCATCATGGCACATCAGATTTGCACTGGACTGGTCTTGTGCCCCCCCCTTTGGCGCATTTCTGCAGTGTCAGTGGCTCAGTAGGTAGCACACTCGCCTCTGAGGCTGGGAGATCAGAGGGCTGTGGGTTCAGTTCCCACATCTGGCACTTGAGTTAATATCCCAGCACTGACACTGTAGTGCAGCATGAGAGGGGTGCTGCACTTCTGAGGTGCCGTCTTTTGAATGAGATGTTAAACCGAGGTCCCATCTGCCTGGATTGGTGGTAGTTCAGGTGGATGTTAAAGATCCCATGGCACTTATCAAAAAGAGTAGAGGAACTTCCCGGTGTCATAATAAATTCCTCATTCACTAAAATACTACCAACAGCCAATCTGGTTCAAGGTCAGTTGGCATTCATCTGTATCCCCCTCCCCCGGGTCATGCCTGAAAATAGGCAGGATTTGTCTAGTGCACTTACCCGGTCAACAAAAAGCTAAATAAAATTTCTGAATATCTGGCCCCATACATACACACACACACACACACACACACACACACACACACACATATATTCATGCCAAAAACTCCATTTAATGCATCAGTTAGGGTTGTTCCACAGCTACAAAAGTGAGAAAATTCGGTGCTAGGGTTGCCATCCCTTGCACCCCACATCCACCCCAACCCCACCTACAGGCATCGAGATGTGCATTGGGGTCTAGACTTGTGTCTTAATCTCTGTGAAATAGGTGTCTGAAAGGAAGGAAGGCACTCCCCGGGTTGGAGGGTCAGAGTTGTAGTTGATTGCTTCTGGGGGGCACAGGTATACTCCCACCTACCCTGCCCCTCACCCCACATGCTCCAAGCACATAACTTCCTTTATAGCAGGGGTTCTGACATCACTTCCCCAAAACTGCTAACAACATACACCTGTTCATATCATTAAAGGCAGAGCACACTGAATAGGGGCAGAGACACTCACAAGCTTGCACACACTAAAACAAGAACAAACCAAAAAAAGAAAAGTATCTGTAACAGGAATGGGCACAGACATGTGGGGAGTGGTGCAATGCACTGGCTGTGGAGCAGCAGTCTTCTGGGAGACATTCTGGAGACTGTGCTGCTGCTCTATTTGCAGTCACCTCTCTGATCTGAGGGAGTAGGTTGTTCATCTCCATCAGACCTGATAAGGATTCAGGACACCTGCTCCCCCACCTGTGGATCACCCAGGCCACCACCACTACCGCAGAGGTTGCCAAGAAAGAGGAGTGGTTGGACCACAGTGGGCTCAGGGAGGGTGAGGGTGGTGGAATAAAGGAGCATCCCTCCAGTTGTGCCTCTCCACAATTCATTCACCACTCTGGTAGAGCATGGTTCCTCTATGGAGGCACTCACCGTAGAGACCAAGGAGGATGCTGGGAACCTTCACAATAGAGACCTACAGGAGGGTGGCACAGGACTCCATAGGGGAAGGAAACAACTCCTGGTGAGGGACACAATTGTTAGGGGGCTAGAACTGGGGGAGGGAGGGGAAAGAGAGGTAAGGTGCCTGCCCAGCACCATGGCTTGGAGGGACAGGAAACAAATCCACAGGATCATGGGAGCAGCTGCAAGGAGGAGTGAGCTGGATGTCATTATCAACCTAGCGACAAATACTCTGGCTGAAAATGGGATCAGAGCAGTGCAGCAGGAGTTTGTGAACTTGGGGAGGGGCCTTAGACAAGTAGCACTCATGGTAACTTTCTCAGAAGTGATATCTGTCTATGGCATGGATGTGGCTAGGTTACTCCACACCATGGGATTCAATGACTGGTTGAAATACTGGTGCAAAGCTCAGGGATTTGGCTTCACTGGGGACTGGGGCTCCACGTGGAGGAATGGAAACCTATACTGGAATGATTTTCTGCATTTATCCAGGACAGAAACCAGGATCCTAGGAGATAGGTTTAAATGCTTCATTGGCAAGCATTTAAACTAGCCAAGGGGGGGAGGAAGTGAAAAGGAGAAATTTTAGCCCCCCCCAAATAAAGTTAGTGAGGTAAACACCAAGATAGAGCAGTTGATAGGGAGAAGGGCAGGGGTAAATGGAGATGAAGACAGAGGCAGTAAGGACAGGGATGGGGCAAAAAGGAAAAAGGCCACAAAAATGGAGGGTAATGAGTACCAATGCTCATAGTCTAGGTATAAAGCTCCCCAAAATGGTGGCCTTGATGGAAGAGGGATGCCTAGATATCATGGCAGTCACAGAAACATGGTACACAGAGAACCATGACTTGGATGTCAACATACCAGGGCACAAAATCTACAGGAGGGACAGGGAGGAAAGAAGAGGAGGAGGAGGAGTAGTTCTCTATGTAAGGGAAGGGATTAAAGCAACAGAACTAAAGGATAAAGAAGGAGGAGAGGAGGCACTGTGGGTAACTCAGGAGACTGGAAATGGTACCACAATCCACACCGACATTTTATAAAGACCCCCGTCTCAGGGGGAGAAAATGGAAAAGGAAATGATAGAAGTCATCCTTAGGATGGCAGATATTGCTGATGGGGGACCTGAATATGCCAGATGTTAAGTGGAGCACCTTTGCTGCAGCCACATCCAAGAGCAGGGCCATTCTTGATGCCCTACGGGGGCATGCCTCAGACAGCTAGTTTTGGAACCTACTCGGGAGGAAGCAAGCTTAGACTTGGTACTCTCAAATGGGGATGGAGAGGGGCTTTCCGATCTTGAAGTGGATATCCATCTGGGAATAAGCAACCACCAAACAGTGTGGTTCATGATAAACTTAGCTGTAGAGTCAAGCCATACAAAAGTAAAAGTACTGGACTTCAGGAGGGCTGATTTTGTCAAAATGGGAGAGTGCCTCAGAAAAGCACTAGCAAACAGGCAAGAAGGTGAGGTGGAGCAACAATGGGAAAACATCAAAACTGCCATCACAGAGGCAACAAGCCTTTGTGTGAAGCAAATAAACAAATCAAAAAAAGAAAAAAACACTACAGTTCTCAAAAAAAGTGGTGGGAAAGGTAAGGGAGAAAAAGATAGCATTCAGGAAGTATTAGGAAATAAAGACGGAACAGGCAGAGCACTGTACCAGTTAAAGAAGATGAAAGTGGGGAAGGCAGTCAAAATAGCAAAGGCCCAAACTGAGGAAAAGACAGCAAACTTGGTTAAGAAGGGGGATAAAACCTTTTATAGGTACATTAGGGAGCAAAGGAAGACTAAGGCAGGGATAGTGAGGCTGAATAAAGAGGAAGGTGGTTGGGCAGAGAGTGACAGTGAAAAAGCAGGGATACTGAATGAATACTTCTGCTCAGTATTTACAATGGAAGAGCATGGGGAGATACCAGTCAATAGAAACACTCTGGATAGGGGGGGTGATATTAGTCCTTTCACAGAAGAAAGGGTTCTGAAAGAACTCTTAAAACTGAAGGTGGATAAAGCAATGGGGCCTGATGGGATTGACCCCAGAATTCTAAAAGAACTAAAGGAAGAACTAGTAACACTATTGACTACCCTTTTTAATAAATCATGGGAGGATGGTGTGGTACCTGAGGACTGGAGGTGGGTGGATGTGATTCCTCTTCACAAAAGTAGGAGCAAGACAGAGGGAAGAAATTACAGACCTGTTAGGTTGACCTCAGTGGTAGGGAAAATGATGGAATCACTTCTGAGGAAATAATTGTTGAGTACCTAGAGGCCAGTGGGGCACAGGACCCAATCAGCATGGATTCACAGCAGGACGGTCATGTCAGACAAATCTAATTGATTACTTTGACTGGGTGACCAAAGTAGTAGACCAGGGCAGGGCTGTGGACATGGTCTACCTAGACCTTAGCAAGGCATTTGACAAAGTCCCACAGAAAAAGATTAGTAAACAAATTAGCCAGCCTGGGAGTGAGTATCAGGGTGATAGCCTGGGTAAAACACTGACTGGACAACAGGACACAGAGGGTAATAGTAAATGGAGTCCTCAGTGAAGAAAGAGGAGTTACTAATGGGGTACAGCAGGGTTCAGTACTGGGGACGGTCCTTTTTAATATCTTTATAAGTGACATTGTGGAGGGACTGGAAGGAAAAGTATGTCTTTTTGCAGATGACACAAAGATCTGTGACAGGATTGATACACAAGGTGAGGTGGAAAGGATGAAAAGGGACTTGGCAAGGTTGGAGGAGTGATTAAATGTATGGCGGCTTAGATTCAATGCAAAGAAGTGCAAAGTAATGCACCTGGGAAACAAAAGCCCAGGGGAAGAGTATGCAATGGGGGTGAGATACTGAGAATAAATAAAATGGAAAGGGACCTGGGGTAGTCATATCAGATGACCTAAAGGTGGGCTAGCAATGTGAGAAGGCAATAAGGAGGGCTGGAGGATACTGGGATGCATAGGGAGAGGCATCACCAGTAGAAAACAAGAAGTTGTTGGCCCTCTGTACAGACAGTTGGTAAGACCACATTGGGAGTACTGTGTATAGTTCTGGGGACCCCATCTCTGCAAAGACATAGACAGAGTGGAGGCTATCCGCCGGTGTGCAAGCAAAATGGTGCAGGGCCTGCACCAGAAGACATATGAAATAATACTAAATGAGCTTAAGATGTATAGGAGGGAGAGGGGAGACATGATAGAAACTTTCAAATACCTAAAGGGAATCAACAATGTCTAAGAGTGTGGCATCTTTCAGAAAAAGAGATGTGCAAGAATAAGGGGGCACAATTTGAAGATAGAGGGGGGACGGCTCAGAGGTAATGTGAGTAAGTATTTCTTCACAGAAAGTGTTGTAGATGCATGGGACAGCCTTCCTGCGGAGGTCATAGAGTCAAAAATAGTGGAGGAATTCAAGAATACATGGGACAGACATTAGGCAATTCTAGTGAGGGTAGGAGGAAGTAAGTTGTTGGTTATCTAGGATCTGCAGCTTATCTGTTAGATAGGGGAAATGGGCAGACTAGGTGGGCCAAGTGGTCCTAATCTGCCATCAGATTCTATGTTTCTATGTAACCCTAACTGATGCATTAAATGGATTTTTTTGCCATGATTTCCCTTCTTTTTGAGAATGTGCAATATAAATAGTGAATGGAATGTGCTGGTGGTAGCACGGGGCCTTTCGGGCCCCGCAATCCCACTATGCTGCTCATGTCTGCATAATAACCATAACAGTAATGCTAATGCTAACGTGAGTGAAATGCAAACGCTAATGGTTAGTGTAACAGCAACAGAAACATGAATGCAAATGCAAGCTCTAATTGGTATGGTAATACAAACAGAAATGCAAATGCAATGGTAATGCAAATGGTATCACAAATGCAAACGGTAACAGTAATGGTGACACAAATGAAAATGGGAAAGGCAACAGTAATGGTAACAGTAAATGTAACCGCAAACGCTTACAGTCATAGTAAAAGTGATGCAAACATAAACAGAAACAGAAATGGGAACCGAAATAGAAGCGAAAATGCAAACCATAACACAAAAGTTGAGGAAAACGCAAACATAAATGCAAACGGTGATGCAAACGGAAACAGTAACAGCAAGCAGATGTAAGGCAGCAGTAGCAAAAAGTCTGTATCTTGCTTCATTTCCAAGGTAACAGCACGAAGGCCATGTGATCCAACAGTAGCAGAAACTCTTTATCTTCCTTTATTTTCGACATAACGGCACAAAGGTGATCTGAGCCAACAGTAGCGAAAGGTCGATATCTCAATTCGTTTTCACTAGAACAGCACAAAGGTGATGTGAGTCAACAGTAGAGAAAAGTCTGTATCTTGCTTTGTTTCCGACATAACGGAGCAAAGGTGACCTGAGGCAACAGTAGCAAAAGGTTTGTACCTCACTTTGTTTCTTAGATAACTGCACAAAGGCAATGTGATTCAACAAGAGCAAAGAGTCTGTATCTCACTTAGTTTTCCGAGATAACAGCACAAAGGTGATGTGATTCAACAGTAGCAACAAGTCTGTATCTCGCTTCGTTTCTGAGATAACAGCACAAAGGTGATGTGAGTCAACAGTAGTGAAAAGTCTGTATCTCGTCTAGTTTCTGAGATAACAGCACAAAGACTAATGTGAACCAAACCACTGAAAGGCACCTCCGTACCACTAGGGCTACCTACGCTATAAATTTCAAGCCACTAGCACCATGCATAACACTATGCACAAAACGAAAAGGGCGTCATGCCATATCTCCACAGCAAATTCATTTCTCAATGTGCAAACAGCATAATTCACATCTCCAGGACATCCACTCAACACCCTGGAAATTTAATGTGAAAAGACCAAACCATTCCAGAGATATTCCATTTTTAATTTTTTGCACCTTTAAGAAGTCTTCCACCACAAAATGGTGGAAATCGCAGCCGAAAATGCAGTAAAACGGTGGAACTCATGGCCAAAAAATCTATGACTGTGAAGTGGGGCAACTTCACATGCTTATAACTCTGAAACGGAACAACAATTTATCACCAAACAAAACCTGGCATGCTCCTTGAAGAAATGGCGTTTCACATGCTAAGTGTCAGACCAATAAACCACACAATGACTGCGCTATGTGTTGTGCAAGACAGTGCAGAAACATAACAAAAACAGGATGTTTTGTACTGCAGTACGCAAAAAACATACGTACCAGTGAAATATAAAATGGTAAATAATTAGATGCACCATTCCACTCCATGTATACCAAATCTTATCCAAATCTCTTCAACAGCTGCAGAGCAGCATGAGCGTAAGACTTTCACACAAGTGGTGAAAAATACATTTTTGAGCACGTCATTCTGCAAAAAACATATGCAGATGTCAAATGAAAATTGGTAAATGCACAGAAGTACCATAGTAGAGCAAGTATTATAAATGTCACAGACATGCATGGAAACACAAGTGTTAACGCAAACGAAAATGGTTACGTATCCGGTAATGTAAACACAAGTGCTGAAGTTAACACAAACACAAATGATTGCACAAACAGTATTGAAAATGCAAAAACAGAAACAGTAATGTAAACACAAATGGTAATGGCAACAGTGAGGTAAAAGAAAATAGTAACGCTAACAGTAACGCAAGCGCAAATAGTAACGAACATGCAAATGCAAACCGAAATGATAACGCAAACGGTAAGACAAATGCAAGTGCAAACATAAATGCAAACACAAACGGTAATGCACATGCTAACGGCATTGGAAATGCAAACGCTAATTGTAATGAAAATAGATATGAAAATATAAATGTTAACAGAAACTCAAAGAGAAACACAAATGGTAATGGCAATGGTGATGTAGAAGGAAACAGTGGTGCAATCGACAACGGAAACATTACCGAAAATGCAAACGCTAACGCCAATGGAAATGCTAACACAAATGGTAATGAAGACGCAAACGGTAATGGTAATGCAATTGGAAATGCAAACAGTAATGGTATCACCAACAATGAAGCAAAAGGAAACAGTAATGCAAATGGAAATGCAAACGTAAGCACAAACCAAATGGTAACGCAAACAGTGACGCAAAAGTAAAGGCTAAGGAAAATGGCAACGGAAAGAAATGGTAACAGTAACGCAAACACAAAAGCAAAGGATAACACACATGGTGACATATATGGAAACGCAAACAGTAATATAAACGCAAGCAGAAATGCTAACAGTCACAGTACCGCAAACACGCACACTTTTTTTTCCCAAAAAGGTGCATTCAGAAGCACAGTGAATACAAAGAATGTTTGAATAATAATGGCCCTTGGAGCAGAAAATGAGGACTTTGAATACTAAATTGCTTATATCTCAGAAACTGTATGACATAGAAAAAAAATTAAAATCTTATATTATTTATGACTTTCCAGGCTAGTTTTACGTTTAGCCCCCTTGTGGGGGACTAAGAATGTTTGTGATGTGAAGTTCATATCTCAAAGCATTTTCAAGATACGGAACCCAAAAGGCGCATCAGACGCCGTAATGTTATCCTATGGGAAAAATTGTCAACTTCGGAATGCTGTAACTTTGCAGCTCTGTAATGTTTTCTCAACAAACAAGCAAAAGGCACATCTGTGGGATGCTGGCTTTCTTCCTTACAAATTTCAGCCAAAAAGACCAAACTGTTGTTTTGCTGTAGGGTGGCAAACATGTCCTGATGTTTTGGCCATAATGTTTCAAAGTACTTTCACAAATCAAGACACTTTCACAAATAAAATGCTGAAAGTGTCGCATATTCGAAAGTACTTTGAGACAATACTGTCTACAAAAATTTTAAAAACTTATTTTTGGGGTGTTTTACCCCAAAAAAAGACATGGTTAGCATCCTCAGGGCTTGACTAGGTGAACACAACAAGAATTGTGTCCCTAGATGGTCTCAAATTTAAACTCCAAGCATTTCTCTGACATCCAACTTAAACAAGATGGCTGATTTCGAAAGTAAAAGGGTAATTTGCATCAGTAAAAACTGCATTTGCGACACTTTCAAATATTTAAACTTTTCCCATAGACTATAATGGGGAACAGTTTTTTTTTTTTTTGAATAACTTTTGAACTGTTTAATATTTTTTCTCGAAATCTTTGAAAGGCACATTGGGGACCTCGGCTGCATGTTCCTTGAAGGTTTCAGACTGATTGCGCAAACTATGTAACCTATAGACGCAAGCAAAGAAATGTGCAAACCCCTGTAATTTATGAGTTTTTTGTCACTCTGTAGCTCCGCGACTGTACATCCGACCATAATGTAACTTGACAGGTCCAGAGATCTATGGTACCAGACTAGGTATTCCAAATTTCAGGCAAATCCATCATACAGTTGGAAAGTTATTAAGCTGCCAAAATTCAGATTTAACCTTAATTGGGGTACTCAACCCTAGCTATAGTGGCACTACCATGCCACTATAATATATATATATACAGTATATACATATATATATATATATTTTATATATATATATATATATATATATATAATGGGTTATACATAAATGGTCAATTAAAGCAACAGAATTGGACAAACACCACCAGGTGACCATGAGTGTATCAGATTGCAACCGCACACGTGCACTTTTACCCCCTAAAAACAATTTTGACATTTTATTTAAGCAATAATGCCAGACAGGGTGTGTGTCGTGCTGGGATAATGTCACGCCTCAGGTGGTTGAGCACGAGGCCGCAGGCCGAGTGCGTCCAACAACTGAGGTGTGACGTTATCCCAAACGGCACACACCCTGTAGGGCATTATTGCTATTATACAATGGTTCATTGTTATATATAAAATAAAAAAATTGTTTTAAAGAATGTTTATATTAGTGTGGAAAAATATTTTGGTTTCTTAAGAGGAGTTACAAAAAAGGAATCATCGGGCTGCTCCATATTGGTTCACAGTGCTGCAACTGGACCCATGATATCGTGCTGGGATAACGTCATGGATCCAGTCTCAGACTGACCAATTGGAGACCAGGATTCTTTCTTTCCATTGTATAAAAGATAGATAAACGACTCTGAGATGTGCGGTCATGCTCTGATATACACACGCCTTGGGTGGTTGATGCACACCAAGGCATGCATATATCAGAGCATGACAGCACACCTCTGAGTGGTTTATCTATTACATATATATATATATCTGTATGCATATATATATATATATATACAATAGATAACCCACTCTTAGGTGTGTGGTCATACTCTGATATACAATGCGCACGCCTTGGTATGCGTCAACCACCCAAGGCGTGTGCATATCAGAGCACAACTGCATATCTTAAGTGGGTTATCTATCTTATAAAATGTCAAAATTGTTTTTTTGGGGGGATAAAAGTGCAGGTGTGCGATCGCACTCTGATATACGCATGGTCATGTGATGATGATTGTCCACTAGATGAGCTACTTTTTTTCTACCCATTTTATAAATGTATATATATATATATATATATATATATACATGTAAACATTGCTTTTTTTGTATCACAGGTAATATAGTCGAACTTGGGGTGTGCATTTCTTGGCTTGATAAAGAATTTTGGCATTGAAATACTGTCAAGCCAGTGAAGCTAAGTATTTTTTTTTTTTTGGGGGGCGTTATTTAAAAGAAAGTTAAAAAAGATTCATCAGTGTTTTGGTCATCTTTACAGGTCTTCAGCGTATCATCAGAACTGGTAAAAACAATTAACTGTTGTGATTCATGAAGAATGTGAGTTGTCTCATGATGAGTGTTTGGTGTGACATGACCAATGATAATAAACTCTACGGGAACACGAATACCTACAGCTGTACTTCCCTGACATTTACCACACAAAACTACCTGATTTGAAAACTCATATCAATGAGTACAATGGTGATTGAAGCCAAGACCCGAGATACTACAAAACAGGCTTACATGGAATGAATTGCAAAAACACCTTACAGTTTTGTGATTCATGAATTGTGACCGTGAAGATGAAGAATGCAGTTTGTATCATGAGTGACTCATGATGCTTGCCCTGACTTAAAAACACACATCAATGAGTACAATGTTCATGCAGAGATATGCACCACACCAGTATTCGAAGGGAAGCCAAACAAATAACTGTGACTTAAGTTACAGATGGAGAATGGGCCCTAAGGAGATGCAAAACGCACAGACAGATTAAGATTGTGCTGCGCACTCAAGAGATGCAGACACAAAGGCCCAACAATACCTAACCAGTGCTCACGAGTCACCTTTTGCCAGTTGGGGGGTAGTGCACGGCAGTACTAGTCTACTACCAGTAAAGATACCACAAAGCAGTAAAAAAAAAGCATGCAGGTGTGGTGGATAGCAGGTTCACACTGCTGCAATTACTCTGTGGCACAATGAAATGTGTCTGATTTGATGACACTTTCACACACACATAAACTCACACACACTTTACACTACAAGTAATGCATAGCAAATTGAAAACCTCAGTAATATAACCAAATCCTTTAAACAAACTAAAATTATGCACTGCTGCAACACAACGATGAGCAAATAAAAGTCAAGCATTATGAAAATATTACCGTGTGTACATTAACACAGTTATACAAGAAAAATATAACCTAAACAGAAAGACTGCCCTTTTCTCCCAGTTCTAACCTATCTCCACCACAGATATGCCCCTCCCACAAAGCACACTTCAAGTGTCTGTCAGTACACTGACTGAATGTTCTAAATTAACATTCAAAATCCACACACAAATAATAAACACTCAATGATATGAGCACAGGAGGGTTTCCTACAATTGATGTACTAAATTTTGAGCAAATAAATGGCTCAAAAAGACTTTTTTACCAGCTTTTAGAGGATTTGAATCGCAGAGCTCTGAGAGGAAACTGTCTCCATCTTCCACTACACACATACACTACACAGAACTGAGGCTGTGCAGAACAATCTAGAGCCTGTGTGACCTGCAATCCCATGAATCACTGCAAAATTCTCTTTGGAGCTCAATAACAAGGTGAAGTGATGTTAAGTACATTGATTTCAAATGTACTTCACCTTAAAATTGGTGGAGAAGTGGTCTGTGGAAGGCGGAATAATGCGAAATCATTGGTTTCAATGGACTTTGCATTCTTCATTATGACACGAAATACTCCACTTTGTGTTGTGGATTACTTCATGGATTCCGCATTACTCAGTGAATCACGTTGCGGAGTGAATTTTGGCCACTTTGTCCACCACTACTGTTGATACTGCCAATACTCCTAAGTTTTGTTTTACACTACCATTAAAATATATTAACAACAAAAATGTCCACTAGCAGATTCTCTTCTGGTTTGAGGACTGCTTTAATAACATGCTTCATGGCAAGATGCCTGATGTGGGAAACACAAGGGAAGCTATACACAGAACTTTGACTGCTGTTTTGTCCATCTTAATACAGTTCTTTTTCCCTGTCATGACAATGGATAGTCCAAAGAGAAATAGATAACATTTTCCCATGGAATGCTGTGGGCCACAAAAACAGAATTTATGGCACTGAAAAGGTTGTCTGCATTAGCTATATTGCAAATTTGCATTGGCAAGAGGTCTGTTTTCACACCTTTAAGAGTCTGGTTAAAGTATCTGATCATAATGCAAACCTCTGTGTTGCAAACATCTACTCTCATCCACCATTAAAGTGACTGGGCTCATTTTAGTATGCATTGCACATTTCAGAATGGTGATCGGTGAGAGCTTTTAATATTGCTGTGGCTTTGGTTCAGCCACAAGAAAATTCTGATGACAAGTACAACACATTGGGTCTGATAGTCTAAGCTCAGCTCCTGTTCTACTGGATGCGATGTCACAAAACACACCAAAATGCCCCTTTGCTTGTTTTGTTTGGTTTACTGTAGGTGAGCAAACAAAGTCCTAATTTATGTAATTTTTGGATTGTTTACCTTTCTGGATCTTTTCCCTCAGTGAAAATGACATGATATGGAGGGTGTGGGGAGTAGGGGCTCAGATGTGATGTGATGGAGTACTTCTACAGGGAAAGGGTAGTGGACATCTGGAACAGGCTTGCAGTGGATGTGGTGGGTGCCAAAACAGTGGCAGGAGTCAAGCATGAATGGACTAGACACAAGGAGACCTAAGTTTATTTATTTTATGTATGCAAGCAGTAATACCTGACAGAGTGGGCATTGTTGGGCAATATCAGACCACCCAGGGGTGTAATGAGGCCCAACACTGCAGGCGGAGTACCTTATAGCCTCTGGAGGATCCAGTATTGCCCATACTGCCCAACCTGGAGGGTATTATTTTGCTTAGAAAATGGGCACTTTAAAACAAAATATGTTTAGTAAAAAAAGTTTGTAAAAAATTAGTTTGACATGTTTTGTAATAAAATAATTCCTCTGCCTATACTACAGTATCATTGTAGAGCTTCTTAGTTGAAGCTTTTGGTTCTGGCTGTTATGGTTACTCGCCCCCTGGTTGTCATGATTAATTCCTCCCCCACCTCACAGTAGTAAGGGAGCATGGCATCACCAGTAGAGCAACTGTCATTGCTCTACGAAGCAAGTTTAATTCGGTGTGTCTGTCTTTTTTTTGTTGTCTGCCGTGGCGGTGCTTGGGAAAACGACTGCATTAACAAGTATAACCATGTAGTTGCTCTATACCGTTGCTCATTTCCATACACAGCCTGTCCTGTAAAGCACTCTTTAGAATGAAGAGGGAGCGGAACATAGGGAGCTCATTCATCATCAGAAACAGTGCTGCAGTGAGGTGTGAGTTACATTTAGTTTTTTTGGTTTTTACTTTGATTGATGGGTAAACAGCATGAGAGAAGGCTGAGAGGGCAAGCGGCCTTAGGATTTTATTTGAAACAGTGCTGCAATACCTTGGCGACTCTTCTCAAATGGACCTTGCAGCTGTTACCTGTTGCCAGGTAACTCTTGTGGAGGATCTCACAGAGCTCATTACAGAGTCTATCACTTGCTCTGTAATGGAGCTGAAAATAGGAAACTAAATGTATTTTAATGGTCCAGTGGAGGATTAAGTGTGGTTTCACAGTGGACACTTAAGTATGGAGTGTTGGGCCACTGCCTCTCACTAAGCAAGAGCAAAAAATGTCTGTGATTTGAAATTAAGTAGGGTGGTTTTGGCCAATGAATGATCAAGCAGGCTGGGCACTTGGATAATTCTGTGGGTGAAGGGGGCATGCAGGCTAGCACTTGTTATATGCGGGACTCTAACTAAAAGTTAATGCACCCCTGGCTGCCAATCAGCTTTCTGATACTCTTAAGCTCATTTTATAATGAAAAATGTTACCAGGAAAGGCACACTGAACAATCAAGATTGCTCATCTTCTGGTGCATCCTGAGAGAAAAGGGATGGGAGGAGCCGCATTCATTGTAATTTCATATGAAGGAAAAGCAATACATAAATAATGAACTTCAAATTTGTAACAATATTATAAGTGCTTATAAGATTAAGTGATACAAGCAACGCAATTTAACAACATTTTAAGGGAAGGGAGAAGCGTAGCATAACAGATTAGACACTTGAGAACTAGGTATAACAAGACATAACATAAAAAAATGTTGGTTATACAAAATGAAGTGCTTCAGCCAAGGTAATGGTTAAATCAGCTTGTGGGAAAATACACTGAGGATTTGGAAGGAGAGGGCAGATGGAGGTTACATAGTCCGTAGAAAACAAATAGAGTGGAAATGGGGGGGATGATAGGAAGGCTCATTAGAGTACCCTGTAGATGCAGTTAGCAGGTGCAGTTAGAGAAAAGTAGTTGTGGAGGGATGAGGAGATGGACAGGGAGGATGAGGAGTGCCTAATCTGATGGGGTAGAGAGTTCCAAGTTTTGGGGAAGTGATGAGAGAATGCAGACTGCCCTACTGAGGTTGAGCAGCATGGGACTAGCAATGTGCGTGTGTCATAGGATATAAGAGAGTGAAAGGGAAGGGGGGGGGTTGTTCAAGATGAGGAGAGATAGGATGGGAGAGACCCAAACCAAAATTTGGAGATAAATTTAGCACTATGTGAGAGGTGTCTGTTGTCAAGAGAAGGAAGTGCAAGGGAGTGGTAGAGGTCACAGTGATGAGAGAGAGGAGGAGAGTCCAGAGCGAAGTGGCAGAAGGCATTGAAGAAAGTATCCAATCAGGCAAGGAAAGTCTTGGGAGCAGCACTATAGACTACATCACAGTAGTCAAAAATGTAAAGAATCATTTTCTGGATGAGTTTCTGCCTGGCAGAAAGAGGTATGCAGCTGCTGTTCCTGTACAGGGTGCCTAACGTGGAGTGCAGTTTTTCATGATGGCTTCAACATGTCCAGAAAAGTTGAGGTTTTGGTCAAGCCAGATCCCAAGGTATCTAAAGAAGGAGGTGTCCTCAAGGGTGGTTCCATCAAGGGTGTGGAAGGAGGGCAGGTTGGGAAGCCTGGAGAGTCTCCACCTTGTGCCAAAGGTCATGAAGACAGTCTTCTTGGCATTTAGAAATAGTCTATGTGAGCAAAACCAGTGCTGATGCTTGTCGAAGAACTGCTGGAGTCTGGTTGCTGCATCAGTGAGGTAGTGGCTGGCAGTGTGCAGGAGAGTGTCATCAGCATACATTTGGATGGAGGAGGAGGTACAGACTAATGGGAGTTAATTTAGGAAAATAGCGAATAAGAGGGGGTCTGGCACTAAGCTTTATGGTACACCAGTAGAGATAGGGAGGGGAGGGGAGGGGATTTGGAATCAACAATTCTAACCGATTGGGTCCTACCTATAAGATAGGCTCTGAACCAGTTCGAGGCAGAGTCAGATACAGTGGTAGCCATAGACATGGTCAGATATTTCCTGAAATGTCTGTGATATTTCTGGAAATTTCCTGCCTGTCTGCCTGCAGTACCACTATAGGCCACCAGAGATAATCTGTTTAGATATTTTGCAAAATATCTGGAAATATCTGACCATGTTGTGGCTACCACTGTAGGTCAGCTGATGTAAGGTTGTTTAGAAGGAGGGGGTGAGAAACATAGAAACATAGATTTTGACGACAGATAAGGACCGCTTGGCCCACCTAGTCTGCCCATTTTTCTACCTACAGGATAAGCTGCAGATCCAAGTTAACCAACAGCCTATTTCTTCCTACTCCCCCACAAGAATTGCCAAGTCTGTTCCATGCATTCTTAAATTCTCCCACAGGTTTAGACCCCACAATCTCATCAGGAAGGCTGTTCCATGCGTTCACCACCATTTCTGTGAAAAAATGCTTCCTCACATTGCCTCCAAGCCATCCCTCCTCTATCTTCAAATTGTGTCCCCTTGTTCTTGCACATCTCTTTTTCTGAAAGATGCTACCCTCTTGGACTTTGCTGATTCCACTGAGGTGCTTAAAAGTTTCTATCATATCCCCCCTCTCCCTTCTTTCCTCAAGGGTATACATATTAAGCTCCTTTAGTCTCTCCTCATATGGCTTCTCTTGCAGACCCACTGTTGAAAATCTTAGTGGGGTCAACAAAAATGGCCAATGTGACTTGGCTACAGTCCATACTTGAAAGGATGGAGTCTGTGAGCCTAAGTAAGTAAGCAGTTGTGGAATGTCCTTCTGGAAGCCAGATTGGAAGGGAGAGAAGAAGCAGGAGTCATGGAGATAGGAGGAGAGTTGAGAAAGTACCATATGCTTCTATAGTTTAGAAAGGCTAGGGAGGAGCAAAATGGGATAGTAATTCCCCAGTGCAGAGAGGTCAGCACCCTTAGGTAATGGGAGTACAATAGCATACTTCCAGGCAGTTGGAACTGAAGCAGAGGAGAGGGAGGGATTAAGGATAGAAGCCAGTGGCACCAAAATAGCAGGATCAGACAGGTATAGGAGTTTGGGATCGAGACCATCCTGTAATCTGTCTTTGGAGGGGTTAAGTGCAAGGAGAGATTCCAAGGTGTGCGAGAGAGAGACATTGGTGAGTAGGAAGAAGTTCTGCTTGGAGGATACACACAAATGAGTGTTGGTGGGGTGAGAGGGAGGAGGGAAGAAGAAGGAGGGAAGATAGAAGGACAGAGGCATAGAAGTTAAAATAAGAGTTAAATTCAGAGGTGACATTTAGGGGGTCAGATATTAAGGAAGCATTTGATTTGAGGATGGAAGTTAGCTGTTTGGGGGGACAGAGCATGTACTACCTTCCAAAATTTTGAATGGTTGTTTATGTTTGTTTGGAAGGTGGCGTGAAAATATTCGGCCTTGGCCAGTCTAATAGCCTTGGTACATGAGTTATGAAGTGTGCGGTATATTAGGAAATCAATTGGCATCTTACAGGCTTTGTCTACTTTCTATGCCTGGTCCCATGCACGTTGGCATGCCAGTAATTCTTGAGTGACCTAGGAAAGGTGGTTTCCACAAACCTTGGTGTGTTTGACTGGGGCATATTGGCTCCATGTGTATATAAATTTAACTTGGAAGTAGTCTAGAACTTAATCAACTGAGTTTGCTGAAGAGATAGGAGACCAGTCTGTACTTGACAGGTCATGTAATAGGGGGGCAAGGTCCAGGGATTTGTAAGACCTAGCTTGTAGGATTTTGTGGGGCGTCTTCCATCTGTGTATTTTATGAACCATGTAGATCATATGAAGATCACTTAAAGCATCAGAGAGGATGCCAGGCTGGATGACTCAGTGTGGATGGGAAGTGAGTGCACAATCGATGAGTGAATGATTTTGCATTTTAAAATTTAGCTGGGTGGGTTCCTGAATCATTTGTGATAGGTTCTGGTAAGCTATGTCATTTCAGGCTTTGTTAAGGGAAGAGGACAGCCAGTTTTGGTTGAAATCCCCTGTTATATAAAGTTCATCTGAGGCAGCGTGAAAAACAATGGCAGTTATGATAGTGGAAATGGGAAGGCCTGAGTGAAAGTAGATTCCAACCATGAAGATGGGGATTGAGAAGGGGAGGGATAGCCTGATGATGACTGCCTCATATGCTGCTGGAAGAGATGTGGCTAGTGTTGTTGTATATTGTATTGCTGAAGAGGAGTATATCAGGGGAGATCGATACTGTGAGAGGTTGTAGTAAGTCAATTTTTGGTAGCAGGCTTCTAATATTGAGGTGGAGGAGTTTAAGCCCAGGAGGGAGGGCAGGGGAGTTTGAGGTGGAGGGACCAGGTTTTGAGTTTATGTCACCAGATGAAATGAGTAATAAAGTTATGGTGAACTACAGCAGCTTGGAGTTGATATATCATAGCTGGGATTTGCAGTGGTGAGAAGATGAGAGTCTGGGTTGAGAAGTTAAATGTGTTTTTAACAGCCAAAGTATGGCACATGAGATGGGCACCAAATTAGAGTTGGGCTAGATAGGAAAGGCAAGTAAGACCAGTGCTGGAGGTAAGGAGTAGGGGTTACAGCATATCTAAAAGTAGTATGGGGAAATTGAATGGAGGTTGAGTCAAAGGAAAAAGTAGAAGGAGGGACGGAAAAGATAGGGAGGATTGTAAGAAGTAGCCAAACTGAGCATATGAGTATGATAGAAATGTGTTTAGACAGGTTGTAGTAAGGAATCAATAGGTGCATAGCAGTTTGTGCTTAGCTAGATATGTAAGTAATTTGAAGCTCAGGCAAGGTGATATACAGGCTAAGTCAGAGCTTAGACAAAGGGTTGTAAAAGTAAGGAGGATGACAGGTAAGTATTGTTTTGATTTTACCAAATGGACATGCTGGGTACTATCAAGGTTATAGACTGAGTACAAAATGTTGGAGAAATCCCAAATAACTTAATAAATTGGACTCAATTATGATGGCCCTAGTGGACAAGCCATATACAAAGTTAATGACGGAATGGACACTTAGTACTTTGCATCTGTCATGTGACAACCATGTGACTAGCAGCTGCTATAAGTTCAACTATCCAGATAGGGTGGGTCGGGAGCTGGCACAAAGCTCCAGTGGGTACCTTTCTCTGGGAAAGAGGGCAGCAGGCAGCTCCTAGTTCTCGAGCCACTTGCTAAGTATGAGGTTTGGGGGGGGGGTAAAGACTGCAGATTGATTAGGGTCTGTGGTGCAACATTATGCAAGGAATTTTAGAGCAGACTGAATGGACTTGAACTTTTTCTGAATCTAGTGATTCTGGCACCATGTCTGTGTTTTCCCAAATTCAAGGAAATTAGTTGAATCGGGAATGTTAACTCTGGCAGTTCATTTTTATTGACTCCCAGTGCCAAATCAAACAACTTTTAACAGACAGGGGAACTGTTGCATACAAAAACTGTCCAGTTTAAAGGATCAAGCAGATTTGCTTCTTGGTGAAGTCAGCATGTGGTACACTAACAGCTGTATGCAAAGAAGAATATTGCAGCTTTTTTTTTTTTAAGAACTGCGTGGCAACAAACAAAAAACTGTTTGCTAAACTGCTTTTATTTTTTTGTTAATTTCTCTCTGCTATCTAAAATAAAGAAAGGATCTCTCTTAAATATAAATACAATGACCTAAAAATTAAGAAATATTGCCTGGAAAGCTAGCTAAGGAATCTTGAGACATACACTGTTATTAGCTGTTCACTGACTTCACTTGCAACTGCCATTGAGTTCACTCCTTGAATGAGGTCAATGGCAGCCAGCTCTGAGATGGGACCTAAAAAAGAAAACAATGTCTGGCCAGAGCTGATAGGGCTGCATAAGAGGAATGTGGGGTAAAAATATTAAAAATTACCAAAGTTAAGGGCCTGCATTAGCAAAATGTAATGTAAACTCATAAATGTGTTGTTTTGTAATGTGTTGTTTTGTAATAATTGTACACCAAATTTTCATCTTAGCCTTGTTATGACCCTGCTTCATGAAGAATGGCAAAGCAAATGTTCAAATCCTGCCCGATAGGTGATTTGGCGCATGGGCTGCAAAATCAATGTTCAAGATGCAAAATTACATTTTGGGCTGGAGTTGAAAAATGACAGCTGTCACATTCCTGAGGTGCTTTAAGAAAATGGCTGTGTTGTAAATTTTGGGTAAAGATACTGAAAATTGACAAAATTATGAGCCTGCATTAACACAATTCAACATAGGCTCATAACTTTTTTTTTTAATATTGTTACACCAAATTTTCAACATAGCTTTCTTATGACCCCACCACATGGACAAAGTCAGAGAAAAATTTCAACTCCTGCCTGAAAGGTGCAAAATCACCTTTTGGAATGTGAAAAAACATGTTGGAAAGTATTTGAAAAATTATAGCTGTTACATCCATGAGGTGCTGTAAAAATATGGCTATGTTGTAAATTTGGGGTCAAAATTTTAAAAATTACCAAGGTTACTAGCCTGTGTTCACAAAATTCAATATAGGCTTATAACTTTGTTGTTTTTTAATATTTTTACACCACTTTTTCAACATAGATATCTTATGATCTCACCTCAAGATCAAGGACAGAGAAAATGTATAACTCCTGCCTGAAAGGTGGTCTCCTGCAGGAACCACAACATCACATTTTGGGATGTGAAAAAAAATTTTTGGCAAAGATTTGAAGAATGACAGCTCTCACATTAATGATGTGCTATAAAGATATGACTATCTTGTAAATTTGGGGTAGCAATATTGAAAATTACCAAAGTTACAAGCCTATGTTTGCAAAATTTAATGTAGGCTCATAACTTTGTTGATTTTTAATATTTTTACACCAAATTTTCAACATAGCCTTCATATGAACCCACCTCATGAACAAGGGCAGAAGAAATGTTCTACTCCTGCCTGAAAGGTGATTTTACACAAAGACTACAAAATCACCTTTCAGGACAGATTTGCCTAATGACAGCACAATTGTTAATGAGACAGGGTCCCAAAAAAGGCATGTTGAAAATTGGGGGCAAAAATATAAAAAAGATGGCCAAGTTATGCCACTAAGTTCAAAATGCTATTGAACTACATTGAACTGCATACCTGTTTCTTCTGTTCATGGTCTGGCTTTGAAGAATGAAGACACGTCTGCAGTCCAGAGGGAAATGTGGCATTCGATCTGTGATGGGTAAGTAAGGGCTTGGGGGTGCAGGGTGATGGTTGCTGAGTGGGAGAATCAGATGCGGGGCGAGTGCAATGGCCCACAAGACATTGATAGACTTATTTTTTTTTTACAGGTAAAAAAAAAAATTAAAACAAATGAGGATTCCTGCCCTGGGAGATTGGATACCCCAATGCAACTGTTACATTTCTGGAGGGGAGTGGGGTGGTGGGTGCTGAGAGGGAGGGATGGGTAGGGAGTAACAATAAATATATATATATAAAAAAACATACACAAATAACCTTGCATGAGCGGTAGTGCATGGGGGGGCAGTAAGAGGACTGATTTCATGATCTGAACACTGAAGAATTGGGCACCCCCAGTGTCACTATTATGTTTCTAGGTGGGGGGCATTGAGAGGGAGGGTCATGTGGGAGAGATATGTATAATTTAATAAAAAAGAAATTCACGGTCACTGCAGAACACAACATAATCTGCTGTGACAAAGATGGCCACTGAAATGTACTGGGCATGCGCCAGTAGTCACGCATGCACAACACCGTTTGGTGGCAATCTTGGACGTGGCGAAGTGTGCCGTATTCGGCCGACCGTAGAAATAGTGCAGTACAACTGCCCATAGAGACAGCAAGTGGAGCGCAGCACAGATCTGGAGGCTACTGTGTTGCAACTCCAGCATGTTGTTTGGTAGGAAGGAATGGAGGAGTTCTTTTCTCATAGCAAGAGATCTGCAGGGCTATGCCTACTGCAGCCCTAAAAATTGGTAGCCCCTTACTGCATTCGTGTAAACATGCTATAGTGTGCCATAATCACGGTAAAGAGACAATACTGTACATCATACCAAACTAAGGCTGTATGGTAAATAAAAAAAAAGTATTGCCACTGATTCTTAAGAAGCTGAAGTAGTCACTTGATAGCATTTTGAAGAGCTTTTGTTTACCACCTTTTTCCTGCTGCTTTTTGTAATATCACTATTTCTACATTACTGTTGAATTTATAAACACAGTGTCAGAAACTCTTCATATTTTTTCCGAAGGGTAGCTTGTCCTTGTGGTGGATTTGTCATGACTGCTGAACAGGCAGTTTATCAGAAAATTGATTACTGTGTGCGTGGGTGATGTGGGGTGGGGAAGGTGATGGTGGGTTGGTTCAAAATAGAACAGCAATACTCACATTAACATACATGAAAATATACTGCGTGCAGCTGATTCAATACTGTGAACATGCTTCACATGTCAGACAGAGTCAGATACTGGCTGCTCTTAAGAAACCCAGGCAACCTCAATAGCTTAAAATGCATTATTATTATAATATCTGATAGAGAATCCATTTCCTATCTCCTATAATTGGTGTAAACTGGATATAGTTTTACTAACATACTAACATACTAACATACTAAAACGCCAGCAGAATAGGCCTAACGGTCTTTCGTGTCTGCTCGTTTGGTCAGCCCCCACCCTGGGTGCTGACCTTGCTGTCCCCCTCGCCTTCTCTGGCTTCTCCCTTCCCAGTTCCGGATATTCTTGCTGCATTGGATTTTGCTTCCAGAACCCTTCCCCTGTACCTGTCCCACCCTTCTTGAACCCCTCCACTGTCTCCTGCCCCACCAGCCCCCTAGGCAGTGCATTCCATGGCTCCACCACCCTCTCAGTGAATTAGCACCTTCTCCTTTCTCCCTGAATCTTCCCCCTCAGCTTCCACCCATGCCCTCTAGTGGCCCTTCCTCCTTCCTTCAAGCACCCTGACTGTTCCTCCCTATTTACCTCTTCATGTACCTGAAGACCTCTATCATGTCCCCCGGTCCCTTCTCTCTTCCAGTGTGTACATATTTAGCTCTTGAGCCTCTCCTCATAGGTCCTGTCCCCAAGCCCCAAATCATTTTGGTTTGCCCTCCTCTGGACCCTCTCCAGGAGGTTAATGTCCCTCTTTAAGTGTGGCCTCAAAACTGCACACAGTACTCAAGGTGCGGCCTCACCAAGCAGTTATACAGAGAGCATCACTTCCCTCCCTTCTGAGGTGATCCCCTAGCGATGCATCCCAGCATCCTGTTGGCCTTAGCTGCTGCCCTCCTACAAGTCTCAGAGTTGTTCATCTTGACATCCACCACCACCCCCAGGTCCCTCTCAGCCATTGAGACTTGTAGCATTTCCCCAGGGTGTACACTTGGCCTGGGTTTCTAACCCAGGTGGAGTACCTTGCATTTCCCTGCATTGAACCTCAGCTTCCACTTTCTAGACCATCTTTCCAGAGCCCCCAGGTCCCCTTGAAGGCCACCCTCCCTCCTCCCATCCACCACCGCCCCCAGTTTGAGTCATCTGCAAGAGACTCATCTCACTCCTGATTCCTGTCCTTATGTCAGATCGTGGCGTTGAACAGAAGGGCCCAAGGACTGATCCTGTGGGACCCCACTAATGACCCTCCTTGAGGATGAGACTATCCCACCAACTCGACCTTCTGGGTCCGGTCCTGGAGCCAATTGCCTATCCATCTGATCATCTGGTTCCCCACCCCATTTCTCCAGCTTATCCAACAGGCCCACATGAGGAACAGAGTCAAATGCCTTGCTGAAGTCTAGAAAGGACATCCACTGGTCTACCCAGGTCCAAGGCACTTGTCACCCAGTCATAGAACTCCACCAGGTTTGTCTGACGCTGATTTCCCTAGGATGAATCCATGCTGTCTATCGTCCAGGCACCCGACTTATCCAGGTCCCCCTAGCCTCTCCTTGACAATGCCCTCCATCACCTTGCCCACCACCGATGTCAGGCTGACAGGCCTGTAATTCCCTGCCACCTCCTTGATCCCCCCTTGTGGATGGGCACTATATCGCCACCTTCCAGTCTTGGGGCACCACCCTGTCCTCAGAGAGATGGTGAAAAGCTCCGCCAGGGGTTTAGCCAGGACATCTGCAAGTTTCTTCAGCACTCTGGGATGTAATTTATCCGGCCTGGTGCTTTCTCCGTCTTAAGGGAGCTGAGGGCTTCCCGTGCCTCTTTTCCTGCTAGCCCTCCCCCACCTGCCAGTGATGCCTCCCCTCTCCCCAGACCTGCCGATCGGTAAGGGTCCCCCCTCCTCAGTATCTCTGTCTCCTCCCATGTATGATGCAGCACCCCCAATTTCCCTGGTGAAAACTGAGGTGAAGTACTCATTTAGTACCTCAGCCTGCTCCCCCAGGTCTTGTGCCCATCTCTCCCCTGATTTAATCCTGCTAATCTGCCCCTTCACCCTTCGTCTTTCCCCAATGTATCTAAAGAACCCCTTGTTCCCTCTCCTAATTTCCCTGGCCAGGTTCTGCTCCTTCCTTGCCTTAGCCGCCCTCACCACTCTAGTGGCCCTTCTAGCCATCAGCTTGTACTCCCCTCGATCCCTTTCACTCCTTGAGCACTTGAATTGCTTATAGGCTGCTTTCTTTCCCCGCACCACCTCCTGAACCTCCCTGGTCCACCAACAGGGTTTTTGGGCCCTACTGCATTTTCGTCTTACTCTTGCACAGGTGCTGGTAGCATCCTGCACCCCTCTCCTGATGATTTCCCACCTACTATCAGCGTCCATGTCTGACCCAATCCCATCCAAGTGCTCCTTAAGAAGCCTTCCCATTTCCTTAAAATCCACCCCCCTTAAGTCGGTTACTTCCGTCTTTGTGCAGCCTTCTACCCCTCCTAGGTCCAGGCAGAACCAGACCATGGCATGGTCACTCCCCGCCAATGGGTCCCTTACCTCAGGCCCCAATCTGGTCACTGTCTGCCAGGACCACATCCAGTACCCATGCCTCCCTGGTCGGTTCCCTCACCTGCTGAGTTAGGAACGCGTCTTGAAAGACATCCAACAACCTCTGTTCCCTGGTCACAGAGAATGTCATAGTCTCCCAGTATGTTCCTGGCATGTTTAAGTCCCCCAACACCACCACCATTCCTCTGTCCAGTCTGCAGTGTCTCCTAACAACTGCCACCAGACTGTCCTCCAGCTCCTCCGCCAGGGCAGGGGGTCTATACACCACTCCTATTTTACTCTCTTGCCCCCCTTGTTATCAAGGTGACCCAAATCCTCACGGTTCCCTCCGTCTCTCTACTCCCCTATGCCAATGCAGTTTTTGACTATCATTGCTACCCCTCCTCCCTTCCTCCCCCTGTCCTTCCTGAACATAGTGTAACCCTCCAGGTTCAGGTCCCAGTCATGTCTTGCAGTGGCCCAAGTCTCAGTGACGCTGCCACATCCTACTCCCTCAGTTAGCATCGCCTGGAGCTCAGGAATTTTATTGCCCAAGCTCCTGGCATTCCAGCAGGACTACCTTCCACCTTTCCCTATAGTTCCATTTCCCTGCTCGTGTTCCACATGGATTCTGTTTCCCCTGGTCTGCACTTTTGCCAGTTGGCCTTTTCTGCAATCCTCCTGGTCCCCAGGGGGTGGAGACAGAGTCCTCCTTTATCTGCACCCCCTTGACAGCCTTTTCTCCCATCCCACCCCCTTCACAAGTTTAAACCCCACTTTTCACCAATGAACTCCTCTATTTTCAACTTAAGGATTCCCTCCCTCCAAATTGAGATGTAGTCTATCTCTAGCATACAGCTCCTTATCCTCCCAGGTCTCCCCCCAATCCCCCATCAACCCATACCGTCTGGCCTCACACCACTCCCTGAGCCACTGGTTTATCTCCCTAATTTTCCTTTTGTGTTCCCCACTAGCCCTTGGCACTGGCAGGATTTCTGAGAAGGAAACTGTGCATCCTATGTCATGACAGACCCTGGCGAGCTCCCTGAATCTTGCCTGTATCTCTAGCTCGCTTATTTCCTCAATGCCATTTGTACCCAGGTGGATCAGGTATGTCTGGGGAACCCCACAATCCTTTGCCAGCTGATATACCTTGTGCTTAGCCCTGCACTGTTGGTCCAGGGAGCATCTTGTTCTAACTGGCCAGGCTTCTCCTCCCTATCCCATTTGATACCCCTGATCATAGAATCCCCAGCAGGAGCACTCTGACCACTCCTTTTCCTCCATCCCCCCCATGTCCCTCATCCTTTCTAGGCCCCTTCACCTAGCTGGCTCCTTGTTCCTCCCCCTATCTGGGTGCCACATGCCACCCCCTCCTTATTTACCATGGCCAACCCCTCCCCTCCAATCCTATGCCTCTCCTCCTCCTGAGTAGCCTTCTGTACCTTGCTAATTCCCCCCTCACTGCTCACAACTGGTCCTTCTCCCCCATCTGCTAAACTAGCCTGGTTCATCCTCCCTTCCTTCCTGTCTCCATTTAGTTCCTCCTTGCTCGTAGTGCTCCCCTGGCCTAAACTCTCAGCTCCCTTTACTGAATCCTCCTTGTACTTCTGGTCCTTCTCCTTTACCTTTCCTCCCAACTGGTCCTTCTCCTTGCACTTTCCTCCCTCTTCCCCCTGCCCTTCCTGCTCTGATTCACTGCTCCCCCCATTCTCCTGCATTCCAGGTCTCCCCTGTTCTTCCTGCTATCTGGCCCCTGCCTCCTGCCTCCCACTCCCTTTCCATCTCTAACCACCCCTGTCGTGGCTACATCACCCCCCTCATCCTTGAGCAGAAGAAGAGAATTGAAGCGGTTACTGAGTGTAAGGTCTGATCCACCTCCCCGTCTTGCTTCCTTCTGTCCAGCCCTGGCCATCTGCCTACTTCCCTGAGAATGTTGTCCCTCCGTCCCCCCTTTGTGAGGGTCCCCAGTTACCTGCCTGCTTCCTTGGTAGTGTCCTTTTGGACCCCCTATGCCAGGGTCCCTATGTGACCCCTGAGTATTCTCCTGCACTCCTTTCCCTATGCCCCCACCCCCAGTGCTTGGTGCAACCCTGTGGGAGATTCCCAGTCCCTTCCCCAACCATACCACCTCCCTTCCCCCAGCTTTCTCCTAATCCCTGCAACCTCCTCCCTAAGCTGTGCTAGCTGGTAGCACACTGGGCAACCACTGAACTTCCAAGCCCAGTCCAGTATCATGGCTGCTCCACACCCTGTACCCCACCACCTCCCAAAGATGCGGCCCCTAATGATGTGTGGTTCCATCCCTTCCAAATAGGTTTCCTTGGGTGAGCCACAGGTTCCCCCTAGTCCAAGATACCCCTACTGCCTAATCAGGTCCACTAATCTTAGAGACAGTCCCACTGTCACAGTAACCCTGTTACTAGGTGCAGTACAACACAGTAAACTTATAAGGGAAATGAACAACTCCCTAAGCGCCTCTCTCCCAGCCTTTAAATCCAAACCCCAGTGGCTAGAAGTACATGAGCTGCACCTGCAGCCTTTTCCTCCAATTGCAGGGCAGGTGTTCCCCTATAAATTCGCAGACTTCTGGGGAAGGGAGGGTCCTGGGCAGACACCTGACTCGAGAGAGAGTGTATCAGCCCTGTGTTTCCCCTTCAAGCCCAGCAGCCAAAGAACCAGGCCCAAGCAAATCCCACCAAAAAGGTTTTAAATCAGAAGAAATAGGCCTCTACCAGTGCAGCCTGATACACGGTGAAACATCCACAAAATGAGCCCCACTTACAGCCACCAAATCAGTTTACAAACATCCAGCAGCCCCAAAACAATACCCTGCTAGCCCCTTAGAAGTAAGAAAGAAAAGAACTAACCTACCAAGTAAAATCCACAAGAACCCTGTGAAAACAACAGCAGCAGCTACTGTCCTGGAACACAACTGATCCTGTCCCCTTCCAGTTCTTTCTGAGGATGAGGAACTGCAACAAAAAAATAATGGCATATAATGAAACTAGAATTTGGAAGCATAATATGGATATAAAGAAATACTACTTCACTAGAAGAGTAGTGGATGACTGGGAAAGCCTGTCACCCCACTCCACTCTCTTGGGATTGTTAAATGTGTCTCCCTCAGCTCAAGCGGACTGTCTGCTCCTTTTCCTTTGTTTAATTTCAAGTTAGGCAATGCTATGCATTATGTATTGTGGCTTGCTGATCATTATAACAGCTACATGTCTAGTGGCCAGACGAAAAGGACTCCATTTGATTTATGATCTTTACCATCTAATTTTCTACAAACGTTCATTTATAGATACTGTTGACACTCCTATATCTTAATATTACATTTCTGCTGTACATTAATATTAACCTCATACATAGTATTTGTAGACACTTCTATTAATTAACTTAGAAAGAAGAAACCTACAACAGTACATCACTATTCCAGTTTGACAACACTCCCAACATGAAACTGAGCCTGATTTCCCCAATCTGTTTGGCTTTTCTTTTGTCCTGCCATGGATGTGTGAGCAAGTGACTGGGAAAAAAGATACCACAGTAAGTGAAAGAGAGAGAGAGAGTGAGAAGGAGCGAGACAAGAGAGAGAGAGAGAGAGAGAGAGAGAGAGAGAGAGAAGAGGCTGGTGGCTCAGAAGGAAGACACAATTCTGATAGGGTACAGGGATATAGTAAGAGAGAGAGAGAGAATGGTCAGCTTGTTTTCTGTGTGTGTGTCTGCTTGTCATTTTTTGAGGGGGCAGAAGCTAGTCATTAGATATGTATCTGACATTACTTTGAATAATCATTCATGTCTTTATTATAGTCAAAGTAAAATTGTGTGTGTGTGCTGTGAATTTTTTTTGAATCCCTGTGTGAAGTCAATACCTCTCCCTTGTCTGCTTCTGTGCATCTCTGTGATTCCAAATCTATAAGCTACTGTTAATTCCTCATATGAATTTACCCCCACAACTCCCCATGAATGCTGGATTTGAAAATCTTTTTAGGCTTTTTAGACACCAGCCTTGTGCTCACTCCTGTCAGCTTCTATGCCTCCATAATTCCTTATTACAACCTTGCTTATTCTGTGTCTCTGAATACATTATTAATATAAACTGGCTAGCGTAATGGCTCTTCTTGGTATCACAACTTGCTTCCTTTACCTACGAAGCATTTATATATAACAAGTGTGCTGCCTCCTTGTGTAACATGTTTTGGCAGACATATCAAGAATCTTTGACTTTATTATATGAAGTTATTTTTATCTATACAGTGCACACTGTAACTAAAATAATGAACACCAATTCACAGGAAATGGCTTTTCTAATAGTTTACCACATTGTTTATTATTTACAGTATTCATTGGTGCTTGCCTGACTCTTTTCTTATTCTATTTCTTTGTCTACATTCTAAACTTGTGACTCTTACAGTATCTCTTCAACTCACTGGCACCGACAATGGTAGCAGTCCCAAATGTGTTACAGACCACAAACTGTTTGCAGTACATCTTTCGCATGAGTTTCACAGTACTCTGTTAACTATGTATTTAATTTCATCTTATTTGCTGATGTTCTGTACTGAAGGCCAGCTATATAGGGCCTGTGTCATTTTACAAGATTTCTTTGGCGTAATCTGCATATTTATTTTTTTAGTCTGCCTCACCAATGTGTCTGTTGCAGACTGCATCTTTCAAGTATAACTATCAACTCAAAGGCATAAGGGATTATCTCCAAAGATACAACAGAGCCACCCTAATCTGTTTTCCTCTAACACTGTGTTAACTATACAGTCTACAAGAGATACATTTGGGAGGCAGACTAAACAAGCATTTGTCAATGCTGAATGTTGGCTCGCTGGCATTGACATTGGTAGTGCCGGACTTAGAGAAGCTTAATAGGAATGGCAGTGAAGTATTGAAGTGGCTCCAACCCCACCCCCACCCTGTAAAGAGTGACAGCCATTGTGGTGTGCCTTTAGGTTGTCAGCTATAACGCTCATGCCATTGTACCTCACCCTACCCTGTAGAGACTGACAAATGTTGTGGTGTGCTTTGGGGTGTTTGGGCATTATACTTTCCTGTCACAACATGATAAATTTTAAGTTTCAAAACATCACAATGTTTTTCATATAAAAAGCAAAATCTATCATTACATACATACAAATCTAAGAACTTTTATAAATTATTATTAAAAGTCAGAAGCTCAGCCTTCTAAAATAACTTATCTACATACAAAAATACTGTAGGTACTGGGAGTAGAAATTCGAATTCTAAACACCTATTTAATAAATTAATTGTAAATCACAGTATGTGTTATTAAATGCAAGAATTCAATATTCAAACCTATTACTGGTTAAGTCAGGGACACCCTATTTTTTTTTTTAAATAATGACGTACATCAAGGTTCATGTTGAGCCCTGGTTTCTGATTGGCTTTTAAAGTAATAATCCAAAAGTTTTCTCTGGTTAACATCAGTTTATCATAGTCTCCTCCTCTTCAATGTTTATTTACTCTATCGATTACCATAAATCTAAACTCATCTACTCGCTTTGTTACATTTCTTATGGGTTAGAATGTACAATGGTGGTTGTGAATCCTAG
The DNA here is from genome assembly GCA_016271365.2 of Neoceratodus forsteri. Taxonomy (NCBI): domain Eukaryota; kingdom Metazoa; phylum Chordata; order Ceratodontiformes; family Ceratodontidae; genus Neoceratodus; species Neoceratodus forsteri. Next base: position 1,281,426,331 of record CM057452.1, read on the forward strand.
ATGTTTGTACAGAACTTTCATATCGCTCTGAACATGACTTTGAGTGACTGTTTGTGGACTGCTGCCAACTGTAGATTAAACTCACAGTTTATTGCATAAACAGATGTACTGCTATTGTGAGTGAGATGGAGCTAGCTGAGCAGATGGTGAAAAGGTGTGAAGAGAAAAATAAGACAGGACAGCCACAGGAGCGGTGTACATAAATATCATGTCTATGTTCAAGGAGTTATGCAATGCACAGTACACCTTAGCTGAGATGACATAGAAGCCACTGTTGGGTGACCCGAGCTGGTTTCTCAAAAGGCTACTAGCCACTACTCACTATCAATTGGCACTGAAGACAAGAAAAAAGGGTGACCACAGTATATTGCAAACATCTTATGCTGTTGTGACTGTTGGTGTAGGTCTCATCAATGTTGAGGTGCTGATGGGGCAGGGGAGTGAAGCTGAACAACATGCAGGGGACAGTGTGCCTCTCTGTTGTCCGTGTGTGCGTGTCCAGCCAGTCAAATACAACTGACCATACAGAGACAGGGTGAAGCACAGCGTATTGTGTGTTTTTTGGCCACACAAATTGGTATGGCAGAAAGGGAACTACATTAATCCCGAATACTGGCCGGTGTTCTGTATATCTGCCATAAGAAGCTGTTGGTTTGTTCAGAAGCTGTGTTATAGTGCTGAAACACTCGTCTTTTCTGAATGAAAACTTCAATTTTGTTCCTATGTGCCCACCCATGGGGCACTCCCGCAGAAGCCAGAATGTCATGACAGTAGTGCTGCCTCAAGACATTCTTTTATTGATAGGGAAAACACTGAGGCTGCATTTTTATAACCACTTCTTATATGCCAACACCTACTGTATATTTCTACATCCAACTACAATGGCACTGTCTATGTTAGTTAAGAGCCCACATGACTATACTCTGTTGAAAATGTAGTCTGCTGCATGGCTGCACATGTTTCACTTTGCTGCTGACATATAAGAAGGGGATACAGGATCTCAATTGCTTATCTGGATAGTAGACATTTTGTGGAGAAATAGTAAATTGTAGCACCTGTTTCATTGGTCGGTATTGACAGTGCTGAGGTTGGCTATATGTACAGTGACACACACTAATTCTGAATTTGGTAATCGCTACAGGCACTATTGCACAGCCTGGATTTTGAAGATCTGGTCACTAACAAATACGGGGGTGGGAGCGTTCAGGATCATAATGCTGTTTACAACAGTCAACATCATTCTATGCTGCTTCTGTGTATATAGTACTGTTGCCTGTTTTGCTATGGCAGCTAAATATAAACTATTTTCATTCTCACTGTGATCCTGTGAGAAAAGTGAGCTCTCTCATCTGTCAGCTAAGTGACAGTAGCACTATCCGAAGTATTGTTTTTTTTTCTTCTCTGACACAACGATCGCTGCACCACTGATCCACCTCAAGCTTTTGAGCACACGGTGCAGAGAACAAAACAATTAGCTGTGTTATGTTTTGGAATATACAACAAAACAATTAACTGTGTTGTGTCTTGTAACTTTTACTTTACTTTCCTCGCTAACATAAAAAAAAAATGACTGCTGCTAACAACAAACTGAACAGATTCAGCAGATCCCTCCTGAGTGATCATCCCTACTGCGGTGTTCAAAGCTAGATCAGGCATCAAAACCATGGATTAAACGGAGAATTTAATCCATGCACAGGTGACAGCTTTCTGCCAATCAGATCTCCTACCTAAGGTAACCCCTGTTATAATTGTATTTAATTCAGTAAAATTGTTTGTAGACTAAAAGGTTATTAATCACATCTGATTTTTTTTCCTAATTTACTGGTGATTACATTGGGTAATATCTAAAAGAATCTACATGAACCGTCTTCTCAGCAGCACCGTTGCAAGCCATTACTTCTGTTTGAAGATCCTCAGTGCATCCCATGAAGACCTTTTGCTTGGATTGGGGCAATTTCTAATAGATATAACTAGCAATCATGAGTTGTCACTCAACTTTTGGAGTTTTATATATGCATACATCTTTTTGCTTATGTATTTTGCCCTTGCTTTTCCATATATTTTCATTAAAGCCAGGTTAATTTTGATTGTCTTCCCTGAATATCGACTAGTAGGAAATGTACTGCAATATGTAATAGTCTGTTATATGAATAGCCTAGATTTTATTGTCTGACTATGGGCTAGTAGGAAATGTATTAGAAAAGGTATTGGTTTGTTATATTAATAGCCTATTATTAGTTTGCCATTTTGTTTTTTCAGTGTTTACTTATGTTTTTTGAGGTATTTCATTTTCATATATAGATTCACTCTTATGTATTTTTCCACCTGATACATGGGGACTTCATTTTATTTAATATGATTATTACAAATGAATCATGCAAGGAACATTACAGTTTAATATAATTGGTGTAATAATAATAGAAGGCAGTATAGCACAGTGAGTTAAGGTTCTGAGCTGCAGATCTGGAGAACTGGGTTTGAATCCCAGAACTGCCTAGGTGCATACTGCGTGATCCTGAGAGTCATTTAACTTTTTTGTGCTCCCAGGTCTCATCTGGAAACAAGCTTCGGCTTAATGTACTACTCCTCTTTAAACAATGTCCCCTTGTGTGTACCCCTTTAAATGATTGAAATAAATTGATGGACCCTCCTGATGTCTACTAGACCTGCCCTCTGATGAAGACCCACATTAGGTTAAAGTGTTGCAGCAGAGGGTCCTACTAGGATTCTACCTTCAACAGATGTCCATTAAATACCTTTTAAAACCTACTACTGCATGGACATTCTCTCTTTTGGGTCAGTGAGTGCAAAGCTTCCTTTTCTTTCTTGTATGAATAGCTTGGCTGGCTGCACAAATCTGTACCTCTTCATATTACAAATTGCAACATTTTTCAATATCTGCAGTAGAAGAGCAGAGCCTGCTAGGCCTGATAGTTGGGGGCCTCTAACCTGGGGATATGCACTCTGATGGCATGTTGGTGAGAGGGCAGTGGTGACTGGGTGTGCTGGAAGCTGTAACCTGGCATCAATTAATGTTGGACCATTGTGGACTGCCATCTCCTGCAGTTTTTGCAGTTGGGCATCCACAAGATGCTACGCATTCTGCTTGCTCTTTGGGACCATGTACTGCATGGGCAGATTTTATTTTTTTAATATATATGACCCAGGGGTTTATGTGGTGCTGTTGCTATTAGAAGCCCTATTGTGTCTAACTGGCTGAGGTAAAGGGACGCAAAACACTATCAAGTTTTTCTTTTTTTTTAATTAAACACTTTTAGACTCCACTCCATAGTGCAGGCACCTCCTTCCATCATCTCCCTCAACCCCATCACCCAGCCTCCTCAGGGAATTACCTCTAGTCTGGAAATTCCCCCATGGCTTCCTCCCATGCTTGGGGTCGATAGCAGACACTCACCACTGATGAAATTAATCTGGTGCATAGAACATACCCCATGGCTTGCCCCACTCATGACAGGGGCCGATTGTGGTGCACTACTACTGACAGAAATGGATCCAGTGCTAGAAGAGAGCCCTGCAGCTGGTGAGGTGATGATGCTGTTGCACCCTACACCTAACACATGTTGCTATAAATTTACAAGTCTGACAAATGCCACACTGCAACCCTAATCCTGGCCTTGCCCTGAGAGTCCAATAATGATCCCCAGGAAGCTGCTACATTCAAATGGCTTATATGCCTCCTTAGCTCCAATAGGCCCTAATAGAAATTGGGTGGCAACTTACTCTGTCTCATTTCCATTGGGATTCCAGTCAGAAAGGCTGAGTTCCTGAGATGCAAGGGTTTATCAACTCCTTGTACAGCCCTCCTCTTCCCAGGAATCCTGCCGTTACCTATTGCTGATTGGATCCCTTACTCTGTAAATCACTAGTCTCTTCTCCTGGCCATCTAGAGCCAGCTCCACCCCCCCCCCCCAATTAAGGCCATCTTGGACATCTAGCAATTTGGGCTAGGAAAGTGGAAGGGAGGGGAGAGGGAACTTCCTGCACTGCTAGAAGAGAGGGGTTCCAACTGCCAAAGTCCATTCCAGTTCAAATTCTCCTAGAAGAGCCATTGTCACTTGTGAGTGTTGCTCTTATATTATCTCATGCAGAGATAAATCTATTTTTCAATCAGGCCATTAAATATAGACTATTTGCACTACCAGCATCCTGATTATATACAACAGAGCAACTAAAAAATTGTTGTATAGAATGCAGGTGTACCAGTACAACTGCTTTAATTAGATTACCAACCAGCATTACATAATTGTAAGCCCCCCTCGTGAGTGTGCTTACTAGCCATGTGGTACCCTCTGCCTCTCCTTCCCTGGTATAGCCCTTTGGTTTGGGATGCCCTCCGGCCTTTTATTTTGTTGCTGCCATCAGGGGACAGCAGCAAAGAAGGTATAGAAACCCTGTTTTTTCCAGGGAAAGAGAGAGTGCAGGAGTAAGTGGTGGGTGCAGGGACAGTTTCCCAAAGGGGGGGCCCCCTCAGCCTAGTCAGGTCAGCAGGCAGCAGTGTTGGTGCATCCAGGGGTTGGTACCTTGTTGGGAGAGGAAGAAAGGGTAGTAGCTGTCATGTGGGTTTCTGGGAGGGAGTGCATTTGTGTACTTGGACATCAACTGTGGATCAAAATAGATGCAGTGGGAGGCAAGAGCAAAGACCGGGAGGCAAGTGACATCCTGGCATTTCAGAGGGTGTCCCGGAGTGCAATTTCAGGTAAAGGTGTTCCCAGGTAGTGGGGCTGCTTCAACGGTGGCAGCACTATGACAGAGCATTCCTGAAGGTGGCAGCTCTGGAATGCCACACCCGCATGGCATGCTATCTGGGAGGATCAGTCAGAGGTTAAGGGTAGCCCTGGCCTGGGATTCACCATGGGCTTGCCATGCCCATGTCTGGGGTAGGCCCTGGGACCTACCATGTCCTTGTCTGGTATAGGTCCATCATACTCTTTTAAGGGCCAGGGTCTCCCTGTGGTAACAGTATCTTTAAGTAAGGAATGGTGCCACCATTTTGCTGCAATTTTCAGCCCAAGGATGGTATGGTGTGCCCTTAACATTGCACATTCTGGCTCAGCAAAATGTTTGGGTTAGGGGTCCCTTGGGAGCAGCTGTGGAGGCTTAGGCTGCTATTCTGCCCCAAGGCCTAAATGGCTTGACTAGCACGAGTAGGAGTAAATCACTCCCCCATCTGAGGTTAAAGGATTTGGTAAATGTGGACACAGCATTGGGAATGGAAGAGGAAAGGGTTTCTGTGGAAGAAGCTGACAGAACTTGAGGAGCCATGTGTGGTCTAAATTTCTTAGATCTAGAAAGCTCAATACTGCTGCATGCTGTTTGGAAATTAGAAATTGAAAAAGATCTGTACCTGAACTTGCTGTTTGTTTACTGCTTGTCTCTCAATCCCATGAAGCTGTTCCAGTTTAATCCGTGGCAGGCACAGAACAACACAGCGCTCCTACCGAGAAGCTGGATGGACGCCACTCGCACTGATAACCTCAAGAGGCTGCCCCCCCAGGCTCACTGCCGACCGTGCAGAGCACACGTGAACACCTGGAAGCTCCCTACTGAAGAGCTGGAAGGATGCCACTCGCTGATAACCTCAGAGAACTGCCCCCAGGCTCACTGCCGACCCACGGCAGGCCGGGCACAACACAGCGCTCCTTCTGAGGAGCTGGAAGGATGCCACTTGCGCTGATAACCTCAAGAGGTAAAGAGAAACTCGCCCTCACCTATTGGACTCCTGCTGTGGGGTGCTACCTGTTTGGTAGCCTTAAGGACATATTGTTTATCCCCACAGGAGTTTAGATTGTTTTTTCTGGTGCGGTTGTGTTCTATACTTTACATAACTCTGAGAGGGAACTGCCTGGAGCCTTAAGAGTTGCCTCGCTGACCTATAACACTATTTAGCCAGGATGTTTTCTGCTGTTCTCTGTGATAGTTCAGTTATATTGGGATAGTTGTGATTTACTTACCTGCTCACTGTTGTCACCATCTTGGGAAAGCCACGCATGTGCAGTACAAGATCTGTCTGTATAGTCACACTCCCTCCTGCTGCATAGTAATTGTGGTCTTTTTGTTCTCTCCTCTTCTTAGGCTGTCCCCCCCCCGCCCCAGGCTCACTGCCGACCACGGCAGGCACGGAACAACACAGCGCTCCTACCGAGGAGCTGGAAGGACACCACTCACGCTGATAACCTCAAGAGGTAAAGAGAACCTCTCCCTCACCTATTGAACTCCTGCTGTGGGGTCTGCCCCGCCCGCCCCAACCAGCCACCCACCCAGGGGCAGCGTTCAATTTATAGAGCCACCCCTGTGACATCATTTCCTGCTGCCCACTTTCCCATTTGCAGGTTATACCTGCTGGCCACTAGAGGAACTCGGCGCTCTCTCTATATATCCTCCTGCACTAATAGCTCCACTGCCCCCCCTTGCTGGTCCTCCACACCTATCTACAGCATCACTCCTCTCCCCCTACTTGGCCCCCACCCTCCTTGTACTTCTCTGCCGCCTGTCCATCCTATCACCATTACCCTCCCGGACCCTACTCCAGCCCACTATTACTGACCACTAGAAGTCGCTACCGAGCACCCTATTTTCAGGCCCAACCTTTGATTGCCCGGCACTCAGACCATGAATTCTCCATCTAGGTTCTTTTACCAATACCCTGGGCAAATATTGAACCTGGTACCCTCTACCCCAGAGGCAGTGTTGTTACCACTGCACCAAAGTGGCACTAATGGTCACAGGCCAGCCTCCTCCACTTCTTTCCTCCATTTACCATTTCTAGCTCTCCAGCACTATGCTCACCACACACCACTGGTCCTGCCTCATGCTCAGCATGTGCCTGTTGCCACTGTCTTACCCATCCATCTCAGCGCAATTGCCCACATGCCAGTATGTTGCTCCCCTCTGTGCACTAGTACTACACCCCTCCTATGTTCTCAAGCCTGCTGTCACGGTCCATGGCACCACTGGGTGTTTCTGCCCTCCTTTCCCACCCTCCAGCTTCCCCCAAGCTCCCTCCTCTAACACTCACGGGAGTCTTCTCACTCTTGCTTTCCCATCCTGTACAACCCTGCCCACCCCCTGTACTCTAAAACTCCCCTCCCCCCCTAGTGTCTGTCGTAGAAATACCTTTCACCACCGCCTTGCCAGGGTGTTAGTTATGCTACTCCTCCTGTCAGGTAACATTCACCCTAACCCTGGCCCGGTTCACAACAGCTCTTCTATTGGCCCCCCTGGTCTCTGTGTAGTCTCAATGAATATCTGTAGCCTCCTGAAATAATTTGACTCACTACAATATTTGGTCACATCTATTAACCCAGACGTCATCACACTGGTTGAGACCTGGCTGACAAAATCCACTCCAGACTCCTCAGTCTCCCTTCCCGGATTCTCCCTCTTCCGGGTGGACTGGGCTGGAAGACGGGGTGGTGGCTGTGCCATTTACATTAAAGAATCTCTCACTGGACTTGCCCTACCTGCACCTGTCCTTGACTCAGGGGCTCAGGCGCTTACACTGAAACTGACCCCTGACCCATTAAAGGGCCCACTCTATCTTACTACTGCATACATACCCCTAAAGACCAAATGATGGCTATTGCCTCCCTTATGGAGTACCTTTCCTTGCTGCCCCGGCCCTCGGACCAAATACTAGTGGGTGACTTAAACATCAATTGGCTCAGCCCTTCTTCCTCATCTGCCCATGATTCCTTTGCTGCAGTCGATATGACTCAACTCGTTACCCACCCCACTAGGACTAACTCTAAGAGAGGCACTAGTACCTTACTCGATGTGGTACTCTCCAATCGCCCTAATCGGATCCTCAGTGTCCAAGTCCTCCCTGACTCACTTAGCGATCACTTCCCCATACTATTTCGCTGGTCATCCACAGTCTCCAACCATTAGCTCAGTCCATACATCGGTGACGCCTGAAACCAGGTGGTCTGAAGAAACTCAAGGAACTTCTGTCTCAAATTGATTGGTCTCCTATACAGTTTGCCCCTGACATTGATACTGCCCTATCCTTCTTTATCCAGACGTTCAATAAAGCCTGTGATATCTTTGCCCCACTGACAACCCGCCGTTCCAAAGTGCAGAATGCTCCCTGGGTAACCCCAGCCCTGATCCAACAATTCGAACATAGGGATAACCTATGGTACCGTGCTATTGAAACAGGCCAGTCCAGCGATAGGCAGATGTATGCTGCTGCCAGAAACAAGTGCACCTGGGCTATCAGAGAGGCCAAGGCTGATCATTATCAGTCCTCGCTTACCTCCTCATGGGGGAATCCTAGAACCTTCTGGGATAATATCAAACAGTTAAATGGGAGCACACGCTCCCCTCACACTCCCAGATCAATATCAATGGCACTATCTCCTCTGACCCAGCCCTTATAGCCAACTACCTCAATATCTCCTTCACTTATCTTAGCCCTATCCTCCCTACTGATTTTCTCAACCCTCCACCCCCGTCGCCTGCCACAGACATTGCACACCCGTACTTTCACCTCCGCCGTGTCTCTGCCCAAGAACTCAGACCTCACCTAGTCAATGCCCTTAGGAGTAATAGTACGGGCAGTAACACCCTGGATCCATGTATCCTTCGACAGGTCTTAGACCTGGTCCTTACCCTGATCACCTGCCTCCTCAGTTGATCTCTCTGCCTGGGGCAATTTCCGTCTGTCTGGAAAATCACCACAGTCACTCCCATTCTTAAAGGCGGTGACAGGTCTGTGGCCAGAAACTACCGGTCTACCTCCATTCTCTCTCCTCTTTCCAAAGCCCTGGAAAAGGTGGTGGCCTCTCAAATTACTGACTACCTCACCAACTACAATGCCCTCTGTCTCTAACAGCGTGGTTTCCATGCTGGCCATAGTACCAGTACTGCCTTCCTAGAGTTTTCCAATTTTCTCCACTCCTCCTTAGACATGGGCTCTCTGGCTGGTGCTGTGTTCAAAGACCTATCTAAAGCTTTTGACACTGTCTCCCACCCCCTCCTTCTGGATACCCTTAGTCTCTCTGGTTTTGCCACTGGGCCTGTCTCCTGGTGTGCCAGTTATCTGTCAACCCACTCACAGCGTGTTAAAATTAACGGGACTCACTCCGACATCTGTCCCATCCACTCTGATGTTCCCCAGGGCTCCATTATGGGACCCTCACTCTTCTCCCTTTACCTTAACACCCTACCAGGTTCCTGTTCTGGAAACATATTACTGTTTTCAGATGATGCTGTCATTTTTGCCACGGATCGTAACCCTATCGCTCTACAGGACTCTGCAGAGATCCTTCAATGAAACCGAGGGTTGGTTCAAGAAACATAGACTGGTGATAAATCTTAAAAAAACCAAAACCATGATCTTCGCTCACCCACAAAACAAGTCCTGCAACTTCAAACTTCTCATACACTCTGGGTCTAAGTTCCCGCTCGAGCAAGTCTACTCCTATAAATACCTGGGGGTCCATTTTGACCCCACTTTCTCCTTCCATGGACACATATCAGCTCTTGCCACAGCTGCAAATATCCGACTAGGCATCTTACACCGGTTTAAAAACTGTCTCCCCCCCGAGGCCCTCCAACTTGCAGTCACCTCATCCATCCTGTCACTAGTGGACTATGGGCTGCTGGTGTATGGTGCAGCCGATCAGACCGTGCTCCATAAAATTCGCACTATTCTAAACAAGGCCTGTAGGTTAATTACTGGGGCATCTAGGTTAACACACACCTGTCAGCTATACATTAAAGCCTTGTTGCTTGATCTGGATGAGCACCTTAGATATCAGACCTGTATCATTACTAAAAAAAACCTCCTTGGACTATCCCCACCGGGTCTGACAGCCACCATCCACCTTTCTAAACCGTTAGTCCATACTCGTACTTCTGGCAAATCCACCCTATCCATTCCCAGGGCCAGGACTTCACACGGTCAAAGAGCCTACAGCTACAGGGCCCCCTCCTGGTTCAACACACTGCCCCCTTCCATCTCTGTTGCCCCATCGATATCCTGCTTCAAAGCATCCCTACGGAATCACCTACTTAATACTCGAAGCTGTAATTGCTACTAGTCTTAGCCTTACTCAATCGTTATGACAAAGCTACCTGTTAAGCTGCTTAAAGACTGCCTAAACCTTATTATTGTATGCACCACTCCTGCTTGTACCAACTTGTTGTATTTCCCCCATTTTTGTACTCATTATTGTCGTAACATACTGTTGTGCTGTGTTATGTCTTCCTGTGACAAGGTACCTTTGTAAATGAGCCTCTGGCTCAAAGGTTTTCCAAACTGCTGTTCAAATAAAATAAATAAAATAAAAATAATTAACTCTTTTTGGGTCCAATCATTTTTGGGCTCAGAATAAAGTTTGTGGTATCAGAATTCTGTGGTGTTGGTGAAGTTTTTATCAATTTCAATGAAGTGATTGTTAATGAATTCTGTTTTCAGTCAATCAATCAATCAATCAATCAATCAATCAATCAATCTTTATTTAGCCAGGTGAAACTCTATTGAGCAAGCTCATTTTCAAGGAGGGCCTGGTAGGTACAGAATAAATAATACAGTAGCACAATAGAACATATAGCACAAATGGGCATAGTAATACAATACATAGCAATAAAAACAAGGTACAAGGATAATCAATGAGGCCTGGTCATAAGGTGAAGCCTCATCCCAGTAAACAGTACAGCAGAGAGGTGGAAGCAAGTCAGCATCAATGTGCTGAACCAGTGATTTTAGGTGCTGATAGCTCTAGTAGAGCAGAGTTAATGCTAGTGACAGTGCAAGCTGGGGGCTCAGCAGCAAGTAGAAAGTAAGGATGAATCCAGGAACATGGCTTAGGGTAATTCTTTTTTTTTAATCATATAATGTTTTTTATTGAGTTTCTTTTTTGGTAACATACATACTGCAATTCACAGTATCATGATAAGTATGAATATACTATCATGTCAAATCCACAATGCATTAGTATACCAGCAGTAAACATAAACTCTATAGGTCTGTAAAAGATTATCTAACTGCATATTGATATATAAAATGCAAGTCATAAGTATACATTGTGCACCTCCTACCATACTTGACAAAGAAGGTCAATGCTTTCACCCCAACCTTAGAACATCCTTGTGCCAACATAGTTAGGGCCGGAGGGGGAGGAGATCTCAAAATCCCCTGGAAATTCAGGGAGGGTTCCTGGGCTGGGTTGGAATTTTCAAAAAGTCATACTGGAGATAGGGTCCCCATTTGGCATAATATGGATGCATGTTTGATTCTTGCAACGAAGAGAGCCATTCAGACTGAGAAAGGCATGTGATAGCCACATGCCACACAGGTCTGCTAGGTGTTATGGGTTGTCTCCAGTGCATGAGTAGGATGCGTTTGACTTCTAGCGTGGTGGAGAGGACCCAATACTGCAGGGGTTTAGGGAGAGCTACCAACTGGCTTGTATCCCCTAAAAGCACCAGAGGTGCAGACAGGGTGATCATAACCTTCAGTACCTTAGAGAGGTCTTTAGCCAACATAGCCCAAAAGAAAGTAAGAGAAGGACATGACCAAAGTATATGTTCGACATGGGCATTTGGTTGTGCACATCACCAACAAAGGCTGTGGTTAAGCAAACCTCTCCTATGCAATAGCTCTGGGGTGAGACACAAAAACAACTGTATTTTGTGTTGTATAAAATGACTATTAGGGTCCCTATAGGCGTAATGGATGCTTTTACAGTAGGACAACCATTGTTCTTCTCAAACTGTTCCCCCCAGTAGTTTTTCCCACTGAACCCTACAGTTCTGTGTGGGATCAGATTGGGAGTCCCTCCAAATGCTATAAAAATGATTCATAAGGCCTTTCCTAGTATCCAACACACAATGGTCAGTAAGTCACTGCCATTGCTTGTAATCTGTATTTTTAGTGAAGAGGGGAGTTAGGGCACTGTGGATCTGTAGATAATCCCAAAAATCTTTGTTTGGCAGAAAATATTTACTCCACAGTTGCTCAAATGACAGCAGCTGTTGAGTCTGGGAACAACTAAATCTTGGACTATCCGAATACCTTGTTGCTGCCAACTCGACCAACAGACTCCCTCCCTCTCGATCTAGCTTAATTTGTTATGCCAGATGGGGGCAAATAGTATCAGTGGATGCCCTGCCATCTTGGGTGTATGAGATTTGGAGAATAACAATTTCCAAGCTCGGGTGGTATGGGCGATTATAGGGGAGAGTTGTGGGTCAATCCTTGAATGAGGTATTAAGAGATGATAGAGTGGTTGAGGACATGACAAATCAGTTTCTAGATGAACCCAAGGGGGGGGGAGTTGCTAGGGTACTCGGTACAAAGCACCTGGTCACCTGGGTTGCCTGACATGCTTAGTGGTAGCCATAAAACCAAGGCACACTGAGTCTGCCTCTGGCCCAGTGTGCTCTAGCCTTGTGTCTGCTCCACCTTGGTGGTTTATAGTCCCAGATGAAACTGGATACTAACTTATCTAAGAGCAGAAAGAGTTTTGCAGAGAGGGGAATGGGTAGATTAGTTAAGAGGAACAAGACCCGTGGCAAGAGCAGCATGCGTGCCGCCACTACTTTACCTGGGAGAGACAGTTTGAGTTTACGCCATCGTTTCACTTCTATGGCTAATTGAGTACACAGGGGAGAGAAGTTCGCTCTTTCCAAGGCAGTCCATTTAAAGGGGATTAGGACCCCAAGGTAGCTGAAACTGTGTTCCGCCCAGGTAATATTGGTGCCTTGTATACAGTCCTTCATACACAATGAGTTGAGAGGGGCCAGAGTCATCTTTTTCTGATTTATCTGGAGATCTGGGAGTATGGTGTACTCTTCCAGAAGCAGAAGTATCTCGGGTATTGCTTGTCAAGGATTAGTCAAAATCAGAAGAAGGTTGTCTGCATATGCCATGGCAACATATGTGTGCCCCTTGCTCTCAATGCCTTGTATCCGAGGGTCTGCGATGATAACCCATATCAGTGGGTCCAAAGCAATGAGAAACAAAAGGGGAGAGAGCAGACACCCCTGCCTGGTACCTCTATGGAGGGCAAAAGGGGGAGAGATATCACTATTTGTGAGGATACATGCCATTGGGGAGGCATACAAAGTGTGTACCCACTGCTTAAAATACGGCCCAAACCCGAATATGTTTAGGGTTTCATGCAGAAAGATCCATTCCAAAGAATCAAAAGCTTTGGCAAAATCTATGGCCAAAGCAGCCGCAGGGTTGGGGGCTTTGGAGGCTAGCCATTTGAGGCCGAGCAGAAGGTGTGTATTATCCACCCCTGTTTTCCCTTTGAGGAAACCAGCTTGCACAAGGTGAATGATAGAGTGGAGCACCGAACTCAATCTAGTGGTGAGCACTTTCGCCATGATTTTAATATCAACTGACAGTAGGGATATTGGCTGAAAGTTTGCACAGTCCAATGGATCAGACGACTTCTTCGGAAGGAGAGTGATGATAGCATCTCTCATGGTTGGTGGGAGGATATGGTTTTTATGTGAGTCTAGGATGGTCGATAGAAGCGGTGGGAAGATGTCCGAATCGAGCACCTGGTAAAGCTCCAGTGACATACCATCAGGGCCGGGTGCTTTTCCTCGAGCCATATTAGCTAGTGCAAGCTTTAATTCTTCACAGGACACAGGTGCTTCCAACATGGTCATTTGCTCGGGAGATAGGGAGGGGAGTTGTGCTCGATGACAAAAACCCGATAGCCTTTGGCCCAATTCAGCAGGATTTATAGAGGAATGTGATTGATACAGGGATTCGTAGAAGAGCCACATTGTTTGGTTCACATCCTTTGGGCTAGAGGCTATTGCACCTGAAGCAGTCTGGAGAGAATGTATCCTGGCAGCTGCCTGTTGCTTATGCAAGTGGTAAGCCAGGAGTTTTCCAGACCTTTCCCCATTGGCCCAGAATTCTTGTTTGGATAGTAATAAGTGCCATTCGGCTTAATGATGCAGTATTACATTAATCTGGTATTTAAGGTTCAGTATTTTGCTATATATGTCTTTATTAACATTGGGCTTTGGGTTAGCTTTGAACCTGAGCTCCAAGCTTGCAAGTTCAGCCTGCATGGAAGTAAGATTGGCTTTACATGTTTTATCCCTTGCTGCTGAGAAAGAGATAATGCGTCCCCTTAGAACTGTCTTAAATGCATCCCACACTATGCTCGGGGAAACGCCACAGTCTGAATATAGAGAGAAATATTCCTTTGTGGTAGAGGCCAGCATTCGGCCAAAGTCTGGGTCCTTAAAGAGCAGTGGATTACAGCACCACTGGACTTTATGGGAGGATTGCACAGATGGGAGATATGAGATCCAGATTGGGGAATGGTCCAAGATCACTATCGAGCCTATCCCTGTATCCATAACCCCTCTCCCTGCAGCGTTGTTCATCAACCAATAGTCGATACAACTGTGCAAGTGGTGTGGGTTAGAGAAAAATGTATAATCCATATCAGTGTGGTGGTCCTTCTGCCAGGCATCTACTAGGGCCCACTCTTCCCGTAGTTCCGCCAAGGATTGCCTCGCTTTAGGGGTGGCATGCAGGATGGGTGATGACTTGTCCAGGAAAATGTCCTGCACCAGATTGAAATCCCCTCCCAATATGATGGGAAGGGGGGCCCATCCATTTGGAGTTCCAAGAATGCTTTACTCACTGCTGGGAAAAAATCTGTGTGGTCATTGTTAGGGACATAGAGATTGCCCAAGATCAAAGTTCTCTTCGATGAGGATAACCATAGCACTAACCATCTGCCCTGCATATCTTTCTTTACGCTGTCAATTTTCAAGGTTGAGGAACACCTCAACAAAATAGAGACCCCCTTTGGATTTTGAGGGGGCGGAGCAAGCCGCCACATTACCTACCCTGGATTTCTTTAGCCAGGCTTTGAATTTGGCTAGGAGGTGTGTTTCTTGAAGTAGTGCCACTTCTGCCCTCAGAGACCTTAGATGCTGCAAAATCTTTGTTCTTTTGATTGGGTGGTTGAGCCCTTTAACATTCCAGGACACCCATCTATGGGTCTGGGATGGGAAAGGGTTCTACCCCATCACTCCTCTCGTAGAATATAAAGGATGTGTACTTACTGCAAAGTGTAGATGAGGAAGGAGACTTTCAGGAGTGTCTAAAACTTGCTACTATGCCTTACACCAAACAGTACAGACAAACACAGGAGTAGAATAAACAGGGGTGGAAGCATTGCCTGAAGAGAATCGGAAATCTTAGTTGTAAAACTTCAAACTGCTTCTATAAGACAAGAGAGAGAAAGAACAATCAACTTCACTTAACTGAGCAAGAATATTATGCCTACAAACAACTGGAGGTGTTAATAAACCTCCAAGTATCCCCAAAATGGACACCAATTATGTCTCAGCTATGAGAGTGGAGATCGCTGCACAAGAGGGTTGTAATATAACCCTACAGCTATGCTAGCTCCTGCTCTCATTACGGGGTTGCAAATAAAGCAAGTGGTCACTCAAACAGTGCTGACAGAGATAGTCCCAGCCAGGTGGCCATCCATAGTCGGTTGTCCTGACTCCGTGGGGGAGAGGGGTATAAATCCCACCAGTATAATGTTTAAGGCAAGCCAAACAGGGTACCTATATGCAGAGTAGTGGGGGGTCCTGTGAGGGGGGGAGGAGAGAGGTGGGGATATCCGTTATCCGGTTACTGCACTCCACCCCGTAGAGTTGTTCATTACTTATAATCCAAAAGAACCCTATTAACGGAGCTCCACAGCACCAGATTCATGCAGGCTAGATGCACATGGCAGGGGAAGCAGCCTACCCTTTTATGGGTCAGCCAGGAGCATACCGCTGAGGTAGCAAGGAACCCTAAAGACCCATTCAGAGGTAATGAAAGTCCACCCCCCCCTTGTATGACAGCAACACAGGATGCCACTTGCATAATCTGCTTTGTATACAAAAATGGGAAGTTAGGAACTAGGGTAAACTGCTAAGGAGAAACAACTATTAAACAACGTTTATCCAGGGTTGTAAACCATAATGAGTATTCAAGTGTTCAGTCCTTTGGCCAGCTCAGGAGGGGTTCGAGGGAGTGTGTCAAAGTCGATTACCTTCGCTGCAGTCACAGCATATGAAAGGAAACCAGGCTTTGCCAAATGGGAATCTTCTGCCACTTTGAGCAAGGTGGAGTCAGGAAAATCTGCCCAGTCCGCTGTGATCTTGGTTTCCATTTGGGAGGTAGTAGAGAGTTCCAAATCCTTAGAGTTGAACATAGCGGTGGGGGGTCCTCCCTTGGAATTTTTGCAAGGGGGACCTTACTAGGCGAGCACTGGGGCTACTTCTTGCTCACTGTCGGGAATTGGAAAAAGCAGCTTCTGACCTTTGTGGTGTGGACATCAGGCTAGGCAGATTCATTTGCTTGCTGCTTCTCCTGTCAGGGAGATTGCCAGATGGGAGCACAGGTCCTTTCGCTATTGCGCCCCCAGGAATATCTCAACCAGCAGAAAGGTTCCTAGGAGGAGGCAGGGTTGCATGGGGCTCCCAAAGCTTTCTGGGTGTGGTAGTTTGAGAGTACAGACCAGGCCAAAACTGAGCCAACCATCGATCCAACTCTGCTGGATGGTCTACAATGATCTCATGTCTCCCTGTGCTGACAAAAAGCCTGGTAAGATTTTTGAAACAAAAACGAAAGTCATTTTGGTATAGAAATTGCTTGATAGGGCCAAAAGCCCTTCTTTTTGCTGCCGTTTCTTGTGTAAAGTCTCTAAAGATTTGAATTGGTGTTCCTTGCTATTGCAGCTCTCTGACAACCCCAGCAACCCTCAGGATCCTCTCTTTAGTTGCGTAATGAAGCAAATAAGCCACTATAGGGTGCGGATTGTCAGATTGTTTGTTGTTGTGAGTGGCCACTCTGTGGGCCCTTTCAACTTCTATGGGGCCTTGCCATCGTTCCCCCAGAATAAGCGGGATAGTATGGTTCAAAAATTTCTCCATGCCCTGTTCTTCCACCCCCTCTGGCATACCAACGATCCGAAGATTATTGCGATGATTTCTATTTTCGTGGTGCTCTGCTCTACCCCAAAGAGCTGCAAGGCGCTCTTCATGCTGTTTCAGTTTGTGCCATATTTGTGACTACTGGTCTTCACTGGCTTCGGCCTTTTGTTCCATCACATTAACCTTGTTCTGGAGCTGTTTGACTTTGGTGACTGTGCTTGAAAGAGATAAGCTGAGGCCATCCACTCTGGAGATTAAGGCCTCCAACAAGTGGGTAATATGTTGAAGGGATTCACCAACAGCCTTAGGCATGTCCCTTCTTAGAGAGGCTGTGGTTGGAGCAGTGGTGGGAGTCGACGAGCTCATACTTGCCCGTCGGGAGGAGGGAAGCAAGGTTGGATCCCGAAGAGACACGTCCCTCTGTTAAATATTCAGCCACACTCGATTAAGAACTCTGGTGACTACCACAATGGGTCTAGTGGTCCAGTTGGGGCCCTCACAGCCTACTGGAGGTTGAGGAGAGCTCGTAAGCACGGCACCAGATATTTAGAGCAGGATCAGCCCAAAATCCATTTAAAAATTCGCCGCCCAAAGTGCCGGATGTCACCTGTACATAAAGTCATTTATTTTTGTCAGGACTCCACGGGATCGTGGCGATCGAGCATGGATAGCCACTATCTAGGCAGGAGCTCTCTTTTTAGGCTGCCATCTTCCCGGTGGCTAGACCATGTCCCCCTGGCTTAGGGTAATTCTAACAAGAGGATAGAAAGTGTAGAGGGTTGCCTGTAAGAATAGCAATATAGGGGGTGTGGCCAACCATGGATGAGATGGCTGTCTAATCTCTGTGCTCTGCAGCTAAGAGGGAAAACAATCCAATGGAACCCGGCACAGGGAATCTCTGCAGACATGCATAGCAACGCTATAATGGGGTGAATGCACTGTGCCAAAGAGGGGTGTGAGACAACTGCTGAAATCATTGCAAACGGCTCACTGTACTAAACTAACATTAACTCCCCTGACACAGACCTGGGCCCGACTCTTGGCATGGCCTGCAGTGCTATTGTGATGGGTGAGAACTCCAGTATGGAACAGATGATTGCACAAATTTTGACACAGATGGAGCAACTCACAACTGCTGCTAATGCGACTACCCAAGCCCTGAAAGGGATCGAAGTCCGCTTATTTCATACCAAGCGGAGATTGGGATCGCAAGATGCAGCCATACATGACCTATCAGCAAACATGCAAGAGCAAGCTAAAATGATTCACTTACTTCACGAGAAGGTCGATGACCTTGAAAACAGGAGCCGGCGAAACAATCTCAGATTCATCGGTTTCCCAGAGGGGGCTGAGAAAAATAATGTGGTCTCTTTCTTACAGCAAACTCTTCCTACACTGTTAGGCCTCCCAGAGGACTTTAGGCCCCAGGTAGAGTGAGCTCATCATTCCTTAGCTCCACCTCCCAAACCAGGCAAAAGGCCTAGGCCTCTGCTGGCTAAATTCTTGGACTTCAGACAAAAAGAGGCTATCATGAAAGTGGCTAGAGAAATCAGCAATATAATATGGCAGGGGCACAGAATACACGTATTTCAGGACTACTCGAGAGAACTATCAGACCACCGGACAGAGTATGGCTCAGCAAGGAAGATCCTTCATGCGCATGGCCACTGCTTCTTCTTGTGCTATCCAGTCACTATGAGGGTGATACAGAATGGAGCACCACTGACATTTGCATCTTCTGAAAATCTGATGGACTTTCTAAGAGCCCAGAACCCAGAGGACTTTCAAGCACAAGGGGCTTACTTAGCCACGCAGACAATGGTGGAATCAACAGAGCTGGAAGGAACTTTGCAGGCTGCAACAGATGCACCTACTACTTTACAGGTCCAGAATTTTGAGGCTGTCCTGCCTCCTAGATCGAGGAAGAGGCATCCCTCAGCCTGGCATTCCAAACGCCAGCACCCTAGAATACGAGCGGCTTCAACGAGTCCCCAACCTGACTCCAGACATGGAGCTCGCTTGGGCATGGACCTGCAAGCGTACTTCACCCCGAATCCCTATGTACCACTTCAAACTGACTGTCCAGACCCACAAGACATCATCAGCGGGGATGCAGCATTGCAGCTAGGTGACAAAAAGCCACTACTGCGGGTCAGAATAAATCATGTGTGGATATTGTACATCTCCTTCGAACCCATGAATGAGCCCCACTCATCTCTTGGCTGTTGCTGGGAACAACCGACCTCCTGAGTACAGAGACTGATGAAGCATCTTCAAGGACATATTCTAACACAGGTACATGAAGGACTTTGGATACTTAAACTATTGGGGGTACTTTGATCTGTGTATTAGCTTGCCCCCACCTAGATTTTTTTTTTTTATATACATAATCCTCCCCTCTCCCCCCCCCCCAGCTTCCCTTCTTCTGCCTCCCCCCTTGTTATCTTTTCCTTTTAATTTTCTTTATTTTATTTGGATACTTTCAAGGCACCTCTGACAGTGGCCTTGTAAGGCACACGACAAACACTCCTCTTGGATGGACTCTGTGATTCCAATCCATTCTTCCCTGTATGGCTGAAAGACAGTGATCTTTCTTTTAAACTGCAGAGTAAGGCATTGCTTTATCGCACCCCCCAGGGATGTGCATGGTGGCCTTGTAGCATATGCTGCTGGCCAAATTCCATGGGGCTTCCTTTTGGCCGTGTGTAGGCCTGATGTAAATAGTTCTGGTTGTTGTGTTTGTTTGTAGAATGCAGTGTTATTATATTACTTTTCGCGAAGTATCAGGTTACAAGATAAAGTTGCCTGGATACAGTTCAAGCTGATCGGTTGCTGTATAGTGCCGTGAAAAGGACCCTTCCTCCTCTTAGTCTTCTGTCTATGTAATATTTGGAACACCTGATCCGGGTTTATTAGAAAATTAGACTATGGCTGACATAAATTTTATTACCTGGAACATGAGGGGACTTAATACCCCGATAAAGCATTCGCAGGTTTTGGGACACTTAAATAGGCTGAGAGCAGATGTCACTCTACTCCAGGAGACTAAACTCCGGCAAGCAGATAATGATAGCCTTAAAAGGGCATGGGTGGACCTGGTTACATCTTCCTCTGCCTCTACGCATAAGAGAGGAGTCGCAATTCTTGTGCACAAATCTCTTCACTGGACTTTAGCTAAATCTAAGCGGGATAACTTTGGTCGATGGGTAATGGCTCTTTTTATTACACAACATGGGCCCTTGGTGGTTGCTAACATATATGGCCCTAATGAGGACCTACCGGAATACTTTCATGCTATGGCGCAGTACCTTTTCTTCTTAGCAGGGGACCAAACACCGGTGGTCCTGGGGGGTTGACCTTAATGTTCCTTTAGACCTGAGAACTGATAGGAATACCAATACCCCAGATAGACACCCCAAAGCAAGACGGGCATTCCAACAGCTCATGGCTGATATGGGATTAAGAGATGCTTGGAGAGTCCTTCACCCCGAAGAAAAAGAATTCACTTATTTCTCTCCAGTTCACAAAACTTATTCCCGTTTGGATTATTGGCTAATTTCCCCATTTCAGTGGAGCATAGAATTTAACATTCAGATCTATCTGATAGTGATATCGGATCACGCTCCTGTCTGCTTGCTGTTATTGTGGGGCTCAGAGATTAGACACTCTTGCACCTGGAAACTTGAGCCCCTCTTATTGAGAGATCCAGATTTTCTTACTTGAGTGGCCACACAAGTTATATTATTTTTGCAGGATAACCCCCCTGAGCTGACAGACCTGGCATGTCTGTGGGAAGCTCTGAAAGCCACACTTAGAGGGTTTATTATGGCCTATGTTGCCACCTGTAGGCAGCGGAGAGAACAACAACTTAAAAGGTTTGAACAACGCTTGGCTGTATTGGAGGGCACTGGTAAGAACCCACCTCCCCCACAACTCTAGACCCTCTCCTTATCATTTGGAAATGATACGTCTTCATTCGGGATATTAATAGCCTTTTGGATAGGAAGGAAGAGCTAGCTGTTCTTCACTCAAAACATAGCTATTGGGTGGGAGATGAGATGGGGGGAAATACTAGCATACAGACTATGCAAGCAGAGAGCGGAGAGTTATATTACTGCCCTCATAGATCCAGGTGGAGCAATACAGGTGACTCAGGAGGGTGTAAATTACATAATGGCAAATTTCTATAAGGAACTATATACATCCTCAAGAATTATAGATCCTATGAGGGTAAGACAATTCCTTGATCTACTCAGTATTTACAAAGGAAGAGGGGGAGGTACCTAAAACAAACAGTAGAAACACTCTGGATACAGAAGTTGATACCAGGCCATTTACAGAAGAAAGAGTTCTGAAAGAACTTTTAAAACTGAAGGTGGACAAAGCAATGGGGCCTGATGGGATTCATCCTAGAATTCTAAAAGAACTAAGGGTAGAACTAGTGACACCACTGACTACCCTTTTTAACAAATTATGGGAGGATGGGGTGGTACCCAGAGGACTGGAGGAGGGCAGATGTGATTCCCTGAACAAAAGTGGGAGCAAAGGCAGAAGCAGGAAACTACAGACCTGTTAGTTTAACCTCAGTGGTAGGGAAAATGATGGAATCACTCTGAAGGAAAGAACTGTCCAGTATCTAGAAGCTAGAGGGCACAGGACCCAAGGCAACATGGATTCACAGCGGAAAGGTCATGCCAGACAAATCTGATAGATTTCTTTGGTTGCGTGACCAAGTAGTAGATCAGGGAGGGCTGTGGACATAGCCTACCTAGACTTTAGCAGGCGTTTGACACAGTCCCACACAAAGATTAATATACAAGTTAGCCAGCCTGGGAGTGGGTCCCAAGATGACAGCCTGGGTAAAGAATTGACTGGAGAATAGGACACAGAGAGTAATAGTAAATGGAGTCCACTCTGAAGAAGGGGGTTACTAGTGGGGTACCCAGGGTTCAGTATAGGACGGTCCTCTTCAATGTCTTTATAAGCGACATTGCAGAGGGCCTGGAAGAAAAATATGTCTCTTTGCAGATGACACAAAGATCTGCAACAGAGCTGATGCACAAGGTGGGGTGGAAAGGATGAAAAGAGACTTGGCAAGGTTAGAGGAATGGTCAAATGTATGGCAGCTTAGATTCAATGCTAAGAAGTGCAAGGTAATGCACCTGGGAAACAAAAACCCGGGGAAGAGTACACAATGGGGGGTGAGATACTAACAACAACAAAAATGGAAAGGGACCTGGGAGTAGTCATATCAGAAGACCTAAAGGTGGGCAAGCAATGTGAGAGGGCAGCAAGGAGGGCTGGGGGGATACTGGGATGCATAGGGAGAGGCATCACCAGTAGAAAACAGGAAGTTATTATTCCTCTGTACAGACAGCTGGTCAGACCCCATCTGGAATACTGCCTGTAGTTCTGGAGACCCAATGTCCGCAAAGACATAGACAGGATGGAAGCTGTCCAGAGGAGGGCAACTAAAATAGTGCAGGGTCTGCACCGGAAGACATATAAAGAGAGACTTAAGAAGCTTAATATGAATAGCCTCGAGGAAAGCAGGGAGAGGGGGGACATGATAGAAACTTTCAAGTACCTCAAGGGAATCAACAAAGTCCAAGAGGTAGCATCTTTCAAAAAGAGGTGTGCAAGAACAAGAGGGCACAATTTGAAGATAATGGGGGCAGCTCAGAGGTAATTTAGAAGTATTTTTCACAGAGAGAGTTGTGGATGCATGGAGCAGCCTTCCAGAGGAGGTTGTGGAGTCAAAAACAGTGGTGGAATTCAAGCATGCATGGGGCAGTCATAAGGCAATTCTAGGGGGTGGGGGTAGGAAGAAGTAGGCTGCTGGTTAACTAGGATCTGCAGCTTATCCTTTAGGTAGGGAAATGGGCAGACTGGGTGGGCCAAGCGGTCCTTATCTGCCGTCAAATTCTATGTTTCTATGTTCTATGTTATTTTCTTTCCCTTGGCTATCCCCACAGCAGGCAAAGGCCTTAGAAGCCCCTATCACTCCTATAGAAGAGACCATAGCCTTAAAGGCCTTAAATGCAGGCAAAGCACCAGGAGGAGATGGATTTCCCCCTGAGTTCTGGAATATGGTAGCTCCGCAAATTACCCCTCTACTGGTGATCCTTTTTAATTCAGCAAAAAGCACTGGCTTCTTCCCTAGTTCACTTAGAGAAGCGATCATTACAATTTTCCCTAAGAAAGGGAAAGACCCTACAAATCCTTCTAATTATCGGCCAATCTCTCTGATAAATTCCGTCAGCAAAATATTTGTGAAAATTATGACCAATCGGCTTAGCCCCTTACTTACTTCCCTGGTCCATCCCTCCCAGGGAGGATTTGTCCCAGGGAGATTTAGTAGGGACCACATTCGTTCTATGATTAACATTATGATCTTTGCCCAAACAGGCACAACTCCCGCCGCAGCAGTGGCAATAGATTTCGACAAGGCTTTTGATTCCCTCGAATGGGATTTTTTGCTGCAGGTGTTGGAAATCATGGGATGTGGACCCCACTTTCGGGTCTGAATTGCTGCACTGTATAATCAACCCATGGCACGGGTTCTTACAAAAGTCACACTGTCTGATCCTTTCCCCCTGGGGCGGGGAACTAGGCAGGGGTGCCCACTCTTCCCCTTACTTTTTATACTTGCACTGGAGCACCTAGCAATTGCCGTTAGAACCTTTTCTGAAATTAAAGGTTTCCCCATTGGTGAACAGGCGTACTCTACCTTTCTATATGCGAACGACCTGCTGGTGCCATTAGCTGATGCTCCAGCTTCCATCCCCCACTTCTTAATTTGTTGGCAGAATTTGCTACACTATCAGGTCTAAAAATCAATCGCTCCAAAACAGAGGTGTTGCCACTAAATATCTGATGCACTCAGTCCTTAGTTGATCAGTGTGGGCTTCATTGGGCAGCTCACTCAATAGTGTATTTGGGTATCAGACTGCAGACAGCTATAGCTAACATCTGGGAGCTAAACTTAAACCCCCTGATTGCAGATATCAGAACTGAATTGGATCGGTGACATAAATTGCATCTTACATTAGCTGGGAAAATATCAGCCATTAAAATGATTGTTGCCCCAAAGCTCCTATACACCTTATCACATATCCCTTTGGCCCTCCTGGCAATGTGGGTAACAGCTATAGATAAGATGCTCTCTAGTTTCCTGTGGAAAAAGGCCAAACCTAGATATAGCAGAAATAAACTACGAGCACACTGTAAACAAGGGGGATGGAGCCTCCCTTGCATAGAAGGGTACAAATTAGCATATCTCACTGCACAGACTATGGTCTGGTTTCTCTCCCCAGGGGGCAACAATCCACAGTGGGCTGAGATGGAGTCAGAAAGGGCCAGGCAAAGGAATTTAGCAACCCTGCTGTACTCCCCTCTACCTCAGCCTTTGCGAGACCATCCCACCATATCGGCCTCTGTCTTGGTATGGCATTCAGTCCATAAGAAAATGAAGGATAATCCTTATCTATTGGCAGAAATGCCAATCTGACATAATAATGCCCTTATGATAGAGGGAAAAACATTTCTCTGGGTAGACTGAGTAAACAAGGGGATTTTTAAACTAGCTCAGGTTCTGGACGATGGTGGACAAAATATGAAATCCTTTAAAGAATTAGATGTTGAATACCACCTGGGGCCCAAGACCTTTTGGCAATATTTGCAATTATGTAGCGTGGTACAAATTTACATCAAACATCGCCACGGGGCACGATTGATCAACTCAGCCCCCTTCTCTAGCTGGCTATTGGTCAAGAAGGGAGTAGTTAGCCGCATCTATTCAGCCCTTAGGTCATAGCTCCCCTCTGGGTCTAATACAGCCAAGGCTAGAAGGGAAACAACCCTTAATCAGCCTATATCAGAGGAGCAATGGTTACTATGCTGGAGGGAAGCCCACAAAAATCTCCTGGATGCTCACAGCCAGCTAATACAGCATAAAATACTTTCTCGTTGGTACTGAACCCCCACCATGCTTTACCGCATGTGTCTGGCAGACACTGACCTATGCTGGAGGTGCGATGCCCCAGTTGGGGATTTGGCCCATATCTTATGGCATTGTCCAAAGCTATCGTCCTTTTGGATAGCAGTATCCAGCCTTGCTGAACAAGTACTGGGGGCTACAATCGGTCAGTCCCCTATGCTTTAGATCCTGGGTCTGATACCACAGGGTTTGAAGTTGTCCAGTATGCAGACCCGATGGCTATCAATATTTAGTCTACAGGATAAACAGCTAATTCTAAGCCATTGAAGATCTATAGAGATCCCATGTATATCTGAGCTATATAATTTAATGGCCCTCACCGACAAGCTAGACTGATTATCCAATATAGCTAATAGCACAATGTCCAAATATCATCTCTGTTGGGGCTCCATATGTCTTTTCTTTCCCCTCGAGCAGGGGTAGGCTGACTGACAGGGGTCACCCCCAAATAGGTGATTATCTAAATTAAAGGCAACTGACTGGCAACCCTAAACTCTGGTTTTAAATGTAGTATTAGACCTCCTGCGTATATCTATCTTTAACAAATAAGTATATGCTACCTGCGAAAGTTTTGCTCATTTTGACTAGCATAAAGGTAAGAACTAGTTATCTTCCTGGTGAGAAAATGCCTCAGTTTGTATGTACTAGAGTATTGTGCCTCTTTCATGCATACTAGATGATTGTTTAAGATAAAATAAGGGACTGCAGAGGCCCACCCCTTTAGAATTACCCTATGGCAGAATACTGCAAGGAGTCATGCTTTCATTTACCTATGTATCAGGTAGTAATGTAGAGATGTTTTGCCATGCTTGTACCACTCTCACACAAGATATTATATATGTTGTGCACTATCCATAGTTCAGAATATTTCACTGTATGTAAGCTTGTTTAGCAAAATGACTATGGCTCTGAAGCTTAACTATTTGTATCTCACTGATGAAATTAATAAAAAGTACTAACTGAAAAAAAAAAGAATAGCAATGTATGGCTACAGTTTAGTGACAGGGAAGGTATTGACAAGGTTCTGAGAAATATCTTGAATAGAGTAACTTGAATTCTGCAAAACCAATAGGATGCACCAATTTTATGGATTTCTGGATGTTGTTCCACAGCTGGGGCAGCACATAGCTGAAGGAGGCTCTGCCAAAATGGGAAAAGACTTTAGGCACAGCTAGTGAGATGTACAAACTGCTTCACAAGACATAGTTTCATAAGGTGCAGGAGGGCAGACAGTCAGAAATGTAGGAGGTTAGCATCTTGGATATAGATCTATAGGTCCATAGTATAGCATTCCTGTGCCTCCTGAACATAAGTGAGGTCCATCTTACCATGGAATAGAGTACACAGTGATGGGTATCATATGCCACACCTCAGATGAAATGTAAGACCCTATGATAAAGGGTTTAAAGCTTAGATAGGGCGATTTTTGGGACTTGGCCATACAGAAAGTCCACATAGTCCAAGATAGCTAGTAACATGGTCTGTACTAAGCTTTTTATGGCCTCCTGGATAAGTAGATGCTTGATTCTAAAAACAAGTCCAAGCCTTTGTCTAAGTTTTTTGAGAACTCGTCCATATGATCAGCATGTCTGTTGTCAATCCACATACCTAGGTACTTGAACTTGGTCACATAGTCAAGTAACTCGCCAAGCAGGGTGGTGATAGTTTGAATATTGTTGTGCTTAAGGGAGTTTATGGACTTGTTCATTAAGGATAACAGTAGAGCCTTGGTCTTTTTGGCATTCAATAGGAGCTTTTGACTCAGGAGGTTTTGTTTCAGCGTAAGGAAATCTGCTTGCAAGTCCGAGCAGTCACTTTCAGGAGTAGGTCTGGCAGTTTAAAGGACCGTGTTGTCCACAAAGAGAGGTACACTGTAAAGTTTGATTCCATGGTCAATGTTGTTTATATAAAGTGAGAAAAGTAAGGGTCCCAAGATGGAGCCTTGAGGTACGTCTCTGCTAATCTGTTTTAGAGTAGAGAGATCTCCAACTGCTTTTACTTGCTGCATCTGCTCTGCCAGGTAGCATGAGAACCATTTTAGGGAAGATGCATCCAGACCAATGTTGCGGAGAGTAACTAAGAGCAATGCATGGTTGACGGTATCAAAGTCCTTGCTTAAGTAGAGGAATACTGCACATATGTGATTCTTTAAGTCAAGCGCTCTCTGCCAGTCATTTGTAACATTAGCCAGTGCTGTGAGTTTGTGCCATGGCATGGTCTAAAGCCTGATTGCACAGGGTTTATCAGATCTGAGGCATCAGTGTAGTTTCTAAGTTGTCAATTCACTAATTTCTCCCACATTTTTAATAGCATGTGGAGTAAGGAGATTGGTCTGTAGTTATTTGGGTCTCTGGGGTCTCCTGATTTGAAGAGTGGTAAAACTTGGGCAGTCTTCCAGACAGAAGGGAGTTTACTCAAGCTGAGGGACATATTAAAGAGGTGTGTTAATGGAGCTTTAGGAAAAAAGGGCCAATGAGGTCTGCTCCTGTGCCTTTTATGGCATCCAGTTGAAGGAACAGGTCATCCACTTCCTTGTAAGTTACTGGTTGGAAGGAGAAACCTGTGACAGGAGTACTGTGGACAGGGGGAGGGCTTGCTGGTCCTTGTGATAAGAATTGACTAAGTAGGTTATTCACAGGAGAAATGTCAAAGGCCATACCTATGGTAATAAAATGATTATTAAAGCAGTCAAGGATTTCTGCCTTCTTGGTAATGAGGGATCCTTCATATAAGATCTTGGTAGGGAGAGAACCTGGCAAAGCATGTCCTTGAATATCCCTAAGGGTTTGCCAGAATTTGTCAGGATCCTTGGTGGAAGAGTCCAGAGCTGACTGGAAGTAGTTAGCCTTAATGTTTCTGACAAGCTTTATGCCCTAAAAGCAGCCCAATCCAACTGATGCTTTGATTTATGTGCTTTCTTCCAGAGCTTGTCCCTGTTGAGCAAAGCTGATTTCAGTTGACGTGTAAACCAATGGAGAGTCTTTTTCTTGGTATGTGCTTTGATCAAGAGGGCATGTCTGTCAATAGCTCCATGGACAATAGCATGGAAGGTCTAGTATGCCATCTCTACTGTCTAATCTGCTTAACTTGTTCATGAGTTATGATGAGGGAATGGAGTTTCTAGCATCCTTCCTCCCATCTGAGTTGGGGCCGTAGCAACAGGAGCCACCCAAAGCTGGGTGCTGGCCACATATTCCATCGCAGCTGGGCCCAGAGAGAGAGAAAAATCCTGGCTGGGGATGAGGGAGGCTATGCCTTTCTGAAGACATCTTCGGGTAGGCCACCTCTCTTTTTATGGCTGTAGGGCAGAGCTCTGCAGACATTTTGCTAGGACCAGAGAAATAAGGAGCTACCAAATGTCTAACAGACTTCTTTTTTATTGGAGTTTTATAACAATCCCTCTGCTCAGCAGTCTGCTTACTGCGCTCATTTTTCTCTATTAGTGTTTTCCAGTGAGGAATGAGAATCAGATTTCTCAGATCAGCACAGAATGATGTGTTGTTTTTATTGCAGGAGATCAAGGGTGTCATCTGTAACTATGCTTTTCTGCAGTGGTTAGTAGTTGTTTCTTTCACTCTGACAGTGTTTTTTAAGTTTTGATGAAAAAGTGGTCACAATAGCAGTACATGTAGTTCAATCCTAATTTGTGCATCATTTTAAAGAGAGTTTTTAAATAACCCAGAGGGAAAAAAAAGAATATTTAAAACATGAGTGTGACAGATTGGCCATTAGCCAAGAAATACAACCAAAGATTGTCAAACATCCAGACATAACCAAACATCCCTGAGACAAGTAAATTAAAGGTCACAGAATGGAATGCTATGAACTGACTCCTCTGATGTTTTAAATCTCACTGAAGCCAAAGAAAATGTGTGTGTGTGTGTGTGTGTGTGTGTGTGTGTGTGTGTGTGTGTGTGTGTGTTAACACATATTAATTAGACATGTGTAAAACACATAACTCTGTGTGTTCATTTGTCAATATTATTTGTGAATATTTGCACTCACACTGTTTAAACATGTGTAATCTGTAATTAGTATTCATTAGTCAAATTGTAACCTGAAACAGGACCACCTTGTACACAGGGCTCTGTTGTCCTAATGATGTCAATGTACAGTACAAGTCACATTAAACTGTTCCCTCAACTAACTGGTGTAACATTGTTCAATGAATTTCCTAATCTGTGCAGTGTTTAATTCAATGAATTAGTAAACGGTTAGTATTGGTTTGCAGCTAGCCGTCATGTGCTATAAGCTTTATTTTCAGTTGAGTGCTTATGAGTTCCATTTCAGAAGGCAGACTAAACAACTCTTAAGGAATGCTGTGATATTTATAAACAATGCTCTTACTGAATGCTGTGATATTTATAAACAATGCTCTTAAGGAATGCTGTGATATTTATAAACAATGCCATGAAAATGCATTGCATACACACAGCACAACAGCTGCTGCCATTTCACTAAACAGTACAAGTGAGTTGAATAGGCAGTGAAGGATGGTTGAAAAAAAGCTAAAAGCTTCAACAGTTTGAGTTGCCAGTGCAGTAGCATCACAAAAAAATGCTGCACCACTGAGTTGATGTAACAGTTTAATGTGACTTGTACTGTGCTCAATATGCCTGTATGAAACTCAAATATTTTACAACGAAATACTCAGTTCTGCATATGTGAAACAAAAGCCCAGGGAATCACCATCAACCAGTTAGAAACAAACCTCTGAACCCATATTTCAGGACCTTTTTTTTTTTTTGTCTTCACAAAAATCATGAGGAAAGCCTGCTGGAGATTGCAAGTTCACTCACTTCCTCTTTATTCTATTCTTTTTTGGCAACTGGGTAAAGCCCACTGGGCACAAGTGCCTGTTTTCAGTGGTGATCCAGGAGCAGTAGGGCAGTTAAGTGACTTGCTCAAAGTCACACAGTATGCCAGTGGAGGTTGTGGGAATCAAACCCAGGTCTGCTGGATGTACCAAGCTCATTCACAGTAAATTACTCTAACCTCTAGACTATACTGCCAGTCTCTTTAGAACATAACTCCTGTTAGATGAATTCCAGGCACCAAGCAGTAGAGAACCCCAGGGTGTTTGTGTCACAGAGACAGGAAAGCAGCATCAGATCATGTTTGTAGAGTGGCTAAACACTCAGCACATTTTAGCCAGTGGCTAATTTTTAGACCCTAACATTTACTCAGCTGGCATGGAGAAGCACTGGACCATTTGCTGGATGTGTAAGGGAAATATTTTGTACTCCTCCCCACATCATATTCTTTTTACATTTTGGAGTTGGACAACAGCAATTTCTATTAATTCTTGTTCCTTATCATAGCCTTTTGTGGGAATAAGGAACCTAGTGAAAACTACACACGTATATGCATGGGGATAAGTAAATGATCATTTTACATGATTATGAGACAACTATATATGGACATACAATGTCTCCTGCTGTCTCTGAACTTCTAGGAATAACGTTAAGTATTAGAGAAGGCAGCTTTGGAAAAAGGAAAACAATATGCTGTTATCAGTTTTTATACCTACAGTGTTGTGTAGAGGCATGATATCAGACTGTACATGGCTGGCAGGTATCCAGGCATCCCTCAGCACTCTGTCCACAGGAAATTATGCGTGACCAGCTGTCACTGAGCTTGCAACACTCAGTTGTCTCAACTCCTCTATCCTCTTTTACCCATTATTCCAGGGAATAAGAATGAAGAACCAAATAAAACAATAGGCAGATAAGTAACTGAAAGGATAGGCTAAGGAAAATGAAGGGCATTGTGCAATGCAGTGGATGTGGGGCAGTGGTGTTCAGGAGGACCTTCTGGGTACTGCAGTGGTGCTCTATCTGCAGGCACCTCTCTGTGTTTAAGGCAGAGGTTCCAGGATTCCAAGCAGAGTTTTTATTTATTTATTTATTTATTCATTACAAATCGGATTTACAACCTTTGAGTCAGAGACTCATTTACAAAGGCACCTCATCGCAGGGGGGGCAGGCATCAAGACAGTTATTATAGTGTAGATTAAAACAGAGGATAACATTACAGGTGCAGTAAAAGGATCATTTAGCATAGATACACTTAGGTTACATAATGTAGTAGTTTGTATGTTACTTAGGTTACATAATGTTGCAAAACTGTGAGTTATACTCATGGATATAGTAGGTCCTCAGAGAAGACAGCAGGTTACATCCTTGTTTGGAACTAGTAGGGAAGGAGTGGTCTGGGGAGAAAGAGGCTGTCCAGTAAATGTTGTCGAGCCAGGGGGCAAGGCGGGTGGGTACCACAGGTTACAACAGGGGGTTAGTTGCACCTACAACAGCAGTTATTAAAGATATGGTTCTGAAGAGCTGTTTTGAAAGAGCCAATTTTTTGCAAGTTGGAGAAGCAGCTAAGGAGGGAGTTGAACCAGGTGGGGGCTCGGTAGAGGAAGGATCTCTGGGCAAGAGAGGTCTTGGTTCTGAGCACCTTGAAAGTGGCCTTAACAGAGCTATGCTTGGTGATGGACGATGATGACTGCTGTAGGGAGGTGGAGACCCCCAGGGGGGGAAGAGTCCCAGCAGTGATTTCTTGGCGAGAAGGCAGGTCTGGTAGAGCAGTCAATCCTCAAAGTTGAGCAGATTGGTGGTAGTATAAAGAAGGCAGGTGTGAGTTCAGCTGGGGGCACTGGTCAGGAGCCTACAGGCCTTATTGATGGAGAGTTGGATTTCAGAGAGGGCAGTGTTGCTATCTGCAGCATAGATGGTTCACGAGGGACAAGACAGAGGAGATGATGGCCAGCCTGAGGGCAACCTGAGGCAGGTAGTCCCTGTGCCGGTATAGCAGGCCAATCTGAGAGATAATGGCGGCTGACAGGGCATTAATGTGGGTGTGGAAGGAGAGGGCAGTATCGAATGTGATGCCTAGGTACTGGTATGTGGTCACTTGTTCTAGCAGGTGCAGACTGCTGGGGATAATCAAGAGGGGGATATTTTTAGCTTTATTTTGGGGGTGGGAGAAGAGAATTGATTTGGTTTTCTTTAGGTTAATGACCAGTCTGCAGTCACCGAATCACCTTAGCGAGGATATGGGTAACCTTCCCCCCAACACAGGGCCACCACGTCTGCCACAACTCCCTCAGAGGATGCCAGTAAGGAGGGAGGCATGCATAAACTATGGTGGGCTCAGGGAGGGTGAGGAAGTGGGAAATCATAGGTATTATAGGCAAGGCCACTGTTTTTCGGTTTTTACCGGAAAATCCGGTAAAATTCCGGAATTAGGGCTGCCTGAAAACCGGTTAAAATGAAGATTTCATGGAATCTGGCATTATCTATCAGATCAGTAAATCTACAAAAAAAGTCTGTTTTTCTCTTAATTCCTTCCTGTACTGTTTTTAGTTTGCTTTATTTAATGCTCTGTATATTAAGCCTTCTTTAATTCTGATTATTTATGTACATACTAAAAGAATGATAACAGAATCCCAGTAAAATCCGGAAATTAGAGTAACAATCACCGGTGAAATTCCGGAATCTTAAGTCTTGAAAACGGAATTTAATTGTTTTAATCACCGTAAATCAGTGGCCTTGATTATAGGTTATACAGAGCTAGTAGACCATGGTTCATAATGCTTGCAAAAATATTAATTATATCCCACTATGCATTTTTGTTGCAAATAGGTGTCCAAGTATTTTTTAAATGTAACCATATTATCACATGATACTATTTCCATAGGTAGACTATTCCAGATATTACATACTCTTATTGTGAACTAACTACTTCTTTTTTTGGTTTTGCACTGTTTGGCTTTTAATTGTAATAGATGTGCCCTGGTTATGTAAATAGTATCCCTCAATTTGAGACCAAATGCCTTAAATACTACACATAAGTCACCCCTCATTCTGCGATACTCCAATGTGTACAGCCCTAGTTTTTGAAGTCTAGCATTTTAATCCAAGTTACTGACTTCATGAATTTTTTTAGTAGCTGTCTGTTTAATTTTTCCCATTGATTTTATAAAGCTTTTATCCCCTGAAGCCCAAATTGGGCACAATACTCCACATGGGGCCTTACCAGTGATGAATACAATGGGAGCAAAATATCTCTACTTTTACTGCTAATAAGTTTGTTTATGCAATGTAGCACACCAGCTGCCTTCTTAATAACAGCATGGCAATGGAGTTTAGAGCTGAGATTATTGGACAGTCTGATACCAAGGTCATGCTCATCGTCCACAGATTTTAAAGTTTTTCCACCAAAAATGTATTTGGCTTGAATGTTTTTTCTTCCAAGGTGCATTACAACGCATTTATCTGTATTAAAGGATAATGTCTTCTGGGTAGCCCACTTCTGTAGCTCATTTAGGCTATACTGGAGGGTGTTTATATCACCAGTATTTATGATTGGGTAACCTAAACATGTGTCATCATCAAATTTTGTTAACCAAACATTTGTCGTGGTCTTTAATGATGCAATATATAAATTGAACAGATACGGACCCAAGACAGAACCTTGTGGGACCCCACTAGTCACAATATCCCAATCTGAAAAGAATCCCTTTATACACACTCTCTGGGTATGGCCCTTAAGCCATGATTCCACCCATCAAGATATATTTCCTCCTATTTCAAGACTAATCATGTCCTCGATAAGCTGACCATGAGGGACCTTATCAAAGGACTTGGAAAAATCCAGAAATATGACATCCACTGCCTCACCCCTGTCCAGTGCCCCACTCACTCCATTATAGAAACTCAGCAAGTTTGTCTGGCATGATCTGGGCTCGACAAAACCATGCTGGGTGGGATCAGGTTCAATTTTCTTACATAGGTGTTCCTTTATAATTCCTTCTAGCATTTTAACCAATATAAATGTCAAGCTGATGGGTCTATAGTTTGACACCTCCTGCCTAGAACCCTTCTTATAAATTGTAACTACAGTCGCTTGTCTCCAGACATCAATAACCTGGCCTTCTTGTATGGATTTATTGAATAGGGCAGCAGCAGGACCAGAAAGAGGGATAGCTAATTCTTTGAGGTTGCAGGGGTGTAAACCATCTGGCCCTGCTGACTTGTAAGGATCCAAATTTTGAAGCAGTTTTTGTGTAGTACTAGCATGTATTGTGAAATACCCACTCAGGATATGGTCATTATGTTTCTTTTTAGTTTCAGTTTTGTTATTAAAAACTGATGAAAATTGCTTATTGCACATAGTAGCCATATGTGTCTTGTCTGATACTAGATCTCCTGAAATATCTTTTAGTGGGCCTATGGTGGGAGTACCACCTCTTTTGTTATTAATATATTTATTGAAGGATTTATAGTTATCCCCCACATTTCTAGCAAGTCATACCTTGAAATCCCTTTTTGCCTTTTTGATATTGTATTTAGTCACTTTCAACTGGAATTTAAAGGTTTCCCAGCTTTGCTTAGTTCCGTATGACTTGGCTTTTTTGTAAGCTCCGTTTTTACATTTGATATATTTTTTAACAGTTTCATTCATCCATGGCCTTTTCAATTTGGTTTTATCAATTTTTTTAATAATTGGGATACGTTTGCTAGGAACTAAGGTTAACTGGCTAATCAAAAGTTGTCACATTTCAGAAAGTGATTTATCTAAGAAGGAATATTGCCAGTCCCAGGACGCCAAATTAAGTGTCTTGCCCAGCAAGTTTGCTTTTTTAAAGTTGTAAAGTGTTGTATTACCATTATCCTGTCCTAACTTCTCACTAAAAGTAAAATGCACCATAGAATGTTCACTAGAGCCTAGTGGTTGGAGTACTGAACAATTTGAAATTTGGTTTCCCATATTATGTTAGACTAGATCTAAAATATTGTTGCCTCTGGTACTAGTGTTGACTATTTGTTCAATATTTGACAACAGAAATATTTGCAGATATTTATTTTCCATGGGGGATGGAGTATGTATAGTCTTCCAGTTTATGCCAGGGAGAGTAAAATCACCTACTATCAGGGTGTTATTAGTGGAAGATATCTTCTCCACAAAATCTAAAAGATGAAGATCATCATCGTGTATAATTGCTGGGGGCCTGTAAACTACTCCCATATTAATACAAGGTGCTGAGATAGGGAAGATTTCCACATTTCTCAGCTCGTGCCTCTTCAGAACTCATACACCATCTTGGCAGAGCAGGATGATCACATTGCATCTCCAGAAGTGGACACTAACGAGGATGAGCGGGTCATCCATGATGGAGCCCCAAGGTCAAAGGGAAGGAGGAGGAAGCAAATCCTGTTCAGAGACTCCATCATTAGAGGGATAGACTTGGGAGTGGGCAGCAACAGGGTGAGGGAGGTGGTGTGCCTGCCTGGAGGCACAGTTCAGAGGGATAGCAGGCAGATCATAGGGATTGCTAGGATGGTGACAAAAAGGGGGGAGCTGGATGTCATTGTCCACATGGGGGCAAATGACCTGGCAGGTGAGGGGACAGACATAGGAAAGTGCAGGAGGAATTTAGGGAACCAGGGCAGTGTCTTGGGAAAGTAACACACTCTGTTACCTTCTCGGAGGTTCTACCTGTCCATGGCAAGGGAGAGGGTCAAGACATCTGCACCACGGAATTCAACACATGGCTGAAGAAATGGTGCAAAGAGGAAGGGTATGGCTTCATTGGGGACTGGGATCTCACCTTGAGTGATGAAGGACTGCATTCACTAGATGGCCTACATCTATCCAGGGCCGGTAAAGGAATCGTCACTGAAAAGTTCAAATGCTTCCTCCATGAGCATTTAAACTAGCCATGGGGGGAGGCAAAAGTAATCAGGGGGATAAAGGTAGACCCCCCCACATAACATATCTGAAATAAGGGAAAATCCAATTAGTACAAGGGCACTATCAAACCCGATAAATAAATTAGATACAATTGTGGGGAGGACAGAAGATGGAACCCAAAAACATTACAGGGCCAAAAAAAGGGAAAAGGAGGGTGGTCACACAAGCAGAAAAGTAATGTTCACAAATGCTCACAGTCGGCGGAACAAAATCCCAGACCTAATGGCATTAATGAAAGATGCAAACCTGGACATAGTAGCTATTACAGAAACATGGTACCAGGGAACCATGAATGGGATATAGCCATACCAGGATACACACTTTTTAGGAAAGATAGGGGAGGAAGAAGGGGAGGGAGGTAGATCTGTATACAAAGGAGGGGATTAAAGCAACAGAGGCTCAAGGGTTACAAGAAGGAGCAGAGGCACTGCAGGTCACCCTGGAGGTGGGAAAAAGGACAGCAATTTGTACTGGAGTGATTTACAGGCTGTCAGTGCAGGGGGTGGAATCAGATGAAGCTCTTGTGGAAACCATCCACAAAATGGCAGCCAAAGGGGAACTTCTACTAACAGGTGACTTCAACCTGCCTGAGGCAGATTGGCGCACTTAGACTGCAACTACAACAAGGGGCAGGGACTTCATGACTGCCCTGAATGGGGCAAACTTAAGACAGCTTATAGCAGAACCAAACCACGAGGAGGCTATACTGAATTTGGTCCTGACCAATGAGTATAGGAACACAGATGCGGAGGTGGGCAGTCCCCTTGGTACCAGCAACCACAGGACAGTATGATTTAAGGTAACCACAGTGGAGGAAGAAAGCCATACAAGGATAAAGGTCCTAGATTCAGGATGTCTAACTTTGAGAAGATAGGTAGAATTTGGAAAGGAACTGTTGCAATGGAAGGTAATGGGGAGATGTGGGAAAACAGTGGTCTAGACTCAAGAGAGTCAAAACAGCAGTAACAGGTCACTGTGTCAAAATGCATAGCAAGAGTAAAAGAAAGAAAAGGCCATTATGGTTCTTGAAGACAGTGGCCAAGAAATTAAGGGAAAAGAAAAAAGCCTTCAGGAGATAAAAAGAAACACAAAAATGATGAAGACAGAGAACAGTATCTGGAGAAGCAGAGGGAATCTGGGAGAATAATTAGAATGACTAAAGCACAGACAGAGGATGGTATAGCCCAGGCTATTAAGTAAGGCAGTATGACCTTCTTCAGATGCATTAGTGAGAGGAAAATACCAGAAACTGGATCATGAGGCTGAAGAAGGAAGGAGAAGAAAAGGTGGAGGATAACCTAGAAAAGGCTGAGATACTGAACAAGTACTTTTGCTCAGTATTCACCAGGGAAGGGTAGGGTGAGGGACCAAGACACATTAAGAGAGGTATTCAGGGAGGGAGGTAGACACCAGGCCATTCACAGTAGAAAGAGTCTTAGAAGAACTTAGGGAAAATAACTGGAGATAAGGCATTGGTGCCAGATGGGATCCACTCCAGACTACTAAATGAACTCAAGGAAGTACTGGCAGAACCACTAGCTGCCCTTTTCAATGCATACCTAGAGATGAGGGTGGTACCCGAGGACTAGAGGAGGGCAGATGTGGTCCCTCTCCACAACAGTGGAAGCAGAGATGAGGCAGGCAACTACAGGCTTGTAAGCCTGACCTCAGTAGTGGGAAAACTAATGCAGTCTTTACTTAAGGAGAGGATTGTGAAGTTTCTGCAGGATTGCGGGTCACAGGATCCAAGACAGCATGGATTCTCAGCAGGAAGATCCTGTCAGATGAATCTTATAGATTTCTTTCACTGTGTAACTAGGATGTTAGATCAGGGAAGGGTGGAGTATGTGGCCTACCTGGATTTCAGCAAGGCCTAAGACACTGTCCTACAGAGGAGATTGCTAAATAAATTGGGGAGCCTGGGAGTGGGTTCTATGATGGTAAAGTGGTTGGGAATGGCATAAGGGTACAGGACTCAGAGTGTGGTAGTAAATGGTATAAAATCAGTAAAGAGGGAGATGACCACTGGGATGCCACAGGGGTCGGTGCTAGGGCCAGTCCTATTCAATGTCTTATTAATGACATTATAGAGCATCTGGAGGGAAAGGTGTGCCTCTTCACAGATGACACCAAGATCTGCAACAGAGTGGCCACACCGGTGGGGGGGGTGAGAAAGAATCTAAGATTATAAGAAGAGTGGTCGGGTGTCTGGCAGTTGAGTTTCAATGCTAAAAAGTGCAATATTGTGCACCTGTGTCACAGGAATCCAAGAGAGGAGTACAGGATGGGTGGGGAAATTCTGACCACCACAAGACAAGAGAGAGACCTGGGGGTTATCATATCTGATGACCTGAAGGTGACCAAACAGTGTGAAAAGGTGATGAGGAGAGCAAACAGAATGTTGGGGTGCATAGGAAGGGGCATAACAAGCAGGCGGAGAGAGGTGGTGATGCCACTGTACAGATCACAGGTGAGGCCTCAGCTGGAGTATTGTGTCCAGTTCTGGAGACCACATTTCCAGAAGGTCATTGACAAAATAGAGGCAGTCCAGAGAAGGGCAACAAAGATGGTACGTGGACTGCAACAGAAGCCCTATGAGGAAAGACTTAAGGACCTTAATATCGATTCACTGAAGGAAAGAAGGGAGAGGGGAGATATGATAGAGACTTTCAAGTACCTTAGGGGAATAAACAGGGTACAGGTGGAAATCATATTTCAGAGAAAACTGCACAAAAAGGAGAGGGCATGATATGAGGCTGAAGGGTGGAAGGCTCAGGGGTAATGTTAGGAAGTACTTTTTTCACTGAAATGGTGGTGGAGCCATGGAGCAGTCTTCCAGCAGCAGTGGTGGGGGTGAAAACAATATGGGGGTTGAAGAGTGCTTGGGATAAACTTAAGGGTACCCTGGAGATGTACAGAGCAGGATAGCCGCAAATCAAATAGGATCTGGGGCTGCAGCAGTGAGTAGGGAAATGGGCAGACTAGGTGGAATGCATGATTCTTATCTGCCGACAGACTCTATTGTTTTGATTTGATTATCGTGTCTGTGCAGCATAGAAGAACATGAATTATGTGTGGCACACATTTTACGGTGTCGATGTTGCACAGATTAATAATTTTACACTGTAGCCATTTGAATCACATGACGTGTCATACGTGGAAACATAGAAACTGACAGCAGATAATGACTGCTGGGCCCATCTAGTCTGCCCATATTTAATTACTGTATGTTTGCTTTTGCTGCAGACCCAGCTTGGTCTACAGCACTGTCTCTTCCACCTCCTTCCGTCCTCTAAACCAAAAGTTAATTGGTCGAACTGAACTGCAGTCCAATTACAAGTGATTTTCTAAAAATGAATGAACAACAAAAAAAAAAAACAAGGTTGCAAATTGTAAAATGCTTCCTTGGCTATCTATCATTACTGTGTAGACTATGACTAGATTTTTAAAAATAGAACACACAAAACAAAATCCCATATTGTAACTTACTCATCATTGGTATACAGCTAGGTACCATTATAATACAGTGAATTCATACAATATGTACCTATCATGGTGTCACGACTCAGTGAGTAGTATATTCCTTCATGTTCCCCTTGATTTTTTAAGCCTTGCTTAATGCCTATAATATTACTGATATGATTCTCATATCTGTGTAGCATAGTGCATGGATTATTTGTACCACACAGTTTACAGTACCGACAATGTTCATATTAATAATTTTACACTTTATCCATTTGAATCGCCTAACCTGTCATACATAGAAACATAGAAATGGATGGCACATAATGACTACTGGGCCCATCTAGTCTGCCCATTTTTAATTATAATTAGTTTTGCTGGAGACCCAGCTTGATCTACAGCACTTTCTCTTCCACCCCCTTTCCTCCTTCCAAGGGTTTATTTGTGTCTATCTGAGGCATTTTTGAAACCCGCCACTGGTTTCACCCCTACTGCCTCCCATGGAAGGCTGTTCTAGGACTCCACTACCATTTCTGTGAAGAAGTACTTCCTCACTTCTCTCCTGAATCTACCTCCTTCCAGCTTCATATCATGACCCCAAGTTCTACAGCACCTTTTTCTCTGAAACATACCTCCCTTCTGTACCTTATTAACCCCCATTAGGTATTTAAAGGGCTCCATCATATCCCAGCTCTTCTTCATCTCCTCCAGGGTGCACATATTGCACTCTTTCAATTTCCTCTCATAGTGCTTCTGATACAGACTAGGGCTGTGCATGGGCTGAATAGTGTTTTATGAGTACCACGAACAGTAGGCTTCCTGAATATTCCGATGCATTTTCCAAATAGTTCACTATTCGGCCACTATTCAGGAATTACTATTCAGTGAGATTTCCACATCTCGCAGAGCTTGGTTGGCCAATCAAAAACTGTTTTTTGAGCTCAAAGACAAGCACACTATGTGACTTCCTCACTCTGAGCTGATAGAAGACTGGAGACAGTAGTTTCTGAGAGCTGCTCTGCAGTACTTTTGAGACCGTAAACATGCTAAAAAAGAAACAGATTGTTGCTTCACAGGCTTTTTTGGGTCAGTATAGTTTTTTTGCTCTGTGTCAGAAAAACTATGTTTGATTTTCTGACAGGTGTTTTGTCCTTATTGCTGTACTCAGTTATAGGGGCTAGGAGGACTGTCTACTAACACTTCCTTTGCTGCTGTCTGACATTGCTCCAGTGTGATTTGTTTTGGGTGAAGCACTTTTTATTTTTGTGTTTTGTTTTTTTGCTGTTGTCTGGTTCCAGGCTTGGTGCCCTGCATGACTGATGGGGGTGTCTGCTAACTCCTTCTCCTACAGGTCACTGCTTATGATTAGCTATTTATGTGCATAATATTTGATTTTGTGAAGCTTCACCCTGCATATGCATGCTTAATTTATTTTTTCATGAGGCAGGACCACATGTGTGCACAACTGTGTGCACACAGATTTTGAAATAAATGTCTTCAGTTCTAAGCTAGCCAGGCTTGACTCACTGAATTATTATTGTTAGTCCTCTGGTTCTGGGGATAGATCCCTGTGCACGAGGAGTGTGTCGGCTGACTCCCCCCCCACACTTCTATGGCCCACTGCACACAATTAACCTGTGCTTGTGAAAAATACCCCCCCCCACGAGTCTGTGCCTTGTGTGTACGGCTGTGCACATTAGTTTTTTTGTTTGTTTGTTGTTGTTTTGTTAATTAAACCATTGCACTTAGTGGGGGCAGGTCTTTCTCACTGAGTTGACAGTATGTCATCTGTCTGTTCCTTGCTCGGTTCCGTGTTTGACTTAAATAGGTTGTCCTTTTCTTCTTCCTTCTTAGTAGCAGTGTTTTTCTTTACTGCTACGCTACTTTTTGGTGGTGCAGTATAACTGGAAAGGTTGGTGTATTACTGTAGTTCCACAAGCACTAAGTAAAGCGTCACACACACAGGTACTACGTGGTAATAGTTTGTGTTTTACACAGTAACCACTAGTGACCTGATCCATCATGTCTTCAGCAATCTTGTAAACATGCTTGGTCCAGCCCCAGCAAAGCATCTGCTCCGCTGTCCCCAAGTGGTGAAGGACAGGATGATAGACCCACAATTATACAATGGCAAAAAAAATCTTGGGCTCTGATTCATCAGTCTGGGACTGGACCCATGATGTTATCCCAGTACAACATCACGGATCTAGTCCCAGCACAGAAAAGACTGCATCAAATGTTAAAATAAAAAAAAAAAAAAGCAATCACTCCACGACGCGAATCCCTGCCCCACTACCCTACTCGCTGACAGGACGATCAGTCCGTCAACACAGGAGACACGAGTGAAACTCCTCTCAGTTTACGTTCCTCCTGGTACAACGTTGCACCCACACCCCATATTCCCCCACAAAAACATATTTTACTGAGAAAAAAGCTGTAATGTAAAAACAGCATTTTCATTGGATTCGGAGGTCACGCGAGCACTTTGAAACAGCCGCTCGTCGCTCAGTGCGCAGACCGCCCAGTTCCTCAAAGAAACAGTCACACTGCTGGGGAAAATTAAAACAATTCAACCTAAGCTGATTTGAAATAGCGTGCAATACACAAAGTAAGATTGTGGTTCAAAACTTTGCGGCTTTCACATAAGTAATTAAACAAATATTATACACGGTCACCTTCAGCCAGTCCACGAAGTACAGCAGGACCAGGACCAGCTCAAAGAAACACAACTAAGTATTTACCTTGTTTTTTTTTTTTTTTTTTTTTTTTGTGAGGGGGGTTCTCAATAAACAAATCCAGAGAACCACAGCAGAAGGACACACTGAACATTGAATACACACAACTATATAACTGCAGCACCACCTGCTGGACAACACAGATATTAAGGATTTTTTGCCAATATGTATACCTCCACTAGCAAAAAAAACTAAGAAAAAAAGTATTTTAAACATATTTTTCACATTTTCATATTCTTAAAAACACAATGAGCCATTGTATAATAGCAATATGCACTCCAGAGGTGTGTGTTGTGTTGGGATAACGTTACTTGGGTGATTAGCCACCGCCTGTGACCTCGTGCCTAATCACCCCAGACGTGACGTTATCCCAGCACAACACACACCCTGTCATGCATTATTGCTTAAACGTACAGCACATCCAGGAAATTACTGCTAGTTTTGTCCCTGGGCTGCCAAACCCCCAAACAATCTATGTAGAACAAAGGAAGCACTTGGTGGGGGTGGGGGGGGGAACAGTAACAAAATACAGATAAGAGCAGTGGAGCATAACGTTGCTAATACATTTGTCTGTGCTAAGGCTGGAGGATGTCAACAGAGCC
The DNA here is from genome assembly GCA_016271365.2 of Neoceratodus forsteri. NCBI lineage: Eukaryota > Metazoa > Chordata > Ceratodontiformes > Ceratodontidae > Neoceratodus > Neoceratodus forsteri. Next base: position 1,281,468,831 of record CM057452.1, read on the forward strand.
CTGGTGCTTTGATCAGAACCTGGTCTTTGTCAGGGTGCATGTCGGGAATGTACAAACACACTATCAATATACAACGCTTAAAGAAACACACACCATAAATAAGTAAAGTTAAAATGAATGCGACTGAGATACCCTTGTAACAAAACAATCCACAACTAACATACCCAAGGATGAAACACTGCATCAAGATTATAAAACATTTCATACAGTGTTGCCAGGCAGTATGCAATGCAGTATCTTGCAAAATTACTGCAAAATGCTACAGTATGCTGCAAGGAGCATTGTAATTTCATGGCAATTAAGCCCTATAGTCATCCAATATTTTGTGGAGTGTCATTTACTGCAAAGTACTGAACTGCATCTTGTCTTGCTCCACTGTATATTATTGATACATAATACAACTCCAGAGAAGGTGGTGAGATCGACTACGTAGACAATGACATACAGGTGTCTCTCTCTCTATTCAGAGGGCTCAAATAATGTTCTCACCAAGCAAGCCTTTTAGTTCTTGCAGCATTGGTAATAGTACTACTGCTACTAATACTATTAACAGTACTACTACTACAAGTGTCACCACCTGTTCTATCTGTACGTTCACTGTCACATCCTGTTGTGCAGTAGTAGGGGGGCATTAGAGCATACATGCTTTGTGCAGGAAGTAGCAGACACCACCATCACCAGTGTTCCCACTTCTACCACTATAGCTGCTACATCCACAGCTAGTGTGCTTCCCACCACCACTGGTGCCATTCTTGCAGCAGCCACCCTTTCAGCTGTTACCACTACTGCAGCCACTGCTACCACTATTCCTATGCCCATGGCCAAAGTACCTTCTACCCTGTGTCTGTGACCATGAACACCATCTAGTGCTGATCCAATGCAATACTTGATATCATTTTCAGAGTGCTATGTGTGTGGTGTGGTGGATCCAGTGTGCTACATGAAGCTTGTGTTGCATTAGTGAGAGCTCTATGTTAGTGGTTGAAGTGTTATTGAAGTGTATATGGTATACCACGTTCAATGGGTGATTAATGGTGTTGCTGAAGTGCTTTTTTAAAGTTTCCTTAAATAAACACCTTTTCTGGTCGAATACCGAATACCAAATACCGAATACTTGGAACCCGAATACCGAATATTCATCCGAATGTTCAGGAAAAGGTATTCGCACAGCCCTAATGCAGACCGTGCACCATTTTGACATCCCTCAGCTTTCTTCTTGTCACTTTCTCCGTTTTCCAATTGTTCCTCTGTCCTCACCTTTCTTCTTTGACTACTCCTCCCTCACTTCCTCCTTTGCTGACCCCCTGCTTGGGCTGTCCATACTCTCTATCTCAGTCTGTGGTGGCCCACTTTCTGCCTCCCCCATTTGTTCTATCATGCCCCTCAGCTACTTTAATTGTCTGTCAAAGTAACATTTAAAATGTGCACTGAGGACTATGATTCCCTCCTTCATGGAAGCTGGTATTCACCTCAGTATATGCTCTTATCTTTCCAGGTTGGCCCTCAGTCCCAATTATAGCCATACCTCTCCTCTCTGTACTATTTTTTCTACCATAACTTGAAGGCCTTGGTACAGAGCTCCCTCTTCTTCCCCACTTAGTAAAAGATGCACTCAACGCTCACACTGTAAACACATGGGAAACACAGGATCAACCAGACAAATGATCTAACTTTATTGAAAATGAAATTTACATACAAAGCTGCCTGCAGCAATTCATCCTTATATTTAAGATCATGAAACACCCTTATCAAGTTAATGCATTAGCAGCTGCAGTGGTTCTGACCAGAGTTTGATTACTAGTATGCTGCAAGAAGAGTCATGGAGGGTTTCTGGTCTGCAGTTCTACCCCTTCCCACAACACCCAGATACCCTTACACATAGAGGGAGGGGGGCTATATAATGTAAGTTACTTTGGCTTAATACTGCAGATTTTTAATGTATTTAAAAAAATGCACATACATGAGAGGTCATATATTTTCAAAACGGCTAAGTGAGCAAGCAACCTACAATGTATAAAATAATTATAAATCACTGAAGCTGAATGGAGGGAGGTCCAATAATGTCCTTTTAATAAAGTTGATTAAATTAGTTTAACAATGAGATGTTAGATCAGGACACAGTACTCCAGCTGAGGCCTCACCTGTGATCAGGACTTAATGTATAAGAATATAATATATTTTCCCAATGTGAACCTCAGTTACTAACTAGCATGTGACTTTAACATAGTTAATTTCCATAGAGAGAATTAATAATAAAATGATCTACAAGTAATATCCAGTGATATCACCCTCGGAATGAAAACCTGTTTAGCTCCTGTACCACAGCTCTTCTTATTTTCTCAAAACAGGTGTAATTTTGCACCAGCCGGGTGAAAATGAGTCCAAAAAGAAAGAAGAGGTTACATTACTTGATCGAGGTCTGCAAGTAAATCAGCACTTACCGATGGAGATGGATTCAACTCTAGCACAGCTGCGCAGAGAAGAAGCCACTTACCCCTCATCAGCACCACCAGCCCTAAATATAGATACTGACATAAAAACTGATCTCTAGATCCTGATATGAGGTTCTGCTACAGGAAATCAAAGACTTTTGGGATAAGAATCAAGCAGAATGTTATTGATTTAACATGAAGCTGCAGGCCACTAAATAGTGCTCGACAGTCACAGAGGAGCACATCTGCCTCGCGGAGGGCAGTGCAAAGCAGTTGCACCAAACAGTGGAGTTCTATGCAGAACAAAATGCAGACCCTCAAGCAAAATTTCTGGATCTGTGGGGGGGTACTCCCATAGAGATAAACTTGATGTCTATAGCCTAGCTCTCAGATGTAGTGTGCTCTCCCCTCCCCCCGCACTCTCAAGCGGATACTTTTACCACCAACAGAGCTCTGAATTGCTATGCTCTACCCACCCAACCAGGTGGTAGTGCTTCTTTTACATCATATCAGCCCACTTTACACCCCATTACTAAGCAATGTGGTCACTCCCTTGTACTCTTCCACTACCCCCTCCCCCATGGTAACACTCTAATTGTTACTCCTGTCACTCCTCTGCCCTATTCCTATTGATTGTGCATCTATCATCACTAATCCTTTCAGCTTGCACACCTATTAACTAGCTGCTCCCCCTTTTTCGCTTCTATTATTGTCTTATTCATTACACTGCCTATCATGTAGCTGCTTGTTATCCCATTCACTTTTGGTGGAGGCAAGACTCAAACCCTGATCTATAACAGTCAACCATCCATAGCCTGCCACTTTAACCATTAGGCTATTCTGCCTGTTATGGTTCCAATTAGGAAACAGCTACAAGTATCCTTCCTTCCACCCCTCCTAACAACTCGTGGTGCGTCCTTTGTCGCCCCCCCCCCAGTCTTTGGCACATCCCTAGCAACACTGCTTAGCTCAGTTCAACACCAAAGCAGCACTCTGCTTTCTAATTAACTATCAACAAGCTTTCAGGGTACTATCTCATTATTATCCTCTTCCGTTCACTTACCTCATACTGTTATTCTACCACCTAGTGACCACATTCTCAACTTCCTGCTCTCTGTTACACAGCTCTGTGAATATTTGGAAACCAGTACCTCCTGCTCCACTACCCAGCCTCCTAATGTTGTCCCACTTCCCCTAACATTTATTGCTCCCTCTTTTCCTCCTTATTACAGCAATCCCCATCAACCTCCACCCCTCACCCAAACTCCCCCTTCTTATGCCACCCTCACTTCTGGTGTTTGCTTGGCCCCTCCTTTGTCAGCCTCTTGACTTCTCCCATCCTGCTTCCACCCTCACCACATCCCCTTCACATACATCCCTTCTTCCAACCCCAGTCTCTGCCTCTGAGCTGTCTCCCCCTGAAGGCTGTTGCACCCTTACAATCAGGCCGACAGCATGTTCTTTCAACAATCTAAATACGATGCGCTACTCTAAGTTTCTGATACCCTGCTTTCTTTTTCTACTAATGGCTGGCAATGTGTAATCAAACTCTGGCCTTAATATAGAAACACAGAAACATAGACTTTGATGGTAGATAAGGACCTCTTTGCCCACTCAGTCTGCTCATTTCTTTACCTGTTGGATAAGCTTCAGATCCTAGTTAACCAACAGCCTACTTCTTCCTACCCCCCCTACCAGAATTGCCTTGTGTTTGTCCCATGCATTCTTGAATTCCCCTACTGTTTTTGACCCTACCTCCTCCTCAGGAAGGCCTTTCCATGCGTCCACCACTCTCTGCATGAAAAAATAATTCCTTACATTGCCACCAAGCCACCCCCCCACCTTCAAATTGTGCCACCTTGTTCTTGCGCATCTCTTTTTCTGAAAGATGCTATCCTCTTTGCCTTTGTTGATTCCCTTGAGGTACTTAAAGGTTTCTATCATGTCCCCCCCTCTCCCTCCTTTCCTCGGAAGGTATACATATTAAGCTCTTTTAGTCTGTCTTCGTATGGCTTCTGGTGCAGACCATGCACCATTTTAGTTGTCCTCTTCTGGACTGCCTCCATTCTGTCTATGTCCTTATGGAGATGGGTCTCCAGGACTGCATGTAGTACTCCAGATAGGGTCTCATCAACTGCCTGTACAGAGGGACAACAACTTCTTGTTTCCTACTGGTGATGCCTCTCCGTATTCATCCCAGTATCCCCCCAGCCCTCCTTACTGCATTATCACATTGCTTGCTTACCTTTAGGTCATCTGATATGACTACACCAGGTCCCTTTCCATTTTTGTTGTTGTTAGTTTCTCCCCTCCATTGTGTACTCTTCCTTTGGGTTTTTGTTTCCCAGGTGCATTACTTTGTACTTCTTTGCAATTGAATCTAAGCTGCCTTACATTTCACTATTCCTCCAACCTTCCCCCAAGTCTCTTCTCATCCTTTTCACCCCACTTGTTTATCAACCCTGTTGCAGTTATTTGCGTCATCTGCAAAGAAGAATACTTTTCCTTCTGGTCCCTCCGCAATGTCTTTTATAAAGACATTAAAAGTGGTCCCAATACTGAACCCTGTGGTACTCCACTAGTAACCACCTTTCTTTGGAGTGAACTCCATTTATTATTACCTTCTGTGTCCTGTTGTCCAGCCAATTTTTTATCCAGGCTACCACCCTTGGCCCACTCCCAGGCTGGCTAACTTGTTCATTAATCTTTTGTGTAGAACTCTGTCAAATGCCTTGCTAAAGTCTATGTAGGCCATGTCAACAGCCCCTCCCTGGTCTACTACTTTGGTCACCCAGTAAAATAAATTGTTTAGATTTGTCTGACTTAACCTTCCCACTGTGAATCCATGCTGCCTTGGGTCCTGTGCCCTGCTGGCCTCTAGGTGCTCAACAACTCTTTCTTTCAGAATTGATTACATCATTTTCCCTACCACTGAGGTCAAGCTAACAGGTCTGTAGTTTCCTGCCTCTGCTTTGCTTCCACTTTTGTGAAAGGGAATCACATCCGCCCTCCTCCAGTCTTCAGTTACCACACCATCCTCTCATGATTTGTTAAAAAGAGTAGTCTGTGGTGTCACTAGTTCTCCCCTTAATTCTTTTAGAATTCTGGAGTGAATCCCATCAGACCCCATTGCTTTGTTCACCTTCTGTATTAGGAGTTCTTTCAGGACCCTTTCTTCTGTGAAGAGACTGGTATTGACCCCCCTATCCAGAATGCTTCTATTGATTGGATTAGGTACCTCCCCCTCCTCTTCTTTTGCGAATACTGAGCAGAAGTACTAGTTCAGTATCCCTGCTTTTTTACTGTCACCCTCTGCCCATGAACCCTCCACTTTATTAAGTCTCACTATCCCTCCCTTGGTCTTTCTTCACTCCCTAATGTACCTATAAATGGTTTTATCCCCCTTCTTAATCAAGTTGGCTTTCTTTTCCTCAGTTTCAGCCTTTGCTATTCCGACTGCCTTCCCTGCTTCCTTCTGCTTTAACTGGTACAGTTCTCTCTCCTGCTCTTTCTGTGTTTCCTTATACTCCCTGAAAAATGTTTTTGTCTCCCTAACTTTCCCCGCGACCTCTTTTGAGAACCATAGTGGTTTTTCCCATAGTTTTGATTTGTTTATTTGCTTTACACAAAGGCTTGTTGCTTCTGTGATGGCAGTTTTGATTTTTTCCCCATTTTTCTTCCACCCTTCCTTCTTGACCATTTGCTAGTGCTTTTCTGAGGCACTCTCCCATTTTGCCAAAGTCAGCCCTCCTAAAGTTGAGTAAACCCCCATTTTGCATGGCTTGACTCTACGGCTGTGTTTCTCATGAACCACCTCTGTTTGGTGGTCACTTGTTCCCAGATGGATACCCACTTCTAAATCTGAGATCATCTCTCCATCCCTGCTTGAGAGTACCAGTTCTAAGATTTCTCCCTCCCGAGTGGGTTCCAGCACTAGCTACCTGAGTCATGCTCCCTGTAGGGCATCAAGAACAATCCTGCTCTTGGATGTGGGGGGAGAGGGGTGGGGGGTGAAGACCTCCGGTTCCACAAATGGTGGCCTCAGAATCTACCTAAACACCAAGAGATTGTTGCCAGAAATGGATCACCTAATGGCCTGGGAGTCATTAAACTCCCCTCATATCCTACGTGTATCAAAATCCTGGCTGTCATCAAAATTCCCCCAACTCTACCATGGACCTTTCAGGTTACACTATATTTAGACAAGACAGAGAGAAAAGAGGTGATGGTGTAGTGGCCTGTTTACTGGATTCTATCCTCTCCTCAGTTATACCCCAGCAAGTCACCCACTCCTCACATGAGTTACTGTTCTTCAAACTGCCCTTTCCATCTACCGCCCTACCTTCCTGGGTGTATGCTAACTCTCCCCCAAAGCCCAGCCCTCTGCCCTAGTCTCCACCCTGGTGTCCCTCACCTCTCTCTCTCCAAAAAAGGAGAACTAATACTCCTGGGTGATTACAACTTGAACTGGCCCTCTGCCCAAACCAAGTCCATCATCCAAAAAATTGAGGCACTAAACCTGGTTCAACTCCTTTCAGAGCTGACCAGACTGAACCCACACTCCTCCAACCTCTCCTTAATCAATTGGATTCTCACAACGCACCCTCTGAAATACTCATCTGCCAGCACCCTACCCGATTCTTTCAGTGGTCACTGCATGACCTACTGTCATAGAGAAATCTGCCCCCCAACTCTCCCCATAAGTATCTATGGTTCCACACACTCAAATCCCTAAACTCTACAACCAACCTATCCGACATCTAACTGGCTGACTGGTCAGGGGTTTTCACTGCCCCGATGTAGACTCCACTCTCACATCCTTTACTGCCACCATCCTTAGAATTTTGGATCAGCATTCCCCTCTTAAAAGGCTGCAGCTAGCCACAAACATCTACCCTGGATCTCCGATAAGCTAATCTCCCTTTCCAAATCCAGAGATCTGCCTTGGTTTATATACAAGTCCTCCTGTAGTCAAGCAGATCTGCAATATTACAGAACACTACACAATGCCTGTACGAATGCCATTTGCACTGCAAAAGCGAACTTCTTTAGAAATAAGTTGAACGATAATAGGTCACCCACTAAAGTCTCTTCCACTCCTGCCTTGCACAACCCTGCAGACTCTGATTCCTCTTTGGCAGCCTCCTCTATCAATCTCTTCTTCATCACATGTGCCCTTCCCCCTGGGCCACCTCCCCCCTCAGTGTTCTCGCCTTCAACCGCCCACCCCCGACCCCACTAGCAGATTATCCTTCCCACTTATCACCATCATGGAAATTCTCCATGCTCTAAGAGACTTAAATCCTCCAACTACAGCTGTAATGGCCTCAATCCCAGATTACTCAAGAGCTTGGCCCCTGCCATAGCCCCCGCTGTCACCCACACACTCAACCAATCCATAGCTCAGTGCACTCTCCCAAAAGCTTGGAAGCTGGCCAAGGTCATCCCCCTCCACAAAGGTGGGGACTCCTCCATACTGAGAAACTATAGGCCCATCTCGCTTCTCCCAGCTCTCTCAAAAATCTAGGAGAAGCTCATCTCATCCAGAATAAACTCCTTCTTAGACTCTGCCAACTCCCTAAGCCTCTTCCAATCCAGTTTTAAATGCGCACACTCCACCTCCTCTTCCCTGCTCCGCCTCACAAACTATATCCAGCCTGCCATGGACGAAGGTCACCTCACCTTGGCGATCTTTGTCAGTCTCACCAAGGAATTTGATTCTGTCTCCCTCAACCTCCTCCTGAGCAAGTTAGCTTACTTAGGTCTCTCCCCCCCTCCACAGATTAGTTGGCATCCTTACTCTGTGGTAGAAACCAGCATGTGCAGTTAGGCCAAGCCAAGTCCATGCCCCTCCCCATCTTTTCTGGTGTCCCTCAAGACTCTATGCTGGGCCCCACTCTCTTCTCTATTTTTGTCAACGACCTCTTCTCGGTCTGTTCACCAACTCTCACACATATGTACACTGACAATATAGGACTGTCATCTTTGCCTCATGCCTTTTACTCACCACAACCAGGCTTCCCTGCAGGAGACCTTTATAAAGGCCCTCAAGTGGTTTGAGTCTAATGATCTCAGGTGCAATAACAAAAAAATGTCACAATGGCCTTCAGCTCCTCCCAGCAATTGTCCAAACTCTCAACTTCCCCTTCCTTCTTCTCCCTGGACAGCATATTGATCAATACTGTAGGGTCCCTTAAGTACTTAGGGGTCTGGCTGGACAACAAGCTAGATTTCTTCAATCACATTGACACCATCCACACCAAACTCTGGCCCAAACCAGGTGCTTATATAGAATCAAAGACTGACTCTCACCCCTGATCAGCACAGAATTAATCACCAAGTTAATTCTCCCCACATTTGACTACACCAATGTTGTTTATAGTTTGTCCCCCCAATCATCCCTCTCCAAACTAGACCATCTGAACAATGCGTTCTTTTGCTTTGCCTCAAACCTCGCCTTCTCAACCCATCACTGTTCCCTGAACTCCAATCTTGACCTCCCCTCCCTTGCCACTTACGGCATTGCACATTGCACATTGTTTATTGACAAATACTGGTTCAATGACTTCCCTTCCTATCTCTCTGCCCTCCTCTTCCCTTCTCCCTCGTTGGGCTATGGCCTCAGATCCCATGATTCTCGTACCTTCAAACTTCCTCTTCCGCACTCCAAAGCTGGCAAGTCTGCCTTCTCCTACAGACTCCCAGACCTATGGAATCAACTCTCCCAATCCATCTGCCTTGCACACACTCTAACCATGCTAAAACATCAGCTGAAGCTTCTCCCACCACCCCCCTGCAAGTGCTCCCCCCGTGATGCCTTTCCCAGCTCCTCACCCTTCTAACCTAATCTACTGTTTCCCCTACCCTCCCTCCTCTCCTACATCTACCCTCATCTATCCCTCACTTGTGCCACCCTCCATTTACAGGTACCCCTCATTAGGTGGCTTCTCTCTCTCTCTCTCTCTCCTTCTTGTCTATATACTGTGCTCATTGTAAACTAGCTTCCCACTTAGACAAATGGCTCTTGCACCTGTACATAGCATTTCCTAAGTCAATCTGTATCCCAAATTGTATATATTGTCACTATTGTTTTGATTCTTGTTTACCACATCTAAACTGCATATACAGTGAAGCCCACCAGGATGAAGCACAACACTGCAAAATTCTGCAGTAGAGTTACTACAACAAACAATGCAATTTCAATGGGAGTTAATTCCTTTTGTCATACAGTAAACCTGTGACACTGCACTTAATCCTAGTGGGCTTCACTGTATAATCAGTACTGTACCCTGTTTTGCTCTCTCACTGTGTCACTGTTTTATTCCTTACTGCAATTGTTGGAATATTTGCTACTTGACTTTTGTATATCCCACTCCCCTTTCCCTTGAGTCACACCTGGAAATTAGCCTTGGCTCAGTGGGTCTTTCCCCATTACCAAAATTTTAAATAAATAACTCAAACAGGCTGGCTTACTAATTTCTTGGAAGGCTTGTTTAGGGATGTCCTATCTCTGTCTGCAAGAATGGAGTTCCACATCATAATGGTGCATAGAGTCCTGTTGCCAAAATCTACTGGCCTGATGTAAAATCCCCTTTCTGTAGTGATGCAGTTTGTCAGTTGCAGAGACATGGAGGGTATTCTCAGGAAAGACTAGCAAACCAAGGACATTACCTATAACTCAGCTAAGCTTTTCCTTGATGAGAACTATGTGGCTGAAGTCATGAAAAAACATTTGGCCTATGGTGGTATACTAAACACCTCAAAGAACACCATGTGCACTTTCAGACCCCCTATTCAGCCTGCCTCTGTGTCTTTTGGGAGTTGGGCACACAAGTTTATCACAGTCCAGAAGATGCCTCAAAGTGCTGCAAGCTAAGGTTTGGTCTTTTCAGTCCTCCCTTCCTACAACTGTGACCTGGAATCCACCTTGTCCTGAACGTCAGTCTGCCAAACAGCAGCAGAGTGCCTCCAGTGGGGAGGTGGGTGGCCTCTTCAACCATGAAGGATGTGAGAGATATTCTGAAGGCCTTCACTGTAGCCCATCATCTTCTAATCACATCCTCAGCTCTAGGCACTTGACCATATGCTGTATGATGCTAAGAACTGTGAGATGCCCTTTTGCCTTATCAAATGCTGAGGAAAGCATAGCCATCCTCCCTGAAATTCTCAGTGGGGCGTAATGGTCAGTTTTATCTGAAAGTTCAACATGTACTATGTTTTAATGCTTGCTCGTGATTGCATTCATTACCCTACCCACTCCCTTGCCGGGTGAGTATTGACTGACAGAGATTATAAGTTACATTTATACCCTTGGAACTGAACTCTGTCTTTATGTATGGTGAGCAGAATATCTGGCTGCTCAGTATTGTACACTCAGTTGTTTGGACCAGGGGGGTGAGGAAAAACATGGACCTGGGAGGAGTGCGCCGGGGCTCACTTAAGGGGACTGTGGAGCCTAGTCCAGCTATGGTGGCCCTTGGGTGTCTCCCTTTTTCTCAGGGGCCCAGGTCTTATCCAACCTGTCTCACTCTAAATTTTAATATTGAATCTTGACCAAGCCTCAGAATACTGGGCTTCTAACTGTGCAGCTGCAATCATGTCTGGGTAGGACAGATCTGACTATGTTATGTGGAATATAAAGTTATACTGAATGAACACTCCCTTTCTTTTCTTTGTTTGGACTTGAGCAGACTTTATGTTTAGTACTGTGGCCATAGTAATTTCCTGATTCTGAACACTATGCTCCGTGACTGGTATAGACTCTCATCTGAGAAATGAGCATTAAATCGGCCTTTTGTTTTCTCTCTTTTATGCAAGCAATAAAACACAATGAGGTGTGGGTTATTGCCTGATAAGAGCTGCATGCCCAGGTGTGTTGTAAGGCACAAGGCACTTATGCTGAGTGCCTTATGCACCTGGGCATGCTCTTATCAGATGATAACCCACACCTTGGAGTGTGTTATTGCACTTATAAAATGGGCCCCCCCCTTCATAACTCCCCCGAGTAAAAAATAATAAGATTTAAAGTATGTTAAAGCTGGTACATATGTAGAAGGTAAAAAATAGTCCCTCTTTACTGTAGAGTTGCAGCTATATATATATATATATATATATATATATATATATATATATATATGTATATACATGAAATGAGCCAGTACATGACATTGGTGTGTGTGTCTGTTTTCTGCCATCTCTGTGCCTGTTGAAAGAAACAGTTCTTTTTGATATTTTTTTTTAGTAAACCATTTTATTGAGCAGTTTACCATTTTACACATATATCCTTAATAGATTTGTTAGACAGTGTATAGTTTCAGTCACACAGTAAATGTGCATTGCACACTTGGGCATATCTTGTGAGGTTGCTTAAGCAGACAAGCTTATTTCATGTTTGCATTACTTGCTAATATCAGGGACAGAGAAGTTAAACAATGAGTACTTCTTTAAAGTGTAACATAAGAACAGAAGCCTTTACTGCAAAGTTAACCATGTAGATACCATTTAAGTTGCCTAACGTTCTATTATCCTTTTTCTATGGTGTTACAGGGAGATGAGGTCCATACCTGTATGTATCCAGGCTACATATGTATGGGAGTCATGGGGGCTAAAGTAAGTCCTTAAAGTATTTCCCCTCATCGAGAGTGCTGCTGGCAGCAATATATTCCAGGTAGGGGGTCCAGTTATTCTGGAATTTCTGCATACATCTGTTGTTAAAACAGGTTATTCGCATGAGGGAAGCTTGAGACTCTAGGGCTGTATGCCACTCTTTGGGAGTTGGTATAGTGGTAGTTTTCCACTTTTTCAAAATGAGTCACTTGGTTTCTACTTAGGCTTGAATTAACCATTGTTTTTCAATCAAAATCTTTATTTATCCAGGCGGGCACCATTGAGCAAGGCTCATTTGCAAGAATGTTTTTCATATTTTCACTCCAGATTTCCAACATTGCCATCTCTTCACACCTCCTTATGAATGGTGCCACTGTCATTTTTCACATCATGCCTGAATTGTGGTTTCGCACATCTGGCGCAGAATGGCTCGGTCACTGTGGGAAATCAACATTCGGAATAGATCAACAAAATCACAGAGCCACTGTTCATGAGCAGAGGTCCCAAATGCTTTCATCAGGTGGGGGTCACAAAAAGGCCATGTTAGGAAATGATTTGGAACCCCAAAACCCACCCCCTCCCTGCAAGGACTGTTATCTTTTCTCCTTATAGGATAAGAATTCAGATCTGGACCTTAACATTGCTAGTATTTTGTTATTATGTCTGTGCTTTTCAGGCTTTTTCAGGTATCAGGAGACACTTATGTATTATGCCCATATTAGACGTCTTAACTAATCTAGATGCGGTGGTAATCATGCAATTTCTCATACTTTTTTTGGGGGGGGGCACAATACCACAATACAACTCACTGTATAATTTCTTTCTGTATCATTATTTAGCAATGTCCTTTTCTATGGGCTAGACTTTGTCAATTATATAATGACACTGCAGTCAATGTGTATGCATATGTGTCATGCTTTATCTTCTTTATGTACCTGGCTATGTCTGATATTATTTTTCAAACTTAATAAAAATTATTAACTACTACAAAAAGGCCATGTTGAAAATTTGTAGGGTAAATAGCAACAAATGCCCAGGCGTTAGGGTTTCTAACCCGCGTCCCACCCATTATTTGACAGGGCTTGGGTTGTGCCTTTGGATTGTCAGGTTGTAATGCTCATGCCTTCCATCCCCACCCAGAGGCCAGTGACAGACATCGAGGCATGCCTTGGACTCTTTGGTCCCAGAATTTATCCCATTCTCCTATATTGCATCCATTTCAGCATATGTCCTAATGGAATGGGGTGACTGTAAAGCCGAACACCCCAAGGCACTTCTCAACACTTGTTGGTGTCTGCAGAATAGGGTGAAGTGAAATGGCATGAGCGTTATGGACTATGACACAAAGGCATACCCCAAAACCTGTCCATCTCTACAGGGTGGAGGTGGGGTTGGCGTGAAGTTCAGTACTTTACTGCCATTCCTATTCTGCGTCTGTCTAACTCCTACAATTTCAATGCTAATACCAGCAAGCAAAGATTCATCATTGATAAACGCTTGTTTTTACTATTTCTCTGATATGAAAATATTTAATCAAATTGCCTGCCTGGAGATTAGGAGTGTCTAAAAATTGATCATATGTAAGAAAGTATTTATCATGGTATAAGTGCTTTAGAACTAAGAAATTCTCCTGCATCCAGGCTTTAGGAATGTCTGATGAAGGTAAATGAGGATTACAAAACAATGTAGACAGTGAAAATAGTTTATTCCAGAACCCTAGCAGTATATTTATTTGTTGTCATGCTTTTGCTGTCATCTTTGTGAATTCTGAACACTTCTGATGTATTCCTTTTTTTGAGAAATCCATCCTAATGTTATTATTAATTTTTTCAGTCAATCAATCAATCAATCAAAATCTTTATTTATCCAGGCAGTCACCATTGAGCAAGGCTCATTTGCAAGGTGGACCTGGTAATGAATACATCAAAGTACAGTACAGAGCAGGTATACAAAAAGCAATAATATACATGGAAGAAAAATTATATACCATGTATACAGTACAGTACAAGGTTGAAATAAAAAAAAACAGCATTATTTTACAATTGAAGAAGTCAGCAGATGTACAATCAACCACAGGCAAACAGGGGTTATAAGCAGAGATCTTTTGAGTGAGGCAGCCAGCAACTACATATATAGGGGAAAGAGGCCGTGTATGGGGTGGCAGATTAGAGAGGTAAAGAAGAGGAGGGATATATTAATGATGACTGGGGGAAAAATGGGCTAAAAGCACAGAAAGTGATGATGGCTGTCGTGTACTTGTTTATTATGATAATGACAGAGGAGGGGTAGATAATTGGGACACTCCTATGGATGGGGTGGAACTTTAGCCAGGCTGGAGCAGACATGGAAGGGTGGGTGCAGCAGGAAGAGTTAATAGGGAAAGAGCAAGAGCCGGGGGTAGAAACATGGAGAGTGTCAGGATGGAAAGGGGGAGTTGCGGAATTAGTGGGCTAGCGGTGAGGAAAACATTTGCAAGGTGCTTTCATGTAGCGATTGTAAAGCTCCTCGAAAATATTCAGGCTAACAGGGCAGATTTTGATGGCTACTAAGCTTGAATGTGGTCAAGAAGACACCCAAGATCTAGATTAGTCGGTCAAGGGGCATGAGGATCTCAAGTATCTCTGCCCAGACTGCTGTGATATGCATCCAAAAGGGGTGGAGGGGAGTGCAGTCCCATATGACGTGCAGTAGATCAGCATTTGAGGCATTGCACCTCCAACAATTGTCCTAGCTAACGTAGCCCATGACCTTAAGTTGTGTTGTTGTGTAATACCATAGGTGGCATATTTTGCTTTGGATCAAAAGACTCCTTGGATCCCCATGTGCTTGGTGTGCTAGTACCCACTCGTGTTTCTGCTGTTGGTCGATGATCATGGTGCCCATTTCTCCTTGGCTGGTAGCAAAGGGTCAGGGCCGCTCTCTCTCATGAGTCTTTGAATGGTCCCAGCAAGTCTCTTCGGTTTAGAAAGCTATGTGTGAATTCATATTTTCCCCTGCAGATGGGTTTGAGCCATGGTACATGTAGTGCAAGCGCACTTAGCTTTCTGGCATTGCAGGTGCAGGCTTCTGATTTGTAAATACCTCCAACAGCTGCCCTGAGGTAGCAGATACTTATTTCTGAGGGATTGAAAGGAGTCTAATATGTTTCTCCCAGGCATCTCTATGTCCCGGAATGTGAGTATACCTTTACTTTCCCATCCTGACCATCTAAAGGGTTCCCCATTAATGCATAAATTGGGGTTGTTCCACAGTGGAATATCATTTTGGGGATTCAAGCATAGCTTAGCCTTTTGCCCCATCAATTGCCAGGCTCAGTGCACCACCTGGATTATACTCAGGTATTGGAATTGCTTTGGGAGCTTATAGTCTAGGAATGCTGCAGGTGAGTATCCATGCATGAGGGTATTTTCTATCTCAAGCCATGCGGGTGGATCTGAGTCCTGTCTGCCATACCATTTTAGAGTTTTGGCTGCGATGAAAGCATAGGAGTAATTTGTGAAGCCAAGGAGATTCCACCCACCTTTCATCCATGGTGTTCTCAATTTTGCTCTACTATACCATGAGGGGGGGGATCCCCATAAGAATTTACTTATAAGGGTATGTAATTTCTGGGCCCATTTTGCCAGGATAATTATTGGTAAATGTGAGAGAAGGAAAGTATACCCTCAGGGCCATCATCATCTTTATGGCAGCTATCTTCCATGGACAAATGGAGGTGTTTCCATCTCTCCATGTCCCTTTGTAGCCCTGTCAATAAGGGCCTAAAGTTGTCATCCACCAGGTTGGCCAGGTCGGGTGAGAGTTTAATCCCTAATTATGTTATCCCTCGCGGTGTCCAAGGAAGGCCGAGCATATCCTTTGTTATGGAGGTACAGCGTTTATTTAGAGGGAGTATTTCAGATTTAGTTGTATTTAATCTCAGGCCCAATATTGTGCCAAATGTTTCCAAGGTGCTGAGAATCTGGGGCAGGCTCTTGATTATATTATTTGTTAGGCTCAGGCAATCATCGACATGCAAATTTGCATGGTATTGGGCTTTTCCTACACTCAGACTTGTAATCTCAGGGTAAGCCCGGATTGCGGTGCCAGAGGTTCCATGGCCAATACAAATAACAATGGTGAGAGTGGGCAGCCTTGTCTGGTTCCCCTGCATAGGGAAAGGGGTGTGAAATAACGCTGTTAGTGAGAACCCTTGTGTTCAGCACGTTATACATGGTTGTGACCCAGGACATAAAATATGGGACGAAGTTGTAGGACTTCATAACAGCATGCAGGTACTCCCACTCCACTGAGTTGAACACCTTTTCAAAATCGATAGCTACCATTGCAGCTGGAGTGGGGGTGCCTGCCGCGGTCTGCATCAAGGAGATCAGGGCCCAAATATGGTCTGAGCTTGCCCTTCCTTTAACAAAGCTGGCTTGTGAGGAGTGAATAATTTGTGGGAGGGATTTCTCTTGTCTAATTGCCAGGACCTTGGCTAGTATCTTGGAGTCCACATTGATCAGTGATATGGGTCTATAACTGGCTGGGAGGGCAAGGTCCTTACCCTCTTTAGGTAGTACTGTCATAATCACTTCTTTTAGTGTACCTGGCAACTCTCCTGCTGCATGCACCAATTGCAACATATGGGGGGGGGTGACAATGTGATTTGTTGCTTTATAAAAATCTACTGGGAAGCCATCTCCTCCTGGCACCTTATGTCCTTATGTGGCACCATTAGTTGAATGGCTATGGAGACCTCTTTTTCAGAAATCAGGGTTTCTAACTCCTCTCTGGCTTGTGGCATAAGGCAAGGTAGAGATAGACTGGCGATAAAAGTATTATACCTGTCAGGGTCCCACTTGTTTTTAGAGGAGTACAGCTCTTTATAGAATTCCCTCATAATCATGTAGATTCCTTTTTGGTTAGGTGTGGGGGTCCCATTTTTATTTTTGAGGTAGAGGATATGCCTTTCTGCCTGCATTTGTTTCAATCAATATGCCAGCATCTTCCCAACTTTTTCCCCCACTACCCAGTATCTGTGTTGTGTTCTTAGTATTTGGAGTTCGGCTTTTCTAGTGGCTAGGATGTTTAACTGGAGTCTTAACGCTGTGATTTCTTTTAGTTTTGCTGGGTCATTCAACACCTGAGGTTTTTTTTTTGTATTGATTTTCTAGTTGTGTTAACTGCTTTTCTAGTTGGGGACATTCCTCCTCCCTTTGTTTACTCCTATGTGCTGCAAAACTTATAATTCTCCCTTGCATCATAGCTTTTTAGGCTTCCCAGGCCCCAGCTGCTGATGTGGATCCTTGGGGATTGTCTTGGAAGTAGAGTTCTGATTCTTTAAGGAACCATTTAACAAAACTAGGGTCTTGCATTAAAAGGGGGTCTAGTCTCCATAGCTGGGATCTATGCTCTTTGGGGGTTCTGAGGAGGCTCAGTACCACAGGGGCATGGTCAGATAAATACATTGGGGTGATTGATACTTCTATTGTGGCCGAAGTCACTGATGGAGAGGTGAGCCAGTGGTTTAGTCGACTTGCCATTGACTTGTCTTGGGTTGGAGAAAAAAAGTGTAATCTCAGACCATGGTTTGGGTAAGCCTTCAGATATCAGAGAGCTTATGTAGAGCTATCAGTTGGTCAGTGTGCCAAGGGCTTGGGTGTGCGGTTCTTGTTTTGCATTGGACCTATCCATGATGAGGTTCATGGTGAGGTTTAGATCCCCTCCCATGAGTATTTCTAGATTGTCATGCATCATTTCTAGCATTTGATGAGAAATTTTGTTAAAAAATTCTGGTGAGTCGGTGTCAGGGGTGTAAACATTTACCAGTAGGATCGGCCCTGTGGTAGAATCTACCTGCACCATAATCTGTTGTCCTTCTTTATCGGTTTGTACTTCATTGGGCTTCCAGTTCAGGTTGCTATGGAGTAGAATTGACACCCTCAGCTAGATGTGCTGGAGACACTGTGAGTCTTCCATCCCACCCATTCCTTTTTGAGTTTCTGGGCTTCCACCTTATTGAGTTTTAGTTCCTGAAGAAAGGCTATTTGAGTTTTTAAATTTCTTCAGGCATGCCAGGATTTATTTTCACATAATAGGGGAATTTATGCCTTTGACATTCCATGACATCGCAACAATGTCAGGGATGGAAGCCATGAGTAAGAGAAATTTGTGCATGTGGTTGAGAGCCAGCTAGTAGGGAGATGGGCACCATGATCCACCTCTGAGTTGTCACTAGGACCTCATTCCAATGTTCCTTTATACCCCTGCATAGTGTAGTTTGTCCATCATTCTGTGTGGATGCTTTAAAGTTAACAACTTGTCTGCTGACTAAAATTGGTACCATATGTTTACTGAAAACCACTCTCTTTCTTTGCCTCTCATTCTGTACCTGTTTATAGCTACTAGCAAAAAGAAAAAAAGGTAGCATATTTTATAACAATAACATTGAACCTACTAAACAGTAACATCAACAGTTGATAGTCAAGTCATAGAGCGTGAGTTGACTTGTGTGGATTGGCAGGCTATCTTTCTCCTAGCCTGCTATTGACCAGACAACTCCACTCCAGGGGAGGAAGGTCAGCTATCTGAGCTGGGCTTTGCCCAGTTATCATAGAATGAACAAACCAGGGGGACTAGAGCAGTAGTCCAGGCCCTTGGGAATGAGCAACCTTTTCATTTTAAGTGTAAGGGTTCCCAGATTATTCAAGTTCCTGTCCAGCTGGAATTGAGCATTGCTTTGTATTCGTGTTGGTCTGCCAGGGATCGCGGTGTTATCACCATGGCTTGGGCATGGAATTGAGTGGTGGCCCAGGGGTAGCTGTTCTGTGGTCCTTTGCTGGTTTGGTGTACCTTATCCTTAATGAGAGGGTAGGAGAAGATCCCTCCTGTACTGATCACCTAGCTTGTCCTTTGCCGAGTACAACTCCTCCCTATAACTAAGGGAGTCCTGGGGCAGGTCAGTCCATCTCCCAAGACCCCTCATCTAGGGGTGCATGAGTCAGCATCTGCTGATAAGTTTATACCCCTGTAATTGTGCACCAATTCAGTTCTTTGGTGATGGGTGATAGCATTGGTACCAGGGTGTTGCCTTTGAGAGCACCCCATGTTTCCATTCTCCCAGGATGTCAGCTGCATCAGGAAGTCTCCGAATTTAGGGGTATAATGGCATCCAGGAGGTAAGTGCCCTGTTCCAATAGGAGAAGGCAGCTAAGGTAATCCTCACTCTTGAGATATCTGTGGTGGGGGGATCATTCTCTTTCCCAGAGTTTCTGGTGTTACCCCCTCTACTTCAGATCAAACATCACCAGTGGTAAATGGCACATGCTATGAGCCGTATCCCAGCAGCTACCCCCCTATGGCTCATCACAACATCTTAAGCCCTGTGGGTGGGGTAGCCATCTCCCTGGGCCACAGGCAATGGGTAATGTTATAATAATACTTGTAGTGCCACAACAGTCTGCACTGAAAACTATGTACAATAAAGTTTTAATTCAGTTCTTGGCTACAGTGCAGCCTGAGGGGCACAGTATCACTAAATCTATATTCAACTATTCATTTAAGTATGCGGGTACTCACTGAGAAGCCTTCTTGATGCTCTCTCCTTTGGTTTTTGGTTGGGGTGCCCTTAACATCAGCAGTGCTCAGAGACTGCATAAATGTTCTTCATAGGAGCTATCTGCCCTCTCTTTGGGTCATTATCTGTACAAGGTTGCAGCCAGTATTGCAAATTGAGGGGGTGCACTTACAGTAAACGAGTGCTGTGGCATTTCAATCCCACTCTTCCCTCTGGTCAATACCCCTACATGCTAGAATTAATCTAACTTAAACACTGCAGAAAACCTGCAAGCATCTGATAGAGCTCATCACAACATTTGAACTCCATGAGGAAAATTGAAAAGCTATGCCACATAGCACCATCTAACCTCATGGTGGTGGCCTTGAGAGATTAACCATACAGCCTTCTTCCTAGTAGAGGAAGAGTCCCTTGAAAAGGCTGTGAGAAAGATTACTTACAGAGCCAGTCTCCAGTAGTCCACCTTGCTCTGTCATTCATTTTCAGGAGAGTTCATGAAAGGGACCGTGGTGCAGGTTGGCCGGAAGGTCATTAGGAGCCTCCACCACACAGTCCACCCACTCCTGGTAAATTGGAGCCCAAGCATTGGTGGTTTCTCCTGGTAGAGGCAGGGTCTGATTGAGGGGAAGCACCACATCAGGGATGGATAAGTCCAGGTCCATAGGTATCAACTCCTGGAGGGGTTCATAGCGGTTACTAATTTTAACCGTATTGTCCCTCAGTGAAGTGCTGGTGCTACCGGAGAGCTGTTGTCACCTTTGCCTGCTGCTTGATCTCGTTTTACGGGAGGGAGATTTTGTCAGGGCTGGAAGCTTATTTTTATTTTTCTGTCTCCCTCTTTGGACATGGTGCCATTCCTGAGATGTGGATGACTTAGAGGGAGTTTGCACCAAATGCTGCTGGAACTTGTTGGTGGGATCCTTGGAGGTGTCCATGTTCTGGATGGTCTTTCCATCAGGCAATGATTTGGGTCAGCTCGGCGGCTGGTCTCTGCTCTCGATGTCAGCCAGGAACTCCTCGACTTCTGCTGGTGAGTTTAACAGCAAGTATTCTCCCTTATACTGAACTCTAAGTTGTGCAGGTTATCTAAGAGACATGGTAATGTTCATCCGATACAGTTTTCTTAACCTGGCCATATGCCTGTCTATTTTTGGATAGGTCAGCCGAGAAATCTTGCTACATTTGCACTCTGCAACCTTCCCATGACGGATTATTATTTTCCCTGTCCACTTTCAAGTATAGCTCTTTTTCAGGGTATCTGGACCTTGCATAGTATGGGTTTGGGTTTTTCACCCTGATGTGGCCTAGGGGCCAGGGAGCGGTGGGCCCTTTCAAGCTCTGGTGGGCACCCATGTTGATTTTCAGTATAACTGACAGAGAGTTCTTGAGGAAAGCCATCATGTCCCTGCCCTTCGCTTCCTCTGGTATGCCAATTATTTGTAAATTTTTCCATCTTGTCCTGTTTTCTAAGTTATCGACCTTCTCTAGCAGGTATTATATTTGGCTGTAATGTTGTCTAAGTTGGCAGGTATAAGGGTGCAGGGTTTCTGCCTGTTGTTTTACGGTGGTTTCTGTATATGTAACTCTGGCATTTATTTTCCCCAGTTCCTCTTTAGTACTAGATGCTGTTGCTTTTAATTCAGCAGTACCTTGTAATACCTTATTAAGGAGCAGAGTTATTTTGGTCATCTTGGCTTCCAGGGTAGAGAGCTGTGGCTTAGCCATACTGCTGTCGAAGTTAGATACCCTTCCTCTCCAGTGGAGACAGTCAGGTGCTGCTCGTTGAAATTTACAAGGCTGCATGGATGTGTCAGACAGGCTGGCAATTTGATAATCCTGTCACAGATTTGAACTCTGCCCAGTATCAGTCCCTTTGAGCTTTACCAGGCAAGACTGGTATTGAACTGACCTCCTTGGCTTGCTGCTTCTGATGCTGGTTGAATGGAGTATTAATTTGCTCTCACTCTTGTTGGATGTTTGAAGATAGTTGGGCCTGATACTGCTACTATCAGATTATGCTCCTTCCATGTCGGCTCTTAGGATCCGCCCCCTTGTTAATTTATTTTAAGTTTTGATGAGGCTTTTTTTTAGTAGCCACAAAGTGAGCTAGTGTATCCTTTATGGGGTGCCCTAGAGAGCAGTTTCAAGGTGGTGTCTGTGAATATGCTCTGACAACTCTGTGTCTCCCCAACACTGTCCTTTTTTTTTAATTTATTTGCCACTTTTGATACTTGGAGGCACCAGCCTGCTTTATTTTCAGTAAGTGTGTCCCAAAGCACCCGTTTCAGTCAGCGAGTGTGTCCCTTTGCGGCCGCTGTACTGACTGGTTTGTGCTGAGGTTTGTTTAAACTAATTAGTAAGAGTGTATGGTGCTTGCAAAGCTAGGAGAGTATGAGCTGTGTTATGTATGTGGAGGAAGTGGCTGGGAGAAGGAACAGTGAGGTTTGTGGAACTGGACCTTCCTGTAATGTGAGTGAGATTGTGACAGGTCTCGGGTCACGGGTCTCGGCACCGTTTGAAATGTTGGGAGTGAGAGCATTACGCTGGCTGGGGACAGTGAGGCAGTGAAAGAAAAAAGTATACGGCAGAACAGGTACGAAGTCAGCAACTTATATGCGTGCTTTTTTTTTACTGGCACGGCTCTCTCGGTGCACCAATTATGGTTTCCTTGCAGGTGCGCTGTGAGAAAAGACAGCTTTCTGCTGCCACTTTAGTGAGCTCTGCCAGTCAGCTTTTCTGTTTACGCTTGGCAGAGCTCATTGATTCGTTGTTGTCATGGAGCATCTTGGTGGGCAATAGTCCCGGTGCTACTATATCATCTGATAAGGACACACTCAGATGATGTAGTAGCCAATCAAAGACCTGAATTTCTTAAGCCCATTTTACAATGGATTATATGGTGGTTTGCTGCATTACTATATGACCTAATAACTGCTTTTTTCTTCACAGGTTGACTCTGTAGTGTGTTTAGTCCAGTTCCTCCTTATAGTTTCAGACATTTTAATATCTGCCGGGGGGGGGGTCCAAATTATCACTTCAACCACCTCCTTTTCAGGATGCTATCATACACACTGACAAATATGACAGCCAGGATGCAATGCAGAAATTCAGCAGAATAGCACAGAATGCTGCAGTTTATTGTAGGGGTCATTGTAAGTCAATGGCAATTAAGCCCTTTTGTCATGCAGGATTTTGTGATATGTCTTTACTGCAAATTTCTGCACTTCATTGTAACTAACTCCACTGTATTTTGTTGTGATTCCTCATGGTTCATAATGCACTATCTATCTCCAGTCCCCACCCCCACCCCAGAATATGCTGTGCCAGTTTGCAGGAGGTTACAACACTAGCAGTTTGTACAAGGGAGGCCTGTCACCTTTATTTACTAATCTGCAGACAGCATACTTAAGGGAATGCTGTTCTCTTCAGTTCTGTTAATGACCACTTGGAGAATGTTTAAAAAGTAACTACAGATACATTACTGTATTTGGTAATGAATGTTAAGATTTAATGATATCAGCTTCATTAGCTATAAATGATGTGTCTGATTATTAACTGTTTTGAAATCAATACTTGGTGATGAATGGGATGCAAGAGTTAAGTCTGTCTTTTACTCTGATTGCGTCGCTTAGTTTTGTTCACTTGAGCTAATTTTTTTTTTTTTACATTAAAAGAATTTTAGCTTGCTTACTCCAGGTTAACCTTCATTAGTGATATAGGGTTGCAGAATGTGTCACTGTTAACTCATTGCTTCCACGGGTTTACTTTGAGATTACACCACTTGTCTCCTGAATCTCCTGTATACTTTTAACAGTGAATCCTGGGCCTTTCTAAGCAAATCAAGCCATTGTCAGTATGTCACAAACAAATGCTAATAGCTCAATAACCATACATGCTAGATACAACGTATGAATGGCAGAGTTATTCAGCACAAAATTGCCTTTCCAATTGTGGTATGCATGTAATAATAAGTAATTTAGTTTTTTTCTATGCAGATCGAAACTGGAAAAAATTTTTTTACTAAAAAAAGGCAACATAAGCCATGTTTTATTGGAAAATATGACAAATATCAATACTAAATTAAGCATACAGACATTAGATGGTGTTTTACTATTATGTTTGTGAAAAAACAAGATATCTTTTTACAATGAAACATAATTTTTCCCCATTTTAGTCAAGGTGCTTTGGTGAGATTTGAGGGATGAATCTCAACCACACACACCATATCACAAACAAATGCATATAACTCCAAAAGTATACATGATACACACAAAGTATCAGCATGAAAGATGATCAGCACAAAATTACCTTTCCAATGATGCTATGCGATCAATTGTAATCAATACATTTTTTTATGCCTGCTGAAGTGTAAAAAAAGTGCATTTTATTCAAGCTGCATAGGTGAGTCTTGATGGAAAAAATGTCAGCCATACACACCACACCATACCATAAACAAATGCATATAACTCCTAAAGTATACATGACACACACAACGTATCAGTGGCACGGTTGTTCCACACAAAATTGCCTTTCCAATGGTTCTATGCAATCAGCTGTACTCAGTTTGTTTTTTGTTTTATACTGGCTAAGATACCCAGAATGTGTGTTCTTTTATAAAGTGCTTAGCTGGTTCTAGATTGACAAAATGTCATAAATAAAAATGAATAACTCCTAAAGTGAATATGATACACACAAAGTGTCAGTGGCAAGGTTGTTCAGCACAACATTACCTTTCTAATGGCACTATGCAGTCAATTCTAATCAATTCTGTCTGGCAAGTAATATTAAAATATGTGAGTGACTTCTCCAGATGTTTCTAGGGCACACAGGATGTCTGTAGGTGACTTCTGTAGGCGTTCTGGGACACACTGTAGTTAGATTTGCTGATGTCTACAGATGTTTCTAGGAGGCAATGAGTTGACCAGTTATTAGAGAATTTAACTGTATTTTCTGACACTACATTATTTTTTTTTTATGTCATCTGTAATGAGGAAATTCAGCTCATAAAATGGCTGACTCCTTTGGGTTATAGCCAATGACATGTTACGGTTTGCAGTGTTGGCACACTGTCTGCAAACTTTCTATCTTTCAGATAAGTGATTGGTCCAATTTTCATTATAATGTTATTATAGTTTAAAATCATACATAGATACATAGATACATAGACAGTGTCAGCAGATAAGGGCCTATGACCCTCCCAGTCTGCCCATTTGAGCTTGTAAATTCAGTTTATGTTTTCCTAGAAGTCTGTTGCCCCTTACCCCTGACCTCCAGAATTCCTTTATGTCTATCCCATGCATTCTTAAATCCCATGATTGTCTCAGCCCCCACCACTTCCCTCTGGCATGGTGTTCCACTTGTCCACCACCCGTTCTGTGAAGAAATTCTTCCTCATGTTTCCTCTGAATCATCCTCCCTCCAACTTCATCACATGCCCTCTAGTCCTGGAACATATTTTTCGCTTAAAAATACTGTATTTCTGCACCCTGTTCCTCCCTGTGAGATACTTGTATGTCTCTATCATATCTCCTCTCTTCCTCCTCTCCTCCAGGGAGTACATGTTCAGTTCCTTCAACCTGTCTTCATAGGACTTGTGATGCAATCCATGCACCATCTTTGTTGCCTTCCTCTGAACCTTCTCTATCCTGTCTATGTACTTATGTAGGTATGGTCTCTAGAACTGTACACTGTACTCCAGGTGGGGCCTCACTAGTGTCTTGTATAGTGGAATTATGACCTCCCTTTTCCTGCTGGTGATGCCCCTGCCTATACATCCCAGCATCCTATTTGCTTTACCTGCTGCCTTGTCACACTGTTTCCCTACCTTGAGGCCATCAGAGATGATAACCCCAAGATCCCATTCCTGCTTGGTGCATGCTATATCCTCACCCCCCAACTGATATATTGTGCCAGGGTTTTTGTGCCCCATGTGCATTATCTTGCACTTGTTTGCATTGAATTTCAACTGCCAAACCCCTGACCATTCTTCAAGTTTCTGCAGGTCCCTTCTCATTCTGTCTACACCCTCTGGTGTGTCTACTCTGTTACAGAGCTTTGTGTCATCAGCAAACAGTGAAATTCTGCCTTCTAGGTCCTGTGCAATGTCACTGATGAAGATGTTGAATGGGACCGTCCTAGCACTGATCCCTGTGGTGACCCCACTGGTCACTCTTCCCTCTGTGGAGTGACAGCCATTTACCACCACCCTCTGTGTCCTGCCACCCAGCCAGTTACCTACTCACCACACTACTGTCCTGCCCACACCCATATTCCCCAGTTTGTGTAATAGTCTTCTATGTGGCACAGTGTCAAAGCCTTGCTGAAGTCCAGATAGGCCATGTCCACTGCCCTCCCCTGATCCACCCTCTCTAGTCACCCAGTCAAAAATTCAACGAGGTTGGTCTGACATGACCTCCCCCTGGTGAAACCATGCTGCCTTGGTTCCTGTAGTCCATTGACAACCAGATGTTCCACCAATCTTTCCTTCAGCAGTGCTTCCATGATCTTCCCCACTACCGAGGTGAGGCTGACTGGTCTGTAGTTCCCTGCTTCCTCTTTGTTCCCGCTTTTGTATAAGGTGACTACATCTGCAGTCCTCCAGTCTTTGGGTACCTCCCCTGTTTCCAGTGATCGGCTAAACAGGATAGCCTGAGGTTCAGCCACCACCTCTCTTAGTTCTTTAAGGACCCTGGGGTGCACCCCATCTGGCCTCATTGCTTTATCAACTCTTATTACTTCCAGTTCCTTCAGGAGTCTTTCTTGTATAAAGGGACTTGTGTCCATTTCTGCACCATTCTCACCTCTTGTACTCCCTTCAGACCCATTACCCTCCTCCTCCTCGGTAAAGACTGAGCAGAAATACCTGTTCAATATGTCAGCTTTACTGTTGTCATCCTCCACGCGGCTCCCATCCTCCCCCTTCAGTCTCACTATCCCTCCCTTTGTCTTTCTTTTTTCACTTATGTACCTGTAAAAGGTTTTGTCCCCTCTAACCACTGATTTTGCAATGTGTTCTTCTGTCTGAGCTTTGGCTTCCTTACTGACCTCCTGCCTCCCTTTGCTTCTCCTGGTACTTCTCCCAATCCTTCTGCCTGTGTCTTTTGTATTGCCTGAATGCAATCTTTTGGCTTTCACTTTCTTTTGCTACCTCTTTGGAAAACCATAATGGTCTCCTCTTCCTTTTCCTTTTGTTAACCTGCTTAATGCATAATTCTGTTGTTCTTGTAATCCCCATTTTAAATACTGCCCACTGTTCCTCAACCCCTGATTCCTGTCCCATTCCCCTTAATGCCTCTTTCAACTATCTCCCCATTTTCCCAAAGTCTGCCCCCCTAAAATCCAGGATACTTGTTTTTGTGTGGTTTGGTTCTGCTCTTTTTGTGATTTCAAACCACAATGACTGGTGATCACTGTTCCCCAGGTGCTCCCCCACTGTTACCCCCATCACACTGTCCCTGTTTGTGAGCACAAGGTCCAGTATTGCCTTCTGCCAAGTTGGTTCCATGACCAGTTGCTTGAGGAAAGCACCCTGAAGGCAGTCCAGGATAAATCTGCTCCTAGTTGATGCTGCTGCTGGGATGCTCCAGTCCACTTCTGGAATATTGAAGTCTCCAACCAGTACTACCTCACCCTTGTCTGCCATCCTGTGGATGGCTAGCATCAGCTCCCTATCTGTTTCTTCCTCCTGGGCTGGTGGTCTATAGACCACACCTGTGTGGATGGCTGTTCCCATTTTCCTTTCCAGCTTAACCCACAGTATCTCTCCCCCATTTTGTTCCTCCTGGATCTCTGTGGCCCTTATGTCATTTTTCACATACAGTGCCACTCCTCCTCCCTTCCTGCCTGCTCTGTCTCTTCTGAATATGTTGTAGCCAGGTATGGCCATCTCCCAGTCGTAGTTATCATTACACCAGGTTTCAGTGATGGCCACAATGTCCAGGTCTGACTGCACCATGACAGCCTCCAGATCTTCCATCTTGTTGCTAAGGCTCCTGGCATTTGCACACATAGCTTTCATGATTTGTCCTCCTAGACTGTTTCACTGTTCTACTCCAGCCCCTTCCTTGGTTGTCCTTTATCCCTGGTTCTCCTTGCTGTCTGCCCTTCTGCTGCAGATTTTGCCTTTTCTGCCTATCCACCTCTTGGGCACTAATCTCCATCTTTTGCACTGCTTTTGCAGAGAGATAGCGACTCCTCTGGTTCACTGGTTCCATGCTGGCTAAGCTGGGGTGAGCAAGTAGGTACCCTCCTTGCTGGCCTGCACACCCCTTTGCTAGTTTAAATGCTTGTCAATGTAGCATTTAAACTTATCATTGAGTGCTTGATTCCTCCAGGATAGATGCAGGCTGTCAGGCTTGACAAACCTCCATCCCTCCAGGTGAGTCCCCAGTCACCAATGAATCCAAACCTTCTTCATAGCACCAGTTCTTCAACCATGAGTTAAAGTTCCTGGTGCATGCACTCTATGCTCTCCCTTGCCTCTCGTAGGTAGTACTTCTGAGAAAATGACAGAAGTAGCTACTTGCTTGAGACCCCTCCCCAATTTCCTAAACTCTTCTGAACTTTCTTTGGCTCCCCATTTGCCAGGTCCTTAGTACCTAGGTGGATAATGACATCCAGCTCACCCTCCTGTCTTGCCTTCCAAGTGATCCCCAGGATCTTCCTTCCATCCCTCCATGCTATGGCACCTGGTAGGCACCTCACCTCCCTGTCCTCCCCCTCCTTTGTTCCTAGCTGTATCCCTCTTATGATGGATCATAGTAGGATATTGTATTGCCCTTATTTTTATTTTTAACAGGTTGGGTCAAACCCATTTGTATTTATTCATCATACAACCTTCCAGGTGATGACTGATTGGCAAAGACAGTTTGCCACTATTATTGTGGATAAATATCCACACCTCTGTTGAGAATAAAGTGTTTTCTAACATTTATGCAAACACCTGTTACTAGTCAATTGATAGTTTTTACTGTTGTATGGTCAGGCATCTGCTCCAGCATTGGTCCTACAGTATCATATTATCTTCGTGCTGCCTCTTTCACAGAAGTAGGAGCTTGGGGGGGGAGTGAGGGCTTGAATTATATATATATGTCCACTTTCTGTAACTGATTGCTTACATTATCATCTGTTTTAACAACTGGTGTGCTCGTCGGAGCAAATAATTGTTGGAACTGTTAATGACATAGTTAACTACTAACACGACATTGCATGCCTATATGTTTAACAAATAACAGTCTAGGTATGGTGTCAGCTGTGAATGAACTATTTCATACAGGCTGTACTCACTGATAGAAGGCTTTTATGATTTATCAATGATGAGTCTGTGTAATGCTGCAGCTGCTATGATTCTTAGTGTGATTCACCATATCAATGACATTTCCATAGATATGATATACTGTAAGTCTAGCCTCCTGTACTATACAGGGAGCTCAAGGAAGGGATTGACCCATGCCACCTTACAGTGCACCTACAGTGGTTACAAATACATTAAATTACTTCTGGACCTGACTGAGCTACAGCTAGCAGATCCAGAAATGGGGAGGTGAACCCACTGTCCCTCCAGTAAGAGCACACAAGACAGAAAAATGTGTGTTTGCTAATAACCCATTTGTTGGTTACAAATTAAAAATAAAATATATAGTGTTCATTAACATTATAAACCAGATCAGCCTCTCTGCCTTCACAGTGTGATTTAAAATAACCATAAACAATCTATTTGCAACTGGCGTTATGCCAACAACCAGTACCAGCCAGGTGCAAGGGCCTTGGCCCTCAACTTATATTCAGCTGAGCTGGGGGGGGGACTGTGTACATTGCCATATTCTTTCACATATCCTTTTTGTCTTTTTAGCTCCTGTAAGACAATATTATTTCAATAGTCATTCCTGGACTCTGATGACCAACTTCATTTTAAATGTGATCAATGTTTCAAATGTATTTTCTGCAATGTGCTTAAAATGACTATTGTTTCATTGTCATTATGTTTTCAAATGATGCTGCAGCTTATCAAGTATAAGCTCAGTAAACTGCTCCACATCCATGGATGTTTTGGGGTATTAGGCCCATCTGGGTGACATCTGTCACACCCACATGGGGGGTTAAAAGTACCAACCACTTACACAACAGATTTGTTGTTTTCACAAGCTGAAATGTCCTAATAACACCCCCATGAATGATTATTTCTTTCATAGATACATAGATACATAGACAGTGTCAGCAGATAAGAGCCTATGGCCCACCCAGTCTGCCCATTTGAGCTTGTAAGTTCAGTTTATGTTTTCCTAGAAGTCTGTTGCCCCTTACCTCTGCCCTCCAGAATTCCTTTATGTCTATCCCATGCATTCTTAAATCCCATGATTGTTTCAACCCCCACCACTTCCTCTAGCAGGGTGTTCCACTTGTCCACCACCTGTTTGGGAAGAAATTCTTCCTCATGTTTCCTCTGAATCGTCCTCCCTCCAACTTCATCCCATGCCCTCTAGTCCTGCAACATCTTTTTCGCTTAAAATACTGTATTCCTGCACCCTGTTCCTCCCTGTAAGATACTTGTATGTCTCTATCATATCCCCTCTCTCCCTCCTCTCCTCCAGGCAGTAAATGTTCAGTTCCTTCAACCTGTCTTCATAGGACTTGTGATGCAATCCATGCACCATCTTTGTTGCCCTCCTCTGAACCTTCACTATCCTGTCTATGTCCTTATGTAGGTATGGTCTCTAGAACTGTACACTGTACTCCAAGTGGGGCCTCACTAGTGTCTTGTATAGTGGAATTATGACCTCCCTTTTCCTGCTGGTGATGCCCCTGCCTATACATCCCAGCATCCTATTTGCTTTACCTGCTGCCTTGTCACACTGTTTCCCTACCTTGAGGTCATCAGAGATGATAACCCCAAGATCCCTTTCCTGCTTGGTGCATGCTATGGGTTGTGTGCCACCATTCATACTCCCAAACAAAAGAGATCAGCATTGCTGTCTCATCCAGATTCATTACAACATGATAGCCATGTACACCTGGACATCATAATGGTGGCCCCTAACCAGTCTTACAGACTAAATGGCATACTGCTAGCAATCAATGACAAATCCCTAAGGCCCACCTAGCAAATGGCACACTTCAAGGTAGGCCCTACACCAGAAGGTCATCCACTGGCATCCTGTTTATATGCCAGGCCCAAGCACAACACACATGTTTCTACACCTGTACTGTACTCATACATACATATTTTGTGCTCTATTTCTATATAATACTACTACTACATAGTATCATACACCTCATTCCATTGCTAGCATTGCCGTGTTCCCAACTGTAGTTACCTCAACAGAGACAAAAGCCTACCCAATGTCCCAAGCATAAACCCAGACCAACTAGTGATCTGATTGCTTCATCACTTCTGGGTATCCTTGTATATAATGTGTAATACAGACACAATATGGTAGAATATAAATTCTGCTTCAATACAAACACTTCTAGGTTTCATAGAATCATGTTAGCAGACTCCTTTTGGAATAGAACTGATACATGCTCTAGACCCAGTATCGGAGCACCATATTACTGACTACCTACAGTAGGAGTATTGCACCCCTGATAATGAACCTAACAAAAGGGACATTTTCAAATCCCATAGACGTAACAGGCACTATTGTATACCGCTGTGTTACATGGTGTAAATGGCATACTGCCATATGATAAAGGTTCAAAGTGCATATAACAAGCATAATATTGCACTTTCATTTCATGAGATAGGCTTAAACTAGGCCGAACATCAACTCATAAGCAGGAAAACTATGTTTTTTCTTTCCCTACTGTCACAGCCTCTTCTGAGACTTGGAAACAGGGTGTATTCACAAATGAATAAATGGTATATTCTTATTATTGGACCTCGACCTGCACCTCTGAGTGCATGGCTGAAGCCATCACTTGTCTATGTCACACCACACCATAACTAAAGACATTTCTAATAACCATACCATTTTCCTTCTAACAACAATTATGTGTGTGTTTTGAAAATAAGTTTTACAAGTTTTAGGTTTGTACAGACAGTTACTGGTAAGATCTTCAAGCAACAAATGCATCTTTTCTTCATGGCTGGTTTTGCATATTTGGCCGGTATCTCATGTGAATTGATTATTCTTGTATGGACTGTGCTCTTTGTTGCTCTTTCATGAATTATATTCCTTATGAACTGTCAATATTTGTGCAAAATGTGCTCTTTTTACAAAAATCTATGCCTGTGTGGATATGAGTATTCCATTGAAACAGTCAATGGACAATTTCATGCAACCCTTGCCAAGGCCTTTGCCAATCCAGCCAACCAGCTACACGGACATTACCTTTCTTACTGTACTGGCACACGTCTGCATAACCCCATGTGCCATGTATGCCCCATGGGTTACAAACTTTTGACGAATGACATTTCTAATATAACTACACTGCTTTTTTGGTTATGAACTCAAACCTTATGAACTAGTTCCTCTTTATGGACATTGTTATTACATTCTTTAATCAATAACATATGTCGCCGTCCTGTACACCACCATTATCTGCCTTTTCAACTCTCAATATGGACTGTTCTTTATGAATGGACAGTGACTTTAACACTGTTTTTATGAACAATGTTCTGTGATAATACACATCAACAATTTTTCTTATACACATGTCCAGTGTGGTGTTGACATACCTAGTTTCTGTTTAGTATTTTATGATCTGATCTTCTGTGATTACCTCTGTGTCACCTCCTGAATAGGTCTACTTTCATAATTGCCTTATCTGTATGCTGTAGAATTGTGATTCATTTACATTACAAGTTTTATGTGCTTTGAAAAACAGTTGTTCAAATCAACGTTTTAAAGCTTAATAGTAATTTATATTTGTTTTAACTTACCCACTGCTACACCTTGGCTGTCTGAGGCATACTTTTATCCAGCATCTTGCACGGCTGCAGTTCTTTTACAAGACTTGCACTGCAGGCTTGTTGACACATGCAGATATACCATTACTACCCCTAGCCTTCTTCTTTTTGTTGTGTTGTTGTTTGAGCAAGGCAACAAGGAGGGGACTGTTATGCCTGGGTTACATACCACCAACTGACACACATGTAACTGTAACCTTATACACGTACAAGTATTAGTGCCTTGCACAGTCTTATAATGTTTTATCTTATTTTATTACTTATGTTAGTGTTCTTTATTATATTTGCTATGCTTATATCTGTCTGTAATGCATTTACCTAAATGCTATGTTTCTGCCATATATTCTGTTATACTAATACTCATGCATATTCTGTAGTTTTCCACTATTGTGACACGTTGTATGCTTTTCTGATGACATTGCATCTGTTCTCAGACTCACTGTCTCCAGTGAGACTGATTATTGCAGACTATGAATTTCCATTGGTTAGATATTCAGAGATTCTTCCTTACTTCGCAAATTCATTTCCTATGTAATTGTCCAAGGGTGCCACCTTGTTTACATGCCTTATCCAATGCTGTATGTTTATCATATCTGTAACTGTACACTTGTCAGTCATATATAATTGTATGCACACCAGTTCCCTGGAGGGAGAGAGAGAGAGAGAGACCATCCTTGAGGAATGTTGGGAAATCATCTCCCTTGTGATTTAGCTTCACTTGTTATGGTGTGGGTATGTAATAAATCTTTTTTATTACTTCTACTTGTTGCTATTTCTTTGTACAGCATACCTTACAAAGAACCTAAGCTGTGATCTTTTCACAGTGTAACAAGGGCCTGTTTTCAAAGTTGTCCTGTAATTAAGTATGTTACAATTGCTTTGCCATTTACTGATAGGAAGGGAAAGTCATTATTTAGTATTGACAGTGACAGATGGGGGTACAAACACAATGTATAGACTGAGACAGCAGGGGCCAGATATTCAGATGTTTGCACAGGTGCAAACTTTGTGCTGTGACACTGATAGTACTGCGTTGGTCCCACAGTTTGCTATATCATTGCACTGGCACTATGCACAGAGCACTCAGAACATGGCAGCCCATGAAGTGGGTGTTTAAAGGTGCAGCCCTATGCAGGGCAGTGGGGATGAAGTAGCACAACAAGGGTGGCTGTGGGTGAGCAGTGAGGGCACCAAGGACACACACACACACACACACACACACACAACAAAGTTGCATCAGTAAAAAAATACTTTATTAACAACACATGGCAACATGCCAGAAGAAAAAAGTAACAGGAAGAGTAGACAGGGGAGGGGAGCAACATGAGGTAGCATGAGCTCACAAGTAGTCATGAAGAGGGTGGTTGTGCCAATTCAGCCTCATGGTGCTGGGGGGGTTGAATGGTGCAGGAGGCACTGCTTAGTGCAGGTTTCAGGCCACTGTCACTACTACCTAGACCACCTAAACTGATGTCCTCAAGCTTATGTAGGATGAGGCGCTGCTGTCTCGCCATCCGACTCAGTAGGTCATCCCAATCCTCAAAACATTTTGGCTGCCTACAGTGGTCTGGACTCTTCTATACAACTACTGACAGAAAGTAAAAGGCATCAGCTAGCTGTGCACACAGAATGGGAATACAAGTCCTTCCCATTGTACACTGACACAGTATATCTAGCCATCACATGCACTACCATGCTACTTGGAGAGGACAGCTGACCAGCATTCTCAATGGATTGGATGTGGCACACCATATAAAGCACCACAGACCTGAAGGAATGCCAGCCATGGCATACACACACCATCAGTGTAGATGGGAGATGTATGCCAGTGGCACAGGCACCAGCAGCACTGCACCAGGGTCTACGGGGCAGAGGCATGCCATGGATGCATGGTGGTATGAACACACATCCCATGGCTGCTGACTAGGCATCCCATGCCCTTGCAAACTCATATGTACTTGACACAGACAGCCATGACCCTCCCCAGGTTGCAGCCATGGAAGAGCACAGGCACAAACACATGGGGTACACAACACAGCTGCACAAGGTTGGTAATGGCCAGTGGCACTGTGTTTAGCCCCATGGTGCAGGTTACTGCTGTGGTGGTGTATGTGAGAAGATACAGGACCCACCATGCACCTGTCAGCAAAACATTGTTGTTCATTGCACTAAGGCCAAATGTGGCTGATGTCTCTGATGTTGCTGGTGCATTATAGCTAAATAGCCAGAGTGGATGTGGCCACTGGGATGCCCATAGATGTTCACATGGACCCATCTGGAATGTTCATGTGGATGCTATATACCCTGAAGGGCACCACATGTAGCAGCTGTAGCATACCTGTAAAAGGCTGGAGGGTCACTGTAGTTTCTATAATGATATTGGCAAGGCACTACAGCAGCACAGGGATACTGCTCCCATGTGAGACCCTGGCACCCAGTGATTGACCTCATGGGGCCTGTAGACACTGTCCCAGTGTGCATCCCAACCCTACATTGACCAGGAGATGTTCCCCACTACAGCACCTGTGCAGGGCAACAGTTGTTCATCCCCATCACATCTGACATGTAGCCAGTGCTGCCACATGCACTGGGTAACCATAGCTGAGTTGGCACAGTGTGTCCTAGACACCACTGAGGCTGAGGCCTGAGGCCTGCACTTCTGGCCCCTGGGGAGCACTGCCTACCAGGTGCCCCAGAGCCCATCACTCCATGCCAGTGCAGTGGGCCAGCAGTGCACCACTGGGTTATGCCACAGACCTCATGTGGCACCAGAGACACTAGCAGCACAGGAGAGACACCATGGGTGGCATCTGGGGCACACAGGAGGTCATGGCACTGTACCATTGACACATGGATGGCTGCCTTCCACCACTACACCCTGTGTCCACAGTCCCACCCATATGATGGTAGGGTCCACTACCCATAGGGTGGCCCCACTGTGGCAGTGTGCACCAATGTCATCCCCTGTGGCAGCTGTCCAGTGGCCCACAGTTCTCTTTATTTGCAAAATGAGGGCCTTGGCATGGAATGGGATGAGCACACAGGGGCATACCTGCAGCACAGATGTTGCATGGTGCACCTGCCACCCACATCCCTGGGGTGGTATCCCTACAGTGTTGTCCCAGAATGGTGACAAACAGAGGCACACATTGCCAGATAATGGCACTGGCAACACAGTGTGTACAAGCACTGTACAGGACACATGGTGCTCTACCAGAAATGGTAGGGTCACGGCCACTGCAGAGGTGCCACCAATCCTGGAACTGGGCCGAGTAGGTGACCATGGTTGGGGCATATCCACACCTCCCATTATTATTCTTCCATGCCCAGTACCTCCCAAGGCATGGAATGCCATGGACATGGGGTACTGACACCCAGTGTGCCATGGTCCAGTGACACCCAAGCACAGGCAACCTCGGATGCACTCCTGGGGCACCGTTGTCCCCAGTGACACTGGACTCTCTGACATCCCTCACATATTGCAGTCTCTCACCCCCATAACAGCCTCTGCAGTGGTGACAGGGCACATGCTGCAAGTGCCTCATATAGCCAAGGGGACACCATGAAGGGAGAGGCACACCTCCACAGAAGGCCCATGGCCATGGCCACCACCATGCAACCTTTTGCTGCTCCTATGCATGCACACATGCAACTCTGGGTGCTGCACACACTGTGGTCTACTCATTGGATTGCCTCCCTTCTGAAGATCCACCCTGGGCCCCATCATGGCCTGCTGATGCTTCTTGCGATGCCCTCCTCTGCCTCCCAGTCTGCATCTGCTGCTCCTGAGCCTGTATAGCCTGTGCATTGGGATCCATAGGGCAGGAAAAGGGAGGTGCAGTCAGTTTCTCATAGTGGTAAACAGTGATCCTTCCAGTATACAGTATTCCACAGAACTGCACAGCCACCTGCACCATGGTTCAGCCTCAACATATGCCATGTGCGGGAGCCAGAGCAGTCAGGGCTGCCAGGAACCAGTGGCACAGCCAGTGGCAACATATACCCATGGATTGGCATGTGCACATACAGTATAGCCTCCTGAGGAGTTGTGCATTCACAATGCATGCTAACCTGTGTATTGGCCGCTACCATGGTTAGACTGGGGTACACGTGCCCCACATGGGTTGCTGACACCGATTCCCACCTGGACATCCAATAGGGGTTGTCCAGGGAATACATGAACATCAGACCCCTGCAATAATATGCTATAGCCCTGTGTTCATTGCCTAAAGGGAAGTAAAGTGTCCATAGATGTACAATAGAGCTGAGCACACAATGGCTGCCAGAGTCTAGAGTGTGGCCAGCTATGTAATAGAGGGGGATGATATGACACTATCCAAGTCCTGGTGAGCTAGTTTGATTGTGGATGGTGCCCACACTGACCCTGGTTCTCCTAACATAGCATGCCAGCCTTAGCCCTTATGTAGGCATTGACTGTATGGGTATGTATGGTA
Organism: Neoceratodus forsteri; assembly: GCA_016271365.2. NCBI lineage: Eukaryota > Metazoa > Chordata > Ceratodontiformes > Ceratodontidae > Neoceratodus > Neoceratodus forsteri. Next base: position 1,281,505,788 of record CM057452.1, read on the forward strand.
CATGATAGGGGCAAAGTGGCAGCACCACCAAGGGCCCTGGATGCCATGGTGTGTGCCCTCACATAGTTTGGTACATGGCTGGATCCCCCATGGTCAAGTTGCACCCACTGCAATCCCTGGCTAATGTGGTTCCATGGTCCTGTGGTCCACAACAGTCACAGCATATGATAAGCCAGGGAACAGCACCATGTCCTGCTGAATATAGCCCCCAGGGCAGCCACAGGAAGACCGCATGTGGAAATTGATCTTGCCATTGTTGTGATAGGCAGTGGCATGGTAGGGACCCTGTATGCAGCAAACAGACCCAGCCAGCTGCTCCTTTCCACTCTACAGATGGCTGTCACACACATGCCCCTGCTGCCATGGCCAGGCCACTTTGTAGTGACCTACTGTGAGCCCCCAGGCAACCATGGTGATGCAGGTCATGCATAGGACAGACTGATGTCCCAAGGATTAGGGCTGCTGGCCAGCAACATATGGCTGGTGTGCCGTGCTGTCTTCAACTTTAACTTTGGTTTTATGAGGCTATACCTTTAGGAGTTCCAACAACTGTTATCTTATGACCGATCTGTTGCAACAAGCAAAGATGTTGAAGAAGGCGGCAGTGGTGAGCCAGCCGTTGCAGCAGTTTTTGTAGCATTGTTATAATTATCTTTTTATTCTTTTTATGTTTAGTAGTGCGTTTATATAGTTTTGTTTTTGATATTTTTTGAGACTGGTTGTGACTCTTTCCCTGTGTTTATGTGGGATTGTGTGATCTGGACAGAAGATTGGCCTTAATGTTATTTTTCTTGGACTGGCCTCTGGATATCGGAATTGACAAAGGTGGAAAGTCGTGAAGTGAAATTGACCCGAAAAAGCATTGGGGAGGCTAGTACTTTGCTAATTCTTGGGGGTCACAGGGGGACCATGTGATCTGGAGTGTAATTGGCATTTCAGCCCCCCTGGATTGGTGTGGAGCACTGGCATTGGTGAAAGTTTGTTGGAGCGGAACCATTGTGGAATTTGGCTAATACCTGCAGTGGGGAGACTGTGAGTAAAAGCATTGTCTAACCATCGGTTGCCTGCTGCTGAGATTAACTTTAAATGCCAGTGGACCTTGTCAGGGAATTTGCAGAGTTCTGTGAATGTTGAATTTTGGACTACTGAAGACTGAGGGCAGTCCTGGGGTGAAGGGGTTCCCTGTCTTCCACTGGTCTTAGTGCTGTTCCTGGTCACGGCTTCTACGACCGAGCGGGTATTGTCTGGGTCTGCCCCAGGAAGCTGGGGGTGTTACCCAGAGCTTTCCTAAGGGGCCTCCTGGCTGGTCATGCTGACCTGCTTTGAGGCTGCTGTAACTGCGGGTCGTGGGTAGTTTGATCGGGGCTTGTTTGTGGCAGTGGGAGGGGAATCCCTTTCTCTTCAGCCTGCTACAGCTTGCGTTCTGGCCTTTTGTCTGGGATATAAATATCAAGAAATGGTTCCCCTCCTTTTGCTGGATTGAATTGTGACTCCCCGGTGGTGAGAGGACCTGGGGTTTACAAACTCTTCTATGACTTATCTTGTACATATGAGGATTTATTAACCCTCTTGGAGCTGGATTAAGAAATATTTTTTCAATTAAAAGTAGGGAGTGACTGGTACTCTGATTGCTCTTGAAGAATTTGTTGTTAGTGGAGCCTTGTTTGGCTTCCGTGTGATTTGTATATCATTTTGGACTTTGGGAGATGATTATTTGGATTTAGGAAGGTCAAGTATTAATGTTCTAATAGAGCTAACCCCTGCTTTATGTATTGGGAAGGCCTGGATGGGTCCTTGGGTTTTTATATTTTAGTTATAATTTTGTATGTTATTGTCAGACCTTTTTTCTGACCGGAACCTACTCTATTGTATGATTTTAGTTCCGCGCAGTGAGAGTGCCCGGGGGCTAAGTCGACTTGCAGTGTGGGTGCTTGTCCTCTCAGACAATTTATTTATTTACTTGTTATTTATTGTTTATTTCTTTTTATTTTTTTCCAGAAAGTGGGTTCCATTTGAGAAATTTTGGATTGTCAGATTATTTGGGTTTGGGATTTTGTCGTTTTGGGTTGTTTAATTTGGTGGGTTAATTGCTATTTTTACTTAGGGGGTGGGATTTTTAGTTTTGGTTAGAGTAAGAGATCATTATCTTGCCTCATGTTGAAGGACGGGGATACTTATTATTATCCCACCCCCCCCGTCATGTGCTATTCATCCTCCACCCTTCATGCCCTTCACCCCTTTTTCCCCCTCCCTTAGCTTTTTCAGTCTATCAGTGCTGTCGGGCCTTGGGAATTGCCCGTAGGAGGACGGGGAGGGGGAGGGGTGGAGGGCATGAACAGTGGAGGATGGTCAAGGGTAGCACTTGCATCGGGACTGTAAAGCCCAGAAGACAGCCTGGGGCAAAATGGAGGTCTGAATGGGGGTTTCCCTGTTTGACCCCCATACCTAAGGGCACCATCATTAGTAATGATGGGCCGGTAGCCGGGGCTTTCCCAGGGGATCTGTCCAACTCGGACGGTGTTATGCAATGCCAGATCCATTGTGAATAAGACTGCTATTATGGCCGACTTGGTGAGTACAGTGGATCTGACTTGCATCACCAAGACCAGGCTGGATGGTAATGCTGGCCCCATTCTTGAGGCAGCAGTTCCAGCTGGGTATTCAGTGATTCACCCTCCGAGATTGGACCACAGGGGTGAGGGGGGTTGCGGTCTGTTTCAAGACCAAATTGGTTCTTATCAGTGTGCCAATTGAGAAGACCAGATAATTTGAATGTGTCATAGTGGCAGGTGGGGGCTATAGACTGGCCCTCGTCTACCATCCACCTGGAGACTGGGAGACATTCCTTAAGGAAGTGGCAGACTTCGTCATTGACCTGGTATTGGAGTCCCCCAGCTTGATGGTGCTGGGCTACTTCAATGCCTGGATCAACGATGAACTCTTGCAATTTGGACAACACTTCCTCCAATTGATGAATTCATTGGTCCTCTCACAGGTGGTTACCTCTGCCACTCACAAATGCAGCCATTCCCTTGACCTGGTCTTCCTCCTGGGAATAGAGGCCTCCACCGTGGGGGTGGAACCCATCGAATGGTCTGACCATCACACTGTGAGATTCAATTTTGGCACCCCCCTGCATAGACCAACCCCTGTGGAGATGGTCAAGTACCGCCCTTTATGGGATGTGACTCCCAATGGTCTAACTGAGGCACTTGACCTATAATAAGGCCATTACCTCTGCTCTGGATTCCATTGCTCCATTTCGTGTGCATCCTCTATCCCTTCTCCCTCGGTCCCCATGGTTTGATGGGGACGTGTGGGAGAAGCGGTGTTTAGGATGCAGGTTAGAGAGATGTTGGCGGAAATCCTGCTTGAATGCTGACCATCTTAGACTGCAAGATCATTATCAACTCTATCAGTCAGCAATTACCCATAAGAAGGCAGTGTTCCTGTCCGGGGAAATTGCTGCTGCACAGAACTGACAGGATCAGCTCTTTCGAACCATGGACAGACTGTGCAACCCATCCTGTCTACAGGTTCTTAGAGCCTTTTCACAATCTCAGTGTGATGAGCTTGCTCAGTTCTTTGCGGATAAGGTGGAAGACATTAGGGAGGAGATCCATGCAACACTCTCTGTGGGAAGGGCCATGGACCCGTCCTTGGTCACTTTCCCTTCTCATTCCTGGAATCTCTTCAAAAGGCCGGATATCAAAGATGTTATGAGGATTTTCCAAGGTATGCACACTACATCCTGTAGTTTAGATCCGGGTCCCACAGCCTTGATTATGGGCTGTGGGGAGATTATCATCCCGGTTTTAGCGAGGATAGTCTGGTGCTCCTTAGACTCTGGTGAATATCCCAGCTCCCTGAAGGAGGCTGTGGTGACACCTGTGTTGAAGAAGACTTCTTTGGACCCTGACTCCCTCGCTAACTACAGACCTATCTCAAACCTTTCCTTCATTGGGAAGGTAATTGAGAAAGTAGTGGCTACTCAGTTAGACAACCATTTGTCCATCCGTAGCATCTACGATCCTCTCCAATCCGGTTTTAGAAAGAGGCATAGCACCAAGACTGCGCTGGTTCAGGTGCTCAATGATCTCCTGATGGCGAGAGACCAGAAAAAAATGGTCCATTTTAGTCCTGTTGGATTTGTCATCAGCATTTGACACTGTAGACCACGGGGTGCTGCTTGAGTGTCTGGAAAACATCTGTGGGCTTTCAGGTTTGGTCCACAGATGGTTTACGTCTTTCCTCACTGGTAGAACACAGAGAGTGGTGTCTGGGGCATTTTCCTCTGACCCTATCTCTCTGTCCTGTGGGTTCCATGGGGCTCAGTGCTGTCCCCCATGTTGTTTGCAGTGTACATGCTTCCCCTCGGAGACATTGTAAGATGGTATGGGCTGGAGTTTCATTGTTATGCCAATGATGCTCAGCTCTACCTGTCTTTTGCACCCGACCAGAAAGGAGCACTTTCAGTGTTTAATAACTGTCTTGATGAAATCCAAGGATGGATGAGGTCCAGCTGGCTGAAGCTGATATCTGGAAAGATGGAGGTGATGGTCATGGATCCTGGTCGCTGGATAGAGGGGTTGGGGACAGACCATCCCTCAGGTTTATTCCTGGAAGCAGTTGAGCTTCCTATCTCTGAAAAGGTGTGCGACCTAGGGGTAATTCTTGACGATCGGCTGACACTGCATGTGCAAGTGTCAGCTGTCATTAGGCTATCCTTTTACCATCTTAGGAACATCGCTAGGATCAAGCACCTTGTTCCGTCTGGAGACCTACCCATGTTGATCCACACCTTTGTGCCCTTGCACTTGGACTACTGCAATTCCCTTTACTTTGGGCTTCCAGGGGTTGATATCCACTGCTTACAGCTGGTGCAGAACTCCGCAGCCCGGTTGTTAACTGGGATGCCTCGTTCCTCCCATATTACCCCGGTGCTGCGGGGTCTGCACAGGCTGCTGGTTCAGTGGCGGATCTCCTTTAAAGTCGGCTTGATGACTTACAAAGCCCTGCATGGTCTGGGCCCTGACTACCTGAAAGAGCTTCTAGTTCATTACATCCTGGAGTGACCGCTCCGCTCAGCCAACAAGGGGTTGCTAGAGGTTCCAAGGGTAGTTTTGAAATCTTCTGGTGCTTGGGCTTTTGTATTCGCAGCACTGACCCTTTGGAATTCTCTACCCTGTTGGATTAAAGAGTGCATGACAGTGGGGGGCTTTAAAAAGCTTTGAAATCTTTTCTGTGGAGAAAAACGTTTGGGGAAGATATTGAATCAATCTGATTTTATTATTTATTATGTGGATGTTATTACTTATTTTATTGAATTTTATGATATGTTATTTGGATGTATTTTAAAGCCTGTTCTGCACCTTAATTTTTTGAAAGGCACAATAAAAATAAAGATTATTATATTATTATTATGTGTTGAGCTGCTTGTGCTTCCCTCCAGTCAGCCTGTTTGTTAGCAGACCTGATGATTGTACCCACTTTTCTACTTTTGGTATCAAATATGATACCGTCTTTGAAGTGATCCGCCACTTTTGACTACAAGCTCTGTGGGTCATAATTTGTTTCATGCCCACTACACTCCACAAGAATGTCCATGTACCCTTTGTGTAGAGATAGCAATGATTCTTTTTGCATTCCATTAACAATGATGCACTGCACATACTTAACAATTCTAGAAATGGCAACCTGCTGACTGCCCCTCAACTGACTGTATTCACATTTTGTAACTGTGCCCTTTATTCATTCTGCCTTTCTTACATACTTGTTCTTACAACTGTTGTGGTACTTCACTTCTTTGGCTATGAGATCAGTACTGCCTACCATCATATCCATTTGTCGATTGTCCATTTCTTTTGCTGCGTTTTTTATGCTGTCTGTGGCCCCATAAGTTACACATGTTGTAGGACATTCAAAAGTCTTCTTTGATGCCTTAGGATTCCTTTTCCTGTATGATTTGCAATATACATTCATTTGGGAATATGCCTGATGTAGATACTAACATACTAAAATGCCAGCAGAATAGACCTAATGGTCTTTCGTGTCTGCTTGTTTGGTCAGCCCCCACCCTGGGAGCTGACCTTGCTGCCCCCCTTTCCTTCTCTGGCTTCTTCATTCCCAGTTCCAGATATTCTCACTGCATTGGATTTTGCTTCCAGAACCCTTCCCCTGTACCTGTCCCACCCCCTCTTGAACCCTTCCACCATCTCTGCCTCCACCAGTCCCCTGGGCAGTGCATTCCATGGCTCCACCGCCCTCTCAGTGAAGTAGCACCTCCTCCTTTCTCCCCTGAATCTTCCCCCCTCCAGCTTCCACCCATGCCCTTTAGTTGTTCCCTCCTCCTTCCTTCGAAGCACCCTGACTGCTCCTCCCCTATTTACTCCCTTCGTGTACCTGAAAACCTCTATCATGTCCCCCCGGTCCCTTCTCTCTTCTAATGTGTACATATTTAGCTCTTCAAGCCTCTCCCCATAGGTCCTGTCTCCCAGGCCCCAAATCATTTTGGTTGCCCTCGTCTGGACCCTCTCCAGGAGTTTAATGTCTCTCTTTAAGTGTGGCCTCCAAAACTGCACTCAGTACTCGAGGTGTGGCCTCACCAAGCAGTTATACAGAGAGAGTATCACTTCCCTCCTTCTGGAGGTGATCCCCCTAGCGATGCATCCCAGCATCCTGTTGGCCTTGGCTGCTGTCCTCCTACAAGTCTCTGAGTTATTCATCTTGACATCCACCATAGATGCTGCAGATTCAGATACAGCACTATGAACTTGGGAGTGAAGTAATTTTGCTGGATAACTCTTTACAATGTCTTTTTTAAAAGTTTCATCAGCTGCAAGTTTACCGGAACTCATATGCAGTGAAGTACTTGTAGCAGATATAATGATACCCATGACTGCTGGAGTAATGTTCAGGCAATTCAAGACACACCATTTTGTACTTTGACAGTGTTTGACTAGAAAGCCTTTCCTTTGCATCAACACCTTTTTTCCAATGAGCATCATCAAAAGGTTGCAGGTCTCCATGGTGTGTGCTCCCTCCTGGATCAGTGTGTAGGATGCATCGCCTCTGCAGTTTGTGAGAAGTCTTGCTAGCCATATCAGAAACACTAAATAAATTACACTAATAACTAAGTAAACTGAGTCTATTAAATAAATTAGACAAATTAAATAAGTAAACCGAGTCTATTACACAAATGTAAAACTTTTAGTTAATCTTAAGAACATGCATTTTCCAAGAAAACATAAAACTATGGATGAATAAGAGTAGTAAATCTGAGTTCTACACACTTTTTTACATAAGAAACAGTCATTAAACCTTTCATACCTAGACACATAGATAAATGCACCTGGCTCTTGGACTAACAGTGTACTAGTGACAGAGGAAACATTTGAGGCACAATCGGGGTGTCCCTGTACATTATGGACAGTTGACAGGTATGCACCAGCCTACCACCTGGCTATACCTACCTGGCTTGGGCATGGTGCTACTGGCGACCGTATCCTGCAGTTCATGCAGCATGCATGCCTCTTTCCACTGCAGGTCACTGAACCGATGGTGGCATTGGTCCCCAGTTTGAGTAATCCCCAATGTGAGGTCAGGCAACAGCCACCAAGGCCCAGACCTTGCACAAGGCCTGTCCACTCCAGACATCTCTCTGGGCAGCTCCTCTTTCCTGTCCATCACAAGATCCACACGGTTGACCACCTCAACAGATAACCACAAGTGTTTCCACTGCTTGACAGCATGGTGTTGTCGCAAACTCATAATTGCTGCCTTGATGTGCTGCACTCTTCCTGGCATGCTGCTCCCAAGTTCAGGTCCTGTGCTGCATTTGTACTGTACAATTAATACATGGTGCTGGGCAATGCATTAATGTACTGTGCAGTACACCCGTCGAGGGGCGGGCCTGTGGTACATGACTGGCATGGGTCACCACTGCATAGACTGCACATGTGGGCCTGGCACATTCAGCGTGCTGCACAACATGCATGTGCAGCTCTGATGGGCTTGAGTCTGCATGGCCTATTGATGTCATTGGTGGAACACATCATCATGCCTGTGCACCATCCAGACTGTGCACAACCATGTGTGCAGTGCAACAACGTGCACAGGTACTACTCTGGTTAGCGCTGTGTGCAGCCATGCAATATTCAGCCAGGGTATGAAAGTGAGGTCACTGGGCCATCCATGGGCTAAAGGCCATATTAACATTTCATTATAGGCAGGTCTGCATACATTAGTATGCCCGATGTGTGAGCCATTTAAGGGAGCCTAGAGCACCACTTAGAAAGTACAATGGAACCACATGCCAACGGAGGTAAGTGTACAGGGAGCACATGGGGGTGTGTGGTGTGTGCGGTCAACTGTGTTTTTGGTACTCAGAGCATGCCCCTTAGATGCATGGCCAGAATAAAACCACCCCAATGATTCTCATATACACAAGGGGCAAGAGCCATGACCAGAGAGTCATGGACCCACATGCAGGGCCATAGTAGGTATCATGCCATAGTCAGGGCCCCGTGTTTACTGCGGCAAAGTGGACCTACATTCTGCGGCAGGACCTCATACTTTCTGTGGCAGAACAACTGCTGATTCTGAGGTCATTCTGCGGCAGATAAATTGTTGTTAAACAGCATACCTTCAAAAGGATTAGGTCTTAGTTAACCCTTTGACTGCCTTAGTGCAGCCACTCTGCTACACAGAAATTGGAACAGCGGGCCATTTTAACAGTATGTAGTCTTCTTACCACAAATATTAAACTGCAATAACCCAAACCTGGCGCAGCCATGGGCATCAGTGTTCTCTTTTAATTAATTTTTCCTCCCACCCCAAATGTGAAGGCTTATCTGTTGTTCTTCTGGAAGTTGGTGGCCTTTGCTGTTCTCCTAGGCTATAATCAGAGGAGGACATACACACTTAGCTAAAACTACACAGAAGGCAAAACCTGCTTGGATTTCTTCAGGTTTGTATTTACATTTAGTAGTTTTAAAGAGATGCTCCAACTTGAAAGTCATTTTTTTTTCTGTTTTTGATCAACATTCTTTTAGATTATTGTTTTTTTAAACTAGGAATACCCCAATTGCCTTGCAACAAACATGCTGAGTGCAGTGTGCAAATCTGTGTTTTTTTTTGGGGGTGGAATTGTCTTCCTATAACAGTGAAAGATGGTATAACTTGCAGTGTCTGTAAGATTTGTTGACTCCTGATTTATGTTTTGGGGACACACTAAAAAATGCAAGCAACTTATTCTTATTAAGCTGGAGTAACCTTGGTCAGCATGTTCTCTTCTCCTCACAACTCAGGGGGTTGTGGTGTTCTTCAGTAAGTGACCCTCATTTCACTTATGTATAGCAGCAATCAAACTCTCCATTCCAATTTTTTTCCATACCTGTTTGCTCCAGTTCTAGTATACCCTGGTCCCAACTCTGCTGCAGCTGGGCAACTTGACCCTTCTTAAGAATTGAGCTTGATGCCACCACCACTTAGGCTGCAGGTTCAAATCTGCCATGAAATTACTCTCACACTTGCAGATACAGATCTATGGCCTACAAATCAAAACTGTGATCAATGCACACCAGTGGGGACTGAGTCCTCTGCTCAGTCTGCCACCAGCCTTATGTTTCTGCAGTCAGCTCCTCCTCCGATACCTGTCACCACACCAAGATTGATTCCGCCTCCATGGGCACCACTGACTCTTCTCACTTCTTGACTACTGCTCGCCTTCCAATTAATCCTATTAAATTTAACTTCCAAGAATTCAGAGTGTACCGTGTGCAGCCTCACCATGAAAAATTAACATGGCTGAGCTAGCCACACCTACACCTACACGGCAGTAAATCATAACTGCCGTGGACCTAATCAAGCTCTGCTTCTGTTGCATCTGTGCCCCCTTCCCCCAAAAAAACTACTGGCTGGATGGAGTCATGTAACGAGCCAGCATGAGTCAAGATGCCATGTGGCCACTAGCTTTTCGACTTTGTAGTGGATGGCATCAGTTTGCTGCCCCTTCTAATGAGCATGAATGCCGTGGCATACTTAACATATCAGAAGCTGTGCCCTTGCCTTGCATGATCGCATAGCATAGCTAACATTTCTGTGACTGTGTGGCTGGTTTTCCTGATTTCTGCGGCAAGTACTGATTTCTGTGGCCAACCCTGATTTCTGAGGCCACTGCTGCAACTGCAGAATCGCAGAAAACTTGGGGCCCTGGCCATAGTCCCTCACTTACCTCTCAACCACCTGCCCCATAGATCAGGGACAGGGTGACAAGAAATCAGGGACAAATTAACACAATCAGAGACACATCTTAACCAATGAATGTTGCCTCTCAGAACACCCTGTAAGCAGTGTGGCCTAATATACAAGACACAGTCCGATGGAATTCCATACCATAACAATAATGTTGCCCATCAGTTTATGCTGCACAGCCCACTCACTAGTAACAGAAACTACAGGTTTATATGGGACAAATGACCAATTTGAGGCCAAAGCATGAACATTCCTGGCAATCAGAGACATTTGAGAGTTGCAGCCCAGTGGTAGGCTACAGGCTGTGGGGAGCCAATGGCATACCATACCAACAGTCCACCCCTACATGGGGCACATAGGATGTTGCTCAGTGAATCATGGGAACACACAGTGGAACACTGCTGCACAGGTGTGCTGTGTGCTGGGCCACAGTGATCCCCTGTTTTGCTATGGTCCCAGAGTTGTGTGCTTTGGAAGTGTAGCATTGTCACCTGCTGTGCTGCTCATCAGTACTCATACGTAGACTCACTGTGAGGAGGACGTATGCCAGTGGTCCAGGGATGTGTGACGCCCTCACATGGACCAGTGTCCCCCATCCTGTGGGACAATTGTGGAGTATGGTGCTCTGTGCCTTTTGTTTCCATGGAAGAGGGTTGGATGTGTGTCAGTCTGTGTCCTGTGTGGCCAGGGGAGGCAACAGCAGGGAACTATGTGAGGACCTTGACCCCACAGAATGTTCCAAAACTGTCCCTGTGCTCAGGCACAGTGTCTAAGTAACATGGTGTGGACATGCAGGCCTCCACCCTCTCACCATCCCAAACTGACCTGGCTTGCCAGGGAGGATGTAGGGTTCAATTATCCCTGTAGACAGTGCAGGAGACCTGTAAAATCCAGGACAACTGGTAGTAATGGGGTCTGCATTTAGTGGGTAGGAGTTGCTGTCTTCCATTGCATCATGATTGCACTGGCCCATGCCGCAGGGGGCTGACACCGGGCCCAACAGCCCTGCAGGGTGGGTGGTGTAACAGGACTGGTGGCTGCCTATGCCTGTGTGTCCACAGTGGATGGCCTCTCCACGTGTGCTCCTGGTCACCAATGCATATGACGCAGCTATATTTAGACACTGCCTCTACATCAGTGGGCCTGGGTCTGCAATGTTCTAGAACTTTCCATGTTGTTTACTGCTGACCTCAGCAGTATATGTCCCCATGTATGTGCTATATCATCATGGCACCTGTGTCCATGGGCCCCTGACCCAGGCACTGTACAGTGCAGGCTGTACTGTGCAGGAGTGTGGGCACTGCCACAGTGGCATTTCTCAGCAGGGTGCATCTCAGTCCCCATTTTCTATGGGCACTTGTCCAGTGGGGGTATCCTCCATCCTATTTCAGCATATGTGGGTCTGCATGCCAGCAGCAGTGGCCATGATGGTCAGGTGCTGGTTTGACTTGGAGGCCTTGGCACAGTCATGCAGTGTGCACTGTCTATCCAATCACTGCTGGTGAATCATGACCACTGGTTTCCACAGTGTGGTGTCATACATACCTAAAGGTGTGCTGTGGGCAAGTCAGCAATCCCTCAGCCCAGCAATGCTGCATACAGCAGTTGGGTCACCCTGTTACAGACAGATGCCCCAGTGGGAGGTCCAGGGGTGCATGAGCAACTGGCACTGTCTAACCAAGGCTGTCTGTCACCAGTGACAATGCCGGCCACCTGCATGGATGGGTCAATTTCAATTGTATCCCTGCTGCAGCAGGGCAGGCATGTGTGGGATGCATCCGGGGTGTACACTGTGTGGGGCAGCCAGGTTGTGGGCAGTCGGCTGTGTGATGATCTTTTTATCCTCAAGTTACCTGTGTTGCACTCATTTCTCAGGTGGGTACCATGGACAACGGTGACAGACTGGCCCACTGCTTAAGAGCAGAAGAACTAGAAACACTGGCACAGGCTTACAAGGCCAGGGAAGAGATAATGTCCTGCTGAAAGAGAGCTGATGCCCATGCCTCGCAGGCCAGGGAGAAGACAGCAGAGGAAGTGAAGGCTGTAGGTGGCAGAGGTAGGCCTGTGGGGGCAGTGAGAAATCCGTTCCGGGATCTAAGGAGGCGCATAAAGGAAATCATGGTGATGGATCACTGAGAGCTGCATGACATGAGTGGGGGCCAACAAGTATTTAGGGCTGCCACGTCCCTGGATCCTCTTGAGAAGGGCATAACATCCACACTACTGCCGATGAGGTTACAGGGGTGCTGGGTAGCAGTTATGCATCCCAGCCCAGGCCCACCCAGACATGTAATTATGTGCATGTGTCATCCTCTCATGGACAGGAGAGGTGGTGAGATTGTCCACCAGCTGGGTGTATGACATGGCCATGGATGATGCTGGCATGGGGTGTTGGCATTATTACCATGTCCCTGCAACCACACAGTTGCCACCCATGTGCATGCCCATGGCTGTGCCCCACAGTGCCCCACCCATATTCCTCCTTGGGTGAGGATAGCTACACCCCCTCTGCTGGTGAGGTGTGCCTGGACCACTTCAGATTTGGGTGCAGTGGTGTTGAATGTGTTGTCACAAGTGGTGGGGTGTGGGACCACTATTGGTGGGTATGTGGCCATTGATAGTGGGTTGTTTTCACCAAGATATGGGCTATTCTGTCACATGTGGGGTGTGTGCACAGTGGTGATGAGCCATAATGGCACTGACACAGTGCCTGCTTACCAAAAGTGGTGGATGTGTTCCCTGTGTAGGTTTGCGTCTCTCCCTGAGGGTCCAGTCTCTTCACTACACACACTGTATTACTGCATACCACTGTACATTGGGGCATAGATGCCTCCTCAGCCTATACAGCATTGTGGCCACTGTGACCCTGACTATTTCCACTGTCCTCTCCCTACAGCAGAGCCCATGGAGTCAGACCCAGAGGAGGAGGATACCTCAGGACTATCCTGGCATGTGCTGTTCCTGTCACCCACCAATACACACTGCCAGGAGGACTTCAGCAAAGAAGTCCTTGAGGAGGATAATGACAAGACCTACATCAAAAGCTTGCAGCAGGCCGGGCTGACACCAGACTGGGACAGGTGGTCCACCACAGCTAGTGCCCACCCCAACAGGGAATCACCACACTCTTCATGTAGCCTGCAGACCACACAGATGCTGCCCACTGTAGTCCCTGGCACAGTGGTGACCAGGACACCCCATGGCCCCAATGCCACCCTGCCACCCGTATAGACCCTGGGATTGTGAGGTGTACCTGATTCACCTTGGATTTGGGTGCAGTGGTGTTGTGTGCATTGTCATGGATGGTGGGGTGTGGTATGACCGGCGGTGGGTGAGTGGCCATTGATAGTGTTGTGTGTCCACCTAGGTATGGGCTAGTCTGTCACAAGTGGGATGTGTGCACAGTGGTGATGGACCGTAATGGCACTGGTGCAGTGCCTGCTCCCCCCTAGGTGGTGGGTGTGTTCCCTGAGTAGGTTTGTGTCTCTCCCTGCCGGGTCCAGTTTCTTCACTGCACACACCATGTTGGTGCATGGCACTGTCCGCCAAAGGATGAATGCCACCTCAGCCTCATGGGTGCTGCCCATCGAAATCTCTAGCACCACTATGACCAGAACACCCCAGGGGCCCCACTGCCACCACTTCCACCATCCTACCTGGCCCCACTGACAGTGTTGGCCATGCAACCAGTGTGCCTCCCCAGGAAGGATCCATCGGCATGCTTACAGCCTTGTCACCTCCACACCCATCACAATGGTTCACACAAAGCTGACTCGTTGCAACAAACTCAATCCACCATATCTTTACTGTTGTGACCCCAGCCCATTCATTACAGATGGGTGTAGCTTCACCCTGTTCCACAGGACAGTCCTTGGTGGCACTAGAATGCATCAGAGGCCACCAAACAGCTGCTGAGGATCACCTTGAAGGCACAGACAGCAGAACAGTTGGAGCTGACACACTTCTCTGCCATATGCTGCATGAGGACATGCAGCACGTTGAGCATTGGGCAGGGTCTGAGAAGCCATGCTTTTGGCTGCCCACAGGTGCTGTGCAGGAGAACACATCCATGGTGTCAGACACTGTGAGGGCTAACCATGGCTCTTGTCCCTATCAGCAGCCCCACGTCCACGGTGGACACCATGGCATACACCAACGCCACAGGATGCCGGGACAAGCATACCCAGTATGACCAGGATGGCTAGTTCCCAGAGGACAACATGCAGACTGGGTCACACCCTCACCCTTGCCAAAGGTGGTACCCCATGGACCCACATCCTGGGGCAAGTGACACCATCACTATGGGCATCCCTTATTATGTTGCTGTGGTCCATCCAGCAGCCATACCAGTGGCTGTACAGGAAGTTGGTCTGTACCTGTGTGTTGCTTGGAGATAGATGTAGGTAGCACATGGTCACCCCCTCTACCAGAGTGTCCCTCCACCCCCACACAATGCCCACCCACTCCCAACTGCCATGTGTCATGGCCACAACCATCCATTCCCAGCATGTCTGGCTTGGCATATAGCCCCAACTCCACCTGGCTCGTGGGTATTCCTTTCAATCTTATTGTTTTCCCTAATATTGCTTATGTCAGTGCATCCCCATGTGACAGTCCCATGATGGTAGACCAGTACTGCACTGCACGCAGGCCTCCACCATCCCGATTTGCCTTTGTCTATGTTGGCAGCCCTGGACCACCAGTCTCCATGGCAGACACTATGTGTATTCTACACTGCCACCCCCCCCCCCCACAACCTGTAGTATGGTCTTTTGTGTTATACACATCATGTTTTCTCCTTTGTTGTGTGTACTGCACTGCTCTTATTGCTGCTGACGTTGTTATTTGTGGTGCCCTGTCTGTCTCATAATACATCACTGAACTATGCAACATTGTCCACTCTGTTTTTTACTCACCTCCCTGGTCCATAGCTGTCATGTATGATGTGGGCTCTGTACACCTGGGCTCTCCTGGCCATTCTTGGGTCTCACCTGTCGAGTTTCTCCAGTATCCCCTGCTCCTCTGGCTCTGTATCGGAGGCACTTTGTACCTCTGTGACTAGTAGGCATTTTCCACTGGTAAGCTCCAGGCTGTATAGTATACAACAAGCTAGGAATGTGGCAAAGCCTTGTGAGGTGTATACTGTAGGGCACCACTAGACTGGTCCAGGCACTTGAACCGCATCTTGAGCATGCCAAAGACATGCTCTATGATGTTGAGTGTAGAGGTGTGTGCCACATAGTACCTGTCCTCTGCTATGGATGCGGGGTGAAGGACACGTGTGAGGAACCAGGTGTACAAAGGATTGGAACGCTCCCCTGTGAAGGGAAGAGCATATGTTAGTGTGATATGACAGCTTTGCCAGTTGCACAATGCTGACACCAACCACCCAATGGTCTATCCTGTGTGCCTGCCGACCCTAGTTTGCCCAGACCCTGCTGTACATATGGGGTTCTCCACCTTCAAAACCCCAGGAGAGGCATTTTTTTTGGGGGGGTGCTGGAACATGTACTCACCAACAAGGTGTCCACTGGAGAGATATCCACCTTCAGATCTCTGACACAGGATGGAAGTGTGTCATATGAAGGCATCGTGAACAATGCCTGCGTACCAAGCCAGGATGTTGGTGATGCACCCTGTAGTACTGCACACCACCTGGCAATTGTTGGAGTGATACCCTTTCCTATTTGGGGAGGCATCCACCCCATCACTGGTGGATGATCAAATGGCAACATGGGTGCAGTCAAAGGCACCGAGTACAGCTGGTGGGTGTGCAACTAGATGGAACTGCTGTATGGTTGCTGTGGTCTCTGCCTGGGTGCCGAGGAATATGAATAACTTGTCAGCATCTTCCAGTGGTGTGTCTAGGAATGGTCCCTTTAGGCACAAGGATGCCAACTGGAGGGTGTCCCCACTGATGTCTGGAATGTTCCTATGGCCAGGAAACACATTGAAGCAGTCACCTTCCACTCCACAGACAATGCATGGCTGTGGTGGCTATCACTGTGGAGGTGGTAATTCCAGAGGTCACAGAGCTGCCTGACCATAAGCTTGTTCAACCTGCCCTGACCCATGAGCTGTTCATCATTTAGGACCTTGAATGGAATGTGACTCATGCACAGTAACATCTGTGTGCAGCATTGCACTTCTGCAGTCTACGTATGGGAACAGGATGGGCATCTGTCCTGTCCTTCTACTGTACAGTCTCTTCCAGCATGTGTGGTAGGTGTGCTCCCTTGAAAACCATCTTGGCTTGTTGGCTGCAGTGTCTCTGCCTGCCCCTGGGGTTTGCTCAGGTTTAAGTCAGCCTTAATATAGACAGTAATAGTGTGGCACTAAGTGTACTATGCGAACCCAGTTGTGCAGCACTACCACTCTGAATATCACATGTGCTGGTATGTGTGGTTCCACTCTTTTTGTACTCTGCATTTATTGTTTGTAGCTGGTTTAGTGCATGCTGTACCCCATTTGAATTTATGATTCTGAGGCAGCACCTGCACAATATGGGTGCAACCACTTGGCACACGGCATAATTTTTGGAATATCAGGTCCCAAATGTTGGTACAGGGAAGGTTGTTACAGTGTTAGGGAACTTTCAGAAAGTAAATTTAAATTTAGTTACAAGTTTCAAACAGGTATTCTGATTATTGTGAGTGACTTTAATTTAATTTTAGACTCTAAGGATTCCACTAATCCTCATCCTACCATGAAAACTCCAGCCCCCAAAAATCAGCAGATATTTCTATGAGGAGGTAGGCTCATGGAATCATGTATACTAGAAGTGATCTTATTGTAATGTATAGTGAGCCTTTCCATACGGCTGGTAAATGCGCCATACTTCCTATCCTGCTATCAGACTGTGCTCCCCTTCTCCTCAAGCTTGACCTGTGATACAAGAGTGGCACCTGCTCGAGAAAATCCAGGAAAGGATAGCACAAATACTGTGTGTCAATGATAAGGAGGAGATTTTCCCACAATATTATGGGACATATATAAAACTGTTTTATAGGGAATATTATTAATTACACTTCCCTCCTGAAAAAATCAAGACAAGATGGGTTGAATTCTTGCATATATGCACTAGCCATCTGTGTCCCAACAGTTGGCACATGAGTAGTAAGGCCCTGTCCTGTTCCACTGCATACTAATGTGATTCCTTTGTTTGCCTTCCTGTATAGGCCTCAGAATCCCTCTCCTCTCCCTAGAATCACTGAAGGCAGAAGAGCTCGCACCAGTGGACTCCCGAGAGCTTTAAGAGGTAAAGCATCTTTCCTTTAAGCTTACTTGTGGAGGGGTGCTACCCCATCTGCACTGTGCTGTAACTGCCCCACCTGCCCTCAACTCTATCTTACTGCTGCAGCTACTGTAGGTCACGTGATTTCTCTTTCCAGGAACTAGTGTCCACTTTCCCATTTGCATCTTGTACTCTCTGAGCACTAGGGGTTGCTGCACTGCCATTGCTACTAACACTCCATCCACTTCCTATTTACAGCTAATATCAGCTTCTGTCCACTAGGAGTCACTACAGTTCCATCCTCATCTCTGTTTGCTGCCTTCCTCTCACCACTCTGTTTTCTTTCCTAATCTCTACTCCTCTCCCCACTTTCTTGCTACATCCCCTTTATCTCATAGTTCAGCACTGTCCCCTGCAGGTCTCTAACCCTGTACCCCAGACTCCAAAGTCAGCAGCCTCACCACTAAGCCAGGCCAACATTACTCTCTGATTTAAAGATCTTAAGCCTTTTGTCTCCATACTCAGCAAAAATACTTATCTTCTGTTCTACTGTAGGTCTCAGACCCTGTATACTTGCCAGCAGAGTCACCAGCTCAACCACTAAACCAACAGATTAGGCTAATTTGTTCTCAGTTTTTAAGGCTTTCAAAGCTTCTGACTCCATAATCTGCTAAAATATTTTTCTTCTGTTCCACTGCAGGCCTCAAACTCTGTACCCTTGTCCTCAGATTCAGCAGCTCTGCCACTGCGCCTACAAGTCAAGCTAATTATTTTGTGTTTTTTCTTTAAAGCTGTTAAAGTTTTTTGACTCCCCCCAACCACTTTCTTCTGCCTCCAAGACTCCCTAGGCATCATGTCTGTTCACTTCCTCTTTATATGCCTCATCTTCACAACCACCCTGGGGTTCACTTCCCACTAGCCAGACCTGACCCCATGCCCTTTGTGGACTGCACCTTTGTATCTCTTTGGAGTTACCCCCCCCACCTTGTCATCACACCCTGAACCCCTGCATCCACCTCCTAGCTGCCCTCCCAACCCCACCACCCACCCTGGCTTCCCCTGGCTCTAACCCCTCTGTGTCTTCCCATCCCTCCAAACCCTGCCCAATCCCTGCTCCACTATAGCTTCCCCCTCCTCTAAACATACTCCCAAAAAGTTAACTAGCTGCCACCATATGGTTAGAACCTTAGTCATTCTACCACTCCTCTCTGGTAATATCCACCCTAATCCAGGCTCTGTCCCCACCAGTCCACTTACCTGGGGGTAATCATATCAGATGACCTTAAGGTTAGCAAGCAATGTGAGAAGACAGAAGGGAGGACTGGGGGGATACTGGGATGTATAGGGAGAGGCATTACCAGCAGAAAACAGGAAGTTGTTATCCCCCTGTACAGACAGGTGGTGAGACCCCATCTGGAGAACTGCATCCAGTTCTGGAGGCCCCATCTCTGCAAGGACATAGACAGGATAGAGGCAGTCCAGACTAGGGCAACTAAAATGGTGCAGGGTCTACAAGAGAACCCATACAAGGATAAACTAAAGGAGCTTAATATGTATACCCTTGAGGAAAGGAGGGAGAGGGGGGACATGATTGAAACTTTTAAGTACCTCAGTGGAATTAACAAAGTCCAAGAGGGTAGCATCTTTCAGAAAAAGAGATGTGCAAGAACAATTTGAAGATAACGGGGGACGGTTCAGGGGCAATGTAAGGAAGTATTTTTTCACAGAGAGGGTGGTGGATGCATGGAACAGCTTTCCTGAGGAGGTTGTGGGGTCTAAAACCGTGGGAGAATTCAAGAATGCATGGGACAGACATAAGGCAATTTTTGTGGGGGAGGGTAGGAAGAAATAGGCTGTTGGTTAACTAGGATCTGCAGCTTATCCTGTAGGTAGGGAAATGGGCAGACTAGGTGGGCCAAGTGGTCCTTATCTGCCATCAAAGTCTATGTTTCTATGTTACCAGGTCCTCTGGACTCTGCATTGCCTCTTTAAACATACGCAACCTGCCAAAAAAATCTGCAGCGCTCCAGTGTTGGGTCAACCGACACCAACCAGACATTATTGCACTAGTTGAGACCTGGCTCTCTAAATCTACTCTTGATGCCTTTGTCTCACTCCCCAGATACACCCTATACCAGGAAGACAGGGTGGGAAAATGCGGGGGCAGCTTTGCGATCTACATCAGAGATAACATTATTGGCCACATGCTCCCTCCCCCCAAACTCAAAAACTGAGCACAAGCTCTCACCCTAAGAATCACCCCGGGCACCTCCAGGGGCCCACTATACTTCACAGTCTCCTACATACCCCCTAAGAACCAAACACCAGCCATAACATCCCTCACTGATTACCTCTCTACCCTCCCGCACAAAGCTGAACAGACACTAGTAGGGGACCTAAATGTCAACTGGCTTGGCCCCTCGGCAGCACCAAAGAAGGACTTCTTCTCTGCCCTTGACATGATCCAATTAGTCACCCAGCCTACTAGACTTCATCCTTCTACTGGTACCAACACCCTCCTGGATATCATTATCTCTAACCACCCCCACAAAATCCAGGATATAAAAGTTCTTCCCGACTCCCTAAGTGATCACTCACCCATCCTATTCCTATGGACCTCCTCCACTCCCATACCCATAGCCCAGACCACCTTCCGAAGGCATCTCAGCCCAGGGGGGTTAAAAAACCTTAACTTCTCGCCCAGTTGGACTGATCCCCCATTAATATAGCCCCTAGCATTGACATTGTGCTAGATTTCTCTATGCTCCACTCACCAAACACTGCACCAAAAGACAAAATGCACCATGGATCTCCCCCCCCCACTCCAAATGCTGAGGGAAAGGGACAATCTCTGGCACAAAGCTACGGAGTCTAGCAGGTTGGCTGACAAACAATCCTATAATGCTGCACGCAATGGATGCACTTGAGCCATCCGCAAGGCCAAAGCAGACCACTATCAGTCTACTCTCACCACCACATGGGGGTCTGCATGGACCTTCTGGAGTAATATCAAAGAACTTAATGGGAAATCGTACTCCCCACCTCCATCCCAGCTCTTCATAGACAGCACCATTTCCACTGATCCACTTACCATAGCAAACTGTCTAAACACCAGCTTCATGGATCTCAGCACTGTTCTCCCCAGTTGTTTCTTTGATTCTCCATCCCCACCCCCAAAGCTTTAGAAAAAGTGGTTGCTGCACAGCTCACTGAATACCTAGCCAAGTATGACATATGATGCCGAGAGCAGTATGGCTTCTGTTCAGGCCATAGCACTACCACTGCCCTCCAGGAAATCACCAACTTCCTACATTCCTCCCTAGACTACGGTAACATTGCTGGAGCTGTGTTCACAGACCTTTCCAAGGCCTTCGACACGGTCTGCCATCCTCTTCTTCTTGACTCCCTCTGCCAACTTGGTTTCTCCACAGGCTCCCTGGCATGGTGTGCCAGTTACCTCTCCAGCCAGTCCCAATGTGTCACAATAAACAGGACCCTATCCAACACTGTACCTGTCTGCTCTTGGGTGCCCCAGGGCTCCATCCTTGGTCCACTTCTTTTCACCCTCTACCTAAACTCCTTGCCAAAGGCCTGCTCTGAAAAAATTCTACTGTATACAGATGATGCAATGATCTATGCCTTGCATCATAATCCTACTCCCCTCAGGATTCCCTCCAACATGCCTTCCTCCAGGCTGAAACATGGTTCAAGGACCGTAGACTGATCATAAACCTAAAAAAGACAAAATTGATGATTTTCTCCCACCACCAAAACAAAGCAAAAAGTGCACCTCTCCTCATCATCCCCAGCACCCCCTTGAACAGGTATCCATCTATAAATATCTTGGGCTTACCCTCGACTCTGCCCTTACCTTCCATGACCACATAAACACCCTAACAGCTTCCAATAACACTCAGATTGGACTCATTTACTGGCTCAGGCATTGCCTTCCTCCTGATGCCCTTAGACTTGCCATTACTTCATCAATACTGTCCCTAGAGGATTATGGGCTCCCTGTGTATGAGGCAGCAGATAATTCTGCACTCCAGAAAATTCAGATCTCCCTCAACAAGGCTTGCAGGCTCCTAACTGGTGCCCCTAGGCTCACCCACACCTGCTCCCTCTATCCTACTGCTAATCTCCTCAACCTCGATGAAAGACTCCACTACCAGATCTGCCTACTGACCAAGAAAATTCTGCTCAGTCACTCCCCTTCTGGGGTCACCGCCTCTCTCCAACTTGCCACCCCCTCTATCTCCACCTGCAACTCAGACAAAGCTATACTGGCAGTACCCAGGTTAAAAACCTCCCTTGCCCAGAGATCCTTCCACTACAGGTCCCCTGTTTGGTTTAATGCACTCCCAGCCACCATCACTAGCACACCCAAGATTACCCATTTCAAAGTTGCTCTCCACGACCACCTCCTCAATGTCCACTCCTGTAACTGCAACTAGCCTGTGCTCTCATGCCCACTGTAACCCAATCCTCTGACAAAGTCCATTATGGACTACAATCTCTTACAACATTGTCTATTCTACCTCTGGCCCATGAATATGATGGATTATACTGTAACGGATGCTCTCTCATGTTAACAATGTTTTTCTGATGTGCTTATGTAAATATCTGTATCCTAAACTGTATATAATGTTTGCAAACAATGTCTGTAACCTATATATGACAGCTATTCCTTTGTAACTGTACCCTGTCTGTTTTATTCTGTCCTCCATGTGATGAGGTACCTTTGTAAATGAGCCGTGTGGCTCAAAGGTTGTAAATCCGATACTTCAAATAAAAAATAAAAAATTAAAATTGCAGTTGCTCCAAACACAGTTGAAGGATTAACAGCTTCTGCACATGCTGGGTGATCAGACAACTGTATCTCAGTTAACTGCTCTGCAGCACAAGTTCCAGGAATTACACACTCTAGATACATAAATAGAGTTATGCTTTCTCAAGAACAAATATTAGAGAATATACACTATTGTGGATGAGGTATGCACAATTCTTGCATACCCTGCCTGCAGAGTTCCACACCTGTGGACAGGCACAGGGTGTGTGGTATGCACAACTGTGCACCTCCACAGAGTGCTTGTCCATGGCCCCACCCTCCTGGTGCACTACTGCGTGGGGGTGGATCGAGGGACACAAGCGGGCATCCAAAAAGATGCCAGTCTTGGGTCCTAAAGTGGATCCCTTGTTCCATGCAATCAGTGGATTCTGGGAAGGTGTGGGACCAACAATTTTTCAAAGTATGGGTAAGTGCCCAAATTGCTGCCCCCTGCCTTGTCACCCCAGTGGGCTGGGGCAGCATGGGGGGTTATTTCCTGTCCAACTGCAGCCGGCAGGTATCATTGTGGAGTGTGCAAAATATTCGGCAGGGTCCCTGCTGCCATATCCTGTGCACCCATTTCCTGGCACTTTCCACTTACCTGAATGGCGCAGAGTGCTGGCATGCCCCCAGACACTCACCCTGGCTAGCCATGCATGTAGCTAAGCAATTGGCCAGGTGGTTTGAGTACACAAGGGGTGCAGGCCCCTTTTTTGATTTCCACCAAGGGTCCACTGGACCTCTGGATTAAAGCATTCTGACTTAGGGTTGCTTACATACCACAGACATGTGGTGCGTAGGCAGGCTAGCCTTTTGTGCATAGATACCCAATATTCGGGGGGCAAGAGAAGTGAAAGTACTGTCATTCTGCCTTATTCCTCAGATTGCCTGGATGGCATTGATGCATATTAAACATCCTACTATGCACACTCTTGAAACAAATGTAGCAAAAATTCTTGAGGCATTTCACAGCTATACTCTTACCATTATAAGGCAGCTAAATCTTTTATCCTAACAAACATCTAACAGTATTCACAGCATCTACACAAACTCCCACCTCAGCAGTTATCTTTAATCTCCCTGATTAGTTATGGCTAGACACTACCATAAAGTCCCTCATAAATTATAGATGTTTTGGGACTGATAGGTTTAAGTTAAAGTTTTACAAAGTATTCTAAAAACATGTTTGTCACCTTCTGTTAAGTGTCAGTAGAGAGATGTTACAAGGAGACTCAGCTCCTTCTGTATGGCAGCAAGCCACCATTCCCACCATTCCTAAGCCTGGGAAGGACAAATCAGTATGAGTCTCCTGTCAGTCCATCTCAGTGCTTAACATGTTCAAGTTTATTTCCAGGAAAACTCCATTGAACATGGATTATTAGCTTTTTACCACAAGTATGGCTAAAGGATTGGAGCTGCTTTCACTCATGTTAATTAGTAAGGATCAAATAGGCTTTGTATGTTACAGTCAGACCCAGGATAATATCAAACACACCCTCCCTGTTTTCCACCATGCCCCTGGTAGGGGGACCCCTTCCTGTTTAGGAGCCTGGACACAGAGACAAGTGGTGTGGCTATTCCTATTTGAGAATGTCAGATGCTTTGGTGTTCTGAAGGAATATGCTAAGATGCTTTATGCTTTGTATGATAATCTTTTAGTACGTGTTAATGTAAATGGACACATTTCTAGCATTTTCCCCTGACTAGAGGCAACCATCAGGGGGTGATCCCCTTTCACCCCTACTTTTTGCCTTGTATCTTGAAGCTGTGACTCAAACCTTGAAGCAAACCAGCATATCACAGGTATCTATCTTGGCCAGAGGGAGTAGAAACTGGTGCTTTATGCAGATGATTTACTGCTATACAACACCTGACAAATCTGGAGCAATCTCTACTTCTGTTATGGCAATCTCTCACTCAAATTTGCCAGTTAGCCAGTTATAACTTAAATATAACCGAGACAGTCAGAGCACCCCACAGTCCCCAGTGAGCCTCTTTCTCTCTCTCAGTCTTTTGCATCTGATACTATCTGGACCAGTGCCATCACTGTCAAGGTCCACTATTTAGAATGAACTCAGACCCTGGTACTCTGAATGCCCTTTTCCACCACTTTCTACCCTTTATACTCACCATAGTGAGGGTTTCTGATCTAGATTGGACACACTCTACTCTCTTGGGGCCTTTTACTATGCACAGCTTCCTTCAGAGATGCAGTTAGAAACAACCAGTTAATCCACTCTTTAGAAAGATAACTAATTTATTAAATAACACTATTTGTGTAAATACAACAGTAATAATCAAGTATAATGTTATTTACATATAACAAAACAACAGTACACATAAACATGATTATAAACAAAAGCTTACACACTTTTGCAGATAAACATTTCTAACTTTCCTACAAGTTGTAGAGTCGTCTTCCCTCACTATCCACTTATCTTGTTACCCCAACCTCTCTGTGGAGACACACAGTTTGCCTCCCTTATTGGACACACAGAAATCCCAGTGAAAAGGGAGAACTCTCTGGGTAGAAGCATTTATCCTTTCACCCTCTCTCTCCCTCAGTCCCTGTGTGTGTCTCTCTCTGTCCCCCCAGTGCTTTGGTTTAGAAAGACTGATGTCACTTTCCTGTACCCAGGTTCAACCAAATGCTGAAAATACTTCAGGCCTGGAATTTAGGGTTACTCCTACCTTATGATATTATCTGTCCTTTGTGTCTCTGGAACCCAGCTTCCTGCCATAGATTATTTAGCATCTGAATGTGTGTGTGTTCTGATGCCACTGAGACAGAATGATTCTGATTGATTGTGTACTAACAAACTTATCCCCCTGCCAGGAAACCAATTAAATGAAAGTCCACACTTAATTTAGAAACCCTTCTGAGCTATTGAGAGTTTCCCAAAAAGGTAATTTTTCTCATCTTTGAAAACTCTGCCTCCTGGCCCCCCACTGCTACAGAAGCTAACTACAGTAGCAATTGACAAACACATTTCAAACTACCAGCAGAAGTTGTCTTGTCATCACAATGATAAAGATAGAGGTGTTGCAGTTAAATTAGGTTCCCACCCAAGTGACCTCCCTTCAATTTCAGTTCAGATGCCTTCCTTTATTCAGGCATTATCATTTCGAAGGGCTCTCATAAGAAAAGTGTTGGCAGATTAGAACTGTGTGGTCCATCTAGTCTGTCCAAGGAGGCTACTCCGCAATTATATTTTTTTCCTAGGTTACCCACATTGCCTGTCCCAGGCAGGTTTGAATTCCCTTACTGTCTTCAGTGCCACCACTTCTGGTAGCAGACTGTTCCATGAGTCTATCACTTTCTCGGTCAAAAAGTACTTTCTTGAGTTGCTTTTAAACTTGCCTCCTACCAGACGCAAGTTGTGCCCTCTTGTACGCACTGCCCAGTTTTCCTGGAAGAAGTTTTCCTTTTGAGCTGTGTTAATTCCCTTGATGTACTTAAATGTTTCTATCATGTTCCTCTTGTTTCTTTTTTGTTCCAGAGAGAATAAATTCAACTCTTTGAGTCTTGTCTCTTATGGCTCGTGATGCAGCCCCTGCACCATCTTTGTGGCCCTTCTCTGCACCGTCTCCAGATGGCCGGTGTCCTTTTTAGGTGAGGCCTCCAGAACTAGACACAGTACTCGAGGTGTAGCCTCGCCAAGGATCTGTAGAGGGCATGATAGCTTCCTGTATTCTATTCAAAATACCCCTTCCTATGCATCTGAAGATACCACTTGCCTTTTGTGCTGCTTTTTCACATTGTTTTCCTATCTTTAAGTCATTGGTAATGATCATGCTCACATCCCATTCCATCTTTTTCTCCTCAAATTGATGACCTTCTAGTATGTACTTTTTTCCTGGGTTCTACTTCCCCAGGTGCATTACCTTACACTTCTTGGGTTTAAATTTGAACTGCCAATAATTTCTGGACCATTCTTCCAGTATCCTTTGGTTAGCTTCCATACCTAATGCCCCCTCTAGTGTATCCACCCTGTTGCAGAACTTTGTATCATCTGTGAACAGGTAAACCTTCCCTTCCAGTTGATTTCACTGATGAATATGTTGAAGAGGACTAGACCCAGCACCGATCCCTGTGGAACGCCACTGCACACACCTCCTTCCCTTGAAAATACCCCATTAACTAAAACTCTCTGAGTCCTATTCTGCAGCCAGTTTCTAATCCAGTTCACTACTTTTTGTCTGACTCCTGTGTGTTCTAGTTTGTTAGTAAAACTCCTTTAGGGAATAATGTCAAAGGCATTGATGAAGTCTAGGTACACCATGTCCACTGCACCACCCTGGTCCACTGTTCTGGTAACCCAATCGAAGAAATCACATGTGTTTGTTTGGCACAAGTGCTCTGCTGTGAAGCCATGCTGTCGGTCATGTGATGGCTGCTTAGCTGACGGTCGTGCTCTCTCCTCGCTCCCCGTTAAAATGAGTGATTTTGCCTTCCTACCATTAATTTCAGCTTCTAATTTGGAAAGCACTGCTGAAAAGAAGTTCTCTGAAGCGATCAGGAGAAGGAAGTGAATGGAGGCAGAAATGCAGAAGGCTCCCCCGTGGCATATGCCCCCACCCTCTCCCAAGAAGGATAAGGCTGTGAAGAGGCCTAAGGCGCAGGCACCTACAGTTACTTCTGCCGCCGCGGCTCCCACAGTGCTGACCAAGGATAAGTTTATGGAAATTATGCTGCCCCTGAAGGAATCTATAGTGACCATCTCTAATGATGTACAGCAAACTAGAGCTAGTCTAAATTTGCTTTCCACTCAAGTTGGGGATATAGATGCCTGCTTGGTATCGGTAGAGAAGTGGAGGGACAAATCTGAGTTGGACTCCTCCTCACTGAGACAGAAGATACGAAAGTTAGAGGACAAGTTAGAAGATCTTGAAAGGCGTAGTCGGCACAATAATTTGATTATCTTTGGGTTGCCAGAGAAGCAAGAGGGCTCTAATCCTGTTCTGTTTCTGCAAAAGCTTTGTGAGAAAATAGCTGGTCCTTCTCCGAATAATGGAGTGTATGTTGTGGAAGCAGCACATCGCTCCCTGCACCCTCCCCCTTTACCAGGTGCATCACCTAGGCCATTGATATTCAAGCTTTTGAACTATCTTGACAAAATGTATATCCTAAACAAGGTTAAAGAAGTGCAAGAGATTCAATGGGAGGGGAGTAAATTAAGATTGGCTCAGGATCTGCCATACTCAGTTCGGCTTAAGAGGCAGAGTTTTCATCCTCTGGTGTCCCGGTTGATAGCCGCTGGAGTGCCTTTCTGAATGAAATACCCTGCAATCCTGCACGTTAAGTGTAAGGATAAATGGGGGGTGTGTGAGTCGCCTAAACTAGCTACGGAAGATCTGCACTCGCTCTTTCCAGATTTATTCAAGAGAATAAGGGCTTGAGAGAAGGAAGGACTGATATGTGCTATTTGGTGCAAGAGAGTTAACATCAGCGGTTTCCTGTATCATATGGCATTTCACCATTCAGTGACTATGTAAAGTGATGTCCTAGAATTACTGAAGGACTGTAATTACTGGTCAGGGTGGTTGGAAGATGTTAAGTGCTTCTTATAGTTATGATTGCTTTTGAGGCTAAACTGGACTGATTGGCAATGCACTGAAAAGGGGAACTTTGTTTTCACAGTGGGATTATGTGCTGTGTTCTTGATACTTTTTCTTTACAGTTTAAAGTTTCCCTCGCTTCATGACACCGCTGATCTGTGTTTGTGGGGAAAAGGCAGGGATTAAGTCTTGTATTGTACATGGCATGAAAGATAGGAAGGTAATTTGTTATGGGAGTTAAACGGTGAAAGTGGGGGGGGAGGAGGGGAGCTGCTTGTGGCCGAGCAGTGAGATTGAGAATCGGATACCGTATTGTATAGTTGGAGTTCAGTTTTGTTAGAATCGGGGTAGTTAATGGGTATGTATAGTGTTGGGGAGAGGGGGTTTCTTGTTATTTTTAGGGAGAAGGCAATCTCCTCAGTATTACTGTGTTGTTAAAGTGGAGGAGGGGGGATTATGAAAACTCTGCACAGCAAATTTGTAGGTATTGTATTATTACCTATCCCCTGGATCTTCGTAGTTCTTTCACTGTTCTTGAAGAAGATTATAGGGGAGTCATACAAATTAGTGAGTTGGAATATAAAAGGGGCACAGAGTAAACAGAAGAGAAGTATGATTCTTAATCATCTGGCACATCTAAAAGCGGATATTGTCTGTCTCCAGGAGACACACTAGCCCAGAGACAATATTTCCCTTTTTAAGCGAAGATGGGTACGGCAAGTGCACGGTTCGGGCAAGTCCACTAAACGGGCAGGCACTATTATCCTGATAGCTAAGCATGTGCCATTCAGTAAATTACAAGAGTGGTTTGATCCAGTAGGGCGTTATTGTATTATAAAGGGCATGTTGGCCTTAATTCCAGTTTTAATAGGATCAATCTATGGGCCAAATATATACTCACCCTCCTTCTTTACCCAGTTGTTGACAAGGGTGGTATGTAGTCCGCCTATAGTAATGTTTCTGGGTGGAGACTGGAACCTAGTTCTAAGAGCGGATTTTGACTGCTCAGATATTAGGAGATGTGGGCTTTCACCAGTGCAGTGTGCCCTTAGGGAAGTTTTAACAGGAGCCGGGTTAATAGATGTACAGCGAACCCTACACCCAGATGAAAAGCAGTTCACGTATTACTCCCCGCCACATGGCACGTACTCTAGAACTGATTATTGGTTAGTAAGTTCTTCTCTCTTGTCTAGTATTATTGATGCTTCTATCTACTCGATGGTACTTTCCAATCACTCCCCAGTTAGTATATCGCTTATTTTAGGGACAGCGACAAGGAGGTCTTCCTTGTGGTATCTCAACATGCAATTGCTTAAAAACCCTGACACTTTAGCAGCTATCCAGGTATATATTAAGGGATTCATAGACACAAACTTGGGAACGGTGGCTAGGATCGATACTGTATGGGCTGCCCTCAAGTGTGCAGTTAGGGGTAACTTTATACGAATAGCATCCACCCAAGCTCGGGAAAATAAGCAGAAGCTGAATTCTACACTAGAAGAAATACACTGGCTGGAATGTAATATTAGTAGGCTATTGCCACCAGAGGATTGGGCCAGATTACATCATCTTCAGGCATCTTATTATGGTATGATGTCACAGAAGGCGGAAATGGCCATTCTTAATACTAAGCTGAGATACCTAGAGTTAGGGGAACGGGCAGGGAAACTCCTGGCAAGTAGACTTAGGCAAGCCAAAATGGCCAAAGCCATTTTGAGTTTGAGATCCCCACAAAATGGCTGTATTATTTCCCATCCCCAAGAGATAGTAGATGTCTTCTGGAATTTTTATAAAGACCTCTATTCAGAAGATGATCCTCTGCAAGTAGCGGATAGTGGAATTGAGGATTATCTTCATTCAGTTAGCCTTCCCAGGATGCTGCCAGCATTGACAGATCAGCTTGGTACTTTAATTACATTAACCGAAGTAGAAAACGCCATCACTCAGCTTCCATCAGACAAGGCTCCTGGTCCGGATGGCCTGCCCAATAATTTTTATAAGGCCTGTCTCTCACTGCTCTCCCCATTGTTGAGGGATGTGTATAATTTCTGGTTCCATGAAGGAATAAGTGATCCAAGCTTTCTGGAGGCAATCATCACAGTTATCCTCAAACCTAATAAGGATCCCTTGTGTCCTGGGAGTTACAGGCCAATTTCATTGTTGAATTTGGATGTTAAGATTCTGGCAAAGATTCTCACTAATCGATTGGCCCCAATGTTAAGTAGTATTATTAGTAATGAGCAGGTGGGGTTTATGGCAGGGCGTGTAGACGGAGACCATATGCGTAAACATTTACACCTAATGCAGAGATCCCAAGACTCAGGTATTTCATCAGTACTTGTTTCACTCGACGCTGATAAAGCGTTTGACAGAATCTCCTGGCGTTTTTTGTTTGCTACCCTTAAACAGTTCGGTAAGCCCGACTCCTTCCTTACCTGGGTAAAAATGTTATACATGGCTCCAACAGCAAGAGTATGGTGCAATGGGCACCTGTCTCAAGCCTTCCCTTAGGAGAAGAGCACTCGGCAGAGTTGCACTTTATCTCCTCTTTTGTTCAATTGTTATCTGGAACCACTAATTCGGAGGCTTGTGTCCAACATAAAGTTAAAAGGAATTCAATTATATGGGGAAAGATTTGTCCTATCAGCGTGTGCAGATGATATTTTGTTGCATCTGGAGGAACCAGAAACCTCATTGCCAGCTCCTCTGGAAGAAATTAACAGATTTGCCAAAGTGTCAGCTTATAAACTTAACTTATCTAAGACCAAGGTGTTCCCTTTGAACAGTAGAGTTGCTAAAGCCAGTATTTTAGAATCAGGCCTCTACTGGGAGTCCCAAACCTTCACCTATTTGGGGATAAAGATTACCCGAGGAATCTCCTCCATGTTCAAGGATAACTTGGCTGTGCTAGTACAGACGGTGCAGGCAGACCTGAATAGGTGGAGTGAGCTTCCTATGACGTTATGGGAATGTTGTAACATTCTGAAAATGAATGTTTTACTGAGGCTCCTACACCCATTAGGAAGGATGTCTTTTTATATCCCTAGAAAATGGTTTATGAACTTTCAGAGAATGTTTAACAACTTTGTCTGGAAGAATAAACCTCCCAAACATGCATTTCATAAACTGACTGCCCCTAGGCTGCAGGGGAGGTTGGCTCTTCCCTCTTTGTTTACTTATTATGGGGCACAACACTTAGGCAAAATAGCACTGTGGTGCCAGATGGACTCACTTGCTGCTATGGGCAGGTATTTTCCAGTTTGGATAAATATTGAAAGTAAGGCGGTGAGGAGTATTGATTGCTTTCTGGCCACTCTTATATATGTTAAATTCTTCAAGATTGATAAATCACTCAGGTCTACACCTGTAGGTTGGTCTCTTAAAGCGTTGCATCAAATTCTTCAGTATTATTCTATAAAATGGCACGGGTCTCCCCAGCAACCTTAAGTTAACAATCCACAGGTTTTAGTTGGTAGGCGCCCCATTCCACCGTCTTTTCCCCCACAGCTTAAACATTGTACATTGGCCAATCTGCTGCAAAATAATAGGATAGCTCCTTTTCAAACCTTGCAGATGCAGTTTCATCTTAACACCAAAGATTTTTTAAGTATTTGCAAATCAAGAATGTAATAGTAGAATTTCATAAAAAGGAAAGTGGGTCCAATCATTTGGCTGAGGGACTGCAACAAATGTTACAGAGCACAGAAATGGCTCATGCAGTCTCAAGGATTTACAGGCAGCTTCAAGTGATGGACCATAATCTACCTACTGGAGTTTGTTATTATTGGGTGCATGAGTTCTCGTTGTCGACTGAGGTGGAGTTCTGGAAAAAAATTTGGTGTACAAACCATAAATATATTAAACAAGATAGACTACGCCTTGTCCAATTTAAGATTGTGCATGACATGTATCTTACTCCACTTAAATTGTATAATGCGGGTCTTGTAGTCTCCCCAGTTTGTTTCAGATGTAAGGGAGTCCAGGGCTCTCTTTACCATATGCTATGGGAGTGCCCCAACACGCAGGTTTTTTGGAGGTCCATACAGCGAAAATTGGGTCTATTATTAGGTTTGGATAATTTATTTACTCCTGAGGCTTGTATGTTGGTGATATTCCCACTGGGAACACCGGTGATAAGGCAGGCTCACATGGCACTAATCAATGCTATAGCTAAGCTAGTAGTACTTAGACACTGGAAGGAGGACGCCCTCCCTGTAATCTTGGAGTGGTATCGGGAAATTTTGCTTGCCATTCAAGTAGAAAACTACATAGCCTCAGTAAGACAGAGATTACAATATTACCAGACTACCTGGGAACCCCTAAGGGCATTACTTTCTTTATGGAACTTAGGATATCTTGCCGGATTATCCTAGTGCGTGGCCGCTAAATAGGGGAATTTAGTATTTTTTATCTTTAAGGGGCATGGTTTTTAGTTTTAATTTTGTCCCTTTCCTCCCTGCGAACTGGGCTTTCTTTTAGGTTGGTTTTCTTTAGCTGTGCAGAGGGGAGTTTTGGGGTGGGGAACATAAAAGGGGTGGGGGAAGAGGGGTTAGGGAAGGGAATGGTTTTAGGTTGAATCACCCAATGAAGCATACTGTTAGTTATAGGATGGAATGTGTTTGTCTGTTTTATTTTATATCCTTGTACAGTGGTTACCATATCGGTACATGAATGGAAATAATAAAGTATATTAAATTAAAAAAAAAGCCATGCTGTTTGGGGTTCAGTTTTCCAGTTTGCTTTAGGTAGTCAGCTATTCTCTCCTTTAGTAATGTCTCCATAATTTTTCCCCCTGTAGACTTCAAGCTGACTGGGTAGTAGTTTCCTGCCTCTTCCTTGCTACCACTTTTGTGCAAGGGCACAACTGTTGCCCTTTTCCAATCTTGAGGTACTCTACCACTTTCCAGAGATAGATTGAACAGCTCAGGTTGCGGTGCAGCTATTTCTTCCTGAAACACTTTTAGTATTCTGAGGTGGAAACCATCAGTCCCCATGGCTTTATCCACATTAAGTTTGCATAACTCTTCTAAGACCCTCTCTTTTACTTGGTATTACTTGGTATGAAAGAACAGAAAAAGGCCAGATCCCATCGAGACTGTTCCCCACATTATGTAGGACATTATTTATCTATTATCCCTCAACCAAACATCTAATTTGTTTTTAAAGACAGTGGCACTAGTTGCCTCTACCAGTTCTTGTGGCAAGGTGTTCCATACAATGGATGCTCTTATTGGAAAAAAAGTTTCCCCTTTTGTTGGTTTTATAAGTTTTTTACTTCAAACTGCTTATTATGCAGTCTCAGAACATGTCTCCTTTTGGAGAGTGTTAGACCACATTTTTCCATTAGATCTGGTGAATTTATTAAATTAAAACCATACGCATATCACCTCTTAATCTTCTAGTCTGAAGAGAGAAGAGACCAGTAGCTTTTAATCTGTTCTGGTAATCCAAGTTTGTTGATCTTGGAATCATTCTAGTTACTCTCCTTTGAACCTGTTCAAGAACTGCTATGTCTTTTTTGGGGTTTGGATTCCAGAAAGGGGAGCCATAGTCTAGATACGGTCTCTAATGTATGCCCTATACAATGGAATAATGCATTGTTCAGTGTGATTAACAAAAGTGCATTTTATTTGCCTCAAAAGTCTGTTGGTCATACAAGCAATTCTAACACAGTGGTCATTTGATGTAAGTTTATTACTAACATATATCCCTAAATTTTTTTCACAATTTGATGAGTGAAGTGGTAGTCCGTTTATATAATATATCGTTTTTGGATTATTTACACAGAAATGCATTACTAAACATTTGTCTTGATTAAACTGCATATGATTTTCATTTGCCTGAAGTGTTAATGTTTCCAAATCCTTCTTTAATGCAGAAATATTTTCTTGATTATTAACCTTGCCCCCCAATTTAGTATCGTCTGCAAATTTAACCATGAAGTTATTTGGCTCTGTTTGTAAATCACTGATAAAGAGATTAAACAGTCTTGGTCCCAAGACCAACCCTTGTGGTACATCACTTGTCACACTACCCGAATCAGACAAGATATCATTAATTATGACTCTCTGAGAACAATTTGTCAACCAGTTTAAAGTCCAGTTGACAATATCAGGTGACAAACCTAGATTGTGCATTTTAGTAATGAGTTTTTCATGTGAAACTTTATCGAAAGCTCTACTAAAATCCAAAAGAATTACATCAGTAGGGATACCCAAAGCTAGTAGAGTAGTTATATTATTGTAAAATTATATCAGATTGGTAGTGCAGGGATACTTGGGAGTAAACCCATTCTGATTTGAATCATAAATTCCTAATTTTTTACAATCTTGATCTATTAGAGACTTCATTACTCGTTACATTAATTTACCAGCCACTCAGGTCAGGCTAATTGGATGATAATTTTGCACAGAACCTCTATTGCCTTTTTCTAAATATGGAAGTAACTATTACTGAAAGTCAATCCTTTGTGAAGTGTCTTGTGTCTGCCCCTACACTACCATGCTCTGTCTTTCTTAGTGTAGGTCCTTTGCCAATATCTTCTATTGTGAAGACAGAGCAGAAGAATTTGTTTAACAACTCTGCTTTGTCTTCATCTTTCTCTCAATTAATTTTTTCCCTCAACTCTGATCCATTATATCAGTAATTAAAAAAAAAAGATATTGACACTCGGTCACACCACCCACTCAGTCTCATACAATGTGTAGACAGTAAAAGTATGAACATTTTGCCCTGACTGCTATATTTGGGGCAGACTATCCCATTCACCCCACCACAATCATTTTTTTTCATCTATGGAGTACATTGATCTTCCATTGCTTTTAGCAGGGAAGGAAGCCCCATGTGGGATCCATAGTGCATCAGCAACCTAAATTGCAAAGATGAGTACCACTTCCAAACTTTATATAACATCTAGCAGCCCAGCTCCATACAGCTTTCTTTTGGCTTACTACATCTTACACAGCCCATAGGAAGACATTAAAATTGCTGGAAGGGGATCTTCCAACCTACCACAGGTAGACTTTGCTTTCCCTACTGGAAATGTCAAGTTTCTATCCAATAACGCCTATGATGCAAACTCTTTAAAGTTTTAGTTCAGAACACTATTACGACACCATGTGCATAGGATGCTGTCATCTGTTTTAGTGGGGGGGGGTCTGTGCCCCCTCACACACATCCTTTCTAATGATACCAACTCTGGGGGGGTGGACCTCAGGGAGGGGGCAGTGAATCTGACATTTGGCACTGTAATGACTATAACACTGGTGTAATACTGGTGCTCAGAGTGCCATAAGGGAATAATAAGACATTAAACTCTGTGGATTTTCTAGCTGTTCTCCAGTCCTAATATTGCAGACTTTCTCCCTGCATAGTTAGATCCTGGATTTTCAGGATGTGTCCATATGGGCCAACAATATGTATTCTAAGTGTTGCAGGGGTGAAAGCTTAAATTATCTACAGAATTGTGGAATACGCAGGACACATTGTTTCAGATACTTACAAATCTGAGTATATTTTCAACCCATTCTCCATTCCTGGCCAGTGGAACAGGAGGATTCCCCTTTTTACCCAAATTGAAATACACACTCTGAAAGTGCAAGGGTTCTAAAAGAATCTAATCTCCAGGTTATGCTTTCTGTTGTTAAATCTACAGGGGCATTCCATTCATCATATTAAGCAAAAGTGAGGTATTGTTATTATGAATCAGCACTGGGATCACTGTCTAGGCAATATACACTGAGTGACCTCCTTCAGTACCTGATGAGAGCTTTCCTGGAAGACTATGTTATATTTTTTCATTACTTGTGCAAGACAGGTGAAATGTTTGCCCAGTTGGAGGTGGCTTGTTTGAGAAACTGCACATGTTATGGGCCTAGATTGATTGCTTTTTGCATGGTTCTCCAACAGTGACTTCCTAGGGGACGATTTACAGCTTATGGAGAGGGTGGGTCTCCTTATGGATATCCCTGTTGGATATTGCTCAGCCAAAACTAGAAAGTTACTGAATATTGCCTTGGTTCTGACAAAAAAAAAGTTACAAAAAACTGACTTACTCAAACCATTTCTGCAGCCCATGATGCTTTGCATTATGGGGGCATGTGTGATTTTGTATTTCTTTGTAAC
The DNA here is from genome assembly GCA_016271365.2 of Neoceratodus forsteri. NCBI lineage: Eukaryota > Metazoa > Chordata > Ceratodontiformes > Ceratodontidae > Neoceratodus > Neoceratodus forsteri. The sequence goes on from CM057452.1 coordinate 1,281,541,787, forward strand.
TTGGCTTCCCGGCCAAATGCCCTTTGGGGTAACCATTGCCTCAGTGCCTGCGCACAGAGTTTCTTTGTCTTTTTAAATAGTTTTTTATTTTAATTGGGTTCACCACAACATAACCTAGATAGACCATCTTAGGGTAGCTGGTTCATTCCACTGGGGTGTCAAACAGATGAGGCATACTGATGAGTCCTGGTAGGATGAAACACATGTCTATGTCTTCTGTTGGCACCCTTTGCAAACTGTGTGAGAGGCCTTTTGGCACCATGCATTTCTGCTTAAAGTTGAACCAGCATAATATGTTGTGGTGATTTGCATATGCAGCCCATGATGCTTTGCATTGTAGGGGCATGTGTGATTTTGTATTAATATGTGGAGATACCTCATGATTAGCATATACCAAACATAGAAGATAATTGTCAGCTTGAGCCACACCTATCCAAAGAATGAAGTACTTTGGAGACATTGGGATAGTGCATGAAATGACAAAGAGACCATATTTGTTCCTTAATCTTTATTGAAATAAAACAATAATATCACAAGGTTGTCTGACATTACTACTAGTTCAACATTTATGGTGGGCATTCTTAAGTGCTACCGCAGCTCTTATTGTTTCTGTTTAGCCTTTCTGTAATGAAATGTAAAACATTTTCTTTGTAAAAAAGAAATTTGCAAACAAAATGATCTGCAAAGTGGCAAGAACGAAACTAGTGTCTCCTGTGGAGGAAAAGCATATCCTACAAGCTGTGATTCCTCATGATATAAACTAAATGATGGCTTAGCACCGATGCTAAAAAACCTTCAGTACCTGAACTCTGTCACTTCATTTAAAAATACAGTTTTGCATATGCGTATCAGATTTATGTCTGCAAGTAAAATAAAAGAATTAGCAAAAATATTAAAGCATGCAGGAGTGGAGAGATTTACTTCAGAAGTGGCTAAAATATTCATTAGCATTTTATGTAGATTAACATACCTACAGAGTATAGGATAATAGCTATGACCGATTCAAATGATGATATGCAACTTGACTTTCTGAAAAAGCAGGAGGCTAGGTTTACTTGATCTTTGGCATTTTGTTTCAGACAGACATATCCTGACTGTTTAGAATGGCAAATTAAGTCTGGTGCAAACTTTAGTGTGGTAAGAAGTGTTTAAACTCAATACACTAATTTGTATGCTTCCCCTCACTTCAACAAATGGCCTGCCATCCTAATTTGTGGTTGAATTATGCAAATATAATCTCTCTTATTCATTATATATGCATATTTCCAAAGTTTAATGTGAATGAACTATTAAGTTAACATGATCTTTCAGTATTATATTGCTCAAAGTCAGAAAATAATCAAGCCAGAAGTGTATGAACAGCTAAACCAATTCATTCCATAGTTTTTTTTTCTAATGCAGCTAATTAGCATATATCTACAGATGTAATATTACAGTTGTATGCTTGACTTGTAAGTCCTCAATTTCTTACATGCAGTGCTATTCTATTTTTGAAGTATTCCAGTATCTTTCACAATCTGGGGCCTGATATTCAAAATCATGTGAAGCAGAGCAAAATAATTTGAGCTCTGCTTTGCAATAGTTTGGTTGCCCGAAGATGCTAGATTCTGTGGAATAGTACATCAGCACTATTTGACTGAAGATAGGGCCATGTTAGCCCAGTGCTAAGCCACTTAGCACTGCCCCGATATGGCTTCCAAAGTACACCACCACAATGGATTGTGCCGAAGCACAAATCACAGTATTCAATGGAGCCCATGCAAATGAACCCATTGGGCATACAAGGCACTAAGGGCCATTTGCATGCCCATTATGGGCTCATTTTCATGGGTAGCTGGGCAATTTAGCACAGTGCCATGACCCAGTAGCCCAGTCCCAGACATGGAACTATCTCTGGTGCTAGTGATCCCCCCACCCAATCTCTTGCCCAGTACATGCACACAATTTCCTGGTGTTCAGTAGTTCCTTCACCCATGAGGCACCCATGCTTAATGTCCACACACAATGTCCCTGACATCTAGTGGTCCGTCCCTGTACCCACTCCAATGCCTGATGTCCACACACAATGTCCCTGGCATCTAGTGGTCCCTCCACCCAACCACACCAATGCCCAATGTCCACACACAATGTCCTTGTCATCTAGCAATCCCTTCCCCCACCCACACCCATGGTCAATATAAGAGATATTTACTCAGGTGTCTAGTGGTCCCCCCAAATCAGATGCCCCACCTGATTAATAAAGGAAGATTCTCCCCAGTGTCCAGCAGTCCCTCCCCCTGTCCAGTCCCCATCCCCTTACCGCTGAAACACATCCTGGTTTGATAATCCTACCCTGGAGATCACTGTACTGCCACTAACATGTGGGATGCCTGTGGCAAGCAATGCTCCCCAACAACACAGCTTTGGCCCCATTCCCAAAAAGTGATACTACAAATCCCCGAAGCCCAGTTCTCATTGCTGTGTAGTGGCCCCTTCCCTCCAGTGGCACGAGAATCCACCCTCCAGTAACGCTTACATGATCTCTCACAGCTATGGGGGAAGTGATAGCAAGTGGCATAGAACCACACACACCACCATGGCTGCTCACTCATCTGATAGAAGCAGGGAGTGTACTGCTTATTTATAGGGCAATTAATCAGTGCTCTTCCTGCTTCTGTCAGAAGGCGGCCGGCCATGGTCATGTGTGGAGGCTGTGTCACTCGCCGTCACTTCACTGCAGCTCTGAGATTCAGGTAAGGGTGACCAGGGGGGTGGGTTCTTGGTGATGCGGGAGGGAGGGGGCCACTAGACACCAATGAGACATGGGCTGGGGAGAGTTTGGAATACCACTATTTGGGAATGGAGCCAGAACTGTGTTATTAGGAGGGCATTACTTGCCACAGGCATCCCACATATGAGTGGTGGGGTGGCGAACACCGGTGGGAATTGGTCAAACAGTGGTGGGCTTTCACCAGTATGGGGATGGGATTGGATTGGGTGAGGGACTACTAGATACCAGGGAGAATCTTCTTTTATTAATCAGGCAGGGCATCAGGTGAGGGGTACCACTAGACACCAGGGTAAATGTTGTGTTACATCAGGTATGGGTGCGGGTGGGGGAGGGACCACTGGACACCAGGGACACTGCTTTGGTGGCTTGGGACTGGTGTGGAGCGGACCTCTGCACTTCCTCTGCCAACTGTTAGGGTTGCACAGGAGTGAGTCATGGTATTCATCAACAGTATTTGCAATGCATAAGGGGATAGTGCAAAACAACCTTGCACAATGCAAATACTCTGAATACTGATCTGCACCGGTATTCGGCTCTTTGCCCCTCCATTACATTGTGCTCCCTTCAGAGTTTGCCTAGGCGCAACCCCTGTTTGTCTGTGCAAGCCGAGGTTTTGAATACAGGAAATGTGCTCAAAGCACAGTTTTGCATGCAAACCAGGATTTGTGCCCAGACAAAGATTCGAATATCATGCCCCTGATTTAACATCTGTATGATCTTGCTTTGTTCCATCTGCATTTCATATACTTTACAAGGACTACTCTTTAATTACATGTCTTGGTCATTTGCTAGTAATTGTGCCACTATTCTCCCACTGTCCTATAAGCTGGTAAAATCCTTTTATCTCATATTCTTCCCAAAATATCAGAAGAGGGTGAATAAATAGGAAATCCATTTGGACATGGGTAACAGGGTTTTAATCTTGATATACTGTACGTGCCCAAAAATGCACTAAATATAACAAGTGACCTTTGTAAAATATAAAGTATTAAACAGTAGTGTACCAAACCTGTTCAGTCATGCTGGCGCTATGAAGTCCATAAAGCAAACAGAGCAAAAATAATTCAACAAACTCCAAAATAAAGCAAAAAATAAATTTAATCCACATTTGTGGTAATTCACTTAACTTCACCATGCCACACTGCCCCAGCACTTCGGCACCTTGCCTTCCTCAGGTGGTGTGTACCAAACCTGGCAGGTCTGTTTTTGTTTTTTTGTTTTGCCGAGTTAACCTGGGTTTTGTGTTAGTTTGATTTTGGTTTTGGTTTTAATTTTGGATTTACGGCCTAAGTGCACTGAATGTAAGACTTGCTCCATATCCTGATTTTAAATTATAATAAAGAGTAAAACATGTAAAATTTGGTAAAAAAAGGTATTTGAGACAGTGCTGTATTCAGAAATTAAGCAGCATATCAATTGTAATCTAAATTCCTAGTTAGCCATCTGTGCACAAGAGTTATGTGATATGGTGACTGACAGGAGACACGGAAAGATAAATGACAGGAGGCAAGGTATGCTGAATGATGAACATGGGCTGTGGCAATGTAACAGCTGAGTAGCCCCTGTATTGTTTAGTCTGTAAAGCTAGTTATGCACTGCTGATAAAAGTGACTTGGCGATCAAACAAGTGGACACAGTAAATGACAGGAGATTGTCTCAGAGGAAACATACAAAATTTATAAGGTAGCATAGCTACATAGAAACATAGACTTTGATGGCAGATAAGGACCGCTTGGCCCACCTAGTCTGCCCATTTCCCTACCTAGAGGATAAGCTGCAGATCCTACTTAACCAACAGCCTATTTCTTCCTACCCTCCACAAAAATTGCCTTATGTCTGTCCCATGCATTCTTGAATTCTCCCATAGTTTTAGACCCCACAACCTCCTCAGGAAGGTTGTTTCATGTGTCCACCACCCTCTATGTGAAAAAATACTTCCTCACATTGCCTCTGAGGCTGCCCCTCTATCTTCAGATTGTGTCCCCTTGTTCTTGCACATCTCTTTTTCTGAAAGATGCTACCCTCTTGGACTTTGTTGATTCTACTGAGGTACTTAAACGTTTCTATCATGTCCCTCCCTCTCCCTCCTTTCCTCAAGGGTATACATATTAAGCTCCTTTAGTCTCTCCTCATATGGCTTCTCTTGCAGACCCTGCACCATTTTAGTTGCCCTCCTCTGAACTGCCTCCAGATGGGGTCTCATCAACTGTCTGTACAGGGGGATAATAACTTCCTGTTTTCTGCTGGTGATACCTCTCCCTCTATGTTCTGTCATCCACCCTCCCTTCCTGTCACCCACCCTGCCTTTCCCTATACATCCCAGTATCCCCCCAGCCCTCCCTACTGCCTTCTCACATTGCTTGCCAACCTTAAGGTCATCTGTTATGATTACCTCCAGGTCCCTTTCCATTTTGTTGTATTTACTACCCCCCCCCACCATTGTGTAATCTTCCCCTGGGTTTTTGTTTCCCAGGTGCATTACTTTGCACTTCTTTGCACTGAATCCAAGCTGCCATACTTCTGACCATGGATAGACAATATATCTATCTGGCTCTCCCCTTACCAAGTGAAGCTTTTCAAAGCTAGAGATAAAGCATGGAAAGTATTTAAAGCCTCTTCCAATGTCTCAGACCAGCAGACATACAGAACCCTGAGGAACGCAAGTACCAAGGCAGTATGTTCCACTAAAGCTGGCTTCTTTAAGTCATAGCTTAAGAACTGTTGCCTCACCCCAGTTGCCTTCTGGAAAACTCTCCAGTCATTGCTTGGCTCCGCTCAACAAGTGCTTTCCCCATGTTTGGACACTACTGACAATGTCCCTGAAGCCACTGCCTCTTCCATAAATTACTTCTTCAGTACCTGTGCTCTTCTCCATGGGCAGCCACCTCCCCTACCTTCCCCTCCCTGCAGTCACCAGTTCATCCGCACTCTCCCCAGAACTAGTCAGATACCAGATCCTCCCACCCCCCCACTCCTCTCCCCCTAACACTGGTGCTTACCCCTCCATTTCCCCTCCCAGTCACAACTTCCCCCCCATCACCCCCTCAGAGGTACTCCATGGCCTCAAACTCCTGAACTCCTCCAAACAGAGTCCGGATGGTATTAACCTCATCCTCCTGAAAATCTCTACTCCCCTAATAGTCCCCACAATCATCCACCTCTTCAATCTCTCTCTTCTCCATTTGTGCCTTGCCTGAGGCCTAGAAATTAGCCAAAGTCATCCCGCTACAAAAAGGGGGTGACCTATCCATCCCAGGTAATTACAGACCTATCTCACTCCTCCCCTTCCTCTCCAATATCTTGGAATCTGTCATTGCTGAAAGACTGAATTCATTCCTTGCCTCAGAGGAAGTTCTGACTCCATTTCAATCTGGCTTCCATTATCTCCATTCTATTTCCTCCTTCCTTCTCCTCCTCACCAACCACATACACTCGGTCATGGAAAAGGGTCATCTGACACTAGCCATATTTATCGACTTAGCTAAGGCCTTCGATTCTGTCACTCACTATCTACTCCTAGAAGATCTCTCAGTTATAGGACTATCCCTAACTACTACTGAATGGTTCAAGAACTACCTTTTGGATAGGTTTTAATTTGTACAGCTGGGGAATCCAACTCTTCCCCCTTCCTATTCTCACTGGTGTACCTCAGGGGTCCATCCTTGGTCCTACCCTTTTTTCCATATTCGTAAACAATCTCTCCTCTGCCTGCACAGTCTTCCATGTTCAAATGTACTCTGATGATACTGTGATATTCGCTTCTGAACCCTCCCTAGCTCTGGTCGAACATATCTTCCAAACCGACTTTGAGAATACCTTAAACTGGCTAGAAGACAAATTACTCAAATGCAACACTAACAAAACGGTAGCTATGGCTTTTGGCACCGCACCGAAACTAGCCAAATTAACATCTCCTCCTTTCTGTTTCATCCTCGATGGCTCCAAAATCATTGCCATCGAATCATACAAATATCTGGGAGTCTGGTTTTATCCCAAATTGGACTTCTCCCTCCACCTGGACACAATTCACAACAAGCTGTGCCCAAAACTAGGAATGCTTTATAGGCATAAGGATAGTTTATCCCTTCCCATCAGGAGGGAAATAATCACTAAACTTATCCTACCCACATTTGATTATGTAGATGTGGTCTATAGCTCAACGCTGCAATCCTCCCTTGCCAAGCTTGACCCTTTGTTTCAAACCTTCTGCCAATTTGCTTCTAACCTCCCTTATCACACTCATCACTGCTTCCTCTACCACTCTGTCTCCATGCCTTCATTTACTAACTGTCATCTGGCTCATTGCGCTACCTTCATTGCTAAATTCTGGTCCAACTCCCTTACCCCCCTAACTTTCCTCATTAGTAGCCCCAGACCCTAGTACTGGCTACTCCTTGCTCATGCACGACCACCACTCCTTTGCCCTGACCACCCCACTTTCTCCTGCTGGGAAACTAGTTTTCACCCATCGACTCCCTGCCCTCTGGAACATCTTGCCCCCCACAGTGCGCAGCTGCCTACTGTGCTATCCATCAAAAAATACTTAAAGTACCTCCCACCACCTCTTTGCCAATGTGTCCACCCTCCCTAGATGCTAAGTCCTATCAGCTACACTGGTCTAACCCCCAACACTCTTGCCAACGCCACCTCTTATTTTCTGTACCCCTCCTATTAGTTACTATATTTCCCTAACATTTACCATGCCTCTTATTTTGCACATTACCTGTGCCCTCTCATCTGTCTCTATGTAACTAGCCTTCTCATGTTATCTTAGGTGTTGTTAGTTCCTGTATTTGTTTGTCTACTGCCAGACTCACTGCTAGGCCCAACTTCCTGTTTAAGCTGCAATTTACTGTTTATTATGATGTGGTCTTTCTTATCTCATGTGTGAATATATATACATATATATATATATATATATATATATATATATATATATATATATATATATATATAAATGTATAAGCTATAACTATGGTTTAATTATAATGTTGTCTGCATATCTCGTGTGCTATATGTTTATATACCATGTATCCTTTGTACTCTTTCCCCTTGCCCCCAGTTGCACCTGGAATCAAGCCTTGGCTCAGTTTGCCTTTCCTGGTTACCAACTTTTAAATAAATAAATATATTTGAACCCTGCCACCTTTTGAACTGTTGTTACTTTGTTTTATAATCTGACTTTGTTGTTTGTGCTGCTAGTAATAGAAAACCACATATTTTACTATTTTTACTGTCATGAATTATGATGCACACGTGCGCTTTTATTAATTCAACATTGATTGAATGGGCATAATTATAAAGACAGACTGAGGTAGGATTGTTAAAGGGTAAACTCACTTAGTGTATGTAGTGTATTATTATATTCTTCTTTAATTTTAGTTTTGTTTTCTTTCATAGATGACTGTCTGTTGAAGAACAGCAGATCAGTCAGGAAAGCGGTTATAGTCAGGAAAATGTTTTCTAAGAGAAATGGATTTAGAAAGACATTTGACAGAGAGTACATGACTGGAGGCAGAAGTCTCAGCTGCAGAGTGCCATGATCGGTTATTTGCCAATTTAACTTGACTTTACTATAAAGCATGAGAAAACAAATACGCATACTGTGAGTCTATGTGTGAGTGTGAAAGGATTTAATGCATTCGATAGTCAGAGAGTATCCCCTTTCTTTTTTAATTTGGCTATACTGTAATTCACTGGAAGAAAAAAATAGTGAATAGCATGAAACAAGACATGAATGACAAGAGAGGCTGATGCAACATATAACTGTAATTTCCTTGAGTAACAGTTTAACATCACATTGCTTTGTAATAAACATATATTATCTTCATGAGTGACATCACAGAAGAACTAGAAGGTGGAAAGGAAGGAATGCCTTTTTGCAGATGGCACCCAAATCTGTAATAGGGTGGAGATTCAGGAGTGGGAGAAGAGAATGCATTGGGATCTTGGGAAACTCAAGTGCTGGACAAGAGCATGGCAGTTGGAGTTCAATGCCAAAACATGCAAAAGCATGAACCTAGGGCACAGGAACCCAGGAGCTGAGAACAGGATGGGGGAGGTGCTTGGCAGGAATGGGGCCTTGGGGTTATCATATCTGATGACCTCAAAGTGGCAGTGTAGTGTGACAAAGCAGTGGGTAGTGCCAATGAGATGTTAGGATGCATAAGTAGAGATATCTCCAACAGGAGGAGGAGGGAGGTGGTGTTACCACTAAATCACTCTCTGGTGAGAACTCACCTGGAGTACTGTATCCAGTTCTTGACACAGCACATCAGAAAACATATAGATGGAGACAATCTAGAATAGGGCAACTAAAATGGTGCACGGGTTGAACCAAAGGCCCTACAAGGAGAGACTCAGGGATCTCAAAATGTACATCCTTGAAGGGAGGAGAGAGAGAGGGGACATAATGGAACTGAAAGCACCTCAGAGGGGTGAACAGGGTGCAGGAGGGGAGTATCTATCTGATGAAAAAGGGCATGCAAACCAGATGGGTGGCAAGTTTAACAGGATGTAAGGAAGTACTTCTACAATGAAAGAGTGGTAGATGCCTGGAACAGACTGCCAGTGGAAGTGGTGGAGGCAAAAACAGTAGGGGGCTTCAACCATACATGGGATAGACATAGGGGAATATTAATAAATAGACAGGGAGGAGGGAGTGTCATGAGAGATCAGTTAGGGTCTGTGGATACATACTAGACAGATATCATTTGCGCAGACTGAGTGGACCAAGCGATCATTTTCTGCTGACAAATTCTATGTTTCTATGATATTTTTTCTAGCTTCCCTGGGATCACTTTTGCAGAAGGGAGCATGGCAATTTTTATGATCAGCAGCTGCAAGACTTTTTTGAATCTCTGTTTTAAATTTTAGAGTACTTTTATTAATGAACAGTTCATTATTTTTTTTTAATTTTATTTAGTTCTTGTCATCTATGATACCAGACTACAGAAGACCTGGCAAATTGTTTTTAAAAAGTGGATCTAACGTTATTGCTGTAACATGACGCTCAGATCCCAACATCATGGAAATCTAGTGACCTATTTCTAAAAACAATGACAGCTCGTGTGCTTGAGTGACACCATAGTCTGCACACAACTGTTCAAATGTTGCCCAGAATCATTCCAGTTTCTGCACATGAAGATGTGCTGTATCAAAAAAATCTTTACTTAAGGTTATGCTGTCAGCACCTACTTCATTTGTCACTTCCTTAAGTGACTGTAGCAACTGACAAACATACAGTATGATATGAAATTTCACTGGCAAGAGGTGAGGGTGATATTTCCTTTTTATATGTTATGGCTCATGGTGTACTTCTTAGGGGTGGGAGAAAATTGCAGAATTCCATGAAAAATGTGTGAAATTCTGCAAGTTTCACTGAATTTCGCCAGAGATTCACCTTCGGTGAACTTTGCACTTTCCAGGGAGTTCTTACCTGATTTGCAGTGAACTGTGGAAAATATGAAATGAACATTGGAAAGTAATTAGAAACATAGACACATAGAAGTTGATGGCAGATAAGGATTGCAAGGCCCATCCAGTCTGCCCATTTCTTTTTCTACCTTATGAATGTGCCATCGGCCTTTGCTCTGTCAATGGTCTATCTATTCATACTCATCTGTATTGCTCCCTTATGCCTATCCCATGCCTGTTTGAAGCCCTGCACATGTATTCATATCCACCACTTCCTGAGGTAGGCCGTTCCATGCATCCATCACTTTTCTGTGAAAAAGAACTTCCTCACATTGCCCCTTAATTGGCCTCCCTCTAATCTCATGCCGTGTTCTCTTATACTGCTATTTTTCTTATATTGAAACATGTTACACTCTTTCACCTTGTTAATGTCCTTAAGATGTTTGAATGTTTCGATCGTATCACCTCTCTCCCTCCTTTGCTCTAGGGTATACATATTGAGCTACGTTAATCTGTCCTCATGTGTTTTCTGATGCAGTCCCTGCACCATTTCAGTTGCCCTTCTCTGGACTGCCTCGATTTGGTTAATGTTCTTGTGAAGGTGTGGCCTCCAGTACTGCATGCAAAACTCCAGATGGGGCCTAACCAGTGTCTTTTAAAGAGGGATTATTATCTGCCTCTTATGACTTGTGATACCCCTACTAATACACCCCAGCATCCCCCTAGCCATACCTACTGCTTTAGTGGTCTGCTTGGATAAATTTCAGGTCATCTGTGATGATGATGCCCAAGTCTCTTTCTTCCTTTGTGACTGCCAGTAACTCCCATCCCAGCCTATAGATGGCTTCCAGGTTTCTCTTCCCTGTGTGCATGATCTTGCACTTCTTTGCGTTAAACCCCAGTTGCCACTCTGCTGACCATTTAGTCAGTTTATCTAGATGTCTTCTCATTCTGCCCACCTCATCTGGATCATCTAAACTTTTGTAGATCTTAGTGTCATCTGCAAACAGACAAACCTTACCCTCCAGTCCTTCTGCAATGTCACTGATGAAGATACTGAAGAGAACTGGCCCCAGGACTGATCCCTGAGGTACCCTACTTGTGATGTGCATTTCTTCTGACTGTATACCATTTACCACCACTCTCTGTTTTCTTCCTGTCTACCAGTTTGCCACCCAGTTGACCAATGTCTGACCCACCCTGAGCCTACCCAGCTTATTAATCAATCTTTTATGTGGAACAGTATTGAAAGCTTTGCTGAAGTCAAGGTAGGTGACATGAACTGCTGCCCCTTGGTCCACCACTCTGGTTACCCAGTCAAAGAAATCTATGAAATTATTTGACAGTACCTTCCTGTTGTAAACCCATGTTGCCTTGGATCTTGTACTCCTATGGATTCCAGGAGCTGCACTATCCTTTCCTTAAGGAATGTCTCCATAATCTTGCCCACTACTGAGGTAAGAATGACCGGTCTGTAGTTCCCTGCTTCCTCTCTACTTCCACTCTTGTGAAGCAGGATCACATGAGCTCTTCTCCAGTTTTCTGGGACCTCTCCTGTGCTCAGAAACTCACTAAACAGTTCTGATAATGGCTCTGCTAGTTCCACCCTTAGCTCCTTTAGTACCCTGGGATGCATGCCATCCGGTCCCATTGCCTTCTCCACTCTGAGCTTATTGAGCTCTTGTAGGACCCGTTCTTTCATGAAGGGACTAGTGCACACCTCCCTCCCCCCCTTGTGCCCATGGTGCTGAGCTGTGGTCCCTGCCCTACCTTCTCTTCAGTAAATACTGAGCAGAAGTATCTATTTAGGACAGATGCTTTTAAGCGGTCCTCCTCCTCACACGCCCCCTTATCCTCTTTAATCTTAGCAATACCCCCTTTGGACTTTCTCCTTTCACTATTGTATTTCAAATCAAATCAAATCAGATTTTATTTATAATGCGCTTTTCAGGTATCAAAGCGCAGATACATAACAAAAATAACAATCATCACAATAAATATAAATATAAAAACAGTAAAAAGGCAACATGGTGACCAATATAAAGGCTTGGTCAAATAAATAACTCTTCAAAGATGCCTTTAATGACTCTGTGGGCAGGCACTCTCAAATCTGATGAGGTAGAGAATTCCACAGGGTTAGGACCACAAAAGAAAAAGCTCTGGCCCCTAATGACTGAAGGCAAACCCTGGGAATCTCTTGCAATCCCTTGTCGGAGGACGGAGTGAGCAGAGAGGGTGGTAGGGTTGAAGGAAATCTTGCAAGTAGCCTGGTCCCTGACTGTGTAGGGTCTTATAGGTCAGCAACTCGACCTTGAAGATGATTCTTCATTGTACCAGCAGCCAGTGCAGTTCGCACAGCACAGGTGTGATGTGGCAAGTTCTTGGCAACCCAGTCAACAAGCTGGCTGCAGCATTCTGCACCAGCTGCAGGCGATGGAGATCCACCCCTGGCAACCCTAGACATACAGCATTACAGTAGTCAAGATGCGTGAACCAATACTGGAAGGTCATCGTGTGGAACAAAGTGTTTTATCCATGCTATATTCCTCAGATGGTAAAAAGGAAGACTTGACAATGGCTGACACCTGTACCTTCAGCTTCAGCTCACTGTCAAGAATTACGCCCAGATTCCACTCCTGTTCAGAAGGTCTCAACTGGTTATCCCCAAACATAAGGCCAGAGGAAAACCCAGGAGTCATCTTCTCTGCACAGTGACCCAGGTCCACCACCTCAGTCTTGTCCAGATTCAGTCTTAACCAGTTAACACTCATCCAGTCCTAAATCTCAGTGAGGCCAGTTGTTAAAGACTGATAATGTGTCATTCTGTTTGGGTACAAAGGACATATGGAGCTGAGTATTATCTACATAGCAGTGAAAACTCAGCCCATAATGCCTTACAATGTCTCCCAATGGCAGCATATACACTGTGAACAACAAGGGGGAAAGCACAGAACCCTGTGGCACACCACAGGGCAGAGCAAATGGAGCAAAGGAAAACATTCCTGATACTACCCTCTGGGTTCTGACCGTGAAGAAAGAATGGAACCATCTGAGGACTGTTCTGAATAGTCCACAGAGCAGCTGCAGGCATTCTAGCAACATCCTATGGTCCACGGTGTCAAATGCTGCAGAGAGATCAAGGAGAACCAAGATCGAATGACTCCTATGATCTCTCACTATTAGGAGATCATTCAGTACCCGAACCAACGCCGTCTCGGTACTATGCCTCTTCCTGAAACCAGACTGGAGAGGATCATAGACTTCATAGGTGGTAAGAAAGTCCTCGAGCTGCAACGCAACTACTTTCTCAATAACCTTGCCCAAAAAGGGCAGGTTAGAGATCAGTCTGTAGTTAACGAGACAGTCTGGGTCAAGGGAAGTTTTCTTCAAAAGAGATGTTACGATATCCTCTTTTGGAGAGTCCGCGAACACCTCTTAGTCCAAAGAGCACCAGACTATCTCAGCAAGGACTGGTCCGATTGCATCCATACACCCCACAAGGAGGTGTGTAGGACCAGGATTCAAACTGCAGCAAGCTGGTCGCAAGCCCTGGACAATCTTCATGATATCCGTGATCGCTAGCTGGTCAAAGTTCATCCAGATAAACTGAGGGGCCTGTAACCTCGCATCAGTCACCGCCATGCTCATTTGAATGCATACTGAGACTCTCTGACCTGATCGATGACACCTTATCCTGAAAAAACTGAGCAAACTTGACCCGGTGGCACTGAGGGCTGAGGCACTGGACGCATTACCATGTGTTGTGCCGGCGACCCGTGTTCAGGAACGAGCATGGGTCATCGGGGTTTTTTTTATTTTATTTATTTAGCTTTTGTTGACCGGGTAAGTGCACTAGACAAATCCTGCCTATTTTCAGGCACGACCCGGGGGAGGGTGATACAGATGAATGCCAACTGACCTTGAACCAGATTAAGCTGTTGGTGGTATTTTTTAGTGAATGAGGGAAATTTGGCCAGGACACCGGGGAAATTCCCCTACTCTTTTCGATAAGTGCCATGGGATCTTTAACATCCACCTGAACTACCACCAATCCAGGCAGATGGGACCTCGGTTTAACGTCTCATCCGAAAGACAGAGGGTTGTTGGGGAGGAGAAGGATAGAGTGTCCGGTAGACTGTTCTCCTTCTCTGAGGAGGGGGGGGGTTCACTTCCAGATGCCCGATTGCCCCCTGGTGGAGGCTGAGGGTCATGGCACAGGGTAACAACATCGGGGAGGAGTCTGAGCAAGAGGCCCGGGGGAGAGGCATGTGGATGCATGTGCCCCTGCCCCTGCCCCTGCTGGTGTCATTGCATGCCCAGGGCTCCAGCAAGGGGTTGAGCAAACAAGGGAAAAATGAAGTACCTCTCGCGCGGTTTGATGGCCGTCTGCGAGTGTTCGTCAGAGCTGGCACATCTACTGGATCTGTGAGGGTGGGGAGTTGGGGGCTCCCTGCCACCCCACTGGGGGGGGCACACTGCAGGAGTTCAGGGTGCCAGTGGAGATGAGACGGATGGCGGATGGATCCCCAGATGGGATGCAAAAAGTACCGGGGGGCCAAAAGGTGGCTAGGAGAATAAATAAAATTAACAAAAAATAAAATTAAAAAAAAAAAAAACTGAGCAAACTCATCACACTTTATTTGTGAAAAACCTCTCCGAGACCCTGCAGACAGGGTGGATTGCACAGTCTGTCCATGGTCCGGAAGAGCTGAGCTGGTTGATTTCTTGATGCAGCTATCTCTCTGGACAGGAATTCTGCCTTCTTACGGGAGCCTTCTGATTGATAGTCCGTATAGTGAGCCATCAATCTAAGTCTGTCATCTTCCAGGCCAGATTTCCACCAGCAGTGTTCCAACCTTCGCCCCACTCACCTCAGCTCCCTCAATGTCACATCAAACCAAGGGGACTGAGGGTGGAGGGAGAGAGGGTAAACACTGACAGGAGCTATGGAATCCAGAGCCCTCAGCACCATGTTATTATAGTGCACTACTAAGGCATATGGTTCCATGCACTCCATAGGCCAACTCGATATTTATAGAAAGTCTTGTCACCTTCTTTTATTGTTTCTGCTGGTGTTTCCTCGGTTTGGGCCTTTGCCTGCCTTACTGCCTATCCTGCTTCCCTTAGGGAAGTTTGGTATGCCTTTCTATCTTTATCACATTGCATTCCCTTATTTTTCCTGAAGGCTAGCCTTTTGGCACTGACCTTTTCTGCTACTGGTTATGGGAACCAAAATGGTTTCCTTCTTCTTTTGCACTTCCTTTTCTCTCTAACACAATGGGATGTTGCTTCAAGTATTGCATCCTTAATGCTTGCCCACTTTGCCTGTACCCCCTCACCTGTATTTCTTTTTGCCAGGGCTAGCTTAACTCTGTTGGCCATCTTATCAAAGTCAGCTTCTCTGAAATCCCATGGTTTTACTTTGGAATGGGATGATTTAGTTGTAGTGACCAAATTGAACCATACCATGTGATGGTCACTGGCCCCCAAGATCTGTTATCTTTTCCCTGTTAGTCAGTACTAGATCTAGGATAGCCCTGTCTCTTGTGGGTTGTTGTACCATTTATTTGAGGCCCTTCCCCTGCAGGGAATCCACTATGTGTCTAGTTCTGGCAGATGTTCCTGCTGGTATTAACCAATCTCTATCTGGCATGTTGAAGTCTCCCATTATCAGAACCTCCCCTTTAGCTGTCATGTTTTGTATATCTTCTAACAGTAATGTGTCTATGTCCTCCCCCTGGTCTGGAGGCCTGTTGACAACCTCAGTTCATATGGCTGTCCAATTTCCTCTTTCCAGGGTAACCTACAGCTCTTCTTGCTCCTTATGTGTATTCTGAATTTCAGTAGCTTTGATATTTTCATTGATATAAAGGCCACTCCCCCCCTCCCCCCACCGCTTTTTGCACGTTGGTCTCTTCTGAACAGTATATAGCTGGGTACTGACATCTCCCAAGTGTGGTTACTAGTGAACCCTGTTTCACTAATAACTGCTATGTCCAGTTTAACCTCTGTCATTATTGCCTGCAGGTCTGGGATCTTGTTTCCCAGACTGCAAGCATTTGAGTACATGATTTTCCACTGGCCAGATTTAGGTGTGTTAGTTGTTGGGTGATGTCTGGCATTTCCTCTGTGCATTGTATGGGGAGCCAGACCTTTTTCCTTACCTGGTGATGCAAATGAACTATAAATATACTGCATTCCTGTTTGATCACTAGCTGAGGGGGGAAGGGCATTCTTCCCATTTGACGTATTGGTTGCTGCACCCCTCTCCCCATTTGCTAGTTAAAGATGTCAAAATTCTGTCCCAGTGCACTGACTCCCTCCTTAGTCAGATGCAGTCCATCAAATTAAAAAAATTTTCACTCCCAAAAATATTGCCAGTTACCAACAAATTTGTGTCATTTTCCTGGCACCAGCCCTTGAGCCACATGTTTAGCTCCCCTATCTCCCCTTTTCTGACCTTCTGTCCATCTGCACCCCTCTCCCAGACTGGAAGGATCTCAGATAAGGAGATGCCAGATGAAATGGATGATAGTTTATCACCCAGCCTGGTCAAGTGTTTCTTGGTCTCCACAACTGACAGGTTGGCAAGATCTTTAGTCCCTATGTGTACCAGGATGGCAATGTTTTTTCCTGCTTTCTGTACAATTTTATCAATGTGGTCAATTTATCTCCATGCTGATGTACCTGGGAGACATCTCACCATTGCCCCTGGCTTGAGATAGGTATCAACTCTCCAAATCATGGAGTCTCGTATGATCAGAAGTTTTTTGTATTTCCTTTTACTCTTTTTGTTTTGGTTCCTGTTTGTGGCAAGTTTTGTTGTGCAAGCTTCTGTGCTGCAGTGTCCTACTCTGCAGTGTCCTCTGCCCCTTTGTTTGATTTCGGAGATAGAGGCAAATACCTGTTTGCAGTTTTTATATGTTTTTTAGAGGTGATATGGTGGAGACCACCAAGTAATGGTGCACCCGATTTGCCCCTCCTAACCACTTGCTAACCTCTCAAACCAACTACCCTATGTGGCCGTGGTGCTTCTGTTGGATGTTGGGAAAATAGCAGGCGATCTCCTGAATATGCGATTTGAGGCATGCAATCTCTGGCCAAAGCTGCCTGGAGCTGAGCCCTTAGATCTCCAATGGCCCAGCAGTAGGACAGTGTACTAAATCCTGTGTAACTGCCCTTTTGAAAAGTGTTCCTCAGTACCTGCAGTTAACAATATTCATTTCAGATAAGTTGCTGGGTTTATAACCTGGTCAGAGTAATTAGAAGGAGGAAAATTAATGCAAATGTTTGCTTTTGTGTTCTGTTTGTTTTTGTATAACTTGTTATAACAAGTTAAATTATTTGTGCCCTTATAAATGAGGTCACTGTGTGGATACCCCTCTGATCTGCCCCTTCCCGCTTTGCTACAGGAAATGTCATGATTGTGCTACCCTATAAAAGGAGTGCAGATTGTGGTGGCTGGGGATGGGGTGGGTTGCTGGGCCCGTTCCCTGCTGAAAAAGAAGAACCACGGATGAAAGGAACAAGGCAGTAAGAGCAGAAACAATCAGCCTGCAACAAATGCAGTAACCCTGAAAGCTTATCCTAATGATAGATAAAACTGTAAAACCTGTAAAGTACCACCTCTAATAATTTCACAGAAGATATACACTGTAAGAAACACTTTGCTACAGAGAAAAATAAAGCAGTAACAGAAAATATACCTTGCAAAAGACAATTTGAATCAGAAGATTACAGCAATAATCTGAAAGCACAGACCTGTAGGCACACCTTGTAATAATGCAGCAGAAGGTATACCCAGCAACAACAATTTGAATCAGAGAAAAATAAAGCAATACAATGTTAGCAACAAACAATAACAATCCCTGTTAGTATAAAAGAAAATAATAGCATACAGTAAATCTGCCTAGTCAAAAGAAGCCTTAATCCTTTTCCTTCCTCTGATAAGGTTCTTTGCTCTGTCCTTATAAGCAACCTAGAAGAAAAGAGCTCATGTGAAGCTAGGTACCTTTGCCAGCAAACCCAGTCTTCCATCTCCAAGATATCAACTAACCTGACTTTTTAACCCTTCCTTCTATTGGAAGTTACTAACAGTTGGTCAGCTCCACCACCCAGTTACACACCTAATCCCCTGGAAGGGCTGTGGGAGGAAAGCAATTAGCTCCTTCAGTGTGAGAAGCAGACTGCAATACCTCTGAGACAAACTAAAAACCTTTCAGCAAACTAAAATAAAATAGTGACAAACAGTAATTTTGGTAGCCTAATGATAAAAAGTCACAAAAATGTAAACACCACCTCTAATAATTTCACAGAAGATATACCTTATAAGAAACACTTTGCTACAGAGGAAAATAAAGCAGTAACAGAATATATACCTTTTCAAAATACAATTTGAATCAGAAGATTACAGCAGTAATCTGAAAGCACATACCTGTAGGCACACCTTGTAATAACGCAGTAGAAAGTATACCCAGCAACAACAATTTGAATCAGAGAAAAAGAAAGCAATAAAATGTTAGCAACAAACAGTAACAATCCCTGTGAGTACAAAAGAAAATAATAACACACGGTAAATCTGCCCAGCCAAAAGAAGCCTTAATCCTTTTCCTTGCTCTGGTAAGGTTCTTTGCTCTATCCTTGAAAGCAACCTAGAAGAAAATAGTTCAGGTGAAGCTAGGTATCTTTGCCAGCAATCTAGTCTAATTATTTAAATAAAAAAAATACTCACAGGTGTAATTCATGGAAAACATATTCCACGAGCAATGTAATCATGTAATTACAGTAAATTGTGGCAAAAATCTAATTTGCAAAGTGTTGTTTTTTACAGTTCCTCTCTTTCTTTAGTGAAATTTTCTCTCTTGTCCAAAGTTACATTTTAAATGGTATAATTCTAAACTGTAATTTACTGCAGTTTTGTCAAAAATTCCATGGTATGTCCCAAAAGTCTGTTGTTCACTAATATTTTTCACAGAACACCCCAAAAGATTCCACAAGCAATGATGTTACCTGATCTGTTTTTCAATTAAGTGGGAGTGTAAAGGGTCAAATCATTAGTTGCTATAGCAACCCCACCCCCCTCTCTATGTCTAGTATCTACTCCTCCTACTCCTCTGTGCAGTTCTTGAGAGGTTGTTGAAGTGACATGTTCTGCTGCTCTATTCTGTCTGCAATTTCTGCATTCAACTAGGGTTTAAAACACACATTTTTAGATTTCTGTCATACAGTAGAAATACTGTCAGAGTGCTGAAATATTGTATCATCATACAACATATAAATCAGATATATTAAATTAACTTTAATAGTTAATTTGTTCTTTGCAAAAGTTAAGACACCAAATTGCAAAGATAGCAGGTGGGAAGAAAGCTGATTGTTGACATGGGGGATGTGGTGGTAAAGTAGGACTCATGATGTATACTTCTAGTACTCTTGGTGTGCTTGGTTATAGGGATTGTAGTGCAGGTGTTTCTGCCAGTAGCAACATAGTAGATCAGGGCAGCAGCAATGTAGCAGGTTCTGGAAGTGGCAGTTCAGTTACAAAACTGTCTGTGCAGGGCCAGACATCTTCTTGTGGTATATCTAAGGCTGGCATCAGCATTACTTTATTTCTTGGATCAGCGAGTAATATCAACAGTGGAAAAAAATAAAACAGGGAATGATATTGATGCAGCAGCTGCACAGTTCCATGACAGGGAGGGGCAACATAAATCCACTCTTGATGTGACAGCATTACTGGTTGAGCCTCAGGAGGATTTGCAGTCTCAGGAGGTGATCAGATTTGAATATAGAATCTCAGTGTGTCAGTATTAGCACTCATTCTAATATTAAGGATGAAGTGCCTGCAGAGAAGGTGGTTGATCAAAGTGTTGAAAGTGATGATGATGGTGTTAATGAATTGGGTGTTACTGTTAATGAAGGAGTAGGGGTGATAGATGTTGAGGACAGGGACATAGAACACATGCCAATAAGCGAAAGTGACAGTGTTAGTGTTGAGGTTGGTGGTGGGGATGATGACTCTGTTAAGACCCTGATTACCATCCTCCCCGTAATCCAGTTAAGGTTATCCCTACTACTGTTTTGTCCCCATTCCCATGGTTTCCACCAGACTGAGTGGGCAGGCAGCCGGTGGGCTAGCAGTCTCCATTGGTCCCCTTTGGGGAATGCTATGTAGTGCTAGATCAATGGGGAACAAGACTGCAACTATGGCAGACTTGATTTCCTTGGTCAATCTGCCTTGCATCACAGAGGCCTGGCTGGGGGATGATGCTGGATCAGTTTTGGAAGCATTGATCCCAGCCAGGTACTCTGTAGTGCAGTGTCTAAGAGGGGAATGCAGGGATGGGGGTGTGGCCATCTGTTTTTGTTCTGACCTGAACTTCTTCATGCACCCAGTGGGATCTACTTCATCATTTGAGTGCATGGCTGTGCATGGGTTCCAGGTGCAGGTTGCAGGATCCTCCTCATGTATCATTCTCTGGGGTACGAGAGGGAATTCCTGCAGGATGTCACAGACTTCATTATAGACAGGGTGTTGGAGTTGCCCCGATGGTTGATTCTGGGTGACTTTAATGCCTGAGTCAATGAAAAACTCTCATATTTTGGTCATGACTTCCTCCAGGCAATGATATTGCTGGGCATTGCACAAGCTGTTGCTTCTGTGGCTCACTGTCACAGCCATGCCTTGGATTTAGTATTCTCACTGGGGCTTGAGATTACTAACCTCAGGATTGATATGGTCTCTTGGTCAGATCACTGCATGGTGGAGTTCTTGTTCAGTGCCCACCCTGTTGAGATGGTCTGCTACTGCCCAATAAGAGGATTGTCCTCAGTGGGACTGTTGGCAGTGGTGGGTTTTTCTCATGTGAATACTGCATGTGTAGCGGGGCTGGCTGAGGTGGTGAAAACATGTAATAGTGCTGTCTCCGAGGTGCATGATGCCATTGCACCAATACGTATATGACCTAGGTCTTCTCACTTGAGATCTCTGTGGTTTGATTAGGCTCTCAAGGAGCTTGGCAGAAGACACCAGGAGAAAGGACTGCTGTGTGACTGAACTTCTCTACTGGGACTATATTGACCTCCTTCCCTCCCCTCCACCCAAAGCTAGTTCTATTTTTATAGGCAGAGGATTTGACTGACAACAGGAACTTCCTGTTTAGGGGCAGGAAGTGAGTGATCACAGAACCACCAAGGACCCACCATCCTAGAAGGGCAAGAGTAGCTCTCTGGACCCTCTAGCTGCTGGAGGTCTGCCTCTGAACAAGTAAGTGGTCTACTGAGAAATATAGGATATTCTTGTCTCAGAACAGGACAATCAGGAGCTTAAAGGGCAACACAGGCAGAAAGTAAGGAGAGAGAGAAAAAACAAAGGAAAGAGTAAGGATTGCAAACAGTTAAGGGGCCAGAAATATGACATGATTGGAGTGGTGCAGTGCAGTGGCTGTGGAGCAGCAGTCTTCCGGGAGATGTTCTGGAGGATGCGGTGTTGTCCCATCTGCAGGCACCTCTCTGGGCTGAGGAGGAGGTTGCTCATCTCCAGGCTGAGTTGGCCAGGATTTGTGGGACCTCCTCTTCCATCCAGGGACCACCAGTGTCACTGCCGCTGCCTCAGAGGTTGCCAAGAAAGAGGAGCGGTTGGACCACAGTGGGTTCAGGGAGGGTGAGGGTGGTGGAACAGAGGCACATCCCTCCAGTTGTACCTCTCCACAATTCCTATGCCATTCTGGCAAAGTGTGGTTCCTCTACGGAGGCACCTACAGTGGAGACCAAGGAGGATGCTAGGAACCTCCACAAAGGAGACCCACAGGAGGGTGGCAGGGGACCCTGCAGGGGAAGGAAACAACTCCTGCTGGGGGACTCCATTGTTAGGAAGGTAGAACTGGGCAAGGAAGGGGAGAGGAAGGTAAGGTGCCTGCCTGGCACCATAGCTTGGAGGTTCAGGGAGTGAATCCTCAGGATTGCTGGAGCAGCTGCACAGGGGAGGGAGCTGGATGTCATTGTCCACCTAGGGACAAATGACCTGGCTAAGAAATGGATTAGAGAAGTGCAGGAAGAGTTTGTGGATTTGGGGAGGGGCTTGAGTCAAGTATGCATGACGGTAACCTTCTCGGAGGTGCTACCCATCTATGGCATAGAGAGGGCTAGGGTGTTCTCTGTACCATGGATTCAATCAGTGGTTGAAAAACTGGTGTGAGCTCAGGATTTGGCTTCATTGGAGACTGGGGTCCACCTGGAGTGATGCAAGCCTATACTGGCATGATGGGCTGCATCTGTCCAGGAGGGGAACCAGGATCCTAGGTGATAGGTTTAAATGCTTCATTGGCAAGCTTTTAAACTAGCCAAGGAGGGAGGCACTGGAAAGGAGCAGGAAAATCCTAGCCCCCAAACAATCATGGTAGTAAGTGTGGCAAACACCAACATGGAGGTGTCGATAGGGAGAAGGGCAGGGGTAAATGGAGAAAGTGACAAAGGCAAGAATGACAGGGATGGGGCAAAAGGGGGTAAGGCTATCAGGAAATGGAGGGTAATGAGTACCAATGCCTGTAGTCTGGGCAACAAGCCCCTGAGCTGGTGGCCCTTATGGAAGAGGGATGCCTGGACATTGTAGCAGTCACAGAAACATGGTACACAGAGAACCATGACTGGGATGTTAACATACCAGGGTACATAACCTACAGGAGAGACAGGCAGGGGAGAAGAGGGGGAGGAGTAGCTCTCTATGTAAAGGAAGGGATAAAAGCAACTGAACAAAAGAGTAAACAGGGAGGAGAGGAGGCACTGTGGGTCACCTTGGAGACTGGAAAGGGCACCACAATCCACACAGGGGTTGTGTACAGACCCCCATGTCAGGGGGAAGGAATGGACAAGGATATGATGGAAGGCATTCTTAGAATGGCAGAGAAAGGGGAGATACTGTTGATGGGAGACCTGAATATGCCAGATGTTAACTGGAGCACATTTGCTGCAGCCACATCCAAGAGCAGGGCCATTCTTGACGCCCTACAGGTGGCAGGCATTAGACAGCTAGTTTCAGAACCCACTCATGAGGGAGCAATCTTAGACCTCATACTCTCAAATGGGGGCAGTGAGAGGATCTCCAGATCTAGAAGTGGTTGCCATCTGGGGACAAGTGACCATCAAACAGTGTGGTTCACGTTAAACTCAGCTACAGAGTCAAGCCATACAAAAGTGAGGGTACTGGACTTTAGGAGGGCTGACTTTGGCAAGACGGAGAGTGCCTCAGAAAAGCACTAGCAAACAGGCTAGAAGGAGGTGTGGAGCAACAATGGGGAATTATCAAAACTGCCATCACAGAGGCAACAAGCCTTTGTGTGAAGCAAATAAACAAATCAAATGAAAGAAAAGCCACTATGGTTCTCAAGAGAGGTGGCTGTGAAAGTCAGGAAGAAAAAGATAGCATTCCGGAAGTATAAGAAACACAGAAGGAGCAGGACAGAGAGCTGTACTAGTTAAGGCAGAAAGAAGCAGGGAGGGAAGTCAGAATAGCAAAGGCCCAAACTGAGGAAAAGATAGCCAACTCAGTTAAGAAGGGGGATAAAACCTTTTATAGGTACATCAGCGAGCGTAGAAAGACAAAGGGAGGGATAGTGAGGCAGAATAGAATGAACGGTGGGTGGGCAGAGGGGGACAGTGAAACAGCAGGAATATTGAAAGAATATTTCTGCTCAGTATTCACAAAAGAGGAGGGGGAAGTGCCTAATCCAATTAACAGAAGCACTCTTGATAGGGGGGTCGATCCCAGTCCTTTCACAGAAGAAAGGGTTCTGCAAGAACTCCTAAAACTGAAGGTGGACAAAGCATGGGTCCTGATGGAATTCACCCAGAATTCTAAAAAGAATTAAGGAAGGAACTAGTAAAACCACTGGATACTCTTTTAATAAATCATGGGAGGATGGTGTGGTACCCGAGGACTGGAGGAAGGCGGATGTGATTCCCTTCACAAAAGTGGGACCAAGACAGAGGCAGAAAACTACAGACCTGTCAGTCTGACCTCTGTGGTAGGGAAAGTGATGGAGTCACTTCTGAAGGAAAGAATAGTTGAGTACCTAGAGGTCAGTGGAGCACAGGATCCAAGGCAGCATGGGTTCACAGTGGGAAGGTCATGTCAGACGATCTAATAGATTTCTTTGACTGGGTGACCAAAGTAGTAGACCAGGGAGGGCTATGGACATGGCCTACCTAGACTTTAGCAAAGCATTTGGCACAGTCCCACACAAAAGATTATTAGTCAAATTAACCAGCTTGGGAGTGGGTCCCAGGGTGGTAGCCTGAGTAAAACATTGGCTGGACAACAGGACACAGAAGGTAATTGTAAATGGAGTCCACTCTGAAGAAAGAGCAGTTACTAGTGGGGTACCGCAGGGTTCAGTATTGGGTCCAGTCCTTTTTAATGTCTTCATCAGTGACATTGCAGAGGGACTGGAAGGAAAAGTATGCCTTTTTGCAGATGATACAAAGATCTGCAACGGGGTTGATACACAAGGAGGCATGGAACGGATGAAAAGGGACTTGGCAAGGTTGGAGGAATGGTCAGACGTATGGCAGCTAGGATTCAATGCAAAAAAGTGCAAAATAATGCACCTGGGAAACGAGAACCCAGGGGAAGAATACACAATGGGTGGGGAGGTAGTAACAACAACAAAACAGGAAAGGGACCTGGGGGTAATCATATCAGATGACCGTAAGGTTAGCAAGCAATGTGAGAAGGCAGTAGGGAGGGCCGGGAGTATACTGGGATGTATAGGGAGAGGCATCAGCAGCAGAAAACAGGAAGTTGTTATCCCTCTGTACAGACAGTTGGTGAGACCCCATCTGGAATACTGTGTCCAGTTCTGGAGACCCCATCTCCGCAAGGACATAGACAGGATAGAGGCAGTCCAGAGGAGGGCAACTAAAATGGTGCAGGGTCTGCAAGAGAAGCCGTATGAGGAGAGACTAAAGGAGCTTAATATGTATACCCTTGAGGAAAGAAGGGAGAGGGGGGACATGATAGAAACTTTTAAGTACCTCAATGGAATCAACAAAGTCCAAGAGGGTAGCATCTTTCAGAAAAAGAGACGTGCAAGAACAAGGGGACACAATTTAATGATAGAAGGAGGCAGTTCAGGGGCAATGTGAGGAAGTATTATTTCACAGAGAGGGTAGTGGATGCATGGAACAGCCTTCCTGAGGAAGTAATGAGTCTAAAACTGTGGGAGAATTCAAGAATGCATGGGACAGACACAAGGCAATTCTTGCGGGGGGGCAGGAAGATATAGGCTGTTGGTTAACTAGGATCTGCGGCCTATCCTGTAGGTAGGGAAATGGGCAGACTAGATGGGCCTAGCGGTCCTTATCTGCTGTCAAAGTCTATGTTTCTATGAAGACAAAGAGTCAGAAATTGGAGCATTGCTGGAGGAGGACTCAGTTCGAAGAAGATACACTGGCTTTGAGATTTCATTATGGTGAATCTCGAAGGGCAATCAACTGTAAGAAGGCAAAGTTCTTGTTCAGGGAAATTGCTGCAAGGAGGAACAGACTAGCTCTGCTCTTTTGGACTGTCAACAAGCTACTTCATCCCACCTGTCTGCAGCCAAAAAGAGCAGCTTCAATTGCTCAGTGTGAGGAGTTTTCACAGTTCTTCTCTGACAGGGTGTCTTCCATTCGATCCGAGATCCCTCCAGTGGGGTGAGGTCACCCCTGAAGTGGTAGTCCTTGTGAATGCAGAGGCACTCCTATTGTCTGGGGTGAGTTCGACTTATAGGGTTGGCTGACAACACTGAGGTAATCTTGAAGCTACAGCCCACTTTTTGTGAACAAGACTCAGGCAAAACTCATCTCTTGGTGGGATGTGTTCGGTCCATTGGTTCAGTGTTTGCTGAGATTGTCCAGTGTTCACTCTCAGAGGTACTTTTTCCAGATGCTTTGAAAGATGTATTGGTGAAGCCCCTTCTAAAGAAACCATTATTCGACCCTGATGTCTTGGTGAATTATTGACCTGTCTCCAATCTTCCATTATTGGGAAAGGTTGTGGAGAAAGTGGTGACTCTGCAGCTCAAAGAACACCATACAGCCTTTAACATTTAGCAGCTATTCCAGTCTGAATTTAGGTTGAGGCATAGCACTGAAATGGTGTTGGCCAGGGATAGAGGAGACCGGTCACTTCTCATTCTCCTTGATTTCTCCTCAGCATTTGAAATTGAGGACCACATAGTGCTACTGGATTGCCTTAGAGAGGATGAGAATTCATTGGTACTGTCATCAACTGGTTTGAGTCCTTCCTTATGGGTAGGATGCAATGGGTAGTAACTGGGAATTTCTCCTGCTACCCAAAGCTGCTGCCCTATGGAGTCTCTCATGATTCGATCTTGTCACCTATGTTGTTCGTGGTGTACACATTCTCCCTTGGTGAGATCATTAGCCACTACAATCTGGATTTTCTCTGCCATGCAGATGACACCCAGATGTATATGTCCTTTGCTCCTGGTACATCTGATGCCATGGAGGTGTTAAATAAATGTTTAGCCGAGATTCAGGACTGGATGTCCTCTAACTGGCTGAGACTTTAACCTGACAAGACAGAGGTACAAGTGATTGAGCCTGGTCACGGGCAGGATGTGGTCACTGCCGGGTCAGGAACAGGGTTGCTCCTGGCTGCCACCCCATTGGAAACTTCAACTAAGGTGAGAAATCTGGGCATCATCCTTGATGGCAGTTTGACACTTGATGCTCAGGTGTCATCCATCATCCAGAGTTGTTTTTATCACTTAAGGAATGTCACCTGGACTAAATGCTTAATTTCACTTGGTGACCTGCCCTCTCTGGTACATGTCTTTGTTATGTCAAGGCTTGACTACTGTAATGCTCTTTACTTCAGGGTCAGTAGAGTGAATCTCCGTCAACTGCAGCTGGTACAGAACACAGTGGCCAGGTTGTTGATGGGTCTTCCTGGGTCCTGTCATATAACCCCAGTTCTGTGTGAATTGCACTGACTGACTGTTAGATGGAGGATCACCTACAAGGCCTTATACATCTCTGGCCATGGCTACCTGACTGACCTTCTGACACCTGTCCATCCTGTGTGCTCACTCCGCTCCTCCAGTGAGGGCCTCAAGCAGGTTCAGAGGGCAAGACTTAAGACCTCGGGAGACCATGTGTTAGAAGTGTTGGTTCCGGCCTTCTGGAACATGCTGCCAGGACCTCTGAGGGAGATTCCATCGGTGGAGGCTTTTAAGTGGGGTCTAAATGCACACCTTTTCAGAGAGTCATTTGATATTATTTATAATTTATTATTATTTATTGACTTTCTGAATTGTATTAATTTTCTGACCTATGTTTTTAATTTGTGTATAATATATTTTTACACCTCTTCTTTTGTGAAGCAACCAGAGCCTTTGTGATTGGGCTTTCAAGAAATAAAATATTTCTTATTGACGATTACTAACTGCCCTGAATTTTAAAACTTTTGCAGTGCCCACTTTAAAAGAACTGACTAATTACCAACCAGTACTAGATGCTATTTATTTAAGCGTTTTACCAGGGAGGCATGCTAAGCAGACTACTGCTTGATTCCAGATGCGCCCTAGGAGTAGGGGGAATAGGAGAGCATACAAACATATACAGTAAGATCAAATATATGATATATATAACAGAATGGGAGAGCATACAAACATATACAGTAATGACAATTTACATGATTGCATAAAAGAAACATTAGCAAGGTAGAGTACAATTTCCACAGGCAGGTACATAGCCATGGCTTCAATAAGGTAATACATACAAGGTACGTAATTCGTGGTAGCAAGCTTCTACGATAGGAGGAATACAAAACCAAATGACAGGAGACTTCATGGATGTTCCATCGTCAGGTACATGGAAGGAACAGTGAAATTTGGGAATGGTGAGTGCTAGTGGTAATTACCCTGATGCAGCGGTTAGAGGACTCCCAGTTAGTGAGTGTGCTAATGTTTAGCCTAAGCAACAGCAGCAGGTGCAGTAGCTGCAGCAGGTGCCAGTCAGCCCAATTCAGTGTCTGCTCCCCATTTTCAATTCAATTTTCATTTCAATGCTTTATTTGATCAATCAAGATAACAAGTAACTTGATTATTTCCAATACATACAGTACACATAACAAAATTGGACATACAAATCATATGAATATACAAAAATAAATAACATTTTATCTAATAATTTAAAAACGTTTAACTTTCCTAATACATTAGTCCTATCACTCTATAATCACATGTTATTGCTCTAAAATTAGCTGCCTATAATTTGTCTTTTTACTATTAATAACAGAATTTGAAAATTTCACAAACAGAATAGCATCTTCAAATGTTTGCAGATGTAACAATATAAATATCACATCATAACCTGAATCTGCATAAATTAACAAATAATTCTTTAAAAATTGATTTCTAGCCTGGTTATACTGAGGACACAGCAATAAAACATGCTTTAAAGTTTCTTCATGTCCTTTATTACACTGACATAATTTTTCTGACCCTATTACTTCATCAGCTACACTAACTACATTTAAATATGTATACTTTGAATTTACTAGCCCCTTCCTCATC
Organism: Neoceratodus forsteri; assembly: GCA_016271365.2. Lineage (NCBI taxonomy): Eukaryota > Metazoa > Chordata > Ceratodontiformes > Ceratodontidae > Neoceratodus > Neoceratodus forsteri. The sequence goes on from CM057452.1 coordinate 1,281,570,548, forward strand.
CTAGTGATAGCATTTCTATATGGTGGGATCATCCAAAAGGAAAGGTATAATTCTAACTCATGATCAATTTTATTCTCTTTATATCATCTTGCACATTTTTATTTTCTTATTTGTGCCGTATCTTTACTTTTCCCAAGGGAATACATTTTTTTGGACAGTTGTCTATACTGAGGAAGAATCATAATTCCTCTGGCAAAATCCAACCACAAATGGCCCATATTAATTTGATCTAATTTACTTCGAAGTCCATTTAGCCATAATGATGGTAAGTCTCTATCTGCCCATTGCATTTTTTCTTTTAAACATATTTTTGGAAGTATATTTTTACTATGGTTTATTATTCTAATCCAATATGAGATCAACATAAGGTCTTTAAGAAAACAAATCGGAACTCTACCCAACTCAGCTGTTACCATAGTATTTGATGTAGAGAAAGGTACCTTTAAAAGTGCTTTGTAATAATATGACAGACGTTTCTCCAGGTCCTTCTTACTTGCATACCCACATACTTCTGAGCCAAACAGCAATAATGGTTGTATTTTTGCCTCACCAGCAATTAATGCTGGTACTACTGAATTACCTCCATACACAGAATTAAATTTCAATAATGCTCTTGTGGCTAATCTAGCTTTATTTATTTGATTATTAATATGAGCCATCCAAGAGCAATAGGAAGTAAGTTGTACCCCCAGATAACAATATTCTTTTACTAACTCAATGTTATCATCTCCTACTTTTAAACTTGGGCCTACATTATTATTCCCCTTTCTAAAACTCATTATTTTTTTTGTATTTATCCACAGTTCTAACACTTTACATTTCTGCTTCAACATATCAAATTTCCTCTGTATCCCAGTTCTAGAACATGAGAGTATTACCAAATCATCTGTGTATGCCAATCAATGTATTGATATATTATTTATTTTAGGTGAGTCAAATATTTCTTTATCTTGAACTATTAATAGTTCATTGATATATAAAATTAAAGAGAACAGGGGCCAATAGGCATCCCTGTTTAACTCCACAATGTGACTCAAATGGCTGAGACAACCTGCCTTCGTTATCATACCTAATATATGTAAGTGTATCTGAATAAAGTTTTTGAATCAATCTAAGAAGACATGGGTCCATACCCTTCTTGTATAATAATTCCCATAATTTTAGTCTATTTACTGAATCAAAAGCTGATTCAAAATCTGCAAAACTGTATATAGCTTAGACTTTCTAAGAAATACATATTTTTCCATCAAATGGGCAAGACAATATAAGTTATCAGTTGTGGCAAAACCCTCCCTAAAACCAGCCTGATAAATTGATATCTGTGAGGATAGTTCACTCCATTCATTTACCCTATTCAATAAAAGTCTTGTAAATATTTTAGAACTTATATCTAATGGGATGAAAATTTGATGGCTCATATAATGACCCCTTTTTGTGAATTGGGACTATAATATTATGTGTCCATGAAATAGGAATAAAGTTATGTTTAACACACAGATTAAAAAACATTGTAAGCGTAGTAATCCAGAAATCTTTATATTCTTTTTATACAGCTGGTGGAATGTAATCTGGACCAGGTGCCTTATTATTTTTTAATTTCATAATGCTCTCTTCTATCTTCTCAAGAGTAACAATAATCACAGATTCTACTTTACACAAGCTAAATGAAACTATACTATCAGGGAAAGAGGGAGTCTTACTAAATATTTCCTTAAAATATTCTACCCAAGTGTCTCTTGGTACATATACTGAGAGAGCTGACTGATATTGATTAGTTCCCTTTGCTGCCATGCTCCAGAATGCTCTAACATCCATATTCTTAATAATCTGAAACATTTCATCCCAAATATAATTTTAAAAGGATAACTTCTTCATCTGCAAAAATGTATTATATGACTTCCTAGCCCTGTTTAAAGAAGCACAATTTTCCTTTGAGGGATAATTTTTGGTCTTTCAAATGAGTTTCTTAAGTATCCTTTTTTCATTTTTACATTCTTTATCAAACTATGTTATAATGGATTTCTTCTGTCCAGAATTAACATCTGTATAGAGTGATGCTCTTAGGTCCAGATTAAGTTTGTCTGATTGTACAGTTATCCATTCTGTTTTCCCAATCATAATTTTGCATTTCCCTTTTTTTCCAAATTCTATCAAGATATTTTGAACTTTATTCCCATAAACAGCCTTGTAATTTAAACCCTGTTTTCCTTTTAGATATAATTGTGCCAATGGTATGCAAGTGGGCTGCTCAGAGAGAAGAATATCTTTATCTATCTTAATTTGTAAGCTTATGGCAGCATGATCACTTTCTGCTCGAGTAATGATTTTTAATGAGACAAAAGTCTCTAGACTCTCAGGATTAATTATAACATAATCTATTATACTTCGGCCTACACCCGAAGAGAAAGTGAATTCACCTTCACTGCCCCCTCAATTCTTCCATTCAGAATCATCAAAGCATTTTCCTCAAGGAATTTAAACTTTGACCTCTGCCATTTACACTTTTGTCTTTACTGACTCTCTTTTTGGAAAACTTAAGATTTAACTGATTCTCTAAGTTTAAAAAATTATCATGATCTGCAATATAAGCATTAAAATACCCTAATATAATAAACAGACCTCTAGGATATTTAAGAAGAGAAGCATCTAAATCTGTACCCAGTGAACTCCAAATATTACCAAACTGCTCCAATTTATTTACTGGAGGAAGATATGCATTGATCAAAATTAACACAACCTGATCTATTTCTATAATGGCCATGATATAATATTAAACATTTTTAAAAATTTCTAATATTGTTATACTAGGTCCAGTTTTGACGAACAGGGCTAACCCTCCTTTTGCTCTACCAAATTTATTTTCTCTAGTTGCTGAATTTAATATTACTTGATATCCATTAATATTTATATTATCTAAAGCCCACGTCTCTTGTAGGGCCAAAATTTCATATTTGGAAAGAAAGTCCATGCATTCAGAGTCTACTAACTTATTACAAAATCAAGCAATGTTCCAAGTTAATACTTTCAATAAATAATTATTGTGTGTAGGGTTGGAGGTAATCTCTATAGAATTTTTTTTCAGTAATTCCTAGTCAGTGTTCTGTATCCAAACCTGTAATCCTTTCATCATTCAGATTCACCATGTCCACAATTAATAAACCAACACTATCAAAAATATCAACATTCCTTTTTATCAAAGAGAATAAATCTGCTGATGTGCATGATATATCCATTTGACTATTTTCTTTATCCGAAAACACTCTCTTTGCATATCTAATACATTTTTCTCCCTTTGGTTTTTGGAGGTATAACCCTTTAAGGGAATTTATATAAACATCCAGGATTTCCTCATTTTCTCCCAAAAATCTGTCTATACCAAATAGAGACAGAATAAAAGGGTTGGAATCTCCACCAGAATCTATTGAAAATTTACTAAAATCCCACTGAAGTTCAAATAACTTCCCTTTAAAATGATTCAAGGTTAAGTAGTCACCAGTCTCACAATACTGTTTAGTGTGGGCTATAATGGTCTTCCATAAGATAGGGGCCCATAAACGTAACCTTAAAGAGTAAATCCTGTATGTTTTGACCCAAATGGATTTTGCTGAAGACATATCAGAAACTAACACTTACACCAGTTTATTCTCCATTGTTTCATCCCTACAGACCGTAATAATGTTGTTCTTGGCTTGAGGAATGCCTAACTCTGTGGCAATTAAATACTTAATAAGATCTTTTAATGATTCTGGAGATTCATCACTCTTATGATACACACCATCAGTTCACAGACACACTTCTTTTCCATCAAGCAATCTTTCAGTTTCCTCATATACTTTAGTGGACTCATTAATGGGTCTATTATTGCAGTCTGTACATATAATTTCAATAGGCATCTCTCTCTCTCTCAATTTTCCTGCATCATTGTTTACTAAACTTTCTTAATTCTTTTTTTCTTTTTTTACTAGATTAGGCATTAAATGTTGTTCAACACTACCTTCTTTCTGATCTTCTATTTCCTTTATTACTTTTATTGTTACTTTCTTTGAATGTTTCTTTCCACCCCTTTTCCTTCCCTTTTGTTTCTTGGAACCTTTCCTTTTCTTCTTATTTTTTGGTTGATTATCTGGGATACAAACTGATGAAAAAGATAACTTATCAGACATTTTGGCACACAACTCCATCCATTTTTCCTCTACTTGTTGCAATTTTACAATAAAGTGTTAATAGAGCCTTCCAAAGTAGATTTTAAATCCTTTAATGCATCTTGCAGTACTACATTTGCCATAACAGGATGTGTTCATGCCTTAAATGTATACTTTGACAGTGTGTCTGGACATTGAGCAAATAGATCCTTATTTATTTTTATTTGTTCAACTTCACTATCCATTTTTTCAAATACTGTATTTGGGGAACCTGTTAATACAGAGCAATTAGCTCTAATTTCTCCTACATCATTCACTCAGTCTTGGCTGAGGTTTCCAAAGTCTTCATCTAGTCTTGATGACATTTCTAAGGGGCTATATAATTCAAATCTTGAGTTCTGTGCTTTTCTATGAAAAATCATTTTCATTGGTGGAGGCAAAGTTAACACTTCCTGCAAAGGAGATTTGAGTTCCTGAGCTTTATTTTCCCCTAAATTACAATTGGTTTTAAGAGTAAAGAAGTCTGTGATATTTTTCTGCCTGATCCACCTGTCTGGAATCTCTGAAATCTTGTTAATACCATGTGTATCTTCAATTTTTGTTTTCCCCTTATGAGAACTTTGAGTCTTTATATTTAATTCTTGAGAGTCTTGTATATCATTACTAGCTACATGAAAGTACTTTCCTACTCTATCTCCTTTTTTGTTTTATCCCCTATATGATCTAACTTTTCAATTGTCAGCTTTGTAGTGTTTTTCAATACCTCAGCATAAGAAAAAATGTTATGATCAGTGGGGGTGGATGTAGTACACAATGTATCATTAAATATACATCCATTATTTTCATACATTTTCTTTAATCCATCCCCTAGTACTTTTCCCTTCCCCCTTTATTCCTCCCTTTCCTATAAGCATTTTACTACTTCTTGTAAACATTGAGTGAAACTTTTGATAAAGTGCAAAAATAAGTTAAAAAAACTGAGAAAAAATATATAATTACAGACATCTTCAAATTTAAATGTCCAACTATACAGCCATTGAAACCTTGAGTCCCTAAAAAAATGTTTCACAATCACCATGCATTCAGATGAAACCATTCACACATTTCGTGAAGTTCAAGAAGATCCCACAGTCTGCTCTAACCGTTCCAAGTATTCCAATTGTTCAAACTGTAATCCTGCTCACAAAGTTCAAGCCTGTAGGCACCACAAGTTCCAGAGATTGTAACCCATCTTCTTCTTACAGTCTCCATAAGGAATTTTGCCAAAAAGTCTCACATAGTCACTGTTTTAGTCACTGTTTTGGGCGTAAAAGAAAAATCAAGCCGTAATGGCAATAATAGCAGTAAAATAAAAAAATAAATAAATTAACTTAATCCCTATGTCACTAGTGTTATATCTATAATTTACCTATAATAAACCAATATAAAAACCTAATAATAATCTCAGGACAATAACATAGCATGACAGTAATATTTCCACAGCGTGTATTACCAATAAAGATTTAAAAAAAAAAAATGTCTTGTCAGAAAGAATATAACCCTCTACTATGCCTCACCGCAGAATTGCTTTTCGAAAAAGGTGATATTAGATATTCACTTATTAAAAAAGGGTAGTAGTAGAGGAATACACCAATATCCTAAAAAAATCTTACCCGATACCTGAAAACGGAAGGTGGAGCCTATATTTATAAAACTGACAATGTTTTCTAATCTCCTTTTACTATATAAATATAGAACTTCTTATCTTCAAAGGTTCAAGATGTTACATGCTAACACAATCCAATAGTGATTTGATTAAACCAGAAGAAGACACGGGCTCTGCGAGCAACAGAGCTCACACTGAATGCCTGAATGTCTGAGTGTACGAAGAAGGTCTGAGGGAATAATCAAATCAGATCATCAGGGGTTTTTGAGTCTGAGTACTGATTACCTAATTGCCTAATTGCATAATTGTGAGGCACGTTACTTTAAATATATTAATTCTAATTTACTTTGATTAACTCAACATTCATGTGAAATTCATGGTGCGCATAACGCTTGTGCAAATTAAGCCAAATTGTAATTAGATTCAAGTTTATTTAATAGTGTATCTGATGCTAGATTAGATAGCATCACAATAACATCAAGTATCTCATTTATCTATATGTCAATCTCTATAATAGTATATGTAGTAATTATCTTTCTAACACTATACGTGGATTTCCAATAGCTCATTAGAAGAGTTTACAGTGCTAACCAGTGCAACTAATCAATTCAGTCATGACACAGCCTGAATCTAATCAAAATAGCTATTGGGATAAACAGACTAACTTAATATAAATGCCTTTCAACTAGCGTAACTTAAATAAATAACTAAATAGGTTATTAGGTTAATTTTTATATAGGCCTTTGTAAAATACTACATAAAAACATAAAAAACTAATAAAAGAACCTAAGACAACCTTACAACCTAATAAAGGTATTATAAAATATGTATACTTAAAAATAAATAAATTTAAACACATAATCTTGTATATCCATGATTCAGATCTGTAAAACAATTCTCAGATTATACACTAACAATGTTTCACTAGTTGTCATATATTTCACAGACACAGACACAACTTTTCATACGTTATTTAAAAATACCCCTCCGCTCTGTAAAAATTAATACAATAAAATAAAGGCCACTAAAATAACATGTAAAAACATGTAAAAATAAACAAGAGCACAAAGACCAGAGTGTATATTACTGGAGAGGAGGAACACAAAACCAAACACGGGAACCGAGGAACAAACCACGAACCCCTGAAAACAGAACAGCAGTCTGAATATCAGCAGTCTGAATGCAAACCACACTCTCCAGGTGGAGCGGGCAGGCACTCCTAGCTTTCTCTGAAGTGGTAGTTCAATTTAGATTACTGTTCAAAAATCTGGTACACAAGTTGTTCTGAAAAAATGTATATTTTGCCACAGGTTTAATCTAGTAAGGCAACAATGATATATCTGTTTTAAGCGCAATAGAGCGTAATACAAATTCTGCTTTCTCAGCTTCTCCTCAGCCAAGCAGCGTGCAGCACCTCCTCCTCTCTCCTGCGAATCCTGTTGCCAAGTAAGTTTGTCTTTCACAGGGGGGTGATCTTGCACACTCGCTCAGTAAGCGAGCTGAAAACAAAGCATCCTGTTTACAAACTCTGGTTATGCAGTGGCAGTTTAAAATACTTCACTTTTCTGCATACTGTGTAAGTCTGAGCAAGTCACTTAACTTCCTTGTGCTCCCAGGTGACACCTGGTCCACTTGATGTCTCCTTGCTTCAGGTACTGCACTCTAAGGACTACTTCTCATTTAAGAAACCCAGTCAAAACAGCAAATCTCTAGTGTGGGATTTCTTTGTGGGTGAAAGAGAGTGATGAAAGCACAGCATCTTGTCAGATATGTAAATGTAAGTTAGCTGGGGTAAACCAGGTTAACACTTAGGAACAACTGGTATGCATTCCCATCTGCAAACCAAGCATACCATCCGCTGGCAGCAGCATAAGTGGTAGTTATCAAATGTTCAAAATTACCCTGTTCCCATACGAGAGTATGTAGAACATGACAAAATACTTTTTCCCCAAATATGACTTCCACACCCAAGCAAGCCAAAGGGCCCAATTCTCAAAGCTACCGGCGTGGCACAAGGGGCTTGCACCAAAATGAATGGTGCAAGGTACCCCTTGCACCAAGGAATGCCACCAGGAGCAATTCTCAGAGGCTGCCTGTGTCAACTGCAGGCTGCCTGCCCCAAATGGGGCCTGCACTATTCCTGCGTCATGAAACAGGATGTGATAAGGTGTTAGGGGGCATGAGACAGGCACAAGCTGCCACAGCCCCAGACCTGCAATTCACAGAAATCTCCCAGAGAGAGAAATTCTAAATACCCTTAGACTAGCCAGGGCTGGTCTAAGGGGACTTAGAAACTTCTCCCCTAGGAGAGATGCTGTTAGCAATTGTGCCAAAGCTCCCTCTTCCACAATCCCTCATGTGCCCCACAATTACATTATAGACATATTTGTATCCCTGGCCAATCCCCGATGTTCCCCACTATTAACAATATTGTAGACCCCCTCCCAGCTCCTAGATGTTCCCCACCATTAAATATATATTTGATCCACCCAATCCCCAATCTTCTCCACTATAAATTATTTATCTGAATCCCCCTCATCCCGATGTTCCCCACTGTTAAATATTTATCTGGAGTCCACCCCATCTGGATTCCCCATGTACCCATTATTATGACACATACAAAGCCCTTCTCATTGGTGGTCCAGTGCCCCCACCCCTGACAGAGCCTGGGACCAGCACAGCCCTCCTCACACCTCCGCGTCCAGTCTCAGACTGAACTGTCAATGAGTGTGTACTGCAATGTGTACACACACACCTACACATTACAGTACACTCTCATTGACAGTTCAGTCAGGGACCAGCCATGGAGATGTGAGGAGGGCTGTGCTTGTCCCTGGCTCTGTCTGGGGATGGGGAGCATTACCTGATGGGGTTGGGGTGGGGGGTACTGGACTACCAGTGAGAGGGTCTTTGTATGTGTCATAATGACAGGGACATTGGGAATCTGGGTGGGGGCTTCAGATAAATATTTAACAGTGTGGAACATCGAGGATGGGGTTATCAGATATATATTCAACAGTGGGGAACATTGGGGATCTGGGTGGGGGGCTTCTGATATGTTTTTTATAGAGGGGAACATCAGGGATCTGGGTGGGGGACCAGCTTGCCATTGCTGCAAGGGGCTTGCGGCAACCCCTTCCAGGCACCATGTGTTTGCCGCATGGGTTGGGTTACTGCAAGTGTGGGGACTTAGGTGCCGGGAACCCCTCCTGTACCTGAATTGGGTGCAGGGTCCCTGGTGCATGGGGCTTCAGTGCAGTCTGCTGTTTGCTGTAGCCTGCACTGAATGCAGCCCCCTTTGATAACTGGGCCCAAAAACAGTGTGGAACATCGAGGATGGGGGTATCAGATATATATTCAACAGTGGGGAACATTGGGGATCTGGGTGGGGGGCTTCTGATATGTTTTTTATAGAGGGGAACATCAGGGATCTGGGTGGGGGACCAGCTTGCCATTGCTGCAAGGGGCTTGTGGCAACCCCTTCCAGGCACCATGTGTTTGTCGCATGGGTGGGGTTATTGCAAGTGTAGGGACTTAGGTGCCGGGAACCCCTCCTGTACCTGAATTGGGTGCAGGGTCTCTGGTGCATGGGGCTTCAGTGCAGTCTGCTGTTTGCTGTAGCCTGCACTAAATGCAGCCCCCTTTGATAACTGGGCCCAAAATCTTTAGTTGCTCATCATCCTCTGCCTCATCTACATCATCTTTTTCTGAATGGTATAAACAAAGTAATGTGTCACCAACTCCTGTCATGTCAGTTATCCACACCATACTTACCGCAGGTAAGCAGGTTATAACTTTGAGACAACCCAACATTTAAGAGGCACTAATCAAGTATTCAAAGTGCCACCATAATCACACCATCAGCAGATAGTTAAATGCAGCAGAGTCACAAAGGCTTTTGACAGATCTGCTTCCTTATCATGGTTCTTACAGCTAATGAGGAAAGCTGTACCAAAATACCAGGTACATAGCTGAATGTATTTTTCCATACAAGGAGTGCCTGAGGTGTACATAATCTTTGCTACACTGTTTCCCATGCTTTATCTCACTCTGCTGTCAGCACTGTATATCTAAATTCAGGTATGTGGACCTGTGGTCCTGGATCCACAGTGAGCTTTATGTGTGTTACTGCACATAGGGCACACTTCCTGGTGTTTATGCAACGCCACCATGTCCATCCAATTACTACCTTTTAAGAACAGCACATGGTGGTTCTGGTGGTGTTTATCAGCATGGTACATTAAGCATGCAGAGTATGCAGGGTTCCCACACAGCAGCCAAAATATTGGAACGGTTAAATGAGAACACTGATTAATGGATAAAACCACATAGTTTGGTATCATTTTCATTGCCAGTGATAATGGTGCTAATGTTGTCAAAGCAATCAAAGATGATGAGTTTAACCATGTACCTTGTTTTGCCCATGTTCTGAAATTAATTCTGTATGAGTTTCTGAAACATGAGGTAGTGATTAAGCATGCTGTCCATCAGCCATAAAATCTGCAGCCACTGCAGCAGATCATCAAAGGCTCGATCTGACCTAAATGTTCTTCAGCGGTCCTATGGTGTTCCTCAGCACAGTTTAAAACAGGATCTTCTCACCAGATGGAACTCAACACTATACATGCTGGAGTGGCTTCATGAACAGTATAAGCCCATCAATGATTTTGTGATGCAGCTCCATGACTAACAGACTCAAAAGCCCATGTCCCTTATTCCATCTCAATGCAGGCTAATGGACAGCACAAATCAGATACTGTGTCCGTTTGAACTTGCCACTCATGCTCAGTGCTTAAAATGTTTGTCTCAGTGAAGTAATACCCTTGCTGCATGTATTAATGTGTGGAATAATTATGCCCCCCTTAGATGCATTTGGGTGGGAGGCTGCCATCTCCCCTGGATCATGGATGAACTACTGGCATGTCTGTGTGCACAGGACAATGCCTGGAAGGTCCACAAATCCACTGGCTCCCTTGCAGGCTATCAAAACTACTGATCCCTTTAGAAATGCCTGCACTAGGGCAGTGTAACTCACAAAAGAATATTTCCAGACCACCTTTCAATCAAATATTAACTATTTATAAACATTTCAGAAAGTAGTACATGCTCTTTTTTCCCCTCTGACCCAGCCCCCAATCTCTGTCCTGAAAGTGGGTGCCTCCTCTCTGTCTGAACCACTTGAAGCAGCCACCGAGTTCAATGCCTACTTCACCTCCTGTGCCTCATCCCTCCTATCATCCCTCCCACTCCTCGCCTCCAGTCTCTCTGCCCACTCAATCTCCTCAACCCCGTCTCCCTCATCCCCATCTTTCTCCCCTTTGTCCCCCTGGGACACTCTTAGAGCTCTTCTTGCACTAAACCCTGCTATGGGCAAGTGCCCTGACAGTCTGGATTCTAAGCTCCTCCACCTATCTACTCCAGCAACTGCCTTTGCTGTTGCCTGTCTCCTAAACCTCTCCTTCTCTCTTGCCTCTGTCCCTGCTTCCTGGAAGCATGCCGCTATCATCCCCCTCCCCAAAGGAGGCAACCCTTCTTTCCCTGGCAGCTACCGTCTTATCTCTCTTCTCCCAATCCTAGCTAAACTCCAGGAGCACATTGTACTGTCCTAGCTCTCTCCATTCATTGACTCTATATCATTCCCATCCCTTTCCAGTCTGGCTTCCAGAAGGACCACTCTACTGCCAACTCCCTCCTAAGGTTAACTGACTCCATCCTCTCTGTCATGGATCAGGGCCTCATCACCTCGGCCATTTTTGTTGACCTAGCCAAGGCATTTGACAATGTCTCCCATGCCCTCCTCCTCCTCAAGAAACTTTCCACAGCTGGGCTTTAGGCCAGTACCACCAACTGATTCAGTTTATACCTTGAAAGTAGGTCTCAATCAGTCAGGGTTGGAGACACTCCACCCCCCCCAATCAACACTGTTGTCTTGCAAGGCTCTCCCCTTGGCTAACTCCTATTTTTGGTCTTCCTCAATGACCTACTGCTATATGCTCTTCCACCTTTGTCCATATATATGCAGACAGCACCATCCTGTATACCTCTGGGCCCTCCTCCTCAGAGGTGGAGTCCAGTCTCCAGCTTGACTTTGATAAAGTTCAGCTCTAGCTCCACTCAAATCAGCTGTTCCTGAATGCCAAGAATACAGTCTCCATGACCTTTGGCACAAGGCAGAGACTCTTGAGGATGTAGATGTTACCTCCCTTAGGTAGCTCAGGGGTTTGGTTGGACCAACACTTTGACTTTTCTGGACATGTGGTTGCCATCCACAAAAAACTGCACCCTAAACTTGGTGCCATTTTCAGGAACTGTGGATGTATCCCTTTGTCGGCCTGCCAGGCACTTGTCCTAAAAATGATCCTCTCAATATTTGACTATGATGATGTTCAGTAGTCTACAGTGCCGCTCCCAAAACCATCATAACCAGACAGGACACCCTTTTCAATGCTTTTTGCCACTTTGCTCTTGACTCTTCCCCCTTCCCCACACTCACCATTGCTACCTCTACCAATTTCTCTCTTCCCCTCCCTTGAGGACTGACACCTCTCCCATTGCATCAGTTTCATTGCTAAATACTGGTTCAGTTCTCTCCCTTCCTAAATCTCCTTTCCTCTTCCCTCTCCTCCCTCCCTCACCCTCCACCTACTCCCTTCATAACCTTGACCCCCATATTCTGACCATCCCCCCCAAATCCACTTCTGTTGGCCAAGCTGCCTTTTCCCATCACTTCCCCAAAAGTCATACACTAAATTACCCCTCACATAGCACTTGCTCCCTTATATACTGTTTTCTGCTTGTTTGGATTGCTTTGATTGTTTAATATAGCTGTACCTTTTATATCATTACTACAATTACTGTTGATTGATATATTTTGTTGATTGATACCATGTTTTTCTTGCTCTGTCTCCCCCACGCTGTACCCCCCAGAATGCATCTGGAATGAGCAACACTGCTCGGTATGCTTTTTCCTGGTGAAACTTTTAAATAAATAAATTAAAGCAAGCATTGTTTAATGTCCACTAGCAATCTGATGCAGCCACAAATGAAGTTGGTGTTGACCTTATTAATCACATGATTGACCTTTTAGACAGTGATGAACTTTTCTGTTATATCAGTTAGAGATGCAGTGAATTTAAATTTCGCCGGTGAAGTGCCCACAAAGTGGGCACTTTGCACTGTCATTCCACTACTTGGAGTGACCAATATGAAAAGCTCACTTCACCTTGTAATTATTCATTTGCATTGTCATTCCACCTTAATGTGAAATAAGGCAAAAAGACACCAATATTCGCAGCCCCCCACACACACACAGTCACCAGAATTAATGTGTATCCCCAAAATGCTACTGTCTTGTGTCCAGAAAAGTCCCCAGTGCTGACAAAGTGAAATGAGAGCACAGCAAGAAATGCAAAGTCTCCCAGAATTAATGGTGTACTCAGTCATGCATGCAGTGATCACACACAGTCACCAGAATCAATGTGCATCTCCAAAATTCTACTGTCTTGTGTCCAGAAAATTCCCCATTGCTGACAAAGTGAAATGACAGTGAAACAAGAAATGCAGAGTTTCCCAGAATTAATGGCACTCTTAGTCATGTACGCAGTGGTCACACACAGTCACCAGAATTAATGTGCATCTAAAAATGCTATTTTGTTTTATCCAGAAAATTCCTGACTCCAGATGAAGAGAAATGAGAGCATGAAATGGAAAGAAAAGTCTCCATTTAATTCATGCCACACTCGGTCATGTGTGCACACACTCCAATAAGAACTACAGTATGTCCCCAGCTGCTACTTTTGGAATTTCATGTAATGCTTCTTGACCTGACTGGGCTGATGCACAGTGTCTTGCCAAATGATGTGCTAGAAGGATGACCCAACCATTCAGTTAACTGTCCATGATGATGTTATAATGCCGTTGGTTGCCCAATGTCTGCTGCACTGAACCTCAACTGGAAGGATGCCCTTTGTGTACACTATACTACCCTTACTAAGTTAGTTAATGCACCTGGCACCATCATGGTTTTCCACAGAACCTGAGTTGACCTTAAAAGTTTATATTGTATATATGTATACACATGTAATAATTGCTCTTTTTTTTGTATCACAAGTCATAAAGTCAAACTTGGAGTGTACATTTCTTGGCTTGATGAGGAATTTTGGTGTTGGAATACTAGCAAGACAGTGAAGGTAAGTATTTTTTTTGGGGGGGGCATTATTTAAAAAAAGTTAAAAAAGATTCATCAAGGTTTTGGTCATCTTTACAAGTCTTCCGCATATCATCAGAACTGAAAAAATTAACTGCTGTGATTTGTGAAGAATGTGATTTGTCTCATGATGAGTGTCTGGAGTGACATAACCAATGATAATAAACTGTACAGGAATGTGATTACCTACGGCTGTACTTCCCTGACCTGTACCACACAAAACTACATGATTTGAAAACTCACATCAACAAGTACAATTGTGACTGAAGCCGAGACCCAAGATACTATGATATAGGCTTACGTGGAACTAACTTCAAAAAAACTTACAATTTTGTGATTCATGAATCATGACTGTGAAGATGAAAAATGCAGTTTGTATCGTGAGTGACTCATGATGATCACCCTGACTTGAAGACACACATCAATGAGTACAATGTTCATGCAAAGATATGCACCACACCAGTACTCTGAAGGGAAGCCAAACAAACAACTGTGATTTAAGTTACAGATGGTGATTGGGCCCTAAGGAGATGCAAACGCACAGACAGATTAAAATTGCCCTGTGCACTCAAGAGATGCAGACGCAAAGGCACAACAGCACCTAACCAGTGCTCACAAGTCACAAATCCAAATCTGGAAAAGGATACCTTTTGCTGGTTGGGGGGGGGTAGTGCACGGCAGTAACAGTCCACTACCAATAAAGATAACACAAAGCAGTATAAAAAATTCATGCAGGTGTGGTGGATAGCAGGTTCACACTGCTGCAATTTCTCTGTGGCACAATAAAATGTGTCTGATTTGATGGCACTTGTCTCTCACACACACACACACACACACACACACACTACACTACAAGTAATGCGTAGCAAATTGAAAACTTCAATAATGCAGTATAACCACATCTTTTAAACAAACTGAAATTATGCACTGCTGCACCACAACAATCAGCAAAAACAAGTCAAGAATTACTGAAAATATCACTGTGTGTTCATTAACACAGTTATACAAGAAAAATATAACCAAAACAGAAAGACTGCCTTTTTTCCCAGTTTCAACCTACTTCCATCACAGATACGCCCCTCCTCCAAAGCACACTTCAAGTGTCTGTCAGTACACAGACTGAATGTTCTAAATTAACATTCAAAATCCACACACAAACAATAAACACTCAAAGATATGAGTACAGGAGGGATTCCTACACTCGATGTACTAAATTTTGAGCAAACAAAAATGGTTCAAAAGGCTTTTTTTACAGTTTTTAGAGGATTTGAATCGCAGAGCTCTGGGAGGAAAGTGCCTCCATCTTCCACTACACACACTACAGAGAACTGAGGCTGTGCAGAACAATCTAGAGCCCATGTGACCTGCAATCCCATGAATCACTGCAAAATTTGCCATGGAGCTCAATAACAAGGCAAAGTGATGTGAAGTACATTGATTTCAATGTATTTCACCTTAAAATTAATGAAGAAGTTGTTTGGGGAAGGCGGAATAACACAAAGTCATTGGTTACAATGGACTTTGCATTTCTCATTATGACGTAAAGTACTCCGCTTTGCATTTCGGATTACTTTGCAGATTCGGCATTACTGCGCGAATCACTATGCAGAGTGAATTTTGGCCACTTTGTTCACCACTAATCTCAATCAGTGTGATTCATACATGATAGTCACCTTACTTGATCAATGATATAAGCATGATATTGCGGCACTTCTGCTTGGGGGCAGTGCTGCTGTGGATCGCTGTGTACTGAAACTGCATTAAAAATTCCACAACAACATGCTGAAGACAGATGATAAAATTAAAAGTGAGAAAAAGAGGCAGTCACAGTTAAATACAACACCATCCATGGCCTCAAAGTCCTCCTTTTCATCATTCACATCCCCCAATCCATTGGGGTCTATACTTAAGCAGGTGGTAGCTGGTACCTGTCAACAACCTGAATACAGCATCCAGCTATCTCAGCTGCTAATATGGTCACTGCCTATGTGAATGACACAGAGCAGGTTGGTGTGGAAAAGGACGCTTTGGTGGCATACTGACAACATAAGGTGGCAGTGTGGCTCACCCTGGCTTCTGTTGCACCGGAATTGTTAACATGCTCTTGTTCCAGTGCAACATCTGAAAGGGGGTTTGGTGCAACAGGTGCCATTCTGTCTGACCATTGTACCTGCAATTTGGACTCCAGTGTAAAGAGGCTGATATACATAAAAATAAGCAAACATTTCATTCCACGTCTGTGGTCTACTGATGTCACTGGCTTGCTGAATGATGGTGATGAAGAGATAGATGAGGAAGTGAGTCTGACTCAGGGTCAGGGTATGTCTTCTGCTGGTAAGGATACATCTGAAGAGCATATGTTTACATGAGAGTTTAGTGCTTTCACCACCACTACCATTGCCACCACTATGACCACCAAAACCACAACCACAACTTAAATTTTTTTCAATCTGCACAAAGTACCAAGAGCTCACCATGTTTGTCAATCATACTTCACCCAGCACTGTGTGCACTGTTTTTGTTTTAGTGAACAGAAACTGTTATCTTCAGGATTTCTTAATGTCTGAAAGCCCATAAAAAGCTAAATTGAGTGAGCTATTGTGCTTAAATGTAAGACTTAACAGTCCAGAGTTATTCATATAGTATGTAATTCAGCCTGTAATGAAGGGCTGGAGCAGCCATATATGTTGGCCTATGACAGACAATGATGTCACTGCAGTCTTGGCCCTGCTTGACTGCCGATAATCCAATAGGTTAAATAAGAAGTTGGCTATACTATTAAGTCTGTTTTAAGGTGTTATACAGCACTGTCTTTTTATAATAATTGTTTTGTTTGTACAATCAAACTATTGAGTTATCATGTTTACATTTCAAACTGCTAGTAACAATAATCCAATACAACTCTGCTATTATTATGTTAGAAAATACCATGACTGTTCAGTCCAGAATATTTCAGAAATAATCTGGCATACTTTCAACATTATCAGAAAACAAACAATGTACTCTTTTAATAACACATTACATGTGATGCGTGTTTGAAAACTAGGCATCTAGGTGTTTTTGCAATCAATAAACAACTAATTGTGACCTCTTTTTTTGTTTCCAAGTCAAATCTGAATAGAAAGAAACTAGCATTTGCAGAATCATAACAAATGTTTGCAATTTTTTTCTTTACATTCTTTGTCAAAGGAACACAAAGCTGAAACGTTTTTCTGGGTGTGTTTTGTGAGCACAGGGAGGTTAACTGATTTGCTCAGGGTTACATTGTGACAATGTGCAAACAGAGTGTGTTGGAATCAAAACCAATTCTGTTGATCAAACCAACCTTTTTCACAGCTCAGTGCTTTAATCTGTTGGCTGTACTGCCAGCTGATCATAAATAAATACACATTTTGAGGCTGGTTATATGGTGCCAATAGGTATGGGACTCCATATCAAGATTTCTAGACCCTTTCTGTGTCACAGTCAGTACAAATTTCTGGGGCTGCCACAGAGCCACCTTTTAATGCTCTTTTTTCATTCCCTCTATTACATCCTGTTCACCTATAGTCATGGGTTTCAGGTGTGAACTCAGGTCTACAAGATGTAAATGTAGCCCTGTACCTACTGGCCTGGCACTATGAGGCCATCCTTGAAATGTGTAGTTTTTGATTATCTACTGGCAGTATGGCCTGGAGGTTAAAGCAAAGAGCTGTGAACAAGCTTGGTTCATCCAACAAAATGGGTTTTGATTCCAACATGATCTACTTGCATGTTGTGTGACCAAGAAAAAGTCACCTAACTTCCCTGTGCTCCCAAATCATAACCGGGAACAAGCTGCAGCTCAGTATGCCTTTCCTGGATAAAAATAGTAAAACAATCTAAGCATGTGTTATGATTCTGCAAATATTGAGCACTATGAACTATGCCAATGTGCCACATAAACTGGGTGCATTGGCATCGATACATGTGAATGCCATGGAGAGAGGTCCTGCAGACCCCATGTGGCATTCACTAATGGGGTGCAAGCAGGTACACAACCACTCCCCTGGCTGCGCAGACTGCAATGTGCCAGGGTCATGACAGGGGCATGCCAGCACTATGCAGCATGCACAAAATAGCTTAGTGCCGGGGGCAGGGGGTGCAGGTTATGGCAGCCGAGATCCTCCTGTAACTGTGTGTGCACCCCCATGGATGTCACCCACCGGTCATGGCAGGACTGATATTCAACCCCCCCCATGCTGCCACAGCCTACAGGAACACTGGGGATGGTGGGGCCAGACATTAGGGCAGGAACCCATCCACTCTGCCAAGCCAGAATTGCCGTGGATCCATAGGGGGCCCATTCAAAATCACCTCATGGGTGCAAGGGATCCACTATTTGACCTAGGTCAGGCATCTGATTGGATGCCAACCCATATTCCATGACTCCACCCCCAGTCACCCTGTGGAAACCTGCACACCAGAGGGGTGGGGCTGTGGACAGGTTGAAGCTGGTAGTAAATACCAGTCAGTGCATGCCTGTCCACAGATGCACAGCTGCGTGGGTGGGGTATGTGCCTTTGGTGCATACCTGAGCCCCATTCTTTCATATCGCCCAATATTGTCTTTCTATTATTTATTTATTTTATTTATTGAAAAGTTTCACTAGGAATGCACCCTGAACAGCAACTCGCTCATCTCCTGGTGCATTCTGGAGGAAAGGGTAAGGGGAGACATATATACAGAGTACAAATCACATGCGGATAATACAATGCATATGAAATTATTTAACAATTACATTAAGGTACTGCATAATCAAGTCATACAGTGTGTTTTACATACAAGTTAAGATAACAATATACACAAAATACAGTCTTTCTACCCAGATTGGACTTGAAAAGAAAAACAAAACAGGACGCAGTCACTTGTTTATTAATTGTAACAACACATAGATGGACAACAGAGTTAAAACATGAATAACTTGAAATGTTTTATTAAAACAGTATTTTATCTCTGTTGATAAAATTATAAGTATGACAGTTTCTTACTTGAAATACTTTGGACTGAATGGGATTTTGTAACATATGATAAAGACAAAAGTATAACACTTTCTTACTGAAATACTTTGGATGGAATGATATTTTCTAATATAGGATTGGATTATTTTTAATAACACTTTGAAGTGCAAAGGTGATAACTCATTAGTTTCAATACACATTAAAAACAATTATAACAATTATAGAAAGTGCTACAGACATTAAGAAACCCTGAAGATGATAGTTGCCCTTTAAATCTTACTGTCAGTTATTCATTGAATCCCATTACTGGGGAGTCCCAGTGTCAGCATGTACGTATTTATGACTATTAGTTTTTTTGTTAACAAGGACAAAACATAATAGCCCAGATATTCAAAAGGGTTGTGCCATACGCAATAGGGTTGCTCCAGCACAAGTCCGAAAATGTGCCATTCTGTGATATTCAGTGGGAGGCAGATGTGCCCCCCCAAATCACACTGAGCAAGATCGCAATGATAATGAATGCATGTGCAACTGAAGGGGGAGGAACCATGCATAAACAGCTTAGTGCGATATTCAATAACATGCGTCATGCGCAACAGGGGAGCAAGCGGAAGTTGCGCGATAGTGGAAATGAGCCAAAATAAAAAGGAACAAGGGAGAGGCGCAAGAATGCTACAGGGAAGGCACATGTGGCTGAACTATAGCCAGACACACAGGGCAGGACAGAGAAAGGGCACCCAGAACCCACAGGCACAGGGAAGGTGTGGGGAGCCACAGCCAAACCACAGTGCAGAAGGGGGAAGTGCCACACAGCACTGAGGCCACCAGAGGAAGGTGTTCCCGGTGCAGGGGAAGTAGCAGCCAGGACAGTGGGGGGAACACAGAAACAGCTGCCGGGGGGGACACAAGCCAGGGACATGGCCAGTGCCACCATCCAGATGTAGGCAGTAATGGGGGTTGAGAAGGCAGGCAGCAGGTGGGGCACGGCCGTGGAAGGACCCATTGGCAGTATGTCCCCAGTAGGCAGTACCAAGCCCACACTAGCTTTGAGCTGTACACCTATACCAAGATCATGGGCCGGTACCACCTGAATTGGGCAATTCTGAGGTGGCTCTGTGAGCTGTGCAGTGATGTGAGTGATGCAGGGACCCACATGATGCAGCCATGCTCTGTCAGTGGAGACAAAAGTGACAGCTTGCATGTGCCTGCTCACCACAGGTACCTTCCAGAGACCAACAGGGGACACCACAGGCATAACCCAGTTAGCCGCGTCATGCCACCTCACCCAATTCCTCAGCACACTGCTGCCACATGCTGTGGAGTACATCCATTTCACCAGCACACCAGCAGAGTGCAAGCAAACATACAGGAGTGCCACAGGGTAGCATGTATGCCTGGCATGCTAGGGGCAATAGACTGCACCCATGTGGCCATCTGCACACCACCTGGCCCTTAAGGGGTTACATATATCAATCGGAAGGGCTATGCAAGCATCAACTGCCAGGTGGTGTGCGATGCCAGGGGGTGCATAATCAATGTCTGTGCCACACACCCTGGGGGAGCACATGATGCCTTCATCTGGCACCAGTTGGCACTGTGCCACAGATTCGAGAGTAGGAACATCTCTACTGGCCACTTAGTGAGTGAGGACGCAAACCACATGGACAAACATAGAGCTTGGTAGGGGCATGGTCAGAGGTGACATGGATATTGGCCTAGATGGCCCAAGGCAGGGCGACGCTGATCGCCAAACTAACCTCCACCCTCTACACACAGGTGACAGTAGATACCCACTCCATCCCTGGCTGCTCACAACATACCAGTAGCCTGTGACCCCATCACAGCAATGCTACAATAAGGCACATGCCACCACACGCAGTATCATTGAGCGGGTGTTCGGGATGCTGAAGGCACTTTTCCGTTGCCTGGACACGTCTGGCGGTGCCCTACAGTACAACCCCTCAAATGCCTGTGGGCTATTTCTGGCCTGTTGCATCCTGCACAACATGGCCAACGACTGTAGAATAGCCGTATAGGTCGAAGAGGGTGACAGCGATGGGGACGATGAGGACTCTGGTGAAGATGGTGATGGGTAGCGCCCCCTTGGACGATGGGACCCCCAGCTGATCCGGCTGGCACAGCTACACCGGGACACCATCACAGAGGAGCACTTCAGCCATCCCAGGTAAGTCATGGGGCCATGTGCAACCACCAGTGGCAAAGGTACAACCCACAAACACGCACGGACAAACACCAGGGGTGCATGCTGTCAAGGGAAGTGGCCGAGCATGGAACCCCACACACCATTAGGGATGGACAAGGTCTAACATGGCACGAGGTAATATGCACACACACATACACACACCTCACAAGACATGCACAAAGGGTAGGAGGCATGCCGACCTAGACCACCACCCATAGCCACACACACGTCCACAGACCACCACGTCCACTGCCTGTCATTGTGCGTGTGTCAGACACTGGGCACCATTGCACAGTGGTATACAGTGCAACGCAGGCATCATCATGCAAACGCCACAGTGGACAGCAGCTGGGAGGGTGTGCAGATGGAATGTGTGTGTGCGTGCAGGGCCGGGTACCCCACCCGTACACTGCATGCTGAATGACACAATGCACACAGGGCAGCATCAGACAGTAGCCATGCTGGGAGACAGGTCAGTCACGTGCCACAGTGCCATGGCCGCCATGGATGCATGGGTGGCCCCACTGAGACCCGCCAGCAGTGACAGCTTGACCACTGGCCTCATGGGGTGGCACCGATGGTCCCCCAAGGGTTCCACTGCATGAACACGACCATGCTTGCACAGGGGCCTGCAGCACACCGAACATGCCTGAGCCAGGTGTGCTCGGGATGCCCACAGCTGAACCCGGTGTCAACAAGGAGGGTGTCGCATGATGCCAGGAATGGGGGGTTGACATTGCACTGCACGGTGTCTGCAACGCATGGGAAAATAACTGTGTGCCCATTGTGGCCATGACAGCTGTGAATGCCTGTGTCTGCCTGTCAATGGCAGTGGTCACATCCTCCCACAATCAGTCCATCCCTGCCAGGAGCAGAGTGGTGTCTCTGCTGCGCCACTCTTCTGCCTGGCCCAGAGCCACACTTAGTGCATCCACCACCGTCACAAGCCACATCTGCTAATTGACTGATGCTTGCAGTATGCAGGTGTGCTCATCTAAGAGGTCATCTGCCTGATCAGCATGCTGTCCCTCATGGTGTTCATGGCCCTGATGGTCATCACTCCTTGAGGGTGGGTGCTGCACACCAGCGCAGGCCTGGGCATGTCCACAGGTGGTGCACTGACGCCGCCCCCGACACTGTAGCCTCATAGCCATTGGCCGACTGCTGATACTGCCCCTCCAGCTGCTGCTCTCCAGGGCTCAATGGTGCCACTGCAGTGGCCACAACAGTCCTACTGTCCTGGACACACACCAGTGCTGCCCCACTGGTGCAGACAGACACAGACTGGGACTGTGATGTCATGCAGGCCTCCATGGCGGTACCACCCACTGCCATGGCTGCGATGTCACCTGCTGTGTGGCCATCCTGTGGCCCACACATCTCACTGCCCATGATGTTAACTCCATCATCATCGGTGATGGATCCGGCACCAGCCCAAGTCTCAGTATGCTGGCATCCATGGATGCTGGCATGCTGGGACACAGGCAGCGTCTCCTCCACACCTGCTCCACCAATATCAGTCCGGACATCCAGGCAGGCCCACTGTCACCCTGACCCCCGTATGCCTGTGGAGGTGGATGGGCCCTCCTCCATCTCCATGCTACTGCTCTCAGTGGAGAAGCCCACCACCGCTGACCCATGTAGATGCTCAGGAGCTGTAAGGGAAAAAACATAGCATTAATGCATGTGACCTACCCTGTCCCCCCCATTGACAGACCAAGACCTACCATGCAGTGATGGACTACCGCCCATCTGGAATCCACCACCCGGAACACCCTTGATGGCACAGCGCTGCATGCAGCCAACAATCAGCTTTTCCTGTGGGGTAAGGCATCGTACCTCCGGCTGTCCCCCACCGGTCACAGACTGTGCTGCCCTGATGGCAGCCACATTCTCTTTAATTCTCTGCCTGTCTGTGCCCATCTTCTTTTTGCACTCCTGCACAGAGCGTTGGTGGCTGCCATGCAGGTTGATAGCACGCACCACCTCCTCCCATGCAGCAGCATGGGCCTGTGGTGTTCCCTGGTGTCCACTGAGCAGCGGCTCCTGGTCGAGGTAGGCCTCAAACAGGGCATCTGTCTCTGCCTTTGTGAAGTTTGGCCTCCTATTCCTCCCATGTCTCTGTTCCTCTTCCTCCACCACATGATCGGTATGATTCCTCCTGTGAGAATGACAGGTGTTACCTGTGACTGTGCAGTACCATGCATGTCCCAAACACCACAGTCCACACTCCCAAACAGCATGCAACTCACCACAATAGACTGCAGTAACCGACTATGGCCAGTGCAGCCCAATGTCGCATTTTTATAGTGCAACCCATGCAAATGAGGCGAGGTGCATTTTTAAGTGGATGCAAATGCAGTGACTGCACCATTGTATGGCTGATTAGATGATTTGCATATGCCGGCTAAATATCGCGCTGTTGCGCTTTGAGCAATTGTGTTGAATGTGCTCAGCCAAGGACACAGTTCTGTGACATGCACAGTACACACCTAAGTGTGCATGCCTGGGTTGATGACGCAGGCACCTGCCACACTGCTGACATGCTGTGCATGGGAGGCAATGCAGGGCATGGCCACCATTGTACCAGTGGCACTACAGCGCTGTTCACATATACGGCGCTGTGGCACTGGGGTGTCGTAGGTGCACTGGGGCAACAGTGCTGTAGGCTGCTACAGGAGGTGGCACACAGGCACCCAATTGCACTACATGCATTGGGTTCCAATCACGCTGTGGCTGTCCATGCACCAGAGACCCTTGACCTTGTGCCCAACCTTTGCCCCCAAAGGTGCCATGCGTCAGGCATGGGTGCACCACTATCATGCTGTTTGGTGACAGTGCGATAGGGAATGGCAGCTCTGTACCACGCAGCATCTGCAAGTGGCAGAACCATGCTGCCGAGCACCATTATGAATCCAGCACACTGATGAGATGGCGTGGAGACGAGCAGTAATGTGGATCCAGGTTGAGCTTATCAATCTGGTGGCAATCGTCGAGCCCCATGCTGGGGCTTTGTATGGAGATGCACTCCTGGACAGGGCCAGAAGTGCGGTGTGGCAGGAGATGGCAGAAGCCCTGGAGGAGGCCACTGGTATGGGGCACAAGGCGGAGCAGTGTAGCCACTGTTACGGGGACCTGACACGCAGGGACCCAGACCTTCTTGTCCACCTGCAGGCACATGCCAGGAGCGGCACAGTGCCATGGCCAGGTAGGTGCCACATCCATACACTATTATCGTCCATATGGGTATCACAATTGCATGTGTCCGGCACATGGGGGGTGGCATCCAGTGTTGGCTGTGGTGGTGGTATTGGGGTGTGGGGTGGATGGGTATGGCTGTGTGGGATTGCACACACATGGGGGTGGGGGGACTTTGCTACCGGATTGCACAGATGTTCCTCTCTCCATGTTTGCACCTTAGGGCCCGAAGAATGCAGGCAGGCCAGGGAGCAGAGGCACAACCTGGCGGAGCAGCAGGGCAGGAGGGATGATGGTGTTCAGCGGCACGTGAACCAGCCTGCTGATGGTGAGTGCCTAACATCCATGATTACTATTGCATGCTGTATAACTGGGCGAGCAGTGGGGCATGGCCACCATCCATTGACACCACTGCCATGCACGCAACTTGTTACAGTCAGCACTGTCCAGTGGCACTGCATGTCTGGGAGTGCATCAAAGGTGGTCCATGCATGCATCAGGCACATGGCTGTGCCACTGCCTTCACACCTCATAGCCAAGTCTCTGTACGGCCATGGTGGTGTTGTGCAAAACATGGGCGGTGGGAGTGTGCAGTGGTCCACATGGCTGTGGCTGCCTGGGTGGGCAGGTCTTGTGGACACAGTCACTGTGGGTGGTCGCACACCATCACAGGGGTGTGGCACATGGCTGTATGCCATGCACAATGGGTGGGCTGCTGGGGGCTGGGCAGTCACACTTATTAACTCTGCACCCTTGTCCTAGGTGGACAGTGACTCCAGGTGCTGGAAAGGAGTGTGTGGGAGGTGTTCCAGGTGCCAAGGGCAACACTGGAGCTGTAACAGCAAATCTACCACCATGGGGTGAGGAGGAGCAGCAGACATAGGCGCCATGTGGAGGAGGAGGACCGGGGCACACATTGAGGACTCCATGCCCCTACTACCACCTTCCCCCCTTTTATCCACCCTCACACCCCTTCTTCCCTCTCCCATATGTTCACCCCTGCCCCTTACTCACCCCCACCTGTTATGTGGTCCTTCCCCCCATCTTGTAAATAGTTGTAAATAGGTTTTGTTACTTCTTTAAAATATAAGCATTTTGTTATGACAACTGTGGTGGTCTCTGATTTGCAGCGGGCTACAGGTGCTCAGCTGCAGTGGTGTGCATGGCGTCAGGGGTGGTGCACGCATGGGGTGTGTGTGTGTGTGTGTGTGTGTGTGTGCAGAGGTGAACCGCCTATGGTGTGGGCAGGGGGATCAGTCACTGTCTGTGATCTGTGTGTTGTACTCTGTGCATTGGATGCCTGTGTGCAGTGGTCCAAGGGGCCTGCACTGTGTGCATGGCACCCCTGTCAGACCGTCCATGGCCTGTGCAGCTGACACCCTTGCATGTCTGCGGTATGCACAGTCTGCTGGCGTGTCAGTGGTGGCTGTCCATGCTGGATAACAACTGTACCCGGTACAATGCCAGGTTGCCTTCCATCACCAGTATGGTGCACTTCTGCCTCCAGTGGCACTGCGGCCTCCACTGTTTTTGTCCCCCCTCCATGCTGTCACTTGTGTCTGTTGCAGGGGATGTGCTCCAGTGTCTGTCACCTGTGCTCCAGTGGCATACTGGTGGCATACCGCTTCATGGTGCCTGTGCAGGGTGGCTGGCACACCTGTGTAATGTAGGGGTGCTGGCCGTGTGTACACATCAGAAGTGGCCACATGCCAGTGGCTTGGTTGACATGCAACTGTGTCCCTGTGTTGGTGTGCCCTTGGGTATGGGTGGGTGTTTGTCCGTGCACTGTGTTGCATCCTGTGTGGTGCATGCTTCCATGCTACACTGTGCATGTCAGTGCTGGCTGTTGTGGCCAGTGCTGGGACAGGATGTGTCCTTGGGAGGGTGTGCAGGGTGCTGTACCACTGGAGGTGGGGTCCGGGGCATGCCCTGTCACATGTGGGGTTCGTCGTGTGGCAACGCATGGTCAGTCTCTCAGCTGTACCTCGGGTGGGGGGGAACGTGCAGTGTGGCACTGTGTATGCTGTTGTTGCACTGCTGTCTGCTGCCTGCTGCTGCCCGCAGCAGGGTGCACATGGTGGGGATGCCTTGAATGGCTCCATGATGCACAGGGTTGCATTGTCACAGTGGGGGTGGTGGTATGCATAGGGTGTCCTGCACTGTTGGGTGCTACTCCTGGGAAGGGTGCATGGTGATTGTGGGGCAGGGTGTGCTCTGCATTGGTGGGATGGTGTGCCACAGGGCAGTCGACCCTCCTTGTGTGCCGGTCACAGCTTGCCAGGGGGCTTTCTGGGGCACCATGGCCTGGCTGTGGGTTAGTTGCTGGTATCCATGGGCCGGTGGTTATTCCAGCTCTCCCCTGGTTGTGCAGTAAAGGGGTGTGGGGGACGATGTCTGTTCTGCTGTGTGCTCCTCTGCCCATCTGTGGCACGGGTGGTGGGCCCCTGCATCCCTGGTTGTGTTGTTGCATTGCTGCCCTGCTGCAGGGGGTATCCTTGATTGTGGTATGGTGCATCTGCACTGCTCCATTGAGCATCTCTTGTTGCTCTGTGGTGCATCAGATATGCTCAGCTTCACATCCCTAATTGCACTGTGGTGCAGGTGGCGTGATATTCAGTCATCGGCCATAGGTGCATCTTGGCCTGTGCAATTTTTGAATATCGCACTTCTTGCGCATGGGGCAGTGGACTTGCGCTTGCTCCTGCTGTTGCGCACTTTTTGGGCGCAGTTTGAATATCTGGGCCAATGAGCACAATTCATTGATATTCACTTCACAGTCACCTGTACAAGAAAGAGCTTTCTGAACAACACCCTGTGCCACTGTCATCACTAAACGTTTCATAAAAGCATCACAAGCACTGAGAAAGTTACTGAACTGAGTGTCACAAAAGGGAGGATTGTAGTGTGCCCATATGCTGTGAGCATTGTACAAATATTTTAAACACCACGTAGAAGAAAGATTGATCTGAGCAACACCCTGTGTCACTGTCATCATTTAAAATTTCATAAAAACAGCACAAGCACTGAGAAAGTAGATGATCCAAGTATGACAAAAGGGAACATTATAATGTGCCCATAAGCTGTGAGCATTGTACAAATACTTCAAACACCGAAGAAAGATCGATCTGAACAACACCCTGTGTCACTGTCATCACTCAAAAGTTTCATAAAAGCAGCACAAACACTGACAGAGTAGGTGAACCGAGTGTGACCAAAGGGAGGATTGTAATGTGCCCATATGCTGTGAGCGTTGAACAAAGACTTCAAACACCATGTAGAAGAAAGATCACTCTGAACAACACCCTGTACCACTGCCACTGCTCAAAGTTTCATAAAAGCAGCGCAAGCACTGAGAAAGTAGATGTACTGAGTGGAAGAAAGGGAGGATTGGAATGTGCCCATATGCTGTGAGCGTAATGTGCCCATATGCTGTGAGCATTGTACAAATACTTCAAACACCCTGTAAAAGAAAGATCAGTCTGAACACCACCATGTGTCACTGTAACTGCTCAAAGTTTCATAAAAACAGCATGCACACTGAGAAAGCAAGAACTATGCAATCATTGCATTGATATCGAACATGTTGCATCAGCAGAATCCATCACTGGAAAACATGTGACATAAACATGGATTAAAAGCAGTGAATCTCGTGTGGACATTTCATACATTGATCATGGTGATAATGATGACTTGATGATGAATGTATCAAGGACAGAGTCAGACTTCACATCACATAAAAGATAAGTAAAATTATTACTTTATTTGTGTAACATTATTTGTTTTTTGTTTGTCTACTAAACCATACAATGACCCGTAGATACTTAATATATTGTATTACTATGTCCACTGTTCAAACTGTGACATGTGAGCTGTAAATTTTATAGATCGTGTTAGGAAATTATCACAGGGACATCAACGGGAAATCATGCCATTACTGGTGGTTTACTTGCTCTTTTACTTACAGTGGGAGAATCAGCACCAAGGTCCCCATGCTCCTGGCAATACATAACAAAAGGGAATAGCTAAAGGGAAACTAACAGCCATCACCAAGAGACCCAAACTGAAGTGTGTGGCTGGTTGTCCCAATGTGCCCCTTGCATGCAGAAACATATTTGTTTACTAAGTGACTAAAACTGACTTGACAGGACACAGACTACATTTGTGTAATCCGAGGCTACATAGAAACATAGAAGTTGATGGCAGATAAGGACCGCAAGGCCCATCCAGTCTGCCCATTTCTTTTTCTACCTTATAAATGTGCCATCGGCCTTTGCTCTGTCAGTGACCTATCTATTCATAGTCATTTGTATTGCTCCCTTATGCCTATCCCATGCCTGTTTGAAGCCCTGCACTGTATTCATAGCCACCACTTCTTGTGGTAAGCCATTCCATGCATCTACCACCCTTTCTGTGAAAAAGAATTTCCTCACATTCCCCTTAATCGGCCTCCCTCTAATCTCATGCTGTGTCCTCTTGTCCTGCTATTTTCTTATATTTAAACATGTTAGACTCTTTCACCTTGTTTATGCCCTTAAGGTGTTTAAATGTCTCGATCATATCACCTCTCTCCTCCTTTGCTCAAGGGTATACATATTGAGCTCCGTTAATCTGTCCTTATATGTCTTCTGATGCAGTCCCTGCACCATTTTGGTTGCCCTTCTCTGGACTGCCTCAATTTGGTTAATGTCCTTGTGAAGGTGTGGCCTCCAGTACTGCACGCAGTACTCCAGATGGGGCCTAACCAATGTCTTGTACAGAGGGATTATTACCTCCTTCTTACGACTTGTGATACCCCTACTAATACACCCTAACACCCCCCTAGCCTTACCTACTGCTTTAGAGGTCTGCTTGGATGATTTTAGGTCATCAGTGATGATGATGCCCAAGTCTCTTTCTTCCTTTGTGACTGCTAGCAACTCCCTCCCAGCCTATAAGTGGCTTCAGGGTTTCTTCCCTATGTGCATGATTTTGCACTTCTTTGCATTAAATCCCAGTTGCCACTCTTCTGACCATTCTGCTAGTTTATCCAGATCTCTTCTCATTCTGCCCACCCATCTGGATCATCTACTCTGTTGCAGATCTTGGTGTCATCTGCAAACAGACAACCTTACCCTCTAGTCCATCTGCGAGGTCACTAATGAAGATGTTGAATAGGACTGGCCCCAGGACTGATCCCTGAGGTACCCACTTGTGACTTGCATCTCTTCTGACTGTATACCATTTACCACCACTCTCTGTTTTCTGCCAGTCAACCAGTTTGCCACCCAGTTGACCAACTTCTGACCCACCCGAGCCTACCTAGCTTATTTATCAATCTTCTATGTGGAACAGTGTCAAAGCTTTGCTGAAGTCAAGGTAGGCGACATCAACTGCTCCCCTTGGTCCACCACTCTGGTTACCCAGTCAAAGAAATCTATGAGATTAGTTTGACAGGACCTTCCTTTGTAAACCCATGCTGTCTTGGATCCTGTGCCCCTATGGATTCCAGGTGTTGCACTATCCTTTCCTTAAGGAGTGCCTCCATAATCTTGCCCACTACTGAGGTAAGACTGACCGGTCTGTAGTTCCCGCCCTCCTCCCTGCTACCACTCTTGTGGAGTGGGATCACATGAAACCTTTCTCCAGTCTTCTGGGACCTCTCCTGTGCTCAGAGACTCACTAAACAATTCTGCTAATGGTTCTGCTAGTTCCACCCTTAGCTCCTTAAGTACCCTGGGATGTATGCCATCAGGTCCCATTGTCTTATCCACCCTGAGCTTAGCAAGCTCTTGTGAAGGGAGTAGTGCTCACCTCCCTCCCCCCTGTGTCCATGATGCTGAGCTGTGGGCCCTGCCCTACCTTCTCTTCAGTAAATACTGAGCAAAAGTATCTATTTAGGATAGATGCCTTTACAGGGTCCTCCTCCTCACATGCTCCCTTTTCTCCATTAAGCTTAGCAATACCCCCTCTGGACTTTCTCCTTTCACTAATGTATCTATAGAAAGTCTTGTCACCTTCTTTTACTGTTCGTGGCTGACAGGACATCTTGTGTTACTAGTACCCTACAACCAACAAAAATCCTAGAATCATCCTCAGCTAACATCTGAGCAGTACGCAGCAGTGGGACAAGCATGAACCTGCAGTGCATGCTAGACTTTTTATCAGCTGAGATTTTTTGTTTTCTACTCCCGATGTCCCCACTGGGCTAAGTATAGCAGACAGAAAGGACTGTGTGTACTGAGCCCCTAGTGAAAGCAAAACCACTTATTACCAATTATAAAATCTCTAACATACATTGCATTGTGTGCTGATACTGCCATGATAATCTACTGGGAGCCTAGCTTATGGCAGGTCCATCTGAAGTGTGGAGGCAAGTGTCCAGTGTTATACAACTTATTTTCAAGTTAGAGGTGTTCTCTCCAGGTCTGCCTCTTGGATTTTATAGTATAGTCAAGTTAATGGATGGGGCAGGGCAAGTGTGGGTGAACACATTTAGTGCTGTGTGTGTTTGTAAAACAATTTGTGTGTGTGTTCTCTCTATTTACAGACATATCACTATTGATGCTGCTGTGTGCTGATGCTGCCGTGAAGTTATTTATTTGTATTTCTCACAGAACAACATTGAACTGCTACCACCTATGCTGCTGCTTGTCCTCCCACCTGTGAGTCCACCACAACTGCTGTTGTTGCCACACCCAAAAAACAACACAAGGAAGAACTACTAGCCACTCTGCTGCAGCTGGTCCACCCACCTGTGCATCTATCACAGCTGGTGTTGCTGCTGTACCAATAAACAACACAAGGAAGAACTACTAAGTTGGCCCAGTGGCACTGAGGGTTGAGGCACTGGACGCCACACCTCGCACCATGCCAGCAACCCAGGTTCGGGAGTGAGCTGGGGCTGTTGAAGGTTGGCAGGGGAGAGATGAGGATCAAGTGTCTGTAGACAGTTCTTCTCCTCTCTCTGGGGGGATTCAGAACTTGTCCACTCTAGCAGCAGCTCCCAGTGGTAGCTGGAGATACCGCCCAGACTGTAAGTAGAGGGGCCAGTGCTAAGGAAGACATCCAGAAACATCATTGCACATCTAAGTTCAGGTGGGGGGGACTTAAGCCAGAAAAAAACCCTATTGACTGGGTGAGACTTTGGAAAACCTCTGGTAAATGAGGCCATACATGCCCAATGCCGGCCACAATCCCTAACTCTACCCTGGGGATCTTCGGCCTCTTCAAGGGGGTCGAGAGAGTCGAGCATCCTGAACCTGATAATACTGTTGGTGGAGTGTGGTTCAGGCAGGTGGTTAAAAGGTCCAGGTTGTGTGAGGTAGCCCAAGAGATGCCCCAGTAGGTATGTAGTTGCAATAACAGAAACTAAAAAAAAAGGAACAACTACTAGCAACTTTGCTTCTGCTGGTCTGGCCACCTGTGTGTCAACCACAACTGATGTTGCAGCTGCTGCCCTACACCACAGAACAACACAAAAAGGAACCACTAGCTAATCTGCGGCTGTTGGTCTGTAAGCCTGTGTCTCCATTACAACTGGTATTGCTGATCCACTAATGAAAACACAAGAAACAACTACTAGCCACTCTTCTACTGCTGCAGATACATCCACCAGTGACTCCACCACAATCAGTGTTGCAGATGCACCAAAGACCCCTCTAATAAAAATAGGAAGACCATAAAGAATTTCACTACCCTTCTTGCTTGTCCTGTATCTGTCCTGAGTCACGGAAACATTTTGCACTATTCCATAAGTTACAAAAGGTGCAAAGTAAGGAGTCGGTCTCTGCAGTAAAGGTGTGCAAAACCCCTTACATTTCACTCAAATGAGCTTTTTCACCTTGTTATCTTACATGCTAACAACTTCACCCATCCTCATAAAGTCCATATGACTTGCAGGCTCCAGCACAGTATTCATAATTAGCCACTGTTTATGCCCTCCTCCTCAAAAGAAAAATGGGTGAAAAAAAAAAAAAAAGCCATCCCATTGGCATGGTGGTAGTACTACCACCACCCATGATGCCAGCAACCCAAGTTTTGGAACAGCCTTTGCTCATCGGAGGCCAGCCAGAGGGAGGAGGTTTGAGCATCCCATAGGGTGATTTCCTCTTCGGGGGGGGGGCTAGTACACCATTCCCGGCACATGGGACGTAGGGTGAGGGAAGGGAGGATGCTGCTAGGTGCTGGCTGAGACATGCACTTGCATGCCTACAGAGTGGACTCTAATCCTTGTGCCAGCATTCTCAGGGGTGGGGATACAGGGACAATGACAACTTCACATACAAAAAATACAGCACCCATTGCCATGCAGTATTTGTGAGTTTACCAATTGGCCACTGTTGGACAGCATCCCTTGACAGTGCATTGCTAAAGCAGTGTATAGTTGTACATGCTGGAGAAAAGGAATGGCATATCAGAATGTCAAATGTAGGTGTGTCATG
This sequence comes from Neoceratodus forsteri, assembly GCA_016271365.2. Taxonomy (NCBI): domain Eukaryota; kingdom Metazoa; phylum Chordata; order Ceratodontiformes; family Ceratodontidae; genus Neoceratodus; species Neoceratodus forsteri. The sequence continues at coordinate 1,281,603,341 of CM057452.1, forward strand.
CGTCACAGACAGCAGAATTGGATATTGTGCTTGTACATATGGTCAGAATCCATAGGAAATGAAAGTAACTCAGTAATCAACTGAAACACCACCAAGTAAAAAACTGGTTTACAATCACAGAACTTTTCTACTACTAGCCTAGCCATTGTAAATAATTCCCATAAGCAACATTAAATGCAGCTGTATCCACTGCTGCTTATCGGCTATTCTCTTATCTATTTCTATATCATGAACTGTGTTGTGCACCTACCCATTCACTCTACTGGCTTCTGTTTCCTAACAAATCCATCCTGCCACTCACAACCACTCTGGTCCATCATGTCCACCTCTACTGCCCCTGTAGACTTTTATCCACAGACCTCCCACCAATGAGTCTTTGGGAAAGTGCAGACTGTCTGAGCATACAGTTGTATACTCCCCTGCCAGCTCAGTCCAAATGTATGTTGTCCCAGTACTCATGAGTAAGACCAGGTTCATTACTTCAGTCATCCTCCATCACAACACAGTATAAAAGAGGTTGTTTTGTAAAAGGAAATAAAAGCAAAACCACCTAGTCACACAATATGTTGACTGATCTATTATCAACCTTCATACACACTGTAAGAAACGTATAACACCCAAGTGTATTTTACCATTTTCAGATTTTATTTGGGAACAAGGTAGGGTATTAACATGGAAATAAAAATCGCAGGAAACAACTATGTACAAAGAACAGAACAATAAAAAACAATGAAAAAGACTACAAGCTGTGGAGCCTTACTTGCTATGACCAATACCAGAACAGCATCCACCACTCACTTTTGGTCCACATGGTGCTTCCTCCCCCCAACAGCAGCACTCTTCTTTTGCTCCCCCTCTTCGACTCCAGATCCACCACAGACCTGCCAGGGCAGCCATTAATTGGAACTGGCCTACCAGCAACTTTTTTATATCTTTTTCATGATGTACAAGTCCTTCTAAACTTTTGCCACCTTGGCTTCCAGTGCCACTAGTGCCTTATGTTCCCTTCACTGGTGCAGGACTGCCCTCTTGTGTCATGGAGGCACCATCATGACCAGTGGCACCACCCTGTGCCAGCAGGTCTTCCTGTTGCAGCCATCCCAACTGGTGGTTAGCTCTCTTTTTTCCATTTCTGTTTGGGATATTCAGCTGTGTCTCACTTACTGTAGATCTGCAAAGAAAGAAATAACTACATCAAACTGAACTGCATTTAAAAATGTCAATGACATCTGCAATACTTTTTGTAGTCCCTTACCCGTGCTGTCCTGGGGAGGGCCACTACCCCTGCTTGCTGCCTAGGATACAGGACAAGGAGCCTGGGTTCCCAAAGTTGACCTATGGGGGTCCTTTCCCAACAGATAAAATAAAATGGCGATGCCTCCACCCAGAGTACATATTAGTAGGTCTGATTACTTGCAGTACAACCCCCTGGGATGTCATACCAACCCACCTCCCCGACAGTTACCCCAACATGGACGTACCAGCATTCGAACCTCCCCACATTCCATTACGTCATTTACTTTTTCATTTCAGGCAATAACCTGCACACTAAAATTAGGCTCTGGATCCATTTTCAGCTGCAAAACAATAACTCCATGGTTTATTTACAGAGGGATAGCATTTAGGATAGGGTAAGTGGAATAGAGATTAAGTAAGCATTTCAAAGATTTGCATTTCCCCAAATTCACATTTCTATTGATTCAAACCTAGAACTCGATTAATGTAGCCATCTGATCTGTCTAACTAGCTAACTGCTGCAGGTGTGCTCAACTCAGACCAGCTGGTCCCTGTTCATTTAATCCCAAAGTCCTTCACTGGGTACCCAGATTCTGGTTGCAGGCCTGAGGTGCAGCTGTTAGCCGGCGTTGGCACGCTTACTTGAATTAACAACTTTTTACATTCTCTTTGGTTAGAGCTAAACCTTTACCTTTTCCCTCTAGTCCATAGTTCTACCTCCTGCTGTAGTAGGCCAATATATTTGCAGTCCCCAGGTGCAGGGCAATTCCTGAAATTTACTCATGGTTCTGTAGATTCAGCCCTTAGATGGCGCAGTTCACTGAATTCCTGGGGATTGATGGATCACAGGCAGAACTGGGCACAATGCTGGAATAGAGGGCACAGAGGCTGCAGCTTGCTCTCTCTTTCTGTTCCTAGCAGATCTTGCATCTTGTCCCCTTTGGCCCATTACAGGCCCAGTTGCAGGGCATGACAAGGCCTGCTAACTACAGAGGAACCAGACAAGGGAGTGGCCCCATGGCCCGGCTCCCTCCAATCAGAGTGCCCTAGCATTCGGTTACAAGACCCATGATGCCCTGCAGTGGCAGACCCCACTCAGCTGGGGTTAACGAGTTCCCCACCTGGCCCTGGGTGTCAGCAAAAACATTCAGCACATTCTCTTCTGCTTCTCTTTCTCTTTTCTGCCACAGTTTGTAGCACAGCAATCTCTCTCTTTCTTTTCCTTGCTGTATCTCAGGAGCAGACAACAGGTACTCGAATCTCTGAAAAACACCTGTCCATCCTTCTGCTTTCACAGTCTCTCAAACTGGAGACAGACACCTTTTCGCTTGGGCTCCCACATCATCACCTACACCATGCAGGTAATTAGCAATTTTCTGATTTGAAGAGGCTCATTCTTTCTTTTCTTTTCTCATCACATTTACAATCTCTTGTTCCTCATCCTCTGTATCCCATCTTTCTTTAAGCTTAGGCACAATCTTCATTCTTTTTCCAGGATCAGAAAGCAACCTTGGTCTTTTCCCAGGCTTAGACCCAACCTTTGTCCTTTTATTCAGGCTCAGGATACAACCTCATTCTTGCAATCTTCAGCTTTCCCTTTTCCATTTGAGCTGCGCTTTGCTCACCGCTGTGGTGCAACTTCAGAACAACACAGAACTTTCAGAATCCTGTAGCTTTCTGTTTTTCTCTCTGCCAAGCTGCTTCTTCCTTTTCCTGATGGGGCAGGCACTCCTTGCCGTGGGGGACAATTTGCTGGCAGCTCCCTGGCAGGCCCATTTCGCAGCCCCTATCTCTCCAGAGGCAGGAGTGCCACCCTGGAGGAGCTCCCACTGAACTGACTCTAAACTCCACTGTCCCTGCTTTATTGGGAGCCCTTTCTTCACTACCCATTGGCTGGAGCCACTGTCTTAAGACAAAAAAAATATGTATGAAGCTCCCTCATAGGTGCAGAAAAAGGTGTCTAAACATTCCCAGGTATTTTCCCCCTAAAGTCCTTTCAATCAGTCCCAGAGTCCTTGTCAAGAAACCTGGCTCTTTGGTTGGCTGGCTGGTGTCACATGGCTGCCCAACATGGTGGCTGTTGTAAACAGTGTCCATACATTTTAACAGTGTCCCAGATTTCAAGCATTCCTGCAGCCAAACACTTTATTTTTATTCAACAATTTCCCCACACATGTGTAGCCACCCCTGTGCCCTGTTATCTGACTGCACATTTCAACACATCAGTCAAACCCTCTGACTGTTGCTGCTGCCATTTCACATAGCCCTGAGGCAGCTCACACATATAGCCCCACTTTATTCCCTGGCTGCAGTCTGTGTAACACACGTTATTTATTTTCCCCATGGACTGGCAGCCTTCAATTTCCCTTGTACATCTCTCTTCATTTACTTAATCATTCATCTTCCTTTTCCCTGTCTTAGCGCTATCGTTACCATTTGCCGTGCACTAGACAGGACTCCCAGCTCTTCAAAGGGGCACCACCACATTACTATTCATGAGGCGGCTCCTGTTCTCCCAATTGTAGCTCATTAAAAGCAATTTTTCTTCCTCCCAGTTGCCTCCCCTGACTCCTAAAGGTCTCCGGTCCCTCTCTTGCCTTTCCCTGGGACCGGGATCACCAGCAAGGAAACCCCAAAGGCCAACCAAAATGGTTGCATGAAAATGCACTTCTGTGCATGCGGAGCTTGCTGGCACCATAGTGTCATGTCTGGAACTGGTGGCTCTGCAAACCAGTTCTTCTGGCCTCACTCTCTCTCTCTCTCCAAAAACCACGCGGGGGCCAGCAGGAGAGGATAGCAACATAGGGAGCAGCCAGGAAAATCAGGACCTGAGAGAAAAAAAGAATGCAGGGTGGAAACAAAACCCCAGGGAAATCAAGGCTTTTTTGGGGGCTCACAGGTAAGCCTCCAATGGGGGGGTTACACTTTTTATATTCTCTCCAGTGTGTCAGTACTGTAGTGTATGCCATGTTACCTAGTCCCAGGGTTTCCAAAAAGAAATTAAAGTAGGTAAAAACACTTAAAAAAAGTTGTGGCTTGTAAAAAGCCTAATCATAGGGGTAAGGTCATAATGTCGCACACTTAATAGCATATGACATTACGGCTAACTTGGGATAGCGCTGTAGGCAGGAGCGAATGGTGCAATACCACGTATACTGCTGTACGCGGTCTTGCACCATTCACACTTTCCCAGGCAGAGGATAAGACCTCTGCTGGGACCAGGTTCTGCTGAGCAGCTGTCGTGGCTCACTGGACTGAGCCACAGCAGCAGGAACCCAGGTGCTGCATCTGGAACCGGGTTTGATTCTCAGTCCCAGAAGCCTTTTCTTTTGGACTTTAAGTGCTCCCTGAGCTAACCCCCCCCCCCGAGTTGAGAATCTTTAGTGAGGGAGTCTGGGGGGTGCAGAAATCATGGTGTATTGGCAGAATGATTTTGCCATGCGGCATAATGTCTTGCAACATTATGACCCTTTGCCAAGGCTGTGTGCATGCATGTGTGTGTGTGTGTGTGGGGGGGGCTTCCGATTATGACAGTTTTCCTTTGAGCAGCCAATGTGTTGTTTCATCGCATTTTCTGGTAGGCTGTTCCCTTCCTACCTTCACCACTGTATCAGTATGGTGACAATGTGAAGCTTCCTTTGTAATGATCCCACTGCCAAAGGTTACATTCATGTGCCCTTGTTTTGCTACATCCCTTCCAGATACTATGTGTTTACTCTCACTTTAGCATGCTTTTTTCACTTTTTGTAATGTTGATTAGTCTGTCATGCGCATGTTGCCTTGAGCTGGAACCTGGCATTGCAGTCTATGGTGCTTACCACTGCCTACTGAATAAGTACCCATATAATTGACTGAACCAACCATCAAGATGTGAAAACTGTGCGCTGTTGAGTCTAGTGGTTGAATCATCTGTACTGTATAGTGCTAATTGTTCAGCGTGTCTGTATGTGTTGTCAGGTAAGGACTGCATATCTGGACACAGTGTTGTCATTAAGTGATGTGGTCTCTCCTCACCAGTGGTACATAAACAGATTAGTAGTGTAGTACCTCATTCCAGTATTGATGTTATATAAATGCCTGCTGACAACATCATGCCTCAGTCAACAAAACAGAAAAAGAGCGCCATCCATGCAGTCAGTGTGAGGACCACCATGTGTTTTCTCCCATACCTTGTACCCAGTCTCTACTACTCCCACCCACAGAAGTGGATGATCACACTACAGCAAATGTCAAGTGAAACTGTTAATGAGCTCAGCTGTTAATCACACAAGGGGATTTGGAACCGTATGCCATATGAGCACAGCAAGTACTGTTCAGCTCGGTAAAGAAGAAACTTAAACAAAAACAGCTCAAACTGTCATCTGAGGGTGCTCGAATAAAAGAAATTGTGTGAACAGCAAACTCAGCACTCCTCCACTGGGCATCAAACAGGCATATTTTATTGAATATAGAAAGCAGATGCCACAATCAGCCAAAGGGTTCCAACAAGAAGTAATCCCAACCAGTTTCATGCTATCCGCACGTCATCGGGGGTAGTACATAATAAAAACAGATTAGTACATATAGGGAAAAGTTTTAAAGCCACAGTAACCAGAACATATGTTTACTTGATTAATAGTAATAATACAGGATTAAAGTAAACAAAAACCTAATATATTAGCATACTAATGCTTTAGGTAAACAATCACTGATATTTAAAGCTGTAAAGTGCTTAAATTACCCTATAATTGCACAGTATTAAAAACAAGTTATTCAGCAGCTGAAATCAACACATATCATGAAATAGTATAGTAGACAGGAGATCTGCTCCCAACCTCCGGGAAATGCAATATGATGCTCTGTGTCATAAGGATTATTATAGATTATTTTAACCTATAAAAAAAGAGAGACAAAAATATATTAGAAATTCAAATTCAAAGTAATTTATAATTAGAAGATGGGGGGAAGGGGGAAGGGAATTATATAAAAGAGAAAGAAAAGAAAAGACAAAAAAGGGGGAAATGAAGGAAACAAGTTTGAAAACAATACATCTTTGTATCATCAGGTCTTGGGAAAGCGGTTACCTCCTTTGTAAGCAAGGTAATAAATCAAATCTTATCATTCAGATCTGGGCCATAAGGGCTCCCAAGGTATAGATCCAGTAGGATTCTCTGTATTTCAATTTGGCATCCAAATCGCCCCCCTCTAGGACCTAGTCGAACAACTTCAAGTTCGCAGAATTTAAATAGATGATCTTGAATATTCATTTTATTCATGTTGCAATGGATCTAAAGTGCACTCCTGATATCATTATTAGCAGTAGAACAAAAATGCTCACCCATTCGTACTTTTAAAGCTCTAGTTGTTTTACCAACATAGAAAGCCCCACAATTACAGGTAGCCAAATAGATCACATTTTGTCTACTGCACATGATGAAATCCCTGATCTCATAAATCTTCATCCCATTGCAACTAGTAAATGTACTACACTTAAGTATATGATTGCAAAAGTTGCAGTTACCACAACTATGCATACCTCTAGTAAGGGGAGGTCTGCTGGTATGGTTTTTCACAGTTAATGGTCCAGTATAACTATGAACTAATCTATCCTGCAAATTAGGGCCTCTTTTGTACACCATTCTAGGGTTATTCTGGGTGACTTCTGACAGCAATGGTTCTCCTTGAAAAATATTCCAGTTATCGTTAATAATACTGGCAATCAATTTGGAATGTCTAGTGTATGTTGTAACAAAATTAATTCTGTTGTCTTTCTGTTGTTCTAATTTTGGTTTTAAAAGATCCAATCTATCAGTGCATCCTACCTCTCTAAATGCTTCCTGTGTAGAATGATAGTAGTAACCTCTCTCCAAAAACCTGTCACACATGTCCATACCAAAGGTAAAGAAATCAACATCATTACTGCAGTTTTGTCTTACTCTCAACATTTGTGCCTTAGGTATATTGGTTACCATATGGCGTGGGTGGCAACTCGAGGCTAATAATAGAGAATTCCTATCTGTTTCCTTTCTATAAAATTTTGTACCAAGACAACCACCTTGTTCCTTAAAAACATTAACATTCAAAAAGGAAACAGACAGGAGATCATATTGCATTGAGAATGTTAAATTTTCTTTACTACTTTCCAAGTATCGGACAAAGGTAGGTAGTTCCTCAAGTGTGCCATGCCACACCATCAATAAAGCAATGCCAAATGTCTATCTTATCATAGAACAGATTAGACTGACTGTCATAGATTGTACACTTTTCCCATTTACCTAGATACAGGTTGGCATAGTTGGGTGCAAAAGCTGCACCCATTGCTGTGCCTTTAATTTGTAAATAGAATGAATCTTGGAAAAGAAAATAGTTCTTAGTTAGAACATGTTCAGCACATTCCAAAAGGAAGTTCTTTTTGCCATGTTCTAATGTTGAATCTAGGGACCACCAATAATCTAATGCCTGTAAACCACCCTCATGGGGTACATTGGTGTAGAGTGAAGTAATATCCATGGATACAAGGTACCATTCAGGTTCAATCTGCATATTGTCCAAAATCTCCAAGAATAGACCTGTGTCTAATATATGAAGGCAAAGCTGTAACATAGTCCTTAATGTGAAAATCCACATATTTGGACAATGGTTCAACTAATGAACCTATACCAGCTACAATTGGGTGCCCAGGAGGGTCCCACAATTTTTTATGGATTTTAGGCAATGTGTAAATGCTAGCTCTAATGGGATTAGTTACAGACAGAAATAACATTTCCCCATGTTCGATTAAACCTTCACATTCCAATTGATAAAGAAACAAATAGATTCAAAAACTTTAACTGCATCACAATACGGAGGCATAAAGGTAGAGGGTGGTTTAAATTTCCTTACCTCTACTGCAGCTGGTGATGTATCGCAGATATCACCAACAACACCAGCTGGTCCCAAACACATGTTTTTCCTTGCAAAAAAAGCTTTTAAATTAAAATTTCTAGTAAAACGATGCATATCCAGATAAAGTTCGAATTGTTTTGAATCCTGTATTGGTACAAAAGATAATCCTTTTCGCAAAACTGAAAGTTGATCCTCATTAATTATGACATCAGAAATATTAATGACAATGTTGTTAGACATTATTTGCCCCTTCTGCCCCTTGTTTTGGCTCCTGTGTTTCCTTCCACCCCTCCTTGTAGGATTCCTATTGAAATTGATGATTGGACAGATTCTTGCCCCATAAGTTCCTTTGTTCCAGAACTGGTTCCCGAAATTGTACAGTCCACCATGTATTGAAATGTTCCAAATCCACTTCTAAAAAATCTTCCTGTTCAGATTCACTTACAGAGGTATTATAATTTGGAGAATCACTCCTATTTTGTAATATAGATTTTGGCTATATTTCAAAATTAGCTCCTCCTTGTTTACGATCTATATTTCTTCCCCGGCGTTTTGAATACTGGGGTCTGTTTTTAATTTTCTTTCTATTCCAGTCCCAGATTCTGTCATTCAGATAGTCAAGTCTGTCCCTTTCGAATTTGTGTGATTTATAAACTCACTTGAAGGGCAGTCCTACCCCTTCCCCTTGCTGCATCAGTCCTAATTCAAACCAGCGAGGCAGTCCTTTGCTTTTTTTTTTCTTCCCTCCACTCACTCTTGCCTATTCTCTATGTTTGCCTCTGTTCTACACTTATTTTGTCTGGAAAAGTAACTCAGACTGAGGGTATCCCAGTTTTATCTTTTCCCCTCACCTTTTCAATTCCCCCTGCTCCTGCCCTCTCCTCATAAACTGCACTCTATTGGAATACCTGCCTCTTGTGAATAACTTGTATAATTGACTGCCAACCTCTGGCCACTAAGGGTTTCACTCAAACTGCCTTCACTATAGGTGTCACCATGCCCTTAAGTCACCATTTCTGTCACTTATATTCTACTCTTATAAGGGACAATCCACCTCTGATTTACAGAGGTTTCATACAAGGCATACAGTACAAAATGTTCTCTCTTGCATGCCCAAGGTCACTTCTGGTGGTATCAGGATTACTACCCACTGTAATCGTCCTCTCCTATCTCTCATGTAACAAACCAGCTGGATACCCTGTGTCCCACTGCCATGAAGAATTCTCCTTTGTCTTCTCCAACCTTCTACCAACTAGAACCTTGCTCCCTTCTCCTAACATGTCCCTCCATATAACTCATCCTTCCAAATTAGGACATTTCCTTCTCTACCACCCCCTAGCATGCCCAAATACCTCAAGTGCAATCACAAATTCTACAAAGAAGTTTGGGTGATGCTTCTGCACTTATGCTTATCAGGAGACGTAGAATCTAACCCTGGTCCCCACTGGAATGCCAGGTCCACGGATGACTCCTCATGGTTCTCCACTAAGGGCATGAAAATTGCCCACATGAATATTAGAAGTTTACCAGCAAACTTTCCTGAACTTGAAGCCTGGATAGCCCTCTACTGTCTGGACATACTTAGACTAACTGAAACATGGCTCAGACCAAAGGTGCCTGATTCCATGTTGTTGTTGTTGTTGACCCGGTAAGCCCACTGGGCCTAGAAGTCCCTTTTTCAGGGGCAGACCAGGGGGAAGGGAATACAGATGGTGAGCAACTGAATTTGAACCAGATTAAGCTGTTGGTGGTATTTTTAGTGAATGAGGGAAATTTGGCCAGGACACAGGGGAAATTCCCCTACTCTTTTCGATAAGTGCCATGGGATCTTTAACATCCACCTGAACTACCACCAATCCAGGCAGATGGGACCTTGGTTTAACGTCTCATCCGAAAGACGGCACCTCAGAAGTGTAGCACCCCTCTCATGCTGTACTACAGTGTCAGTATTGGGATATTAACCCAAGTGCCAGATGTGCGAACTGAACCCACAGCCCTCTGATCTCCCAGCCTCAGAGGCGAGTGTGCTACCTACTGAGCCACTGACACTGTACAAAATACCTGGCTACAGCTTGTCCAGATCCGATCGCCCCACCAAACAAAAGGGTGGAGGAGTTGCCCTTTATTATAAAGAACATCTCAATGTCTTTGTACTCTAGTCTTGGATAATAAATCACTGTGTAGCTCTGCATATGGTTCTACAACTAGGGGGTGATAAAAGACAATCTGATCTGTGCCTACAATCCTCCAAAGGGTGCTCTCCCTGGCTTAAATGGGCTCTTGGATTATCTGGCCACTCTAAAGGGTAGATCTGAAGTCATACTAATGGGAGACTTCAACCTAGACCTATCAGGGAGTCACGCCGGTACATATACTGAAGCTCTCGCCCACTTAACATCGCTCAACTTATCTCTAGCCCTACATGCATCTCTTCCAACTCGGAGCACCAATCTCACCTGGACTGGATGACTACAAATAGAGCAAATAAAATAATTGCTGCAGGGACCTCTTTTCAGATTCTATTAGTGATCACCTGCTTACGTTCTGTATCTGGAATGGCCAGTGCCTTAAACCCCCCCCCCCCCCAAGAATCATTCAATTTCGGGATTTTGCCAAACTAAACTGAACTGCACTTCTCGAGGACACTAATAATATAGACTGGTCTCCCATCTATCACACTGATGATGTAAACACAGCATTTAAATACCTGATGTCTCAGCTTCTGGCCCTTCAAGATCTGCACATCCCTCTGAAAAAAAGACATCTCAGTCGCTCCCCTAATAAATTGCTAAAAAAAGACTTCCTTAGAGCCATGATAAAAAGAGACAAGGCCTGGACCTTGGCAAAGAAGTCCCAACAATCAGAAGACTGGGTTAACTATAGACAACTGAGAAATACCTGCAAAAAAATATTCGGAAGGCTAAAAGGAGCTACTGCCTTAAGCTTCTCCAGTCTTCAGCAGGTGATACCAGGGGTTTTTGGAACCACATTAAAAATTTCATTGGTCAAAGGCCCAAGACAGCCATTACTGACATGACACTGAATGGCACAAACTGAAATAAGTTACCTACTATTGCAAATGCTCTTAATGTACAATTCTTGGATCTCTCCGAATACACTGAGAAATTCAACCAACCTCTTTCACCTAATTCTGAGGTGCAACTTTGGCATGAAACCCCTTTTCATCTTACATTAGTCTCCTCCACCGAAGTGCTGCATCTCCTCAAATCAGTATCCACCTATGGATCTGCTGGCCTGGATGGGCTACTGCTAAGCTTCTTGAAGCAGGCAGCCCCTGCCCTTGCTGTTCCTATTGCAAGAATCTTTAAACTTTCCATAATAACCCAAACGGTACCAACATTGCGGAAAACTGCTCGCATTGTCCCTGTTCACAAAAAAGGGGATACCAAAAATATGTCAAACTATAGACCGATTGCCGTTCTGTCTACCCTAAATAACCTTCTCGAGAAGACCATCGCTACTCAGGTCACAAATTACCTGCACCTTCACAACCTTATATCCCCTACCCAGCACATATTCAGAACAGGACACAGCACCAGAACTGCTCTACTTCAGCTGACAAATGCAGTCCTCACAGCGAATGATAAGAGCCTGCTCACTGGGGCCATATTTATTGATCTCACAAAGGCATTTGACCTTGTGAATCACTCTCTGCTACTTTCCAAACTGTCCCGCCTTGGCTTTGACCTGTCGACGATCTCCTGGTTTGATACCTACCTCTCAGGATGGTTGCAATTTGTCCAAATTGAATACGCCATCTCAAATCTTTCCCCTACCTCTGTTGGAGTCCCCCAATGATTATTTTCTTTGCCCACCACTTTTCTCCCTTTTCATTAACAACTTGCCTTCCCTTCCCTGCTCCTCCTCGTTAATTCTTTATGCTGATGACATGGTGCTTCTCTCCAGTGGTAAAGATCCCTTATCAGTAAGAGCACATCTTGAAGCAGACTTCAACTGCTTGCAGGAGTGGTTACTACAGAACAGGATCCTAATGAATGCTAAGAAAACCATAACTATGGTTTTTGGCCCCCCGTCAAGAATCAGATCTCTTACTCCAGACTTATTGATACATTCTGTAGATGACTCCCCTTTTGAATTCGTTACCTCCTTCAGGTATCTAGGAGTCACTCTCGACCCATCTCTTGACTTTAACCTCCACATTGCAGCTACATGTAAGACAGTTTACTCAGAACTTGGTCTTGCCTTTAAAATGGGTCCTCCCTCAATGATGCTGCCCGGCTTGCTATTGCACAGAGGTTTCTCCTCCTGCTCTGACATATTGCTGTCAGGTTTACCTTAAAAGCTAGCAAGGAGTGCTCAGAAATGGAGCACCTGCTATTAACAGTCTATGCAGATTTGCTCTCTCCACTCACAGACTTACCCATCATTGCCTGCTCTACTTGAAACTAAATTGGCTCTCCCCAGACTCACTCAGACACTATTCTGTGGGCTGTGCAATTGATAATATGATCAGAACGGGGTCCCCTAAATACCTTGCCAAACTATTAACTCAGCCCTCCCAAGCATACCTCCTCAGGGCATCTGCTCAAACCCAACTTGAAATTCCCAGATATCTCACAAAAAAAGGAGAACGATCCTTCGCCATATCTACCCCCCACCGCTCCTGGAACTCCATTCTCTCCCACATCAAACTCTTTAAATCCAACAAGGCCTTTAAACTGGGTCTTCAGGCACACCTATTAGAATCCAGCTGCTGCCCTTGTGCTGTAACTTGATCCTTTCTCCTAGCATTTTCTCCTCCCTATGGCACTTACTGATTTCCTGCTGGTGTCCAAAATCTGAAAGTTTCCCACATCCAGTAGAAATCCTATTGTTATAATGCTACTTCATTTAAGTTTTGTTTGCTGTTTGTCATTTCAATTTAGTCATTGATGTATCATCAGATGAAAATTAATTACCGTAATGTTATCTGTTTCTCTTTGCCATCACTGATAATGACTGTACCTGGCTGTATGCTGTTCAAATGTTTGTTCTCACCTCATGCTGCGTCATGAAATACTCTTTAATGTTGACTCTGGTCTCCCCTGTCTGCACTCTCCCCGGTCATGCCTGAATATAGGCAACATTGTTGTTTAGTGTACTTACCTGGTAAACAAAACCCAAATAAAAAAAAATAATCTTCCATATTTTGTTCTCCTCTCTTTGTATATTAGCTTTTAGTTTACTCTCAAACTCACTGAAATCTGGATTGTCCTTAAATCATGAGACAATTTCCTCTTTGTTCTTGATATCTGTAATTACCTCCTCTCTTTGTGCTTCATAATCTTTATGATACTGTTCATCAATGTGTTTGTCACAAGCTGGAGTGATTCTTTACAGTCAGAAATAAAATTTACCCTGTTCCAACCATAGCCTGGCTTATTTAAAAATTATAGCCCTCGGGGTGATCGTCCAACCTTAAGGTATACCTCCAATGTAATTTTACCCCAATGGTATCTACGGCCCCTAAGGATTGCTCTCTCAAGCCCAGTAAAGCAGTGACTTTTTGACAGTGAATACTGCTGAACCCTCTTATAACAGACATGTTTGTGCAAGCAGGTTTTGTCTATTATAAGGGGTATCTGCTATATCCTAAAATCTTAAAATATAAATCTCCTCCACCACAGCTCAGACAAAATGAGAATGTGCCACCTTCTCTGCCAGCCAGAGGTATGGGGGACTGTTATGTGCAGATGTGCAGATGATTTGGAACTGAGCAATAAACATGAGTGGAAAGATTTTGCTGTACAGTACCTGTGCTGATTGGAATCAGAGGGCTGAGCAGTAAACATGATTGGTAAGATTTTGCTGTACAGAACTTGTGCTGATTGGGGGTGCAGGAGTAATTCCCTGGAGTAAGGTGTCAGGTATCAGTAGGGGTGGGGGGTTACTGCCACTATACACTTGGGGTAAAGAGGTGGAGGCGAGGGAGCCCTAGCCACCAGGGCATTAAGACATTTGGGCTGTATGAGCACTGTTGGACAGGGTGCACTATAAGGATTTTTTCAAATCAGGCAGCCAGCGGGTGAAATGATCGAGGGGAGGGACCACTAGCCACCAGGGATATAATGTCTACCTGTGGGGTGGGTGGGAGGAGGGACCACTAGCCACCAGGGATTACAGGATTGGAATTTGGGATTTAAAACAGACTTAATAGGGGAGGTGGAATTTCCACAAAAGTCTAACTTTCTCTTCAGTTCCACCAGTGAAAAGATTTTTTTGCACACCCCGCAGTATCAGGCATTAAGTGAGGTGAGTGACATCTTTATAGGGCCAGACAAACCAACTGAATAATCAGGTGAAAATCAGCAGGTAATTTGCAGCATCTAACAGGTGTGAAGAGGAGCTCACACTTGCAGAGTATGATATGAATGTGATTTTTAACATTACTGGCATAGCATTTGGCTTTTGAAAAGGCAGATCTGTTCGTAATAGGTTCATAGGCTATATACAAGCCAGGAGGTCAAAAAGACCTTTAATGGCTCATCACTAATTAGTGGAATTCCTACATCTCTGTGTTCCCATATATTTGTCCAAATTGTGTTTAAATGTTTGCATAGTGCTACATGGCACCACTGTCTCTGGCAGTGAGTTGCACTCATTCACGACTCACTGGCTGAACCATTGACCTCTCGCATTTGTCCTATATATATCCCCTTTATTTCAGTTGTAAATAATAAGATCTCGTATTCAGTCTGTTACTTGAATTCTGTAATCCTATGGACTCCTATGGGAATCTATTTTTACAAGCATTAAATACATAGTAAAGATCACCTCTTAATCTTCTATAGTTTCGAGAATATAAACTCAGGTAATTTAATCTGTCAGCATATGATTTATTATTCATATTATTTAATTTTTTAGTCATTTTCCTTTGGACCCCTTCATGTAGCCTTTTATCTCTGATTATTTGAGGTGCACACAGAGGAGAACAATACTCCAAATGGGGTCTGACCAATGAGGTGTACTGTGGCACAATTACTTTTGGCTTCCTACTCAGTATATTTCTCAGAATACTGCCCAGAACCCTGTGACATTTCTGGACCATTAATCTAGAGTGCATGCCAAAAGATAGTTTATTTGTAATTAGAACTCCCAAATCTCTTTCAATATCTGTTTCTATATGGGAAGTATTACCTAGATAGTAAGTAAGTCGTGGGTTCTTATTTCCCAGGTTCATAACTCTGCATTTTTTGGCACTGAACCTCAGTTTGTTACTTTCTGCCAATTTATAAATGATGTCCAGGTCTTGTTGTAACTTATTTCTATCCTTTTGATTATTGACAATAGCACCAATTTTACTGTCATCTGCATATTTCACCTGACATGTATTGTTAGAGATTTGCATCACCGAGATAAATAAATTAAATAGAGAAGGATCCTGCATGGATTCCTGCGGCACCCCCTCCCCCATTCTGAGCAAAAAACCCTGATTCATACCATCTGCTTCCTACCCTTCAGCCAGTAGTCTACCTGTGATATTAAGTTAGGGTGAAGGTTACATCTGATTAAGGTTGTTATTAGTTCCTTGCGTGCGACCATGTCAAATGCACGTGAGAAGTCAAGATAGGTTATGTCCACACCTAGACCTCAATCGAGGGTTGCACTAACTGGTTCAAATAATGTTAGCATATTAGAAAGACAGGAGCTACCCTGACTAAACTCATGCTGGGTTATGTCTAAATTTCCATTCCTGATTAAATGATTGTTTATTCTATCCTGAATAAGCCCCTCCATGAGTTTTCCAATAAGAGAAGTAAGGCTAATAGGTCTGCAATTTAAAACTAGCTGTTTACTGCCTTTTTTGTGCATTAGTGTTGCTACCGCATCCTTCCAATCTTCAACTGTTTTTCTACCCTGTATGGATTTATTAAATAATAAGGCTACAGAGCCCGCAGGTTCACTTGAGAGTGATTTAAAGAGAGCAGGGTAAATGTCATCATGACCTGGAGAGGTGTTTGCTTTCAATTATGTAATTCTATGTAGTTTTTCTTGTTCTGTATTAAGCAACTCATTATCAGCCAGAATAGGGACTTCATCAGGCAGGCAAGCTATCTCTTTGTTCTGAAATATGCTTACAAAATATTTATTAAATTCCTCAGCCATTTGGGACTCATCTCTTATCAATAATCTGTTTTTTTCCAGTGGTCTAGCAGTCAATTGATTCCCTCTGATAGTATCAATATAACTGAACAATTTTTTTAGGATTTTTCTGGACAGAAGCAGACAAGTTAATTTCCATTTATTTTTTGGCTTTATTTAACGCTTTTTTGCATTCATTTGCCCTCTGCTTGCAAGAAGTCCAGTTGTCAATGGATTGTTTTATTTGATACCTTCTGAATGCTCTTTTCTTCCTATTTAAAAGTTTTTTATGCTTTTGTTAAACCAGGGCAGTGCCCTACCTTTAGTGCTATATTTTACCACTTCTGGTAGATCACTTTGAACACAGTAGTATATTTTATCTTTTATTGCCTTCCAGACAAATTCCAGATCTTTGTTCTCCAATTCATTTTCCAATTCCAGGTAGAAAGATAAGTCTTCATTCCTTGATAGTCTGCCTTTTTTTAATTTCTAGTCTTGGTTATACCTCTAATTTTATCCCATGTAGTATCAATAGTGAAGCCAACTGAGTTATGATCACTACAGCCTATTGGTTCCTGTACTATGATATCTTTAATTAAATTAGGAGACTTACATAGGACTAGATCCAAAATAGTGTGCCCTCTGGTGGATTTGGTAAGCAGCTGGGTTAAATTTTTCTGTACTTTGATGTCAAGAAACCGTGTTTCAATTTTACTAGTACCCTCAGTGTAGGCCAAATAATATGGGGAAGATTAAAATCACTCAAAAGAATATTATCACTGTTTGGTTCAAAACTGTCTAAGGAGTCCAAAAAGATCAAATTCTGTTCCATATTGAAGCTTATTTTGTATACTAGGCCAATAGTATTTTTTTTGTTAGTCTGATATATCTCTGTCCACAATATTTCACACACTGATGGTATATTATTCTGTTTTATTTCAATCATTGTTATATTGTTTGAGACATGCCATGCTATCCCACCACCAACTCTATTACTTCTTTCCTTGTGTATAACATTGTACCCTGGCATATCTATTCCCCAGTCACCTTCCTTGTACCAGGTTTCGGTTATACCACATACTGAGATATCATCTTTCTTTAGGATATATTGAAGCTCATCCAGTTAACTACTCATACTTCATGCATTTATTAGCAGAGAGTTGAGTTGTTTGAATATTGTTTTGTTTTCTTTATTTGTGGTTCTATGATTGTATTTTATTCTTTGATTGATTGTGAATATTTAGTTGCTCTTTATGTAGTCTCCCCTTACTATTCAGTTTAAATTATGTCTGATGACCTCTATAAAGTGGTTTCCCAGTTTCCTACTACCTAACCTAATCAGGTGAAGACCATCACTGCAAGAAAGATTTGGATTATTGACAAAAGATTCCCCAAGTTCTAATACATGTAATATCCCTGTATATACTGTACACCACTGTCTAATCTAATTATTAAGTTTTAGAATTATATTATTCACATACTGATTTGCCCCAGGAATGGGAAGAATTTCTGAAAATGTTACTTCACAATTTAAATTGATTAGTATAGAACTGATTTTAAGTAACCCATTATACATTTCCTCCAAAGCTTGCTTTCTTATGTCATTGGTTCCTACATGTATAATGACTAAAGGACAAACTGTAGATTTTTTAAATATTTGGGAATTTCTGCCAAAATGTCCAGGATTCCTGCACCTGGGTAACAGCAGATACTGATCATTTCCTTGTTTAAAGCAGTGGTGTATTGATCTGTGTACTTAATGATAGAGTCCCCCAGAATGTAAACTGGTCTGAAAGATTGATTCTCCATCTGATTAGTTCACTGTTACTCATAGGGGTTACCTCATTGGTTTTTATTTCCATCTCATCAGTTGTTATAACATTTTCTCTGTGTATGGTACCCTGGTTATTTTCTTTAAGATTTAACAATTCAGGTGTTAGTGTTGTCACATTCCTCACTAGTTCATCTGTTTCATCATTAATCATATCCATCAGATTTTCCAAAGGCTGAAATTTGTTATTAAGTGGCAAGACAAATTCCATAGCCCTTCTACCTTTTTTGGATTTACTACACGGTATTGATGTATTTTGTATTTCAGTCTCCTGATCATGATCTCTAGTTCTTTTACCACCTTGTTCTATTACTTGAGTTGAAACACCCTCAGGTGGTATGTCTATACTGGCTGGCAGTGCAATAGGTGTGTTTTAATGCTCTTTAATTCAAGTTCAAGTCCTAGTATTTTAACTCTCAAGTTCTTTATTTCAGTACATTGGTCACAAATTTCTGGATTTCTTGAAGAGTGAACATTTTGCAGTTACCACATTGTACCCCAAGTTCTTCTGTTACTAGTTTTACTTGATTACTTCCCATATTAACATATACAGGTGGCTAACTTTACAAAAATAAAACAAACACAAAACCAGTTTGCCTAGGAACTTGTCTGAGTGCAGTGCAGGAGTCTACACTTGTACTTCTATATCAGCATAATACACTTAGTTTACCTTACTATAACTGTGGTTCAACAGCTTGTCTCGCCCTGCTGCCCTGCTGCCTACTGATGCCTACAGACACCACTGGCCTCTGCCCACATCACCTCCACTCTGCGCTCAGCTCCACTCACTAGAGCTGAGCATTATAAGGCCCATAGGGATGATGTTGCTGTTGTCTCCTTGACAACATAACCAGGAAATCAGTGTCCAGTCGACCATGGGGGTAACCTGCGCTTAAAAGAACAAGTTATATCCTGCAAGGCAGCCTAAAAGTGGCTTCTCTGAAACACTACTAAAGTGTCTGCCCTATGTTCCAGAGAGTCTTGTGGAGCAGGAATCCCTGGTACTCTGGTACACCATGCACAGTCACTCCACAGACTAGCTGCCTTCTCCTGCAGCACTTAGTTCAAACTGCAACATTTTGCTGCCCACACCTGCAGCATCCAAAATAAAACTTTAAAATACATATATCGCACATGCAGCAATATGATGCATCCAGCTGCACCTCCCTGCAGCACATCGCAGAGCAACACACAGAGTGTTCAAAGAGTATGAGTGCCCACTATAAGTGTGTCTGTATAAGTGGGTTCCACTGTATCACAATGAGTAAACTTTGAGAGCCACATAACATGTGCAGTAGTTGCCATGGAAACCAGGGATGGCCATAGTTCACCTGGTCCCTTGGCAATAAGCAAAGGATTAATTATGAAATCATTGGTGAAATGGACCACTGTGTCCTGCATGCTGTCCATTGGTTGGGGGTGGGGAGCAATACATATTAGTATTTATACTGAGGATAGGAAACAAACAAGGGTACTTATGAACACACTGAAGCAGAGTGGGACTCATAATTAAACCCCTACTATCCATCCTTGGCCAAGGCAGTTTTGAGTCCCTTCTGCCATTTAAGGTTCTGACCGTGCGAAGCACAAAATGATTGGCACAGCTTTTTGTAAGACAAATGAAGTACTGATGATGACACATGATGCAACACAGAATCAGTCATCTGCAATGGCTGCACCAGCATGGCAGTGCAGTACACATACAGTAACATAGAAACATAGACTTTGATGGCAGTTAAGGACAGCTTGGCCCACCTAGTCTGCCCATTTCCCTACCTACAGGATAAGCTGCAGATCCTATTTAACCAACAGCCTGTTTCTTCCTACCCCCCCCAAAAAATTGCCTTATGTCTGTCCCATGTGTTCTTGAATTCTCCCACAGTTTTAGGCCTCACAACCTCCTCAGGAAAGCTGTTCCATGCATTCACCACCTTCACTGTGAAAAAATACTTCCTCATTTTGCCCCTGAGCCGTCCCACCTCTATCTTCAAATTGTGTCCCCTTGTTCTGGCACAACACTTTTTCTGAAAGATGCTACCCTCTTGGACTTTGTTGATTCCACTGAGGTACTTAAAAGTTTCTATCATGTCCCTCCTCTCCCTCCTTTCCTCAAGGGTATACATAAGCTCCTTTAGTCTCTTCTTGTATGGCTTCTCTTGCAGACCCTGCACCATTTTAGTTGCCCTCCTCTGGACTGCCTCCATCTTGTCTATGTCTTTGCTGAGACAGGGTCTCCAGAACTGGACGCAGTACTCCATAGGGGGTCTCACCAACTGTCTGTACAGAGAGATAACAACTTCCTGTTTTCTACTGATGAAGCCTCTCCCTATACATCCCAGTATCCCTCAGCCCTCCCTACTGCCTTCTCACATTGCTTGCTTACCTTAAGGTCATCTGATATGATTACTCCGAGTTCCCTTTCTATTTTTGTTGTTGTTACTACCTCCCCCCATTGTGTAATCTTCCCCTTGGTTTTTGTTTCCCAGGTGCATTATATTGCACCTCTTCGCATTGAATCTAAGCTGCCATACTTCTGACCATTCCTCCAACCTTGCCATGTCCCTTCTCATCCTTTCTACAACTCCTTGTGTTTCAAACCTATTGCAGATCTTTGTGTCATCAGCAAAGAGGCATACTTTTCCTTCCAGTCTCTCTTCAATGTCACTTATAAAGGCATTAAAAAGGAATGGACCCAGTACTGAACCCTGCAGTACTCCACTAGTAACCCCTCTTTCTTCAGAGTGAACTCCATTTACAATTACCTGCTGTGTCCTGTTGTCCAGCCAATGTTTTACCCAGGCTACCACCCTGTGACCCACTCCCAGGCTGGTTAATTTGGCTATTAATCTTTTGTGTGGGACTGTGTCAAATGCCTTGCTAAAGTCTAGGTAGGCCATGTCAACAGCCCCTTCCTGGTCTACTACTTTGGTCACCCAGTCAAAGAAATCAATTAGATTTGTCTGACATGACCTTCCTGCTGTGAACCCATGCTGCCTTGGGTCCTGTGCCTCACTGGCCTCTAGGTACACAGCAATTATTTCCTTCAGAAGTAATTCCATCACTTTCCCTACCACAGAGGTCAAACTGACAGGTCTGTAGTTTTCTGCCTCTGTCTTGCTTCCACTTTTGTGAAGGGGTATCACATCTGCCTTCTTCCAGTCCTCAGGTTCCACACCATCCTCCCATGATTTGTTAAAAAGGGTAGTCAGTGGTGTCACTAGTTTTTTCCTTAATTCATTTAGAATTCTGGGGTGAATTTCATCAGGCCCCATTGCTTTGTCCACTTTCTGTTTTAAGAGTTCTTTCAGAACCCTTGCTTCTGTGAAAGGACTGGGATTGCCCCCCTATCCAGAGTGCTTCTGTTAATTGGATTAGGCACCTCTCCCTACTCTTTTGTGGATACTGAGCAGAAGTATCCATTCAGTATCCCTGCTTTTTCACTGTCTCTCTCTCTGCACACCCACCGCTCATTCTATTTAGCCTCACTATCCCTCCCTTTGTCTTTCTGTGCTCCCTGATGTACTTACAAATTTGTTTAATCACCCTTCTTAACTGAGTTGGTTTTCTTTTCCTCAGTTTGGGCCTTTGCTATTCTGACTACCTTCCCTGCTTCTTTCTGCCTCAACTGATACAGTTCTCTGTCCTGCTCCTTCTGTGTTTCCTTATACTTCCTAAATGCTATCTTTTTCTCCCTAACCTTCACTGTCACCTCTTTTGAGAACCATAGTGGTTTTTCTTTTATTTTGATTTGTTTATTTGTTTCTCACAAAGGCTTGCTGCCTCTGTGATGGCAGTTTTGATGTTTTCCTATTGTTGCTCCACCCCTCCTTCTAGCCTATTTACTAGTGCTTTTCTAGGGCACTCCCCCATATTGCCAAAGTCAGCCCTCCTGAAGTCAAGAACCCTCACTTTTGTATGGCTTGACTCTGTAGCTGAGTTTATCGTAAACCACTCTGTTTGGTGGTCGCTTGTTCCCAGATGACCACCCACTTCTAGATCTGAGATCCTCTCACCTTCCCCATTTGAGACTATGAGGTCTAAGATTGCTCCCTCATGAGTGGGTTCCAAAACTAGCTGTCTGAGGCATGCCACCTGAAGAGCATTGAGAATGGCCCTGCTTTTGGGTATGGCTGCAGTCGAGGTGTTCCAGTTAGCATCTGGCATGTTCAGGTCCCCCATCAACAGTATTTCCCCTTTCTCTGTCATCCTAAGGATGCCTTCTACCATATCCTTGTCCATTCCCTTCCCCTGACATGGGGGTCTGTATACAACCCCTGTGCGGATTGTGGTGCCATTTTCAGTCTCTAAGGTGACCCACAGTGCCTCCTCTCCTCCCTGTTTACTCTTTTGTCCAGTTGCTTTTATCCCTTCCCTTGCATAGAGAGCTACTCCTCCTCCTCTTCTCCCCTTCCTGTTTCTCCTGTAGGTTGTGTACCCCGGAATGTTAACATCCCAGTCATGGTTCTCTGTGTACCATGATTATGTGACCGCTACGATATCCAGGCATCCCTCTTCCATCAAGTCCACCAGTTCAGGGAGCTTGTTGCCTAGACTATGGGCATTGATACTCATTGTCCTCCATTTCTTGTTGGCCATACCCCCTTTTTGCCCTATCCCTGTCCGTACTGTGTTTGTTATTTTCTCCATTTACCCCTGCCCTTCTCTCTATTGACATCTCTATCTTGGTGTTTACCTCACTTACTACCCTGGTCTTTCTGTGGGGTCTAGGATTTCCCTGCTCCTTTCCAGTGCCTCCCCCTTGGCTAGCTTAAATGCTTGCCAATGAAGCATTTACACCTATCATCTAGGATCCTGGTTCCCCTTCTGGACAGATGCAGACCATCATGACAGTTTAGGCCTGCATCCCTCCAGGTGGACCCCCAGTCCCTCATGAAGCCAAATTCCTGAGTTCTGCACCAGTCTTTCAACCACTGATTGAATTCCATGGTGTGGAGCACCCTAGACTCACCCATACCATAGACAGACAGCACCTCCGAGAAGGTTACCATGCATGCTACTTGTCTAAGGCCCCTCCCCAACTCCACAAACTCTTTCTGCACTGCTCCGATCCCTTTGTTAGCCAGATAATTTGTTCCTAGGTGGACAATGATGTCCAGTTCCCTCCCCCAGCAGCTGCTTTAGTGATCCTGAGGATTTGCTCCCTGTCCATCCAAGCCATGGCACCAGGCAGGCACCTTACCTCCCTCTCTCATTCCTCCCCTATTTCTACCTTCCTAACAATGGAGTCCCCCATCAGGAGTTGTTTCCTTCCCCTGTGGGGTCCCATGCCACCCTCCTGTGAGTCTCCTTTGTGGAGGTTCCCAGCATCCTCCTTGGTCTCCACCGTGGGTGCCTCCATAGAGGAACCACACTTTGCCAGAATGGCATATGAATTGTGGAGAGCTACAACTGGAGCGATGCACCTCTGTTCCACCACCCTCCTTGAGCCCACTAGGGTTCAACCACTCCTTTTCCTTGGCAACCTCTGAGGAAATGGCAGTGGCACTGTTGGTCCCTGGATGGGAAAGGAGGTCCCACAAATTCTGGCCAACTCAGCTTGGAGATGAGCAACCTCCACCCTCAGCCCAGAGAGGTGCCTGCAGATGGGACAACACCGCATCCTCTAGAATGTCTCCTGGAAGACTGCTGCTTCACAACCACTGCATTGCACCACTCCTATCATGCCTTATTTCTGGCCCCTTAACTGTTGTATGGAATACTTACTTTTTCCTGTTTTTTTCTCCCTACTTACTTACTGCCTCTGTGCCTTTTAAGCTCCTGAATTTCCTGTTCTGAGACAAGAAGTTCCTATATTTCTCAGTAGTCTCTTTCCTTGCTCAGAGTCAGACCTCCAGTAGCTGGGGGGGGGTGGAGAGCTACTCTTTCTTCTAGGATGGTGAGTCTTTGGTGGCTCTGTAATCACTTACTTCCTGCTCTCAAACAGGAAGTTCCTGTTGTCAGTCAAATCCAGTGCCTATAAAACTAGAACTGGTTTAGGGTGGGGGTGTGTGTGAAGGAGGGCAATATAGTCATAGTAGAGAAGTTTCATTATAATAACAGCAGCTCCTTCCTCCTGGTGTCTCTACCTGTTCTCTGATAGAAGCTATCAAAGGCAGTGTTTAAATCTCTGCCTGTTCTCTGACAGAAGCTATCTAGGGCAATGTTTAAATCTGGCTTTAACCTGGCTTTCTTCTAGCTAAGCCACTCCTCCTACATTACAAGTCTTTCTCCACTTAGTTAATGACACAGATAACAATTCCCTTTGGTTACCTAAGACAAACACCTAGATAACTGCACAGATAACACTTCGCATCAGCCAGCTCAGACATACACACTAATGTTTTTTTTTGTTTGTTTTACCCTAAATTGAAGGTCCCAGTTGTAGAGTTCTAGTTCTTTAGTCCCAGTAGAGATGTTTAGTTATAATAACAGCAGCTCCTTCCTCCTGGTGTCTCTGCCTGTTCTCTCTCTGCCTGTACAACATGATGTCAAAGAATTGTCAGTGTGAAATTGTGTATACTTACAAATGTAACAGTACACCTCATTTGAGCAATCACCATGCTTTATTTTTGGTAAGAATTGTATAATTTTATGTGACGGTAGCACTGTGTTCAAAAACATGACCTTATCTTCCTGTAACAAATGTTTTATTTTCATTTGTTTTATCAGGAAGAGCTCCATTGAGCAAAAGTTCATTTGGAAGGCGGTCCTATGAAGGAGAGTGGAAACAATACATACAACCTGGAATTACAGTATAGCAATACAATGAACAGCTGATGGTACATAATACTTAATATATAAGGAAGCTATGTACAAAACACTGAAGATGACAGTTAAATATTGGGAAAGGGATAACATGTTTTAGTCATTGAATCATCTTTTGGAGCAAAATGTTTAAGGAAAAAACCCTAGGATTAACAGACAAAGACGTAGCTACACAAGGAAAGAGGTTGCCACAGAGAATACTACTCATAATGCCATTATCGAATGCAGTGTTAAATGCAAACACATTTGTCATCGCAGTGTTGGTGAAGAAGAGTTTGAAAATATGAGTTACAGACCAGGGTAGGTAATTTAACTAGTTTCTGAAGGGTATTCCATGCTGTAGGGGTTGCCTAGCTGAAGATCATCTTCCATATTTTGTGAAGCACCCAGGGATATCAAGTATGATATCCTTGTGTAGCCTAAGTGTGTATGGGCCTTGGGCCCTGTGGTGGAGTGAGGAGATATATCTGGGTAGTGAGTTACATAGGGCGTTAAGGGTCCAGAGATTCAGGTGTCTTAGTCTTTTAGTACCACACAATGGCCAGCCTACTTTCTTATATAGGGGGTAGTGGTGTGTAAGGGCAAGGAGCTCACTGATGATGCAAAGTGCTGTATGGTAAAGATAACATGTTTCCTTGCTAGTAGCTGTGACTACTGGGATGAAGTCATTAATAAAACTGGTATTGAGTTTTCTATTGATTGATCCACTAGCAGTATGTTCCCATTGAGTAAATCACTTATTTGATCAATGGGTCAGTGGAGTAAGTCAGGATAGGTATGTCAGGACTCGTTTATGTAGGGCATGTGTGCAGGTGAGGAACCCAGCAGGCTGGGCTTGGGTGCAGCAGGAATTTAGCAGGCTGTGATGGGGGAAGGATAAGGATTCTCCACCAACACCAACAAGGAGCTGCGAGGTATGGTGAGTTTTGCTGGGACTGTTGCAAAACAGATAAAAACAATTAAGTGCCTCTTTTGTTATCAATAAGTAATTATTTATTGTTAATTTTTCTAACTTACTGTAGCTGCTGCATGCATGTCAATCATCCTACATATGAACCTGATAAGTTCTATCAGGTTTGCTTAGGTTTACTTGGTATATGTGAGCCATCTGCAGTCACTGAACAATTTTGCATGTGGCATACATTCTGTACGCATGCTGCACACTTGTATTTCTGTAAGGGACTGGAGAACTCAGGAGCCTGCCAACATGGCTATGCAGGCTGAGATGCCTGAGGCTAGGAATGGGACTTGAAAGTCTCCTGCCAGAATTAGGAAACAGTGGAAAATAGAGCATGCCACCATGACGGCTGTGTGATTTGCATGTGCCAAATGCTGGTATTGGTAGCAGTGCATACCTGGATAAGATTTACCATAAACAAGTTATATGTATGAAGCAAAGATGACAGTAACATTACCTGTGAGATGATGAAAGGATTAAAAAATGAACAAAAAATTAGTTTAAGTTGAAATAGTCTAAAGAAATGTGCATGAGGGAAACTAACTCTAAAGCTGTGTTAGTGAAACCAGAATAGCAAAAGCAATTTGAACATTTACAAGGAGTTTCCATTATATTAACAATAACTATTAACTATAATGTGGGAAAAAGTGTGTGATAATTATGTAAAATTTGCATTATTTGTGTGTGTGTGTGTGTGTGTGTGTGTGTGCTGTGCTATTACAGTGTGCACTTAAAAGTAGCAAAAATAATGTAGTGGTAAAGGAGTGTAATAGAAAGTCAATGCAGTGTAGTTATAGTGCAGTTAATGACAGCAGTGATACATGTTAATACTGAAATGGGACCCTAGATTGTAGTTTGCACTCCACTTCCCTCTGGGTTTTCTCTTTAGTTTTATGCTTCCCCCATATATAATGGAACAATGCCTTATACCCTTGCTTCAGCCTATAAAGCTTTTCTAAGTCCCACCCTGGATTTTTTTTCACCCAACCATCGATTTTAATAATAATAATAATATACAATAATATAATAATAGTATACTTTATTTGTTATGTGCCTTTCAGGCATCAAGGCGCAGTACAATAAAAGAATAAAATCCAACAGATTCAGTCACATAATAAGTACAATTCAATAAATAGTACATCCATAAGATTTTTCCCAAAGGAATGATTTCAGTGCCTGTTTAAAACTCCCCATGATCGTACACTCCCTAATCCGATGGGGTAGAGAATTCCAAAGGGAAGGAGCCACAAACAAAAATGCACGGGCCCCGACAGATTTTAATGTCATCTTTGGAATCTCTAGCAACCCCTAGTCAGCAGAGTGGAGTGGTCTCACAGGGTGGTAAGGAATCAGGAGTTCTTTCAGGTAATCAGGACCTAGTTCATGCAGGGCTTTAAAAGTCAGTAAGCCGACTTTGAAGGTGATCAACCACTGAACTGCCAGCCAGTGCAGTTCCCGCAGCAACTGTGTAATATGGGAGGATCTAGGAGTTCCCACCAACAACCATGCTGTGGAATTCTGCACCAGCTGCAAGTGGTGCATATTAACCCATGGAAGCCCAAAGTAAAGCGAGTTGCAGTAGTCAAGGTGCAAGGTCAGAAAGGCATGGATTAAAGTTGGCAGATCACCGGACAAAACAAGGTGCTTGATCCTGGCAATGTTTCTTAGATGGTAGAAAGATGTCTTAACCACAGCTGACACCTGAGGTCGGAGTGTCAGCCCAGCATCCAATATCATCCCCAGGTCTCGCACCTGTTCAGAAACCTGTAGCTTGACAGCACCGAGACACTATCCAGATGGGGAGCTGGCCACTGGACCCCCTATCCAGCAATCCGGATCAAAAACCAACACCTCCATCTTCCCTGAATTCAACTTCAACCAACTGGACCTCATCCAATCCTGGATTTTATTGAGGCAGCTATTAAATACTGAAACGGCTCCTTCTTGGTCTGGGGCAAAAGACAGGTATAGTCGGGTATAATTGGCATAGCAATGAAACCGCAGACCATACCATCTCACAATGTCTTCGAAGGGAAGTATATACACAGCAAACAACATGGGGGACAAAATAGAGCCCTGAGGAACCCCACAAGGCAGAGAGGTGGGATCGGAAGAAAAGACCCTGAAAACCACCCCCTGAGTTCTTCCGGTGAGATATGAGGTGAACCATCTGAAGACCACCCCAGAAAGCCCACAAATATATCTCAAGCACTCAAGAAGGACCACATGGTCAATGGTGTCAAATGCTGAGGACAGATCTAATAGTACCAAAATGGACCATTTTCTCAGGTCTCTCGCCATCAGGAGATCATTGATCACCCGAACCAGTGCAGCCTCGGTACTATGCCTCTTTCAAAAACCTGATTGCAGAGGTTCATAGATGGTATGGATGGTCAAATGGTTCTCCAACTGGGCCACCATTACTTTCTCAATCACCTTCCCCACAAAGGGGAGATTTGAGATAGGCCTGTAGTTGGCAAGACAGCCTGGGTCCAATGAAGTTTTCTTCAACAAAGGTGTCACCACCACCTCTTTCAAGGAACAGGGATATTCACCCGAGTCAAGGGAGCACCAGACTGTCTGTGCTAGAACCGGGAAAATGGCCTCCCCACAACCCAAAATAAGGGATGTAGGACCTGGATATAAACTCAGCACATAGAGCGCATCCCAAGGACAATCTGCATAACATCTACAATTTCCGGGTGTTCGAAGGTACTCCAGGAAAACTTTGCTTAATATCAATTGAGAACAAGCATTTGTCATTGCCAAATGTTTGCTTGCTGTTATTAGTTTTGGAAGTGCAGGAGTTAGAGAGATGCAGAACAGGAATAGCAGTGAAGTATTGAACTTCACATGTACCTCACCTCCACCCTGAAGAGATGAACAGGCATTGGGTATGCCTTTGGGTCAGTGTGCATAATGCTCATGCCATTTCACCTCACCCTATCCTGCAGACACCAAGTGTTGAGGTGTGCCTTGAGGTGTTTGGCTTTACAGTCACCCAGTTCCATAAGGATATACACTGACATGGGTGCAGTATAGGAGAATGAGGTAAACTCTGGGGCTGAAGAGTCCAAGGCACACCTCAATGCCTGTGATTGGCTGCAGGATGGGAGTGCAATGGCATGAGCATTTCAGCCAGCAATCCAAAGGCACACCCCTGATGTCTGTCAGTCTGTACTGGGTGGGATGTCATGTTTAGAAACCGTAATGCCCTAGGCATTTGTTAGTATTTGCACTACAAATTGTCAACATGGCCTTTTTGTGACCCCCACCTCATGAAAGCATTTGGTTCCTCTACTCAAGAACAGTGGCATTATCATTTTGTTAATCTGCCTTGAATATTGATTTGCTACAGTGACAGTGCCATTCTGCACCAGATGTGTGAAAACACAGTTCTGGCAGGATGTGAAAAATGACAGCTTTCCTGTTCATAAGGGTGTGTGAAAAAATGCCAATTTTGAAAATCTGGAGTGAAAATACTAAACATTCTGGAAGTTACGAACGTGTATGGAAACCGTACAATGCATGCTTGAAATACAGTCATTTTGTGACA
Organism: Neoceratodus forsteri; assembly: GCA_016271365.2. NCBI lineage: Eukaryota > Metazoa > Chordata > Ceratodontiformes > Ceratodontidae > Neoceratodus > Neoceratodus forsteri. Next base: position 1,281,632,654 of record CM057452.1, read on the forward strand.
TGTTCTCACCAAATTTTCAAAATGGGAATTTTGGGACCTCTGCTCATGAACAGGGTTACTGTGATTTTGTTAATCTGCCTCAAATGCTGATTTCCCACAGTGACTGTGCCATTGTATGCCACATGTGCGAAACCACATTTTGGGCACGATGTGAAAAATGACAGCTATATTGTTCATAACAATGTGTGAAAAAATGGCAATGCAGAAAATCTGGAGTGAAAATATTAAAAATTCTCGGAGTTACGAGTGTGCATAGAAACTGCTCAATGCATGCTCGTGACACAGTCATTTTTTTGGAATGTTTTAAACAAATTTGCAACATAGGCTTTTTGGGAGCCACCCTCATGAACAGTAACTGTCATTTCATTACTCAGCCTCAACATGACAGTGACTGAATTCATGAGGTGGGGTCCCAAGAACCCTATGTTGAAAATTTAGTGCCAAACATTGCAAAAATGGCTGAGATATCCACCTAAGTTAAAAAAAAAACATGTATGCCATTATACAGCTTGCCGGCATTTCTTCAATTTGTGGTTGACTTTTGAAGAGAGCAGACATGTTCCTGGTCCACCGATGATGGTCACAAAGGGTGAGTGTGAGTTGGGGGAAGGGACACTGGACACAGCGTGGGATCATTTTCTACTTTTCAGGTAAAAAAAAAATTAAATCCATCGCCAGAAAATATGACTGTGTTACTGTCATTACTTCAAGTCACAGTCTTAACATCACAATTTGTTACTGCTTAAAATTCTGGACTAGAACCTCATCCATTGCCTAAGGCGTCATTTTAGTCCTCCCTTTTGTCATTGTCCAATTCAAGATCCCAACATCACGATCTGTCTTTGCTTTAAATATTGGACTTAAACCACAAACATTGTCTGTGGCATCTGTCGTGTTCTCCCTTCAAACAGTCCTTTCTCCCTAGGCCATCATGTCCAACTCTCCCCTGACTCGTCTGACCTTCCCTTCCCACACCCTAAACCCCCCTTCCCTTCCTACCCCACTTGCAAGGACATGCCTACAGTACTTATCAAAGAACTCTTACATCTCAATCTTCTTCGCACATTGATGCTAGAGGAATTGCCACTCCTGCTCACTATGACTCTTCCAATGATGTTTACTGTATAAACTTTAGCTCATTACCTTATGTCCATATATGTCCATATATCTGTATCCATGCAGTTGTATTTAAATGTACTACCTCTTGTTGAACCTATTCAACCTAGCAACAATGGGGAATTATCAAAACTGCCATCACAGAGGCAACAAGCCTTTGTGTGAAGCAAATGAACAAATCAAAATGAAAGAAAAAGCCACTATGGTTCTCAAAAGAGGTGGCTGTGAAAGTCAGGAAGAAAAAGATAGCATTCCGGAAGTATAAGGAAACACAGAAGGAGCAGGACAGAGAGCTGTACCAGTTAAGGCAGAAGGAAGCAGGAGGAAGTCAGAATAGCAAAGGCCCAAACTGAGGAAAAGATAGCCAACTCAGTTAAGAGGGATAAAACCTTCTATAGGTACATCAGCGGCGTAGAAAGACAAAGGGAGGGATAGTGAGGCTGAATAGAATGAACAGTGGGTGGGCAGAGGGGACAGTGAAAAGCAGGAATACTGAATGAATATTTCTGCTCAGTATTCACAAAGAGGAGGGGAAGTGACTAATCCAATTAACAGAAGCACTCTAGATAGGGGGTCGATCCCAGTCCTTTCACAGAAGAAAGGTTCTGAAAGAACTCCTAAAACTGAAGGTTGACAAAGCAATGGGTCCTGATGGAATTCACCCAGAATTCTAAAAAATTAAGGAGGAACTAGTGAAACCACTGGCTACTCTTTTAATAAATCATGGGAGGATGGTGTGGTACCCGAGGACTGGAGGAAGGCGGATGTGATTCCCCTTCACAAAAGTGGGTCCAAGACAGAGGCAGGAAACTACAGACCTGTCAGTCTGACCTCTGTGGTAGGGAAAGTGATGGAGTCACTTCTGAAGGAAAGAATAGTTGAGTACCAAGAGGCCAGTGGAGCACAGGACCCAAGGCAGCATGGGTTCACAGCAGGAAGGTCATGTCAGATGAATCTAATAGATTTCTTTGACTGGGTGACCAAAGTAGTAGACCAGGGAGGGGCTGTGGACATGGCCTACCTAGACTTTAGCAAGGCATTTGACACAGTCCCACACAAAAGATTAATAGTCAAATTAACCAGCCTGGGAGTGGGACCCAGGGTGGTAGCCTGGGTAAAACATTGGCTGGACAACAGGACACAGAAGGTAATTGTAAATGGAGTCCATTCTGAAGAAAGGGGGGTTACTAATGGGGTACCGCAAGGTTCAGTATTGGGTCCAGTCCTTTTTAATGTCTTCATCAGTGACATTGCAGAGGGACTAGAAGGAAAAGTATGCCTTTTTGCAGATGACACAAAAATCTGCAACAGGGTTGATACACAAGGAGGTGTGGAAAGGATGAAAAGGGACTTGGCAAGGTTGGAGGAATGGTCAGAGTATGGCAGCTAGGATTCAATGCAAAGAGTGCAAAATAATGCATCTGGGAAACAAGAACCCAGGGAAGAATACACAATGGGTGGGAGGTAGTAACAACAACAAAACAGGAAAGGGACCTGGGGTAATCATATCAGATGACCTTAAGGTTGTAACAATGTGAGAAGGCAGTAGGAAGGGCCGGGGTATACTGGGATGTATAGGAGAGGCATCAGCAGCGAAAACAGGAAGTTGTTATCCCTCTGTACAGACAGTTGGTGAAACCCCATCTGGAATACTGTGTCCAGTTCTGGAGACCCCATCTCCACAAGGACATAGACAGGATAGAGGCAGTCCAGAGGAGGGCAACTAAAATGGTGCAGGGTCTGCAAGAAGCCGTAGAGGAGAGACTAAAGGAGCTTAATATGTATACCCTTGAGGAAAGAAGGAGGGGACATGATAGAAACTTTTAAAGTACCTCAGTGGAATCAACAAAGTCAAGAGGTAGCCTCTTTCAGAAAAAGACTTTCAAGAACAAGGGGACACAATTTAAAGATAGAAGGAGGACGGTTCAGGGGCAATGTGAGGAGTATTATTTCACAGAGGGTAGTGGATCCATGGAACAGCCTTCCTGAGGAAGTTGTGGGGTCTAAAACTATGGGAGAATTCAAGAATGCATGGGACAGACATAAGGCAATTCTTGGGGGGGGGCAGGAAGATAAAGGCTGTTGGTTAACTAGGATCTGCTGCCTATCCTGTAGGTAGGGAAATGGTCAGACTAGATGGGCCTAGCGGTCCTTGTCTGCTGTCAAAGTCTATGTTTCTATGTTTCTATGTCCCAAGGATTCTGAGATGGAATGACAAGCCTAGTTACTGCTAGTTTCCCATTTGTTATTTTTGTGTAGTATAAGAAACGCTACACACATTCCATCACATTAAACCACTGATCTGGTGTCAGAAAAATGGTATTTTGACCTTCTAATCTTAGACAGAAACATGGAAACATAGAATTTGATGGCAGATAAGGACCACTTGGCCCACCCAGTCTGCCCATTTCCCTATATAATGGATAAGTTGCAGATCCTAGTTAACCAACAGCCTACTTACTCCTACCCCCACCGCCTAGAATTGCCTTATGTCTGTCCCATGCATTCTTGAATTCCCCCACTGTTTTTGACTCTACAACCTTCTCAGGGAGGCCATTCCGTTCATCCACAACCCTCTCTGTGAAAAAATACTTCCTCACATTACCTCTGAGCGGTTCCCCTTCTATCTTCAAATTGTGTTCCCTTGTTCTTGCACACCTCTTTTTCTGAAATATACTGCTCTCTTGGACTTTGTTGATTCACTTGAGGTACTTGAAAGATTCTATCATGTCCCCACTGTCTCTTCTTTCCTCAAGGGCATACATATTAAGCCCTTAAGTCTCTCTTTGTATATCTTCTGGTGCAGACCCTGCACCATTTTAGTTGCCCTCCTCTGGACTGCCTCCATCTTGTCTATGTCCTTGCAGAGATTGGATCTCCAGAACTGCATGCATTACTCCAGACGGGGTCTTATCAGCTGTCTGTACAGAGGGATAACAACTTCCTGTTTTCTACTGGTGATGCCTCTCCCTATACATCCCAGTATCCCCCAGCCCTCCTTACTGCCCTCTCACGTTGCTTGCCCACCTTTAGGTCATCTGATATGACTATACCCAGGTCCATTTCCATTTTTGTTGTTGTTAGTATCTCACTCCCCACTGTGTAGTCTTCCCCTGGGTTTTTGTTTCCCAGGTGCATTACTTTGCACTTCTTAGCATTGAATCTAAGCTGCCATACATTTGACCATTCTTCCAACCTTTCCAGTCCCTTCTCATCCTTTTCACTCCACTTTGTGTAGCAACCCTGTTGCAGATGTCTGTGCTGTCTGAAAAGAGGCATACTTTTCCTTCCAGTCCCTCTGCAATGTCACTTATAAAAATGTTGAAGAGGACCAGTCCTAGAATTGAACTCTGCGGTACCCACTAGTAACCCACATTTCTTCAGAGTGGGCTCCATTTACTATTACCCTCTGTGTCCTGTTCTCCAGCCATTTTTTTACACAGGCTACCATCTTGGAACCCATTCCCAGGTTGGCTAACTTGTAAATTAATCTTTTGTGTGGGACTGTGTCAAATGCCTTGCTAAAGTCAAGATAGGCCATGTCCACAGCCCCTCCATGATCTACTACTTTGGTCAGCCAGTCAAAGAATTTTATTAGATTCATTTGACATGACCTTTCTGCTGTGAATTCATGCTGCCTTGGGTCCTGTGCCCCTCTGGCCTCTAGGTGCTCAACAAGTCTTTCCTTCAGAAGTGATTCCATCATTTTCCCTGTCACCGAGGTCAACAAAACAGGTCTGTAGTTTCCTGCTTCTGTCCTGCTCCCACTTTTGTGAAGTGGAATAACATCTGCCCTCCTCCAGTCCTCAGGTACCACTCCATCCTCTCATGATTTGTTAAAGAGGGAAGTCAGTGGTGTCACTAGTTCTACCCTTAGTTCTTTTAGAATTCTGGGATGAATCCCATCAGGCTCCATTCCTTTGTCCACCTTCAGTTTTAAGAGATGTTTCAAAACTCATTCTTCTGTGAATGGGCTGGTATCAACCCCCTATCCAGAGTGTTTCTGTTGTTTGGTTTAGGTATCTCCCCTTCTTCATTTGTGAATACTGAGCAAAAATATGTGTTTAGTATCTCTGCTATTTCACAGTCACCCTCTGTCCACCCCCTTCCCTTTATTAATGCTCACTATCCCTCTCTTGGTCTTTCTTTACCCCTGATGTACCTATAAAAGATTTTATCCCCCTTCTTAACTGAGCTGGCTATCTTTTCCTTGGTTTTGGCCTTTGCTGTTCTGACTGCCTTCCCTGCTTCTTCTGCTTTAACTGATACAGTTCTCGGTCCTGCTTCTTCTGTGATTCCTTGTACTTTCTGAATGCCATTTTTTTCTCCCTAACCTTCCCTGCCACCTCCTTTGAGAACCATAGTGGTTTTTTACATAGTTTTGTTTTGTTAATTTGCTTCACACAAAGGTTTATTGCCTAAGTGATGGCAGTTTTGATTATTATTCCCCATTATTCTTCCAACCCTCCTTCCTACCCATTTGCTAGTGTATTCCTTATGCACTCACCCATTTTGGCAAAGTCAGCACTCCTAAAGTCCAGGACCTTTGCCTTTGTATGGCTTGACTCTACTGCTGTATTTATCGTGAACCATACTGTTTGATGGTTGCTACTTCCCAGATGGCTACCCACTTCTAAATCTGTGATCCTCTTTCCATCTCCATTTGAGTGTACCAGATCTAAGATTTCTCCCTCCCAAGTGGGTTCCAGTACTAGCTGTCTAAAGCATGCCCCCTGTAGGGCATCTAGAATGACCACGCTCTTGGATGTGGCTGCAGCAAATGAACTCCAGTTAACATCTGGCATATTCAGATCCCCCTTCAGCAATATCTCCCCTTTTTCTGCCATTCTAAGGATACCTTCTATAATTTCCTTGTCCATTTCCTTCCACTGAGATGGGGGTCTGTATACAACCCCTGTGCGGATTGTGGTGCCACTGCCTGTCTCCAAGTTGACCCAAAGTGCTTCCTCTCCTCCTTGTTTACCCTTTTATTCTGTTGCTTTGATTTCTTCCCTTATGTAGAGAGCTACTCTTCCACCTCTTTTATCCTTCCTGTCCCTCCTGTAGATAGTATACCCTGGTATGTTTACATCCCAGTCCTGGTTCTTTGTGTACCATGTTTCTGTGACTGCCACAATATCCAGATGTTCCTCTTCCATCAAGGCTACTAGTTCAGGAATCTTGTTATCTAGACTACCGGCATTGATACTCATTACTCTCCATTTGTCTGATGACTTTACCGCTTGTAGCGCCATCCTTGCTTTTACTGACTTTGCTTTCTCCATTTAACCCAGTCCTGCTCCCTACTGACCTTTCTACCTTCGTCTTTACCTCATTTACTACCCTGTTTTGGAGGGGGAGGCTAGGAATTCCCTGCTGTTTATCAGTGCCTCCCCCCTTGACTAGTTTGAAAGCTTGCAAATGAAGCATTTAAACTGATCACTGATGAGACTGGTTCCTTTCCTGGACAGATGCAGACCATTGTGCCAGTACAGGTGGGTATCCCTCCAGGTGGAACCCCAGTCCCCAATAAAGCCAAAACCCTGTGCTCTAAACCAGTTTTTCAACCATTCATTGAATTGCATGGTGCCAGGTACCCTCACCTCACCTCTGCCATAGACAGGCAGCACCTCCGAGAAAGATACTGTATGAACTATTTGTCTAATGCCCCTCTCCAACTCAACAAACTCCTCCTGCACTGCTCTAATCCCATGCATGGTTAAGTCATTTGTCCCTAGGTGAAAAATGACATCCAGCACTGTATCCCATGCAGCTGCAGTCATGATCCCTAGAATCCACTTCCTGTCCCTCCAAGCCATGGCACCAGGCAAGCACCTTACTTCACTTTCCCTTGCCCCCCCAGTTCTATACCCCTGATAATTGAGTCCCCCACCAGAAAATGCTTCCTTTCCCTGCTGTGTCCTGTGTCACCTTCCTGTTGGCCTCCCTTGTGACTGTTGCCAGCAACTTCAGTCTCCACTGTGTGTGCCTCCATAGGGGAACTATACTCCACCAGAATGGCATATGGATTGTCGAGTGGCACGTCTAAAGGAATGTGCCTCTGTTCCACCACCCTCACCCTCACTGAGCTCACTGTGGTATAACTGCTGCTCCTTCTTGGCAATGAATGTTATTGTGAGTTTTTAATGCCATTGATGCCATGTGAGAAAAAATTACATGCATATATGTAGCAATAAGATACAATGGAGTGTGCATCAGACAGCTTTAATGCATGGCCAGGGGCATAGCAAGGCACAAGACCATGGACCAAGCAGTTTCAACCCCTGGCCATGCATTAGAACTGTCTAATGCACATCTCCAGAGTATCTTATTGTGTTTACAAAATGGGACAGTATTTTACATGCTTTAAAAATATATATTTTTATGTTTAAATGTTAAATTATTGAAACATTTTATTTATTTTGAAGTAAAATAGTTACTCCACCTGTATTAGTGTGCATTTTTTTATGGTAGCTCAGAAGTTTTGTCCCACCATTGCCTCTGTAGCTGTGAATTGAGATCTGGTAGTCATGGTTACCCCCCAAAACACACAGAGCTTGTGAACATTTAAAAGCTTTATTTTTACTTTTTTTTTTGTTTGCTTGCTTCTCTCCAGATAATGATTGCATGTATTACTAGACACAAGTGATCAAGCCAGAAAGTATCACTGCAGGTGAGGGGAATGTGCAACCATGATCATTCACATCAGTATTTGATTTAATTTGTCAGCACTAAGGCGAAAAGGTGAGTTGCTGGTGGGCAGGTGTGGCGAGGTGGGAAGGCAACTTAGCGAATGACTGGTGGTTGGTTGATGTGGCAAGGCAGGAGTACACATCAAATGGTTGGCAATTACAGCTTTGAAATATAAGGGAAAATGCAAGGACACTTTGACTGCACTGAACACTCTAAAAAAACATTCCAATTTGGTGTCCAGATAGTATATCCTCAAGATTTCTAATAGAAACAAAAAATTCCATTCTCTTACCCCTAACAATAATTTATAACAAATCCCTTCAAGAATCAGTGGTACCCAAGGATTGGCATTCTGCTATATGTTAATTGGATCCAATTATATGGTTTATACAGGTTACTGGTTGGTAATTCTCAGTGATTCAAAAAAGCCAACACGCTATATCTTTGCCAAATTAGTGGTACTTTATTATGATAGTATTAATAAGATTAGCCAGAAAATCCTATTGTGCTAGTTTACAAAAGGGAATACATGCTAACATTATTTTTAAACATCAGGTAGTCCACCACTACCTAGGTGTTTCTGCTGCAATTTAGTTGTAAAATAGCCAAAGGGCAATCCCAATGGGGTGTTTCTAACATGCAATCTAGACAGCTAGTAATAGTTGCATTACAGGGCTACAGCATTTCAGAGACACATGTAACCGTATCTCTCTGGATCCCCCGAGCAATCTATAGATAGTTTCAGACTGCATCTTGTCCGAGACTGCGTCTTCTCGAAAGGGACACTGGACACAACCATAGATCCCATATTTATGTGTAGCAAGGTTAGAAAAAAATGCAAGGCTAGAATTTCCCAAAAATTTCCTCTGCAGTTTTAAACACAGACAATATGTCATTCAACAAGTCATAAGACTCGGGTTCAAAAATACACTGGCCATTAGATACCGCAGTCATAAGATACTTTTGACACTTTGCCAGAGACATTCGGTCATTCTTAAATGGAAAAACAAGTAATCAGGGTTTTTTATTTGTCAAAAATAACTCTCTTTAGGATACAGAAAACATGCAAGTGGATGTGACTGTTTTAAAAATACTCAGTTTACAGATAAAAAAAACAGACAGTGGCCAAATTGGGAACTCAATTCTCAAGGCCAGTTGTTGTTACTAGCAATTGCATTCTTATCTTAGCTGTAACCTTTTAAAAAGATATGTTTTGGTATACAGCATTTCTGAATAAGACAGTTCTAAATCAGACCCTGACTATGCTTTAAAATGTATTTTATGTTCTTCAGTTTAACCGTTAACCATTTAAAGCCTCCACATACATGCATTGATATGGTGGCATCATTCATTTGCTTAGCCACTGGCAGCCATTGGCTAGCTAGCCATATTAATTTGCATGTGAGCCTCATTCAGTCATCTATTGGTCATATGTATTTTCTGCAAGCCTTTTACACTTTGCCATAGTCAACTGTATACATGGAGGTGGCTATCAGCAATCTTATATAACTGAACTTATATATACCTAGTACTCGGGGCCCCTGGGCAAATTCAACAGTCCCCACCTTGAAGGTAAAGAGGCCCCTGAGGGACTCGCACCTTTACAAAAGTTTAACATAAATGTAAAGATTAGTTATTAACTGAATGTTAAAAAAAAAAACTAAATAAACATTTTTACTCTTAAACTGTTAGACTAGGTGTATAGGTATATGATTTAAAACTGGTTGCCAGCATACAGATAGCTAAGACATTTATAAAAAGCATCCTGTTCTGGAGTTGGTACAGGGGTAGTTACAGATGGAACACAAATGGTGAGTTTGTAAAACATAGTGCAGAACTCAGGGATGTCAACACCACAATTGAAATATGTGAAAAGATGCTAACATCTGATACCACATATAACACAATATGACATAACAATTTTGTTGATGGAGAAGAGTTTGTGGAATCCACTGTGAGAGTGGATAAGGTAGTTGCTACCTTGTGTTGAGGTGTGGCACACCCTTGGAGCTTGATTGAAGAATCTGTTGATAATATCTCTTGTTAGATAGGTCATTATAAAAGATAACAGTCCATGAAATTAACAGTCCATAAAGTTCATATAAGTAACCACAGGTTGGTGTAATTGCAGTACAGGTGAAATGTAATTTGCAGAACGGTGGTAACCCCACAAGGCACATGGGGCAATGCAGACAGTAATTTAAAAACAAAACACCAGCTTAGTAGAAAAGTCAGTGTTCATGTTGCTGGCTGCTGGATGGCTGATTGACAGACACACTGGCCAGGAGTGCATTAGATTGTGCATTGAGTCCTTTTAATGGAGTAGCCACACACACTGGCATGGCATTTGTGTTGTGGTAGTTGATTACACCCCGGCACAAAGATTAACAGTTCATAAAAAGGTAACAGTTTACAATAAACCATTAAAAACACAGTCTATAATAGAGCAATAAGTTTGTATAAACTACCAGTCATGTTTGGAACAAGCAGCAGTGAAGAAAATGGATGTCTTGCTTGAAGATTAGTTGAAGAAGAAGAATCTTCTTGCTGAAGTTAGGGGATTGCCCCTACCCCAGACTTAACTTCATAGTAAGCAGAAACAATAAGCTTAATTGCAGAGTCTGAACTGACTGGACCTTTTTTAGCTAATTTAAAGTTCTACAAATAAGTGTAATTTTGCTGAAAACATTACACTTACAGAGGTAATAACTTGATTCATCCAATAGTCCTTATGTGGAACCAATCAGGCACAAAGATAGTGATGACATCAAAGCTGTGGCAGTTGTTTTCTTTTCAGGAAAAAGATGAAGGTCTTGGCAACTTAGATGAAAGTATTACTGCTGTTGAAAGTAGGGATCTTATGTGTGCCACACTGTAGAAACCTGCAAACTTGCAAAGTGTGTTAGAAACTGAGTTAAAAATACATAAATAACAATCTTTTAAATCAATGACTTTTTGTTTTGTAAAGAGTGGTGTGACAGAGCCTAAATTCTGGCAATTGGAAAGAGAAAAATAAAAATGGGACATCAACCGCACACCTGGGGGTGCAGGCCGAGGTCCAATTATACCATTTGACCATCTGTGAATGCATGACAATGTCATGGTTACACCCTGCTTTCAAATTACAGAAGTGGCTATACAGTGATGAACATAATTTCCCTCTTTTAACCGAGACCCGAGTTATAAAATCTTTTAATGTTACAATAACATGCTTCAAACATATAGTTCATAGCAATATGCCTGTTACACTATGCAATAGTGGGACAAATACATATATTGTTGGCCTATGCTAACTTAATTACAGTGCCTATTGCACCTGTGACAAGTGAAAGCGTCTACCTTCTTTACCCTGTATAGTGAAATACTCCAAAGTACTGAGTGAGGTAAGGCTTGAAGCATAGGTTTAGAGCACAATCTAAATTCTGCATATTATAATTGTTAAGATTTAAAATGACAAAACCTGCATAGAGTACACTTATTCTATTGGGGTACCTGTAAGTAACAAGACAAACATAGTATTGATTTGTCAGGGGTTTTGCTTTGGAACATTTGTAAGGGTGGGTCAGCAATGCTGGCACCAGTTTTTAGGTTTGGTTATGAGCATTAAAAACATTTATACATGTGGAGCACTTTTCTGAATACACACATGCTACAGTGTAGCAAGATGTATATTAAAACATTATAAATACATACACAACTCCCCCTTCAGCTTAACTGATTACTTGCTGGGGGCAGAAGCTCTTATTCCAATGATAGGTACCAGTTTTAACTGTTTGCACTAGAAAAAGCAGAAGGACTTGGGCTGGGTCATACTGCTAAAATACCTTGGGTATTTTCAAAACTTGTAAATAAGAAATATATATTGGCAAATACACATTTTATTTATTTACCCCTTTGGGGAGACAGTGATGTACCCTGCAACCTTTGTGGGTATTACACTGGAAGGAAGGGTAGTATGCCCCCCCTTCCAGCTCCTACTGGTGGAAGAGACAGCTTGAATACTGTAGCAATAAAAAGGTTAGCTGTGGATGGTGACATGGATATTAACCCAGAAATGGTCTGGCAATATTAGTAGCCAGTCGTGCAGCACCTTAAAAAGGTGTGCACTGGATAAATGGTAATATGATGGCCCCATTGCAGTCCCCACCTACCATACTTTAAATTATAACAAGATAATATTACAATTAGTTTAGTAAGTGTCATACCTTACTATAAAGATGGGGAACTTCTTTTTCTCTAGAAAAAAGAGAAGAAACACACAGACAAACAACAAAAACAAACACACAAGTCTAAAAATAAAACAAGATTATTTCCATAGGATAAAAGAAGCCAAGCATCCCTGGGTTCCCTTATCCTAAGCATGACAAAATGTCAGCTGAGTTTATAAAAGATCTGGATTGATGGTAATACTGTACATATGTATTTCTTAGAATGCATTTTAAAAAGAGAAAAAAAATGACTACACCATGGTCACACATAAAAACAAAAGCCATTGTTTTTTTTTCCTAACTGTAGATGGTAAACTCTCAAAAACAGCTGTAATAGTTCCTTTTTCAAAAGTGTACTGTGTATATCTATATCTATATCTATATCTATATATATATATATATATATATAAAGTAAAAAAAAGTATGGGGGTGATAAATAATTCTCCCTTCCAGCTGGAGTGCCTTGCTTAGTATGGAATCATGTGATATTATTCAGGAAGAAAGAAATTATGCTTACAACCAAATGTTCATTGCCTATGTTGGCTGCAAGCCCAGAAGAAAGGAGAAGAGAAAAAAAAAGTTTGATCCTTTCTACTTAGAATGCTACTTAGGTGATAAAAAGTTAAACTGCATGGTTCACTCTTGGTGTGCTTTCATAAAAACATACATTTTGTGTAAAAAGTTGTGCTTTAGGTAGGGAATACACATCAAGTTTGAACTGGTAGTAACAAAATGTTGAAACACAAGAAGGTCAAATAACGTGCAAAAGGTCACACAGTGTGCATGCAAGGGTCACTCAAACCCATCTGTTTTTGTAGTGTCCTTGAACACTACTGATATTAAAATATCTTTAAATGATAATAGAGCACAAAATAAAACTATTGGCCAAGACAGTACACACACATACACATACACAAAAAGAAACACTTAACACAAAATAAGACTGACATTATTTCACACCAATTTGCTGAGGTAATGCCCATAGTTTCATTAGAAAACGATACATGTTTTAGATATATGTGCTGCCTTCTGCCTGTCTTGTAACACTGACAACCTTTTTAAACCAACAAATTTATACATATCTCCATGCCAATCGTTGCAGAACAAACCATTTTTTTCAAACACCTTCCAACTCCTTTAAAATACAGCACAACATACCATCTGTAAGTGGACACATCTAGTATAACATTTTTGCACCTTTTGGCGCATAGCCAAAATATAGCACTCTGCCATTTTGCTAAAAGTTTCTGGTTTTAACTAGAAGTATGATAAAGCCATTCATAGCTGTCAACACATTACATTTTCACCTAGCAGTGGCTTGGCACGTTGCTTGCAAACCACAAATTTTTCTGCACATTGCAATCTATGACGTCATATCTCTTCACCATCAAAACTACCTGCTAAAACCAACAACTACATACAAAAGTTCTTCACTGACCCTATCTAGGTAGCACAAATGCTCCATTAAAAGTAAAACTAATTAAAGCAGTCAGATATGAGGCAAAGAAGCTTCTTTTTTTTACTGTAACATGTTGTGCACAAAGGCAGTCAATGCTATCTTGCAACTTTGACAACAGAACATAATTACAGAACACAGATATACGCTGGAAAATATGTGAGAAAGAGACTGAACATCATCTTGTTTAGTATATGTTTCACAGAAATAAAACAGACAGACATAAAAAAAAGAACTTTAAATAATAAAAAAAATTCAGACTTACCCAGTGCCAAGGTATTTTCCTTCTTCCTTTCTGATACACTGCTCTGATTGAGAAAACCCACTGCAGGACCTTCATGATAATTTCCAAATGCTGCAGCTATTAACCCTTTCAAAGGTTTTCTTTTGGCCATTTCAGTAACCTGCCAAACCAAGTCTTTTCCCAGAGTTCTGGTTTGCAGTTTAAAAATCTGTAGCAGTACTAGGTACTAGGTTGAGATCCAACTGGTGGAGATCCCCAGTACCTGGGTTTGGGATTAAATGTTTCAGCCTCTATAGGAGGCAAGGGAACTTGAAATTGATACAAAAAAAACCCTTGAAACTACATAGGTAGGCAACATGGGGGGGGTAGGATTTTCAAATCATCCTGTCTGTAGTCACACCTACTGTGCATACATCCACAGTAGTTTATTTTCTTTCTCTAAATGTTGCTTATCTAACGTTACTTAATCAGCTACTGCTTTTCTATTAAAAACAGCCTGAACTGTGAAAGCCATCATCAGCTCTAACAGTGTATACTTCTAGAAAGCACAAATTACAAGGGCAGTTGCCCTTGCTTGTTTGAGAGACTTTTTCTTAATACATCTCTCCATATATTTTTCAACCTGGGGTTCTCAACCCCCCCCATAAATATGCTTAAACCTGGGGTCCTCAGACCCCCACATTAATATACATTACCTATACCCAACTTATAGCTTTCCATAGACCTTTTTGCTGTAGGCTCAAGTTCACTCAAACACTCAAGAGTCCCTTAGACTCTTTTCCCAGCCCCACAGTTAGGTTATGACCCTTACCTGTGTGGACTCTGTCTAGATTACAAAAAAACTTTACCAAATTACCAGAATTACAACCAAATCAGCTCCAAGGCTAAGGCTCACCATTTTGTTAATTGGATCCAATTATACAGTTTATACAGGTTCCTGGTTGGTAATTTTCTGTAATTCAATAAAGTCAACATGCTATATCTTTGCCAAATTAGTGGTACTTTATTATGATAGTATTAATAAGATTAGCCAGAAAAATCCTATTGTGCTAGTTTACAAAAGGGAATACATGCTAACATTATTTTTAAACATCAGGTTGTCCACCACTACCTAGGTGTTTCTCTTACAATTTAGTTGAAAAACAGCCAAAGGGCAATCCCAATGGGGTGTTTCTAACATGCAATCTAGATAGCTAGTAATATTTGTATTACAGGACTATAGCATTTCAGAGACACATGTAACCATATCTCTCTGGATCCCCCGAGCAATCTATGGATAGTCTCAGACTGCATCTTGTCCGAGACTGCGTCTTCTTGAAGGGATGCTGGACACAACCATAGATCCCATATTTATGTGTAGCAAGCTTAGAAAAAATGCAAGGCTGGAATTTCCCCAAAACTACCTCAGCAGTTTTAAACACACACAATATGTCATTCAACAAGTCATAAGACTCAAGTTCAAAAATACACTGGCCATTAGACACCTCAGTCATAAGATACTTTTGACACTTTGCCAGAGACATTTGGTCATTCTTAAATGGAAAAACAAGTAATCAGGGTTTTTTTATTTGTCAAATATAAAACTCTTTAGGATACAGAAAACATACAAGGGGATGTGACGGTTTTAAAAATACTCGGTTTACAGATAAAAAAAAACAGACAGTGGCCAAATTGGGGAACTCAATTCTCAAGGCCAGTTGTTGTCACTAGCAACTGCATTCTTATCTTAGCTGTAACCTTTTAAAAAGATAAGTTTTGGTTTACAGCATTTCTGAATAAGACAATTCTAAATCAGACCCAGTCTATGCTTTAAAATTTATTTTATGTTCTTCAGTTTAACTGTTAACCATTTAAAGCTTCCACATACATGCATTGATATGGTGGCATCATTCATTTGCTTAGCCACTGGCAGCCATTGGCTAGCTAGCCATATTAACTTGTATGTGAGCCTCATTCAGCCATCTATTGGCCATCTGTACTTTCTGCAAGCCTTTTACACCTTGCCATAGTCAACTCTATATATAGAGGTGGCTATCAGCAATCTTATACAACTGAACTTGTATATACCTAGGCCTTGGGGCCCCTGGGCAAATTCAACATATAGTTACACCCATCTACAAAAAAGGATCACACTCTAAAACTGAAAACTACCGCTCTATTAGTTTAACATCAATAGCATGCAAACTAATGGGGAAAAATTATTAAACTCAAACTAGAAAACTAAATGTTAATCCTAAACATTAATGATGGGTATCAACACGGGTTTGAACCAGGCTACTCATGTACTACAAATTTAATCTCATTCTATAACTACATTAGCTATAAATTAGATTACAACATACCGATGGACATTGTTTTGTTAGATTATAGTAAGGCATTTGATAAAGTTTCACATTCCATAATAATAAACAAACTTAGTAGTATGGGATTCTCAACCTTGCTAGTCTCCTGGATAAACCAGTGGCTGAATAATAGAACTCAGAGAATCAGGGTAAATAACACCCTGTCAGGTAAAAGGGATGTGTCCAGTGGTGTGCCACAGGGTTCTGTGCTTGGACTTACTCTGTTTAATTTGTTCATAAGTGACATGACTATCTCATCCAGTAACATAATGGTAAAATTTGCCAATGATACCAAACTTGGGAGAATGGCTATACATCCAAGCAATGAACATGGACTTCAAGCAGATTAAACGTTAGTGGACCAATGGGCATGTACAAATAAAATGTACTTTAACTTGTCCAAGTGTGCAATATTATACCTTGGAAAAAAATAATCTGGTTCAAACATACTACTTGAACAAAACTATCATCAGAACTTCACAAGTTGAAAAAGACCTAGGGAAAGTAATTAACGACAAATTAACCCCGTCAACCCATTGTACCAAGATAGTGAATCAAACAAATGCACTACATCGTAGAATCTCCAAAACATTTGTGACTAGATCTGAACATTGTCTTTTGTCCCTCTACAGATCTCACATAAGGCCCCTCTTTGATTATGGTTCACCCTTTTGGAACCCATATTTGAAATCAGATATTAATAGAATTGAACACATTCAATGTAGAGCCATCAAGCAAATCCCGCACTTAACTAAATTAGATTATAACACCAGATTAAATAAAACAGGATTACACACATTGTCACAATGACGTACCAGAGGTGACTTACAACTGTTTAAAATTCTTGGGAACCAGGAGCAAATGAAATTATGTGGTATCAAATATTCTACTAGAAAAACTGTTGCTAGACTTCACAATAAACAGCTAGAGGTTATGAGGGCCAAAAGCAATAAAAGAATGAACTATTTCACAATTAGAACACCAAGACTGTGGAACACTTTACCACAGAATATAGTTGATTCAACAAATATCTTAACATTCAAAGATAAATTAGACACATGGATGTTTGGGTAGGGACTGGGTTAATGTTCCATGTATATGGAGGACAGTCTTGACGGGCAACCCACCTTCTTTTGTCCAGAACTACCAAAGTATCAAAGTACCAAAGGTACTCATTGAAAATGTTAGAAATGAAATATTTCAGCTAAATTCCTTCATGGATGCTACTTTCTTGCCCATTTCCATTTTTGTCAGATGGAGTGGCTAGAATGAAAATCAGCACAACTTTGTGGAATGGTTGTTTGCTATGCTTCTGAACTCTGAAACAGACTGTTCTAGGACACTGTCAAGGCAAGGGTTTAATATTTAAAAAAAGTAACTGAACAGGAGAACCAGTCTTATTGTCTGAGCTGTCAATAGGTTCAGTGAAAGTAGGATTTGAGCTGTAACGACTTGGTTGTTGGAGCTGTTTGGAGGGAGGCCCCATACAAGTGAGCATTTGAGGCATAAGTGTTTTGTTTTGAGTTTTTAAAATTGATCATATATGTCAAGATGGCATTGATTGTACTCAGTGAACTGTTTTTAAAATGGAATACATTATTTGTGGTGGGATGATCCCTTTTTATGTGCTTGTCTTGATTAAGGGTTCTCAACTATGGGGGTTGGGGGAATGTAAAGATTCTATCTGGCACAAGGATATTTTTTGTACCACATCCTGGTCAGGAGCACTCATTTGTACCTGTGTATTAGACAAATCTAATGTACAGGTAACAACCCATCAGATTATAGTATTTTCCCTTCCCGTTTTATAATACAAAACAAAAGTTCTGGTTTCATTTAATGCCTTTTATTGTGTGATTGTGAGGTGAACATTCTACTAGTGGAACTGATCAGAGATTGCAATTCTTGTATTCCATCCATCGTAAACATTTCATCTCTTGAATGTAGGAATGACGAAAAAGAAACAAGGTGGAGAAAAAAGGAGAGAATAATGCAAAGAAGATGAAAGACGTGAGGAAACAGGTAAATGGGGGGTAGCGGATTTAAGGACTAATTACAAATACACGTATTTTGTTTTGCATAATATTTGAACCTGAGATGGCATGTCAGTGCTGGGATGTGCTAGATGCTTTTTGCTGGGGTGGATGAACATTTTAAAAAAAGTAATACAAAATATTTTTATATTATTTTTGTGCATTTTTTAGCCCCCCACCAAAAAAAAAATCTTGGACCCCTTTTATAGTCACAGTAAGACACTCGACTGTGTGCTTTGTGGTGGAATAAGTGAATTTCTCAGGTGGTTGAAGGTACTTGGCAATGCCTCAGACCACACAACACACCTGAGGTGTGCCATCATCCCAACACAACATGCACCCGATAGTTCATACATATGGCAATATTGATAACATATAAGTTAAAATATAAAAGGTTTCACATACATTTTTATACATATGATTTAACAAATGAAATCATGAGACAGTATGTGCCTGATCAACCAGACATTAATACTTATTGCACTGTTAGTTATTGCACTAAAAAACCTTGTATATGTTTTTTCCTTATTTTCTTGATTTCACCTACTGTAAGTACATTGCCAGATTGTTGAGAATTTCAGGGTTCTCTGATTGAATAGCAGGTCTAATATATACCTGGTTGTTATATATTGTGACCCAATAAATTGACCTAATCTTTTGTCCTGTACTTGCTCATACCATGGGTATCTGAGCACCATGTGGTTTAAATCTTCCAGATCTTGCAGCTGGCAGTAACAATTCATTGTAATGTTTTGTTCTTAGTGATATCTAGATTCAATAATGTTGCTTGGAAATACTTAAACTCTAAACTGAATGATTATACTTATATGATCTGCTTTCTTTACTATTTCTAAGTAGGTTTTCAAAGAATGTTCTTTTGTTTTATTGGTTAGCCAGGTGGCAACCCTCAATGTTTTTATAGCCTTAGGTCTGTTTCCTGTGATATTTTCTTTATTGTTTTGTTTACGCTGTAAACTTCTATACTTCAAAACAGAAAGAAAGACCAGTTGCTTAAGCCTAAAAATTAATATATAAATATTAAGTTCAAGTAAATTAGAGAGGATCAAACACTAAGCTTAATTTACTTCTACACAATTTCCTCTGGGCACAGAAGAAAGCTTATGCCATTCTACTATTCTGTTGTAGTTCAAGATACACAGTAGGAAAATCTGCCGTTGCGATGGTTAATTTTTAAGTGCTGATTTGCGTACTGGCTTTAAATGCTACTTGCGCATTCACTCTCTCTGCTCTGCTCAAAATAGAGCAAAAATAAAGCAGACACAGTACACACAAAAAGACATCTAAGTTAGAGATATTCCAGTTCAGTTTATTCTTAATAACAATACTGCAAAGTGGAGAACAAAGTAGGAAAGAGATAAAAGGTAAAAAAAAAATGTTCCACCATTTGCAAGCTGTAGCTCGATCTAGTACAAGGCATCTACTGAAAGGTTGATGCACCCACGTTTATACAGCCGTGTCATGCAACCTGAATTTGCAGATGGTGTGAAAATATGAATATATGTAACAGAGCAGAAAAAATAAAAGCTCGTAGTGACCTAAATTTATAAGCTTTTTAACTCATGAATCTTCATGAATCCTGTAGAGGTTAATCTAAAAAGGGACACACCAAGTAAATTCAGTAAGCTTTGACAACTTTACATGCTATACAGAGTGTGCTCATACATGCTCACAGTTAACAACATGTAGTAAAAGCCCAAAACACAATACATTTTAACACAATTCATAAGGGAACATCCCTTAATGTTGTCAGCTGCAGTGTTGTGTTGTGTTGGGTAGATAGGCTGACTGTGGAGGACTGTGAAAAAAGGCATCTCAATGGAATGGTTTTCCTCTCTGGGTTGCAAGCCTTTCCAATGGGCTCTCTGTCTCTGACACCTCAGGAAACTTCCCAGACTTTAGCAACAGTGGGCTTTCCTCCCTGGAGAGAGACAAACTTCTTATTAAATCTGAACCTGCCAGTCTCCCCAAGAACTATCGCCCAATAACCTGTTTACCAACAACATATAAACTATATACTGGAATCGATGCAGATAGAGTCTAAAACCATTTAGACTGCAATAAACTCATGGCAATAGAACAAAAAGGCAATAAAAGAAAATCATATGGCACAAAGGACCATCTCATGTTGAACAAAGCCATTATGGATAGCTGCAAAAAATGCCGAAATCTTAGTGTAGCATGGATCGACTACAAAAAAGCATTTGACAGTATCCCACACTCCTGGATCACTGAGTGTTTGCGGATCTACAGGATACATCCCACACTGATAAACTTCATCACAACAACAATGACAAAGTGGCAAACCACCCTGCAATTAAATCATGAGAAAGGTCAAATCACCATCCCAAATATAAGTATCCAAATAGGGATATTTCAAGGTGACTCTTTGTCACCACTTCTGTTTGCCTTGCCCTCAATCCTTGAGTAGCCTAATCAACAACCTAGGCTATGGATACAGCTTGAACCCCAGAAACAAAAACAATCAACAGCTAACATCTCACCTTCTATTTGTAGATGACCTAAAACTTTACAGTTCATCTGACAAACATTTGAAAGAACAACTACAAATTGTTAAGACCTTTTCTGATGACATACGGATGACGTTTGGCCTAGACAAATGTGCTAAAGCAACATTTGTAGCAGGAAAGTTAACTCGTAAAGAAAACGTGAATCTGGCGGAGGTTTGTGACATAAAAGAACTTGAGCAAGAGGGAGTGTATAAATACCTGGGAATAGATGAAGGAGCAACAGCACAACATGAACAAATGAGAGTAAAAGTAAGCAAGGAATATTTTAGAAGGTTAAAGCTAATTTTGAAAACTGCTTTGACAACATGAAATAAAGTGCAAGCTATAAATCAACTCGCCCTTCCAGTGATATCATACAGCTTTGGTGTGATAGACTGGCCACAGAAAGTGTTGAACCAGCTAGATATAAAACAAGAAAATTGTTTCATGCTCACCAATTAATATACAAAATCAGTGCATGCCAAGATTATACATCCCAAGGGCAGAGGGAGGCATGGGCCTCATTGAGATTGGTTACACATATAGATCCACAATAGTGGGGCTACATACATACTTACTGACATCCTTGGACCCAAATATAGTCAAGGTCATGCATCATGAAGAAAATAAGCCTAAAACGACTTCACTCATCAAATTAGGAGAAGCCTTCAGAAGGGTAGCAGAGATTGATGTCAATCCAAAGGTAGATAAGGAATTGTCAGCAACAGAAAATGCAAAGAATCAGAAAAAGGAGTATAAAGATAAAGACCAACAGAAAAGAAAAAACAATTGGAAAGTCCATAATTATAGTGGAAAATACAGGGAGCTACTGGAGCAACCACAGGTCGATCAAGCCCTGACCCATGAGTGGTTAAAAAGAGGTGAATTTAGGCCACGAGATGAGAGACTAATAATGGCAGCCCAAGATAGTGGGCTACGCACAAGATGGTTTACAAAACCATAGAAAAACAGGAGAAACAGACAAGTGCAGGTTCTGTAGTACAGAATTAGAAACAGTTATGCATCTTGTGGCTGGATGTGAAGTACTTATGGCAGAAGGCCTGTATACTGAAAGACACAACAATGTAGCAAGATTGATCCACTGAAACTGTGCAAACACTATAACATACAGGTAGCAGAGAGACACTGGAAACATGAACCACAAAGAATCACAGAGAATGAAGAAGTAATGATTACATGGGATCACCCAATACCAACAGCCAAGAAAGTGGAAGCAAGAAAACCTGATATTGTAATACAAGAAAAGAGAACAAAGGTAGCATTACTGATTGAAATAGCCACCCCTAGTGACTACAGTGTGCTGCGATAGAGAGACACAAAATCATGAAATACCAAGATATGCAGTCAGAAACTAAACTGATGTGGAATAAGGACACACAGATTGTTCCAGTAGTGCTTGGAGCAATGGGACTAATCAAAAGAACTTTCAGGCACATTTAAATATGCTACCAATACTTGTGACACCTTATGAACTTCAAAAGGAAGCTATTTTGGGATGTTGGTAGTGCTGAGAAGAGCGCTCTCAGCAAACATCAAAGATTAATACAGTACTAATTTCTTGAGTTTTGAATATGCCCTGGCTAAAGAATGGGGTCCATTCTTGCCACGGTATTAGAAATCCCTAAACATTTGGAGACACTAGCCCCGAGAGAGAGACAAACCAACACAGGGGAAACCGAACGACCGGTGGTTTACAAAGAGATTGACTGGTAAGGAGACAGACACACAGGCAGTGGTGGCATATCTTTTATAAAAAAGTTTCAGCCACTGTCTCCCTGCTTCTCTGCCTTATTCTCCAAGGTCAGAGAGTGCAAAGTAAACTCTGTCTTACAAGCAGCAGCTCCTCACTCAGCTATGCCCAAACAGGTCACTAGAAACAGGTGGTGTTCCAGAGGAGTGAGCTGTCTTTAAAATAGAGACTATTGTCTAACTTGCCTTCTTTGCAGTATCCATGCATGCACTATAACTAATACCTTACGGAATTGTTTTCAAAATGTATATGTTTATGTATGTTATAATGTATTGCCATTGTACATACTCATTGTTATAGTAAACTTCACTTGACAATGCTTCCAGTTCCCCTATCCAGGAAAGAAGAGATCCATCCAGATTTGTAAAACTAAGCCCACCCCTGTCCTTGTTAAACAACACAAACATAGCTATCACCACAGCTACCTGTGCATGTGCATGAGTGTAAATAATTGCCAATCCACTTCAAAGCAGCATTGGATGCCCACTACCCCCCAAATCATATACAAGTAGTAGTACCACTCAACCCAGCACTAATGTTCCATCATTACATAAGAAATATGACCATGACCCTGTGCCTTGTAGGGATACTATTATTATATTGTCACCAGAGGAAAAAGAACAGTTATATATGGAAGTCTGGGCAGAACTGGGGCAGTTTAAGGTATATCTACCTACAGTTCTACAAAAGTAGGCCAGTAACATCACAAACAAAGCAGTTTATATTGAGTGTCAGGGAGTAGGATATGGAAAAGGAACACCAGGACCAGACTTGGTCATCCCTGAATTTACTTTATTTAGAAGGGACATGGAGAAGAGAAGGGGGAAGGGTAGCTCTTTATGTGAGGGACTACATAAAGGCTACAGAAATTCAAGGGGAACAGAGGGTAGCAGGGGTATTGTGGGTTGCATTGGAGAAGAGGAAAGGGTCAATTATATGCATGGTGGTGGTATACAGACCTCCAGCTCAGGGAGAAGTAGAGGATAGGCATCTGTTGCAAGAAATGCAAAAGATGACTAGCATGGGAGAGTTGTTGCTGGTGGGGGATTTCAACCTTCTAGATGTGAAGTGGAGTCTCCCTCAGTAGCAGCAACCTCAAGGAGCAGAGACATCCTGGACTCACCGCAGGAGATGTGCCTCAGATAACTTGTAATGGAACCCACTTGGGAGAGTGAGGTGCTGGACCTGATACTAATGAGTAGGTCTGTATTGAAAATGTAGAGGTTTCTGACCACCAGGTTTAATTTGAGAAATGGGTCACAGCCAAACCGTACCAAAACAAGGGTCCTGGACTTCAGGATGGCAGATTTTGAGAAAATAAGGGTATGCCCGAGGGGTGCCCTTGCAGAGATGAGGGAACAAAAGAGGGTGAAAGAATAGTAGACTACAATTAGACAGGGAATTAGTAGGACTACCAAGCTATGTGTCAGGCAGGTCAGCAAAAGCAGGAGGAAGAGGAAGACAATCTGGTTCACCAGGGAAGTAGCAAAAAAGTAATGGTGAAAAGACTAGTCTTCATAAAATACAAAGGAACTCAGAAGAAGGAGACTAGATAATGATACCAGGAGAGGCAATGGGAGGAAAGGGGGGTCAGTTAGGGGGTCTAAGGCATTAATGGAAGAGACTATAGCCAAGACAATTAGGAAGTGGGACAAAACATTCTACAGATACATTAGTGAATGAAAGAAATTGAAAGAAGGGATATTTAGGCTGAAAGTTGAGGGGGGGAATTCATGTAGAGAAGGACCATCAGAAATAGGCATACTAAATGTGTATTTGTGCTCAGTTTTCATGGAGAAGGGGGTTGGAGCAGGGCCAGAGATACAGGACAGGAGCATAAAGGGTATGGAAGTGGAGACCAGCCCCTTAAGGGAGGAAAAAGTCCTGAGTGAGCTAGAGAAGTTAAGTGTGGATAAGTCGATGGGCCAGGTTACAGTGCACCCCAGGGTAATAATGGAACTCTAGGAATAACTGGCTGTGCCCCTCATAGCACAACTCAATCTATCACTAGAGACAGGGGAGGTACAAGGTAACTGTAAAAGAGCAGATGTGGTCCCCCTCCACAGGGGTGGTGATAAGGAATAGGTTGGAAATTACATGTCAGTCAGCCTTACTTCAGTTATGGGCAAGGTTATGGAATCATTGCCGAAGGAAAAGATGTTGAATACTGTGATACAAATGGACTGCTGGACCCAGAACAACTTGGATTCACTAGAGGGAGGTCCTGCCAGATAAACATAATAAAGTTTTTTGACTGTGTGACTAAGGTGGTGGACCACGGCGGGGCAGTGGACATGGTCTATTTGGACTTCAAAAAAGCCTTCAACACCATCCCACACAGAAAACTGTTAAACCAAGTTCTGCAGCCTAGGGGTGGGTCCTAAAACAGTAAAATGGGTGGAAAACTGGCTTACTGGCAGGAGCCAAAGGGTGGTAGTAAACAGGAAATGCTATGGTGAGGGAGAGTTGATGAGTGGGGCTGCCACAAGGATCAGTGTGGGAGCTGATCCTTTTCAATGTCTTTATTAGTGACATTGTGGAGAGGCTGGATGGGAAGGCATCCCTATTCATGGATGACATACAGGTATGCAATAAGATGGACACACCAGGCAGGGTTGAAAAGATGAGAGAGGACCTTGAAAAACTGGAGGAATGTTCTGGAGCATGGCAGCTGGGATTCAACACCAAAAAGTGCAGGATCATGCACATAGGGCACAAGTACCCAGTGGCAACAAACAAATTAGGAAGGGAGATACTGACAGTCACAAAGCAGGAGAGAGACCTGGGAGATATTATCTTGGATGACCTAGACATGGCTAGGCAGAGTGACAATGTGGTGGCAAAGGCTAGCTGGATGCTTGGATGAATAGGGAAGGGTATCACAAGTAGAAAGAAGGAGATCATTCTGCCCCTGTATGGGACACTGGTGAGACTTCACCTTAAGTACTGCATCCAGTTCTGGAGGCCCCATCTGAGAAATGACATATAGTAGACAGGGTGAAGGTGGTGCAGAGAAGGATAACTGAAATGGTGATGGGCCTGCATGGGAAGATGTATGAGAAAAGACTAAAGGAGTTAAATATGTATTCCCAGGAGTTAAGGAGGGAGAGGGGGGGCATGATAGAGACATTCAAATACCTCACTGGTATAAACAGAGTACAGGAAGGGGACATCTTCCAAAGTAAGAGATGCTCAAAGACAAGGGAGCACAGTGTGGAGTTGGAGGGGGGATGGCTC
Source organism: Neoceratodus forsteri (assembly GCA_016271365.2). Classification (NCBI taxonomy): domain Eukaryota; kingdom Metazoa; phylum Chordata; order Ceratodontiformes; family Ceratodontidae; genus Neoceratodus; species Neoceratodus forsteri. The sequence continues at coordinate 1,281,658,282 of CM057452.1, forward strand.
AGGGGTAACTTTAGAAAGTAATTTTTCATGGATAGGGTGGTGGATGCTTGGAATGGCCTCACAGTGGAGGTAGTCATGCTAAAACAGTCTCGCAATTTAAGAAGGAGTAGAACAAATACAAGGGTATCCGGGAAGCAAGAAGGGGTGCTCCAAAGTTCAAATTGGACATCAGGCCTCATAATAGGTAGGGACTGATAGGGCAGACTGGGTGGGCCAGGAAGTTCTTATCTGCTGACAACATCTTTGTACCTATGAATCTATGAGTTGCCAGAACAGGGACATGAGTGTGAAGACTTTAGGAAGAGAGAAAAACATGAGGAGAAGGAGGAGGAGAAGGTGAAATGACCATCAAACCACATTATTTTTGCTTCAAGAAGGAAATACAGTACAAGGGGAAGAGAAAGAAGTATGAAAGGAGAAGAAGCAGGGGAAAGAAGCAGGAGAGAGAGGAAGTGTGTAAGGAACCAGATGTGAAAGAGGAGGATGGAAACCATGAGAAGCTTAAAAGTCTAATGTCAGGTACACCACCAACTAGTGGTAATAATAAGATGTGACACTGGGGAATGGGGGTCAGCACAGGAGAAGAGTTCAAAATACTAGAGATAATACAAATAAAAAAGCAAGAAAGAATATTTCTCACTCAGAAAAAAATATTAACCTAATGGCCAGCCCTGTCCAATACTTCCACCCCAGAATGATAAACCCGATACTACTGTACACCCAATGGTTCTGCCCTGCCTGGTCATAGAAACATAGACCAAGATGGCAGAAAAAGACCAGAGGTCCATTCAGTTTGCCAATATCCCCTATAGTCCCAGGAGCCTATAGTTCCTTCAGGGTGCTAACCCTCACCATCTTATCCCCATTCTACTACGTGGTCCTGTCGTCCAAGGCAACCACTATTCCCTTCATTCTGTCTCATGCTTGCTTGAATCCCCTGACTGTTTGCACTCACCACCCTGGCCGACAGAATGTTCCAAGGTTCCACCACCCTTTTTGTAAAGAAGTACTTCATCACATTCCCTCCTGAACCTCACTCCTGTTACTTTCCACTCGTGACCATGTAACCTTGAGTCTGTATTCAGAGTAAATAATTCCCCACAGTTTACCTTGTTAATTCTTTTATGGAACTTGATGGTCTCTACCATATCTCTCTCTCTCCCTTATGATTTGCAGTGAGTACAGATTAAATGTACTGAGGCTCTCTTGATAGAATCTGCCCTGCTGGCCCTGAATCATTTTTGTTACTCTGCACTGCAATGTTTCCAACCTATCCCTGTCCTCTTTGAGGAAAGGACACCAGAACAGGATGCAGTACTCCAAGTGAGGCCTCACCGAGGATCTGTTTAAGAGAAGTATTTCCTCTTTTATTCTGCTAATGATACCCCTTCCAAAACAGCCTAGCATCCTCTTAGCCTTGCTATAGGACTTGTTGCACTGGCTAATTTGTTTGAGGGAGTTATTGATGATGACTCCTAGATCTGGTACCTCTTCTGCAGTGCTGTCTTATGCCAGCCATTCAGTACTCCATCTTGGGGTTCCTTTTCCCTGGGAGCATTACATTGCACTTTTTTGGCATTACAATTTAACTGCCAGAACTTTGACCACCCCTCTAGTTTTTGTAGGTCCTTCTACATATCCCTTATTCCCTCATCACTATCCACCCTCCCACATATAGTTTTGTGTCATCTGCAAAGAGACACAGCCTGCCCTGGAGTCCCTTAACAATGTCACTAATAAACATGTTGAAGAGGACCAGACCCAGAACAGATCCCTGTGGAACCCAACTCGTAACCTACATTTCCTCTAATTTAACCCCATTGACCACCACTCTGTGCTGCCTCTGTTCCAGCCAACTACCCACCCAGTTCAGTACAGTTTTAGTTGCAGCCAGTTTTCCATCTTTTTGAGCAACCTTTTGTGCAGTGCCAAATCAAAAGCCTTGCTGAAGTCAAAGTACAGCAAAACCACAGCATGGCCCTTGTCTACTTCCTTAACCATCCAATCAAAGAAAAACATCACATTCGTCTGACAAGACCTTCCTGCCACAGAACCATATTGTTTATTATCCTGGAGCCCATTTTCCACCAGGTAGTCAAAGAGGTCCTCTTTGATTAGTGATTCCATCAGCTTCCTCACAATGGAGGTCAGACTGACAGGCCCATAGTTCCCCGGTTGCTCCTTATTACCCCCCCCCCCATGAAGTGGTATGTATGCCATTCTCTAATTCCTTGGAACTTCCACGTACCTAAGCATGCTGATGAACAGCCCAGCCAGTGGTTTAGCCAGTTCTGCTGTTAATTCTCTAAGTATCCTCAGATGCAACCCATCTGGTCCTGGGGCCTTATCTATCTTAAGGGCTGCTAGCCCTTACAGGGACCCTCTTATTAGAATGAATTGTTTGCCTCTTTTCTTGGATTCCCATAGTGGCCACTTTGATGACTCTTTCTGGTATGAACTCACAGTCCTCCTATGAAATACTGAGCATCCCCAGTCACATCATACTACAGAGGTGGGAAGAAAGAAAATATCTTGTAGTCACCATCCAATTCCCCCTAAAGCCTCCCTCCAGCAGTCCACTCTTGTAATGGGAAAAACAAAGAGATTGTGTACAATGTGGGAGTATTTTACAGATGACACCACAAATCCTCTTAAAGTATGTTGCAATCAGTGGGATAGAAAGATGAGCTAAGGTCAGTCTTCCAGAATATCATGAACCAGTATTTGGGCTGATCATTTAAAATGTGAACATGGTATCTTTTTAACAGCCACATCCTTTTCCAATACCCATTCTTGTGAAACAGGACAGGGCAGCTGCAGCAGTGAATGTGGCAGGGGCTGGGACTGTTGAATATGGGAAGGGGTGGGATCACATTGTTTGTTCAAGTAATATAATCACCATAGCAGTTTCAACAGCCAACTGATATCTCCATTGGAACTGGTGGTGCTTCAAATGTACTAGGCCAGTGACCACCAGCCAGGCTTGTTCCACTTCTTCTGAATTTGTTGAAACAAAACAAAACTACACTGACTGACCCATTACAAGCCCACACTGTACTGCCATTTACTCATCCATGTTATATCTAAAAAATGTAAATGCAGTGTCAGTGGCTCAGTAGGTAGCACACTCACCTCTGAGGCCGGGAGATCAGAAGGCTGTGGGTTTAGTTCCCACATCTGGCACTTGGGTTAATATCCCAGTACTGACCTGTAGTGCAGCATGAGAGGGGTGCTGCACTTCTGAGGTGCCATCTTTCGGATGAGACGTTAAACCGAGGTCCCATCTGCCTGGATTGGTGGTAGTTCAGGGGGATGTTAAAGATCCCATGGCACTTATCAAAAAGAGTAGAGGAATTTCCCCAGTGTCCTGGCCAAATTTCCCTCATTCACTAAAAATACCACCAACAGCTTAATCTGGTTCAAGGTCAGTTGGCATTCATCTGTATCCCCCTCCTCCGGGTCGTGCCTGAAAACAGGTAGGATTTGTATAGTGCACTTACCTGGTCAACAAAAACTAAATAAAATAAAATAAAATAAATGACACAACTCATTGGTGAGATAATGGCTCTTGATCTTCAGCCATTCTCATTCATAGAAAATGCTTGCTTTGCAAGACTGTTGCATGAAGTGAAGACCAAATAAAACATTCCAGCATGCTTCACAGGTTCCCAAATGTTCACACCAGGATGTACAAAGCAGTAAGCACACAGATGGTGATACTTCTGAAGGAGGCAGAGAGGGGTTACGTGGAACAGTACTGTAGACCAAATATTCCATATTCTCATTGCTCATTGGGTGGTGTCCGAATCAAGCTCCACCATCACCATTCACATCCTGCTTCCAAAACCACCAGCCCCTTCAGGAGTTAAATTGAAGTAGACAGCCATGTAGGGGCCCACCAACAGAGGAAATGCATTGCTTAACCTGTCAGTCATGGGGGGAAGCACAGTAAGGAAAATATTCTGCAGTTCATCCAATCACTAACAGACATCTGGATATGCCCTTAAAGTCTTGGGGTGGAATCTTCATAATGGGCAATGGCAGTATCATGTTGAAGGTGATGACTGTTGTGGATTTTACCCGTTCACCTAGTTTTTCACACACATTAATTCTTGTTGTGAGTCATTTACTTGACAGACATGTAGCGTTAAAAGAAACACTTGGCATTGAACAGGGCATCACTAGATATTTTAATGGCTTTCTGAAGCTTGCTGAGCTCTTCTGCGATTACCGGCAACATCAGCACAATGCTCTTCAGCATTACCTAGTTAAAAACATTGAACCTTTATATGGTGGGAAAACTCATGGAGCCAGAAACCTGCATTGTTAGCTATGGAATTTGATGATGTGGCCTGTGGGAGACATCTGTTATTGGTGCGGTGGTCTGTTCTGCAAAATCCTGTTCCCTTTCTGGGACTCTATAAACAGGCCACTGATTATTTCAGTGCTGAATCAACAACCATTAGCATGGTAATTTCTACTTGAATGTAAGACATGCCATTATTTATAGCAACCCACCAAAATAAGGCATGTGGTGGTGGTGTTAGCCATGTCAGCCCTGGCAAGAATTACATTGATGATAGTGATGGAAGAGGTACTGACTGCATTAATTCATCCGAATATTCACAGCAGCATCAGGTTGCAATGCTCACTAAAGAATTGGCAGAGATGTTTCTGACAGAAATTGCAGACAGGTTTGACAGCATTAGATCAGCCACACAATATAAATTGGTAGCACCACTGGATTCCAGATATAAAGATGTGTTCATTCTCCTGGGTGCATAGATCATATCAAACATAATCTGTTGGATACACTTACAGTGGAGCAGCAAAGATAGCTTGAAGAAACAACAACAATGTGCATATTACACAAACTTCTGATCCTACTCCTCCTCCTCCTGTTCTGCTGACCTCGTGGTGCCAGTGCCAGGTGTCAGCAAGACATGTAATAAGACTTGAACAGTGATAATCCTGAGGCAACCAGTGATATTTGATGCTTTCTGATACAGAATGCTACCACTGCTTGGACATTTTGGAAGAAGATCTATACCTGTTACCAGAGTATCTGACACAGACTTTAACAACAAAGAAAACAGGACAGCAAGGAACCCTTGCACTCCTGTCCATTCTTATGAATGCACTTCTTTTGTTGTTTTCCATTAATTAGCATAGGCATTGACTGACAGAAAGAGTGATATAGCCAAATTCTGGGAAAGTAGAAAAGTCATTTAGCCTGCATTGGTTAGATTGACTTTGTTTTGTTTTTTTGGATGCCCTCCAACATCAGTCATTTCCGAAAGATGTTTAAGTATAACTGGGAATATTGTCTCAACACATCCTTGAAGACTACATCCTAAGAATCTTGAATTCTTATCCTTTCTCAAACTCAGTTTAACAGGGATCAGCGTTACCTAGTCAGTTGATTGGTCACATGTCCAACAAGTGATATATACTACTGTTCTCACACCTAAACTTCCTGGTGGCACATATTCCTGGACTCCTCCTAGAGATAATGACTCTGGCCCCACACTCCTATCTCACTACTACAAGTAGTAGCAATATAACTTCCTCTTCCAATAACCATACAACTTTCACAACATCTCCAACAAGATCTGTATGATCAGGTACATCACAGAGCAAACAGTGTCAATATCAATTAAATTAGACCCATCTCCTCATCCATCGTGACTGGGACAGTGACAGAATTAGTGAACTGTCTGGACATGCATAGGTGCACAGTTCACTAGTGTGACCATATATAGTCAGTAAATAACTGCTACAGGTTTAGCTGCCAGCAGTCAATGTCTGTGTTCAATCTACAATCAAATAGAAAAGAAAAAAAGAAAAATCAAACAAAACACAATGGGCAGGATTCGCAAAGCAGATGTGCTGGGTGCATCCAAGATGCACTGGCACATCATGTAAATGAGCAATGTCACAATTCACATAGGGTAGAGATGTTCCGGCACATCCCAGATGCACTGTACCACACAGGATGTGCTGCATGGCAAAAATAACGATATGCGGTGCATCTGGAGGGGGCATGTAGCTGTATATACAGCACATTGTCATTCACAAAGCAAAATGAATGCACAAACACAGTGTATTCACAGCACACCCACCAAATGTGCCATAAGGAGTTAAGTATAAAAGAAGTAGACTGTAAGTGAGAGCCCCCAGCAGGCAGACTGCAAGACAGCAGCAGCAGCAGCAGGCAAAACAGCAGCAGCAGAACACAGGCAACAGAGATGGATGGTGCACTGTTTCTGATGATGGGAATTATAATGAGGATGAAGAGATGGGCAAACCAACAATGTGGTGGCAGAAGACACAGTAGGTGGCCTGCGCCGAGGAGGTATCATGCCAGATTAATGTTTAAACAACTGACAAACAGACAAACATTCTGCAGATACCACCTGAACAGGGCAATTTTGAGTCAGCTATGTAAGCTGTGCCATGATGAAATGCAGGCCTCCACTGGAAGGGGGCATGCCATATCACTGGACACCAAGGTGACAACAGCAATGTGCCTGCTCACCACTGGAACCTTCCAGAGGCTAGCCGGAGACACCACTGGCATATCCCAGCTATCCACATTCTGTCTCCTCACACAGTTCCTCACTGCATAGCTCCCACATGCTTCAGAATTTATCTGATTCCCAACCACACAGTCAGAGAGGACAGAAGCTATGCAGCAGTTCCAAAGGGTGGCATGCATGCCAGGTATCATAGGTGCCATTGACTAAACCCATGTGGCAATCTGTGCACCACCTGATGAAGAGGTCATGCTGTACAAGAACCACAAAGGATTCTACTCCTTCAACTGCCAGGTGGTATGCAATGCCACAGAGCACATCAGCAATATCTGCACCACACACCCAGAGAGTACCCATGATATCTTTATATGGCACCAATCCACACTGTGCTGCCGGTTTCAGACAGGGGACATACCCAAAGTAGACCTAATGGGTGAGTGGAGCATGCATACATGCCCAAGAATGGGACACCATGGCACAACAAACAACGGGAGGCAGAGCCAGTGTGCATGGGCCCCAGCAGGGCCTGCACAGTGGGAGGTGCCCAGGTAGGACATTGGAGGTAGGCACACTGATGGGCCAGTGTGTGTGACATGGGGGACAGTGCAGCAGCACAGTGCAGCATGGGAGGCAAGGTGATGCACAACAGCAGGCAGATGTGGCAAAGTGGAATACAGCACATGCACCCTGACATGGGTGACCGCTGGCCAATGGAGGGCAGGCAATGCTGAATGGGACAGGTGTGGGCAGCTGTGGTAGTAAGCATAGGCAGGTACAGGGCAACTGATGGCAGCCAGGGCATGCAGGCATTTGTGAGTGCATGAATGCACCGACCCATTGTGGGGGAGGGAGATGCACTGGTGGGGTGGGCTAAAGGACAGGGGTGAACAGGCTGTAGCCATACCAGTGAGCCATGGTGGAGTGGTGCTGGAGGTGCTGTGGTTCACAATGCACATTTATGTGGGGTTGTGACAGACTGCTCTTGCTCCCCACAGGTGATGCAGCATACTCCCCCCAACCCAGACTCCTCGCACTCTTCCACTGACCTGGCACAGAGGCGGAGGAGTGCCACAACAAGGCACACATCGTTGCACATGCCATCATCGAGAGTGTCTTCGGCATGCTGAAGATGAGCCTTGGGAGCCTGGATAGGTTAGCTGGTGCTCTACAATATAGCCCTGAGAAGGCCTGTGGCATATTCCTGGCCTATTGTATGCTGCACAACATGGTCATTGATAGTGGAATAGCTGTCCAGGCTGAGGAGGGCAACAGTTTGGGGGAGGAGGAGGAAAAGGATGCAGCAGAACATGGGTCCCATGGTGGAGGTGGCGGACGACCACTGGCCTGCAGGAACCCACACCTTATCACCAGTGCCACAGGGACGCCATCATGGAAGAACAATTTGGGTACCACTGGTGAGTAACACAGGTGGGACAAACATGGCAGCCTCCCCACACACACACCCACATGCACACACACACACACACACACACACACACACCATACACCCACACACCCAGACACATACACCCACACCTACACACCCAAACACATCCATACACCCACACACTCACACCACTGGGAAGATTATGGCAACACAGCCATTGTGCAGTGCACCTGTGAGGCGTGACAATGATGCACAGACACATGAACAGCAGGACACACATGGCCGGGGGGGACATAGTGTCTGTGCTGGGGATGGCATGGATCAATGTACATCTGCTGGCACACATGCACAGAAGACACAGGGCTGCACTCATCATGCTCATGCCACACAGCACAACAACAGTGCCCCCAGCCATGCATGGTGCAACACATAGGTGACCCACACATATGTCATACTGGGGCAGGCACGTGCCTCCCACGACTCCCCAGGCACTGTCAGACTGGTATGTGGGCTACTATGGGTGCAGGTAACAGGAGCCATGGGGGCTGTGAGACCAGGTATCAGTGGGAGGCACCACAGCCACCACGGACATGTGAGCAGCCATGTCTATGCCTGGTGGTGGCTGTGTTAGTGCCACAGGTCACGGGGAGGTGTCCCTCACCCCCTGAAGGGATACTGCAGTGAGAACATGAAAGTGTGCTCACTGGTGTGATATTCCTGAGACCCAGGTGGGATCTGGGGGTGTTAGGGATGGTCATGTGTGGAGATGGCATCAGCAGCAATGGGTTCACTTGACTCTGTGACCTGAGTGTGTGAGGCACTCCTGGAGGCACGGATGGCAGCCCAGTGGCAACAGGTGCACTGTTTGCACTTGCCATCTTGGCAGCAAGTGCAATATGTTCCAAAGCAGCAGTCATGCCCACCTGTAGGAGGTGAGCCTCTACCAACATCTGGGGTGTGCCACACAGCCAACAACTCATGTTCCATCCTAATGCCCCTGAGCTCTGCCCTGAGGGATGCCTGCCCCTCCATGGTGTACAGCAGGAAGTGTGCATAGCCCTCAACCTCATCAGCAGGGGATTCAACATTGGGATTGTGCCGATGGGTAGGTGGGGTCCCAGCCTGCTGAGCTGCATCCAGCATAGGCAGATGCACCACATCAGGCCACATTATGGTTGGGGACTGGGCACTGGCAACCACTGTGCATCCAGAGATGCCAGCATAATGGTCCCCTGCCACCCACTGCTGCACCACAACACACTACTGAACAGTGCCGGTGGTCCCTGTCCCCACACCAGCACCAGAGACAGGGCTCCCAGCAACCACCACCGTGGGCAGTTGTGCAGGCCCATCAGGTGCACCTGGGGCCACAGGACCATCAACACCACATGGTGCCACCCGTGCATGCACCTGTGCCTCTGCCGGTCCATTGTTGGCCATGCTCACCCAGATCTGTGTGGCATCTGGATCATCATCATCATTGTACGCCCCCTGGATATCAGATGCCAGCACCAGCATGGTGTCCGCAATGTCCACCCTATCCTCTGGGTTGTCATCAAACAAACAGAGTACGCTGACCAGACATGATCAATTACGGTCTCCAGCAATTTCACTGGTTATGCAGGGGTTCAACAGCCCTGCAGCAGCTGGTGCTGCATCCGGGACTGCACTGGCATTCAAAGGGCCCTGCATGGCACCAGCCACAGCCCCAGTTGCAGCCCCGTGTAATGGCCCGGCCTTCTTCCCTGCCATGTCATTGTGTGGACCACCAGCCATGGCAGCACCATGAGGTGTGATGGAGCTGTAAGAGAGAGAGAGAGAGAGAGAGAGAGAGAGAGAAGGAAAATATGGTTACTGACATGTGTGACTGGTATGTTCAGACAGGCATTGTACAGGGGGACATGCACGTGTGCCATAGGTGCATCTGACATGCTATTCAGGGGACTGCTGGACGTGGGTCCACAGATGCAGCCATGCACTAGCTAATGCAGGTATGCACTGGAGCTTGTGCAGGTGGTCATGGACTTGTGTGTGACTGGCCCAACTTCCTGGACACCACTCGTGGGTATGTCATCCTAGATGACCACCCCCACCCAGGGTGGGCCACCCACCCCCAGGCTGCACTGGGGCAGCATGTCGTGTGTCTGCAGCACACTGTAGACAGATGGGGTTGAACTGTGACATGCTCAGTGCTCAAAAACACGTGGGTGCTTAGCGGTCCATGGTGGGGCTTGTCAGGGCACCCATGGCACCCACACATGGACCAGCACAGTGCTTGTAACACATATAGTTACACTGCTGCAATGGAGTGCCACCTATCTAGAAGCCCCCTTCCAGAACTCCCAGCACAGTTGTTCAGCTCATGCTGGCCACCAGCAACTCATCAATGTGTGTGAGGTGCACACCTGTCACGGTCCACCCCCTGTCCCACCCAGGGAGGCCTTGATGTTTGCCATCTTCTCCTTTCCCCAGCTCTTCTCATCATTGAAGTGCTTCCTGCACTTCTGTGGTGTTCTGTTATACTTTCCATGGGCATTCACATGCCTGGCCTCTACCCCCAACCCTCATCCCTCTGCTGGTGGCTGTCATCCCTGCCAGCCAGGATGTCCTGCCTTATGAGGTAGGCCTCTAGCTGTGCCCTGTCCTTGTCCCCTGTGAAATTGGGACTGCTCCGTTCCACAGCTCTGTCCTGTCTGGACATTGTGGTTCCTGTGTGTGACAATATGCAGGCCTTAGCACAGTAAAGGCAACTGTGGATGTGTGCTAGCACAGTGGCTGGCTGCTGCAGAGACACAGCATCCTGTAAGCATACCTCTCTGCCTCTTGCCTTGCATATCAGAGACAAGGCTTAGAACAATCAGGGACAAGTGGCCAATATCAGGGACACAGTTTTAGCATTGGTAATATTAGCTCAATAGTCCTGCCATATTGTTTGGCTTGGTGTGAAAGGTATTATCTGAAGGGGAACTAGTCTGTGCCACCAAAGTCTGTCATTCTGTTGTTCTTTGAATCCTTACTCTACTCCAACAGAAATCCAACTTGTAGAAGAAACACCGGAATTTTGTGAGGCAAACTCAGGGACATGCTTGAGGATCAGGGCCAGTTGAGAGATATGTCTGTATTCCCTCAAATCCCCACTGTCATATTGTTTATTTATTTATTTTATTTATTTATCAAGTCTAGGATTACAAATACCTTTGAGCCTTGGCTCTTTTACAAAGGTTCCATGTCAGAGAAATACAAATTATGGGGAACATCAAGACAGACATTACAACAATGTGGACATTGCAAACAGAGTACAGATTAATACAATTCAAGGGTAGCATTGTAACAAGGCAGCCAGCGGCATTTGTCAGAGAAAACAGACAACAGATAAGAAGTGCCAGAGTCATGGGGAGAAGGAATGTAGGAAGGTAGGGAGAGGGTGAAAAGTGCAGCATTGGGTATACCAAGATTTTAGGGTAGAATCCAGTGAAGGGGAGGGGGGCACTAGAGCAGGAAGAGAAGTGAAGAAACAAGGTTAAGTTGGGCAGTCACAGGAGCTGTTGGTAGTGAGATAGTCCCGGAGCCTAGTTTTAAACATACCAATTGTTGGGGCTATATTGTGCTAACAAGCTGTAAATGGTAGAATGTGAACAGACCTACCTTCAAGGATGCAATTCCTGTCAGTCACTGGAGGAGTTTGGAGGCACATTCAGGAGCATTTACAGCTCAGAGCATGCAAATGAGATTGGGACCATCTGTAATGAGATGCTAAACAGGTGAGATGCCCATTAATTTGGCAATGAGCTGATATGGGAGCATTGTCTGTGAATTGCATAATTGCCCCCAGCTCATCTCAATCAGCAATGCACAACTGATGCATTCAGCTCATCCCTCTACAGTGAATTCCTCGTGCATGTGAGGTTGAATTGGGGGCATTTCCTGAATGTGGTGCAAGTATCATTGCACATCCCCACGCAAGCACGATGCAGGTTCAGTGACATGCCAGGCATAGCTCTAACTGTCCAGCGGTTCCGACTGCTTGATCGATAATGGCAGCACATCCAGATCCCCATGTGCCATTGGTGCAGTGCTGCATGACTTGTTGAGTGTGTGTATTGCACTTCGGTGTGACATAGTGTCAATGTGCAGGTGAAGTGCACAGCGCAACACTGGCAGTGTGCACTGCCGCAGTGCACTATGAGTGGCATTGTTTGCCATTCACAATATGGTGAATACACATGGAATGCGCATGTGTGACCCAGTCGTGACCTCTGACTCTGGTCTCCCACCCATGTAGTGCAAAATGCGCATGCGCGGTGGCACACAATGCAAAGCAATTGCACATTTACATGCCACAACACTGTGATGCATGGTCCGGTACACGATGACCTATCACACGTGTGGCATGAATGGGCCATTGCACACCATCAGTCTGATCTGTGCACACCTGCTCAGGAGACACATATAAGAATCATGCCACATGTTCAGGCAGCAGGGCCCAGGGTCATGAATTGGGGAGAGGCTGAGCTGGTCAACCTTGTGGCACTGGTTATGCCTCTGGAGGGCCAGCTGTTTAGCACAGAGGATCTCACTGAGCCACACTCAACAGTGTGGGCTAGGGTGGCGGAGGGCCTGGTGCACAGGACAGGAGTGGAGCACAAAGGGGAGCAATGGAGGCACTGCTATGGGGATCTACAGAGCTGGGACCCAGACAGGCTCCAGAGCCTCCATGATTGGGCATGCAGGAGTGCAGTGCCATGCCCAGGTAAGTCACAACAACATGCAGCAACACAGGCAGGCAGTGGTTTGTGGACAGGTGGGAAGTGTGCATGAGTGCAATGCTCCCGACGATCACGTGATGAGCTGGGTCGAGTAAGATGTTTCCCGAGCAGCTCTGAGGCCCATAGCTTTATATAAAGTTTAATTTCCATCGGGATCAACTAGACCTACAAGAAGAAACCCCTCCGTGGTGTGTGACGTGTCAGAGAGCCAGAGCGGTGGTGTTTTAATAAGATAAAGGGAGACGAAATAGCTTAAATTTGCGGTAAGCGGTGAGTACCTACGAGCAGCACTAGGCCACGCTCTCAAGCAGAACTGGAACCCGAGATTGTGTAACCCGTTAGCAAGAAGATCCTCAGCTTCTAAAAGGCCAAAGCCCCAATCCCCAACCCCCAGTGAACAGGAGGAGGTGGAAGGAGAAGAAGGGGGGCTCAAAGCGAGGAATAGAGACATCCAAGAAGTTAAGCAATTATTGCAAGGGCTGGTAGTGGATTTTGCAGCAGTTAAGCCAGCGTTGCAATCACTAGCCCAGAGAATGGGAGATGCAGAGGCTCAGATAGCGTCACAGGAGAGGAAGTTATCAGTGGCAGAGCAGGAGCTTGGGATGGTCAAGAAGCAAGTTAAAAAACTGGAGGAGAGAATAGAGGACCAGGAGTCGAGGAGCCAACGGAACAACCTGATTTTAGCGGGGCTACCTGAGAGAGAAGAAAATTCAGACTGTATGCTTTTCATTCAGGATATGCTGCTTAAATTACTTGGCCCTACACCATATGGAGATGCCTATAATCTTGAGAGAGCCCACAGGGCTTTGAGAGAGGTACCATCGCCAGGGGCAAGACCCCGAGTTATCATCATGCGATTTCTCAACTACAAGGATAACATTTTTGTGTTAGCTGCGGCGAGTCAAAAGAAATCTTTGCAGTGGACTGGTGCCACCCTGTGGCTGTTTCAGGATCAAACACCCGCTGTAAGAGGAAAGCAGAAAGAATACGTGCAAATCAAAAAGAAGTTGTATATGGCTGGAATCAAGTTTCGGCTCCAATATCCGACGACATTGGTGGTTCGGCTCCAAAATGGGGAGAAACGATACTCCACGGCTAAAGATGCACTGGAAGGGCTGTGGATCTAAGTTCTGGAGATATTTAGAGCTCCAAGTTGATCTACTACAGATGTTTGGGAGAGAGACAAAGAATTTCCAGTTTGGGACTTTTTGAGCTGTTAATCTGTTAAATTTAAATTTAATTCTGTGGGACTGATCTCTTACTCAGTTAATGTGATAAAGGGGCAGTGTAAGGGGGGGAAAGAAGATTCTAAAGTGGGTGGAAGTGAGAGAGGGGGTAATCATAGGTATACAAAGTGAGATCAGGAAGTTGGCTAGTCATATGGAGGGGACTTGAGGATGAGTAGAGCGGCTAGGGAGAGAAGACTGAAAGGGCATCGGTTGTGACCTTTGCTTTGAAATATGTGGAAAGGAGCCAGGTTGGGGGATAATATAAGTGACAAGGGGAGAGGGTAATCCAGGAGTATAAGCAGCCTTGGCCGTGGGTAAGGGGGATATGGTAAACAGATCTGGTGGGTATTCATGGGGGGGGGGGCGGACTGATTCAACCCTTGGGCTATTGGGAGGATTTACCCTGAGGAATTTCCTGATCCCCTTTGCTTGGAGTTCTTGAAGACTGGCACGGTTCCCTTTTTTTTCTGTTTAGGGGAAAGATAAGGGGAGTATTGTGAGAATGGGGTAAAAGGAGGGCCAAGGATTATGACAGTATCTTTAGGGGAAATTCGACCACGGGTGGGTTTTGATATTAAGTTACAGGTGACCTCAAGTTGTTGTAAAGGTATAACAGGGTGGCACAAGAGCTAGTGGAGTGAGCTAAGTGAAGGGGGGGGCGGAGGTCAGATTTAAAGGGATAGACCTTGGAAGGGGCTGTAACTTAGGGAGATAATAGAGGGGGTAAAGGGTTTATACATGCGGTCTCCCAATAAATAGAGCGGGTGACAATAATGTTTTAAAATTTTGGACAGGTGGAAGAGGCTATTTGGGAATGGCTTATGAGGAGTTAAAGAGTAAAGGGGGGGAAGGCTAGGTATTTTGAGGGGTCTGGAGAGAGGGGAATATAGGTCACTCAGGGCTAGGGTGGTGTAACAGTGTTAAGTCATTTACAGAAAGATCCCAAAGAACTTGAGACCATGGAGGGCAGGGAGTAGTTTGGAAAAGAGCTCATCGATGACCGAGAGGTGGAAGGTGAGCGATCAGGGTCAGGAGTTGGGGAGGGTGGGTTTCTGGAAAGAGAGAATCCGTCAAGATAGAGATAAAGGGAGCAGGCCCCAGTAGGGCACTGAGGATCAATAGTCCCAATAGGATTTTTTGGTATGGCTCATGGCGTGTGTTAAACTAATTTCTTGGAACATTAAGGGACTTAGGGGTAGACGTAAAAGACTGATAATTATGAGACATCTGGACCAGTTGGGGGCCCATATTGTTGCTTTGCAAGAGATACATTTATTGACGGAGGAGCTGAATAGTCTCAAACGATTATGGGTGGGACAGGCTTTTGGGATAGGCAGGGAGAGGGCTTCAGGAGGGGTAGCAATTTTAATTAGGAAATCCTGTCCGTATAAGGTGGAACAGGTGGTTACAAGAACTGACGGTAGGGGGATTTATATTTTGGGTTTATTAAACGGTAGGGCCACCTTGGTAGCTTCCCTATATGGTCCGACTCCCCCCAATCCGGAATTTTTTGCCTCGATAGAGAGCTGGGTTTCTGGGGCATGCGCTCATTTTAGCAGGAGACTGGAATGCATATGGGGATAATTGGGAAGATAGGATTCCACCGGTGAAAGGGCCAATAACGAAAGCTCAAATTGCCCTGAATAAGCTGTTAGAAGCTACGACTTTAGTGGATCCAATACGGACGCATGCTGTTGGGGGCAGTAATATGACATTTTACTCGGCGGCGCACAAAACCCAATCTCGTATTGACTTCTTTTTAGTTAATAGGAAGGTACTTGCGAGTATTAAGGGGCTGGTGACAGAAGTCAGAATTCTTTCTGACCATTCCCCCTATTAAATTAACTTGGGAAGTGAAAACTGACCCATCTAGACCTTTTCGATGGAGGCTAAGTGACTCCTTATTGGCGGATTTGGAAACCAAAGATGAATTAGAAGGAGCTCTAATAGAAATTATACAGCAACAATTGCCCACACTGTCAAACAGGAAATTGATGTGGCTGACTTGCAAAGTGCTGTACGCAGGGGTAGCTCAGGAGCTGTCAGCCCAGAAAAATAGACTGAGGAAAGCAAAGGAGGATTTTATTTTAGGGGCCATTAGCTATTTGATACCAATGGAGGGGTCCACAGAAGAAATTGATGGGGAGCTCAGAAGCTCAAGATGTGAATTGGGAGATATTATTTACGGAAAGATAGACTTCTGGTTAGAAAAGATTAAAGCTAAATATCTTTTGAAAGGGGATGTCTCGGGGTGCCTAGTGGCAGCCGGAGTAAGGGAGTGGGAGGCACGCAGAATGGTGACAGCTATCCGCTCTGAGGGGAAGGTCGTAATAGACCCCCAGGAGCTAGCAGACACTTTTGCATCCTTGTTCCAGGACCTATACCAAATTGGGAATACGGTGGGGGAGAAAGAGATTAGGGCCTTTTTGGAAGGAGTACCCCTACCGGTGTTAGACCCCGGGTCGGCCAGGGATCTAGCAGCTCCTATAGATGTATCAGAGATTGCAGAGGTAGTCAAGTCTCTACCTGCGGACAAGACACCAGGGCCAGATGGCTTTATGGCAAAGTTTTACCAGACCCACTTACACACCATAAAGCCCCTACTTCAAGATTTTTTTAATGATAAAATGCGAGAAGGAGTGCCCCATTCCCCCCTTTACCAGGCCTATATCACTTTAATCCCCAAACCGGGCAAACCTAAAGAAGAAATAGGTAATTACAGATGCATAGCATTAATGAACCAGGACATTAAGATCCTAACAAAAATATTGGCTAATAGAATCTGGTGGATAGCATCTGCTTTAATTAGTTAGGAACAAGTGGGATTTATGCCAGGGAGGGGAGCTCATGACGCACTGAGGAAGCTCCATCATATTTTAAATCATGCAGTGGAGTCACAAATACCTTTAGCTTTAATATCTCTAGATGCAGAAGAGTCCTTGATAGGGTCTTCCATTCCTTCTTGTTTGCTACAATGGAGAGGATGGGCTTCCCAGAGGGTCTACTTAGAGGCATCAAAAATCTTTACGCTGCACCGATGGCTAGGGTTCTTTGTAATGGTTATATTTCACGGGAAGTACAATTAGAGAACGGAACCCATCAAGGGTGTCCACTTTCCCCGATATTATTCAATATTTATTTGGAGCCACTGCTGAGAGTTACTAATATGGATAGACAGGTTGAGGGAGTCGAGATAGGGGGAAGGGAGCTTAAGCTCTCAGTCTTTGCAGATGATATATTGCTGCATTTACGAGATCCGGTGGAGGGATTTGAGAGGACTAGAGAGTTAATTGGAAGATTTTCTAGAGTCACCAATTATAAACTGAATCTGACCAAAACTCAGATCCTTCCCTTGATGCCATACGTATATAAGGCTGATTTTGCTCAACTGCGAATCCAATGGATGTCAGACAAGCTTAGGTATTTAGGTATTTGGATTACAAGGAACTATGACAAAGGGGCTGAAACCAACTTGAAAGAGACGTTGTCAACTATCAAGGGTGATCTAATAAGATGGAATAAGCTACCTTTGAATTTTACGGCTAGGCTTGGGCTAATTAAAATGAACTTGTTGCCTAGGTTGTTATATCCGGTATACCTAGCTCCATACAGTATTCCTAAAAAGTGGTTTAGAATGATTAAGATATGAATTTCAGATTTCCTATGGGAGGGTAAACCCCCTAGGAAAAAATATAACGATCTGTGACTCCCCCCTTCACTGGGAGGGGTCAAGTTGCCAGATCTTCATTTGTATTATGTAGTAGGGCAGCTGGGCCTAATGGCTCGTTGGGGTAACAGTATGGAGGGAGCAGAATATATTCCGGACTGGTTATACTTAGAGTCTCAAGCAATGAGAGAAGGTGGGCTTTCTCCAGAAGTGCTTTTATATGCTAATAAGACCAATCACTTCAAGCAAAGGTTGAGAGGCCCAATTTTGAAAGTGGTTCAGGCCGGGCGCAGTGCGGCAGTATGCCTTTTTTTCATAGATTGCAACTATCACGGATGTTAGAGGGGGTTCTAAAGAGGACAGGGGGTCTCTCAGATTCTTCCTTTAAGTGGGATGATCTGAGGAGGATTGATTTGAAATCTAAACCGCTATCCCAAGTTTATAGAATATTATTGTTTCTGGAGAACAAGGGATGGGAGGGTCTCGGCACCCAACTAAGGATCTAGGTTCGAGCAGACTCGATAGACCGTAAGGCCTAATCTGCTGGCAAATAGTATGTTAGTATGTTATTGGAATATTTCGGTCCTGGCTCCCTCATTTCTGTGTCACATTGGGATGACAGGTTGGCTCCCCAGGGCATTGGCTGGGCTAGTGTATGGAAAAATAGCACATACATAGTGATACCTAAATACAGGAGTTTACATTTTTTGATTGCTTCTAATTTATATTTTACCCCTGTGAAACTATGCAACAGAGGCCTTAGGCGGACAGACCTGTGTTTCAGATGTGGACAGGAGAGAAAGAATTTATTCCATGTGCTGTGGAATTGTAGCAACATATCGCCCTTGTGGGGTGAAATTAAAAGAAGGATGGATCCAATGCTGGACTATTTGGATTTTATAATGCCGGGGATATGTGTTCTAGGGGATCTATCCCAAGTGGAGGGTGTTGCACAGAAATATCATGTATCTTTGATGGCGGCGATTGTTAAATCATATGTGGTCCAGCACTGGAAAGATGATCAGCTGTGTAAGTATAAGCATTGGGTGGGAGATTTTATTGGAGCCCTATCCAGGATCAAAAGACATCTACAGTTAGAGGGGAGGAAGGGGCTATACGCTAAAAGATGGGTGGTGTTGGAGGCAATATACTCCAAATAATGGGGCCCGTGGTTGGCACAGGTCTGTCTGCCAGGCTGCACTTAGCTAAAGATTGGAACTAGACTGGGTACAGATAGGTAGTATCCATAGGGAAATGATGGGATGGGACAGGATGGGTTGGCATGAGGAATGGTAAGGTTTTGGGACGTGCTTAGTAGCGGAAAGTGGGGTCTGCCAGGAAGCTGGGTGGTTGGGGATTCTCTCTCTTTCCGGTGGGGGGGGTGCGCAGAGAGGTATTACCTCCTGAACAGGTCTTAATTTAGTATAAACTTGGCCCTAGGAGCATCTGTTTGGCTATATGGGATTTTTTTCGGGAACAAGGGGAGATGGTTGGTATGGTAAATGGCGGGATGTCTTGGCAGGGGAGGGCTGTATAGTATAAGCTCAGTTTAGATAGGAGGGGGATACTTCTCTGTGCATGTAAATAGTTATTGTGTAAATAGTTTACACAGTCAGTTTTGGACTGTGTACCCTGGGATTCCAGGATTGTTTGCTTGTTGTCCTGTCTTTTTGGTGGAAAATAAATAAAGATGTGCTTTAAAAAAAAAAATGAGTGCAATGCTCCCCACCACACACACACACACATGGCACACCGTGCCCCTGCGGCATGTGGGGTGCGAACATGGTGAGCATGCATAGCCATGTGCAGCTTTGTTCAAGATTGGGGGGTGCATGGGCACTGTGGCAGCTGCATTGTGGTACAACTGTTGTCATGGCACACATCCATCTGTACACAACCATAATGAAGATGGGCTGGGGTGCTGTGTGTTACTGCACATTGACCAGGGTGCCTTCATTGGGGCACAGTGGGGGTGGGTCCATCACTGCATGCTGGCACAAGTGTTGTTGCTGTGGGACATGGTGGGGTACACGCACCTACCATCACCTCACAGTGCTCTTTGCTTGTGTTTCCCTTGCAGGAATGCACACAGGCAGAGGGCCACGGCGGTGGTGGAAGACAGGCTTGTTGGGGCCAGAGGTGGTGGCCAGTGACCAGGTCATGCGGGTGCAGGTGTGTATCCTCTGTGTGTTCATGGGGGGGTGCCCACTACAGGCCATTGTCGGACACATGTGCATGTCCATGTGATGCACGTTGAGCACATGTATGGGGTGTGGCCATGGCAGCGTGTGCTTCGGCCACAGTGCACATGGCTCCTGTGTGTCCGTCCACCTAGTGTATCTGCTGCAGACCATGGGCACACTGTGGTGCTCCATTGGTGTTCGGTTGGAACCTGCACACTTGTGCAGGCAGCTGGCATCTGCACATCCTGTGTGGGACATGGCTGTGTGCCCATCTGTGCCTACCTCTACATGCACATGTGGGTCTTGTGCTATCTGAGTACCATTGCATGGTCACAGTGTGGCACTGTGTGCCAGCCTGTTTCTGGTGTGTGGTGTGCCTGGCGGGCTGTCAGCCATTGCTGTGGTGACTGCCTCCTACACACTTTCGTGGTGGTCAGGGGGGTTGGGACCATGGCACTTAGTACTTGTTGTTTCTGTCCCCCACTGTAGGTCCACGAAGATTACAGCCAGATGAGCCAGGGCAGTGGAGGAGAAGACTCTTTGGGCTGCTGGCAGGGTTGCAGCTCCATAGGGCACTCAAGAGGACTATTGAGCCAATCTACAGGCAGCAGGGGTAGCTCCTACAGGCCATTACATTGCTTGTCTGGGTGCTGAGTACCAGGGGATGAGGGTTGGCCACCATGCTGCGGCCCATCCAGCATGCTAGGACACTGGGATACCTGTACATAGCCCCTTTGTTGCTTTACCACCTGCTCTCAATGCCATTCCCCATTGTCTGTTGCTGTCCCTTGTTCCCCCAGGTTCTATGTCATAAGGGCGATTGCCGGAAGGCAATCATCCTTATGGTGAGTGTACATTACCGAAATTCAGTTTTGGCGATGTGCAACTCCAGTGCCAGTGAAAGTGGTGTAAAATCCGGTGAGATTTTACTTTTATGCAGGGGGCTGAGCCCCCCACACCCCCCATGGGGGGGCTTCATTCCCCATACCTCACTACTATAGAGTCTCAACTCCAGGGTGCTGCATGTCAGGGGGAGCATCTGTGTAAAAATTAATTAAATCCCTGTCTCAGGCCAGGCGCAACAAAATATGCCAGTGCCCGGACCCTGCATCCCCACCACCCCAGGCCAGCACACAGCCCACCATGCTATGGAGCCAGTTCAGCGGTAGTCCATGGCACCACCTTTCACAAACCCTGCCGCCCCTCACTCGGTGCACTCACCCCCTTCCCCGTGCATGTATACATATAGTGACATCCTGTCAACTTTCATGATTCCTTCCCATCTGGTCATCCTCCCCATGCCCTCGCCGTTGGGGCAGTTGCCATAAATTGGTCACCATTTTGGTAGGCGCCATCTTGCAGCTAGCCCAACTCACAGGATACTATTCCCACACCACCGTACCATCACCTTCCTATATACTGTTTGATACCCACACCTCACTTTCTCTTTTCATACTGTTGTTTGATATTGTACATAGTTTCATGCGTTACCTTTCATATTTTACCAAAGAGTTTTATATTACTAATGGTATCTGTGGTCATTCATTGTACCTTGTGCATGTGCTCTGCTGTGCTTGCTGGTTTTCACGGTACCTTTATTCCCATTCACATGTGTGTACCTGAGGTACTGTGCATCCATGCACCCTGTCCATCTTTTATGGCCGCTTCAGTGTACACCCTCCTTGTTGCTTCCGGGCTGTTGGTGGGCATTTCACCATGCTGTCTTTCACAGTTCCCCTATTCTGTGTGTGGTGCATGCTGGTTGCTTCTGTTGTACCAGTTCCTTGTTGTTGTGCCACTCTTCTTGTGGTCCGTATTCCCTATGGGTATGTTCCACCTCTGTAGGACATGGCCTTTGGCCTGTCTGCCGTTGTGCCTGTCCACTGGAGTGCTCCTGTGTGGCAGCTCCATCGTTCACCCTGCTGTGTTCCTGTGCACCAGAATGTGTATGGCACCCTCTGCCATGCTGCACAGTGCACCTCTACTGCTGTGGCCCACCTTACCTCTCACCCTCGTGCATGGCATCTGTGCCTGTTTGGCCCCTGTGTGGTGTGTCTCTGGAGCTTACAAGTGTCATTGTGTGTGCTCTGCCTGTGCACTTCTTCTGCTTTGGCCACTTTCTGGCCCTTTGGCACTCTGGCCAGTCCCTGCCAGTCTGTTCCCCTGCATCCTTTGTGCCACAGCAGTCTCCCCCTGTTGCTCCTCTGTCCCTTGCTTACTTGCTCCTTATCAGTGTTGTGTAGTCCATGGTGCTTCTGTGTATCCTGCTTGCACTGGAGCATCTCAGGTGGTGCCATGCCATTTCAGTGGTATTCACAGTAGGGATGTGCACAGTGCATCTTGCGGTGCATCCTTCTGTGAATCCCACTGTTTGGGGATGGTACATCTCATTTTCACCCAGCACATCTGCTTTGTGAATTCTGCCCAATATTCATCCATGATGAAAAATATTGTGAAGGGCCATGTATTGACACTACATTTCATGTATTTTCATGTACTTTTATTTGCTTTTTTATTGAATAACCTTGTTTGGATGTGTTATTATTATTATTATATAATCTGAAAAAAATAATTGGTCCAGAGAGAAAGAATATATTAATTGGCATGGGGGTAAAGCAGATACCACAGAGGGTATATGCCTTGAAGCTAGCAATAAACAATAATTACTATTGTAGCTCAAACTAGGCCATGGCAGTTTTAGTGGGTTTTGCATACTTTGTCAGAACACCACAAACAGTAATTCAAAGCCAAGGCCCCTACATTTCTGCGGCACAGTGGGATCAAGTTCTGCAGCTAGATTACCATTTGCCACAGAAATTCTGCAGTGGTGGTTTGTAATTTCTGCAGAAGTTCTGCGGCACTAATGAACTGTCACATCACAGTGTCAGCTTGTCATTCTGACTTCGTATCTATGGTAATGGTTATAGCAATCAGGATGGGGGGAAAGCACAGTAGCACTAGATCAAAAATAATAGACTTATAGAAATAATTTTATGCCTAAGAAAGCAAAAACATATTATCTATCCCTTAAGGTCCTAGTCTATTGCATAAATAAAATACGGAGAAGGGAACGTATGTGATAAATAAGGTATCTCTATACTCATGCAATCTATACCACTCACTAGGTCCCCACTGTGTATCACTTTATATTTATATGTGCTGTCTACACTACTCATGAGTAGGGATGTAAGTTTGTCATGGCAGTCATACATGTCATTGATTCCATGACGCTTGATCTTTATTCAGGACTTCCATGACTTGCACTAGTGTCATCAGAATGTTGCAATGATGACAGTGCCACTAATGATTTCATGAACAAACAATGAGTCATTAAAACCTCATCCATGACAAACTTACATCCCTACTCATGAGGTCCACCCTGTGTATCACGTTTACATCTATATGCAATATATAACATAATACAAATATGTGTGTGTATATATGTATGCATGTACCTATATATATATCATATATATATATATATATATATATATATATATATATATATATATATAAAATAGAGACAACATCCATATCCAAATCCAGTGTTCTGATTGTATAAAACACATCACATGGCCATGCGTATATCAGAGCGCGACTGCACACCTGCACTTTTACCCCCCCAAAAAACAATTTTACCATTTTATAAGACAGGTAACCCACTCTAGAATGTGTGGTCATGCTCTGATATATGCACACCTTGGGTGGTTGACACACTTGGCCTGCGGCCTCATGAGTACAATGCACACCAAGGCGTGCGTATATCAGAGAGTGACCGCACACTAAGTGGGTTATCTATATATATAAAAATCTTTGTTAATGCATCATTTAGGGTTCAAACACAAAAGTAAGAAATGAAACTTTGGGTTGACCCTCACTTGACCTGCCCATCATCTCGAGATTGACAGATGATGGGTTGTTCCCTTGGAGTTGTGAGGCCTAAATCTCACCCCATTCCATGTGTAATCATATCCACAAGCCACAGAAAAGTAGAACGGGGTGAGATGTAAGCCTCACAACTCAAAGGACACACTCCATCAGCTGTCAATCTTGGGATGATGGGCAGGTCCAGGGGGGGAGGGGTCAACCATAAAAGTTTCATTTCCTTACTTTTTGTGTTTTCACCCTAAATGATGCATTAGCAACGTTTTTTCCATAGAATTACCTTACTTTTTGAGAAAGAATATAAAAGTACAAAGTCACAGAAGTTGGTGGGAGAACGGGCCCTCTGGGCCCCGGACTCCCACCAACTTCCAAATTCATTAAAAGTGAAAAGTCACAAAAGTTGGTGGGAGAGAGGGGCCCCTTGGGCTCCTCACTCCCACCAACTTATACATTTCTGTGAACGATAAGACTACAAGTACTGAATATCATATGTATTGCTAGGTGCACATATGAGTGGGAGTATGGGGCCCGAAAGCTCCCACCATTGAAAGAAAGCAAAGTGTCAGTCATCAGAGTAGCATAATTCAACACCTGTTTACATGTCAGACATGTAATCACTGAAAATTACCTCCATGGCAGTAACGCTTGGCACCCTATAAATGTGAACCCAGTACCACAATACAAAATGGCTCATGCCAAACATACAGTGTGTCATGCAATATGACCACAGCAAATTAATTATACATATATACATAGATACATAGACAGTGTCGGCAGATAAGGGTGTATGGGCCATCCAGTCTGCCCATTTAAGCTTGTAAGTTTACTTTATGTTTTCCTAGAAGTCTGTTGCCCCTTAACCCTGACCTTCAGAATTCCTTTAAGTCTATCCCATGCATTCTTAAATCCCGTGATTGTTTCAGCCCCCACCACTTCCTCTGGCAGGGTGTTCCACTTGTCCACCACCCATTCTGTGAAGAAATTCTTCCTCATGTTTCTCTGAATTGTCCTCCCTCCAACTTCATCCCATGTCCTCTAGTCCTGGAACATCTTTTTCACTTAAAAATAGTGTATTCCTGTACCCTGTTCCTCCCTTTAAGATACCTGTATGTCTCTATCATATCCCCTCTCTCCCGCCTCTCCAGGGAGTACATATTCAATTCCTTCAACCTGTCCTTATAGGACTTGTGATGCAATCCATGTACCATCTTTGTTGCCCTCCTCTGAACCTTCTCTACCCTGTCTATGTCCTTCCATAAGTAAGGTCTCCAGAACTGTACACTGTACTCCAGGTGGAGCCTCACTAGTGTCTTGTATAGTGGAATTATGCCTCCCTTTTCCTGCTGGTGATGCCCCTGCCTATGCATCCCAGCATCCTATTTGTTTTATCTGCTGCCTTGTCACACTGTTTCCCTACCTTGAGGTCATCAGAGATAATAACCCCAAGATCCCTTTCCTGCTTGGTACATGCTATATCCTCACCCCCCAACTGATATATTGTGCCAGGGTTTTTTTGCTCCATATGCATTATCTTGCACTTCTTTGCATTGAATTGCAACTGCCAAACCCCTGATCATTCTTCAAGTTTCTGCAGGTCCCTTCTCATTCTGTCTACACCCTCTGGTGTGTTTACTCTGTTACAGAGCTTTATGTCATCAGCAAACAGGGAAATTCTGCCTTCTAGGTCCTTTGCAATATCACTGATGAAGATGTTGAATAGGACCAGTCCCAGCACTGATCCCT
Organism: Neoceratodus forsteri; assembly: GCA_016271365.2. Classification (NCBI taxonomy): domain Eukaryota; kingdom Metazoa; phylum Chordata; order Ceratodontiformes; family Ceratodontidae; genus Neoceratodus; species Neoceratodus forsteri. The sequence goes on from CM057452.1 coordinate 1,281,683,678, forward strand.
GTGGTACCCCACTGGTCATTCTTCCCTCTGTGGAGTGACAGCCATTTACCACCACCCTCTGTGTCCTGCCGCCCAGGCAGTTATGTACCCACTGCACTACTGTCCTACCCACACCCATAATCCCCAGTTTGTGTAATACTCTTCTATGTGGCACAGTGTCAAAGGCCTTGCTGAAGTCCAGATAGGCCATGTTCACTGCCCTTCCCTGATCCACCTTCCTAGTCACCCAGTCAAAAAATTCAATGAGGCTGGTCTGACATGATCTCCCCCTGGTGAAACCTTGCTGCCTTGGGTCTCGTAGTCCATTGACAACCAGATGTTCCACCAATCTCTCCTTCAGTAGTGTTTCCATGATCTTCCCCACTACCAAGGTGAGGTTGACTGGTCTGTAGTTCCCCACTTCCCCTTTGTTCCAACTTTTATATAAGGGGACTACATCTACTGTCCTCCAGTCTTTGGGTACCTCCCCTGTTTCCAGTGATTGGCTAAACAGGATTGCCAGAGGTTCAGCCACCACCTCTCTTAGTTCTTTAAGGATCCTGGGGTGTACTCCATCTGGCCCCATTGCTTTATCAACTCATGTTACTTCCAGTTCCTTCAGGACCCTTTCTCATGCAAAGGGACTTGTGTCCATTTTTGCACCATTCCCACCCCTTGTACTCCCTTCAGACTCATTACCCTCCTCTTCCTCAGTAAAGACTGAGCAGAAATACCTGTTCAATATGTCAGCTTTACTGTTGTCATTTTCCACGTGGCCCCCATCCTCCCCCTTCAGTCTCACTGTCACTCCCTTTGCCTTTCTTTTTTCACTTACGTACCTGTAAAAGGTTTTGTCCCCTCTACCCATTGATTTTGCAATGTGCTCTTCTGTCTGAACTTTGGCTTCCCTTACTGACCTCCCTACCTCCCTTTTCTTCTCCTGGTACTTCTCCCTATTCCCTTCTGCCTGTGTATTTTTGTATTGCCTGAACGCAATCTTTTTGGCTTCAAAGAATCTCACGATCAAAGAATTTGTAGGCTCACTATCAAAGATCATTAGTGAGTCGCGATCAAAGCATAAAAATGTGTGAAACTCTATATTTTGACCATTTTGAACAAACCCAAAGGCATGGCTTGAAAGAGTGATGCCCCTGAGCAGAACCCATTCAAGTTTTACTTCAGGAGCCACTCCTGAGCCGAGATATTTGAGTTTTTACGAATGTAACCCTAAAACAAGATGGCGGCCATCACGATCAAAGAATTCTCATGGTCAAAGAGTCTTTGACCACAAGGCTGCAAATTCTTTGAACATAAGGAGGGACCAGATGTCCAAAATCCCATTCTTTGTTTGCAAACCAACCATATAAATTTTCCCATTGACTTACAATTGGAACTTAAAACTGCAATAACTTTTGAATGGATTAATATTTTTTCACCAAATGAAAAGCAGCATGTTCATTGACCAAAGCTCTTTCAGATGAGCCAACTCACAGAGTGGCACACCATATGATGGCCACACAGCACCACAGACAAAATCCCCAAAACTGCCCTCATAACTGGCAAAAAGTGCATTTTTCAGCATTTTGGTATGCAAAGACTATAAGTTCAACTGAAGCAAAATCTGGCAGATCAAGTGATCTACCATGCTCCGCCACACAGTCCAAATTTCATGAAAATCAGTTGAATGGGTTCAAAGTTATTAATGTGCAAAATTTTGAGTTTAAGATAGAAATGGCTTTATAACCAGGGGCGTGAACGTGCCCCTATAATATATATTTATATATAGTGAAAGATAGGTACCTACTAGTGAAAGAAAGATACTGTATATGTGTGTGTGTGTGTGTGTGTGTGTGTATATATATATATATATATATATATATATATATATTATTTTATGAATTTGTAGCCTCATTCACAGAGGTCCCTTTGGAAATGAAATAAACAGACTAGAAGAGATACTGTATAATTAATTTTTCATGCCAACCTGCTTCCCCTGACACACTACGTAACACCGTCCATCATGCCATGACATGCATGTAAACCAATTGTGAGATAAAGCTCTCCAGCCCATCAGAATGTGATCCTCACGTGACAGAACACTGCAACATACCTTCCCAGGCTCAGAGCAGTGATGTGTTCCCCCAATCCTTGTGCTGCCCAGGCAACTCCCAGAGCTCATCTCTGAACTTGATTTGCCAGCAAGAGAACACAACATGCTACCCTCTGACCCAACAGCTGGCCTAGACACAACATTTCTCCATAACTTTTAGGTGATTCTATCAACCAGTGACAATATGTAATCAATAACCCTTGGCAAAATGTGTACAGTGCAATTATTTATTTAACAGATCTATTCTTTCAGGAGGTTTACACATTATTATATTCCACTTTTCTAGGCATAATTACTTTATTTTTAATAAAAATGACAGGTTAATTCATTTTACCAGTTATTCATTTCAGATGGCATTTCTGTACCTTAAAGACAAAAATAAGTATGTACAAAGTAAGGTATGAACTTAACAGGTCTATGCTATCATCAAGGTTTTGTTTAAGTTGGCACTAGTGTATTAACGTAAGACTGAAAATTTTATTAAGCTGTAGTGCAGGCTGAGCAAATATCACAGTGCCTGATGTGCTGTGCCACCAGCTCAAGCAGTGGGAGCTGTGGTAGATAAGTGACTATTCATTTCTGTGGCAGAATGCAGTCATTTCATTAGCTAATGTACTATGTGATAGCACTGGTAACATAACATGCTGAGCATAGAGTAGGTTTTGGATATAAAAAGAGGGGAAGGGAATCAGATTCTATGGATAAATGGAAACATTAATAAAGATCATGAAGAATAGTGAATTCTGTGGCACTGCAGAAGTTCTGTGCAAAATTCTTTTGCTGCAGAATTCTAGGGGCCTTGTCCAAAGCTGATGCTGACCAACAGCACCTACCACAAGAAAGCTACAATAATAAGTGGTCTTTGCTGTCCTCAATGCTTTTTCCACTCCCCTATCTGAAGTCTGCTTTACCTCATGTCAGTTATTGCATTGGGAGCTAAAGTGTTTCAGCTGAATTCTCACTACAGTACCAAATCTGTGGGGCCAATTCAAAACCAACACAAACTGGAACAATGCTTGGACTGGCTGTTAGCAGGGCAACATTTATATTTACAGGTTATGAATGGACTGAGCCATATCCTAAAGTATTAAGAACTGCTAGCCTGCTTTGTTGAAAAAAAGGTTTTAATTGTGTTTCTCAAGTGCATAACTTTGAATACATAAGTCTAAAGAGATACTGTATGTAGAGCTGCAGTAAGCTTGGGAAAAGAAATAAAGGAGTAAAAATAAGAAATAATGGACTGGGCAGAGAAAAGGGCTAGTGAAAAAGAGCAGTCTCCTTTTTGGGGGGGTGGGCAACTTTTTTAAATCTTTGTTTAGAAAATGTAAACTAATTTAAATACGCAGTGTAGAGACAGTAATTCAACTGAGCTGTAAAACTCTTTGAAGAACTGCTGACACCTCAAAGAAAACTTTGAAAAATATAATAATTAGGTACAATTCCACTTTCATTCTGTATATATGCTATAGGGATCTCATCCCAGTTATTTATTACTGAGGAAATCTGCATGAATACATGATCTTTGCCCCTTACAGTTCATCTGTCTGAATAGCTTATCCCTACTTCAGGTCATAATCCTGTGTTCTGACATCACAATATGTTGCCATGGAAGTAACTGTGATGTCATAAGCAGTGTGTTATGACTTCAGGTAGGTAGAAAGCAACAAGAACAGATAAACTTTTCAGGAGCAAATATCCTGTTTTCATGCAAATGACCTCAGTAAAAAATAATGGGCAGGAGATATACTGAACTGATGTGAAATACAAGCTGAACAGTGTCTAAATATTATGTTGTGTTAAAGTTCTCCTGAAGGTGTCAGCTGCTCTTTAAATGTTCTTTTGTACCTGATGAGGCATGTTAACAAAGAAGATTAGTGAAATCAATGAACCTTTTCATTAAGGCTCCAAACTGGAATTTAAATTGATTTGTTTGCATCATTGGAGTGTGCATTATTCTGAAATATTCTCAATTACCTTGAAAGAAAACTAAAATATGCCAAATGCCTGGGAAAAGCATTATTCACTTTTTTGTCAGTATGTTGCTTCTTTAAGGTGGTGGTACAACTTTGGCAGGAATATAAGCCTGCTTTAAACATATTTGACCACTGAAGGGCCTTCTAACATGAGAGTAATCATATTTGTAGCTGGATAACTTTCCAAAGTACAAGCACATTTCACTTTTGCATTATATAAACAATGATATATGTGATCGCTATTGCAGCAAATGTCAGAGGAAGTACAAGACTAACATGGGAATGGGCTGTCATGTTGCTGTAATGCATCACAAATGTATCAAGCACAGCAGTCTTTGTTGGAAGAGCTGATGATGTGTTTTTAATTCAAAGGCACAATATCAGTGCTGTGAATGCGTTCTGAAAAACAGAATGCTACTGTTAAATTTACTGTCCGTAGGGGTTAAAAGTCTTTTCATTTGCTCATTAGTGCCATCACTATTCCCAAGATAATGATCCATCCTGTCAAGCATGTAAGATTGGCTTCACGTAGCTGATGTGAATTGACATGTAGCAATTAAGTGAAACAATTTGAAAATGCAGAGCACTGGAAAATAACAGACCCACAAATTTGCTCTGACTTGCTTCTTAAAATAGGAATCTGTTAAGTGTGCAGAAAGCATTTAAAATTATTGTGGAAAAAAATTATGTGTAGTCTCTGAATTAGTTGTATTCATGGTAATGGGAACTGGGGGTCCACCTGGAGGAACACAGGCCTATACCTACAGGATGGTCTGCATCCATCCAGAAAGGGAACCAGCATCCTAGGTGATAGGTTGGCAAGCGCTTAAACTAGTCAAGGGGAGAAGCACTGAAAAGGAGCAGGGAAATCCCAGCTCCTTCCAACAAAACAGTGTGGTTAGCGAGGTAAACACCAAAGTAGAGAAGTCAATAGGGAGCAGGATAGGGGTAAATGGAGTAAAAGGCAAAGGCTATAAGGACAGGTATGAGGATAAAAGGGGTAAGGCCATCACAAAAAGAGGGTGATGAGTACCAGTGCCCCTAGTCTGAGTGAGAAGCTCCCTGAACTAGAGACCTTGATAGAAGAGGGTTGCCTGGATATCATGGCAGTCACAGAAACATGGTACATAGAGAACCATGACTGGAATGTCAACATACCAGGGTACACAATCTACAGGAGGGACAGGGAGGGTAAAAGAGGAGGAGAAGAAGCTCTCTATGTAAGGGAAGGTGGGAAAGCAATGGAACTAAAGGGTAAACAGTGAGGAGAGGAGGCACTGTGGGTCACCCCGGAGACAGGAAATGGCACCACAATCCGCATGGGTTTGTATGCAGACCCCATCTCAGGGGGAGGAAATATACAAAGAAATGATCAAAAGCACCCTTAGAATGTCAGAAAAAGGGGAGATTTTGTTCATGGGGGATCTGAATATACCAGATGTTAACTGGAGTACCTTTGCTGTAGCCACATCCCAGAGCAGGGTTATTCCTGATGCCCTACAGGGGACATGACTCAGACAGCTAGTGCTGGAACCCACTTGGGAGGGAGCAATCTTAGATCTGGTACTCTCATACGGGGTAAGCGAGAGGATCTCAGATTTTGAAGTGGGTAGTCATCTGGGAACAAGCAACCACCAAACAGTTTGGTTAACGATAAACACAGCCATAAAGTCAAGCCATACAAAAGTGAGGATATTGGACTTTAGGATGGCTAACTTTGGAAAAATGGGAGAGTGCCTCAAAAAAGCACTAGCAAATGGGCAAGAAGGTGGGGTAGAGGAACAATGGGGAAAAATCAAAACTGCCATCACAGAGGCAACAAGCCTTTGTGTGAAGCAAATAAACAAAACTAAATGAAGGAAAAAACACTATGGGTCTCAAAAGAGGTGGTGGTGAAGGTTAGGGAGAAAAAGATAGCATTCAGGATGTATAAGGAAACACAGAGGGAGCAGGACAAAGAACAGTGCCAGTTAAAGCAGAAGGAAGCAGGGAAGGCAATCAAACAGCAAAGGCCCAAACTGAGGAAAATATATCCAACTCAGTTAAGAAGGGGGATAAAACCTTTATTAGATACATTAGGGAGCAAAGAAAGACCAAGGGAGGGATAGTGAAGGTAAATAAAGGGAAGAGGGGCAAAGGGTGACAGTGAAAAAGCAGATATACTAAACTAATGCATCTGCTTAGTATTTGCAAAAGAAGAGGAGGGTGAGGTACCTAAACCACACAAAAGAAATAATCTGGATAGAGGGGTCAATACCAGTCCATTCACAGAAGAAAGGGTCCTGAAAGAACTCCTTAAACTGAAGGTGGACAAAGAAATTGAGCCTGATGAGATTCACCCCAGAATTCTAAAAGAACTAAGGGTAGAACCAGTGACACCACTGACTTCCCTTTTTAACAGATCATGGGATGATGGTGTGGTACCTGAGGACTGGAGGAGGGCAGATGTGATTCCTGTTCACAAAAGTGGGTGCAAGACAGAGGCAGGAAACTACAGACCTGTTAGTTTGACTTTAGTGGTAGGGAAAATGATTTAATCAATTCTCAAAGCAAGAATTGCTGAATACCTAGAGGCAGCAGGGCACAGGACCCAAGGTAGCCTGGATTCACAGTGGGACGTTCATGTCAGACAAATGTAATAGATTTCTTTGACTGGGTGACCAAAGTAGTAGATCAGGGAGGGGCTGTGTACATGGCCTACCTAGACTTTAGCAAGGTATTTGACACAGTCCCACACAAAAGATTAATAAACAAGTTTGCAAGCCTGGGAGTAGGTCCCAGGGTGGCAGCCTGGGTAAAAAATTGGCTAGACAACAGGACGCAGAAGGTAATAGTAAATGGAGTCCACTCAGAAGAAAGGGGGATTACTAGTGGGGTACTGCAGGGTTCAGTACTGGGACCAGTACTCTTTAATATCTTTATAAGTGACATTGCGGAGGGACTGGAAGGTAAAGGTTGTACCCCCCCTGACAGTGACACCAATACAGTGATCTACATCACTGCCAACAAAATCGACAGTTCATTGACAGGTTGTTGTATTGGTGCATCAGAGACAGGTGCAGACTGTCTCCCAGTTCTGCACCCCCTCCCCGAACCAACTCAGACTTGGACTTGATTATAATTAGAATAGGGGTGCAGGGGCAGAGCCCCATGCAAGGGGAGTTTGAGGATGAAGCCCCTCAATAGAAAAATGGACCCTGAGTCCATTGGGATTGGTGTCAACCACAACTTGCAGTTAACAAAAATTCTGTCGCTGTGATGCCAGTCGATGAAATTGTTGTCCAGCCAGCATTGTAGAGCTAAGGAAAACTATACCTCTTTGCAGATGACAAAAAGATCTGCAACAGGGTGGATACACATGGAGGTGGAAAGGATAAGAAAGGACTTGGCAAGGTTGGAGGAAAGGACAAAAGTATTGCAGCTTAGATTCAATGCAAAGAAGTGAAATGTAATGCACCTGGTAAACAAAAACCCAGGGAGAGAGTAGACAATGGGGGGGGGAGGTGCTAACAACAAACAAAAATGAAAAGGAACTTGGGGGTAGTCATATCAAATGACCTAAAAGTAGGCATGCAATGTGAGAATGCAGTAAGTAGGGCTGAAAGGATACTGGGATGCATAGGGAGAGGCATGACCAGCAGAAAACAGGAAGTTGCTATCCCTCTGTACATACAGTTGGTGAGACCCCATCTGTAGCACTGCATGCAATTCTGGAGACCCCATCTCTGCTAGGACATGGACAGGACAGAGACAGTCCAGAGGAGGGCAACTAAAATGGTGCAGGATCTGCACCCGAAGCCATACAGAGAGAAAGTAAAGGAGTTTGATATGTATACCCTTAAGGAAAGAAGGGAGGGGGGGACATGATAGAAACTTTCAAGTACCTCAAGGGAATCAACAAAGGCCAAGAGGGTAGCATCTTTGAGAAAAAGAGATGTGTAAGAACAAGGGGCACAATCTGAAGATGGGGGGCACGCTTAGGGCAACATGAGGAGGTATTATTTAATGGAGAGGGTGGTGGATGCATGAATGGCCTTCCTGATTAGGTTGTAGGATCAAAACAGTGGGGGAATTCAAGAATGCATGGGACAGACATAAGGCAATCCTAGTGGGGGGGGGAGAAGAGGAAGTAGGCTGTTGGTTAACTAGGATCTGCAGCTTATCCGAAAGGTAGGGAAACGGGCAGACTGATTGGGTCAGACGGTCCTTATCTGCCATCAAAGTCAATGTTTCTGTGTTTCTATGTAATACTAAAACTTTTTTTTGCTTGTTTGTTATTGATGTTATTGGTGGTGATAGTGTGTGTGCATGTTTGGGCCTTGTCAAAATGCCACAGTTAATTCACTGGAAACTGAAAAGGCATACGACCATTTACAAATATCATTACATTTCAATATTTGAGTTTAAGTTTACAAAATATAGTTTGTGGTTGAAGGTTCTCATTGTGAAAAATAAACATGGTCTTTGTGCCTCCCTTGTAACAACATTTAATAAATATTTATGTATTCATAAAAACCTGCTCCATTGGACTATACAAGTTACACTGTTGTCTGGGCACAGAAAAAAACTGCATGATTTAAGAAAGGTGGCAGGCTAGCAGAACTAGCAAGATTTGATGTTACAGTACTTTCCATTAATGGATCACATAAGTAGCAAATGATGAGAGGGCCTTGGTGTCATGAAGGTTTAATGGGCTGGTTGGTCTTTGCAGCAGGGATGGGGTTGGAGGTGGGGTTGGGAGGCTGGCAAGTTGGTCATGTACATGTTAATCCTTTTTATTGGCTGGCTAGCAAACAGGAGAGAGATGTAACACAACACAGCCATGCGAGTTGGCCTTGCACCTCCCAAGGCCAAGCACTAGCTATGGACATGAGTGTCTAGTAAATAATAGGGTGATGTGAAACAACACAGCTGTGGGAGTTGGACTAACACTGCCCAAGGCCGTGCAGTAACCATGTGGTTGGAGGAGATTTGCACTGGAAATTTATTGGGAATAATGGGTTTCCTTCATTGATCCAGTAGTCACAGGTAGCAGATAATCAATTCAGTTTTCATGGTTTACAGGCTTTATAGATGGATTGCCCAGCAGAGATGAAAAATGTCTATCCACCTAGTCCTAGCTATAGTCATTAGAAATTGTATGAGATGTATTTTTCCTTTTAAAATCTCTCTCTTTCTCCCCTTCCAAATTATATAGGGATACATAATAATCATCAACTTGAAATACTGTATGTAATGTATCTGAGAATGTGAGGGGGCAAGGTAATAACTTTGAGTGAGTTGTGCAAGTCCTGCTTCCTCATAAGAGGATTTTATGTCAGGTCACCATGTATTTTAATTTATACATCAGACTAATAGCTGTAACTTTTAAATATGCTTTTTATGAGAATATTTGATTGTTTTCTTTGACTTTAATCATTTGCTTTAGTGCTTCACAGGGTTAATGTGATGTCACAAGCAATGAAAAAGACAGCGATCCTAATGTATACAGTAGGCTAGCTACTGCAGGCTGTTTTCTTACTTTTTATATTTTATAAAGTTCCTTTAACCAAAAAATTAGGTACTCATAACCTTACTATGAGAAGCCACAGGAATACTTCAATATTTCTGTTATCCAAACTTCATTTATTCAAAAATAGGTACCCACCTCCTCAATATAAAAAATGCCACAGCAATAGTTCAATCTTTGTTATCCAAACTTAATTTATTCGAACATAAAATAAAACTGCGATTAGCAGCATGCATACTTATATTCCATTAAAGGCCCATTCCCCTGCCTGATGTGGTTTGGATAAAAGGATCTTAGGATCCAAAATGCATCAGGTAGGGGAATGGGTCCCTAATGGAATGTAAATATGCATGCTGCTAATTGCAGTTTTACTTTATTTTTGAATAGATGAAGTTTGGATAACATAAAGATTGAACTATTCCTGTGGCATTTTTTAAATTAAGGTGGTGTGTGCCTAATTTTTTGTTTAACAACGTTTCTAATTTATTAAGAGCACCACCATCCTTGTGTGGCTCTTTTTCATAAAGTTGCATCTTTATAGATTTAATACCAAGAAAGACAAATTAACGCAAGTTCATATGCACTGTATCAATAAGAAATAATACACAGAGTGGATCCTGGCAATGTTAATATATAGCAACTGGTGTGCCAACTTAGCCAGCACTCACTTGTGCATTACTGAACTGAAAAGCATATGTAGCACTGAAAAACATTAAAAAACATTAAAAAGCAGTATTAATGAACCCTACTCCAAGATGTTTCTACCCCTGTGATATTACCCTGTAACATTATTACTTGTCGGCTCCTGGGGATAAAAAGGCCATCTGTTCCTGCAGGCAGGACCACCTAGCTTCTTGTTATAGTGAGGCAGTTAACCTTGTCCTGAACTAGTCACGTGGCTGCATAGGAAAGAGTTCAGGTACAGGCCCACACTCTATGGAAATAGCTATCTGGTGTGTGGTCCAGTAGATAAGATGTTCATGGGCAGCCAATTTCCTAATGATGTTTTACAGTGTTATACAATGGGATGCTGTGGGTCCTCCACGGCATGAGAAAAGTGTTTTGGGATTCTATGCCTATGTTACTGATCCACCTACCCTAGTATGACCAATAGACATCCAGTTGTGAAACATCCTCCAAGATGTGTAGCACAGCCATTTGAGGTACAGTATAATGGACCCTGTCATCTTCTAACAGGCTCAGTATAACTCTGCCCAGAAAGGTATTATTAATGGGCAAGACCACAAACTATGGAGCAGAGAGCCACCCTTATGGCCACAGCGCCAACAGTCATCTGAATCCAACAGGCCCATTTAGCAGAGTACTTGTGGGGTGTGATACCAGCCGGGCATAATTGTGTCCTGAATTTTTTTTTTTTATGATTTTTTTATTTGCCCTGAGCAGGAAAGGATGGTGAAGCAACTGTCTATTTTCAACCTTATCATAGGGGAGGGAGGAATAATATAGATTGAAATTGACATGTTGAATCAGTTTAAACTGTTGATGGTATTTTTAGTGACTGGGAGAAATTTGGCCAGGAAATTCCCCTACTCTTTTCAAGAAGTGCCATGCGATCTTAAACAGCCACCTGAGCAGTCACCAGAACAGGAATATGGAACCTCAGTTTAATGCGTCATATGAAGGAAAGCTTAACCTGCTTTTATTAACCTTGCAGGCCTGGGAGTCCTACACCAACATGCAGCCCAGGTCTTCAGTAAGATGTGGGTTCACAAGTATTTTCCCCTTATTTCCATCACTTAGTCTGGTGTCAGAGAGAAATAGTCCCTGAGACAGCTGTATATAAGACCTGCCCTTCCCCTTTGTAGTGCAAACCAGGATACCACTATGCTCTCAATACAGTTCATGATATTGCCTCCTCCATGGCTGCTCCCAATTGGGAATGTGTTTTGCTGCAGAACTATAAGTATCTCCAAAAATATCTTTGCAGTAGACTGAAATTGTGCCAGAGACATTCAAATGCTGTGAAATTGTGTCAGAGACATTCCAAATGCTGCATAGTGTTTACTGTGTCCTGAATTCTTGCACCCACTATTCCTTCAAGTTTAACCACTGAAGCACCTTTCCATCAATAGTTATCCAAACAACTCTGCATAAAGGGGCTAGAAGTGGTGGTCATGAATTTCCTTTACTGTGTTTCTCAATTGCCTTCACTTATTTATAGGACACAGAGCTCATCACTTGTAGTTTGGGATATGATGATAATAAATTAAAGAGACACATCCATTGCACTCCTGTCCATATGTACACATTGTGGAGGGAGTGTTTTATGGGGTCACTGAAAAACAGCTGTAGGGTTTTTACTCTAATAAAGGCCATACAGTACCATTCCACCATAAAAGACCCCACCTGCCCTACATCTAGTGTAGCCTTAACTTAGCCCTACTGTAACTTAAAGGGGGTACCACCAACAGAAACAAACCAATTTTTTTCTGTTTTCTGAAATCACTCCTCTGGGATGTGGATGGGAAGAACTCCAAAACCAAATAACAGTTTAGCTGTAGTCAGCATTTTTAAGGTCTCCATTTTACCTGCCCCTGATGATTTAAAAGGTGCCATCTGTAACATTCACCGTGAAGGTTTACCAGCAAAGGAGCCAAATTCAATTGACAGATCCATGTGAAATCTGTCCGACTTTATTTCCCAGTTAGGTAATGTCATGGGGTACCCAAGCCAGCTCCTGTCTGTCTAGAGTCTCAGCTGTACACAGCCATTTCAGGAGAGGACTTAGGTTTTCCAATAGTTAACTTTCATCATACTAAGGCTCATACTAATAGGAGTAAGACGCAAGAGGTTCAAAGCCCATTACTGCTCCTATGTTATTAATAATAACTGAGATGATAGCCAGATTGAATTAATTTGTTGAGCCAGTGCTTGAACTCTGTTTTAGATTTACTAGCAATGACATGGAATAACAATCAGTTCCAAGGATTATTGATCCTAACAGAGAAGAAAAATTTACAAATTACATGATTACATTTTTCTACCTGAAAGCTGGAACGGATGTCCCCTGGCGTTATGGGCATCACTTTTAATGGTGAAGCCTAATTTGCATAATAAAAAAGGATCCTGTATTATGTCATACATAAACAACAGGTCTCCCCTTAAATGGCGGGTTGCTAAAGGCAAGCTATTTAGAGCTGCAATTTGATTTTCGTATGGCTCATGGAACATGCCAGTTTGCTGTTTAGTGTACATTCTTTGGACTCTTTCTAACAATGTGATATCAGCTTTTTAAAGGGGCACCATAATTGTAAAGCATACTCCAAATGAGGTATTACGCATGCCCTGGAGAAGGGCATCATTACCCTGGGGTACCTAGATTTTATATTTCTTTTAATGGACCAGATTACCTGGTTTGTTTTTTTGTTTAGAATCATTAATCTGTTTAAATTGTCCAAAATCATTAGGTATTGTAATACCCAGGTCTCTTTCATAGGTAGAAGTTGCTATGGGATAACCCCTGAGTAAATATACCACACATGTTTTTTTTTTGTCCCAAGTGTGTAACTTTACACTTATTGATGTTTAGTATCATTCCCCATTTATTTGGCCACAAGGTGATGTAATTGAGATCTTACTGCATGGTATGAATGTGATCTTGATTGACACAGGGGCCACCAAGCTTAATATCATCAGCGTATTTCATTGTAAGGGACATGCATTCTTTTGTTAGATCTGAAATGATTGCCTGAACTAGACAGGGGTCCAGTACAGAGCCTTGTGGAACTCCACTAGCCACTTTACCCATTTCAGATAAGATACCTGTGATTAGTACCTGTTGGGACTGGTATGCAACCAGTTCTGGATCCAATTTATGATACTCTTAGTAATAGGAAAGTTCTGTAATTTAGTAACGAGAGCCCAGTGAGGCAGAACATCGAAGGCCCTGTTAAAATTGATGTAAATTACGTCATAGGGTATTCAACTGTCAAGGTGAATACTTACTTGTTCATAGAAGCAAATAAGATTGGTTAAGCATCCCCAACCCTTTTTGAAGCCATGTTGTTCCGGGTCAAGTTCATTCAAAATTGGTGCTGTGAGATCTTTGATACAACTTACAAGTAATTTATAGATTGCTGATGTAAGGCTAATAGGCCTGTAGTTTTCCAAGTTACTTTTAGGCATTTTTTTGTGGATAGGTATGACATGGGCTGTTTTCCATGAGTCAGGAACAAAGTTATTAGCTAAACAGCCTTCAAAAAGGAGCTCGAGTGGGTGAGCAAGATGATCAGCAAGTAAACATAAAAGCTGGCCGGCAGTGTTATCTGGGCCTGAACGATATTTTCCTTTTAGGGTTTTACGTTTTTGTAATATTGTGTCTTCTTAAAAGATAATGTTAGAATCCCCAGATGGCAGGGAGCCAGGAAGAGCAGATTGTAAGGGGCTAAAATTATTGCAAAAATTGGAATTGAATATATACGCCATTTCTTTAGGGTCATGTGTCTGAAGATTATTTACTAACAAGGGACCAACTTGAGAAATAGGTTTACATAGGAGGTTAATGTAGGTGTAGAAGTACTTACTGTTGATCTTATGAGCAGTATTAGCTAGACTGAGTTCTCATCTAGATTTTGCTCTTTTGATTCTAGATTTACATTTTTTTGAATTTTGTGAAAGAGAGCCCAGTTATTTGGTGTGCGTTCTTTTAAGAATTTGGAGTATCTTTTATTTTTTTGTTTTATGAGCTTTCTTGAGGACTTATCTAACCATTTTGGACTATGCTTATAGCTGGAGTTTTTATTTTTTGATTGAATGTGAATATCTCTTAGATTAATTAGAGTATTATGTAGAAATTCCCAGGAATTTTGTATTGGCATAGTAGAGAAGACAGAATCCCAATTTAAGGAATTAAGGGATAATTTGAATTTGTTACTGTCAGCTTTGTCATACAGGTAGATCTTAGTGGTACATATGCTATAGGTATAAACATAAATACAGGAGAACTGTATAAAGTTACGGGCGCTGATACCTATAGCCGTACGAACAGATATCTTCTTAATAACTAGATTATCACTATGGAGGAATAAATCCAGTGATCCTTCACCCCTAGTTGGTGTTTGAATATGTTTTATTCAGACTGAGCTGTACACATAGCAACAGGAATGTGTTCCTGTTTCCTGATGCGGCAGTATGATCATTCAATTAATTGTCCCCCAGATTAAAGTCACTCATGATAATTACTTCTCCCATTTCCATAACTTGTTCTGTCTCATTTATAATGTTGTCAGTGGTTTCTGATAATAAGTTTGGTGGGCGGTTAAAAGCATTGATTATTATGAAGTCTGTTTTGGATAATAGGATTTTAACCCAAATTGTTTCCATAGTGCACCAATGTTTTTTGTTTTGTTTTATCAGAAATATCAATAGATCTCAAGTTGCACCGCCCTTTCTCATAGTTCTATTAAGTTTATGGCAATTGTAGCCAGGGATTGTAGTGTCCCAGGATGCTAGATCATCACCCCCCCCCCCCAAGTTTCACTAATAGAAATGATGTCTGCTTTCATTGGCTATTTTTATTTTTAGTTCATCAAGGTTTGTATTTAGACATCTAACTCTGAAGTACAAAAAGTTCAGCTGATTCATGTTGCATGCATTATTATTAGTGTTCTTAGAGAGATGCTGGCCTTGCCTGCCTCTCCTCTAACATGTTTACTTTAAACAAACATCAATGGCTGACGAGATTTGTTTGCCTAATACAGTGTTCCTGTGTCTGCTCAAGTTTAAGCCATCACCACAAAAAAGTTCTCATCTTTCTGTAAATTCTTTTCAGTGGGTTATACAAGTGATCTCCTGTCTAAGGCACCATTTTCTCAACCATTCATTGAAAGATTACATTTTTTGATTTATATTGTGGGATGTTCATGGAATGGGGAGGATTTTGGAAAAAACAATGGCACAACCAATGTTTATGAGCTTATTAGATATAGCCACAATATCAAGTTTAACTTCAAGGACATCATGCGTTATATTATTGTCCCCCACAAGTAAAAATACAAG
The DNA here is from genome assembly GCA_016271365.2 of Neoceratodus forsteri. Classification (NCBI taxonomy): domain Eukaryota; kingdom Metazoa; phylum Chordata; order Ceratodontiformes; family Ceratodontidae; genus Neoceratodus; species Neoceratodus forsteri. The sequence continues at coordinate 1,281,699,267 of CM057452.1, forward strand.
TGGTCTGTCACCCTGATCATATAAGATGTTGCCTAACATAGGCATAATATCCATTATTCTTGCCCCGTGAAAGCTAGAGCAGGTATGGTTTGCTTTGTCCTGTTCACAGATCAGACTTTAAAACTAGAAATGTGAAAGAATTTAAAGATTAAAGAAAGGAGATGTGGTGCTGATTGGGATGATTGTGAGAGGGTGACCAAAAGGTCACCAGCATACAAATGTTTAGTACATGACTTATGACTTATCAGCTAGGGTCATTGCCCAACTGTCAGGTGTCAGGTTATCTGTTCCCTCACTGGGGACCACAGGTATTGTGTCTGTGATGTGTTCTGTAATAAACCGTTTTAACACTCACATGAGCCTCTGAGTGATTGTGTGGTTCTTTCTTGGTGCCTTTTCTTTGTTTTATTGTTCTCTGACTACCCAAATGGGACTTAATGGCTACAGTCAATGGCTAAATGGACAAAACAAAAAGCAAAGGGGATGCTTGGCAGCCTAGGTGTGTGCCCTTCTGGAGAGAGAATGGAGGGGAAAGAAGCCCATTAATTGTGTTGTATGAGTGGGTCCATATGCAGTGTCTGTGCACAGTGAAAAAAGGTGGGTCTGATTCCAAAAGAGGAGAGAGCTTGAATCAGAAACCCCCTCTCCATGGATCCAGACATTTTTTCAAAGTCTTATTGCTATAGCTACTGAAGGAGTGGGGTATATTTCTACTGCTATAACAATATAAAATAAGGATTTGTGACAATCTGTTCCCAGCCTACCTTTCACAGACTCATTCTGTGAGGAGTGTATGAGAGGAAGAAGTATATTTTCCAGCTGTGAAGCAAGCATTTTAGTGAGTACCTTGCAATCTGCATTTTATCAGGGATATGAGCCATAATACATTAAGGGGTGGGTTACACACTTGAAATGCACATAACCCACTCATGTGGCACCGCACCTAGGAATAGGTGTGCTGTGGCCAGCATTCATGATCACCAGCCACCATGCACCCCCTGTCCGTGGAACCTTCTCCCAGGTATGCTAATGCACCGGGAAGGATTGTCAGACATGAGTGGGCAACCAATGAAATGCCAAGACCCAGTCTGCTAGTAGATCCCTGACCCCAAGTGGTGCAAGGGTGTTATGTCCCTGTGAACTGCATCCTTGCAGGGATGCCTGACATGTGCCCAGGCAGCCCCCAGCCTCCTCCGATCCATGGGGTTGAGGTGGCATAGGGAAGGGGCCAGATTTGCCTTGATATGGCTGAAGGCAGCACCAGGAGGGGTACACAATGGCTACACCTCCATTCCCCCCCGGCAGAGGTGATGAAGTCTCAAATGGCACTCAATGCTGTAATGAATGGGTGCCTCACAGAGCACTCCCCTAGCATGCCCCTGACCTACCCATGGTGCGGCACCTTCCCAGCTGGCTGGGAATCCCTTGCTAGTGGTGATAACACACCCAAAGGTGAATGCCACCTGAGGTGTGCAGGGTGCCACTGCATGGCATTTGGCCATGGGACTGCCTATGTGCTGCCCTTACAGTATGTGGTACATAGACATTCGTGACTCATGACCATGGTGTGTTAGGCAAAACATGGCATGTTGTCTTTACAATTTTTGGGGATACAGTGATTACTGCCCCTTTTAGGGGTCTATGCAAGGTGATTTCATTGTGCTCTTGTAAATACATATTGCACAGTATCATGGAGCTGAGGGGTAATATTATCTGGTATTAGCTGGTACAAATCACTGGCTGCCCATCATCACCTGGAGCTTTCGTTGCTTTGTAGCTATAATTGTTTGCTCTGCCTCCTCAGTGGCGACAGGGGCCTTTGAAATCTCTTGTTGTACTAGAATGAGCCTTGGCCAGGGGAGGGTATTTAGGAATGGACCAATGGCCTGCACCCTTGGGGAAGAAGGAGAAATGCAATGCTTCTGGTAGAACTCCTTCATTCTGAAATTTCTATCTTCTTTAATTAAAAGGATTCCCTTAATGGACTGGGGCCTACTGATGTAATAATCAGCTGATATTTTATGAAAATTAAAGGCTAACAATTTGCCTGGTTTATCACTACTCTCTCAGTATTGACATTTAAGATGCAAAATGGTCAGCTTAGCTCTCCTATGCAGGAGAGAAATAAGTCTGCATTTGAGTCCCATAATGATGAGGAGTGCATCTGCCAATCAGTTTTCCACAGATAAAAAGTTTCCTTCCCATTCTAGCAGTAGGGCAATGAGGTCCACTTCTTCTGCCTCTGTTTGCTTCTTTCTGTGGGCTGCAAAACTAATAATATTTCTCCAGATAAAGGCCTTATAGGCCTCCCATACCATCACTGTGGCAACGTTTCCATTGACATTTATATGGAAACATTGTGCAGATTGTACCACCCACCCCCCACCATTCATAAATATATAGATACATAAATACATAGATAGTGTCAGCAGGTAAGGGCCTATGGCCCACCCAGTCTGCCCATTTGAGCTTGTAAGTTCAGTTTGTTTTCCTATAAGTCTATTGCCTCTTACCCCTGACCTCCAGAATTCCTTTATGTCTATCCCATGCATTCTTAAATCCCATGATTGTTTCAGCCCCCACCACTTCCTCTGGCAGGCTTTCTATCTTTTTGGTTCCCTTAGCAGAAGAGAGTCTAGCTGCTAGTTAGAGGAATAAATGGATGGAGGGATAAGTTCTAGAAGCACAGAAACTGGGATATGATCTGAGATAATTATACTGCAGTATGCAAGGCAGGCATGACAGAGAGACAACAGCCAGAAGTCAGTTCTGATATATGACTGATGTGAGGAATAATCTCTGCCAGATAGATGGGGCAAACACTATGCATCAGAGAGAGCAAATTTGTTTATACATTACTTTAGAGCAGCCTGGATCAGGGATGAGGGCACAGGTAACACCCTGCTTCTGTGGTGTTTAAGACCAGATTAAAGTCACCCCTATCATGAGTAGGAGATCTATTCTAATGAGTTGAATTTATTTAAGTGATGGCAATGGTCCCAAAAAAATGCAGGGTCTCCTCCATCAAGTTTCTAAACATTTCGAATAATAAACTGTGAGGCTGGAGTCTGCACCGCAGCCAGGATATCCAGCTTTGAGCTGAAAATCTTTCATGGCAGTATTAGTATGGAAAATAATGGATACCCCATATTGTTTTCATTTTTGGGCATGCACACTGTGTTACTCAGTAACTGCCAATTGTTTTTTTCAATTTTTGTACTTAACTGTGGTGAGTTGTGTCTTCCACAAAGGTGCTATATCCACACTCCACTCCTCCAATTGTGTGAAGCCCAATTTACATTTAATGTGCTTGTTTAGTCTCTTAATGATCCAAGAAATACATTTACCTCCAGTTTCACCATTCATGAAATATGTGAAAAAAACCACAAGAGAAAAAACATTTGCGAAAAAAATGTGCATTGTTTTGACAGCACATAAATTCATGACCCTTGAGATGGAAAGGAATGCAATTATTTGAGTGAGATTTGGGGTTCAAAGAAACATTATGGGAGACAGAATCCATTAGACAGAGTAAAACACCAGATATGCTGGGCTCCTGGGATGACACTGGGAGCATTTACAATTTCACTGGGTCTGAGCAATACTGGTGAGCAGGCACCTGCCATGAAAAAATTATGTTTCCAGTAACAAAAAACATACAATCCATATAATAATAAATAAAACTGTCAACCTTTACCTACGTCTCAGCATCAACTGGTTTTCAAACCATGAAATACCACTGAGCCTCCCCTTCTGTTTATAACCTTTGTGACCTCTGCCTATCTGGAGGAACATTTCCTTTAATACTCTATGCACAACACGAAGACTGAGGTGGCACAAAACTATAACAATTGCATCAGAAATCCCCATACCCAACCCTAACATAGAGTATATATAATAAAGAATGGGTCGGTGTGTGTAAGGAGAAGTTTACACACACCCAAGGGGTTAGATGCTACATAAACCCTGAGAGTAAATTATATAAAATAAAGATACATTCCTGGTGGCTGCGGTCTGGTTAGGTTTTAGTGAGCAGTCCACAGTCAGATGTATTTATTTATTTAGAAGTTTTTTTGCAAGTCATGAGGTCTTTTTTGGGGGAAAAAAAAGTGATTTTCTGTTTTAAAATAACTTACCACTGAGTTCCAGTGGTGGTTTACTGTCCAGGGAAGAGAAGCCGGTCAGCGCCAAGTGGTCAAGAGCAGATGAGGTGCAGCGTGTGATGCCCTGAACAAGGGAAACCGTGAGTGTGTTTGCCGTAATACACACTCCTTTATTACTGCAAATTATGCTTCAGTTTCCCTTTGGGAAAAAGGGAAACCCATTAATTATATACACTTTAACATATAACAGAAAGGCTACAAAACCCTGTTTTCTAAAACATACTTCACTGTATTACAGAAACTGCAATGTTGCCGTCAAACATTATCAGAGGCCATATACAAATTACCCTACAACAGAACAAGCACAGTTGACCACAGACTGCACATCTTGTTTCCATTTAAGAGCAGAGATCCATTAAAAACTGAGTCACTATGTTTGAATCCAGCTTATCAGGCAAGCATCAGAGCTAACATCCGGAGGTCACACTTAACCTGAGTAAAGAAAAAGCAGCGGACCATGAGAGAGAACCACTGGTCTCCCCCCCCCCCACCTCCATCATCCAGCCATTCTCTGACTAGGCCACCTCACAAGAAGTCTTCGTGTACATTACTGGGATTAGGGGTAGGGAAGGCCCATGAAGGATGTAGCCCCAACTGGGACCCATATGGTGGCACAACTCAAGTTGATGGAACCTGATGTACTAGAGTACCTAGGAGGTGTGCAGGTACAACTCTTGCAAAGGGATATAATGTACAGCAGGTTGATTAGCATCCACTATATTTAGTGGGAGTCAACCTTCTATACATATTCATGTCTGATATAACTGGCATGGACAACATACTCTTCAGTACAGTACTACTGAAAATCAGCCATCCATTATTTTTCACTATCCCTTTATTTTCACTGATTATCAGAAGTAGAGAATATAGTGAAAATAACCTTCTATACAGTATTTAGGAGGTTAGTAGCTTAAGAACCTCATGCAGGCAGAGAGAGATGGATGGGGGGAAGCTAACCCAATCAGGCATGGAGCAACCAAAAAGAAACTTCAAGATACACAGAATACACAGCATAGTTGTTCACCACACATCACCACTTCTTTTCCAGTAGTTCAAAAGCCCCCAACACATGACCAACTTCCTTCCCTCCGGAATAAACTTTGCTCCATCTCATTGTGAAGCTGGAGAGTCTAAACAAAATAACATGCACAATGTCTTTTTTAAGAATATGAGCAGGCCTTTATAGCATAGATCTTTCTGGTGTGAAACATCAAATGTAGTAACACAATAAATATCTTGGCAAAACATGGATATGTTAATCCAGTCTGAAGCAAAAAGTGTGACCACATGATGTCAGAATAAGCAGATGCAATGATTGTAAGATGATAATCCTGAGCAGAGGCTGTATGGGCCAAATCAAGAAGGAAGAACATGAACCTTCTGCACTGGAGGATAATCCTCATTGCAAAACTGAGGTATTCTTATAAGTTCTTGTTCTGTGCAGGAACATCTGCTAACATCTATTGTCCTTAACTCAGCACGCTGTTCTAAGTCCCTTCCCTGCCACTGACCCTGCACAAATGTGATTGTTTCAAAGCACCTGTCTTCCCCCCAGCTTATTCTGTGTTCAGTCCTCCCTCACATTGCTCTCTATCATGTCCCTACTAGGTCAGTCCTGCACAGAAAATTACCCTACTATCCTTGACTAGAATTAATGACAAAGCCTCCTGTTGGCTGCTATAACATGCAGGGTGTGAAAGCCTATATTGAGTCTCTCCCCCCCCCCCCGACTTTATATGAAATAACAACAATGCCTCCCCTGTCTGCTTTACCTTCTGCTAAATTAGTTTCTTAAACTCACAGCACTCACCATGTACTTTGGGCTGTACTTACTGCAATATGCTGTACATCTATATGAGCTAGCTTACAATTGTAAATAGACCAATTGCTGTTATTTCTTGAATTTTATTGTCTCTGTACTTGTGCAGCCATACTCTGTAACTACCTTTCTGTGTTGTCCTCCTGTCAAGATGTGGAACCTTTGAAAAAGAGCATTTTGCTCAAAGGTTATGTCCAAATGATGAAATAAATAAATAAATAAATAAGAAGGAAGGGACCAGTTCTGAAATGTAAAGCAATCATGATGGGGTGATTTGAAATATGGGAAAAGAAGGTGGTGGAAAGACTTATGATAAAGCCTTTCTTTAGTTCTTTCACAATTAACACATTCACAACACCTGGCTCTATAGTAGAAGACTTAAGATTCAGACAACAGACTGACTCTGAAGGAATGGAATGATGTCTCATATTGCATCTTCAGCAAGGCCAGAAAGGAGAAACTGAGTGAGACTCTCAGATGGGTAAGGGATAACAACTGCTGGAGATGAAGCATAACAGCAATTGAAGGGTATAATAAATGTAATTTGTGGTTTTGGATGGGAAAGGAAGTAGGTTTTAGGTGGCAGAAAAGCCCAGAGTGGGCTTCATCAGATTCGCTACAGACGTGCAGCAGGGCACATGATGGCACAATGCCACCTGATTTATTGAACTTGAAGCATACTTTTCTACTAGAGGAAAATGCAATCTGCAATTCTCTTTTATCTATGTGATTCTTTGGTACATAAAAGATTTGCTTAAATGTTGAAGTTTGTGATGTATGCATACTTGGAGATGGATGGGAATTGTGTACTATGAGTGGGCATAAAGCTGTGAAATGAGAGAACGACCCACATAGAGAACAAGTTAAGATATATTGCTGAGAAAAGTGCCTGAAAAATAATTCATTGCTGAGAGCTAACAGGAAATCATTAAATTGAATTTATATAAATAAGCAGTGGCTTTGGCACAAAATTACCAGTGGTAATCATAGACATAAGTTGCACCATATCAACAGCTGGATCAATCACAGGATAGAGATACGAGTCTAGCACAGCATGGCTAGAAAGGTGGACTTCACACATTATTTACCTATATACTCTAAAGGCCAAGACAAATTCAGCAGTAGTCACTTTCATTAGGAGATGTCTTTCCTCTCTATAATGTCCTTTATGATATGACTGGGTGCCAGATAGGTAGGACAGGCTATGGTTGATGGAGCAGTTTGTGATGGCACAAGTAGGATACCTGGTTCAGTTACTGCTGGCTGTTGAAGTGATACTGGAGGTTGAGCTGGAGAAGGCAAGGGTGACTGTTGGGATGACATGAGGAAATCTATAGATGAAGGCAGGGATTGTACTGGATTGTATCAGATATAACTGGTGGCTCGGTTGAAGGATCCAGATTTGGTGGTCTACTGGAAGATGTAGATTTTATAGGCAATCAGCAGACACCACCAATTTGGTCAACTTAATGTACCCTCTCTACACACACGCACATCATATATAATTTGAAAGATTATTATGTCTACTTTAAGATGAGGTATGATGTGAAGCTTTTAGTGGTGCCATTACCATAGAAATGGGGATAAACAATGACACCCTCAACATGTTAGAATGACCACTTTGAATTATTTGCATTAGTTTCTGTTAGTTTAATGATGTTATATATTATTTAAGACATAAAACAGGATTTCTTTGTGACCACAAAGCATCACAACAACAATCTAAAGGGTACAACAAAATCTAGTAATCAATTTGTACAGGTATCATTCAAATGTAATAGCACTGGTGATATTCATTATTGTCATCTTGTTCATCATCATAATCTCTGTTGAGAGTGCATGGGTTACCACAGTCTTCATTGCTTTGGCATGAATGCTGTTCTGTGCAGGCAAGATTGTTCTGACTACATACACAGGTAATTTTGCAGCAGCCCCTACTGGTAAAGGCACAAATAAGGTCTTATAGAAGCTCAGATACCATTGGGCCCATGAAGAATACAGGAAGTAGTTCATCATCCACATTTTTCCATCCATGTTAAATGGTGATCCAGGATCTGGTTTACCTACTGTAAGTGCAAAGACATTAAAATCTTTGTATGACAAGATGCTCTTTTGACATAACAGGAACTTAACACATTCAGTTCACACTGAACTCACAAAGGACAGTTCATAAGTTATACACCTACAGACAACTCTACCTGTATGCATGGTTAACCAACACTACCTACCCTTCACACTTAGCACACCTGCAACACCCTTAAATCATACTTGCAAACTCCGCCACATTGTGATTTTTACACATTCATTATAGCAATCTGACAACAGTAGGAAAATCATTGACATCAACCTGGTACCCAAGCAAGATAGTCACATGCCACCATGTACAACTCAACAGCAATGACCTCAGTTCATGATTAAACACCATTGCATTCTTGTCATATGATATTCACACATTTAGTGCAACACTCTTTATACGTAGCAGCACACACAACACACCACATGCACTACTTACACATGTCTTGTACCACTTCTGTATACTCACAATCAGCACAACACTGTCAAGGGACACTCATAGCAACCCCCACTTCTGTAATCAGAAATGAACAGTCATTGTGGAATGCATACAGTTAGAAAAAAACATGTGATAAGGCCCTACCACACCACCACCTAACTTCTTCCCACATCATGTAGTACCACAATCACACATTCATTAACCCACCCACTTATACAATATCATCAAGTCTCACACACACTACATGCTCTACTCTGAAAATCAAACAGGTCGCGCTGTACAACGACTATTTACAAATTCCCCACAAAATACCATCACATCATAATCAGATACCATGCAATACACTTATTGTCCCTGATCCCCTCAAAAATAATTCACTTCCACGACTACTGACCTTTGGTTGGTCACTGGCGTTATTTATTTTAAAGGCACACTTTATCACATTACATTCCAATAATTCTGTAATCACAATATTCAACATTTAATCAGACATATCAGTTTGTTTTCTTCATTATGGACATAACAGTCCACACACAAGTCTTCCATCCTGTTCCTCTTCCCCTCCTGGTCCTTCTCCTTCAGTATTGCTCTTTGGAGTCTGGACACTGTGATCTGGCTTGCTCTTCGGGGTCCAGACACTGTGATCCAGCTCCCCCTCTGTCACCGGAATCAGGTACCATCCTTACCTGGACTCCTTCCCCACTAGGTGTGGACACAGTGCTCCACCCCCCTAGCTCTGTTTCCCTTCCTCTCCCCCCCTTTACTCCCACAGCTGGGTTCCTTTGTCCCCAGCCCATGGTGCCTACCTCCTCCCCCCCTTTTCCTGCCTCCCCTTCCTGTCCGGTCCCACCCTTTTTCCACTGACCCATCTCCAGCTTGTGATGGAAGATGAGGTTCCCCCCTTGCAGGCTAGGGTCTCAGGCTCTTTCCTATTCACTTCCTCCCCCAGGTCCCCGAAGGGCCTAAAAGATAGACCTGAGCAATTACCTCCCAAGTTTAGGTGCTCCCTTGCCGCTTCTCTCACTTTCACTCCTTTTGCTTCCTGCCATCCTGCTTTGGGTGATCTCACCCAGCTGATCACTCCCCGCAGCCACCAGTGCTTTTTCTTCTCCAGGTCCCATACCAGGTCCCTTAACACAGACTCCATGGGACCCCCCCCCAGGTCATTGCCCCACAAGGTGGACAATAATGCAGTTATGACCAGGCCACCTTGACAGTAAATTCTTCCAACAAAAGTATCCTATCGCCCCCAACTTCCAGCCTGCCTGAGGCGCACCTCAGGCCTGAATGCCGTTCCTTGTCTGCCACCCCTCAGGCGGACACCAAGCCAAATTCACCTCTGTTCCCCTGCTTCAGCTTCATTGCAAATATTCATTTCCACCTGGGATCAACACCCCAACTTTTCTTGTATGACCCCGACTCATCCCCTACACCACGTCAGTCCCTTCCCCTTTTCCATGCCACTTATGCGTCCCTGACCCTCTTCCAATGGGGATCCAAACAAACCCCTTCTCCTCTCCTCTGCAGTCAGTCCTGGCTTTGAGCCATTGGGTGCTGCCAGTGTCAGGCCATGGCCTCTCCTCCGTCCCTTGCTGTCCTCCTTGCCACACCTTCCTGCAGGCATCACTTCAGTGTTGTCCTGCCCTGGACTGGGTTGGACCTGTCCTGCCCCAGCATTGCATTGCTTAGCCTTGCTAGGTAAGAATGCCCCATGCTGGGTTGGTCCTACCCCTTCTCCCTGATTAGGCCTTGTCCTGCCTTACCTTGTACCCTGTTGCTGTCATGCCCGCCTCACCACAACCTGCTGCCCAAGGCCCTCCTGCCCAGCAGGCCCCCCACAACTCCTTCCAATGCCTTTGCCTGCTGGCAACATCAGGTTCCGCTACTATCTTCCCGCTCCTTTTATCTTGCCCCACCTCGCATCTGGTGCCAAGGCCCATAGATGGCTGCTTGTGGAGCCAAGGACCAGAAGTTGCTCCATGGAAAGGCCAGCAAACCCATCTGCTGTCTTCTTCTGATTTCATCTGTATTCCTAGCTGAGAATGGACTGCCGCCCTTTTGGGGGCCCTGCCCCCATCTCTGTTAGCCTCTGTTACCTGTTGATAAGACCCACCGCCCCTTTAGGGTGCTTCAGCAAGATAGTCCTCAGCTGCCTACTGCACCCCCATACCCTCGATGCCCTGTCACTGGGCCACCTCCCCTGCAACTGCAACCCCTTCCCTGTGCCTGCTCCCAGACCCAACTGGAGACCCAGATCCAGCTTCCCCAACAGCGATTCCCTTATGCCGAGTGCTCCACAGGCCACCGTGCTTGGCCCAAGTCTGTGCAGCTGCCCACCCTTTGAACTGTGAATTACATGACCTTTTGACTGCATTTAATTTTGGGAATACCTGCTTCCTTCCCTGTCGAGGTACTGATATCACCGCCTCTGGTTCCAGATCATTGAGGCAGTCTATGCACGTTCCTGATCGATCTGAGCAGATGTTATCCATGCTGAGACTAATCCTGGAATGGCTCAAAACTTGCTGTGAGCTTGATGCAGATCCCCCCTTACCATAGTTGTGCCCCCTTCCGATGAGGTACCCACCCGCCAGGCCCCCGGCACTCCCTAGATGATGCCCTTCTCCTGCTAAAGGTATTTCCTTCACACTCCATGGCTTGAGCTGGTCCAACCTAAGCTGCCCATGTTCCTAAACCCCTTATTCCCCCACACATTCTGATGCCCCTGTGCTGCTGCCCGCTCCTACCAGCTCCCACCATGTTTGCCCCTTCCCTTGTACTCTGAGCCCTTGGGCCTGACCATGTATCCCTGGGTAACTAAACATGCCCCCACAAAACACCCACCCTGTTCTGGTCTCCTGTCTTTCCTCCGTGGTGGAGGGGTATCCCCTGTCCTATACCATCTCTGCTCCCTTTCTGCCTGCAGGGACTATACTTTGGACACTGCCACCCCTTTTTGTTGCCCCCCTACTGACTTGAACTATATGCTCTAAGATTGGAGCCGACCCATGCCTGAAACCTGTGGGCGACCACTGTCCACATCACCTGTAGACCTACCATGAAACTCTGCCAGTACGAAAACCATCTTGCACTGACCAGCACCACCGCTTATCCAAAGACATGTAAGCCATCCCATCCAGACATCTGGAATGCTGCACTCCTGGATGCACCTCTCAGACATCAAACTGGTCCATTGCTCCTCATTCTGCTTAATGTAATACATTCACCCATTTCTTAGTGGATCCTTGTGCCCCTGTGACCCAAAACTCCTATAGCTGGGCATCCTCGACCTCCCTGCTCCTTGCCCATCTCACAACTGCAGCCATAGATGCAAAACCTTTACCCCTGGTTGTGCCCCCCAGCTGAAAGCACCCTGCAAACCTTTCCAACCCACATCCCCAATATGGCCTGCCACATACCCCAGGCCACCCTCTTTGACAACCTCTTGCCCCGGCACCGTCCTGTGTTTGGTTCCCTGGGCTGGTTCAGGCTTGGAGGGGTGTACAATTCTGGCTGACTCGCATGGGGCTCCCCTTGGGCCCCCCTTTCCACCTATTGACCACGACCAGTCCCCCCCTCTAGCTACTCCTGCATCCGGCAGCCAACCTTTTCCTCTTCTTAGAGTTGTTCTGCCCCGCCTGCCTTCCTTCAAAGTTCTGCCATTCCCTCCATATACCCTGACATATACCCTGACATCTCCCCCCCCCGGCACTGGCAACCAGGGGTGGGACCCATATCTGGTGCCATACCCAAACAAGGCAGCCGGCTCAACTGGACAGCTTGTCCCCATTTCAGCTCCTTGCACCTGGCATGGCCCCTCTCCCTCCTTTGGGGACCCAGAGCCTTGGTCTGTCACCAGCCTAGGAGACACTCCTTCCCCTTCCCATTTTTGCCCCTCCATGCGTGCAATGGTCCTTTTTTCCTGAAATGGGCAGCCACCAAACTGCTGCCACCCTGATCCACTGCCTCCAACCTCCCAGTGTTGACACTGTGCTCTAATAGACCATAGAGACTCTCACACTTGGACCACTGATTTTGATCCATGTATCACATATTTTTTGTATTACATATAATTTATGTAAGGGAAGGGCAGACCCACAGTCTTGCTGAACTGACACATCCCAAAAAAAAAAGAGGAATAAGTTCAAAGAACAGGACATAGCTAAATCTGCAGCTATTTAAAATGCAATTCCTTTGTTAAATTTTCTTTAGAAACATACATAGAAACATACATAGAATTTGACGGCAGATAAGGACGCTTGGCCCACCCAGTCTGCCCATTTCCCTACCTAATGGATAAGGTGCAGATCCTAGTTAACCAGCAGCCTACTTCTTCCTACCCCCACCCCCCTAGAATTGCCTTATGCATCCATGCATGCTTGAATTCCACCACTGTTTTTGACTCCACAACCTCTTCTGGAAGGCCGTTCCATACACCCACAACCCTCTCTGTGAAAAAATACTTCCTTAAATTACCTCTATCTTCAAATTGTGCCCCCTTGTTCTTGCACACCTCTTTTTTTGAAAGATGCTACCCTCTTGGACTTTGTTGATTCCTTGAGGTACTTGAAAGTTTCTATCATGTCCCCCTCTCCTTCTTTCCTCGAGGCTATACATATTAAGCTCCCTAAGTCTCTCTTCATATGTCTTCCGTGCAGACCTGCACAATTTTAGTTGCCCTCCTCTGACAGCTTCCATCCCGCCTATGTCTTTGGAGATTGGGTCTCCAGAACTGCACACAGTACTCCAGATGGGGTCTCACCAGCTGTCTGTACAGAGGATAATAACTTCCTGTTTTCTACCGTGATGCCTCTCCCTATGCATCCCAGTATCCCCAGCCCTCCTTGCTGCCTCTCACATTGCTTGCCCACCTTTAGGTCATCTGATATGACTACCCCAGGTCCCTTTCCATTTTTGTTGTTGTTAGTATCTCACCCCCATTGTGTACTCTTCCCTGGGTTTTGTTTCCCAGGTGCATTACCTTTCACTTCTTAGCATTGAATCTAAGCTGCCATACATTTGACCATTCCTCTAACCTTGCAAGTCCTTCTCATCCTTTCCACCCCACCTTGTGCATCAACTCTGTTGCAGATCTTTGTGTCACCTGCAAAGAGACATACTTTTCTTCCAGTCCCTCTGCAATGTCAGCTTATAAAGACATTGAAGAGACCGGTCCTAATACTGAACCCTCGCGGTACCCACTAGTAACCCCTTTCTTCAGAGGACTCCATTTACTATTACTCTCTGTGTCCTATTCTCCAGCCAATTCTTACCCAGGCTGTCATCTTGGGACCCACTCCCGGGCTGGCTAACTTGTATATTAATCTTTTGTGTGGGACTGTGTCAAATGCCTTGCTAAAATCTAGGTAGGCCATGTCCACAGCCCCTCTCTGATCTACTACTTTGGTCACCCAGTCAAAGAAATCTATCAGATTTGTCTGGCATGACCTTCCCGCTGTGAATCCATGCTGCCTTGGGTCCTGTGCCCCTCTGGCCTCTAGAGACTTGACAATTCTTTCCTTCAGAAGTGATTCCATCATTTTCCCTACCACTGAGATTAAACGAACAGGTCTGTAGTTTCCTGCTTCTGCCTTGCTCCCACTTTTGTGAAGGGGAATCACATCTGCCCTTCTCCAGTCCTCAGGTACCACCCCATCCTCCCATGATTTGTTAAAGAGGGTAGTCAGTGGTGTCACTAGTTCTACCCTTAGTTCTTTTAGAATTCTGGGATGAATCCCATCAGGCCCCATTGCTTTGTCCACCTTCAGTTTTAAGAGTTCTTTCAGAACCCTTTCTTCTGTAAATGGGCTGGTATCAACTTCTGTATCCAGACTGTTTCTACTGTTTGTTTTAGGTACCTGCCTCCCTTTGTAAATACTGAGCAAAAATATTTGTTTAGTATCTCTGCCTTTTCACAGTCACCTCTGCCCACCTTCCCTCCCTTTATTAAGCCTCACTATCCCTCCCTTGGTCTTCCTTCACTCCCTGATGTACCTATAAAAGGTTTTATCCCCCTTCTTAACTGAGTTGGCTATCTTTTCCTCAGTTTGGGCCTTTGCTGTTCTGACTGCCTTCCCAGCTTCCTTTTGCTTTAACTGATACAGTTCTCTGTCCTGCTCCTTCTGTGATTCCTTGTACTTCCTGAATGCTTTCTTTTTCTCTTGAACCTTCACTGCCACTTCCTTTGAGAACCACAGGATGGCAGGAACCAAAATATCCACTTTAAAATGCCCTCAGGGAGATCCTTTGACTTGCAATAGTTGCCAGGAAGAACCTGTGTTGGGAGGGGTGTCACAGGGAGCCCTTGAATTACATCAGAAAGACCTTTGATGTATAGATAACAAGGATCCAGACAAATTTGGAAGGTCCAATACACATTTCCAGGATGCTTTGGAAGGACATCACAGAAACTGTTTATGTGTATGTGTGTATGGCAGAACAAAAACCAGTTCTGACCAGTTAACCTGAGGAGAGGAAATTGAGTATGTCACTTATCATTTTTTTTAAATCTTGTTGGACATCCTGTGCTGTAAAATATAACTTTTAATACTCCAAGGTGGAGTTTAATGACCTCATAGAGGCGGCAGGCTCAGAGCTGCTTTTATCCAACTGAGCAAGCCTTAGAGAGACACATTTTATTTTATATCTGACTGAGAGAAGAAGGACAACATCAGCACTGTAGGAGATAAGTATTATGTGGATAAGAGAGCTTAGTTTGTACTTTAAAAACCTGTTTTGTTTTTAAGATTGTATGTGTTTGGGATATTTGTTCTGTATTTATTGTTCTGTTTTGATATTCTAAAGTAAAAATATATTTTACAACGGAAACTGCCTGGAGTGCCTTGACATTTCTTTTTTATTTAAGTGGAGCTTTTAAAGGTTACAGTTAACACTGTGTATGAACTTATTGATATACCAAACTGGGAAACAGATAGAGTTCTCTAAAGTCTTGCATAGAGATCTAAGGGTTCATTTGAAAGACCTAGTTGGGTGCCTGTAGACAAAGATATTTGGCACCCCGAAGACAGAATTATCTTAGTCTGATAATTGGGTATGCTAACAAGAGGTTATCAGTTTGAATCCCTCCAGAACTTGAGACTAAGGTGACTTGAGCCCACAAAACAGACAAGAGGGTTACCGTGTTCTGTTCACTGTCCACACACTTACGCTCGGAGGTTGGCACTTTGGGAGTAGAGGGCTGACCGGCTGAGCGAGTTTATGACAGAGACCACCAGTGGTTTTCCACCATTCCTAAGTGCTTCCCAGATTCCTGAGACCGATCCGTGAGACTGGGAGCTCCGTCCACCAGAACCTTCTATGGGCGGTGGCCGACAGGCCATAACCAGGCATGCTGACCCACCACCTGGCCTCCTTCATGAGCCGAGTGGCCTCTGTAACCACACCGGGCCTGTTATTGCATTCCCTTTTTTTATACCCCTGAAATGGAAACTCTACTGCCTCCTGTATGTTGCTACCTCCCACTGCTCCAAGTCCACCAGCTCCTCCACCTGCAGGAGTCCCCAACCCAGCTCTCATCTGGGTGCCACCCCTCGGTGCCACCATTGAATGAGAACTCAGGCAGAGGGCCACAAACCCCACTGTGTATCCCCAGCGGGGTACCACCCACAACCTTACAGCTCCCTGCTTCAGCCTGGCCTCTTAGCCCTGTGTACTCTCTGGGGAACCCCCAACTACCATAAAGCAGATGCCATACATGGTAAAAGGTCCCTGACCAACCCCTCGCTCTTTGCCCTACTTGGCTCATGGCCACTTGTTTCCCAGAAGCTGGCTACCTGTGGCCCAGCCCCCAGCCCACCCAATCAGCTGACCTGGGTGGCCTGGCCCCACCACCCTATTCCCCTTTAAACTTGTACTCCCTGACTCATCACAATGCCCACGGAAGAACCTCATTCGTCTCCCTCAAGAGCAGTTTGCCAAACCGCTGGTAATGGAGGGGGGACCTCTGTCTCCCCGTACCATGATAGTGTGTCCCCAAATCCCCTTTCCCCTTCCCCCCTAGGCAGCTTTCCTGTATGATGTATATGTATGCATACATATGCCCATTTCTGCCTGTATCGATGCATATAATATATAATTATTATTTTTTTCTTACACCCGCTACCCCCCATGGCCCCCTACTGCATGGCTCCTATGTCTGGACCCCTTTTCCATATTGTCTGCCACCATTCTCCTCCTGGGCTCTTGCCACATGGTCCACCCTGAGTGCTAGCTGGGCCAGCTAAGCTCCTGCAGTCCCGACTTGCCTACGGTCTCCCAGGGCACCTGTCCGGGATCCCGTGTGTGAAATTCTTTCTTTCACTGAGCCACATGTGGCCATCTGGACCCCTACTGACCCTTCTGCTTATTGAAGCCCGCTAACTCGTGTCCTCCCCCACTTCTGAACACACACGTGGCACCACATCACAGCGGCTTGTAATAGAGCATGCTCGCTTCCACTCCCAGAGCCACTATTTCAGTCACTGCTGTTTATCCATAAATGAGAAAATTTACTTCAGGATGGAGGAAATACCCATTGTGTAATAAATAGCTTAACAGATCATTAGGAATATTGTTGAGAGGGACATATATAAGTGTACTAAGATCCAGGCCCTGGAGAGAGCAAAGCACATTCTTGAGTTGTAGCCACTGTGAGGAATATACCAAGGAGGCCATCGGAGGCGTCTCTTTGATCCATTGCAGAAGACCCGAACATGTGATCGAGTAATAATAAAGAAGGAGATCAGGTAGTTGCAGACCACCTTTGGATTTATTATGCTGTAGTTTAGAGATGGCTCTTCTGGGCTTTTTGTTGCCCCATGTAAATTGGGATATTATTTGATTGACTTGTATGAACCAGGACTTCGGAAGAAAAATATTGGTCACTTGCAGGGGATATAGCAAATGAGGAAGGACATTAATTTTTATTACATTATATGCCCCCAGAGCGATAAGGGAAGCAGGGTCCAGCGATTTAGGTCTATCCTAATCTGGGTAAGAGTTTTATCAATATTATTGCATCTCATTTGTGAGCTGGAAGTAGAGAGATATATCCCTAGATGCTTCATATTTTCTCTAACCCATTGTAAACCTAAATGAGATATCTCAGATGAGGAGGTATGGACATTAAGGGGCATTACCTCCATTTTGGACACATTAAGTTTATAATTAGAGAATCTACCAAATTCCTCAATAATAGACAAGGCAGATGTGAGCAACATAGAAGGGTGGGAAATATGAAGGAGTATGTCATCAGCATAAACTGGAATTTTATACTGATGGGGTCCAACAGTAATTCCTGAGATTAAGGGAGAGGCATTAATATGGCAGATAAGTGGTTCCAGATTAAGATCGAACAAAAAGGGAGAGAGAGGACAGCCATGCCTAGTTCCCTGTTGCAGAGCAATGGTATGTGAAAGCAAACCATTACAAAGCACCCGAGCGGTAGGCTGCATATACAATATTTTAATCCAATGGATATATTGTGGGGGGAATCGGTATTTAGGCAGAAGGTGAAATAAATAGTCCCAGGAGACTCTATCAAAAGCCTTCTTGGCAACCAGGGAAACCAAGACAGCTGGAATTGAGGAACCCCTGGATGCAGAGATAAGGTATGCCAGTTTACGCATGTGATCTGAAGAGTACCTACCAGCTACAAAACCTACTTGTTCCAGTCTTATTAAACATTGCCAGACTTTAGCTAGTCTATTAGCTAAGATTTTAGCTAATATTTTAAAATCTACATTTATCAAGGAAACAGGGCGGTAATTAAAGACAAGAAGAGGATCTCTCCCTGGTTTAGGAAGAACAACTATTGTAGTTTCCGAGAGGGTGTAGTCGGACATACCATGTTCATAAATGTAATTGTAGGTATCTAACAAAACTGAGGCCAATTGCTCTTTAAAAGCTTTATAGAACTCTAAAGTGTATCCGTTAGGACCTGGTGTTTTGTTTGACGGTAGTATATCAATAACATAACATATCTTGGAGACCAAAAGGGGAGCTTTCAAGGTGGCTATCTGATGTTCTCCCAAATATGGGAGTTGGATATTTTGTAGGAATCGCTCTACTACTACTGAATCAAAGGGAATATTAAGGCAAGAGTATAAGGAGCAATAATAGTCTTGGAAGCAATGACGTACTGAATATCCTGGGGAGATGTGATCTGGTGTTTTGTTTGACGGTAGTATATCAATAGCAGAACATATCTCAGAGACCGAAAGGGAAGCTTTCAAGGTGGCTATCTGATGTTCTCCCAAATATGGGAGTTGGATATTTTGTTGGAATTGGTCTACTACTTCTGAATCAAAGGGAATATTAGGGCAAGAGTATAAGGAGCAATAATTGTCTCGAAAGCAATGAACTATATCCTGGGGAGATGTGACCAGAAGTCCAGCTGCATTTCGGATGGAGGGTATTATCCTATCTGCAGCCTGGGCCCTTGACCGAAGGGCTAGGAGTTTTTCTCACCTTGTCTCCCTGGTCAAAATAGCGAATCTTAGATCGCTGGAGGAAATATTCAGCTTTGTCCGTTAATAGTGCATTGTAGCGGTCTCTAAGAATTTCAAAATTGGCAAGAGTATCCAGAGAAGGGGAGGCAGGGAGCGACAATTCTATCTACCGTATTTGTTGAAGTAGGTGGGAGACAGCCTGGGAAGTGAGCTTTTTCCTTACAGTAGCCAAACGGATTTTCTCCCCCTGAGAGTACATTTTAAAGTGCCCCAGAACATATCCAATTTAGGCAAGGATGGGGAGTTAGTATTTAGAAAGGTGATAAGAAAAGTTTGGAGATGAGACCTAAGCATGTTCAACTTCAGTAATTGATGATTAAACTTCCACCTTGTCATGGGTAACAGACGAGCTCGAATTCCAGTGTAACAATGTGGGGTGGTGGTCTGAGATAACTTTGGGAAGGTAAGAACATGACAATACTGAGGAAAGATGTCCAATGTTCCGAAGAAAACAATCTATTCTAGAAAAAGAATTATGGGGAATAGAATGGAAAGAATATTCTTTTTGGGAAGGGAAGAGGGCCCTCTAAGGGTCAATTAGCCCCAGGGTGTCCATCATCTTCCTGATAACAAATTGTGTGGGAGAGAGAGAGGAAGTGCTGGCCCTGGAGGGATCAAGAATATTGCAAAAGGCCAGGTTTCAGTCACCTCCCAGCAGAAGAGGGTAGGTGGTTCATGGAGCTAACTGGACCATAAGTGTAGCAAAAAACTGGGGGTCATCTGTAGTTGGACCATAGATAGATCCGAGAACTACCTCTGAATGACCAATCGGGGCTTTAATAATAATAAATCTATTTGGGGCATCTACTACAGTATCCAGTAACCGGAAAGGTAATCTGTCTGCTATTAAAATAGTAACCCCCCCCCCCCATGAGAATTAGGACCGTAACACAGAACTTGACCTTCCCAGGTCCTCCTAAACAAAAGTACCTGGGATAAGGGCAAGTGGGTTTCCTGGAGGAAAGCAATGTCCACATCTAGTTTGCAAAGATGAAACAATATTTTTGTTCTCTTTACTGGGGATTGGGCACCCTTTACATTCCAAGAACATATCTTAGAGGTAGCCATGTGGTTTTGTTGCCTTGAAGATATCTTTTTGAGGTAAAACCCAGTGGTCATGGATCTCTCCAAATGAAGAGTTACATTAACCAAGATTGCAGTGTGTACTAGTTCCCCAAACCCTCCCCTCCTTTGAAAATATATCCAGTCATAAAACATAACCACCCCAAAAAACATGAAGTAAACAAGTACCTAACCCACCACACCTCCACCCTCCCCCTCTGTAATCCCATTCCCATTAGCCACAGCAGAGACAAAAAGTAAGTTACGAGAAAAGAGCTTGTAACAATTACCCCTCCCCCCAACCTGCCCCCAACCAACTCCCCATATTCACAGCGACATAGCTGAAACCCTCATCGGGGATGATTCAAGGCATGGTCTGCTGGGTACTGCAACCCAAGGAAACACAATAGTGAAAACAACATCATGGAGAGTGTTAGCTGTGGTCATCCCCCATCCTGGTACATAATGCTCTGAAATGCTACCAAACTTCTCGCAGACCTTTCCTTCCTGCCCCAACCTTCCCAGCCCAGTTAAATCTACCAGCAGTGTCATATATAAACGATATTTAACAATGAATAAATGCTCCAGCCATTAATGAAGTAGCAACCTATGCAAATAACCTGGGCTAGAGGAGTAGCAATCAGCCATAACAGTCCACCAGTATACCATCTCTTCCCTTAACATGGAAGAGAAGGGATTAAATTAAACACATGAAAAAAGTCCCTCTAAAATTGACTGTATAAGTATTGAATTCAGTCTAGATTACTCTTTGACAATTTACAGTACCAGAAATCAGGGACTGGTACTGTGAACAGCAGAGGCGTCAACAAGATAAAAAAGAAAAGAAAAGGGAAGGGAATGAACCAAGGAGTTAACATTTCTAGAGAATCAGAGGAGCCGAACTGGTCAAATTGCTAACTTCCTTTTAATAGTAGGCTAATTCAGCAGAAGGGACCAAAGGCTTTCACAGTAAGCTGACTGGACATTTATATGGTATGATGCCCCGGTATAGTCGAGTAGTACAACTGTAAACAGTCACACCGAGAAGCCGAGATTCAGAGTTGTTCCTGCAGGACTAATGAACACACAACATCCACAGGTAGAGGAAAGATCCGGGGGCAAGCTTGCAGTGGTATGAAGACTTATTGAACAATTTAAAAGAAAAGAACCCCCAAAATGGTGTCCATAAGTCCAAGAAACTGGCAGAGACTCTGATGGCTTAAAAAATAACAAGTCACCGAGGCCAGTGTAAGGAGAAGAGGCAAAGCTTCCTGCATTGAACAAGCCTGCTATTGCTATAATGTAGTTCCTTGCTGCCCTCATGTGGTTGTTCAGCACTACAACAAACAGACATACAGCTTAAGTCACACCTTCGTGCAGAAATGCTCAACTACTGCTGCAGAACTCATCGGCAGTTGAGAGTCAGCGAGTAGAATAAAGATCCGAGAGCAGGGCTTGCAAAGGTGGAAGTGCTTGTTGAGCAGTATCGTAGTTGTGCCAGGATCCCAAGGTAAATATTGAAAGTCTTGAGGGATACTGAACCTTGTACTTAATACCTGCTGCAGTGCATTTGGATACTATTTAATGGTATTCTGCCCATCTTTGTCTCACTGTGGCAGGTAAATCTTGGGAGAATCTCAGCTGCGACCTTCCCATAACACTTGCTGAAGTTCCCGGACTTGCCCGAGGACGTGAGTTTTATCCAGGTAGTTCAAAAACCTTATAATTAAAGGACAGGGGGGCTTCCCAGTTGCAGGCTTGGGTCTTAAGGAACAGTGGACCCTCTCTATAACATATGTGGTATTGTTAGAAGAGGGCCCCACGATCTTAGTAAGCATCATCTGAAGGAAAAGTATTGGTGCAGGCCCTTCTTTGTCCTCTGGAAGGCCGAAGATTAAGATGTTATTTTGGTGACTTCGGCCTTCCAGATCTTCCAATTTAGTCTCAGTTTTCTGTAGTTTCTGTATTAGGCTGACAATTTCAGGATCAGTTTGATTTCTCCACCCTTCCATGGAAGATGTACATGCAGCAACATCGGAGATTGCTCTGTTGGTGTCAGCGAGTTCCCCCCTAATTGTTTTAAGCTCTGCTGTAAGTTCTTGAAGAGCTTTCTTGAATGGCTGTAGCTCCTCCAAAAATGTTTTTTCCGGTAAAGGTATTGAGGCTGGAGGATTGGTAGTAGTTTTAGAGGAAGTGCCTGGTTGATGCTTTAGTCTCTTCTGCTCCTTTTCTGGAGTCTGCAGTGGAGTGTGAGCCGGGGGGAGCCTGATGCATTTCAGCCTCCATGGTGGAGATAGGCCGCAGGATAAACAGGCAGTTTTATGGTGAAAAGTAGGAGTCTATGTGTTGAAAAACTTTGCCTCTAAAAATGAGAGACTATCCAAAGTCTGTACTGCTAGTTTTGGAGACAAAAGATAGAGATTGAATATTTAAATAGGCAGAATAGTGATAGTCGAGGTGGGAACTGTCTGTGGTGCTGCTAGCTTCATGGTAGCATTACGTGATCTCCAGGGGGGCCTGATTCTGGAATGCATGGTGCAACTTGTGGGCGTATCAGAGTTGTGCGATGTGGCACTACACTGGGGACCCTGCACCATATTCCAGGACAAGCACGGTCCCTGGCACCTACACCTGTGACTTGCAGAAGCCGCAGGCTAGTGTCAAAGGCATGGGGTACCAGACCTGGGTGCCGCAAGTTTCAGCACACATTCTATTGCCCCTAAGCCCCCCCTGCCAAGGAATGCAATGGCAGGCACCTTGGGGCATAGGGGGACTGACTAGTTGGCACATGCGCTGGGGGGAAATAACGGAAATGGATACTGGGGGTCTGCAATGTTCAGGGGTGGGGGCATGACAGGGCAGGGGGGGACACAAGTAGCACAGCACTGTACTTTCTGCAGTGCAGCTGGGGAGCATCAGTCACTGTGCCAGGATGGATGCCCCTTAGACCACCTCCTAGCTGGTCTAACCCCACTACGCCATTCCTTGTTCTGGAATGGCATAAGTGGGTTACAGCAGCCACCCTTCTGGAATAGGGCACAGTTGTTGCCGTAACCCACCCTTGCGCCATGCACTGTGGGTTGCGGGTGTAGTGGGTGGTGTAACCCAGATGTGGCACAACATGCATACGGCATGGCGTAAGGCACCTTTTGGAATTGCAACTGGCACTGTGCTTAGCATAAGGTGTGATTTGCTTAGCATAAGGTGTGATTTGCTCCATCAGGTTTGGCATAAATCACCTTGCACCAGGTGTAATGGCTTTTGGAATTGGGCCCAGCATTTCCAGGTCAACTCCTTCAAGATGCCTCCTTGACAGTGAGGACATCTTCAGAGAGACCCAAAGCCTGGAACTCTAGCCACTCAGGAACCAGGCTGTCAGGTGCAAGTATTGAAGGTCCGGATGGAGAACCTTCCTCTGATTGATAGACAGCAGGTCTGGGTGTAGAGGAAGATGCCTCGGGACCCTGCTGTTGAGGCTGAGGAGATGGGGGTACCAAAAATGGCGCGGCCCATCTAGACCCACTGGAATCACCTGTGCCTTGTCTCTTCTGGCATTGATGAGTACCTTGTGGATCAAGGGAAGTGGAGGGAAGGCATAGAAGAGACCTGGGGTCAAAGGCCTTGAGAAGACATCACCTGCAGTGTTCCCTGCTGAGGGAGGAAGACACAAAACAGCCTCAGCTTCACATTCTCCCTGGAGGTGAACAGGTCCAACTGAGGGGTGCCCCACTGGGAGAACAGACTGTGTACTACCTCTGGGTGGAGAGATCACTCATGAGATATCTCACTCACACAGCTGAGGGCATCTGCCGGCTGGTTGGAGGCTCCTACCACATAGATTGCAAAGAGATTGGCCTCCAGGCTGTGAATGATGGTCCACACACAGAGACTTTACTTGCACAGAGGCAGTAAGTGCATCCCACCCTGTTTCTTTAGGTAGTACATGGTCATGGTGTCCATCTGGATCTGAACCATCTGACCAGGGATGTGAGGAGTGAATGCAGTCAGCGAGAGCTGAACTGCTCCGAGTGCCAGCAGGTAGATGTGGCATTGGGACTCCTCAGAATTCCAGAGTCTGTGGACGCTGTGTTCTTCCTGGCCCATGAGACCCATGAGAGAGGCATCAGTTGTCAAGATGACTGTTGGCTCTTGGTGGACAAATGGGATCTCTTCCTGCATATGCTCTGGGACTAACCACCACTGGAGGGCATCCCACATCCACTGGGTCATAGTGACCAGCTGGTCGAAGTGACCCTTGCACTGAGACCATTGGCTGGTGGTACTGGGTCATAATGTCACAGCAGAAACCACACAAAAAGACAATGCCCACAAAATGGCATGTGGCAAAATAATGTCAGGAGGAAATGCCGACAACGACACAACAGCAGATACCATTGGCAACAATACCAAAATCACCTGTGCTGAAGCTGCACCTGGCAGACCTGCAGACAAGTGGACAACTGGCTGGTGGATAATATCCTGCATTGATCTCTGCTATAGATTGGTGGGTAGGGAGCTCTTCGCCCCCCCAAACGTAATTGCCTAATTCAGACGGGGGGGGGGGATGGACCGAGGGGAGAAGGGAAAACTCAGGAGTGGAAGAACTTTTTTTTTTTTGGAAAACAAAAAAAACATCTTGGGAGATGGGGAATCAACCCCCGATCCCCAGGTCTCCACTGCACCAGGTGCATGTGCCTTAGCCACTCCACCACGGGAGCGGCTCCATCATGTTCAGCACCTGTGGCATCTTCAGTCCTTTCTCCAGTTCCTAGTGAGTGATAGGGGTAGCGGTAGATTCCTACCACTATTATGCCCCATCACTGTAATTCATTCCGTGCTTTAGACCGCACAGTTGTTCATATGCTGTGTCAGCAGCACTGTATTGACCCAGTACACTGGTTGGCCAGCTCCCACTGCAGAAAGCGCATTCTCCAGTGGGCCCATTGGACCATGCTGGTGCAGGCTGCTATGTAACCAGCAGGAGCAGGAAGTCCATGGTAGGGCACAATTTCCTCACCCGAAATGATTGGGCAAAGGAGGAGAGGACCTCCGCCCTGTCCATCAGCAGCTGGGCTCTGGCTCTGCAAGAGTCAAGCTCCACCCAGATGAAGCTGATCACCTGCAAAGGTGTGAGTTCTAATCTGGCCTCATTGACCAGGAGGCCAAGGTCAATGCAGATCAGGAGGGCCAGGTCCCTGGCCTGCTCCACCTCCTGCCTGGAGGGACCTGTGATCAGCCAGTCATCCAGATAGGGGTAAACCCAGACCCCTTGGCATCTCAGGTAAGCTGCCACCACTGCAATGCACTTGGTGAAGAACCTGGGGGCAGATGACAGGCTGAATAGCATGGCCTGGAACTTATAGATGGTTCCCTCATCTCAGAAGTGGAGGAACCTTCTGTGTGATGGATGGATAGGGACCAAAATCACATATTCTGCTCTAGAGATGATAAGATCTGTGACAGAGTTACCATCCTGAAGGTGTGTGACTTGAGAAACGTATTCAGATTTTGCAGATCTAGAATGGAGTGCCAGCCCCCCGTCCATTTTTTAATCATTGCTTAGTGTGTACAGGGCACTCTTACCTATAATCAGTGATGATGAGCAGACCCACATTATGCAAAGCCTTCAGCCGACACTCACTTGCAGCGCTTGCGCAGCGGCACACACACACACACACACACAATACACACCTCATACACACTCTTCTCAGCCTATCCCCAGCTTACTTAGCTGTTTTTTTTCTACTGTACATTTCTCCACTCCCCATGCCTGCCTACTTTGTGTCAGAGGTTCCTTTCTCAGATGCCTCACAGTCAGACACAATCTGCACATCTCCATTTTGAAACTCTGCAGCACCACTCACATTCATGGGCTCTAAGTGCTGCAGCATGCTGCATTGCTCTTTCTGCTTAAAATTTCCACAAAATGCTAACAAAAAGTAAGGGGAGGACAGGCACTTCAGCCCATTGGTTGAAGTGATTTTCAGAGATATTGGCATCACTTGCATAATTTAGTAGTGTATGTCAGTGAAAGTAGGCCCTTGCTATTTTTAAAATGTAATCCTGTGCCTGTATTAGGTGGAAGGGGTCATAGTTTGACCATGACAAGGTGGCAAGCTGATCCCTTCCAGTTCACAATTCCTCTAGGAAGCCCATTCGCTCAGAACGTAATGACAAAAAAACAAGGGAGAACGGGGGGATGCACCAGTGAAGTCAAGTGGGGTCAAATCTCATTACTGTTTAATGCATAACATTGGCCAGTCGTAGATGAAGGCAACTGCTCAACTCAAAAGGGTCTTGTTAGCCAAACCCTTTAGGAGAGGTAGCTGCCTCCTTCCTGTGAGTCTGACCATCTGCAAAAACTTGTTTACATTTTCTCAGCATCCAGGGACTTGCACTGCCCAGCAGCTCTTATATCCCTGGATGCTGAGAAAGCCTTTGATAGCGTAGCATGGCCCTTATTATTTGTCATATTAGTTAAATTTGTTTTCCTGTTGAGCTTTGTAAATTGGATTTGTGTATCTTATGACTGATCTAGTGCTAGAATATACTGCAGTGGGGTACTAGCTCCATCTTTTATAATGCGTAGTGATACTAGACAAGGTTTTCTCCTTCCCCCCTTTTATTTAATCTCTATTTAGAACACCTTCTGTTAAAACATATGCTTAACCCCCTTATTACCGGGATACCTATTGGGTCTTCATCATATCAGATTTCTGTTTATGCTGATGATATCCTGCTTCATGTGACCCATCCAATCACAGCTCTCTCAGTCATTTTGGAAATGATCACTAGCTATGGTTCCCTCTCTAACTGCAAACTAAACATACATAAATCAGTTTTCATGCGCTTAAATAAACATTTAGTGAAAGACGATATTGTCCCTTTTGGGCTTCTCTTGGCTTCAAAGACCCTGCGGTATTTAGGAATTGATCTCATAATAGATCTGATCCAAATCAAAAAAATGCAACTTGGATACTTTAATTTCCACATTCAGAGCAGACCTAGACCATCGGAGCCATTTGCCCTTTACTGTTTGGGGAAGAATCAATATAGTGAAAATGAATGTTTTACACAGGATATTCTGCCTATTACAAATGCTGAACGTTTGCCTTCCCCAAGGTGGTTTACAATACTGCATTCATTAATCTCTAAATTTATCTGGGCATGGACGTCACCGTGCCGGGCATATGCCAAATTTCATTATCCAAAACATCCAGTGGTCTACAGTTTCTGGATTTTAGAATTCACTACTGGGTCATACATCTAAGTAAATATATTCAATGGCTACATCTTCCAGACTTTGCAATCTCTACTTTTTACACACCTCTATGGCTAAACATACTGCAGAACTTGAGCAAATTAGGTCTTACAGGTTTTTCCTACTTTCTACGAAATATGCTAGATTCATTAATCTCCCAGAAAAATTGCACCAGTTTGTTGTGGGTGCTTCTTTACTGATACATCAACAAATGTTCATAAAGTTGTCATATAAACTTTGTAATGATATAATGAAGCCACTTGACAAAAACCCCAATTTTAGAATAGTGGTATACCCATACCATTAGAGTGGTTGCCTAATATTGACACAGTCTCATTAGCTGCTCGAAGGACACTTTCTTCCCTTTGCCCAAGCTTGGGACCAACTTGCACTTTCTGAACGCATGGCCTTTAAGTATTTTCAAATTTTTTTTTTTTTTTTTTGAAACTTCAAGTTTATTTAGGTGGGACACATTAAAAAAAAGACCATCAGATATAATTTAAGCCATTAAAATGACAAATCAGTACATAATATAAAGAAA
This sequence comes from Neoceratodus forsteri, assembly GCA_016271365.2. NCBI lineage: Eukaryota > Metazoa > Chordata > Ceratodontiformes > Ceratodontidae > Neoceratodus > Neoceratodus forsteri. The sequence continues at coordinate 1,281,727,133 of CM057452.1, forward strand.
AGTATACAATTGCACTGGAAGTCCATTAGTTCATAATGTCTCTTTTTGTTCCAGATAAGTTCTACGCTGTTTGGCAGAATCTGGCTCAGCTCTGTATTCTGGAAGATTCAACGTACTGTGCAGTGCTTACCAAGGCCTTCTAGTACTTCGGACAGGCTCTATTAACTAGAGTACATACTAGTGTCCACCTGCACAAATGTATTTTTATAAGCACAATTAAGACGAGGGAAGAATACTCCCCTAACTTTTGACTTAATGTTAATCTTTAAAGCTGAATGATAAAAAGAATACCACAATAATAAAGAAATATTTATAACAACAAGTAAAACATAGCTGGTGTAATGCATCTACAGTATGACTGCAAGATTTTGAGTTCAAGTGGGTGTGCTTAATGAAAGTTCATGTCTCAATCTGAGAACAGGGTAGGCCAAAGTTTATTGGGGGAAGGCCTGCTGTGAAAGGACCGAAACTCCAAGTATTTTCAAATTATGCATGCAGTGGTGCAGCATATGGGTCCATTCCCATGGGTGAGTACATATGACTTTTTTACAACTCCTCTGAAAATGGCAGCTAAGCAGTCTCATAGTATTTTGAAGTTATATCCGGTCTTTCTCAAAGAAATGTATGCTCACTGTGAAGTTCAATGTAGATACTGGCAAGATGTTTTTCCTGATGTCCCCTTCAACTGGTCTCAGATTTGGAAGTCCCATTTTAAATATATAACTCAAGATACATTATGGTTGACCCAATTTCTCGTCTTACAAAGCCTTTAGCATACTCCTCAAAAACTATTTAAAATGGATAAAGCCAATTCACTGCTCTGTACTAGATGTGGAGCAGGGGATGGTACATTATTATGTATATTTTGGGAATGCATCCCTATCAGTAATTTATGGTTTGAAATTAAAGAGAAGAGGGACCTGCTTCTGGGACTCCAGGATTACTTTATTCACAAATATGTATAGTGGGATATCTTAACGTTGGTCTGCATAAAAGAGCATATCATATGATGATACCATGATGATGAAAAGATTTATTTTACATCGCTGAAAGGATCAACACCATCTTACATATGAGGGATGGTTTAATAAGTTATTAAGTAGTCTTCAGTTGGAGAAACTTATTGCCAGTACTTGCAACGGACTGTTGGCATATAAGAAAATATGATCCAAACTACATACACTTTGTGCCTTATCTACTTGATTGTAGGTTTAATATAGCTCCTTTTACTATATTCCCATTCCCTTTGTCATCTTTAGATTACAGATTTTTTATGTGGATCATATTGTTTAATTACTTTATTATGCCCTGTTTTTCTTACTTATTTAATTGGTTACTGTTTAATGATGGAAATTTTCTTTTATCATTAGTGCACTCACTGTTTTGTACATAGTTATGGTTGGCCTATATTTGAGGGGGTGGGTTGTTTTACTTATGTGTTTTCTTGGTTGTTTGTGCATTTGAAAATACAAAATAAACAATTTAAAAAAAGGAGAGGCTGCTGACTATAATCTTCATTATGATTCAGTAGTATTAAAAGGAAATTGTACTTTGAAGAGCATTGCAGATCTATTTCTAATCTTCATTTAGTAATAATTTACTCAAACAAGCAGTCTGCTGAATACTTACTAGAATGTTGTGTTCTTAGAGGCTGTATTCTTTTAATGATGGTTAAAGACGATTAAAAATGACTAAAATTAGTCTTCAAAGACAAATTAATGACTACTTTAATACTAAATTTAGTATTCAACTTTAGTGAGGGGTATTGGTTTGTGTGTTTGTTTTGAAATAGTCCTAATATTTTCTTATGTAAAATCCCTTGTTATGCAACAATTTTCTATCTAAAATATTCTCAGGTTCTGGAACCCAGGTTCCCGCATGGTGCCAGCATACAGGTCTTAGGTGCATGGGAAGGGGGATGAGAAAGTACAGTCTGTCTAACATCACTGAGTGAAACTGAACTGTGATTTATGGAGGGACTGTGGTGGGGGTGGAGGCTACATACCCATAATGGCTGTATTAGTGACTACACTCCCTCCTTCACTCCATCACTACGTACTCCATAAGCACACCCTCCACCAACCCTTAGATCCTTCATGGTAGACTGGGGACCAAACTGACACCAGCCAGGGACATTTGGATAAACTATCTTTTTATGATAGGGATAAATCTGTCATTGCAGGATTGCTGTATTCGGCCAGCCCCTCCCCCATGTAGAGTCAGGGATCTACCAACAAGCCAACCTGTGCATCTGATTGGATGCCCAGTGTCCAGCAGAGCTCCTCCCACTGATGCCATCCCCTTTCTCCAGATGACACTCCACACTAGCAGAGAGCAACGGGCAGGGGCTGTGGATGCCTTCCTGCATGAACAGGTATTAGGATAGGGTATGCTGCAGTAGGGACATGCACAAATCAAGCATATCCTGGTCAGCTATGCGGCTCAGGCCTTTTGTTGATCTATATCTCTTTTCAGACACCCTTTACCTGTGCTGTTGTCATCAAGACAGCACTGGTAATCTGGGATGACATTGGGAAACCATCTCAATTGCAACAGATCAGTTTTGTCCAGGATACAGGGATACCCATAATTTTCTGATGCAGTTATGGGACTTGAGTCATAGGCAGTGGGAGAGGGACAGCCACATAGTCTGGGCTGTACCATATGCTGGTTGGCACTAGTCGGGGACAGGGAGTAGGTACCACTGGACACCAGAAACTGCTCAGTACTATTTGGGAAGATGGAACTGTCTACCACTGGACACTAGGGACTGCTTGGTGCTGGTAAAGTTGTGGTAGGATTATTGGTAAATATGAGGGACTGCTCAAGCTGAGATAGGAAGCAGGCAGGAGCAGTTGCACCAGGAGGTAGTTGTGTGAAAGGGTCCGGACAGAGTCAGGAGCTGGGCAGGAAGTGGTACTGCAGTGAGATAGAGTTATGTTTTCTTTGAGGGATCAAGTTGGCAAGCAGTGTGGTTTGGCACTGTTGTACACTTGCCTTCAAATAACTGTACCCCTTAACTTGCCTCTAAAATTCTGTTCCTGAACAGTATGCTACAGTAAACTGGCTAGCTGCTTCTTTTTCCACAGGTAGCAGGTCAGGGGAGATCATACAGTACAATAGTAATGCTCTCAGCATACTGCTATCACTTCCAATGCACCTGACTGGCTCTCTGACAGTAGTAGAATATCCAAATGTGCAGTTAGGGTTATATGGGGCTTACAGCACTACCACTTGTTCAGCTCCAATGTGGGATATTCTATACTACTGATGTTAGCAGTCTGTTTACTTACAACCTTACTTATTCTGCACATTTTATCTGTATACAGTCTTAATTAATTAATTCTGGACTTTGTATATGTATCACTTAGTTCTTCCAATCTCATATGCCCTAGTGCATTTAATCTTAAACTATGTGTTTCTGCTTAGCAACAGTTAGTAACATAATGTAATCAGCCTATTATCTGTACACAAATGTATTATCTGCATTGAGGCATTACAAGTCAAGTTCTGTGGTCAGCTTCACCTCGATATTTACCTTCTTCATGTCTCTATATCTCCTTGGCATGTGCTTGATATCTGTATTTAAATATGTTTCTTGTACTGTAGGTTTATTGCTTTTGTGCATTCTCAATTTAATTAGCTGCAAGAGTCCAACTTTGTTCATTTAAAGACTAGTTGTATTGGTATCTCAGCTGCTAAGCAAATCTGTAGCATTTCTTATATTGTTTGTTCTGCAGCTGAGTGTGCTTAAAGTGATTCATTCAAACTTAATGTGTATCCTTGATAGATCTGTTTTGTTTAGTGAGGTCTTCAAACTCAGTCAATGCACACTCCATCTTAGCACAGTAACTAGTATTTCTAATGAACCCCTGTTAAGTTCTCTGATGTTTATTCCAACTTCCTGTTATTCTACCTACTCATGACTGCTCTACACCTGGCTTTTGCTCTATTGCAGCCTACTCCTGGTTCTCTCTCCCCTTCCCCTACCTGTCCCATCTTCAAACTACTTTCCTCTGTACCTCCCTCTCCTTGGGCGGGACTGACTCTCATGATATTTGACCCCTGCAGCTCTGCAGACCACCTTACTTTTTGTTTAAATTGTGTTCCCTTCCAAAAGTATGCCATTGAATTCCTTGTCCTGCACCAGAAGGGGTCAAGAGGACGCCTCTCTAGCTGTCCCCTGCTGCCTACACTGACTCCTGCAGTCACATATATGTATTAGGACCATGCAGATTTTGGCATTTGGCACCATTACTACTTAGTTTCGCCTGTATTTCTGACAGCATACTACAGTGGATTGTTTCTCACTGCTGCAGATTCGGCTGCACTCTGGGATATCGCACCCACCTGCCCCCACCACACCCACCCAGGTTCAGCAGTCACACTTTATTTAATTTCTAACCACTCCCCCATCCCCCAATTAACTACTCCTGACCTATCCTACTTTAAATTGCATCCAGTTTACTTACTCCCTATCTCAGGAACCCGATTCTCTCCACTGTTTGTAGTTTGGCTTCACACTCCCCTTCCACTCTTAGACACCACTAACCACTCAAATCAAAATATCCCTGCCCTACTAATAAAATGTTTGTTTTTTTTTAGGTTAGGCAACCATTCATTGCTGAGTGCTACTACATACCAAATTCCACAGCTGTATTAAAGCTCAGTACCATATTAATATTGTTCCCCCCAAAAGAAGTATGATGCCTCCTCTTCCTACTACTACTGACTGCCACTCTACTGTATGTTTATTAGTACACCCTTCACAGCATCTCTGCAGCACTGACTCCTCCCATTTCTAATAGCTGGATACCTCATCTTTCTACTCACCCCATGCCATGAGCTGCTTCACCTAGAATTTACCCACTGTAATCTAATGAGCTTTACCCCCTCTCCCATTCTGTCTGATGTCTATTCTCCAGCCTTAGGATCAGGAATTTTTAAACAAAACATACAAAACATACAAGTGGGTAAAGTCAAGAGTCAACCATAATACAATGCTTCTTTTCCCCTGTCTTTTCTCATCTCACATCCCTCCTACGTGTTACCCCCCATGATTCAGTACTTTTCTATGCCCTCTAGTCCCCATCCCTCTCCTATTTCAAATCTCCTTCCAAATCCTGTCCTCTCAATAACTTCTGAACAGTACCAAAGGACAAACCGTGAATAGCTCATGTTGTGAGAGGTGCAGGTAAAAGCTGCCAGCCCATATAGTACAATATCCAGAAACACCTGCACTCCAACAAAACTCAAAGAAAAGGCAAACACTCGCAGTGCAATGACAATTCAAGTGCTTTAGTTAGCAATGCAGTAAGTGTGCAGAGACCATTCCACTGCCACAAAGTCTGGTACTTTGGGTCAAGAAACCTATCGTCAGGGTGAATGTTTGCCATTTCTTGGAGTTTTGTTGGAGTGCAGGTGATTCTAGAAATTGTACTCTCCATAACCTCCACCCAGCCTGCCCCTCCCAGGTCCCATGGTCCATGGCATGTAGGTGCATCTGTTCTACCCACTTACTGTCTCTATGCTGCATCTCTCACTCCCAAATTCCTATCCTACCCCCTAACTATTACACACATCCTAATATCCAATCCCACCCTTTGTCCTCAAGCTTGCTTTCTACTGTCTCTAATCTCCTTATTTTGCTACTCATGTTAGTTGCAGGTGATGATGAGCCAAATCCGTGTCCAGCATCCACTCTCCCCTCCAGCTTCCACATGGTCTTAAGATTGCCCATCTGAATATTAGGAGTCTTTTACCCAAACTCTCCTTGCTGCAAGACCTCACTGTCGCCCTTGCCCCTGATGTTCTGGTCATCTTTGAGTCTTGGCTCAGTCCCAATGTCCCTGACAGCAGTGGTTCCTTACCTGGCTATTCCCTTGTCCACCAAGCTTGGTCCAGCAGAGGTGGTGGAGTAGCCATGTATAACTCCTCTTCTCTGCAATTCACAGCAGTTCTCACTTCCTCCCTAATGGATGCATACAAACTCCTCCTTGTCAAATTCACACTCCCTTTTACCTTCCACATTTTTGTAGCTGGGGCATACTGTTGTCCTAGTCTGCCCGCCCTCCATCCTTACCCTCATGTCCTCCCTTATATCCCACAACTCAACAGGAGAACTTTATATCTTGGGTGATTTCAACTTAAATTGGCAATCCTCACTACACTCCAAAACCTGTAATGACATTGCCTCACTAAATTTGATCCATCTCATAAATGAACTTACCCATTTAAACACCAGCTCTCTAAATCACACACTGATTATTTGGACTCATACATCTCACCCCCACAGAGTAGTTGCAGCTGGCATCCTCCCAGATACCCTAAGCAACCACCACCTAATATATCTGATATGTAAAACTCACCATTCTAAATCACCCCTAAAGATTATTGAGACATGCTCCTACAGATCCCTGAATCTTCCCCTTCTTCTAGAGGATCTACCTACCAAAGATGTGTCTTTCATCTCTAGTGCCACCTCCTTTGACCATGCTTGAGACTACATTAAAACTAAAGTTCTCACACCTTGGAACCAGCATGCCAAACTAAGGCACACCAGGGTGCATGGAAATCATTTCCCCCGGGATCACCCCTGAGCTACTAGCCTGTCTTCACACTCATGACCTAGCCTGGAAGATTCATAAATCTTCTGTCTCTCCAGCTGACTACCAGCATTACTGTGCTCTCCACAATAAGTGCACCTCGGCAATATGATATGCCAAGGCTGAATACTTTCAGTCTACCTAAAGGCTCTCCTAGCCCTTAGCCCAGCCTCTGTCCCCTCACCTGATGGTCTTGATGATAAAAATTCTTCATCTATCTGCCCCTGCTATTGCCGCTCCCCTTACTTCTCTGCTGAACCTTTCCTTGTCACTTGCCTCTGTTCCTGCAGCCTGGAAGCATGCCAACATCCTCCAACTTCCCAAAGTGGGTGACCCCTCAGCTCCAGAAAATTATCATCCCATCTCCCTTCTCCCTATCCTAGCCAAATTCCAGGAACAGTAGGTTCTCTCCCAGCTGTCCTCCTGCCTTGACTCCTCCAATTTCTTCACCTCTTTTTCAGTCAGGCTTCTGGAAGCAACACTTCATTACCACCTCTCTCCTTAAGTTCACTGACTCCATCCTTACTGGGATGTACATTGGCCTCATCACCTCTGCTATCTTTGTTGACCTTACCAAGTCTTTTGACACTATCTCTCACCCCTTACTTCTTGCCAAGCTCTCTGCAGCAGGGCTCTCTGACACAAACTGGTTCCATGCCTATCTGGTTGTCAAGTATAAGTTTGTTTGTATTGTTGAATCCCTGTCCCCACCCCTCCCCATCAAGACAGGTATCCCCAAGGGCATTGTACTTGAACCCCTTTTCTTCTCTGTCTTCCTAAATGACATTCCTGCTGCCTGTTCCTCCTCCTGTATCCACATGTATGCAGACTATACTGTCCTGTATACCTCCAGATCTTCCTCCTCTGTTGTGGCTACCAGACTGCAGCTTGATTTTGATAATGTTCTGCACTGGCTATGCTCACACCAACTTTTGCTGAATGCTAAGAAGACCATCTACCTGACTTTTGGCACTATGCAGAAACTGTCTCTGCTTTCTTCCCTCCTCACTTTCCACACCCTTGATGGGACAAAGCCGTAGGATACCTTCTCCTTTAGGTATCTTGATGTCTGGTTAAACCAGCACCTTGACTTCTCTGAACATGTGGATGCTATCATCAAAAAAACTGCAACCCAAGTTAGGTGCAATGTACAGAAATCGGGATTGTATACCACTACCGATTTGGTGGGTGCAAGTCCAGAAAATGATCCTTACAGTTTTTGATTATGGTGATGTAGTCTTCAGTGCCACCCCAAACATTCCCTTGCCAGACTAGATACCCTCTTTCATTTTTTCTGCCACTTTGCCCTGGGCAGTCTCCCTTGTACTCATCACTGTAACCTCTACCAATCTCTGTCTTCCTTCTCCTTTGATGACACATGCCGCTCCCACAGTATCTCCTTCATCTATAAACTCTGGTTTGATTCCCTCCCCTCCTATCTTGCTTCATGCTTATCACCTCTACCCACCCACTCCCTCCAGAGTTATGTCTCCCACACTATGGCTATCCCTCCTAGATCCTCTTCTGCTGGCCAGTCTGCGTTTTCTCACCGTCTCCCAAAAAATCTCTCCCCTCACTCTTTTGGCTCCTCCAACATGCTGCACTTCATCACTTCATTGAAACTTCATTGAATTCACCTGGTATTGTAATCAAATATATATATATATATATATATATATATATATATATATATATATATAGTAATGTTACTGTTATCTTATCCTAATTTTTCCTTTATATTTTGATTTGTTTAGTACAGTATGCTGTTGTATTCCTATTTCCACCTCTCCCAGGATGCACCTGGAAATGACCAATTTGCTCAGTGTGCCTTTCCTGGTAAAACTTTTAAATAAATAACTACATTAATTAATTAATTAATTAATTACCCATTTTTAAAACCAGTCAATGAGCATCTAGATGGAGGTACAGTGACACAATTGTTGGTGTGTCCCCACCAAGTAGATCGACCTGTAATTTTGGGATACAGCATACCAGCTTGCTCTTCCCTCCCAGTCACAGTGGCTGTGCTGTTGCTGAATTGGGTAGAAAGTAAACTGAGGGGAAGGACACAAAGGCTGAGACTAAATTAGGAGTTCTCAGCAGTAAGGAAGTTTATAAGTGGAGATAAGGGATCAGTGCTGAGCCCTGTCAATTTGTTTAATTGTTTTGTTAAGGTATTTATCCTTCAGATCCCAATCATCCCCTATTGGGTTTTTGTCCACCCAGCCCCATCACCCCACCGTCTCTAGGGTTTACCTCTTCTCCAGTGATCCGCAACAAATGTCGTCTCATGGTGGAAACAAAAGGGCTGGCCAGGCCCTTGCAGAGCATAATGCCACATTTGCCCCAGAACCGGTTCATAGTTGGTGGGTATGGGGCCAGTAGTGAACAAAACCTTTATCCTGCTAACAGATTTTCCTCCTCTTCCTCTCCCCTGGATCACTCAGCATATAGTCATAACAGTGCACGTGCATATGAAGGCATGCACATACTTCACGTGTACTGGCAGCCCTCCCCTTGTGCCACCCTATTACCTTGCCACCAAGACTCCATTTGGTGGCAGTTGAAGAGCAGTGCAGCCAAACTCCACTCCCCAGGAGGGGAGAGCAGTCCATGGGAAGCTTGATCCTCCACCCTCCTGGCTGACCCCTGTGCAATCCTATTCTGTGTAAGAACCTGGCATAGAGGCAGTAGTGCTGCCACCGGGCCACTAGGCATGTGGCCTCATCCATTTCAGTGTGCTCATAGTGGGCACTGGGGAAGGCACTGCAGGCAATATCTGCCTTTTTTGCAATGACACAAACTTCTGTAAAAGGTTTAACACAGAGGAGGGGATAAGGGAACTTAGGATGATCTGGGTACACTGGAGAACTGTTCAAAGATCTGGCAGATATGTTTCAATGCTAAAAAATGCAAAGTAATGTACAGTGGGAAAAGGAACCCAAGGGTGCAGTACAAAATGCAAAATGTGGGGTGGGGCTGATACTGGAATGCATGACAGAGGAAAATGACCTGGGGGCATATAATATTGGAACCCTTAAATCATTGGCAAAGCAATTTTATTTTTAAGGCACCCTATCACAGAGGATCTGGGTACGTTACATACATAAAGCAGCTAACATAATAAATAGAATAAAGTTTGGGGTGGTGTTTGTAATGAGAAGTTTATAAACACCCCCGAGGTGTTAGATGCTACATAAACCCTGAGAGCGAAGCTCAAGTGGTTTACTAAAGCATCTGACACTGAAGGAGTGTGTAAACTGTGAATTTGCACACACCATCCATATTTTATTTTCTATAATTGCTGGTTTCCCCTTTTTTGTCTCAGCAATTATACAAAATAAAAATAAGTTGATGTGCGGCTGTGGTCTGGTTAGGTTACAGGGCACGGTCCAGTGTTACCTTTCTGTATTTATTTAAAAGTGTTTTTTTTATTTTCTGGCCAGCCAAAGGTTAAGTCATTGTGGTACTTTTTTTAATTACTTACTGCCAAATTTGAGTGGCAGTTCAGTCTCTGTTAGCAGTTTGACGAGAAGGCAAGCAGAGAGCAGTTGTGAAGCGAGGAACTGCGGTGGGTGCATACGCAGAGTAAGGGAAACTGTGCATGTTTACTACAAATAAACACTCCGTTATTTCAGCAAACTACTGCATAGTTTCCCTATGGGAAAAGGGGGAAAATGGAATAATACAGGGGAGTACATGATGAGAAATTAATGCACACCTGAGATGTGGGATGTATATTAAATTTGAGTTGTGCGTGCTCCCCATGATTTGTTTTACATTATTGCCAGGTAGCATTTTCTCACCTTAAAAAAAATACACAGCAGTTATAGAAAACAGTACAGCCAGTAGATGGTGCTGCTGTTTAAAGCATTTAAGCAGTATTGCTGGTGTTGTTTAAAGCCCCCCCCCACCCAAATGTAATTCACTGCTCTTTTAAGATCACTGAAGGTTCCTCTCTCCCTCTCTCTCTCTCTCTCTCTCTCTCTCTCTCTGTCTCTCTCACCAGTCTGTCTTGCAGTAATGGTTGTATTAGTTGAGATGTGTTGGCAAGAAGTGTTGCTTTTACTTTCTTTTTTCTTTACCAAGTGCGAACTGTGAGAAGCATGGCATGTACAGTAGCTTGTGGGATTGTCACATTATGAAATCAAAAAGCAAAAACCCACAAAAGTCAAAAGACCTGTCCTGAAACAAGTCCTGATGACACTGCAGAGATAGTGTGTGTACGTTCGGTATGCAGTAAGTGAATGCGCAAAGTAAGAGAAACCTGGCTCGTGTGCACCATTATAACCAGTTTTCCCTGTGGGAGGAAATGGTTCTCAGTTATAAATACATTAAAATTGATATTAATGATTGCACCACTACACTATAGAAAATTTGGATGACATATGGGGTAGGGGATCAGGGCTGGGGAGTGCACCACTACACTATGGAAAATGTGTTTCACATATGGAGACAGTGATTGGTGACTGGGGAGGGAACATTACACTATGGAAAAACACTTTTTTTATCAGGAAGGGGGGAAGGAGCCTTGTCTACTGGGTAAATTTTATTTCTTAGGAGACAGTGATTGGAGGATGAGGGGAGGGCTGCGTGGGGCATTGGCTGGTGGGTGGGCCACGCTAGACCAAACAATGACCATGCATATGGGCCCATAATGTGTATGATAATGGGCAATTGCATCTTACATGCCCAATGGACTCATTTGCATGGCCACTTTCATGAATAGGGACTTAGCACCTGTGTGCTATCGTTGCTGGTTCATTCTCCTGATTGCCTGTGGGGGCAGTATTATTGGGGTTCCTGGTGCTTCTCCTGGGTTAACATTGCCCCCATATGCACCTATTTATAGTCGGATAATGTACCGTGCTATCCAACTGTGTATAGCAGAATTGTCCACCAGTACAACTGCAAAGTGCAGTGCAAACTTTTGCATGGCACTTTGCGTTTTTCTGTGAATCCTGCATTTGATGTTCTAAATTCTGCTTGTTTCCACAATGACCCCCAGATTCCTATCTCCATCCACTGCTCCAAGCAGGATGGTATTTAAAGATGGTAAAGAGACATCATTCGTTACAGATCTACACTGACCTGGTTCCACCGAAAGCACCTCCATCTTTGTGGTATTTAGACTAGGACAGTCTTGACTTAGCACAGAGTAACAGAGCTGTGGGTAAGGCAACTAGGATTTGGGGATGCTAAGGGAGGGGGATCAACAGCAGAAGCATGGTGGTAATCCTCCTACTGTAAAGGTCTTTGATGAGTCCCCATATAGAATATGGCGCAAGGTACAGGAATCCCCCTGAGCAGAAAAGACCGCAATTAGGTAGAAGCAGTACAGTGCAGGGCAACCAACATGGTCCATTGCCTATGGGCATGACATATGAGGAGGGGATACAGGAACTTAAAGATCAATGGCAACCATTTTATACATTGTTAAAAAAAGCCTGAATTCAAGTCCCTGTGTCAGTAGTAGTGTGAGTTGTGTTTCCTAAAGATGTCATGCTATTTGGTTTTGTGGTAGAAAAGAAGGGAAAGAGTCAACATGACTGAAATCTGCAAGTACCAACAAGGGATTACCAGAGTTAACTTAAAGGACTTATTTTCTCCGAGCTCAAATACAGAAATGAGGGGAAATTCACTCACATTAGCAGGAGGTAGATTCATGAAGGATGTCTGTAAACACTTTACATAGAAACATAGATGCTGATGGCAGATAAGGACTACTTGGCTCACCTAGTCTACCAATTTCCCTACCTAGAGGATAAGCTGCAGATCCTATTTAACCAACAGCCTATTTCTTCCTACCCCCCATAAAAATTGCCTTATGTCTGTCCCAATCATTCTTGAATTATCCTACAGTTTTAGACCCCACAACCACCTCAGGAAGGCTGTTCCATGCGTCCACCACCTTCTCTGTGAAAAAATACTTCCTCACATTGCCCCTGAGCCGTCCCCCCTCTATCTTCAAATTGTGTCCCCTTGTTCTTGCACATCTCTTTTTCTGAAAGATGCTACCCTCTTGGACTTTGTTGATTCCATTGAGGTACTTAAATGTTTCTATCATGTCCCCCATCTCCCTCCTTTCCTCAAGGGTATACATATTAAACTCCTTTAGTCTCTCCTCGTATGGCATCTCTTGCAGACCCTGCACCATTTTAGTTGCCCTCCTCTGCAGTGCCTCCATCCTGTCTATGTCCTTGCAGAAACAGGGTCTCCAGAACTGGATGCAGTACTCCAGATAGGGTCTCACTAACTGTCTGTACAGGGGGGATAACAACTTCCTGTTTTCTGCTGGTGATGCCTCTCCCTCTATGTCCTGTCATCCACCTTCCCTTCCTGTCGCCCACCGTGCCTCTCCCTATACATCCCAGTATCCCACCAGCCCTCCCTACCGCCTTCTCACATTGCTTGCCAACTTTAAGGTCATCTGATATGATTACCCTCAGGTCCCTTTCCATTTTTGTTGTTTTTACTACCTCCCCCCTCCCCCATTGTGTAATCTTCCCCTGGGTTTTTTGTTTCCCAGGTGCATTATTTTGCACTTCTTTGCATTGAATCCAAGCTGCCATACTTCTGACCATTCCTCCAACCTTGCCAAGTCCCTTCTCATCCTTTCTACGCCTCCTTGTGTATCAACCCTGTTGCAGATCTTTGTGTCATCTGCAAAGAGGCATACTTTTCCTTCCAGTCCCTCTGCAATGTCACTTACAAAGACATTAAAAAGGACTGGACCAAGTACTGAACCCTGCAGCACCCTACTAGTAACCCCTCCTTCTTCAGAGTGGACTCCATTTACAATTACCTTCTTTGTCCTGTTGTCCAGCCAATGTTTTACCCAGGCTACCACCCTGGGACCCACTCCCAGGCTGGTTAATTTGACTATTAATCTTTTGTGTGAGACTGTGTCAAATGCCTTGCTAGTGTCTAGGTAGGCCATGTCCACAGCCCCTCCCTGGTCTACTAATTTGGACACCCAGTCAAAGAAATCAATTAGATTTGTCTGACATGACCATTCCACTGTGAACCCATGCTGTCTTGGGTCCTGTGCCCCACTGGCCTCTAGGTACTCAACAATTCTTTCCTTCAGAAGTGATTCCATCACTTTCCCTACCACAGAGGTCTTACTGACAGGTCTGTAGTTTCCTGCCTCTGTCTTGGTCCCACTTTTGTGAAGGGGAATCGCATCTGCCTTCTTCCAGTCCTCAGGTACCACACCATCCTCCCATGATTTGTTAAAAAGCGTAGTCAGTGGTGTTACTAGTTCTTTGCTTAATTCTTTTAGAATTCTGGGGTGAATTCCATCTAGCCCTGTTCCTTTGTTCACCTTCAGTTTTAGGAGTTCTTTCAGAACCCTTTTTTCCTTTCACAGAAAGAGGGTTGGAGAGTGGAACAAGCTACCTGAAGAAGTGGCAAGGGCCAAACCAATGAGCAGTTTCAAAGTTGGTGTGAGACAAGCATATGAGCTTGGCTAGAGGAGAAGGAGGGCAGAAACTAAGTGCTGGGACAGCCACTAGGGCCAGAGCAGAGTAGTTTGGTAGGGTGGGCAGACATGATGGGCCAGGAGGCCTTTAACTGCTTTGAGTGTAAATACCCAGGATTTCTAGGTGTCCTTGAGATTACAAGCTTGATTACACCAAGGCTACCCCAGGGTAGTGGCGCCTTGTTTACATGTCATATTCACTTCCAAGGACATGACATTTTTCAAAGCCTCTCCCTATGGAGCATATTTAGGTCTCTTAAGAGAGTTTACTTATTTGCTCCTTCTGTCTAACAGTGCTGTTATTCTTTCCTCAGATCAAAGCTAATCATTACTTCTTCATGCTCCTGAAAATAGGTGCCTAGACCTATAGGATACTCCAACAACTGTCTCCTTTTTGTATAGAATGTAATACTTTATAACTGATGTAAACAACTGTACGCTGGGAATAAATGTGACCAATTTATTTGCTTTGTACTGTGTATGGCATAGATAGGACATAACTAATGTGTAACTTAGAATACATATATGAACTGCACAATGCCTGTAACCTTGTGTACTTAGCTGTAATTCAAACATTGCAACCTTGTACCCTTGTAACCAGTAATCTAGTACAATTTGGTACTCATTGTAAATGAGTCAACACTGGCTCGAGTGGGATCGGACCAAGTTCATGTCTTGCACTGCAATGATTATGACTAAAATCTTACTTACTTTTAAAGATAAATGTATGTAATATAGAAGGACACTCTAACCACTGTCTCCTTTTCGAATAGAAGGTATTACTATATATCTGATGTAAACAGCTGTATGTTGGGAATAAGTGCAACCCATTTTTATGTTTTTTAAAGATGAACGTATGTAATGATTTGCAAAGGCTTTGAAGAGCCGATCAATAAAGACTAATTGACCAATTGCCTTCAGTGTTTATGTATCTATTTAATTCTGAAGTCTCTGCACCCTCAGCCCTACCCACTTCTTGCAGCATTCTCCATCCTCTCACAGTGATTCAGCTGCTTGATTAAGCATTGAATTCACTGATGAAGTAGCTGTCTGATCAAGTGGTTGTATGTATCCCTTTGGATGGCAGTAATTGCTTGGAAAAACAAACCTTTTTTTCAAAAATGTGCACCTTTCCACCAACCTGTTCTGCATGGGGTCAGGGCCAAGGGTGAAGAAGTGTATGAATTTGGTTTCAGCACAGCTATAATGTCTTGGTGTAGAGGATAGCATGAACTAATGTTGATTTGCTGGGAGGAGGGGCTGAACGCTATAGGTGATCACATTATTCCTGCATGTGGGGGGATGCATACTATGTCCCTTAAATACTGAGTGTAGCAGATTGTTTTACACAATTTACATTATCATTGTTCCCTCTTCCCAACAGCACCAGCAAGCTAACAGTTCTGGCAGACATTTGCTTTGTTACCAGCCTTCCAGACAGGATGTGGATGCCAGTCACAGTGTGCTAACCATCCTACTAATCCCCAGGCAACATAACATCTGCCACTCACCAGCCAGATATGCAGACTGCCAGTTATCAGGGACCAGAACAGAAAGAATCTAAGTGCTCTGCATATGTTAATTTGCAGCTGAGTGGATTTACTTTGGATCAAATTTTAGGAAAAATAGCTACTGAATAGCATTCCCCCTTGAAGAAGTGTTTAAATAAGGTCCCCACATCAAAATATCAGACCTTGTCCAAACCCCAACAGGACTCTGAGGATGAACATTTATGACAGAGTCGCTAGGCGTGCAGGTGATAAAATGTTTTCCACAGTGTGGTTTTCTAAATGAATTGCTATTTCACCTCAGAGGTAATAATTAAATTTTACTTTTGTTTTCTTCTTTTTATATTGCCCTATTTTCCTAGAGATCGCTGTAGTTGGACAGAAAGTCAGTTGAAAGGGGTATAGAACTGAGTGATGGATAGGGTCACCAAAACTGGGCAGTGACGTAGAGTAAAGGGAACTCCACAGAATTAGTTGAGGTGCTGCTTGCATCCAGAACAGTGAAGTAGTGTGTAGGTAGGACAGCAGGATAGGCTAGGATATATGGGGACCCTATCCAGAAAACCACCAGAGAATATGAACATACGAAAAAAGCCAGCAGAAGAAGACCACCCAGAACAGGAACTCAGAGAGCTCTGTGTGCCAAAGCATCAAGAATAAGTGCTGTAAAATTGGAACCTGAATGGCATTTTCTACCAGAGACCACAACAGAGGGAACAGTAACTCCCAGTGAGTATCCAACAGTTACGTACTATAGCTAGTACCTACACTACATAGCATTAATAAGGCAGTAACAGTAATTAACATATTCAAAAGTACCCACTGTGTGGAGCAGCAGCTATCTTTCACCAGACAGCAGCTGGGGACCCAATAATCAGCTCATGTCTTCAGCGTGTCTCTCTTTTAACAAATTTTAAATACATAGTTGTTACATGAGAGGATACATTTGCCTTTTCTGCTAACACAAATCATTAACCACCTATGGCTGCAGGACGAAAGCAATAAGAGATTGACAGAAAATGCCGACCACCCCGCAGCGATGGCATAGCCCGATGCAGGTATTGGCACGCCTATTCTAACAGTGTTTTCTTTGGGGGGCTGTGCCCCCCACATCCCCCCCTGTGGGGGGCTCTGCCCCTTGCACCCTCCAGACTGTAGGATTCCAGCACCAGGTCAGAGTTGGTCCGGGGAGGGGGCGGAACCCTGGGGGAAGACGAAACACAGAAAAAGGACCATTATCATGACTGTCACCGTAATGGTCTTTTTTCCCCTTTCGCCATCCGGGTGTCGATAATAAGGGGTGCACCACTGCAGGACATGCAGCAAAAATTAAGATAATGAAAATGGGCAGGCTGGATGACCCCTGTGGTCCTTATCTGCCATCAGTTTCTAAATTTCTATGTTCTATGCTCCCCTTCTCAAGCAGAGCCCCTCATTAATAAAATATGCACATTCTACTGCTAACTCCATCTTGTGGAAGGTATCAAGCATTTAGTGTAATATTCATGACTGTTTGTCAGTAATTCAAACATTTGGCAAAATTTTGTGATTCATGATGTTAGTGCTTGTAGGAGGACAGACGTCTCATACTAATAACCGGATTGCCAGCGTCACCCCACCCAGAATGCCATCATGAGCCATGTTGCTAGTAGGAGATCATGACTCTCCTGTCTTTTGGGATCCCTCCCAATAGCTTTTTGCCCCTATTTCTAGCCTGAAGCAGCAGCACAAGTCCCTACTCAAATATTTTTGAACTGCTGTCACTCAAACAATTGGCACTGTGAGTGCTGGTTGGAGGAGGTAATTCACAACTCTTATTCATGGAGTCACTACATGGTCCCACATGAGCAGTCCCAGTGTTAGTGGTAGAGCAGGGGAGGGAATCCTCAAGGGGAGTTACCAGGGGTGAGATGCCAGGGGACTCTGTCCTACTCCCCTCTGCAACTAGTAATAAGGTAATTGATACAGCTTATCATATCAGAGGTTGCTGGAGTCACTCCGTGCCTGCTAAACTCAAGTTTTGTTGCATTAGAATCCCACTGTTTGATGGTTGAATTCATTATATTTGTGCTGCCTTGTGCTACTTAATTATTAGCTATTGTCTGTACTAGGGGGTCATTGCATTTTAAATAGTATTGTTGGTGCATCCATTTACTCCCTAGTGCAGTCGTTTGCTATTTGCCCATCTTTTTGTTGTTTTCTCCTCTTAGTCTCTGTACCTGAGCCAGGCCGGTTCTATGTGATAATAGCGATCGCCGAAAGGTGATCCCTATTACCGTGAACTGCATTCTCGACGAAAACATTTTCAGCAGTATGTACTACAAGGCAACCGGGATAACTGTGCATGCATGGATGCTGCACCCTCCCCCCCATGCACTCCCATATCTAAAAATTCTCAACTCCAGAGGGGGTGCATGTTGGGGAGGGGTCACAGCCCGGTTTAATAAAAATTAAGTTCTGCAGCTGTGGGACGTAGTAAAATTGTACCCGCCCGCAGTCCCGAACCCAGGACCTGCTCTATCAAAACCAACCACCCTACCTGCCACACTACACAGTTGGCTCAGTGGAAGGAGGCACACTACAAGGTTACAACCCTGTTCCCTATCCCTCTATGTCCTGTCATCCACCCTCCCTTCCTGTCGCTGATCCTACCCTTAGCGTTGAAATGGTAGCTGTCCCATACCATCTCCCATGATGATAGCGCCCTCATATGGGTCACCGTTTTGATGGTTGCCCATATGCATTCACTATCATCACGGTATACTTGCCAGGCCTGTGGTCCCCCTAGCTTCCCTACCTGAGCCAGGACTATGATCCCATTATCCTCCCCATTTGGGTCAGGCCTACAAACAGAAACATAGAATTCAATGGCAGATAAGGACTGCT
This sequence comes from Neoceratodus forsteri, assembly GCA_016271365.2. Lineage (NCBI taxonomy): Eukaryota > Metazoa > Chordata > Ceratodontiformes > Ceratodontidae > Neoceratodus > Neoceratodus forsteri. The sequence goes on from CM057452.1 coordinate 1,281,745,615, forward strand.
TGGTCCACCCAGCCTGTCCATTTGTCCCTGCCTAAACTGTCACCACAGACCTATATGGTACCCATCTCACTCCCCCTTTACTTCCCAACTAAGATTCCCTTATGCCTATCACATGCATGCTTGAAGCCCACCATTGGTTTCACCTACACCACATCTACTGGAAGACTTTTCCAGGCATCAGTCACTTCTTCAGTGAAGAAGTACTTCATCACATCTCTTCTAAATTTTTCCCTTACAACTTCACGAATGTCTCCTTGTTCTCATGCATCTTTTTCTCAGAAAAAATACTCCCTCCTGTACTTTATTCAACTCCATGAGATATGTATAGGGCTCTATAATGTCCCCCTCTGCCTTCTGTATTCCAGGCTGTATGTATTTAGGTCCTGCAGTCTCTCCTCATGCGGCTTCTGATGCAGCCCCTGCAACATTATAGCTGTCCTTCTCTGGACAGCCTCCACACTGACTACTCCTTCCTTAGATGAGGTCCCCAGAACTGAATACAGTACTCCAGATTGGGTCTCACAATGGTCTATACAGTGGCAGCACCACCTCCTTCCTTCTGCTGGTGATACTTCTACCTATGCACCCCAGCATCCCACTGGCCCTACCTATTGAGTTGTTGCTCTGTCTCACCACCTTGAGATCATCGACGATTTCTGTGTAGAGCAGAATATTTACTGGGAAAAGCACTATAGAAGATGTCTGAAATAACAGTCACTGAAAAACAAGCTTTATTTCAAAATTAATCTTTATTGCAAGTAGTCACGTGACTTCCAGGTCCCTGACTACAAAAGGGATTGCACAGAGTGGTAGGACATTTACCATTCCAAATTTGTTCTGTGAGACAGCAGATAAACTGTGAGACAGCAGACTAAACTTATTCTTTATATGTTTGTGGTGTGCTTACTTATTTTTATACTTATTGTCCTTAAGTATCTCAGGGGCTGGACAGTTGTCTGGGACAAGGCTCTAGACAGGAAGCAGGAAGGGGGATGGCCAGTAGTCTGTGAAGGCTGAATGGACTACAACCTTAATCTAAATCAATAATTTCTGTGTAAAGCAGAACATTTACTGGGAAAAGCACTATAGGGTCGTCTGGAATAACAGGCACTGAAAAACAAGCTTTATTTCAAAAGTAATCTTTGCTGTGGGTAGTCACGTGACTTCCGGATCCTTGACTATAAAGGAAACATGCAGAGCAAGCAGGGCGAGCTCGAGTGGGGTGATCACGCGATGACAAGGTCCTGCATGGATGCAGGAATGAGGGCAGGGAACTATCTTATGGAAACGCACATCTAGTAAGTGACTGAAAAAATATTTTTCATTGCAATTTGTATATTACTGCTGTGGGGCCTGCTAGAATCTCAGACCCTCTTAATATAGAAAAGTAAAAAAAAACAACTATTTATCCTACTTAAATAACCACTAATTAAAGTAACATTATAAAACAAATATGGAAGCCTACAACCCCTCAGACAATTTCTTAACTATTTTATGCAATGAGGGCACCATTTCTAAATGCTGCAACTGTCTAATGCATGCAACAAATATCACTGAACCTAACACTGAATGTTATATCTGTCCCAAATGTACAAAGATAGGACATTTATTAACATAAATGAAAATGCTAAAGGTTCAAGACAGAAAGAACACTATGCACCAAATAAATATTTCTCCTGAGGAAAAAGGAAAGATGGAAAAAAGACACAGGAGGACATAAATAAATCTGATACAGATCCTGAAGTAAGATCTATGGAGCAAACTAACTTGGAAACAACAGTGGTTCACTGTAAAACAAACAAAAAAAGGTAGGAGGGCACTTGGGGAAAGAATTACACTCGAAACAGATGAAGATATACGCCTAAATAATAGATATGAGCCTCTAAACACAAACAAGGGAACTGAGAATTCAAAAACTGATAAAATGCTGGTCATAGGTGACTCAGTATTATGCAGGACAGACAGCCTCATCTGTGGAAGTGACAAAATTAATAGAGAGGCAAATTACATAGAAACATAGAATTTGACAGCAGATAAGGACCGCTTGGCCCACCCAGTCTGCCCATTTCCCTACCTAATGGATAAGCTGCAGATCCTAGCTAACCAGCAGCCTACTTCTTTCTACCCCCAGAATTGCCTTCTGACTGTCCCATGCATGCTTGAATACAACCACTGTTTTTGACTCCAAATCCTCCTCCGGAAGGCTGCCCATGCATCCACAACCCTCTCTGTAAAAATACTTCTCACATTACTCGAGCCGCCTCCCCCTCTATCTTCAAATTGTGCCCCCTTGTTCTTGCACACCTCTTTTTTTGAAAGATGCTACCCTCTTGGACTTTGTTGATTCGTTGAGGTACTTGACAGTTTCTATCATCTCCCCCCTCGCCCTCCTTAACTTGAGGCTATTGTCTGCCTGGTGCAAGGATAAGGGACAAAAAAAAACATATTACCTAATGTACCGAGTACAAAAATAAATACACAAACCATGGCGGTTTGCTTGGTGATCAATGATGTTTAGACAGGACAATGAGAAGGACATTACAGAAGACATTATGGGACTATGTGATCTCATAAAAAGTAATGGTCAAAAAAGGCAGTAGTATCCGGTATTCTACCAGTGCAAAAGGGGCACACGAAAAAAAAAAACATGCAATGAATAAACATCAGATTACAGAACAGATGCACTAAAATAGGGGTAATATTCATTGATTCATGGGAGGCATTTTTCCAAAATTCTGATTTATACACAAAAGACAGGCTGCATTTAATTGCAGGGAGTAGCCTGGGATTATATGGAGGAAGAGCTCCTCCCCATCAGCCAATTTAAGTGAAGCAGCTGTCTCCCACTCTGCTTAGAGCGAGTCACAGTCATTGTTTGGTCATGCTGGTCCATGGCTGCCTGTGAGCCTGTCCTCCCGTCCATCCTGTCATTTGTTTTTCCTGCCCCCCCATTTGTTCTTTCCCTGTTCCATTTGGTTCTCGCTTCTCCTCCTGCCAGTCTGTTTCCCTGCTCCTTTCTGCTGCATTTCCTACTTTCCTCTTGCCCCCTCCCTCCTATTTGTTTCCTTCCCTGTGGCTGTTCTATTTGTTTGGCTCCGTTCTACACTGCTGTTTGCTCTACCTGCCTCCATGTTCTCTTGTTTCGTGTTCTGGTCATCTCCCTTCAGGCAGCCTGGTTTCACGTCTAGTCCATCACCGCTTATCATTCACCTCCTGTGGTTTGGGTTTTTCCCTAGCTGCCACCCGGATGCCTGCTTCTGTGCTTGCACCACCTACGCTACCTTGCTCTCAACACCTGCTTCCTACCTTTCTGGACCGACAGTACACCACCAGCAATCAATGAGTGGTACAATGACTTTGTAGACTGCTTAAGAGTGGAAGACATATCAATTGGTTTCGGACATGCGCAACCACTGTTTCTTCAGTTCTGGGCATCTCATTTAGCGGCTGCCTCTCAGGTATGATCCCCCTTCAGCTTTGCCTGCCGCTTAGCCGCATGTTTGGCTTCCAAGGCACCTGCTCTGTTATTGCTCCATCGCTCCACTTATGCAGCATGTATGCTCCTGTGGGATGCCCTTCCTCAGTTCGTTCTGCTTTACCTTAACCCTTGCCTGCAGATTGGACATACTAGTTGGTCACTCGTCCTGGACAGCTTTGTGGACTTGGCTTACGTGATGGCCTTTACTGCATGCCTCTGCTAGCTATGCCTGTATGATAGCTCCTATTTCCTTGTGCTACAGCTTGTTCAATTACCTATCCTATACTTACTAAGTACTGCTGCTGTGCCACCTGCCCATGCTGGCCGCATGGGGCTTGCTCTCACTCCTTATCTAGCAGCTGCCCTATGACAAGCTCGGCTGCCTATGCCTGCTTCCGTGGACTAGCAAGCACCTTGCTCATTCCCCAGATGTCTTGAGTGGGGTCTTGCTATTCATTTGCATCCTTCTCCATCATGCTCCACCCTTCAGATTGCAGGTCCGCTGTTTTACTCCGCTCATCAGTTCGGAGCTACTGATTAATTTCACCTCCTACATGCCTCCCTCCTGCCACAGCTGACATCCCTGGAGCTCCTCACTCTGGATTTCGCTTTGGTATGTCACCGTTCCTCATCTCTTCTTTGGACACTGGCTCTGCTTCCCTGCTCATATGTCTCCATTGTGCAGCATGCTTCCTATTGCGATTCACCCTCAAGGAATTGGGGTCCTCATGACTACACTGCATTACATTCTACTGTGCTCCTCCTGACCTGGCATCAGTCTACCTCTGTTTCCATATTTGCTGCGACCACTCCATGTTGGATGACGACCATCTGCATTACTTACAGTTCGATGTTTCCATTGCATTATGTATGTTTGCTCTGCTATCTGCCTTGCCCATTGGGCTGGGAATGTTGCTTACTGATTCCTGCTTCTGCAACTTGCCTTTGCCTGTCGGGCTGGGGGTTTCCCTACTACTCGCCTGTTTCTACACCTTGCCTTCTCCTTAGAGCTAGGAGATTTACCTCATACTCCTCTGCTTCTATGTCCTGCCTTCACCCATTGGGCTGGGAGGATTGCCTACCATTCGCTTGCTTCTCTGACCTGCCTTTGCCCTTCGGGCTGGGATATTCTTCTCCTTATGTTCTCCTTCTGCCTCGCCCAGCTCGGGGCCTGGAGATTCCCATTTTATTTCTGCCTACCTGCTCATGCTGCCTCAAGACATGGAATTTGCTGCTTTCCTTTTCCTGACGCTCAGTTAGTCTCGACTCCTGCTGTCCCTGCCTGCCAGTAGCTCCTGCTTCTATGGATAGTGAATGGTCCTCACTCTCCACCTGTCAGACTATCTCAGTGCTCATTCGGCAGCATCCAGGGCTGTTCTATTAGATGTTTTGCCCTGTTACCTTTGTTGTGGACTTGTTGCTGTTTCCCTCCAGGACTCCGTTGATGTCTCCTGCAGACCTTCATTATCCTGCTTGTGCTCTATCGCATTCATGCCTGTGCCTTCGCTGCTTTCCTGCCTCGAACTTGCGTATCTCAGCTATCATTATTATTCCTCGCACAGTTGCCCTATTTCAACATCAGTCTCTTCCTTGCATTTTGTACCTATCCAGCTGATGGATTCCTGCACATTGAAGGACTTCCTCATTCGACTTCGGCCAACAGCCGTTCCTGGGTCTGGCTGCGCTTCTCCTGGAATCAGCCACCTCTCACCTGTTTCATCTGCTGGTTCAGATACACTTCCTCAGGGGCTGGTTGCCACATCCTGTTCCTTCTCATTTTCTTCATTGCTGCACTCCTGCTCCTACTACCTCACTCCGGATTCATAGTCCAATCGACTTCTTCCTTTGGGGCTCATATTCTACTCCTTGGATGCTTCATAACCTTGCATCAGTGTCTCCGATTATCCTATACAGCCTGACAGTACTCCACCTCAACTCTCCAGCCGCTGCTTTCATTCAGTACCTAAGACTACACTTTATCAGAACTGGATTCGACACTCGATAGCCTGGCCTCAAGCCTTCTCTCATGCCTCGTATCATACACGCCCTATATTATTAGAAAACCTGGAAATCATACTACTTTTATTCATCTTGCCTCGTTGACATCAAAGCTTGGATGCAACTGTCTTCTGGTATCCTGTATTGAGTTCGTCAGTCATCAACTTCATCCACCATCATTCAATTCAATGGATTATGCCCTCTATCAACAGAAGTATAGAAGATGGTTCTTCAATATATCTACTGTCCAGCATTCTGAATTATCCATGGATTCTCAGACTCAGACTTTATTAAAAAGAAATTTTTTTACTAGATATTTACAATTCAGTTTTTCTTAAGCTCCGTTTCTATGGATTGAATTCTATAATTAGAATTCAGATTTAGCTGATTAATTAATTTAATTAGGATTTCTCTCCTTTAGTATGCCCAGAAGGACGGGCAAGTCAGTAGCCATGGGTCCTCAGAGGTTCCCCCCAAGGGGGTTTTTCCTCTCCTGAGTGCTACTGGTCACACTCTCCAGAGTTGGAGGAGGTGATCATCTATTCTTATCATTAAATATGCATGACTTCTTCAGCATTCAATTATAGAACAATCATTGATATTTATTTCTTTTGGGGCTTTATAATTCTAATCCAAGCTTCCTTCCTACAGGTGCGATACAGAGAAAGGCTAAAACCATCAAAGATTATCTAAATGACTCATTTCAAGCATCCAAGTACTTAAGCATGATACATTCTATACTATTACCTAGTAAACATTGTCTTCTCTATACTGGCCTCTGTATCCAACAATCATATTTCATCATTCAACTATATGTTGCGTAAGCACTGAGCTATGAACCACACATAATCTTAAAAGGGACAAAAGCTTTGGCTCAACTGATAAATAAAGCATTGCCCACTGTACGTTTAAACTAAACTGTGAGGAGGGGATTTCCTCGTACCAAATGCACAAAAAAGTCGCCGCACAACCACAAACAAAGAAGCCCAGAAACAAAATACTGTTTATTGCATTTTAAGCAATGCCAGAAGTTTAAATAACAAAATAGAAGAAATACAGTAGAAACATTATTAAAACCTAGTGGAAAAGCTGATAAGGCATTTTCTTCTAAGATATGGTAGAAAAGCAAAGATACTTGGGGGGATATAAATGGTTATAGACTGTACAGATGAGATAGAGTCAGAAGAAAAGGGAGGAGGGGTAGCAGCATATATATCTGAAAACATGCAGTCTGCAGATATATCGAGCAAAATAAAGATGAGCAGCAGCACCAAGCCTTTATGGATAAGAATCTTAAGTAAAAAAGGGAAACTTACCATCACTCGTCTGTGCTACAGACCACCAAATGCAAATAGTGAGATGCTAGAAGAAATACTTTTAGAACTGGAAAAAGCATGTGAGCTGGGAAGAGTAATCCTTCTAGGAGATCTGAACCCAGACAATACTGATTGGGAAACCAAGACTGGAACAAACCATCTATGCAAAGAGTTTCTAAAAATTTTAAGGTGAAGTATATTGAAATCAATGTACTTTGCAACACTTCGTCTTGTGATTGAGCTCCAAGGCACACTTTGCGGTGCTTCATGAGACTGCAGGTCACATGGGCTCTAGATTGTTCAGCACAGCCTCAGTTCTGTGTAGTGTGTGGGTAGTGGAAGATGGAAACAGTTTCCTGTCAGAGCTCTGTGATTCAAATCCTCTAAAAGCTGTTAAAAAAGCCTTTTTGAGCCATTTTTTTAGTCAAAATTTTGTACATCGATTGCAGGAAACCCTTCTGTGCTCATATCATTGAGTATTTATTGTTTGTGTGTGGATTTTGAATGTTAATTTAGAACAGTCAGTCTGTGTACTGTGAAGTGTGCTTTGGGGGAAGGGTATCTGTGGTGTAGGTAGATTAACTGGAAGAAAAAGGCAGTCTTTCTGCTTTGGTTATATTTTTCTCGTATAACTGTGTTAATGTACACACAGTAATATTTTCAGTAATTCTTGAAATTGTATTGCTGATTGTCGTGGTGCAGCAGTGTATAATTTCAGTTTGTTTAAAACATTTGATTAAATTACTAAAGGTTTTCAATTTGAAAAGCATTACTTGTAGTGTAGTGTGAGTGTGTGTGTGTGTGTGTGTGTGTGTGTGTGTGATGCCATTAAATCAGACACCTTTTATTGTGCAGCAGAGTAATTGCAGCAGTGTGAACCTGCTAGCTACCGCACCTACATGAATTTTTTATACTATTTTGTGGTATCTTTACTGGTAGTGGACTGTTACTGCCGTACACTACCCCCTCAACCGACAAAAAGTATTCTTTTCCAGATTTGGATTTGTGACTTGTGAGCACTGGTTAGGTGTTATTGTGCCTTTGCTTCTGCATCTTTTGAGTGTGCAGTGCAATCTTAAATTGTCTGTGCGTTTGCACTTTGCAGTACACCATTAATTCTGGGAGACTTTGCATTTCTTGTTACGCTCTCATTTCACTTCATCAGCACTGCGGAATTTTCTGGACACAAGACAGTAGCATTTGGGAGCTGCACATTAATTCTGGTGACTCTCTGTGACCACTGCACGCATGACTGAGTGCACCATTAATTCTGGGAGACTTCATTTTTTGTTGTGCTATCATTTTGCTTCGTCAGCACTGGAGAGTTTTCCGGACACAAGACAGTAGCATTTTGGGGATGCACGTTAATTCTGGTGACTGTGTGTGTGAGGGTCTGCCAATATTGTTGTCACTCCACCTTATTTTGCTTTAAGGAGGAATGACAACGTGAAGTGAGCCTTTTGCTTTGGCCACACAGCATAGTGGAATGACAACGCAAAGTGGCCACTTTGCGTTCACTTCGCCAGCGGAATTTAATTTCGCTGCATCTCTACCCACTATGGTACTCCACATCCTAGCTCACCATCCCTTTTCATCTCCTTCTCCTCCCATCCTCTATTCACTACCCCTCTCTCTTAGTCTTTCTCTTCTCTTCTCCTCTAATTGCCCTTCCTCATTCATACCCTCCCTTCCTTACTCTTTTTGGTGTCTTGGATGCTGTCTCCTACTTGCTATTTTGGTTCCCCCATGAAGCTCTCCTGTGCCTCCAGCCCACTCTCTGGCACCCCCACTCCATTCCCCTCACCCTTCTCATACCAAGCAGCTCTGTGGTCCCCTTAAACTCCTTATTACCTTTTAGTTCTGGTTCCAGTTGACATTGAGCTGAATCCTGGTGCTGCCCACACCTCACTTATAGAGCTTCCTGAAGGACCATGGGTTGCCCAGCTTTCTTCCTGTCCCCCACCCTAGGACTTAACCTCAATCTCTTGCACCTCCATAGGTGGGTGAGTACCTAGATAGGTGGTGCAGAGCCTGTAGAGTGCCTGCCATCATCTAGCTTGCTCTTGATTGTTTTCCATGAGAGTGTTTTTTAATCATGGGCCAGCATGTTTGCTATGGCATGCAAGTACTGCTGGAAGTCACAATAAGCCTTAGTGACCTGCACCCAGCCAAGCAGGAGGTGACATCAGCGATACCATCCAGCCTCTAGCAGGTGGTGATCAAGTAGTGGGTTGTGCTGTCCCCTCTCCCTGAACAAAGAGAGCTGTATTGGGACACCCAATCCTCTTTTCCAAGTTCATTCCCAGTCTGTCTGGTGGTGAGGCCCCTGCTTTAGCTTGCCATACCACTCAGCCAACATGGGTTGCCCATCTTAACATCTGAAGCCTTTTCTTGAATCTGGACCTGTTACAGCCTCTCATGGTCAACCTTTATCCAGATGTTCTTGACATCTTGGGGTCTTGCCTCGCTCACAAAATCCTAGAATCTGCAATTTCTATACCAGGTTATACCATAGCTAAACAAGATCATCCTAAGGGAGGTGATAGTATCATAATCTACCCTTCTGCTGGCATCCAGTTTGAGCTTGTACTTTCAATCTCCTCTGCATATGGTGCAGGAAAGATTGCACCACTGATAAACACCACTGTGACCCTAGTCAGAAAACAGCAGCAAACAAAAAAGGCTAGGCGAAAGTGTAAACTGCCAAAACAAAAAGTTTATTGTTAAAACATGTATTTACTCACAGATAGGTTCAAGCTATATCAAAAACAGCAGTAGCAATGGAGGAAATCATCCTCTATTGTGGATGCAGGTATTCTCCCTGATGCTCTTAGTAACCATGATATAGTCTACTGTGTGCGCAAGCTCTCTTTTCCCAAAAGCCTCCTTAAAATCCTCATCCCCCTTCAGTCTTTCAAGTTGATGGATCTTTCTTCTCTCCATGTTGACCTGTCAGCCACTGACTTGCCCCACATCTCTATAGCCTGTGACATCAGCTCAGTACTCATATCATTCCATTGCTAATGCATGGCTGTCTGCGACCACCATGTCCCACTCAGGAAAAACAGCGTCTGGAGCTCCTGCCTTTCTTGGATCCATGCTAAGCTACTTGCTTTCCTTTGTGCTAATGACCTAGTTGATCACCAGCTGCCCTCCTGCACTGTTAAAATGCCTGACCCATCACAGTGCTTTCATTAAAGCCACCAGACTTGTAAAATCTGAGTACTTCACATCCATGCTCCAGAACAACCTTAATCACCTCTTCAAGTTCTGGTTAGGTATTCACTCCTCTCACCCATTCCAGTTCCCTCTTTTCTCAAAGCTGACAACTCCCACACCAGTGACCCTGCTGAGATTGCTTCTTCTTTGAACTATTCACTACATGAATTCTTTCTCTTCTTTCCACTCTCCCCCTCCCTTCTCCCCTCTTCCCTCTCCCCTTGCACTCCTTCTCCTTTTCCTTCTCTTCCTGTCCTACCACTCCCTCTGCTTCATTAAACGTCCTTTTTGCTGTCAACCTCTGAAAGGGTATGAATCCAGATAGCCTTGACCTCAAGCTTCTGCCCCTTATAGCACTCAGAGTGCCGGCATTATGGCATCAGGCAATCAGGGCAGCAAATGTGGGATTCACCACCTCCTCCCTGATGTCTGCCCCAACAGAGTAGGAATCCCTAAGTAGGGGGGTGTGGGGCAGTCCCACATAAAAAAAGTGATCTGCAACATTGCCGATTGGTGCTCTAATTGCGCAGTGTCGGAATGCCGGTGTGTTCCGATGGTTGAACCGGGTTCAACACCTCTCTGCACCAGCTATCACCAATCCTATTAGTCTTCTCCCTAACCTCTCTTTCTCCTCTGCCTCTGTCCCTGATGGCTGGAAACAGGCTACTGTCATTCTGCTTCCTAAAGGGGGTGATACCTCCTCTCCTGGTACCTTTTGCCCCACCTCTCTCCTCCTAACTGACCTATGTCCAGAAACATGTTGTCTTCTCACAACTCTCCCTTTTCCTTAACTACTTCTCCTTTTTCACGCCCTTCCAGCCTTGCTTCAGGAAGTCCTACTCCACATCTACTCCTCTAGCTGATTGATTCCATTCTGTCCGGCATTGAGCAGGGTCATGTAATTTCTACTGTCTTTGTTTACTTGGGCAAAGCCTTACACACTGTGTCACACCCCTACTTACTGGGCTGGCTAAAGGCAGTGGGACTCTCTTGCCTCCTCAATCAGCTAATTTCACTCCTACCTTGAGGCAGATCACAAGCTGTCTGTATTGGTAGCACCCTCCCCCCACCACACATACTAGCTATCTGTTCAGGCATTCCCTCAAGGTTCAGTTTTGGGCCCCATACTCTTCTTCATATTCCTAAATGAACTCCCTTCATCCTGTCCGTCTGTGTCTATCCACATGTATGCCAGTGACAGTGCTGTTTGCCTCTGGCTCCTCTGCTACTGACTTTGCTGACCTTGCTGTATATCTCCCACAGGATTGTGACAGTGTTCAATGTTGGTTCTGTTCCAACTGTCTATCCCTCCATGCCATAAAAATGATATCCATGACCTTTGGCGTTTAACAGAGGCTGGCAAGGCCATCTCTCCTCATCTCCTTCCACACCTTCAATCAATCAATCAATCAATCAATCAAGGTCTTTATTTATCCAGGCGGGCACCATTGAGCAGGGCTTATTTGCAAGATGGACCTTGATGGTGATGTGTCTGAGGATGTCTCCTCCTTTAAATATTTGGGGGACTGATTGGCCTATCATCTTGACTTCTCTGTGCACATTGATTCTATACACCACAATCTCCATCTTAAGCTGGGTGTGCTTTATAAAAACAAAGCCAATATCACTCTTACTATCTTTAATTATAGTTACTTTGTCTACAGTGCTGCTCCCAAGTCCACACTTGCCAGACTAAATCCCCTCTTTCACTCATTGTGCCATTTTGCATTGGACTACCCTCCCTGTACACACTACTGCTGTCTGTACTCCTGCCTCTCCCTCTCTTTCCTTGATGCCAGTTACCTCATCCACTGAGCCTACTGCACCTCCAAATTTTGGATTTGCTCCCTCCATCACTACTTTTCCTGCCTCCTATCTACCTCCACTCTCACCTCCTACCCTCTCCAAAACACTGCTTCTCACTCTCTCACCCTCCCCTAAAGGGACTCTTTAGTAGGCCAAGTTGCCTTCTCATATCACTTTCCCTCCACTCAGCCTCATCCTTCTCCTCCATCAGGTCTTTCCTCTGTGACTTTACCACCCCTTCCTGCAACTGTCCCTGTCCCTTGTTTTCCCTCCTTCTCTATCACTGTTGGTCTGCCCCTAGGCTCCTCTCTTGTTGTAAGTGATTCCTCCCCCCTTATGCCCATACTCTGCTTGGCCTTGTACTGCTCCTTTTCACTGAGTTATTATAGTAATGTTTAGCACCAGTACCTACCTTAATGAACTGACACTGTTAACTCCAGCACCCACACAGTCTGGATGGTATCATTATACTTCTTCTTTCTGGATTCACATCCAGGACTTTATTTTGCACGTAATGTATTTGTTTACATCCTTTATTTTGTTTCAACACTATCTGTCTGGTCATTTTGGCTGCTTACCTGCTATGTATCCTACATTATTTAATTTGACTGTTATTAGTATTTTTTATGGTAAAGTATTTTTATCATAATGTATTTTATTTTACTATTCTTCCTTCATTATATTTATTTTCATTTTGACATTCTTGTATTGTGGACGTCCTACCCAGTCCCCCTCAGACACAGCTGGAAACAAGTTGCTACCAGCTTAGTTTGTCATTCTTTGTAAAAATAAAAAAAAAAAATCTGTGAACTGTACTGTTTGTATATGCATTGTCCATGAGTTATGAAAGTTAATGAAGTAAGGAACAATGAGAGATTTCAATGAACAGTCCAGCCAACAAAACCCACAGGCCATTCATGTGTAGTCATGTACAATCATGAACAAGCATGAATACACATTAACAGTGATGCACACAGTCTTTCATGAATGTTCATTAATTTTCATAAACAATCTTGAACAGGCAAAAATACATATAAACAGGGATGTGTTCATGAATGTTCTTGACCACTGCATACATAAAAAGCCCATGAACAGCAATTTGCATGTCTGTTCATGAATATTCAGAAACTCAACAATGCCATTTCATGTTCATGAGTAATTCATGAACATTCATGAACTTTTTATCACCATCTCAGCTTGGTTCTGTTTCTCCTGCTTACAAAAATGAATGAATCCCCAACCCCTTTCTGACAGCATCAGGCTCATGCAAGTACTGTATTTCCAAAGCAAGCCAGTCACTTTGCTTTACCTAAATTACCTTTGGATGTAGCAGTAATACTCCCCACAGCACTGGAATAACTACGGCTGTTTTATGCATAACTATAGTGCCATTCCAAGAACATGTTTGATGCAACATTATCTTAATATTTAAAATCCTGTACAGTGGGGGAAGGGCAATCAGATGGGTCATAGATAACATTATGTAATACCAAGCAGGTGACCTGGTTGCATACCTTGAACTGAGAGTTCAAGCAGTTAGGTGGTTAAGATGGAGGTGCTGTCTAGTACAGCTTTCTCATTCCTGGCAATGGTGTTGGCATTGGCCACTCAGCAGCAATCTTTTTGGATGGTCCGGAACTGTCTGATGCATTACATGTTTATGCTCATTCCACAAGGGCATCAAAAAGAAGGACAGGCTGAATATGGAGGGAGGGGATGCACAGGTACACATGCATCAGTGACAATGTGCTTCTTAAGCAGCATCACAGAGCTATGTGATAGGAGACAGAAAACTGGAAAATGGTTTAGAACCAGACTCTTAGTCCAGTGCCATACTCCACATCTTGCACAGTCTCTGGACCACATCTTAATGCATGAACACCACCTTCCCGAAGGGCATTCAGGTACAGTAGGCAGCCTTTCCATGGGGGGTAAGACATGGGGTGATCATAGTCCAGAATGAAGTTACAGTGAACAGATGTGGGGTTCAGGGCACTGTGGATATGGGAGCAGGTAGTGAGTGTGGGAGAAAAAGGGAGAAAAGGATCTTGTTCACAGCTTTTCTTATAGCATGTCTCTGTGGCAATCAGAAACTGATGTAATGTTTTATCTTGTGAACAGCTCAGATCATTTGAATATGAGACTCTAGCACTTATTTCTAGGTCTTAGATAATGGTGAATATATAGACAGTCCTCAACAAACAAGTCACAGAAGGGGACAATGTTTTGATAAAATATTCTACTGTACTGAACTATATCATCTAAGCAAGGATTGCATTTTGGTCATAAAAGAATGAAATATATATTGCAAGCATGAAGCATGGAGAATTATGCCTTCATTACTGAGGCCTTTCCACACTTTAAAAATAAGCTGCCTTGAGCAGCAAAGCCTATTTTCTTCTTCATGCTGAGCTGAATATGTTTACAAGTACAGGATCTACAGTTCACTCGCCTAGTGGAAAAAGGAACAGAAGAACCTTGTTTGTTTCATACTGCTTGCAATTTAACATCACTGCATGCAGAACACATCAGGATTTATAGCCCCATACCTACTTTATAAAGAAGTGCTGTACTTTGCCAGACTCTGATTGAGACAACGTGCAGAGTCACAGTTTTCCATGCTTAGTAAAGGCTCTTGATGTTTTTTCAGATGCAAAATGTTCAGTTAAATGTAGCATATAATGAGTTTTCCTGCATGCTCTAATATCATGCCTCTGTAATTATCAAATATATTTGGAACATTTAATGAAATAAATGTTATTATTTAACAAAGGCATTTGTTTGGCCTTCCTTTGAGCTTAGTAATAGATTATACAGTAAGCAGTGTGTAGCTATTATAGTAATAACAAAACTCATTTTTATAGCATCTTTCATGTGCTGCATCAAATGGCTCTTCAATCAGACATTATTTTTTTCTGTTCTTTACTTTTTTTTTAAATATTTCACCAGGAAAGACATTCTATGCTGTGACAGTTGAATCATGTTTTAATGTATCCCTGAGGAAACTGAGTATTCGATAGTAACTGAAGGAACAATAGTCTACAAAAACAATTTGAGCAGATGAAAATGACAGTAAAGTGAGACTTAGAAATCAATATCATAATTAAAACTACTGACCTACTCCTAAATCCATGCAAGAGTGAACAAAAACAATGAAACTTCTAGATACATAGATTCCTAAATTCCATAGTGCCATCCACCTAGAAGTAAGGTACAAAAATCTAGACCCCTATCAATTTTATTAACCTAACATGTTGAATTCCTGCAATATTCTGTAGCTAAAACATTTGATTTTTCATTTAGCAGTAATCATTCAGTTGATAGATGCATTTATTGTAGCAAACATGTGCAGGTGTTCACATTTCAGGTTAAATCTTGGATTAATATTTAGTGTCTAGATATTCAGATTTGTACATATAGTGTTGTAGTTATTATATACTCTGAAGGTCATCCAAAGGACAATTACATTATTAACTGATTACACTATTATCCAATGAAAATACTTCTTTGCTGTATTTAGAAATGACCTTATACTGTATGTCAGTTACTGTCTTTACAGTCTAGTCTGTCTTATCTGTTTATTCATTTTCATCAGGTTCACCAAATGTGTTTTCAGTAAACACCACTGTTCAGCTCAATACAGGACTATAGGCCAGAACATAGATACATAGATACATAGACAGTATCGGCAGATAAGGGCCTATGGCCCACCCAGTCTGCCAATTTGAGCTTGTAAGTTCAGTTTATGTTTTCCTAGAAGTCTGTTGCCCCTTACCCCTGACCTGCAGAATTCCTTTATGTCTATCCCATGCATTCTTAAATCCCGTGATTGTTTCAGCCCCCACCACTTCCTCTGGCAGGGTGTTCCACTTCTCCACCACCCATTCTGTGAAGAAATTCTTCCTCACGTTTCCTCTGAATCGTCCTCCTCCAACTTCATCCCATGCCCTCTAGTCCTGGAACATCTTTTCACTTAAAATAGTGTATTCCTGCACCTGTTCCTCCCTGTAAGATACTTGTATGTCTCTATCATATCCCCTCTCTCCCTCCTCTCCTCCAGGGAGTACATGTTCAGTTCCTTCAACCTGTCCTCATAGGACTTGTGATGCAATCCATGCACCATCTTTGTTGCCCTCCTCTGAATCTTCTCTACCCTGTCTATGTCCTTACGTAGGTAAGGTCTCTAGAATTGTACACTGTACTCCAGGTGGGGCCTCACTAGTGTCTTGTATAGTGGAATTATGACCTCCCTTTTCCTGCTGGTGATGCCACTGCCTATGCATCCCAGCAACCTATCTGCTTTACCTGCTGCTTTGTCACACTGTCACATTACATAGTTGGGGCTTCTGGCAAGTGCAGAAAATGGAAGGGAAAGAGTTTGTCAGAGCAGTAGGGACAGAAGACAGTAGTGGTCAAGTCCAAAGTAAGAGAAACAAATTGCATGAGCTGTAGTAATCAGGTTAGTTGGTGGTGGTAAGAACTGAAAGAAAAGACAATACTGCTGGAATTATGAGACAGATAGTAGTTGAGGAAAAGTCAGAAAGTGGAACAACAACTTGCCATATCCATCAAGGGAAGTTATATGAAATATTTTGGAAGGAAATCTAAATGCATTTATACAGTAAGAATGCAATGTTCCAACCCCCATTGTAGTGTTTCAATGAAATGGATCAACTTAATTGATGCCTTTTGAGCATTTATTTTGCATGATATACCATATACTGTGTTAAACGATAGGACCAACAATCCACTGAGGATGCCCTGTGGGGTAAAATAAAGGGCTATGAATGCAGATTACAACATATTCAAATAAACAAAAGGAGGTTCCAAATTATGTCTTGAGTATTTCTTCTACATTCTAGATGTTTTAAGATTTGTTAAGACAGAGAGTTACTTAAAGCTAGCTCAGGACTAGACGCATCTTGGGTGAGCTCCATTGGGTCTCATCATTAAGCTTATCACTTTTTGTGGTTTTGACACCCTATTTATACAGCTGATAGCTCTGCAGACTCTTAACTTGTTGAAGTTATAGTTAATCTTGAAAATTACAAGGCATCAATTATGTTTGTGGCAGAATCTTCTGGATGTGATGAGGAGGTTGAGCGTCCAGTAATCCCACTTGTTTCAAAACGTAAATGCCTGAGAAGGAGTATTTCACCACTGATGCCTCCAGCTGCCTCTCCAAAAGAACTAACTACTGAGCATTTTTTCTTGAACTCTCTATCATTAAAGAGGCTGTTTTTACAAACTAATAGCTGACTTTAAAGCTTTCAAGCAGGCCCTGAAGGAGCTTACCATGGTACTGTCAAATAGGAGACCCGCATTAGTTCGGTGGAGGATCACCAGAACAAGATGGAACCTGAAGTAGTACAGCCCTCATGCTCTTTGGCCAATCTGGCTGAAAACATGGAAGATTTTGAGGGCCATTCCTGTTAGAACAATTTAATGTTTCTGGGGCTCCCGGAAAATGAAGGCCCCAATGCCATCAACTTTGTCCAGCGATTTTCCACAAAAGTGGCTGGTCCATCTCCTAATTAGAGTTGCAGTGCATTTAAATTCTACCTTCAAAGTGCCTGTGAAGTGGGCACTTTACATTGGCACTTTGCTATGCAGAGTGCCCCATAGGAAAGGCTCACTTCATCTTGTGATTATTACTTCACGTTGTCATTCTGCCTTAATACGAAGTAAGGCAGAATTACAACAATATTGGCAGCACCCCCCGACATACAGTCACCAGAAATAATGTGCATCCCCAAAGTGATACTGTCTTGTGTCCAGAAAACTCTCCAGTGTTGACGGAGTGAAATGAGAGCATAACAAGAAATGCAAAGTTTTCCAAAATGAATGGTGCACTCAGTAATGCGCGTAGTCGTCACACACAGAGTCACCAGAAGTAATGTGCATCCCCAAAATGCTACTGTCTTGTGTCCAGAAAATTCCCCAGTGCTGACAAAGTGAAATGAGAGTATAACAAGAAATGCAGTCTCCCAGAATTAATGGTGAACTTCAAATGCACAGACAGATTAAGAGATTGCGCTGCGTACTCAAGAGATGCATACAGAAAGGTACAACAACACCTAACCAGTGCTCACAAGTCACAAATCCAAATCTGGAAAGGAATACCTTTTGCCGGTTGGGGGATTAGTGCATGGCAGTAACAATCAACTACCAATAAAGATGTCACAAAGCAGTACAAAAAATTCACGCTGGTGCGGTGGATAGCAGGTTCACACTGCTGCAATTACTCTGTGGCACAACAAAAGGTGTCTGATTTAATGACACGCATTGCACACACACTCACACACACACACACTGTCAACAAGTAATGCATAGCAAATCGAAAACCTTTAGTAATATAACTAAATGTTTTAAATAGACAAATTATACACTGCTGCACCACAACAATCAGCAAAAAAATTTCAAGGATTACTGAAAATATTACTGTGTGTACATTAACAGTTATACAAGAAAAATATGACCAAAACAGAAAGATTGCTTTTTTCTCCCACTTAATGTACCTACACCACAAATATGCCTCTCCCCCAATGCACACTTCACAGTACACAGGCTAACTGTTCTAAATTAACATTCAAAATCCACACATAACAATAAACACTCAATGATACGAGCACAGAAGGGTTTCCTACAATTGATGTACTAAATTTTGAGCAAACAAAATGACTCAAAAAGGCATTTTAAACAGCTTTTAGAGGTTTTGAATAGCAGAGTTCTGAGAGCAAACTGTCTCCAGCTACCACTACACACGCACTACCTAGGCCAAAACTGAGGCTGTGCAGAACAATTCAGAGACCATGTGACCTGCAATCCCATGAATCACTGCAGAATTTCATTTGGAGCTCAATTGCAAGGCGAAGTGAGGTGAATTACATTGATGTCAATGTACTTTGCCATAAAATTGGTGGAAAAGTGATTTGGGGAAGGCGGGATAATGCAAAGTCATTGGTTTCAATGGACTTTGCGTTCCTCATTATGAAGCGAGGTACTACCGCTTCACATTGAGGAATACTCTGCAGATGCCATGTTACTCCATGAATCACTTAGAGAAGCAAATTGGG
Source organism: Neoceratodus forsteri (assembly GCA_016271365.2). Lineage (NCBI taxonomy): Eukaryota > Metazoa > Chordata > Ceratodontiformes > Ceratodontidae > Neoceratodus > Neoceratodus forsteri. The sequence goes on from CM057452.1 coordinate 1,281,764,508, forward strand.
GCCACTTTGCCCAGCACTACTTACAGTACTGCAACTCACATGCTGTACAGGAAGGAATACGAATGCCTATGGCTGTACTTTCCTGATGAGCTGAGCATGTATCATAAAACTCCCCAATTTAAAAACTCTTATTAATGAATAAAGTGGTGGTGATTGGGTGAAGCCTGGATACATACTACAAAACAGGATTTCAATATATGCAAGTAACTAGTAAAAAATTTTATTTTGTGATTTGTGACGTGATCGATATGCATGAATTATAATTTGTGACTGCATTTGTGACCGTGATGATGAAGAACATGATTCGGTGTGAGATAACCAATATGAAACTGTATGGGAACGCGAATGCCTATGGCTGTACTTCCCCAATGAGCTGTAGCACAAAACTCCCCAATTTAAAAACTCTTACTGAGTACAGTGGTGGGGTGGTGAAGCCTGAAGAGATACTACAAAACAGGATTACAATACATGCATGTAACTAGCAAAAAAATTAATTTTGTGATTTGTGACAAAATTCATGAATCATAATTTGTGACTGCATTTATGACCGTGATGATGAGGAACATGATTCGGTGTGACTGAGGTAACCAATATGAAACTGTATGGGAACGAGAATGCCTATGGTTGTACTTCCCCAATGAGCTGTAGCACAGAACTCCCCAATTTAAAAACTCTTATTAATGAGTACAGTGGTGGGGTGGTGAATCTTGGAAACATACTACAAAACAGGCTTACAATACAAACAAGTAACTAGTAAAAACATTTATTTTGTGATTCGTGACATGATTGTGAATCATAACTTGTGACTGCATTTGTGACCGTGATGATGAGGAACGTGATTTGGTGTGAGATAATCAATATGAAACTGTGGGAATGCGAATGCCTACGGCTGTATTTCCCCGATGAACTGTAGCACAAAACTCCCCTATTTAAAAACTCTTATTAATGAGTACAGTGGTGGGGTGGTGAAGCCTGGACACGTACTACAAAACAGGATTACAATAAATGCAAGTAACTAGTAAAAAGATTTATTTTGTGATTCATGATGTGATCATAAATCATAATTTGTGACTGCATTTGTGACCGTGATGATGAAGAATGTGATTTGTATCACGAGTGACTCGTGATGATGGCCCTGACTTAAAGACGCACATTAATGAGTACAATGTTCATGCAGAGATATGCACCACACCAGTCCAGTACTCTGAAGGGAAGCCAAAGAACCAACTGTGACTTAAGTTACAGATGGAGATTGAGCCTAAAGAGATGGAAATGCACAGACAGATTAATATTGTGCTGTGCACTGAAGAGATGAGATGCAAAGGCACAACACTAACCAGTGCTCATTGCCAGAAATTCAAATCTGAAAAGAATACCTTTGCCAGTTGGGGTGGGCCATGAGGGGGGGTGGGTCAGTGTACTGCAATAACAGTCACTAGTACTAGTACCAGTACCAGTAAAGATACCACAAAGAAGTATAAAAAACATGCAGCTGCAGTGGATAGCAGGTTCACATTGCTGAAATTATTATGTTGCACAATAAAAGGCATCTGATTTGATGACACGCATCACACATACTCACACACCCATTAAGTAATGCTTAGCATATTGAAAACTTCAGTAATATAACTGCACATTTTAAACAAACTAAAATTATGCACTGCTGCACCACAACAATCAGCAAAAAGAGTCAAGAATTATTGAAAATATTACTGTGTGTACATTAACACAGTTGTATAAGAAAAATATCACCAAAACAAAAAGAACTATCTTTTTCTCCAAGTTAATCTACCTACACCACAGATATGCCCCTCCTCCAAAGCACACTTCCATTGTCTGTCAGTACACAGACTGAATGCTGTACATTAACATTCAAAATCCATACACAAACAATAAATGCTCAATGATATGAGCACAGGAGGGTTTCCTACAATCGATGAGCTAAAGTTTCAGGAAAAAAAGTTACTCAAAAAGGCTTTTTTACCAGCTTTTAGAAGGTTTGAATCACAGAGATATCTTAGAGAAAACTGTCTCCTAGAGCTTCCCACAGACACTACCCGGAAATGAGGCTGTGCAGAACAATCTGGAGCCCATGTGACCGGAAATCCCATGAATCACTGCAAAATTTGCCTTTGGAGCTTAAAAACAAGGAGAAGTGAGGTGAAGTACATTGTTTACAATGTACTTTACGTTAAAGATTTGTGGAGTAGTGGTTTGGGAAGGCGGAGTAACGCAAAGTCATTGTTTTCAATGGACTTCGCATTCCTCATTATAACGCAAAGTACTCCGCTTCACATTGCGGAGCACTCCAAGAATTTGCCTTCACTCTGTGAATCACTCCGTGGAGTGAATTGAGGCCACTTCACCCAACTCTACTCTTAATGGCCCCGGATACATCACTGAGTGAGCACACCATGCACTACGCACTAAGCCAGCTCCCAGTGATCATCCCAGGTAACCGATCTTCCATCTGCTGAACTACTTAGACCAGGTTTGCATCCTCCAACATGTCAGGGCTCTGCAGGCTGTTCAGTGGAAAGGACATTGCTTGTGGGTCTTCCAGGATCACACTCTTCAGGTTTGGTGAAAATGGACTGTATATGTGGAGATCAAATCTAAGCTTTGGGCTGCACATTAAGGCACATACTGCTATACCCAGCCTGTCTGGAAGTGATCACAGATAACAGTGCCCATTGTTTTGATTCTGCAGCTCAGGCAGCTCAGGAATTACCAAAGTCTTTTCCCAACCTGTTTTGCTAACATGTCCATTGGTTAATATTTGATCATGGATTGTCTTCTGGATTATTTGTGTAACTTCTTGACTGCCTGTGGTGACTGCCAGTGGTGTTTTATTGGAATATTTAGTCACAATCGGCTATGAAAACTAGTTTCATTTTGAACGTTCTACATATCTTCAATGAATATACATGGACAGTGCCTCATTGTTCAGATTTACATTGTTATACCTTGGATACTTGTTCATTAACAGTTTTGGCAAGCTTCTTATTATATGGCTAATTGTTAATTGTTCAGAGGTTATAACCTGTTGCAAGTGTTTTGAACAAGGATTATATTATACTTGATTTTTGAATAGTAGCCATTTTCCCTTATTTCTAGAGGGGTATATGTATCAATGCTCTTTTCTTTTGTGTTCCCTGTAGCCCTTTTTTTGTCCCTGTGTGTTTCTCCATTAATTATATAGTTTTTTTCTAGTTGTTTGTATCCTTATAATATGTATACTCCTTTGTCCTCTATGTCTGCTCATTTTAACTGTGCAACTGATATGGTGCCTGTTATTGCAAGGGACAGATTGCGCCTGTTTAAGGCTATATTATTTATATTGTGGGAGTCCCTCTTGGCATCATTCGATATTGTTGTGATTCCGCTGGTGGTATTTGGTAAGGGTCTTTCCCATCAGTCAGCTAGCTGCTAGAGGGGATTTTGTTGAGTGTCTCCTTTCTAACTCGTGACCAGATATGTTCAGTGGTTCAACAGAACATGTCTCCTATGCTAATGTAATGTTGTGTTGACTTTATTTTTGGGAAAGACCTGACTTTTTCTAGTTTATTCAAATTGGGCAGCTCCAATTTAAACGTAGTTAGTTATTGTTCTAATTTACACACTGGGAAATAAAGTAGTTATGGTGTTGACAAACAGTTTTTTTTCAATATACTGCTATAGTTTACTTGGTTAGTTCTACAGTTGCTAATAGAATAATAATTGGTTCTTAGATAGCATATTAAGAAGGTTTTTATAATAAATGAGTTGGGGTGTATATTACTGTATGTGTATATTCTGGAAGAGACAAAGCCTTTGGTTTCCCTCCCCATTCTAGTCTCTTCTACCCCCTCACCCACCTACTGGGGGTGACAGACTTTTCTTTCTGATTGGGGGACAGAACCTTCCATAGAAGTGGTTTATTTGACTTTTCCTTCTTATGGGACCTGGGGAGGGGCTACCTTCCCATCAGCATTCATGGGCTGGTTCTTCTGGGATTAGTTTTTTGCCTCCAGATAGTGGGGAATCTGTGGTGAAGGGTTGCATGATTTCTTGTTTTTTGTGTGTCCTTCTTTGATAGTGAGTTGGGGGGAATCTGGTATTTATGCTGGTTACTTTGGTACTTTGGGGGAGGGGTTCCTGTAGTCTGTGCTGGATTACATTTATTTTTTCTAAGAACTGTTGTTTTTTCTGACCTTTCACTTTTCCTTTTACAACACTTTGGAATATCATTACCTGGAATATTAAAGGTGGTCAATCTCAGATTAAATGACAAGCCATCTTAAAACATCTAAAAACATTATAAACCCATATTGCTTTCTTGCAGGAGAGCCATATTATGGCCAGTCAAGTTTCTTTGTTTAGGAGGACCTGGGTGGGTCAGGCATTTTGTGCTGGTAATAGTAGCCAACAAAGAGGAGTAATCATTTTGTTGCATAGATCCGTTCCTTTTTCCTTTTTGTCTGAGGTACAGGACAAAGAGGGTAGATATATTTTTTGTGCGCAGTCATCCGTGGCCTACAGAACTCCTTTTAGGTTCAATTTATTGTCCCACTAGTGACACCCCCTCAATTTTTCTGGCCTGACTGTAACTTTAGCCCCCTATTCGCATCTTCCTTGGATTTTGGGGGGGGGTCTGGAATTTAGTTATGTGTAATGACATTGACAGAACTTACTGATTGAGATCAGGATTGTCTCCGGCTCAATGAGGCCTTAGAGAATTTGCTGATAGCTCAGGTCTTGATGACCCCTGATGTGTTTTACAACCCACCATCCGGGAGTATACATTTTATTCCCATCCCCACAATCCTTACTCTAGGTTGGACTATTTTTTCATTACTAGTTCATTGCTTGCTATGGTTTATGGATGCCAAATAGAATCTATGGTCTTCTGAGATCATACCCCCCATTAAAAGTATGCTAGATATTTTATTTCCATCAGACAGAGATCATAACTTGTCCCTGAATACCCAGCTTTTGTCCAACCCCCAAATAGTGACTTGCCTGAAAGACTATATTAAAAACTCTATTCCAGATCAATTGGATTTCTATGAAGACCTTGGACCAGGCTTGGGGATCCTTGATATTTCAGTGGCATGGTGAATTGATTCGCTTAGCCACTAAGCTTAAAGAAGAAAACTCCTCAAGAGCCAATGCGCTGTTCAGTTCTACCAGAGACATCAAAAAACACCTCTCAAAGGCTACCCTTGAGGATGTCTCAGCTTAGAGCTCAATATTCAGCCCTTTTTTTTAGAACAGGCGCAGTGGTCCCTGAAGGTCTTTAAAGCAACTTATGTGGGTGAAGGGGAAAAGGTTAGCAAATTAGCTTACTAGCCATTAAACTGAGACAGAGAGCTGCAGCTCTTTGGATTGAAACTCTCCATGACCCCATAACACTTTCTCAGTGTCAATGCGAGGGACATGGCCTGTATTTTTAGGGACTATTACCTAAATTTATATTCTGAGGATCCAGTAGTTGGAGATCAGTCTAGTGACATGTTTAACTTTTTGGTTGACAGCTGTCTACCACAGCTGTCTGAACCAGCATTCTTGAGTTTGGGGTTTTCTATCTTAGAGACAAAGGTCAGAGAGGCCATTACTTCCTTTGCACCAGACAAAGCCTTGGGGCCTAATGGGTTTGCCAAAATTTTTATAATCTTTTTATGGAGAAACTCACCCCACTTTTGATGTCTCTTTATTATTATTTACATTCATCTGACTTATTGGAGAGTCTATTTTTAGAGGGCCATATTATCATAGTACCCATGCCTGGCAAAGATTAGATGCATCCTAAAAATTACAAACCCATCTCTCTCATTAATGTAGATGCAAAGATATTGGCAAAAATCCTAGCCCCCAATCTTAGCCAGGTTTGGAGTGATTTGATCAGCCCTGAACAAGTGGGTCTTATGAAGGGCAGGTTATCAAGTGATCATTTTTGTAAATTATTTCATTTAATTTCTGCATCCTGGGAGACAGAACTAGAAGTAGTTTTGGTTTCCCTTGATGCAGAAAAGGCATTTGATAGGGTCTCTTGGCCCTATTTGTTTTGTATTTTACTGCAGTGTGGTTTTCAGGATTCCTTTCTTCAGTGGGTGCAAATTCTATATTCTCACCCCACTGCCAGGGTCTTGTGTAATTGGTCACTTTCTGACCCATTCCAAGTCACTCAGGGCACTGGTCAAGGTTGCTGCCTAACTCCTACCTTTTTAATCTGTACTTTGAGCCTCTAACCCCAAAAATGAATTCCCTTCCCACCATTACAGGTATAACTGTGAGCACCCAAGAATTTAAAATGTATACCTATGCAGATGATATTTTCCTGCACTTATCAAACCCGGTCACCTCTCTTCAAGTGGCATTATCTGTAACTCAATAATTTTGGTGAATTCTCCAGATATAAACCTAATCTAAAAATGTCTGTTGTTTTACCTATTTTCCCCCATGTTCTTCAATTGGATTTTGATACATTTGGTATACAGTGGGAAACTAAGTGTTTAACAAATTTGGGCATTAAAGTCTTCCCTGATAAATTCATACTAAAGTCACTAAACTTAGACCTCTTAGTCAAAGAAATTGCTCTAGACTTGAACAGATGAAAATCATTGCCTCTCACCCTATGGAGAAGATCTAACATTATAAAGATGAACATTCTCCTTTGATTTTTATACCCCTTAGGTATGCTAAATATTGTCTTACCAATCAGCTGGTTCAAAGGCCTGCATAGGATGATTTCCAGCTTTCTACTGGCACACTAACCACCATGCTGATGCTATGCCAAATTGGTATATCCTGGGAAGTTTGGTGAAATCCACCTACCTAATTTTTAAAATATTATTTTGAATTGCACAGAGTCAAATATTTTTACTGGGGATTATCAGACACTCCGCCCCTTCTAACTACCTCCCTTCTTGGTTTATAATAGAAAAATATCTATGTCTCCATTACCAAATTGACCTCAAATCCTTATTATACTTACCCCCTCATAAACTCCCTCAAAATCTCAAATCTACTCTGTTGTTCTGGTCTATCCAAGTAGATGCACAACTTTGCAAGCACCTTAAGTTCCCTTATGTTGATGATCCTGCCCAACTTCTTTTTAACAACCTAAATATTATTATTGATAAAAGGTCTTTGCAAAGAAAGCAATGGCTGCAGCTGTTCACACTGACACTCAATGAATTAGAGAGGACGGGGCCTTTATTTCTTTTGAAAAATTTTGTGTGAAATATGGGTCTCCTGCATCCCAGTTCTTTCAATTTTGTCAGCTCCACAACTGTCTTATTAGATTTTTGGGTTGTCTCCCCCCCCCCATGGCCAAATGGTGCTGGCTCCCTCTTTGCAAACTTGTCTATCTCAGTACAGCAAAACTACCTGATTTCTCAGTTATACAATGTTATAGGCCAAGTGCTATCGGACTCCATGTCTCTGGTTGCCTTTTATTGGGCCAGCTTGTTCCATATTGATAATGATTGTTGGTTTTGCATTTTGACAGACCTGTGTATGTATTTCAAGCAAGATAGATTCTGGTTGCAACAAGTCAATATTCTATATGGAGCCAGCCCGGTGGCACAGACGACTGAGGTGCTGGACATCTCACCTCCTGGCATGCCAGTGACCCGGGTTCAGGAGTCAGCCTGAGTCGCTGGAGGTTGGCATGGGGGGATGGTGGAGATGGATGGAGTGGCCAACAGGAAGCTCTGCTCTCCAGGGAGGTGGGATGGCATCCTTCACTAATGGCTGCCCCTGGTGGAGGCCGAGGGGCTCTGCAAGCAGGGTGCCAGTTGATAGGCCATTGGAGCAGGAGGAGAGGGCCATTACTGGGCCTGTAAGGTGAATGCATGCCTCCACATGCATGTGTCCTTCTCCTGGGGCCCTTGAAAATAAAGGGGAGAAAAACGGAAAAATGGAACCGGCGGCAGGATGGCAACCGACTCTCCGCAGGAACTGCTCCCGGACCAGGCATAAGGAAAGCCCTTGTAATTCCGGGGGATGGAGCTGGGGGATCAGTCAGATGGGGGCTGTATGGGAGAAGAGAAAGCATTCCGTGATTAGAAAAAAATATATTCTATATGGATTATATCTTTCCCTTATTAAGTTGCATAGAATGGGGAGAGCCGAGACACCTATTTTTCCTCGATGTAATGAAACTTGAGGGTTCCTTATATCATATGCTGTAGACTTGTCTTCAAATTGCATCATTTTGGAATCTCATACAATTTAAATTACACCTATTATTAAGTCTCTTTCATTCTAGAGGTTTGTATTTTAATCAGTTATAGCTCACTAATGGGGGCCCCTCATAAATCCCATATGGTCTTGATCTCTGTGGTCACTAAGCTATTAATCTTGAGCCATTGGATTGACTCTGCTTTCCCCACTTGGCCTGAATGGCTTAAAGAAATACTTTTATCCTGAAATATTGAGACATCTATAGCCTATTTTTTTTAATCTCTAAATTTTTATCAGTCCAAATGGGAAACCTTATATAGTCTGCTCTCTCTTCCTTCAAGTTAACTAGCTTCTTTGCTACCATCACAGACTTGCAAGGGCTGGGGGTGGTAATTGGGGTGGGGGAGTTTGTCTGTTTTGTTTTAGTAATGGGTATTTTCCTTTTTATGTTTGCTTGCGCACATGAACAAGAAACATCTTGGGACAGTATGACATTTTAGAGGTCTGTGATTTTCTGCCCAGTGCAGTTGACTCTTTATGGGGCTCGTCCCTCAGGCACCAATGAATTGGCAAGCTGTCTATGATAGCAGTTTCAGAGAGAGGACCGTACTTGAAAGAAATCTGCCACTGCAATGAGGGACAATTTCCTTACTGCAGTGGGACCTTTCCCCTTCCTCGTAATCAGGCACACAGACATACCTTCTCTCTGTTGGTGGCAGCAGACAAGACTATGGCCATCTGCATTACACTGCACAGTAATGTGCATGGCGGCTTCAGTTATGGTTCTTGTTGGCTCCAGCAGCTGAGTACCTTGTTTGTTCAGTGTGCCTTTCCTGATTAACCATTTCAATTCATAAATAAATGAGCCACAGCATGGCTTTCCACATTGGTGGCTCCTGCCACCCACCACACACTCCCTAGAAAGCTGACTTTGGGGTACCCAATCCCCGTGTTGGCATGTATGCCCTTCCCATTAATGTGACACACTGGGAGTCCACCCCAGTGTGCCAAAATAATTTTTTATTTATGTTTCTGACACTGGGATGACCACTCCTGGTGTCAGATGACCCCCCCCTAACCCACCATAATATTTCAAGTGCTGACATTGGGGAGCCCAATCCTCATGTCAGCATGCCCTCCCACACACACACACACACACACACACACACATATATACACACACACACACACACACTATTGTGGCACACTGGGAGCCCACCCCAATATGCCTAAATATTTTTGGTAACCTGTAAAATAAAGAAAACCATCCTGAAGTCTTTTGTCTCCCCTGTAAAAAAGAAAACAGTCCCTCATTGTCTTCCCATTTTCCACTCCCGCACCATCTCTCTGTGGACCCTCCTCCCCTTACTCCATACTTATGTCCAGAGGTTGGGAGCAGCGATCTTCTATTGACTGGGACACATCTGCACTCTTCAAAGCAAACTAGCAAATTAAAGAAGTGACAGTAAGCTGTATAATGGGAGTCAATTGGGAGGGTTCAACTAAGGTTGATATCGCAGCAATTTTTAGGAATTGTGGCACCAAATCTTCAACATGGGGTTCTTGAGACTCCACCTCATGAACAATGTCACTCAGTCCCGAAAGGTGATTTTGTGGTTGCTGCACGGAATCACTTTTTGGGATCAATTAATGAAATGACAGTGTGACTGTTCATGAGGTGGGGTCCCCAAAAAAAAAATGTCGTAAATTTGGTGAAAAATTCAAAAAAATGACTGTGTTATGAGTGTGTATTGCACAGTTTCTGCGCCTGCTCATAACTTCACCAGTTTTTTATATTTTTCACTCTAGATTTTCAACATTGCCATTTTTTCACACCTTCTTATGAATAGTATAGCTGTCATTTTTCACATCCTGCCCAAAATGTGTTTTGCACATATGGTGCTGAATGGCATGGTTGCTGTGGGATATCATCCTTTGGGGCAGAATAACAAAATCACAGTGGCACTCTTCATGAGCTGAGGTCCAAAAATGCCCATGTTGAAAATTTGGTGAAAAAATTTCAAAATATGATTTTGTTATAGGCATGCATTGCACAGTTTCTATGCATTTTAGTAACTTCACCTTCATATTTTGACTCCAAATTTTCAACATTGCCAATTTCTCACACCTCCTCATGAACAGTAGAGCAGTCATTGTTCACATCCTGCTCAAAATGTGTTTATACACCTTTGGTGCCAATGGCACAGCTGCTGTGTGAAATCACTTTTTGGGACTGAGTAACAAAATGCTAGTGCCACTGTTCATGAGGTAGTGTCCCAAAAAGCCCATGTTGAAAATTAGGGGTGAAAATACTAACAAACACCTTGGGCATTAGGGTTTCCAACCATAACGCCCCACCCTGTAGAGACTGACAGGCATTGGGGGTGTGATTTGGGGTCATTGTCCATAATGCTCATGCCATTCCACCCCACCCCTGCCCTGCAGCCAGTGACAGGCATTGAGGTGTGCCTTGGGATCTTCGGCCCTAACATTCACACCAATCTTCTCTACTGTACCCATCTCAGCTTATTTTCTTATGTAATGGGGTGAACGTAAGGGCCGAAAACCCCAAGGCACACCACAACACCTGTCAGTGTCTGCAGGGTGGAGTGAGGTGGAGTGGCATGAGTGTTATGGCCGATGATCCAAAGGCACTCCCCCAAATACCTGTCAGTCTCTGCAGGGTGGGGGTGGAAGTTGGTATTAGTTTACTACTTCACTGCCATTCCTAATACGCATCTCTCTAACTCCTGCCCTATCAATGCCAATACCAGCAAGCAAACATTTGGCATTGACAAATGCTTGTTTCTTTTTAGTTCTGTAATTACCTTAGTTATGTTATTAATTAGGTTTATTTTTCCCTGCCATTACTTATTGTATTGTGCTAATTTGTTTGTATGTATTGTTACAGGGATGTTTGTTCCACTAATTCTAACCCAGTATAGTAAAGTGTAAATAAAAAAAAAGATTTAAGACAATGTTCCCTAAGATAGGGATTTTACAGTACAAGACGCATTAAACTGTTCCACCAATGAGTTGGTTTAGCATTGTTTTTCATAGCTGGCAATAAATTAGCAACTCACATTGCATTTTTTGTGCAACACTTAACCAGCTTATGAGCAATGTTTGGAAAATGTTTTTGTAACTCTTTTGGAATTAATCTACAGTCCAGTCACAGTGCAATGCAAAACTGAGATGTAACTCTTACAAAACAGTTTATGGAAAGCTTTGTACTGGATCCAGCAACATTTATGCAACTCAGTCTGAAATGCTTAATCAACTCATCAAAGTAACAGTTTAATGTGAATTGTACTATAGTTAAAAAAGGCCACCACAGCCAGAAAGGATGAATGTAAAATCTGTAGATGGGGAAAAAGCTGTATGTTCCATCCTGAACCAAAATTAAAGGTTGGAGCTTGTACAGTAGATATTAGGTGCACCTGAAGAGACCTGAAGTGCGATGGTTTAAAAGCTCTTACCCCATCTGCATTGTAAGTATTTGCAAAAAAAAAAAAAAATGTTGTGCACCCTGTACAGTAGATTCAGAATCTAATGAGGTAAATGTTTCTTTTTCTATGTGAAGAATTCCCATCTGCCTTCAAACCAAAAGTAAACAAACTGAAATAGAAGAAGATATACAACTGAAAATAGCAATGCTCAGTAAAATGCATATCTCCATGGAGGGGTGAAAGAATGAAGAGTACAAATTTTACACTCTTTAAGAACAAATAATGCCACAAAAGTATATAAAATCACTGAAAGCTGTTAAGTGAAGTTATGCAGTAGGCAAAAAATGAAATGGTCAATTACAAGTCAAAAATGTTGCGTAATAAGTCAAAATGGAGGAAACAAGTATACATTTGAAAACTCACAGTGTTGACTATCGGTACAAAGATTGGTGACAGTCTAATAAGACATTCTCAAAAAATACAAAAAGTCTGTGAATGTCAGACATAAGTCAGAACTTTGCTCATACACAGACATGCCAACATGGTGGCCATTATGGTACCCGAAAGAACTTATAATGCTGAACAGAATGCATGGAAGGTACATTCATACCCATGGTGAATAAATAGAACAACCGAGGCAACAAAAGGATATGGCTGAATTGAAATTTGAAAAGTAAAATTAAGGCCAAAGGAAACTTAACTCAACTGTAAAAACAATCAGGAGAGCCAGCATTTTGGCAGAAGTTCAAGTGTGTGGCCAGGGAATGTAAACCTGAAGTAAAAAGAAACAACAGGCTACAGAATGATCTATTGCTTTAAATTCTAAGCATAGTTCAAAAGCATTTTGGGCTTGCATAAAGGACAAAAAAGGGAGAGACAGGAATGTTTGACCACTTAAACTGATTGGAAAAAATGCACAATGAAAAAGACATGGCAAGCTTACTTAATGATTTCCTTGGAGTAGTCCTTCATGAATCTGAACTTGACAGAGTTGTAATACAGGACATTGACTCAGTGCCTACTGTAGGGTAGGTAGGGCTGAGGTGTTCAAATAACTAGATAATCTAGATGTAAATAAATTTAATTGACATGATGGCCTGCATCCTAAGGTCTTAAAGGAACTGACATAGGTACTTGCTGGGCCAGAAGCTAAGATATTTAGCTTAACACTTTAGCCAGGGGGAAGCATCAGATGCCTGGAGGGTTGCAGTAGTAGTATCAGTCAACAAACAGGATAGCAGCACCGAGAAGGACAAATTTAGACCAGTAAGTTTAACACCAGTACTGGGGAAGGTCTTAGAAAAATTTATACGAGATGTAATAGTTATAACAATAATTAATTGTCTTCTGGCCATCCCTTCTTAAATGACCCAATGTCCAGACAGGATTTGGATGCATAAAGGCAATTAGCTTTATTTACACCACTGTATAACATCACTGGTTACTCGATAATAGTTCATCAAACATCACAGTTCATTTGTTTTCATAGAAACTTTCCCAAATCAATCTTGCATTGAAATCTGTAGCATCTCCCATTCTTCACCTTTCTGTTACTCTCAGGGTCTGGATGCATCATCCAATCCCCCCACCACCATTAACCACAACTCTCCCGACCTTCTACTAGGCTAGGTACAGATGTCACAGACCTGACCACCCATTCTAATCACTGCCCCTGACCTATGGAACCCACTCCTCCCCAGCTACCTCCCCTTTTTAGCCCTCTATGCCCTTCCCCCATCCTGACTTCTTTTTCCTTTGAGACTTGCTCTTGCAGCCACCTTTCATCCTGCAGGAACTGTCCACCTACCGCAGGACCCTCAGTCCAATCATAACTTTTGCCCTAGGCTCATCCTCTCTCTTCCTGACCTCCGTCGGTCAGCCAAACTGTCAGGGTGGGTTGGTGGGAAAATGAAAAATCCCAGCAGAAACAGGGATGGAGCTCACCAATCTGGCCTTATAAACCCTATTAGGACCCCTGACAAGGACCTATCCAGGCCACTCCCCCAGGCCAATCCTGTGTCCCCTCAGGTGCATACATTACTCCATTGATACCTGCCAATCCTGAACTCACCTGTCCCCACCCTTCTGACTACCTGCTGTCAATGATGACCTCACTAACATCCACTGCTTCCTTCTGTCCTACCTATTCACCACCCCGGCCCATTCCTCCCCTACCCCTATCCCTTTAGCTTCTAATCCCCTGCCATTTCTCCAGGAATGCCATTGGACAATTCTGGTTGCCTTTTAATGGCAACTCTATTTATGACCTGAGAGATCCAACACAACATGGTTTCACAAGAAATACTGTAAGTAATGTCTTATAAATAGAGATGTGCGAAGTGGCCTCAATTCGCTCTGCGGAGTGATTAGCGGAGTAAAGGTGAATTTGCGGAGTGCTCCACAACACGAAGTGGAGTACTTCATGTTATAATGGGTAACACGAAGTCCATTGAAAACAATGACTTTGCATTACTCTGCCTTCCCAAACCACTACTCCACCAAATTTTAAGGCGAAGTACATTGAAAACAATGTACTTCACCTTACTTCACCTTGTTTTTAAGCTCCAAAGGTGAATTTTGCAGTGATTCATGGGATTTCAGGTCACATGGGCTCCAGATTGCTCTGCACAGCCTCAGTTTGGGGTAGTGTGTGTAGGAAGCTGTAGACGACAGTCTACTCTGAGAGCTCTCTGTGATTCAAACCTTCTAAAAGCTGTTAAAAAAGCCTTTTTGAGTCATTTTTTTGCTGACACTTTAGTTCATCGATTGTAGGAAACCCTCCTGTGCTCATATCATTGAGCGTTTATTGTTTGTGTGTGGATTTTGAATGTTAATGTACAACATTCAGTCTGTGTACTGAGAGACAGTGTAAGTGTGCATTGGGGGAGGGGCATATCTGGTGTAGATAGATTTAAGTTGGAGAAATAGGGAGTTCTTTGTTTTTTGGTTACTGTATATTTTTCTTGTATAACTGACTGTGTTAATGTACACACAGTAATATTTTCAGTAATTATTGACATTTTTTTGCTGATTGTGTGTGTGTGTGTGTGTGTGTGTGTGTGTGTGTGTGTTGTGGTTTGGACCTAGTGCAGCAGTGAGGTTGTTTAAAATATGTTGTATATTACTGAAGTTTTAAATTTGCTATGCATTACTTGTAGACAAATTGTATGTGTGTAAGTGTGCGTTTGGTGCGTGACGTGACATCAAATAATACACCTTTTATTGTGCCACAGTGTAATTGCAGGTGCAGCAGTGTGAACCTGCTATCCACTGCAGCTGCATGATTTTGTACTGCCATTGTAGTATCTTTTCTTTGTTTTGCACTGACATGATCTGCAGCCAGTGCTCCCCCGCCCTACACTGGCAAAAGGTATTCTTTTCCAGGTTGGATTGTTTGTGATTTGAAAACAGCACTGGTTAATTAAGGTGTTGTTCAACTTGTTGTGACTTCACGCCTGCATCTATTATTGAAGCCACAGTTGTTTTATGGCTTCACATCCAGTCACCCCCACCCAGCCCCCAGCCAGAGTGAATGTTCCAAAACCTAAATTTGCTTAGAATATTCCTGTTGATCCCCCAAAATGCCTGCAAAGAGATGTGCAAGCAAAGCTGTTTCTCACCATGGCACTGCTGCCAGTGGTAAGATTGTCTGTGGGCGTGGTAGTAGTACACAGCCGAAGAAGTGCATTGCTGATGTGAGGAAAGGTATTTCTCCTTCAATGTTATTTACAGTGCAATCAATGGGTTCACTCATAGTTGGAGGAGATGATGTTGCCCCAGCTGCTGGTGTTAGTGCAGTTGCTGGTGGTGGTATGAGTATTACTGCCTCAAGTTCCACTTCTGACCAGTTTACCATGTCCATAAATATAGTGGAGTGTGAAGCAGTGGCAGTGAGTGACAGTGTAGGTGATGTCATACTCCCCAGTAACATCCCAGTAACTGAACATGAGGATTCTATTTATCATGTCAATGACAGCACACAAAGTGACATTTCTTCCACCATGGTTCAAGTCATGCATTTGCCATGCAGTGATTCACAGTGTGGTGAAAAAAGTTTGGGTGATGGTGGTACTGATGATGATGATGATGATGTTGCTGTGGTTGCAACCTGCAGTCCATATGTCTGCATCGAAGCAGAAGATGCAGATGATGTTGATGAATATGATGATGATGTCAGTGACTCCTGTTGGGAACCGGAGAAAAAGAAACTCAAGGTGGCTGTGTCTGGGTCATTTGCACTCCCTCCCCTCCTGTAAAAAGCTGTGATTTAACAGTTTCAGTTGATGATGATGACCCAGTAATAATGATAGGTAGTCGGACTCATGGTGGTCAGTTGCAGTCCAAGTGTGTCCTGCCTGAAAAATCATGCAGCACACCCCCCACTTCATGGCTTAAAAAAATGGAGTCCAATAAGCAGCATCGGGGCGACATGTTAAAACTAGAGCATCAAAATCCCTTGTTTGGGATTTTTTTTGTGGAAGATGCAAATGATGAGTCAGTTGCAATCTGCCAGGTTTGCCTGGTGGGTGTGAGTGGAGGTAAAAATTGGAGTCATCTGGGCACAGAAGGACAGCATACACATCTTAAGAACAGACACATGGCACTGTGGACTCAGCACAAGATGGCAGCTAATACCTGTACCACAGTAGGGTGTTCACCCTTGTCATCAACCATAACAAGCATGTTATCCCCTTCCATGACTGTAGCATTGAGTAGAACATCAAATTTGTACAGTAGTGATGAAATAACAGCAGAGAATTACTACAGGCATGATGAGGTGGAAGTGCAGAATGATTTTGAAGTCTTGTCCAGCGGTGGTAAGAGCGCAGTTTTGGTGGTGGTGGTCAGTGCAGTATGTCTACAGCAAGTGGTACATCAGTCTCTGTTGGTAAATGTGGTAAAATAACTGCATTTATGTGTTTGTCATCACATGTGCAACCGTCTTCCTCACAGGTCCACACTCCACAACCACCTGCGATTCGCAGAGCAGAACCATTTGTCATCACGCCCCATGTAAAACATTTAAGTCAGCCCACATTACACAGTGTTTTTGCGCATAAGCTGAAGTACCCACCCAATCATACAGTGTTATGTGAACTTAATGCTGCTGTAACTGAAATGCTGGCAATTTGATCTTTTGCCCTTCTCCTTTGTGGAGAATTCTGGGTTCCTGTGGTTTGCTGCATGTGCCTGTCCAAAATGGAAAGTCCCATCTAGGACATACTTCTCGACCTGTGCTGTCCCCGAGTTGTATTGTACTGTGTCTGACTCAGTAAGACATGCCCTGCAACATTCCTCCTCTCCATTCATCCATTTAAGTATGGATATGTGGACAAGTGGCAAAACAGCAGGGAGTTCATATTTGTGTATAACTGCACACTAGGCGCAGGTGCCGGGGGTTGTTTGTGCTGTTGGTAGTGTGAATAATCAGTGTAGTAAGGTGGAGTGTCATGGTAGCAGTCTTCCAGGAATTCGATTGCTATGCACAATGTGACCTGTTCACACACAGGTGAAAACATGTTGGACCTGGTACTGACTGAAATTGATAAGTGGCTAAATCCCCTGTCCCTGACAGCTGGGTTCATAGCAAGTGACAATGGGTCAGATATACATAGATACATAGATACATAGACAGTGTGGGCAGATAAGGGCCTATGGCCCACCCAGTCTGCCCATTTGAGCTTGTAAGTTCAGTTTGTTTTCCTAGAAGTCTGTTTCCCCTTACCCCTGACCTCTAGAATTCCTTTATGTCTATCCCATGCATTCTTAAATCCCGTGATTGTTTCAGCCCCCACCACTTCCTCTGGCAGGGTGTTCCACTTCTCCACCACCCGTTCTGTGAAGAAATTCTTTCTCATGTTTCCTCTGAATCGTCCTCCCTCCAACTTCATCCCATGCCCTAGTCCTGGAACATCTTTTCACTTAAAAATAGTTTTCCTGTACCCTGTTCCTCCCTGTAAGATACTTGTATGTCTCTATCATATCCCCTCTCTCCCTCCTCTCCTCCAGGGAGTACATGTTCAGTTCCTTTAACCTGTCTTCATAGGACTTGTGATGCAATCCATGCACCATCTTTGTTGCCCTCCTCTGAACCTTCTCTACCCTGTCTATGTCCTTATGTAGGTATGGTCTCCAGAACTGTACACTGTACTCCAGGTGGGACCTCACTAGTGTCTTGTATAGCGGAATTATGACCTCCCTTTTCCTGCTGGTGATGCCCCTGCCTATACATCCCAGCATCCTATTTGCACCTGCTGCCTTGTCACACTGTTTCCCTACCTTGAGGGTCATCAGGATGATAA
Source organism: Neoceratodus forsteri (assembly GCA_016271365.2). Lineage (NCBI taxonomy): Eukaryota > Metazoa > Chordata > Ceratodontiformes > Ceratodontidae > Neoceratodus > Neoceratodus forsteri. The sequence continues at coordinate 1,281,782,428 of CM057452.1, forward strand.
CCCCAAGATCCTTTCCTGCTTGGTGCATGCTATATCCTCACCCCCCAACTGATATATTGTGCCAGGTTTTTGTGCCCCATATGCATTATCTTGCACTTCTTTGCATTGAATTTCAACTGCCAAACCCCTGACCATTCTTCAAGTTTCTGCAGGTCACTTCTCATTCTGTCTACACCCTCTGGTGTGTCTACTCTGTTACAGAGCTTTGTGTCATCAGCGAACAGTGAAATTCTGCCTTCTAGATCCTGCGCAATGTCACTGATGAAGATGTTGAATAGGACCGGTCCCAGCACTGATCCCTGTGGTACCCCACTGGTCCCTCTTCCCTCTGTGGAGTGACAGCAATTTACCACCACCCTCTGTGTCCTGCCACCCAGCCAGTTACCTACCCACCACACTACCGTCCTGCCCACACCCATATTCACCATATGGTGAAATGCATCATAAATGGTGGCTTTTTTTGGTTCCATGCATGGCTCACTGTTTAAATCTTGTGGTGCAGGAGTTTCTGCAGCACCCTGATATAAAAGAAATACTGACAGTTGCACGCCATATCTGTTCTCACTTCTCACATTCTGCAAAGGCCCGTGACCAACTTAGGCATTTGCAGATCTGAAACAGCCTCCCGCAGCACTGCTTGAAGCTGGAAGTTGTCACCCATTGGAACTCCACTTCATACATGGCAGGGAGGTTGTATGAACAGTACAAATCCATCTCAGAATATCTTGTCATGCACGCTAGCTGTGACAGTTCCAGGGCCTCCACGTCTATGATGACTGAACAGTGGTGCCTTATGGACTCTAATAGCAATATTGAGGCCTTTTAAACATGCCACACAGGTAGTGAGTGGCGAGTCTGCCTCCATTAACCAATCAAGTCCACTGCTGCAGGTGCTGAGGCAGACATTGGTGTATGTACAACACAGTCTAGATGGTGCCAGAGACAGTGCTAGCAGTGTGTTACTGAAACACATGCTGACAGTATTCGACCAGAATCGTCACAGCTTGAGCATTCAGCGTATTGACAACTTTGCAATAGCAACAATGCTGGACCCATGATACAAACATGGAATTGACTCAGTACTGGAGAGTGGGCCTGAACAAGTAAAAACTGTCAGAGGGCAACTGGTGCACTTGGTTCATGGGGCACAGAAGTCATGTGCCAAGGTCAGGAAACCTGAGCAGCATAATCAGGCTGAAGGTGAACCTGGAGGAGTAGTATCAAGCATATCCTGTATTGGAAAGGGGACTGCAGTTCCAGGTGGTCTGTCATCAAAAGTGGCTTGTGTTAACCCACTTTGGGAGGCTTTGTCCCAAATGAGGATTTGTGACATAAATGATTCTGGAGACGCAGATGATGCATCAATCACTGGACTTAGAGCAGCACAGCGAATGGTTGAGTCATGTATGTCTGAAAACAGGCATCTGTCAATCACTGATGATCTCCTTTTATACTGGAGTGGGAAGGTCAATGCGTGGCCAGAGCTGGCCGCTGTGGCACTGAAGTACCTGACATGCCCACCCTCCAGAGTGAGTGTCAAGAGGGTATTCAGCTCCGCAGGTGCAATAGCTAGGGATCATCATACAAACCTCTCTCCTGCAAATGTCAGTTTGCTGACATTCATAAAAATGAATGAGAGGCACATACCAGCTCAGACTATAACCTCAATATTCATACCCCGGCATACTCATGGTATTGCTGATGTTGAAGAAAGAGACCATCCTTCTGGCAGTGACAGCATGAAGTGGTCTACCACTGACATAGATGAAAACACAATGGAGAAAGAATTTCCTCATGGTCCGAATTCAGACATAGAAGACTGCGAGGGCAGCTTTCTTTATGAGGATGATGATGAATGATGATGAGTTTAATGTTGGCAGGTTTTAACTTAAGTGGTTAAAAGGCTGTCACATGTCTTGTATGATACATGTTTTCTTTTTCATAAAGTTAAATCACTGTCCCACTCATAGTGACTCAAATTCCATATGTCACATCACATTTATAACACAGAGCACAGTATAACCTGGCCCCCGGACTACCACCACCATAAGACCACTGTTTGCCACTGCCACCATAGAGAATGTGACCATGTGTCCCCCCCAGAGTACCCCCACCATAAGACCGCAGTTTAATACTGCCACCACAATCAGATGCAGGAAGATGTGAAAGGGAATGTCATCATGTGCCGCTGCTATGACCACCACCACTAACCACCAGTGACACTGTGATAATGTTTTTCCATTACATTGACCATGCCAAGGTGGAGGGAGTCAAACAGGAGACCACATCCATCAGCCACAGACAAAAGGCTTCTTACTATTAAAACTATAAAGTGAATATGTGTACTAATGTTTTTGATGCTATTCAACTTCCTTTAGATGTGTGTTTTGTTTTGTGTTACTTTTCTGAGCTGCAGTGGTCAAATACATATAGTCAACTTATTTTGTGTTTTTACAGGTTAACAACAAATGACTCTCCTTTGCTGAAGGTCTGTATCAATGGTACAGCAGCAGTACTGTCTACAGGAACCTATGGAATATCCATTTCCAATCCATACTGGTAAGTATATCAATTTTATTTCATTTGTTCCTTTTTTCATAAGAGTGCAACAAATCTGACTGATGATTCATAAACTAGGTGACATGTATGTCACAAAAATATTTCTGCAACATGTCATTCACTGTATTCCAAATTTGCAGCTGTGCAGCCATGACAGTGTTGAAAAAGTTGGACCCAGGTTGTGTTACTTGACAAGATGGGGTATTAAAATTTGACTTGAGTTGACACACAGGGACACTTACACAGTGTATTTGTTACACAGCCTGGTACTAAATTAAACTGTGATCTGATGATTGCAGTGGAACAGCTTGCTATCTGTTTTAATCTAGATACCTATGGTGGAACAGCCACGGCTTAAACATAATGGGCCAGATATTCAAAGCCTTGCACTGGCCAAAAAATGTTTGCATGGGTTTAGTGCAGGATTAGAGGGGGTTGGCTATATTCAAAAGGCCACATAGCGTGGGCAAACTGCATTAGCATTGGGCAAACTGAACATGAATACAGGCGCAATGAGATATTCAGCGACTAGCACTGTGCTAAGGTGTTTAGCGTGACTTAGTGCAACCCATAGCATGGTACAAATCACTGCCTAGGAAAAGCTGGTCTTAACCCTGGGCAAATAGCTTTGAGTGACATTGTTGCTTTGTGCGGTGTTAGCGCAGCATTAGTGCAGCTTGAGCAACCCTAACATATGAGTATGACACTTAAAAACTGCCAGACATGGAGGACACATGCTGCTCACTGATGGCACAACCATGATGCCAACAGCTGCCTCAGGTCCCAGCCATGCACAGGCAGTAAGGGGTGATCAGGCCCACAGGGGACATCATAGTAGTGTGGCCATACAGCACACACCTGCAGACCATACAGCTGTGGTGCCCAACACATGCCAGCACACACAAGCAGCACTGTGGTCATGGTGGCCATTGAGGGGAGGGTGTAAGGGTCGCCAGGCCTCACCACAACCCAGGTGTGGCCACCGGACTGGGACACAGCATGCAGGAATACCCCACTGCCCGTGTGCCTGTCGGATCCTATGTGTCCTCCCAGCCCCATACCGCACAACCTTACAGATGCCACAGCACACACAGTCGACCATGTATATGTCACTGTGTGCATCCCATGCCGCAGGTGCAGCAACTGTGGATCACACAATAATGTAACAGTAATGTCCACTGTCAGAAAACACCTGCAAGTTGGGCCTGTCACTGTGTACAGTGTAGTCAGCGTCACTGCCTTACACACCATAGGCAGTAATGTGTTCAACACACTGCTGGCCCCCTTGCTACTGTAGTGTCTGCTGTGCACTGTAGCATGCTCTACAGTGTTATAGTTTCATGCAGCACAACCACAACCTGTGCCTATGCTGTGTTGTCCCCTGGGGTACAATATGCTATGCTATGCTGTACTGTGTACATGTAGTCTACAGCTATCATCATGCACTGCCAGATAGACCTACAGGTGGAGCTTGGTGGGACCTGGCCAGCCCCTGGACTTCCAGACTGACCTACATGTTGCTCTGTGGGACCCTGCAGTAACGCTGGGCAAACTGCATGCAAATCAGGGCATAATGAGATGCTAATCTGGATGTTTGCCTAGAGACCACCTGAGTAGGCTCATTTGCATGACACTTTTGAATATGGCAATGTTTAGTGCCGGGCAAATGTGTTTGCACTGGGCAAACAGCTTAGCTCCACACTAATCCCATGCAAATGTGTTAGCCCGGTGCAAATGGTTCAGGGATTATTATACTGTTTTGCACACTGTACCTTTCCATAGGCTGCTCCCTGCAGCTGTACTAACTCCACGCATTTGTTGGAACACACATTGGCCTCATATGTCACCTCTAGTTACCTTCACATCACTGTGCACTGTGTCGCTATTGTGGTCTGCACTTCCTGGTCACTATATTCAAAGCTCTCTTAGTCCAGGGATAAGTTTGCCCTGCACTCCCAGCCCAGTTTGCCCAGCCTCATTCCCATGCTATATTTAGACGCTGTTTGCCCCAGGCTATTCCTTCTGAATATAGTTTGCTTTGTGCTCTGGACTAGTTTTGTCCACTGGGCACTGCTAATTTAGCCCAGGGGCAAAGCTTTGAATATCTGGCCCAATGTCTTTCTGCTGCAATCAAGTTTTTAGGAAACTTTTTTTAAGAAACTTATAGATGCTTTGTTGTGTCATAGTTGCCTTATCCAAAGAACTTCCTCAACATCATGCCCCCCCCCAGCAGGGGAAGATATGCAACAAGCAGAAGTCATTTCAATCAATGACCATGACCATCATTACCGGACTGGAGAAGGATGCAGATGAAATCTGCAAAGAAGTAACCAAATAATAAACCGTTAATGAGACCTACTTGCAAATATGCTTCCCCCCCCAAAAGAAAAAACAAACAAAAAAATACTTACCTTCATTGGCTTGAGAGTATTCCATTTCCAATTTCAATGCCAACATTTCTCATCAAGCGCTAGAATGTGGACACCAACAGTATGTGACCTGTGATACAAAACAATACAATGAGTACATATATATATGTGTCAAACCCCACCTAGAAAATATATATATTTATATATATATATATATAGATAGATATATGGATATATATATATCTATATTCATCATCTATCTATCTATCTATATATATATATATATATATATATATATATATATATATATATATATATATATATATATTTATACAATGTATGTTATCAGATAAATGAGAGTATAAATCATCATATCTGACATGGGCCGTCGAAGATAACATTGTTATCTTCATGTTCCTATAGTCATATGTTATCTCCACGTTCCTATCGTCATATCAAAACTTATCTGGTTGATCCTGCCACTCAGAGCACTTTCACTTTCACTAGAAGTGTAGCGTGACCGGGCGCTATGAAGACTGGCGATTTGTAGTTTAGTAAATATTTTTTAGAATGTGCCCAGACTTCAGTAAATTAGAATTTGCTCTGTATTTCTAGTAGTTCCTTGTTAAAAGCTTCAAACTCACACGAAAGTGCAGCATTGACAGACCGGTGGCTTCTCAAGAGTAAAATGAAGCGCGGCGTCTGTTGCCGGGCAACAGGCGGCTCCCAGTTCATTGCATTGAAAACATGACTCCGATTATCTGCTCTAATGCAATTAACTTTAAGAGAACAAAAAAAGACTAGAATTCTAATTTACTAATCTGAGCAGTTCTAAAATATTTACTAAATCTTTCCAGTCCTCATAGCATGCCTTACCTAGTGAAAAGTGAAAATGCTCTAACAGAATCAACTCAGATAACTCATAAAAATCACTTTTTCCCCAAATAAAGCAGGATCAACCAGATATTTTTACTAACTTTAAACTGACAGGATCAACCAGATATTTAAAAACCCTATATAATCTATTATGTTGGGGAAGCATGTGGAGCCCTGTGTGTGTGTGGTGGGGGGGGGCATGGCATGATAAACCAGATAATGCTTCTTAAAACTAACCATAAAGAGCATAATCCACTAAATATATCTTCAGCAATAAATGACATCTGCTGTTTTGGCAGCATTTCTGTAAAGGGGGGTTGTATTGCTAGGGCCATCACCTTTATGTCACCCATTGCATTGAGAGGGGCGCGTAGTGAGTTGTGTTGGGGCAGGGGCAAAGCATACATTGTATAAACCGAATATGACATGGCCCGACTGAAGATATCATATTTATCTTCACTCGAGGCCAGTGACATCAAGATATCTCACTCGTGGCTTCGCCACTCATGAGATATCATGATATCACTGGCCTCTCGTGAAGATAAATATGATATCTTCAGTCGGGCCATGTCATATCCCATATATATACACAGTATATAAATATATATATATATATTATGGTGGCACAGTAGTGCCACCATAGTTAGGTTGAGTACCCCATTTAAGGTTAAATGGCGAAATTTTTCACCTTAATAACTTTGCCACCATACATCAGATTTGCCTGAATTTGGCAGGCACAGAGCAGTAGCATAGATCTTGGGGTTTGCCAAGTTTTCTACTGGTCCGATACACGGTTGCAGAGTTATTAAGCAACATTCCGTAGCACATTTACGCTTTTTTGTGCATTTTTTGCTTGCACCTACGGGTAGCACAGTTTGCACGACTGGTCCAAAACTTCAGAGAACATGCGATCAGGGTGCCTGATGTGCCTTTTGAAGATTTTGTGAAAAAATATTCAAAGGTTCAAAAGTTATTCAAAAAAACAAGTTTCCCATTATAGTCAACGGGAAAAGTTAACAAAAAGTTCAACAGTGTCGCAAATGCGGATTTTAGTATCGCAAATGACCCCAGTAGTGTTGCAAATCCACCATTTTTATGTTTGCTTGCACGCATGTGCAAGAAACATAGCGCCATCAACGGAGATTTCGGAGGTGTGTCACCTCCTCCTCCAATTCAGGTAGCGAGCTGGCAGGCGCGGCCCCTGTAAGCCAATGCATTTTGGAGCTGTCTATGACTGCGCTCCAAAATGCAGTAACACTACAGTTAAAGGAGCTACGCTTGAGTGAGCAGCGATAAGAAGTTGCTCACGCGCAGCTTCCCGCCAGCCACAGGTGTGTCACATTAGTATAGCCGACGGGTGCCCAATCCCCGCCGGCTGAGCTGCACTGCCTCCCCTTCCCAGTATCGGTGCCATGCTGGGAGCCCACCCCAGTGTGGCAATCAATAATTTTGCCGACAGGGGTGCCCAATCCCCCATCGGCTGAGACGCCCCAAAGTCCTTGTGCCATGCTGGGAGCCCACCCAGCGTGGCAAACGTCCCAAGAGGTTTTGCGGGCGGGGTGCCCCAATCCCCGCCGGCTGAGCGCCCCAAAGTCGTGTGCCATGCTGGGAGCCCACCCCAGTGTGGCAAGCAGTCCCGCGACGCTTTTTTTTTTTTTCACCTGTAAAACAAAACTGTCCCACGGCGCCTCCCGGAACCCCTCCCACAACCCGCACCCACCACTGCGCACCCAGCCTCCCCACCCCCTCACCCCATACTTACCTCCGGACTCCGCGCGATGATCTTCGGTGGACCGGGAACACGTCTGCACTCTTTAAAGCCGACCGCGAACTGAGGAAATGCCGGTAAGCTGTATAATGGGCTAGATAGGAGGGGTTCAACTTTATTGCATATCTCAGGCATTTTTGGGAATTTTTGCACCAAATTTTCAACGTGAGGTTTTTGGGACCCCTTCTCATGAATGATGACACTGTCATGGCAGTATTCGGGCTCGAAGGGTGATTTCGCGCAGTGACTGTGCAGTGACTGTGAAATCACTCTTCAGGACTGAATACCACCATGACAGTGACATCAATCATGAGAAGGGGACCCAAAACCCCCATGTTGAAAATTTGGTGCCAAAATTCCAAAAAATGACTGTTTGACGAGCGTGCATTGCGCAGTTCCTACGCAGGCTCGTAAGTTCACGAAATTTAAATATTTTCACTCCAGATTTTCAACATTGTCATTTCACCACACCATCTTATGAGTAGTATAGCTGTCATTTTTCATATCTCACCCAAAATGTGTTTCCGCCCTTGTAGCGCAGAATGGCGCAGTCGGTGTGTGAAATCAATGTACGGAACAAATTAAGAAAATCACAGTGACACTATTCATGAGCAGAGGTCTTGAAATGGCTATGTTGAAAATTTGGTGAAAAAATTCCTAAAAATGACTGTTTTCACGATAGATTCTGCGCGGTTCATGCGCTCATGGTTACAAATTTGATATTTCACTCCAGATTTTCAACATTGCCATTTCCATCTTCTTATGAGTAGTACAGCTGTCATTTTCACATCTCACCCAAAGCGTGTTTCCACCCATGTAGCGAACAATGGCGCAGTCGTGCAAACTCAGTGTATGGGACACATTAAGGAAATCACAGTGTCACTGTTCATGAGCAGAGATCTTAAAATGGTAATGTTGAAAATTTGGTGACATAATTCCTAAAAATGACTGTTTTACGAGTGTGCGTTGCACAGTTCCCACGCACGCTCGTAGGTTTGCAAATTTTTAATATTTCCACTCCAGATTTCCAACATTGCCATTTTTCCACACCTCCTTATGAGCATTACAGCTGTCATTTTTCACATCCTGCCCAAAATGTGTTTCCGCCCATGTAGCGCACAATGGCGCAGTCGGTGTGCAAGCTCAATGAATGGGACACATTAACAAAACCACAGTGACACTGTTCATGAGCAGAGGTCTTAAAATGGCTATGTTGAAAACTTCGTGGAAAAATGCCTAGAAATGACTTTTACGAGCGTGCGTTGCGCAGTTCCTATGCATGCTTGTAAGTTTGCAAATTTAATATTTTCACTCTAGATTTTCAACATGTCCATTTTATTAAACTTCCTTATGAACAGTACAGCTGCAATTTTTCATATGTCACCCAAAATGTGTTATCGCACATGTAGCACACAATGGTGCTGTTGGTGTTAAAGCAATGTTTAGGACAGATTAAGAAAATCACAGTTACACTGTTCATGAGCAGAGGTCTTAAAATGGCTATGTTGAAAATTTGGTGACAAAAGTCCATAAAATGACTGTGTTACACAGTGAGCATTGTGCAGTTTCCACGCATCCTCGTTAGTTCATGACTTTGTAATATTTTCAGTCCAGATTTTCACTAGTGCAATTTTCAACACTTCCTTATGAACAGTACAGCTGCCATTTTCACAACATGGCGAAGTGTCTTTTCACACTTTCAGTGCAGAGATGCGTGGTCGCTGTCGGAAATCATTGTTCGGCACAGATAAAGAAAATCACAGTGACACTGTTCATGATCGGAGGCACAAAATGCCTGAGTTGACAATCTGCTATAAAATATCCCCAACCTACTTATATAACGGTGTGTCGTTGACAGTTTCTATGTCGCTCATGACTTCACCATTTTTTAAATATTTTACTACACAGTTGCAACATAGCCATTTTTACACCTCCCCATGAAAGAGTACAGCTGTCATTTTTACAGCCTGTTCGAATATTTTGCACCTGTGGTGCTAAATCCCGCACTCACTGTGCATAAGCAGCTTTCGCAATAAACTGATATTCCTCCTGTTCATGAGGTGGGGTCACAAAACAAGCATGTTGAAAATTTGGAGTTAAAATACCAATCGAATGCCTGAGGTATTAGGCTTTTCAACCAAATCGCCCAACCCTATAGAGAATGACAGGAATCAGGGGTGTGACTTGGGATTCTTGCCTGTGATGCTCATACCATTCACACCCTGCAGTCACTGAGGGCATCGAGGTATGCCTTGGACTCTTGACCCCAAACTTCACCCCATTCTCTATATTGCCCATCTCACGTATTTCCTAATGAAATGGGGTGCGCATAAGGCCAAAGACCCAAGGAACACGTGACACTTGTCAGTCTCTGCAGAGTGGGGTATGGTGAAATGGCGTGGCCGTTATGCCTGACGACCCAAATGCACACCCCAATGCCTGTCACTCTCTGCAGGGTGGTGGTGGGGTTGGCTTCAGTTCAATACTTCACTGCCATTCGTATTACGCAGCTCTGTAACTTCTACACTAACACTGCCAATGCCAGTGAGCAAACATTCAGCATTGACAAATGCTTGTTTTGTTAGTAATCAGAAAAATGCTTGGCATTTAAAATTGGGACCTTCTAGGGACACAACTCTTTTTGTATCTACCTAGTCGGACCCTGAGGATGCTAGGCATGTCTTTATTTTGGGGTTAAACACCCCAGAAATATGTTTTTGAAATTATTGGGGTCAGTAGTGTCGCAAAATAATGTCGAACCAGCAACACTTTCGTGATTTGTTTTGTGAAAGTGTTGTGATTTGCGACACTACTACTTGACACTATGGGGAAAATAACAGGAATTATTTGCCACCTTGCTGCAACATAACAGTTTGGTCATATTGGCTGAAATCTGGAGGGAAGACAGCCAACATGCCACAGATGTACCTTTTGGTGGTTTGGTGAAAAAATAGTAGACAGCTGCAAAGTTATGGCACTCTGACTTTGACGTTTTTTTCCATAGACTAACATTACGGCGTCTATCAGGCATTTTGGGGCCCATATCTCGGAAATGGTGCAAGATACAGACTTTTCATTAGAAAATGCTTAGCCCCCCCACAGAGGGCTAAGTACAAAACTAACCAGGAAAGTCATGAATCATATGAAATTTAAATGTTTTTTCTATGTCGTACAGTTCCTGAGATATAAGCAATTTAGTATTCCAACTCCTAATTTATGCTCCTAGGCCCATTGTAATGCATACATTCTTTGTACTCACTGTGTTTCTCTATGCAGCTGTTGGGGAAAACCAGGGTGTGCGTTTCCATTACTGTCACACTTAGTGTTTTGAGTTGATTTTCTGGACCCTTTTGCATTACCGTTCCAATGTATGCCAATGTGTGCTTTACCATTTGCATCTCCATTTGCCCCCCCAGACCAGATAGTACAACTTGAGTGGACAGCCACAGCAAAAGTTAAGCTATGGACATCAATGGTACACCTCCCTCATTGCAGGTGCACACAAGATGGCACACTTAGGAGTTGCATGACTTCACCCAGGCAATGCCCCCCTCCAAAAGCAGGTACTGCATCCTGAGTAGAGAGCCACAGCAAAACTATGGCCATGTACATCAGCGGTGCACCTCCCTGACTGCAAATGCACACAAGTTAGCACAGTTAGAAGTTGCATGGACTGAGCCAGGGAATGGCCCCCTCCCCCAGACCAGGACCTGCATGCTGAGTGGAGAGCAAGAGCAAAACTGAGCCCATGGAGACAAACAGTACAGATCTCTGATTGCAGGTACACACAAACTAGCACAGTTATGAGTTGCATGGCATCAGCCAGGCAATGCTTCCCCATCCCCAGACCAGGTACTGCATCCTGAGTGGAGAGTCACAGCAAAACTGAGGCCATGGACATTAATGGTACACCTCTCTGATTGCAGGCACACAAAAGTTAGTACAGTTAGGAGTTGCATGACCTCAGGCAGGCAATGCCCCACCTGACCTGGTCCTGCATCCTGAGTGGAGATCTACAGCAAAACTGAGGTCATTGAGATGAACGGTACACATCCCCGATTGCAGGTACACACAAATTAGCACAGTTAGTATTAGCACAAACTCAGCCAGGCAATGCCCCATCCCCCAGAACAGATACTGCATCCTGAGTGGAGAGCCACACCAAAAATGAGGCCATGAACATCAAAGATAGATGTCCCTGATTGCAGGTACACAAGTTAGCACAGTTAGGAGTTGTACATCCTCAACCAGGGAATGCCACCCCACAGATCAGGTCCTGCATCCTGAGTGGATATCCACAGCAAAACTGAGGCCATGGCCATCAATGGTACACTTCTCTGATTGCAGCTGCACACAAGTTAGGATACTGAGGAGTTGCATGGACTCAGCTAGGCAATGCCCCCCCCAGACCAGTTACTGCATCCTGAGTGGAGAACACCATCAAAACTGAGGCCATGGACATGAATGGTACACGTCAGTGATTGCAGGTACTCACCAGTTTGCACAGTTAGGAGTTGCATGGCATCTGCCAGGCAATGCCACCCCCCAGACCAGGTACTGCATCCTGAGTGGAGAGCCACAGCAAAACTGAGGTGATGGACATCAAAGGTACACCTCCCTGATTGCAGGAGCACCCCAGTTAGGATGGTTAGGAGTTGCATGGCATCAGCCAGGCAATATCCCCCCTAGACAAGGTACTGCACCCTGACAGAAGAGCCACAGCAAAACTGAGGCCATGGACATAAACAGTAAACATCCCTGATTGCAGGTACACACAAGTTAGCACAGTTAGGAGTTGCATGGCCTTAGCCGGGCAATGCCCCCCACCGAGACCAGGTACTGAATCCTGAGTGGAGAGCGACAGGAAAACTAAGGCTATGGACATCAACAGTGCACCTCTCTGATTGCAGATGCTCACAAGTTAGCACAGTTAGAAGTTGCATGGACTCAGCCAGGCAATGCACACCCTCGTCACTGTCGACCACGTACTGCATCCTGAGTGGAGACCCACAGCAAATCTGAGTCCATGGACATGAACAGTACACATCCCTGATTGCAGGTACATGCAAGTTATCACAGTTAGAAGTTGCATGGCCTCAGCCAGGCAATGGCCTTCTGACCAGGTCCTGCATCCAGAGTGGAGAGCCACAGCAAAACTGAGGTCATGGACATGAACGGTACATGTCCCTGATTGCAGGTACACACAATTTAGCACAGTTAGGCATTGCATGAACTCAGCCCAGCAATGCCCCCCCAGACAAGGTACTGCATCCTAAGTGGAGAGCTAAAGCAAAAGTGAGGGCATGGAGATGGACAGCACACATCCCTAATTGCAGGTAAAAACAAGTTAGCATGGTTAGGTGTTGCACAGACTCAACCAGGCAATGCCCCACCCCCAGAACAGGTACAGCATCTCGATTGGAGAGCCACAGCAAAAATGAGGCCATGGACATCAACGGTAGATGTCTCTGACTGCAAGTACACTCAAGTTAGCACAGTTAGGCGTTATAAGGCCTCAGCCAGGGAATGTCCACCTCCAGACCAGGTCCAGCATCCTGAGTGGAGAGCCACAGGAAAACTGAGGCCATGGACATCAGCGGTACACCTCCCTGATTGCAGCTGCACACAAGTTAGGACACTGAGGAGCTGCATGGACTCAGCTAGGCAATGCCCCCCCAGACCAGGTACTGCATCCAGAGTGGAGAGACACAGTAAAACTGAGGCCATGGACATGAACAGTACACATCAGTGATTGCAGGTACACACAAGTTTTCAGAGTTAGGAGTTGCACAGCGTCTGCCAGGCAATGCCCACCCCAGACCAGGTACTGCATCTGAGTGGAGAGCCACAGCAAAACTGAGGTGATAGACATCAATGGTACACCTCCCTGATTGCAGATGCATACAAGGTAGCACAGTTAGAAGTTGCACAAACTCAGTCAACCAATGCCCCCCCACCCTCAACCAGTTAATGCACCCTGAGTGGAAACCAAGAGCAAAACTGAGTCCATGGACATGAACAGTACACTTCCCTGATTGCAGGTACATACAAGTTACCACAGTTAAGAGTTGCATGGCCTGAGCCATGCAATGCCCCCCCGACCAGGTCCTGCATGTTGAGTGGAGAGCCACAGCAAAACTGAGATCTTGGACATGAACGGTACACATCCCTGATTGCAGGTACACACAAGTTAGCACAGTTAGGTGTCACACAGACTCAGCCAGGCAATGCCCCCCACCCAGAACAGGTGCTGCATCCTGAGTGGAGAGCCACAGCAAAACTGAGGCCATAGGCATCAATGATAGATGTCCCTAATTGCAGGAACACATAAGTTAGCACAGTTAGGAACTATACAGACTCAGCCAGGGAATGCCTGCCCCCAGACCAGGTCCTGCATCCTAAGTGGATAGCCACAGGAAAACTGAGGCCACGGACATCAATGGTACACCTTCCTGATTGCACCTGCACACAAGTTAGGACACTGAGGAGTTGCACAGACTCAGTCAGGCAATACCACCCCCTCAGACCAGGTACTGGATCCTGAGTGGAGAGCCAAAGCAAAACTGAGGCTATGGACATGAACAGTACACATCAGCCATTGCAGGTACACACGAGTTTGCACAGTTAGGAGTTGCAGTGCCTCAGTCAGGCAATGCCCCCACACTGACCAGGTATTGCATCCTGAGTGGAAAACGACAGGAAAACTAAGGCTATGGACAGCAATGGTGCACCTCCCTGATTGCAGATGCACACAAGATAGTACAGTTAGAATTTACACAGACTCAGTCAGGCAATGCCCCCTTCGCCTTCGACCAGGTACTGCTTCCTGAGTGGAAAGCCACAGCAAAACTAAGTCCATGGACATGAATGGTACATGTCCCAGATTGCAGGTACATAAAAGTTAGCACAGATAGGAGTTGCACGGCCCCAGACAGGCAATGCCCCCCAACCAGGTCCTGCATCCTGAGTGGAGAGCCATAGCAAAACTGAGCTCATTGGCATCGATGGTACACCTCTCTGATTGCAGGCACACACAAGTTAGCACAGTAGGAGTTGCATGTCCTCAAGCAGGCAATGCTCCCCCCATGACCTGGTTGTGCATCCAAAGTAGAGAGCTACAGCAAAACTGAGGTCATGGACATGAACGGTACACATCCCTGATTGCAGGTACACACAAATTAGCACCATTAGGAGTTGTACGGCTTCAGCCAGGAAATACCACCCCCCCCGAGACCAAGTGCTGTATCCTGAGTGGAGAGCCACAGCAAAACTGATGACATGGACATTAACAGTACTCCTCCCTGACTGCAGCTTCACACAAGTTAGGACACTGAGGAGTTGCATGGACTCAGCCAGGCAATGCCCCCTACCCAGACCAGCTACTGCATCCTGAGTGGAAAGCCAAAGCAAAACTGAGGACATGGACATGAATGTTACACCTCATTGATTGCAGGTACACACAAGTTTGCACAGTTAGGAGTTCCACGGTGTCCGCCAGGCAATGCACACAGACAGACCAGGTACTGCATCCGGAGTGGAAAGCCACTGCAAAACTGAGGAGATTGACATCAATGGTATACCTTTCTGACTGCAGGTGCACCCCAGTTAGGATGGTTAGGAGTTGCATGGCCTCAGCCAGGCAATGCCCCCCGTCCAGACCAGATATTGCATTTTGAATTGAGAGCCACAGCAAAACTGAGGCCATGGACATGAACAGTACTCATCCCTGATTGCAAGTACACACAATTTAGCACAGTTAGGAGTTGCATGGCCTTGGCCAGGCAATGCCCCCCCCCGACTGGGTCCTGTATCCTGTGTGGAGAGCCACAGCAAAACTGAGGCCATGGACATGAATGGTACATGTCCCTGAGTGCTGGTGCACACAAGTTAGCACAGTTAGGAGTTGTACGGCCTCAGCCAGTGAACACCCCCCCAGACCAGCTCCTGCATCCTGAGTGGAAAGCCACATGATAACTGAGGCCTTGGTCATTAATGGTACACCTCCCAGATTACAGTTGCACACAAGTTAGGACACTGAGAAGCTGCATGGACACAGCTAGGCAATGTGCCCCCCCAGACCAGGTACTGCATCCTGAGTGGAGAGCCACAGCAAAACTGAGGCCACGGACATAAACGGTACATGTCCCTGATTGCACGTACACACAAGTTAGCACAGTTAGGAGTTGCATGGCCTCAGCCAGGCAATGTCTCCCCCAGATGAGGTACTGCATCCTGAGTGAAGAGCAACAGGAAAATTAAGGCAATGGACATCAACAGTGCACCTCCCTGATTGCAGATGCACACAAGTTAGCACAGTTAGAAGTTGCATGTACTCAGTCAGGCAATGCCCCCCCTCCATCGCTGTTGACCAGGTACTGCATCCTGAGTGGAGAGCCACAGCAAAACTGAGTCCATGGACATGAACAGTACACATCCCTGATTGCAGGTACGTACATGTTAGCACAGTTAGGAGTTGCACGGACTCAGCCAGTCAATGCCCCCCACCACAGAACAGGTACTACATCCTGAGCAGAGAGCCACAGCAAACATGAGGCCATGAACATCAGCAGTAGATGTCCCTGATTATAGGTACACACAAGTTAGCACAGTTAGGAGTTGTACGGCTCAGCCAGCGAATCCCCCCCGAGACCTGGCCCTGCATCCCGAGTGGAGATCCACAGGAAATCTGATACCATAGAAATCAACGGTACACCTCCCAGATTGCAGCTGCACACAAGTTAGGACATTGAGGAGTTGCATGGACTCAACTAGGAAATAAGACCCCCAGACCAGGTGCTGCATCATGAGTGGAGAGCCACAGCAAAACTGAGGCCATGGACAGGAACGGTACATGTCCCTGATTGCAGGTACACACAAGTTAGCACAGTTAGGAGTTGCACGGCCTCAGCCAGGCAATGCCCCCCTTCAGACCAAGTACTGCATCTGGAGTGGAGAGTCACACCAAAACTGAGGCAATGGCCATCAGCGGTACACTTCTCTGATTGCAGGTGCACCGAAGTTATGATGGTTAGGAGTTGCACGGCCTCCGCCAGCCATTGCCCCCTCCCCAGACCAGGTACTGCATCCTGACCGGAGAGCCACAGCAAAACTGAGGCCATGGACATGAACGGTACACATCTCTGATTGCAGGTACACAAAAGTTAGCACAGTTAGGAGTTGCATGGCCTCAGCAAGGCAATGCCCCCCCCCCGACCAGGTACTCCATCCAGAGTGGACAGCCACAGGAAAACGTAGGCTATGGACATCAATAGACCACCTCCCTGATTGCAGATGCAAACAAGATAGCACTGTTAGAAGTTGCATGGCCTCAGCCAGGGAATGACCCCCTCACCCCTCACCATCGACCAGGTACTGCATCCTGAGTGGAGAGCCACGACAAAACTGAGTCAATGAACATGAACGGTACACATCCCTGATTGCAGGTACATACAAGTTAGCACAGTTAGGAGTTGCATGGCCTCAGCCAGGCAATGCCTTCCTGACCAGGTCCTGCATCCTGAGTGGAGAGCCACAGCAAAACGGAGCACATGGACATCAATGGTGCACCTCTCTGATTGCAGGCACACACAAGTTAGCACAGTTAGAAGTTGCATGGCCTCAGGCAGGCAATGCCCCCCCAAAGTAGGTCCTGCATCCTGAGTGGAGAACCACAGCAAAATTAAGGCCATGGACATGAACAGTATATGTCAGTGATTTCAGGTACACAGAATTTAGCACAGAAAAACTGATGTGATGGACATCAATGGTACATGTCTCTGACTGCAGGTACATACAAGTTAGCACAGTTAGGAGTTGCACAGTCTCTTCCAGGCAGTGTCCCCCCCCCCGACCAGGTACTGCATCCTGAGTGGACAGCGACAGGAATACTAAGGCTATGGACATCAACGGTGTATCTCCCTGATTGCAGATGCACAAAATTTAGCATACTTAGAAGTTGCACAGACTCAGTCAGGCAATACCCCCCCTCGCCCTTGACCAGGTACTGTATCCTGAGTGAAGTCCCACAGCAAAACTGAGTCCATGGACATGAATAGTACACTTCCCTGATTGCAGGTATATACAAGTTAGCACAGTTAGGAGTTGCACGGCCTCAGTCAGGGAATGCCCCCCCCAGAACAGGTACTGCATCCTGAGTGGAGAGCCACAGCAAAACTGAGCCCATGGACATCAATGGAACACCTCCGAGATTGCAGCTGCACACAAGTTAGGACACTGAGGAGTTGCATGGACTCGGCCAGGCAATGCCACCCACCCAGACCAGGAACTGCATCTTGGCTGGAAAGCCACAGCAAAACTGAGGACATGGACATCAATGGTACATGTCCCTGACTGCAGGTACATACAAGTTAGCACAGTTAGGAGTTGCACAGCCTCTTCCAGGCAATGTCCCCCCCCAGACCAGGTACTGCATCCTGAGTGGAGAGCAACAGGAGAACTAAGGATATGGACATTAATGGTGCAGCTCCCTGACTGCAGATGCAGATAATTTAGCACACTTAGAAGTTGCACAGACTCAGCCAAGTAATGCCCCCCCTGCCATTGACCAGGTACTACATCCTGAGTGGAGACCTACAGCAAAACTGAGTCCATGGACATGAATGGTACTCTTCCCCAATTACAGGTATATACAAGTTAGCACAGTTAGGAGTTGCACGGCCTCAATCAGTGAATGCCCTCCCCCAGACCAGGTACTGCATCCTGAGTGGAGAGCCACAGCAAACCTGAGGCCACGTACATCAACGGAACACCTCCAAGATTGCAGCTGCCCACAAGTTAGGACACTGAGGAGTTGCACGGACTTAGCCAGGCAATGTCATCCCCCCCAGACCAGGTACTGCATCCTGATTGGAGTGCCACAGCAAAACTGAGGCCATGGACATGAACGGTACACATCAGTGATTGCAGGTATACACAAGTTTGCCCAGTTAGGAGTTGCATGGTGTCTGCCAGGCAATGCATCCCCCCGACGACCAGGTACTGCATCCTTAGTGGAGAGCCACAGCAAAACTGAGGCCATGGACATTAATGATACACCTTTCTGATTGCAGATGCACACAAGATAGCATAGTTAGAAGTTGCATGGACTCAGCCAGGCAATGCCCTTCCTAGCCCTCGACCAGGTACTGCATCCTGAGTGGAGAGCCATAGCAACACTGACGCCATGGACATTAATGGTACACCTCCTTGATTGCAGCTGTACACAAGTTAGGACACTGAAGAATTGCATGGGCTCAGCCAGGCAATGCCCCACCCCAGACCAGGTACTGCATCCAAAGTGGAGCGCCACAGCAAAATTGAGGCCATGGACATGAATGGTACATGTCAGTGATTTCTGGTACACACGTTAGCACAGTTAGGAGTTGCATGGCATCAGCCAGGCAATGCACCCCCCAGACCAGGAACTGCATCCTGACTGGAAAGCCACAGCAAAACTGAGGACATGGACATGAATGGTAGACATCCCTGACTGCAGGTATACACAGGTTAGCACAGTTAAGAGTTGTATGGCCTCAGCCAGGCAATGCTCCCCCAGACCAGGTACTGCATCCTGAGTGGAGAGCAACAGTAGAACTGAGGCTATGGACATTAGCGGTGCACCTCCCTGATTGCAGATGCAGATAATTTAGCACACTTAGAAGCTGCACAGACTCAGCCAGGTAATGCCTTCCCCCTTGCTGTTGACCAGGTACTACATCCTGAGTGGAGCCCTACAACAAAACTGGATCCATGGACATGAATGGTACATATCCCTGATTGCAGGTACATACGAGTTAGCACAGTTAGGAGTTGAACAGCCTCAGTCAGAGAATGTCCCCCCCAGACCAGGTACTGCATCCTGAGTGGAGAGCCACAGCAAAACTGAGGACATGGACATTAACGGTACACATCCCTGATTGCAGGTACACACAAGTTAGCACAGTTAGGAGTTGCATTGACTCAGCCAGGCAATGTACCCCCTCCAGACCAGGTAAAGCCTCCGGATTGGAGAGGCACAGCAAAAATGATGCAATGGACATCAACGGTAGATGTTTCTGATTCCAGGTACACACAAGTTAGCACAGTTAGGAGTTGTACGGCCTCAGCCAGAGAATTCCCCCCAGACCAAGTCTGTATTTAAAGTCTCTGTATCTCTGATGTGGAACCTTTGTAAAGGAGTCTATGACTCAGATGTATGTAATTTGATAACTACAATCAATAAATAAAATAAACAAATTTGCCAGCCAGTTGGCACAGCAGTATTGTTACTTCTTGTGAGGCTAGTGACCTTGGTTCAGGAACAAGCCTGAGTAGTTGGGGGTCAGTCAGGAGGTGAAGGATAAGGCATCTCAGGAGATGCTCTCCTCTTCTCGGGGGGAAGGGTGCTGTGTCCTGCTGAAGCACTGCCACCTGCAAACTTGTGGGTGGTAGGTTGTGTAGGACACAGGGAAGGATAGATACATTGTGCTGATGCATGCTCATTTCAGAGACAATGTCTCAATGCCCACATCCCTATGGGGGTGGTTACATGGTAACAAGAGAGGGGGAAGAAAGGTGGAAAACACACTGGTTGGCAGGATTGTCACTGACCCTTTGCAGGCCTTGCACCAGTGACCTAGCTACCTCTTGAATATCTTGATCCAGTGATCAGCAAGTCAAGTGACTCTCTGACAGAGTGCTACAGAGGACAAGCCATGGCGAACCTGGGAGAGGTATATCCATGAAGGAGCCAGGGGACAGGGCAGAAAGGGTTAGTGAGAAGGAGGGCCAGCCAGGGTGAAGGAGGAAGAAGAGTAAATAAAACAAAAAACTTCAAATTTGTGAAAGCATATATGTATTCATTGCAAAAACTTAGGCTTTAGGCTTGACATCTCCATGACACACCTCACACTGATTTGCTGCCTCCAGGGTGGTGGTGGGGTGATAGGGTTGAAAACCCTAACACCATATTTCCCTGATTTTGTCACGTTAACCATAACTAGTGCATTAACAATGCTTTTTATCTTTAGATAGTTTAATTGCATCTTCCACTATAATATATTTCTATCTATCTATCTATCTATCTATCTATCTATCTATCTATCTATCTATCTATCTGTCTGTCTGTCTACCTATCTATCCATCTTATTCAATTCAGTGCTTTAGAGTAACTGGTAATTGCTATTTTTCTTTTAAACTTAGATTGTGGTCTTTTAGTGACACTATTTTCTTTGCTATCTTTACTTATAATTGTTTTTGGGCTGTTGAAAATTTAAAACATAGCGGTGGTGTAATTCTGTGCTGTCTTTAATTGCTGCAAATTTTATCTTGTCTTGTCTGACTGCACTGTAGTTGGGTGAAGGGTGTTAATTGTCTGGCCTCTGACCTCAGCTACGTGATAACTGGAGGTGGGGCTTAGTCAGAGTTGAGTGTAGCAAGTAGAGTTTTATTTTCTCAGAAGAAGCCAGAAGGAAGGAAGGAAACATATTCAATTCAGTGCTTTAGAGTAACTGGTAATTGCTATTTTTCTTTTAAACTTAGATTGTGGGCTTTTAGTGACACTATACTTTCTTTGTTGTCTTTACTTATAATTGTTTTGGGCTGTTGAAAATTTAAAACATAGCGGTGGTGTAATTCTGTGCTGTCTTTAATTGCTGCAAATTTATCTTGGCTTGTCTGACTGCCCTGTAGTTGGGTGAAGGGTGTTAATTGTCTGGCCTCTGACCTCAGCTACGTGATAACTGGAGGTGGGGCTTAGTCAGAGTTGAGGTAGCAAGTAGAGTTTTATTTTCTCAGAAGAAGCCAGAAGGGGAAGGAAGGAAACATATTCAATTCAGTGCTTTAGAGTAACTGGTAATTGCTATTTTTTTAAACTTAGATTGTGGGCTTTTAGTGACACTGTACTTTCTTTGTTGTCTATACTTATAATTGTTTTTGGGCTGTTGAAAACTTAAAACATTGTGGTGGTGTAATTCTATGCTGTCTTTAATTGCTGCAAATTTTCACCCCCCTCCCTCCCCTTCCCCCAACTCTTAATTATATGCCCTGTTAAATCTGATTGACAGGAGCTAAACACAGGGTATAGTAAGGGTGTGAGTAGGATGGGCATAAGGGAAGAAGCCCACCCTCAAGCACGACAAGTGTTTTGACTCATTTATTTATTTATTGGTTTCTTTTTTTTTTTTTTAAAAATTATCTGAGGATCAGTGGCAGGATTTTTAGGACAGTAAATTAATAAAAAGGGAACTAGGAGAGCTTCAGTAGCAGACAAGTAGTGAAATTGCAGTATAATGTGGGGAGTGGTGCAATGCAGTGGCTGTGGGGCAGCCATATTCAGGCAGACCTTCTGGACACTGAGGTGCTGCCCTATCTGCATGCATCTCTCTGGACTGCGGGATGAGGTAGTCAGACTCAGAGCAGAAGTAAACTGGGTCAGGAGTACCATCACCCCTATCCAGAGACCACCCAGTCCAATGCAACTGCCTCAAAGGATGCCGAGAACAAGGAGCACTTGGATGACAGTGGGTTCAGGTAGGGTTAGAGCGGTCAGGCAGAGGCACATCCCAGATCCTATTCCACTCAAGAACTCATATGCCACACTGGCAAATGAGGACAACCAAATAGAGGTACCCAGAGAAGTGGAAGGAAAGGATGTAGAGGTTAGCCAAGGAGGTGACCTCAGCAGGGAAAGCAGTGGACCCCAGAGGAGGAGGAAGCAAATCCTGGTGGGGGACTCCATCATAAGAGGGATCAGCTAGGAACACAGGAGGGGAGGACAGTGAGGTGAGGTGCCTACCAGGTGCCCGGCATGGAGGGATGGAAGGAAGATCCTGGGGATCACTGGGAAGGCAAGACAGGAGGGTGAGCTGGATGTCATTATCCACCTAGGTACTAATGACCTGGCAAATGGGAGCCAAAGGAAGTTCAGGAAGAGTTTAGGAAATTGGGAGGGGTCTCAAGCAAGTAGCTACTTCTGTCTCTTTCTCAGAAGTACTATCCTGTGAGAGGCAAGGAGAACATAGAAGTGCATGCACCAGGAACTTTAACTCATGGTTGAAGAACTGGTGCTGTGAGAAGGTTTGGATTCATTGGTGACTGGGGACCCACCTGGAGGGATGGAGGTTTGTTCAAGCCTGACGGCCTGCATCCATCCTGGAGGAATCCAAGCACTCAATGATAAGTTTAAATGCTACATTGACAAGCATTTAAACTAGCAAAAGGGTGGCAGGTCAGCAAGGAGGGTACCTACTTGCTCATCCCCCACAGCTAGCAGTGGAACCAGTGAACCAGAGGGTGGCTATCTCAAAGCAGTGTGCAAAAGATGGAGATTAGTGCCCAAGAGGTGGATAGCCAGAAAAGGGGCAAAATTCAGCAGAAGGGCAGACAACAAGGAGAACCAGGGATAAAGGACAACCAAGGAAGGGGCTGGAGTAGAACAGTGAAACAGTCTAGGGAGGTCAAATCATGGAAAGCCATGTGTGCAAATGCCAGGAGCCTTAGCAACAAGATGGAAGATCTGGAGGCTGTCATGGTGCAGTCAGACCTGGACATTGTGGCCATCACTGAAACCTGGTGTAATGATAACCATGACTGGGAGATGGCCATACCTGGCTACAACATATTCAGAAGAGACAGAGCAGGCAGGAAGGGAGGAGAGTGGCACTGTATGAAAAATGACATAAGGGCCACAGAGATCCAGGAGGAACAAAATGGGGAGAGATACTGTGGGTTAAGCTGGAAAGGAAAATGGGAACAGCCATCCCGCACAGGTGTGGTCTATAGACCACCAGCCCAGGAGGAAGAAACAGAAGGGAGTTGATGCTAGCCATCCAAAGGATGGCAGACAAGGGTGAGGTAGTACTGGTTGGGACTTCCAATATTCCAGACGCCGGACTGGAGCATCCCAGCAGCAGCATCAACTAGGAGCAGATTTATCCTGGACTCCCTTCAGGGTGCCTTCCTCAAGCAACTGGTCATGGAACCAACTCGGCAGAAGGCAATACTGGACCTTGTGCTCACAAACAGGGACAGTGTGATGGGGGTAACAGTGGGGGAGCACCTGGGGAACAATGACCACCAGTCATTGTGGTTTGAAATCACAGAAAGAGCAGAACCAAACCACACAAAAACACGTATCCTGGATTTTAGGGGGCAGACTTTGGGAAAATGGGGAGATACTTGAAAGAGGCATTAAGGGGAATGGGACAGGAATCAGGGGTTGAGGAACAGTGGGCAGTATTTAAAATGGGGATTACAAGAACAACAGAATTATGCATTAAGCAGGTTAGCAAAAGGAAAAGGAAGAGGAGACCATTATGGTTTCCAAAGAGGTAGCAAGAAAGTGAAAGCCAAGATTGCATTCAGGCAATACAAAAAGACACAGGCAGAAGGGATTGGGAGAAGTACCAGGAGAAGCAAAGGGAGGCAGGGAGGTCAGTAAGGAAGCCAAAGCTCAGACAGAAGAACAATTGCAACATCAGTGGGTAGAGGACAAAACCTTTTACAGGTACATAAGTGAAAAAAGAAAGACAAAGGGAGGGATAGTGAGACTGAAGGGGGAGGATGGGGGCCGCGTGGAGGATGACAACAGTAAAGCTGACATATTGAACAGGTATTTCTGCTCAGTCTTTACTGAGGAAGAGAAGGGTAATGGGTCTGAAGGGAGTACAAGGGGTGAGAATGGGGCAGAAATGGACACAAGTCCCTTTACACAAGAAAGAGTCCTGAAGGAACTGGAAGTAATAAGAGTTGATAAAGCAATGGGGCCAGATGGGGTGCACCCCAGGGTCCTTAAAGAACTAAGAGAGGTGGTGGCTGAACCTCTGGCTATCCTGTTTAGCTGATCACTGGAAACAGGGGAGGTACCCAAAGACTGGAGGACAGCAGATGTAGTCCCCTTATACAAAGTGGGAACAAAGAGGAAGCAGGGAACTACAGACCAGTCAGCCTCACCTCAGTAGTGGGGAAGATCATGGAAGCACTACTGAAGGAGAGATTGGTGGAACATCTGGTTGTCAATGGACTACAGGACCCAAGGCAGCATGGTTTCACCAGGGGAGGTCATGTCAGACCAACCTCATTGAATTTTTAACTGGGTGACTAGAGAGGGTGGATCAGGGGAGGGCAGTGGACATGGCCTATCTGGACTTCAGCAAGGCCTCTGACACTGTGCCACATAGAAGACTTACACAAACTGGGGAATATGGGTGTAGGCAGGACAGTAGTGTGGTGGGTAGGTAACTGGCTGGGTGGCAGGACACAGAGGATGGTGGTAAATGGCTGTCACTCCACAGAGGGAAGAGTGACCAGTGGGGTACCACAGGGATCAGTGCTGGGACGGTCCTATTCAACATCTTCATCAGTGACATTGCACAGGACCTAGAAGGCAGAATTTCACTGTTGCTGATGACACAAAGCTCTGTAACAGAGTAGACACACCAGAGGGTGTAGACAGAATGAGAAGGGACCTGCAGAAACTTGAAGAATGGTCAGGGTTTGGCAGTTGAAATTCAATGCAAAGAAGTGCAAGATAATGCATATGGGGCACAAAAACCTGGCACAATATATCAGTTGGGGGTGGTGATATAGCATGCACCAAGCATGAAAGGATCTTGGGGTTATCATCTCTGATGATCTCAAGGTAGGAAACAGTGTGACAAGGCAGCAGGTAAAGCAAATAGGATGCTGGGATGTATAGGCAGGGGCATCACCAGCAGGAAAAGGTCATAATTCTGCTATACAAGACACTAGTGAGGCCCCACCTGGAGTACAGTGTACAGTTCTGGAGACCATACCTACGTAAGGACATAGACAGGGTAGAGAAGGTTCAGAGGAGGACAACAAAGTTGGTGCATGGAGTGCATCACAAGTCCTATGAAGACAGGTTGAAGGAACTGAACATGTACTCCCTGGAGGAGAGGAGGGAGAGAGGGGATATGATAGAGACATGCAAGTATCTCACAGGGAGGAGCAGGGTGCAGGAATACACTATTTTTAAGAGAAAAAGATGTTCCAGGACTAGAGGGCATGGGATGAAGTTGGAGGGAGGACGATTCAGAGGAAACATGAGGAAGAATTTCTTCACAGAATGGGTGGTGGACAAGTGGAACACCCTGCCAGAGGAAGTGGTGGGGGCTGAAACAATCACGGTATTTAAGAATGCATGGGATAGACATAAAGGAATTCTGCAGGTCAGGGGTAAGGGGCAACAGACTTCTAGGAAAACATAAACTGAACTAACAAGCTCAAATGGGCAGACTGGGTGGGCCATATGCCCTTATCTGCCGACACTGTCTATGTATCTATGTATCTATACTTTTTTAGATAGTGCAATCATATCCTTATTTGCCTGTGGGATCACAGGACCTGCAGGTACCTGCTTTACCATCACTCCATAAATGAGTATATGTATGTATGAGTGGAAGGGCCCTTTCACTTTCATTTATAGAAAAACAGCAATCAAATTGTCAGCATAACCATCTTATCACCCCATCTCATGGACCTGCTACTGCAATGCCATTCCACATCACAGGTGCGAAAACATATTTTGGCTAGGATCTGAAAAATAACAGCTATGACATAAATGAAGTGGGGTATTAAGAAGGCTATGTTGAAAATTTGAGGTCAAAATATTTAAAATTTCCAAAGTTATGAGCATGTATAGCAAAATTGAAATGAATTCTAATAACTTTGTCATTTTTACATACATTGACCTCAAATGTTCAACACAGCCATCTTATGACTCTACATCATGAACAAGGGCAGTAAAGCTCCAGATCTCACCCAAAAGATGAATCCACTAAGTGACCATGAAATCACCTTTCAGACTGGAGTTGTGTAATATCTCTGATATTGTTGATGAGGAGGGGTCCCCAAAAGGTCATGTTGAAAATTTGGTGTAAAAATGTCCAAAAATGGCTGTGTTATGCAACAAAGTTGACAAGCCCCATTAAAATTAATTGAACTGCATTTACCTTAATTTCTCATACTGCAGTCACCAGATCCAGCAGAAAGATATGTCTTCAATTGGACAGTGGATCTGAAACCTGGGACCTGTTCAGGTGAGTGTGGGTGTGTTAAGGTGTACTAGATGTGTGGGGTTGTGGGTGCTGAGTGAGAGATGGGGGTGGGGGGGGCTGATCAGTGAGGGACCCTTTTTTTTTGCAGGGTTAAAAAATTGTGGTACCATTTTATTTATTTCAGCCATGGACACTGATGGGAGGTGGAGGTGGCACTGAAAATGATGACAGTGATCGGAAGGTGGGAAGTACCACAAGACAATAGGTAAAGGACAATAAAAAGGGGACAGTGATTGGAGAGTGGAGGGTGCCACTAGGCACCAAAGAAACAACAATAAAAATGGGGACATCGATCAGAGGGTGGGGGGGGATGCCACTAGACACCAGATATATATAAATATATACATTGAGGAAAATGTTGTTAATGCATTAGTTAGGGTTGAAGCGACACAATTATGGAAATGAGGCATTAGGATTGAGCCCCTAACCCCCCCACCCTTGGCATCAGGGTGTGGCATGTGGTCATTAGGCCCAACTCTCACCCCATTCCAAGTGTAAACAGGCTGACATGGTACAGCAATGGAGAATGGGGTGAGAGTTAGTCCTAATGACCCCATAGCACACCCTGAAATCTGTTTGTGTGTGGATGATGAGGGGTGGTGTGGTAGGATGGGGGGGGGGTTAGGGCTCAACCCCAATGCCTCATTTTCATACTTTTGTCACTTCAATGCTAGCTAATGTATTAATGAAGTATTTTGCAATTTATTTCCTCACTTTTTGAGATAGCATAATAGTATCTTTATTTTACTGTGGGAGCACAGGATCCTTTGAACCCTGCACTCCCATCTCTCCACAAATGCACATATGTATGAAGCTGTGGAAACACAGGAGTCTTTGACCCCTGTGCTTCCACACATTAAGTTACAAGCAGATGTGGCAAAATTGCAACAAATAGTCATAACAGTGCCATCTTAAATAATTTCACCTGAAATGTTCAACATAACCTTCTTATGACCTCACCGCATGTACCCAGTACAGAAAACTTTCAAATCCCTGTTGAAATGTATTTCTGCACATTTGTAATGCTGTTTTGCACCTCAGATGCAGAAAAACATTTTTGGCAGGAGTAAAAAAATTACAGTTGCACTATTCATGAGGTGGTGTGAAAAAAATGGTAATGCTGAAAATTTGGAGTGAAAACATAAAAAATTGGCAAAGTTACAAGCATGAGTAGAAGCTGCACAATGCACACTTGTAACATGGTTATTTGCTGAAATATTTTCACCCAATTTTCAACATGGGCTTTTTGGGACCTCCACTCATGAACAGTGACACTGTGATTTTGCTATTCCATCCCAAAAGTTGGTTTCACAAAGCGACCGCGCCATTCTATGCCACACATGCGGAAACACATTTCAGGCAGGATGTGAAAAATGACAGCTGTACTGTTCATAAGGAGATGTGAAAAAATGTCAGTGTTGAAAGTCTGGAGTGAAACTAAGGCATGCTCATAACACAGTCATGTTTTGTAATTCTTTACACCAGATTTTCAACATGGGCTTTTTGGGACCTCAGCTCATGAACAGTGGCACTATCATTAGGTTAATTGGTACAAAAAGGTCATTCCACACAGTGACTGTGAAATCGCTTTTGGGACTTAATAATGAAATGACAATGACAGTGTTCATCAGGTGGGGTCCAAAGAACCCCATGTTGAAAATTTGGGGTCAATATTCCTAAAAATGGCTGAGATATCAACCTCAGTTGAAACTCCCATTGACTGCCATTATATGACACTTACCTTTGATTCTTCAGTTTATGGTTCGTCTTTGAAGAGTCCAGATTATCACTTTTCCTGACCTCAGGAGGTAAGTATTGGTAAGGGATGTGAGGGGAGGTGGGTGCTCAGTGGGAGGGAGGGGATGGTGGAGGGAGGACTGGGGAGATGATGAGGAACCTTTTTCTTTTCTGCAGGTTTAAAAAAAATTAAGATGATGGGGGATGGTTTTCTTTATTTACAGGTATTTTTTAAATAACATAAATTTGGGCACACTGGGGTCAGCTCCTAGTGTGCCATATTAGTGTTGGGGGGAGTGGGTACATGCCAACACAGGGATTGGGCACCCCATGTCACTAATTGAAAACTACAGACTTTTTTTGGGGGGGCATCATCCGACACCAGGAGTTGGCATCCTGGTGTCGGAACATTAAAATAAATAAAAAACAATATACATATATATTTGGCACAATAGGCTGAGCTCCCATTGTGCCACATTAGTGTGATGGGGGAGATACATGCCAACCAGGGGATTGAGCACTCTGATGTCAGCATTTAAAGAATAAGTGCTGGGGCCATTTTCTGCAAGGGGAAATCTGCCATTGTGGATCCCTGTTCATCACCTGATCCCCATTTGTGAGGTGAGATGAGGACCAGATGGCCCTATCTGACCACCTTGTCTTCATCTCATGACCAGATAGCCATATCTGACCATCTGGTTTTCAGCTCACGGATGGGGATTTTGACACCTCATGAATCCCTGTTCATGAAGTATCAAAATCCCCATTCATCAGCCGAATCCCTATTCATGAGGTGTCAAAATCCCCATTCATCAGTCAATCCCCATTTGTGAGATAGGACCATCTGGTCCTTATCTCACAAACAGGGATTTTGACATCTCATGAACAGGGATTGGCTGACGAACAGGGATTCTGACAAATCATGAATGGGGATCGGAAGTGAGTGACAAAAGGGGACTTCCCACAGAAAAAACAACCTTTTTTGATACACTGATGGAAACCAAACACATCGATTTGTTGTGGGTGTTGCCCTGAACAAAACTCATACATTGGTTTCCACAGAATACATCCGTGGGGCAAGTACCAACATTCTGTTTTGGGCAAAAAGTGAAAACAAGATGGTGGCTCATGAACGGGGATTTTTTCTCACGAACAGGGATTTAATGAATCCCCATTAGTGAGCTGTCAGAATCCCCGTTCATGAGCTGAAATCCTTGTTCTCAACTGTGCATCTTTCCAAAAGACTGAACTTAGCATGTTCAGGACATAAATTATTAAAACTGAATAACTTTGGATTGGATTAATATTTTTTCATCAAACCAATGCTGGCTTGTTCCTTAGGACAATCTCTACCTACCCTGAACACTTCAGGCTAAAATCCTAAATGGTGTGGGTGCAGGATGATGAGGAAAATTCAGGAAAAATTGGAGAGAAAAAAGTGAAAAACACACTTTTTTCACTATGTGCTGCACAAAAACCACACATCTGATCAAAACAAAATTTGACATGTCAGGAGATCCACCCCATAGAACAGAGCATACCAAATTGTGTGCAAATCCATTTAACGGTTACAAAGTTATTAAGGTGCAAATTTTGGAGTGTAACATTAAACTGCCTATCAAACCCTAACCATAGGGAACGACCGCACCCTCATAATATATATATACATACATATGTATATATATATATATATATATATATATATATATATATATATATATATATATATATGTATATACATATATATTCTGTATCTATCTATGTGTGTGTGTGTGTGTGTGTGTGTAGAGTATATATATATATATATATATATATATATATATATATATATATATATATATATGTATTTATATTGCAAAAAAACTTTGTTAATGCATCAGTTAGGACTGAAGTGACAAAACTAGGCAAATGAGATGTTAGGGTTAAGCTCCTATCACCCCCATCCAACCACACCAGCCCACCCCACACCCACCATCCACAGACCAAAAGGTGTCAGGGCGTCCCTTGGGGTTGTCTGGCCTAACTCTGACCCCATTCCATGTGTAAGAAATTTGACATGTACAGTATATGAGAATGAGGTGAGAGTTAGGCCTAACAACCCCAAGGCACACCCCGATGCCTGTTACTCTGTGAATGGTTTGAGTGGGGTGGGTTGGTGTTGTTAGATGGGGGGGTATTAGGGGCTCAACCCTAATACCTCATTTCCCTGCGTTTGTCACTTCAACCCAAACTGGTTCATTAACAATGTTTTTTGCAATTTGTTTCCTTAATTTTTGAGATAGTGTAATAGTATCTTTATTTTACTGTGCTCCCATCTCTCCACAGATGCAGATATGTATTTGGCTGTGGAAATGCATGGATCTCTGGCCCCTATGTTTCCATACATTACGTTATGAGCATGTACCCAGTACAGAAAACTTTCAAATCCCCATTGATATGTAATTCTGAGCAACTGTAATGTAGTTTTGCACCATAGGGATGGTAAAACTTTTTTGGTAGGATTAGAAAAACTACAGCTGTATTATTCAGGAGGTGGTGTGAAAAAATGGTGATGAAAATCTGGAGTGAAAATATGAAAAATTGGCAAAGTTAAGAGCATGCGTAGAAACTGTGCAACTCACGCTCATAACATGGTAATTTTTTTGAATTTTTGCACCAAACTTTCAACATGGGCTTTATCAGACCTCCCCTCATGAACTATGGCACTCAGATTTTGTTAATCCATCCTGAAAGTTGATTTCACACAGTGACTGCACCGTTCTGCACCACAGGTGTGAAAACACATTTCTGGTGGGATGTGAAAAATGGCAGCTGTACTATATATAAGGAGATGTGAAGAAATGGCAATTTTGAAAATCTGGTGTGAAAATATGAAAAATTGGAAGAGGTATGAGTATGCATAGAAACTGCACAATGCACCATCATAACAGTCATTTTTTGGAATATTTTCACCAAATTTGCAAAATGGGTTTTTTGGGACTCCACCTCATGAACAGTGGCACAGTTGTTTCATTAATTAGTCCCAAAAGGTGATTCCAAGCAACGACCCCAAAATCACCTTTTGGAACCAAGTAATGAAATAACAGTGCCAGTGTTCATGAGGTGGGGTCCTAAAGAACACATGTTGAAAATTTGGGGTCAAAATTCCTCAAAAAGGCTGAGATAGCAACATAAGTTGAAAACCCCATTGACTGCCATTTTATGGTGCTTATCTTGATTCCTCTGTTTGCAATTCAGCTTTGTAGAGTGCAGACATCAGAAGATGACAGCGCTCGACCTCTGAGGTAAGTATAGACTAAGCAGGGTGTGGAGAGGTGGGTGCAGAGTGGGAGGATTTGGGATTGGGGGAGGGTAGCAGCAGAGACAAAGAGGGACAGTTTTCCTTTTTCAGGTTAAAAAAAGACAGCGGGGGAAGATTTTCTTTATTTAACAGTTTTTTAAAGCACATTTGGGCACACTGGAGTGGGCTCCAGTGTGCCACATTAGTGTGTGTGTGGGGGATACATGCCAACATGGGGATTGGGCACTCTGATGTCGGCAATACATGTAAACAGACTTGGGGGGCATCCAACACTGGGAGTTGGCATCTCGGTGTTGGAAACATATATTAAATATATTTTTGCACACTTGGGTGGGTTCCTGGGTGCCATAGTAGTGGAAGGGGGGGAGGATACATGCCAACATGGTGACTGGGCACCCGATGTCGGCAATATTGGTAATTGAGATTGGGGGAGGGGCATCTGACACCAGGAGTGGGCATCCCAGTGTCAGAAACATAAATATTTTGGCACACTGTAGTGGGCTCCTAGGGTGCCAAGGTAGTGGGGGGGGTACATGCTGAAATGGGGATTGGGCACCCTGATGTCAGTGGACCATAAAAAGACAGTTCAATGCAGGATTCCGCATCACAAATTTCAGTACAGGATTTTGCATCGAAAAAGACTTTGGGGGATTGTTTTCCTTTTCAGCTACAAAAAGCTTACAAGAAAATGGGAGGCATCACAACATTTTGTTTTCTCCCCTCGCTAAGCAAGAAAACAAAGTGGCAGCTGACAAAGACAGCCATCCCTCTTCACAATTCCTGTTCGTCAGCTATTCACGACTAGGGATCCTTGATATAAACTGTGCATCTATCCCAAAGATGGAACTGAGCATGCTCAGAACCTAAAATTTCACTATGTAATACCTTTGTAATGGATCTATATGTTTTCACCAAACTAATGCTGGATTGTTCCTTAGGATATCATCTATGTACCCTGCAAAGTTCAGTCCAAAATTCCAAATGGTGTGGGCGCATTGCAAATAGGGAAAAATAGGCAAAAATTAATGAAAAACATGATTTTGACTATTTGCTGCATGAAATCCATAAATCTGATCAAAATGAAACTTGGCAAATCAAGAGATCTGCACCTGATACTGCCTATTTCAAATTTCGCTCAAATCTGTTGAATGGTTGCAAAGTTATTAAAGTGCAAAATTTGGGGAATAGCACTAAAGGGCCTGCTCAACCCTAACTATAGGGGCTTTACTGTGCCCCTGTTATATATATATATATATTCAATATGGTAAACTATGACTTACTGCTCAAATAACTATCCAGCTCCGGGATCTCATTAGACACCATGGGTTGGTTTAGTAGCTACTTAACAGACAGAGCCCAACAGGTAAGAATCAATAGAGTCCTGTTACACAGTCAACAAGTGCACACAGGCATCCCCCAAGGATCCATATTAGGCCCTCTGCTTTTCAGCCTCTTCCTAAACTGCCTCCCCCTGGTTTGCCATGACAGAAGTATTCTATATGCAGATGATGCTGTTATATTTACAAGCAACCAAGACCCAACAATCCTAGAGAAGCAACTTCAGCAGAATTTCACCAATGAGGAGGCATGGTTACAAAAAGGGAACATTGTCTAAAAAGGAGTAGCACACTATGCCGATGCTTCTTTCCAGATGTGACCTGGGAGCACAAAGAAGTTAAGTGACTTGCTCAGGATCACACAGTGTGCATCTAGGTGGCTGTGGGATTCAAACCCAGGTCTCCATATCTGCAGCTCAGAGCCTTAACCTACTGCACTATACTGCCTCAAAAGCATAAGCTACTAATGAATTACAAATAAAATAAAAAAATCATGACATTTGCATCACCTCACAGCAAGCATGAAACACATCAACTCACAATCCGAAATAACCAGAACACCCCACTGGAACTAGTACACTCATTTAAATACCTTGCAGTTATGCTAGGTAACGCTCTGTCCTTTGCATTCCATGTTGATCATGTGGCTAAAGCTGTCAATGCAAGAATAGGGTTACTCTACAGGCACAAACATTGTATGACAGCTGAGGCACTCAGGCTGACAGTCGCTAGCTCAGTACTCTCCATAATGGAGTATGGATTGGTTGTTTATGGAGCAGCATCAGACACAACCCTCAGAAGGATCACTACAGCCCTAAATAAACCCTGCAGACTAATCACAGGGGCCCACTGTCTCACACATACCTGTGACTTATATGCTCAAACAGGGAGGCTTCATCTGAAAGGCCGATTGCAGTATCAGACCTGCCTGCTCCCCAAAACATCTTGACTGGGACTAGGCCCTCTGAGCATCCAGAATCTCTTCTGCTAAATGACTACTTCACACCCTACTAGGGCCACAAATTGTCAACCATTTAAGGCCTCTTTCTGCCTCACTTCGCAAGGGCAAAAATCATTTGTGTTTCAATCCCCCAACTGGCTCAACTCCCTCCATAATGACATCCTTACCAAAGCAAAGCTTGGCCCTTTCAAATGGAAGCTTTGACTATACCTCTCAGCACTTTGTGGCTGTGGCTGTCCATTTTAAGCAGGACTCATTTACACCAATCATTCAGCATACTGAGCACCTTTAAGATATTTGATGTGTGCTCCTCCACTTTCCTTCTGAACTATTACATTTTAGAACAGCAGTCCAGATTTTGCTGTACTGTCTACAGGGGGTCTAACCTGAATTCTACAAGATCCACGTTTGGGTCGCTGTGCCAAGAAACTAACAGTGTGTCATAGCTAGAAGCATAAACCCGGATTTGGAGGGGGGACCCTTGAATTTTGCTTGAACAAATGAAGAAAATGAAGATACAACACACCAGTTTTGCCTGCTTGATCAAGTGGAAAGTGCAAGAAGATACAACATTAAGGACCATCTGTGTGCTGAAGGTACTATATGCCTAATACTGAAGGAAATATTGATTTAAAAAGTACATTCTCGAGGATAGAGAAATTAAGCCTACAAAAGGTCGATATTTGGTTTGACAAAAAATATCAGAAAAATATGAGGAAGATCAAAGGGTTCAACAGGGTCTATGAGTATTTAAAGCACCTGCCTCAGGTGAACTTCATGAAATTTAACAAAGCATTGGGAAAATTCTTTGGCTACCTGATCTCTGGAAGTGGTCAAGATTTTACTAGAACAAGACAAATGTAATCATAAAAAAGTAACAGATGAACTAAAAGAGTTGAAAAATGAGCTGAACAAATATAAAGCTAACTCGGACTTTAAAGTGTTAGATGAACAACTTCAGAAGAAGATCTTTAAGGCTGAGCAACAGATAGAGCAAAGGAAATAACACAAACTAGAATGAGATAAAAGAGACTACGAGGCTGGTGCATTTTTTAATTGGAAAACCAGATCAAAATCAAGAGGTCAGAGTAACTCAAGAAATCACTCAAATTATAGGACAGGCAGATCATAAAGTAATAAACGAGTCACTTCTTTACGCAATAAGGAACCCAAGAACCAAGTGACCAATCAGAACAA
The DNA here is from genome assembly GCA_016271365.2 of Neoceratodus forsteri. Lineage (NCBI taxonomy): Eukaryota > Metazoa > Chordata > Ceratodontiformes > Ceratodontidae > Neoceratodus > Neoceratodus forsteri. Next base: position 1,281,817,588 of record CM057452.1, read on the forward strand.
TCAGGAAGGACTGCAGCCAGTTGCAGGGCTAACGCCACAAGCAGGAGGAGGAAGAGGCTGGGGAAAACGATGAAGGGGAAGAAAAGAAAATGGCATAGGGATGGAACTATGGAGCACAATTCACAGTTAAATGAAGAAACTGTCCAACAAATGGTAAACATGTTTAGGATTGAATTGACAGAGCCACAGATTCAGATACTTTCAAAGGGTCTGACGTTCGTACCTACTATGAAGTTTTATCTGTTTGATTCAGAAGTTGATTAAATGTTGTTAGAGAATCATGCTAATCTTGTAGGATTGGACTTGTATGAGTCATTGAATGGGTGGGCATATCTGGAACTAGAAAATAACCTTAATGAAGCTTTCCAATTAATATCAATGGTGGGGGAGGGGGTATCACATTTGAGGAGACTGAAGGGGAAGATTTGAATTTAATTTTTAGATATATGGAACAACTGATATATCTAAAAACAAGAACAGGATATAAGAAAAAAAGTAAATTTTGCAGCACAGGTCCTGGGCATGATAATGTCTAACTGTTTAAATCTATTGTTAAAAAGGATTTGGAAAATGTAGTACAGTATCCTGGGCACCGCGACTTTAATAATCTTACAGCAGAACAATAGAATGCTTTAAATGAATTAAGAAATAAAAGTGAAATAATCATAGAATCTGCTTATAATGGTGGAACCACGGTAGTGCGGGACACAGTCAAATACTTAACAGAAATTTGAAGACAGTTATTGGACACACAGTGCTATCAACCCCTCACCTTCAATCCAACAGCCCTTTTAGAAATTAATTATATGATTTAGTTGATGATGCTTTTTCAGGTGGTGGATTGATGATGACAAAAAAATGTTTTTTTATTGTGATTTCCTAGTATGCCCCACCTTGTACACATTGCCAAAAATTCCTAAGAATCTACTAGACCCTCCTAGGAGACTGATTGTCTCTAGCATCGGTTCCCTCAGTGAGGGTCCATCCAAATTAGTTTACCATTTCCTCAAAAAGCTTGTTACAGAAACTAAGTATTAAATTAGAGATATAACTGATCTGTTGAGCAAGATCAAACATCTGGAATGGAATAACAGCTACTACTGGTTGGTGATAGATATTATAAAATTGGTATCCATATTCCAGGATTTTGATTGGTTAGCCGTCAAGGATGGTGGAAGTACTACCACCAGGCAAAAAAAGTTCTAGCCATCTGGCTACCTAATTACTCCAAAAAAACCTTGTGCCAGCAGAATGTTAATTTTTTCTGGCAGCCATGTTTTCCCCTTGCTTGTTCATCGCCGTCACATTACCAAGTGCTAAAAGTGACAGTTTACTCCCATAAGAAGGAAGTAGTTTCTAAAGTAATTGTGATTACTTCGGAAAGTGTTTTTTTCAAAAATCTTAAGAATGTATTCCTACAGTCAGCATGACAGCGCTAATTCATAAAAATACATCTGCCTGTTATAAGCTACTCAAACATTATCTGTTCCAATGGTACGAGTAAAAAACAAACTACACACCTTTCAGATGCACCCCCTTTGTATTCTTTTATCATGATTGGCCAGCAGCACACTTCTCCAGCATGTACCAGAATCTGCATCATTTGTGTTGTTCTCTGCCACTCTTCTCAGCATGTAAGTATGATCGTGACACTAGTCACTCCAAATAAAGTATTCCATCATAAGCAGTGCCCATTCATGATGTAGCCTATGCAAGCAGTGATGCTTGGGCCTACATTTTCAGTGAAAACCCTGACTGTCCTCACCTTTATAGCACCACAGCAACCCTGCTGTTGCTAACACCATAATAATAAAACAAAGGCAGTAAATGAAATGAAATGAAAATAAAAACATAACAGGACATAAAATATTTGTCCCAGAATAAAAGTTAACAGTGTTTGTGCGTGCATGGCTGAAGTGTGTGGGGGGGGGGGTAGCGTGGATTGGAGAAAACAGCCAGCAGTCATTAGGGCAATCACAGCAGCTGCACAACTGTCTGTAAACTGTAAAAGTAAATGAGATGTAATGGCAAGCAATATTAACAAATGTCCCCGTTACAAACTTCACTGTTGTCATGTCTTCATTGCCTGTGTCCATAATACTGGATATATGTGTGTGTGTGTGTGGGGGGCATGGCAGAATGTTGTCAATGTTCCAGTGAAGCTGTAGAATTCCAAACCTGTTTTCAAACCAGCACTGACAGTTTGACTTTACTCAGCATCTACAAATTAGAATAATAAACATGTCAGATATCCAGCCTGTAAATTTTGACCTTCTGGGCAGTAATGAGATATTTGAGCTGTTTCCCAGTTGCCAACTTACCTGTCAGCATGCAGTCTATACCTTTTCCTGTAACAGAGAACATGCAAGCATCACTGAATATTAATCACAATGACTTATCCAGAAATGGCACACACAATGTAATAATGAATAATGAATCATCATTACCTACCAGAGATGTCACAGCAATGGACGAGCATCAACTGGAACCTGCAAGACAGACACACAATTAAGAAAGCACAAATGAGTGCCAGCAGACAACGCTGACTGTGACTAGCATAAGTGAAGCCACAGAGTCATCATTACTTACCACCAATCATCCATTTCAGAGCGAGCCTCCACTTGTCAAGAAAATGAAGACAGCATCTGTGGATCTACAGGAGTCGACAAAACCTGTACCTCATTCAGTGCAGTTATCCAAGGCTAACAGCACATCAACCACAGTAAGTAAAAAAAAAAACACCTGTCATTAACAGCAAAAGAAATAACAAAAAATTGAAATGGACAAAGATGAGGTGAATACACGTAAACGTACAGCATGGGCACTTTCTGTTTTTAGTGGCTGGAAGACATCTAAAGGTTTACAAATTGACTTAAAAACAGCCAGTGTTAATGACTTAAATAAAACATTTAAACAATTTTATTCTGAGGTTCTTACATCGAACAGAGAGCAGTATGCCCTTTCCAGTTTCAATAATCTGCGTGATGGTCTTAACCGCTATCTCAATGGTCCAGAAGTGGGACGTAACTTAAACATCATAACAGACTCTGACATTAAACGCTGTAACAATGTATTCATGAGCATAGCCAAGACTTTTCACAAACAGCAGAAAGACAAGTCTGAACACCATCCACCGATAAGCCAGTCAGATTTGAATAAGCTGAAACTCTCTAATGCAGTGTCTCCTCAATCAGCACATGGCTTAGTTCATAAGGTATGGATTGATATCCAGCTCAACATGGCCAGGCATGGGAGAGAGGGCCTACGTGTCCTGAAAAAGGACTCATTTGTGCTAAAAAATTACACCAGTGGTTTAGAATATATAACGGTTCAATATAATGAGGCAACAAAAAATCATAAGAATTCTAATGAAATAAATAAGCAAGAAACCAGAGGTTTCATGTACACTACACCAGGAGACCCAATGTGCCCAGTCCTTAGTTTTAAAAAGTGCATTTCAAAAATGCCTGCTAATTCCCCCTCATTCTACCTCCACCTGAAGAGGCAGCCTCAGTGTATACTGGACACAGTTGATGTGTGGTACACCAAAGAGCCAATGGGTATAAACTTCCTATCCTCAATGATGCCATGACTGTCAAAAGAAGCAGAACTCAGCCAAAGGTAATATAAATTCCCCATTAGAAGCATAGTTTAACTGTTTTTGTTTGTGTTACAGTACATGCCTATGCTTCCAACAATGTGTTTTTTCTGTTTGTCTGTCTCACAACAGGTATACCAACCATTCAGTGAGGGCCATAGCAGTGCAAATACTTTCAAATACAGGACTAGAGGCACGTGAAATAATGTCTGTGACTGGACACAGGTGCGAGACAAGCCTACACAGTTACTGGGCATCAACTAGCAGTGACTGTCAAAAGTGGAGCCTTATCATGTCGGAGAACAAGCCATCAACTGAAGGTACTGACAAAAAGAAGAAGATTAAACAGGAAGGAAAAGAAAATAATATGCCACAGCAGTATAGAGCAAAGAACATTATGGGAATGGACTTGACTGGTCAGGTACTCCCTTTGGTAGGCCCATGGAACCTAATAAACGGCACATTTCAAGGCAGTGTGCAGTTTATACATTTGCAAACATGAACTTGATTGACACAATAGATATTGTTAATACTTTTTACTGAGTTTTCAGTCCCTTGTGTTAAAAGTTAGTTTGGGACTATTTTCTGTTGCGTAATGTTATTTTAACAAAAAGTTAATAAAGTCTTTGTTTTTTCATCCTATTCATTACTGTTTGTATTTTTTTTTATAGAGGCCCATTTTATAAGACCAATAAGACATGGCTGGGTGTTGGTAGTACTGAGATACCTGCACACCCAGGGGCTGACGGCACTTGACCTGCGGCCTCATGCCTCACTACGCCCATGGGTGTGCTGGTATCTCAGCACTACCAACACCCAGCCATGTCTTATTGCTTACTTAGCTCCTTATATACAAGTATCAGACATTGTGATGGATTACAGGCATGCAGGGAGTATTTATATTAGTACAAATGATTTGACAATGTACCAAGTTAATTTATAATGTTACTATTAAAAATTGTACTGGAGATTAATTTTTTTATGTTTGACAACAAGTTTTACTGTATCGCCAATTGCAGAGCACTGTGATGGGTGCATCTCTTGCACCATCATATGTCAAACTTTTCCTTTCATGGTGGGAATAGCATGTGGTGTTTGTGGATTTGAACCCCCCACCTCAGACACATTGTTACATGGTATCCTTTTATTGATGATATCATATGTATCTGGGGTGGGGGTACAGAAAAACAGATGAAGTCATGCAGCAGTTAAATACAAATAATTTGAACATTTTGTGCACATCTAAAAGTAATTCATGTTAAATAGACTTTCTTAATGTTACCCTTATAGCAGAAAATAATAGAGCTATTAGCAAAAACTTCAGAAAGCCTATTTCAGGGAATACATTAGTAAGAGCTGAAAGTTGCCATTCTTGATCACTGGTGCAAAGTATTCCATTTGGTCAGTTCCTGTGGAACCGTACTTTTGATTCAGATTTTGAAAAATAAGTCGAAGTGCTTTGTACCCAGTTAAAGGACTGGGGATACAGCACAGATACAGTTATGCATGCTTTGGATAAAGAAAGAGAATTGAACAGAAGACATTTAATGGTGCCAAAATCCAGGGAAACACAGAATATAACATAGAACAGAACTGTGTTTGTAACAGATTATGGCCCAGATATTCAGACGTGCGCCCAAGGGATGCGCAATGGACTGTGCAGCACAATGCAGATGCGCCATGAGCCAACTGATGCAATATTCAGATGATGTGCCACTGACAGGTACTGGCACAAAGCAGACTAAATATATTAATTGTGTACCAATGCACAACCAGACATGCACCAGCACAACCAGGAATGTGCAGGAACAAGCAAGGATGCAGAACCCAGTGAGCTGAGCAAGGGTAACAGGCAACAGGGAAGCAGTGGCAGGGCTGCACAGGAGCACAGTGCCCCACCAGCACAGCCAGACAAAAACAACAAGGGCACACCATCCTAGATGCACCACAGGGCACCAGGGGATGGCACAAACAGGATGCCAGTCCGCCAACAGTGGCACAGGGCACAAGGGCCACCAACCCACCCTGAATGCATGCCAACACCAGGGCCCCAGCAACATGTACCCAACAGGCAGCGATGCAGTGGATAGTGGCCATGGTGCTAGGACACCAGAAAAGCACAGAGGACAGTGGAATGGGGAGAGGGAGGCACAGGGGACCCAGGGGCACACGGGCTGCAACTCAGCCTGCACAAGTGCACAACACCACAAGCAACACTGATAGGAGGCAGCAAGCCATGCAGATAGAAGGGCAGCACAGGCAGACAATGGCACAAGGTGCAGGATAGTTCACACGGTAGCGTGACACCCACCACACAAGGGCATGCATGTGACAGGGACCAGGCACACAGGTCCAGCGCACACAAGAGCAATGCCCAGAGGATACAGCAGTGGGACACCTGGGGACACACCCATGCATGCCATCACACACCTGCAGCATGGCTGAACAAGTCACCCACAAAGGAAACACAGACACTGAAGTTGTGGCAAAGATAAAGCTTTACTTCCAGGTAAAAGTACAAAACAGTGCCAATAGGGCAACTAGAAACAGCAAAAAAGGGAATACAGGGAGAGGTAACATGGGATGTAGAGGACAGGGACCGTGAGTCATGACAGAGGGGAGGTTGGATGGACAAGGTAACAGAGGTTGGGTAGGTGATGAGCAGTCTGCAGCCCTGATATTCCCAGGGCATATCAGCAGTGAACCCACAAGAATGCCTGCAGCTGCTGCACATACCTCCTCAGGGCCTCCATCTCAGCCAGGTGGTGCCACACCTCCCGCAGCACCATGGCCACCAGAAAATTTAACCTCCTTTGCAGCACAAGCTTGACAGACAAGACCCCCACCACATGTGGCATCCATCTCCATTTGGCCCGGACACCAACCTGACCTAGGAGAAAGGACAGAACAGGTAATAAGTGACATGCCAGAAGGAGCTCCAGCCCACCTGAATGTTCACAGTGGACAGTGGATGCACATACCAGTGGATGGCCCCCCAAGGGCCCATGCACAGAGGGGAGCACCAGCCAGCCACACAGCACACCACAGCATGACAGCCAGGCCACTGTGGGTGACAGGCATGCAGTGGGCACAGCCATGCATGTGCACACCACACAATGCATCCCACAGGCACCCCATGCAGCCCTTCAGATAAGTCTATTTTGGACATATTTTACGTCCAAAAATTCACTCAAAATGTCCAAAAATGTAGATTCTGGAGTCATTGACGTCCAGTAACATTTACCTTGTATAAGACTGGCATCCTTTTTTCCTTGTGTGGTCGTCATGTCTTTAAGGTTTTTTTTCCAATCCTGTGGATGGGTTGCCAAACTTCCTGGTTGCCATGGCAATCATCTTTTTTTTTTCTCAATTCTTGTGCTGCCCCCCCGCGTGCAAACTCCCAGCAGTGTGTTCACGCATGCACATGCACAGGCTACACAGACCGTTTGGTGCCTTCAGTCAGCCTAGATGGAGTGAGCTGGGAGAGGAGGACCGTGACTTTGGAGGACACCTGGCCAGGCCGACACTGACACACCGAACCTCAGATATGTTTTTGACTGTGGCCTGGGCTGATGAGGATCCGACCGAAGAAAAGAGGGAGAGGGCCGTGGGCTGCAAAGTCAAACCACCACAGGTGCGACGGTGGTGTGGGCTGCCCGTGGCCTGATGGTAGCAGATGGAGGCTGAACTGAGCGGAGGGGCTTAGGGTGGACTGGGACTGTCTGGGAGGGAGTCTCAGCCTACTGAGGACTAGTCAGGAGCAGCCTGTGGTTGGTCACGCCATGAGTGATGGTCCAAAGGTGGACTCTGTGGACCGCATGGTGATGGAGAGGAGTGTGCTGTTGCTGCCTGCCTGTCTGCTGAGGAGCCAAGGAGTCATCTGGAAGACGGAGTGCAGAAGCGGGGAGGTAGTTGAGTTCAGCCTGCAGGAGGGCAGAGGAGCGACTGCAAGTGACTCAAGGGCCAAGGCCAGGTAAAATGTTTTGTGGGAAAACAGAAAAAAGTAAATTTTCTTGCCTAAGTGTTTGATTTTTATCTCAGTCAGGCAGTTTCTTTTGGTATACTATCTGGAAATGCAGGACTCTGAGGTTGGCAACTAGCAGTCTAGCAAGGTGTACACCATTTTCTATCAGCACAGAGAAATTCCATGTGATAGATACCTGCCTGGGTAAAATTGCAAATGTAACTGTGGCATGGATGATGCATATTAAATAATAAAGGTATTATATACTGTATAACAATGAATTACAAAAGAACTAGTTACTTGGGGTTCTGGTGGCAATGTAGCATCATACTTCAGTGGTTTCTGGAACATCATAAGCACCACAAGATGGGATTACTTTCTTGTTACTGATGTTGTACAGCCTGGTGTGTCCCTCACAAAGTGCACTTACATTATTTATTACATATTAGTGATACCGTAAAGTAATTCTAAAGGGTGCCGTTACAGAGTGCCTGACAGAGCCGGGGGGTGGGTGGGGGGGGCAGTGAGTAGAAGCACAGGTGGCCGGCAGCCATATGGAATAATAGGGATGGGGATCCACTGGACCCCAGGAACCTTTACTTGGGCTGGGACTAGGGAGTGGGCCTGGACACCTGGAAGGGGACTTTTCACTGGGCTGGTGGTAGGGAGTGGGTCACTCAGTAGACACCAGGGTCCTTTACCTGTGATGGAGCTAAGGAGGGAGTGACTAGACACCAGGGACCTTTAATTTGGCTGTGATGGCTAGGAATGGGGGTATTCACAAGACACAAGGGACCTTTACAAAGTCTAGTGTTAGGGATGGGGGATGCTGGACACTAGAGGACTTTCACTTGGTCTGTGGTAGGGAGGCTCAGGGGGCCATTGGACAGTGACACCAGAGACTTTACTTGAGCTGGGGCTAAGGAGGGAGCCTCTGGACTCCAGGGACAGCCTGGACATTTATTAGGGTTGATTTTGGGTGGAGGGGGTTTGCTAGGCACAACAAAGAACCTTTACCTGTGCTGTGGATAGAAAAGGTGATTAGCTAGAAGATACCATTGACCTTAACTTGAGCTGGGGCTAGGGAGGGGAACCAGTGGAGTCCTGACAGCTTTACCTGTGCTTGGGCTAGGGATTGTATCCACTGGACACCAGGTATCAAGGGAGAGCAGTAGATGGCCTATCTGGTGGGGGGGGGTGCCTGCACACAACAGAGGAGGTAGTGGTACCAAGTGGTGTGCAGGCAGCTCATTTCTTCTGTGTTGCTGCTGATGGAGCACATAGTAGTCTAGATGTGTTGGTGAGTTGTGCAGTCTATTATGTATTCCCTATATAGTACAAATGAGATCTGATATTAAAACATGACAGTCAGGCTAGTCAACTTTAATAGGAAGGAGAAAGAGATTTATCTACCGGGCTTTGAATGTAGCAGGCATCTGTCTGCAAGCAACTTAACATACTAGCATAATGGAAGTTTCTTGATGGAACTGCAAAAACAAACAATTCATGACATAAACACATATTGTCTGCAGATGATTACTGTGTACTGTACATTTCCCTTTCTTAACATTAAGAAATGTATTTATGTGGATGTAGCATGGATTACAGCAATGTACTCAGAAGGCCAATGAGTTGATTTCTAAAACTATAGGAGTTGGAGTATTTTCATTGCCAAAATTTGTTGACTGGAATTATTTTGACTTCCAAAAAATTGACAGCTGGAGTATTTTGACTCCAGTAAAACTGAAATGACTTCCAAATTTCAACCCATGGAAGTATTTGACTTCCACCAAAAAAAAATTATCTGAAGCGCTGACCCCGTGACTGCACACACAATGGCGTCTGCAAGCATATCCCCCCACAGCAGACACAGGCACAGAGCATGTACATGCAGCATAGAACTGCAATGGCCACTGGGGCATTCACCCACCCATGCAGCGTCCACTCATGGTAGCATTACCCATGGACAGACCCCTGTGACCCACAGAGCCCCACAGATACACAATACAGCATTGGACACATGCCTACCTGCCAGCCCTGTGCCAATGTGCCAGCTGCAGCACCCTGACACCACTGGATGTTCACGGCCATGGTCACCCTGGCCCTTCTGTGGTCCTCTGGACTTGTGGATGGAAAAGAGAGACAGAGACATGGACATGAGTGGAATGTCAGGCACCCCCCATCCCAGGCACACAGCTGATACAGCGTAGGATGGTACAAGGCCAGCCTGTGGGCACTGACACCTGTACGACAGCAACACGCATGGCAGAGGTGCACGTGGCAGTCCAGCAGGACATGCAGCACCTGTCAGCACTGTGCCCCTCCCCCGCTGCACACGTAGCACACCCGGCAGCATGGTACATGTACACTACAGACATGCATGAAGCATGTGGATACTCACCTGACTGTGGCACAGTGTCCCACTGTGCCCAAGCCTGGAGCCTGTGTAGATAGCCAGGATCCCATTGTTGCAGGTCCCTATACTGGTGCCAACACTGCTCAGCTGTGCACAGCATGCCAGTGTGGCGTTCTAGGTCCAATGCCACCCTGGCTCATACCTGGGTCCTAGGCACCTGCAGTGCCACATTACTATACAGCTAGTGAGCATATGGTTACACATTTCAACCTCTGACTAGTTATGAGTCTGCCATGAATGTCCCATGGAGCCTGCCATGTTGCCTGGTACACAGGTACAATTGCGGATAGTGCTGAGCCAGCACAGCATGCACCAGGTGATTCCCGGCTACGTTGCACAATTGCTGACCTATGTACATGAGTGTGCAGCATGTGGATGTGTGATTGACATGTGCAATAGCATCATATTGCACAGTACAGCACATGCACACTGTGGCATGGCCTGGCGGGGTACTAAGGGTCATGACCATGATCCTGATAGCATACAGTGTTACCCTGTGCAACTGCGTGCATGCACCCACCATGTGTTGTAGGTGGCATGGCACATCTGGTGTGTATGCACCCTGTGACAAATGAGCAATGGTGGCCTATCGCACAGTACACATGGTCATGCAATAGGCAATTGGACACAGTGTCACTGATGGCATACATGAGCAGAGCATGCACGCACTCTGTGCCTGCGCGGGTAATGCACCGCATGGCTGCTCAGATGCAACAAGATTGTGCATGGAGCAAATTCTCAATACACATTGGCCATATGCAAATCACCTCATGAGGCTATGCATGGTGCAGTCGGGCTCATTTGCATCACATTATGGTTGCTCAAATGCTCATGTGCATGCAATGCACCATAAAAGCAACATGACGCAGCACAGGCCACTGACAGGTATTGCAGCCAGTGTGGTAAGGGGATGCATATGATAGGAATGGGACGATCATGCTGACAGTGCATCACAGCTCTTGTGTGGACATTTTTGATGCTGACAGTCCTTACTTTCACTGTTCACAGGTAGCATCATGTCTGAGGCTGAGGGACCGAAGAAGCAGGGGCCTGCATGGAAATGCAGGCTCAATTTCAGTAAGGAGGAGCAGCAGGCGCTGTTTGGGGCCTACCTCAACAGGAAGAACCTGCTGAGTGGTGCCACAGGAACCCCACAGGACAGGTCAGCTGGGTGGGCTGCGGTGGGGACCTATGTGAATGCACATGGTAGGCACCAAAGAAGTGCACAGGAGTGCAGGAAGAAGGTAGGGATTGACAGATGGTGCATAAAGGAAAAGGTGGCAGCCATCAGGGCATCCCACAACAGGACAGGCATTGGCCCCGCCACCACCACAGCACTGACGGCGATGGAGGAGCTAGTGGCAGCAACCATCAACCATGCCACCATTGAGGGCATCCCTGGTGGGGGATTCCAGATGGGTGGCAGCCACTCACAGCACTGTGAGTCACTGTGGGACTCACATGGGGGGGGGATGAGGGCTGTACCATGCAGGCATGCCAGATGCTGTGTTGCATGGCCTATGTGGGTATAGCATGCAGCTGTGCACAGCGCACACGGAGACAGCAGATATGGCATTGTGTGCACTGGGGCTATGGGACTGCTTCAAGGCTGGCAACCAATGTCCCCTGCTCATACACCAGGGTGTGTGGTGCAGCTGACCAACCACAGGGCGCTGCATGCCCAGTGCACCTGCAGCATGGCGCAGTGTGCCGAGGTCACGGCTGCAGCCTGCCACCCCAGCACCTGTGGCACTGTGTGCATTGGCCCCCATGCCAGACATGCACTGTGCATGCACCATACACAACTGTTGGCCAGCAAGGCAGGTCTGTCACGTGCACTGTTAATCTCATGCCCACGCTGGAGTATGCTGCCACCCAGCCATACATTGCTGCATGCCAGCATGGGTGGGCCACACAGGCAGCATGGCTGGGACACTGGGTGAGCCTGCATGGTGTCATCACCACCACTGATGATGTTTTTCTGTCTTCCAGCACCATCATACCTCAGCGGTATGGCACGGGTTGCCACCACTGACAGTTGACCAGAGGAGGTGTTACTATCAACATCCATGGGTAACCATGACGGAGACTATCCACATTGGGACAGTGTGGGGCTGCTGGATCTACTGGGCCTGGACACCGATGACACACTGTTGGAGCTGCTGCTTGCTGCAGAACTGCCCGCGTTGTGCATGGGCATGCAGCTGGGCACTGCATCCAACTCTGATGATAACATGACACTGATCCTGGATGACGCTGGCCAGGCAGTGCCACCTAGGGTTCAGGGACAGACACAGGCACTGGTGGACACCAGTGGCATGATGGTGATAGCTGCACCCTGACCACAGCCGCTCAGTGGTGTGTAGTGCTGCCACTGTGCCTCGTGTGGGGGGATGCAATGCTATGGATGCCATTGCCACAAGGATGTCCCAGCAGCCAGCTGGGTAGCAGCAGCTGGATGCAGTGACCATCATGCAGCACATCACAGGGGCTGACTCCAGTGCACCCACACTTGTATCATCTCCTGCATGTTCCCCTGTGCAGTATCCAGAGGAGTGGGACATTGATTAGCATGCCGCACCACCCCCAGCAGGCCAGCATCCACTGCAGGCTATCCAGGGTACTGACCAGCTAGAGGAGTACACCAGGCTGCAGCGGGCATCAATGTACAACCAGGCATCACTCAGGGTAGAGATCCATGCACTGGTGGTTAAGGAGTGCTGCTTGGCCTAGAGGCAGAACAGTAGGTATGCACAACACATTGATGAGTTCAGCCAGCTGTGGGAGGCCATGACCACATCGCTGGACCACATAGCCAGTACCATTGCCACTGGATTTGCATTGCTAGCATCCACTAGGCACAGCCGTGTGCATAGGACTCCTCTCAGTGGTGCATCAACACCATGGACACGGCATCTTGCAACCCCTACACTGCTAACGCCAGGCTCTGACATGCCCATCCCCGATAACCCTGGTGCATCCCCATTCACTGGGCTCTGCAGCACAGTGAGAATCCAATTGTGTTCTCAGGCCTCCACCCCGCAAGTGTGTTGGACACTTCCCCGTTGGCTGTTGCACAGCCAGTGGCTGCTGCACAGCCTGGGAGTGGCCATCCTCATGGCCGTGGCTGCCATGGCACTGCAAGGTAGGCCTACTGGGTGTGCTGTTGGTTACTGCTGACTGATGCTGCTGTCAAGTGCACACACATGTGTGGTGCTACCTTGTGGGTGTGGTGATATGCATGTGCAGTGCAGGGCACATCTTCTGTGTGTGCTTGCTGTACTGCAGGGCCTTGTAGCATGGGTGTGATGATGGCAGCTCCATGTTGGCTTTGCCTGTGTACCGGTGTCATGAATCTGATCAATGCCCCATCCTGCTACTCATGTGTGTGCATGTCCATGCCTGTGCTCTGTGCTGTGTGCATGTGGCTGTGTGTTCCCTGTGCATGCTATGTGTGTGCCTTTGTCAATATATGCATCCCTGTGTGCCCATGCACCCCTGTGGGTGGGTGGGTGTCCGTGCATGCACAGCAGGTGTGTCATTCCACTTACCTTCAGTCTCCAAAGTTGTCCTGTGTGATGGTGGCCCAGTGCCTCCTGGCCTGTCTAGCCAGCATGGGGTCATGGGGTCCCTCCTACCCATGGGTGGCTGCATACCCCCCTTCTGGCTCATCATCACCATCATCATCACTGCTGTTGTCTTCATCTGCCTGGACAGCTATCCCATGGTCAATGGCCATGTTGTGCAGCATGCATCAGGCCAGGAATAGGCCACAGGTTTTCAATAGGCTGCACTGCAGAGCACCATCTGACCTGTCTAGGCAATGGAATCACATCTTGAGCATGCCAAAGACATGCTCGATGACATTGCATGAGGTGGTGTGTGCCTCATTGTACCTCTTCTCCACAGCTGTGACTGGGTGCCAGTAGGGCTGAGCAGCCAGTGCCTCAGTCAGTATGTGCTGTCACCAGTGCTGGTAGAGGATACAGTTGTCACTTTACATCAGTTGCTCGCTCCCCTCATTCCTACCACCCACTGCCTTCCAACACATTCCCGCCTTCTGTTTCTCTGGCCCTTGCCCATGGAATGGCAGCACCCGCATCCCTCTTTTTTTTTTTTTTTTTATTTTTCCTCTTTCTCCCTGGCAGGACCACCGAAGCCATCCACCCTGGTCACGGCCCCCGGAGACCTCTACCGCCGTCGAGTGCTGCTGAGGACCCTTGGTCACCCCCGGCTTGCCCCGGGCGGGGCCGTGGGCCACCTACATGGCCCCAGAACTGTAACTAGTCAGGGTCCTGCAGCGGTGGCGGCTATGTGAGGCTCTCCAGGGAGGGCTTCATTAATCGGTGGTCCTGCCCTCCATCTTTTCACGGTTTCTCCCAGAGGAGGCGGGGGCGTGCAACGCCAGCGTCCGCCCGCCTCCATCCCCTTATTGAGCACCCGGCTGCGTGGAACCCCGGTCTCCACCAGGGTCTCAACGCACGAAAGCTTCTCCACGCCCTCCCCGAATAGGAGAGCTGTCCATCGGACGCTCGATCCTATTCCCCCCGGCCGGCCCTCCGACGACCCGGATCCATTCCTGAACCCAGGTCACCGGCGTCGCAAGTGGAAATCCAACCGCTGCGCCGATGAGCTGGCCCCACATCCCTCTTGATGCCCAACTCACCTAACAGGTGCCCCATGGGGATCTCCCTATGCTTGAATCTCTGGCACAGGATGGAGCTGTAATGAACGCATCATGTGCACTCCCAGGGTGTGTGGTGCAGACATTGGTGATGTACCCTGTGGCATTGCACACCACCTGGCAGTTGACCGAGTGGTACCACTTTCTATTCATGTAGGCAGCCCCCTCCAGGCCAGGTGGTGTGAGTATGGCCATGTGGGTGCAGTCTATGGCCACTATCATGCCTAGCATGTGTGCCACCCTGTGGAAGTCCTGCATGTTTGCTGTACACTCTGCCTGTGTGTTTGGGAATTGTATGTACTCTGAAGCATGTGGCAGCAGGGCATTGAGGAACTGTGTGAGGGGGTGGGACATGGCCCACGGGGTGATCCCTGTGGTTGCCCCCGTTGGTTTCTGGAAGGTGCCCGTGGTGAGCAGGCACATCACTGCTGTCACCTTTGTCTCAACTGACATGGTATGACACCTTCTGGTGAGTGCCTGCAGCTCCTCATTGCACAGCTCATAGAGCTGCCTCTAAATTGCCCTGTTCAGCCGGTACCAGCCCATGATCTCTACAACACCATAGTCCTCAAAGGTGAGGCAGGCATGGTACCGTCTGTGTCGGGAATACTGCCACCGGGCTCTTCTTTGGCAATGTTGCTGTCCCTCCCTCCTTCTCACACCCCTCATTACTGCTTTCATCAACATTGGCCCTGCATCCATTGCTGCCAGTCAGTGTTGCGCATCTGCTATGTGTGTGTTTGAGCATCTTTTTATATGCTCAAGTCTGTCTGGCTCATTCTGTGGATTGCTCCTGACTTGCGCCATGGTTTTCAGCTGAATATGCCATTGCACTGCTTATTCATGGATATGCCCCCTTGTACTTGTGCTGCATACATTACTGTTGTGCATCTGCACATTATGATTTGAGCTGCGCATTCGCTGTGGTTGAATATGGCTGTGGGGCACAGTACTGTGGTTGCACAATGCTCATCTGAGTTGCACATTGCACAACTGCTCTGAATATCTGGGCCTACAACTACAAGTCAGGAAATGTTGCAAAACTCATTAGCAATGGATGGTCACTTGTTCAAGCAGATGAGACTGTGGGTCCAATTTTAAGGGAAGAGACACTTATTTCATATTGTTGAGGGACAAATCTAAAGGACCTGTTAATCACAAGCCATTATGTAAATCCAGAAAATAAAAATCAAGCCATGGTTAGAAAGGAATTTTTTAGATGTAGAAGGTGTAATATGTGTTGTTATGCAGAAACTGGGAGTGACTTTGAACATCCAAACACAGGTCAGTCCTTTAAACAACATACATATTTGGACTGTCGAAGTCCATTTACTGTATATGCTGCCAGATGTCCATGTAAAAAATTGTATGTAGGGAGAACTGTACGGCCACTCAAGATGCGGATTAAGGAACATGTTCGACCTATAATTTATGTGAAACTTGAAAATGCTCATGGTTTTCATTTTTTGAAAGCCCATAACAGTAACTCCCATGGTCTTTACTTTAGAGCAATAAATAGATACAGTACCAGTGCTTCCCCGAGGTGATGATGAGGGAGAACTTATTTAACCAGTGTGAAACCAAGTGTATTTCAAACTTAGGTGACCTTATACCTTTGGGCTTAAATGATCAAACTGATTTTAAATCCTACCTGTAATTGACTAACACTATGCATGAAGTGCATTTCCATATCAAGTTTAACTTATAGTGTGTGGATAATGGCATATAACCTCTGACTGAAAGAAAATAAACAAGTTATCCAAGAAAATAACTGAGAAGGCTGTAGGCATCTTTTTGCACCTTACATAACCTTTCTGTTTTGTTTTTTAAATTGCAAAGTTTTTCTATTTGTATAAAGTTTGCACTGAGATTTTGTTGTGCGTGTTTCTTAGTAATGCATTATGATTATAAAGACATCATTAGAGAAAAGAAACATATTTCCTAAAATTAAATTAATTGTATTAGGAAAATATTTGGGCACATTGGAAGAATGTTGGTATATGTGATGTTTTGCACCTTATATGACCTTCCTGTTACAAATTTACAAAGCTATTTAATTTGAATACTTTTTATATTCCATGTGTTCATTAATAATGCATTATGATGAAATAAAGTCTTTTTAGAAAAATAAATATTACTAAGGAGAGAAAACAATTGTAATGAGATATCTGTTAGACACATACTTGTATGTCTTTAAGCACATGTTTTTCCTAACAATCATCACCTTTGGATTAATGTTAAGGTATTTCACCTGGGTAATTGCAGAATGTGGGGTAATTAAGTGGTGTGATTGCTGGCTAACTCCACCCCAGTGGAAGACACATGTGACTGGGTCAATACGTAGAGGTGCTGCTAGTCCTGTTTCCAGCTATGCTTTTGTACTAAATAGAAATATGTTTTAATTGCTCCAGATTTTATGGTGTTTGCCCAGTTCCTTTTGCTGCTTAACTTACTCCACATACCTTGATGCTCTAAACAACTTGACTGCCAACATTAACCCTTTACCTTTTTCCCAACTCCACTTCCCTCTCTACTTTTTCCCCCTCCACCTCCTCACACCTACCTACCTACCTTGCAGCAGTGCCTCTTGGCTGCATTGCTTTGTTTGACAGGACTTAGTATCTAATGCTTGAAATTCTATGCTTTGTATTTAACTGGTACTCTACAACCTTTGTATTCTCCCAAGCCTGCAACTTAATGACACTTGCTACCAAAGTGTTTGTTTCCCCATTTAAATTGTACAATACATGTGCTTATTCAGCTTATTATCACTGTTTGTATGTCTGTTATTTACACAATGACATGGAACCTTTGTAAAAGAGCTCCCAGCTCAAAGTTACTTGTAATTCGAGATCTCAATAAATAAAATAAATACATAAATAAATTAATTAAAAAAATGAACTACTGCATTACATCTTGTCTGCCACCACTGTATACGTAACAGATAATTCACAACTGGGTTAGAAGTCATGCTCTGATATACGCACACCTTTGTTTGAGTTTTGAGGCATCAGGCTGCAGGCTAAGTGCATTCAATCACCCCAGCATGCATATATCAGAGCATAATGGCACACCCAGTAGTGAATTATCTGTGTTATAAAATGACCAACATTCTTTTGGTGAGGGATCGAAAAACTAGAAAGTGTGCAGACGTGCTGTCACTGGGGGATGATGCAAGGTCATGTGGGGTATTTTGTTCAATCAGCAGACAGCATTTTTACAATTTTTTCACCCATTTTATAAATAAATATATATATATATATATATATATATATATATATATATATATGTTATAGGGCATGGTTGTGCCCTATAGTTAGGGTTCAGTAGCCTGTTAAATGTTTAGAAGATTGCACAAAATTTGGTATGCACTGTTCTGTGTCGTAGATCTCTAGATGTTGCAAGTTTCGGTCCAGTTGGCTGTGTGGATTCTGAGATTGAGATAGTGTCAATAAGTTGAGTCACCACTTTTTGCAGTTTTTTTCCTCATCACCTTGTGCCAGGATGGTGTGGAATTTTAGTGTATTTTTTTTTATGGTAGAAAGAACTTGGGTAACAGAACTGTCAATGTTCATTTGGTGTAAAAATATTAATCTGTTGCAAAGTTATTTGTTTTTTAAGTTCCCATTATTTACCAATGGAAGTTATTTTTTCATGATAGAAGTAAAACATTTGACAAAGGATTTGATCTTGTGAAAAAGGATTCAATCTTGTAAGACCATTTACTTTTTAGTGAGGACAAAATCCTTTTTGTGAGAGAAAATTCATTTTTCATCAGCTGCCATCTTGTTTTTCCCCATGAACTAAAAAGAGTGGAAAATACATAAAAATGTTGTCATTTTACAAAACAAGCACCAAAACCTAGCTAAACGTGCCCTGTTTAGCTACACTGTGGTATTTGTTTTTCACAATTAGCCCCATAAATACTTTTTCTGAGCACCCGAAATCCCAGGTGTCCAGTTTAGTGAGAGAAGCCTTCTGCTTCATTCTCTGTATGAGAACAGCAGATTGTATTGATTTCTACAGCTGCAACTGAACTCCTGCTGCCAGCTGCAGTGTGAGTTGCCTTCTTGCCATTAACCCTGCTGTGTAACTCAATATCATCTGTGAAGATTGCAAGCTTGCCCTGGATATGTATGCCGACGCTGCTAATGAACATATTAAACAGGACCAGGACCAGGACTGACCTTTGGGGCACTCCATCATTAACCCCCCCTTGCCTGACTTCATCCCATTTACTACAACACTCTGCCTTCTGTCCTGGATCCAGTTTACTACCCACCTGATTATGTTCCTGGCCATGCCTAGGTCCTCCAAGTTCCTCAACAGGCAGCTGTGGGCCACTGAGTCAAAGACTTTGCTAAAATTAAAGTTGTGTAAGTCCACTGGATGGTCTCTATTCAATTCCTTTGTCACCAAGCTGAAAAAACATAATCAAGTTTGCCTGGCATGACTTGAATGCTATGAATCCATGATGTCTGATATCCTGAAGATCATTCTCTTCCTGGTACTCTGCTAGGTTTGTCTTAATTAAGGTTTCCATTAGATTCCCCACCACTGATGAAAGACTAACCAGTCTGTAGTTGCTGACTTCCTCCCTACTCCCTCCTTTGTGTAAAGGTACCACATCTGCTCTTCTCCAGTCCCTTGGCACAACTCCTGTCTGCAGTGATTGGGTAAACAGGTATGCCAAGGGGCCCACCACTTCATCTGCAAGCTTCTTCAGCACCCTTGGATGCAGCCCATTTGCTCCTGGTGCTTTGTCCACCCTTAGTTGCCCTAGAGCCTCCCTGACCCAACTAGTGGTAATTAATAAAGGAATAATGCATGACAGGGAGGGTGTTATGCTGAGATAACATCCCGAAGGAATGTTATGCCAGCATAACACCCACCCTGGAGTGCATTATTCCTATCATACAATGGCTTGTTTTTAATCAAATGAAAAAAAAGGCATTGAAAAATGTTTCTTTTCATTTTTTTACTGCGTAGGTATACAAACAGGAAAAACAGAGCTGCTGTAGTGTTTGGCCAGTAGATGGTGTTGCTGTTTTTATTTATTTTTCACTACAGTTGGCTTCTTTCATTCTCCCCTCACTCAAACACACACACACACTGAATATGAGAGACGCAGAACACTTTTGTGGTGATTGAGTTTAACTGACCCGGTCCCACTACGTGTTCTGGGATCCAGTGAAGAAGTTTGAAGCTGTCTGCTGTCTTGAAGCTGTCTGGCTCCCTTTTGCAGTTTGAGGACCCCGGTGACAGCTGGGGTCTGTGTCTTATTTGTGTGATTCTTCCAATATAGTAGAACTCTGGTTTGTATTGGGAGAAGAAAGAAAATAAAGGGAAGCAGTCTCTGGTTTGAATAGCTGAAGTGCACGCTCATCTCAATGTGTTCAGGTGGGCGAGGATAGCTGAAGTGGACAGCAGTGACAGCTTTGTGGGAACGGCTGTATTAATTCAAATTTCTTTTTTTTTTAATGTTTACTTTCTGAGCAGCTCTAAATTGGTATCGGGTGGGGTCACTTGTTGTGTGTTACAGAGCAGGATCACTGAAGTCTGATGGGAAGAAGGAAGCTGATTGTACTGTTGGCTTACCTTTTGTAGAATGATTTTTTTTTTTACATTTTATGTGGTCATGAGTCTGCTGAGACTAGAGCCAGGATGTTATTCTGGGATAACATTCCAGGTTCAGTCCCAGTCTGGCAAATCAGGGACCACTGTATAATGGCATTTTGATTAGTGGTACCCCCTTGTCATCTGCTTTAATGACACTGCTCAGCATTGGTCCACTGTGTTCCATCATGAGAACTGAAAAGGAAAAGTTGTTCAGAGCAATTGCCTTTAGTCCATCATCCTCAGTGATCCTATCCTCATCTCTAAGTTTAATAATCCCTCCCCCTTTCTTTCTCTTTTCTTGAATGTAGTGAAAAAATTGTTTATTCCCTGCTTTGATCCCCGCCACTATCTTAGTGCCATCTGCTGCCTTAGCTACTCTCACTGCCTTCTTGGCTTCCTTGATCTTTTGGGTGAGCTTATTCCATTCCTTGTTTCCCTTGTTTTTTCTATGTTTGCTGAAAGCCTCTCGTTGGTCCCTAATTGCTTTTTTGACCTGATCATTGAAGCATAAAGGTCTTTTAAGCTTATTTGTTTTGTTTTTTTGACACTGTCCTGATGCATAGTTTGTTATAATCTAGGATAGCCTGTTTAACCATCTCCCAAATGTCTTATGTCTCCAACTTCTGGATTCTCTCTAATTTATCTTTGACTGCTTTCCTTATTTCTTCAAAGTTCGCTCCCCTAAAATTTAAGACCACCACCCTGGATTGAGATTTTACATCCCTATGGGATAACTCAAACCAGACGGAGTTGTGGTCACTGTTGGCCTATGGTTCCCCAACCCTAACAGCACTAACCATTTCTGAGTTTGTGAGAACCACATCCAGGATGGTATCTATCTCCCAACTCATCATGAAAATCCACCAGAGGCATGGAATGCTTTTCAGAATCAATCACTTTCTCAGCCCTGAAACTTGAAACTCTGTCTCCTGCTTCCTCCCCTTAACTATGGCTCCCTTATCTATTCTTCCACCTCCTTTCTCAAGACTCTCAGTAAGCTCTGAACAACATACCATAGCATCTGAAGGTTCATCACCAGACTCCCTAGAAGCACCCACCAGTGCCACCTCTACAAGGCAGCAAATTGATTTTCTCTTGAAGACAGATTCAGCTTTAACATTTCTAATCTTTTTCTTTAATGTCCACCAGACACTGCTCCTAAAAAGCATCACTCCCTGCTTCCACAGGCCTTCCAGGGTTCTCACCACTAGATCATCTTCCAAACTCTCCTTCCAAGTCCCTTTCTTCCTCACTACTCTTGTAGTCCAAAAATGCAAAAAAATCATTGCTGTGTTCCTTGGATGTTCTCTTTAGCAGTGCATTGAGATTTATAATAAATCTTCCTTTTAGAACTCATTGTTGTGTGCTATATCAAAATTCGGGTCTTCTTTCATTATTTGATAGGAAAGATTATCATTGGAATTTACTTGTGTATAAGTTTGTACAACAGTCATTGCCTATTTTTTTGTTAAATATATTGCAAGTAAGAATACAGAGTCAATATAATTTAAGATCTTCTGTTCGGAAAGGTTTTATTAGATCTAGAACCAGAACAAAATTTGGTGATAAAACAATTTCAAATTTAGTGCCTAAAACTTGGGAACTAATATCCAAAAGGTGGAAATGCACAGTATTGTTACCATTTAATCGTTTTAAATATTTTTTAATGACTTTATATAGCAAACATTGTAATTGTTAGGGATAAATTATTGATATTTGGGGTTGTGTATAACTAAAATTAATCAATATTATATTGAAACTGAAATTATGTATTCTATGTCTGTTTATGTGATGTTATGTTAAGTGTGGATTCAATTGCAAAAGAGATAATTTAATCTCAATTTGAAATCCAATAAAGTTTGAAAGTACACTCTCTCTCCTCAAGCAGCACCTGACTCTTTATCTGCCTCCCTCAATCTCTTGTGCAATGTTCATTTAACATAAAACCTTACCTCCTTCAGAATTCTGTCTTTTCTTGCTCACAGCACTGACCTCCTTCTAAATTTGTCTTCCTCTTCCATCATGATCATTGGTGTAACCTTAACCTTTTCTCATTTCACTGTACATTTCCCCTGTAAATATGTATATGTCTATAAACTTATTTCTATGTAGTTTGTAATCCTCAATATTTCTTTATTTTTGATGCTTATCTTCTGAAAATATGTATTCATATATTTTCTAAGTAATATGTCAACTGGACATTTGTGAAAACAGGCAGTTTTGCTCACAAGCCTTCCACTATAATCAATAAAAATAAATCAAATGAATTAATCAGTCCTAGTTGGGGTGCTAACCATGTAGGTGAGTAAACAATCTTGTAAGGCTTCTACTACAGTTTAATTTCTTGAGGATCTAGCCATAGGGATAATCCAGTCAACATCATACATGTTCATATCCTCTACCACGACTGAATTGCCTTTCTGTATCAGCCCTCTGATTTCCTCCAAAACTTCTTTGCATTTGTCTTCTGCCTGACCAGGCAGTCTGTATACCACTCTGAAGCAGAGTTTCCTACCTGATGCTAATCTAAGCCACACCCACAAGGATTCTATGGTTTCCTTTTGTTAATGTCAAGCTTAGTGGCTTTTATTCTACCACGAACATATAGTGCTACACCCAGCATTTTTCCTATCCTGTCTAAAGAGTGTGTAGCCCAGAACTGAGAGATCATTGTTCTGTATTGCCCATGTTATATAGATACGTAGCTACATAGACAGTGTCAGCAGATAATGGTCTATGGCCCACCCAGTCTGTCCATTTGAGTTTGTAAGTTCACTTTATTTTTTCCTAGAAGTCTGTTGCCCCTTATCCCTGACCTCTAGAATTCCTTTATGTCTATCCCATGCATTCTTAAATCCTGTGATTGTTTCAGCCCCTGCCACTTCCTCTGACAGGGTGTTCCACTTCTCCACCACCCATTCTGTGAAGAAATTCTTCCCCATGTTTCCTCTGAATCATCCTCCCTTCAACTTTATCCCATGCCCTCTAGTCCTGGAACATCTTTTTCACTTAAAAATACTACTACTACTAATAATAATAAAATAATAATAATAAATAATAATATAATAATAAAATAATAACAGTGCTATAATAACATATAATAATAAATAATAACAAATAAATAATAATTATAAAATAATAATATAATAATAATAACAGTTATTTGTTAAGCACCTTTCAAATTTCAAGGAGCTGTACAATTCACATAAAATAAAATACAATAGATATAGAATAAAATCAAGAAAATACTGGAACTGCTTTCTCCCATAAAAAAGTCTTAAGTGCCTGCTTAAAACTCCCCACCATCCTGCACTCCCGAAGCTGACGGGGCAGAGAATTCCAGAGGGTAGGTGCCACAAATCCAAAGGCATGTGCACCAGATGACTTCAGACTAACCCTCGGAATCTCCAGCAACCCCTTATCAGCCAAGCGGAGCTGTCACAAAGGGGTGTAAGGAACCAGGAGCTCTTTCAAGTAATCAGGATCCAAAATGTGTAGGGCTTTGTAAGTCAAAAGACCTACCTTAAAGGTGATCTGCTACTGAATAGGCAGCCAGTGCAGATCATGCAGCACGGGGTAATATGAGATCTTCTAGATGCCCCTGTCAACAAATGTGCTGCCGCATTCTGCTCTAGCTGGAAGCAGCAGATATCAACCCCAGGAAGCCCTAGGTAAAGGGAGTTGCAGTAATCAAGGCACAATGTCACAAAGACATGGACCAAGACAGGTAGACCGCTGGATGGGACAAGGTGCCTAATCCTAGCGATGTTCCTAAGATGGTAAAAGGCCAGTTTGACGACTGCCAAAATCTGATGACGAAGAGACAGACCGTTGTCAAGCACCACCCCTAGGTTACACACCCATTCAGAGTTGAGGATCTGGGCCTCCCCCAGGACTAAACCAGAAGGGAACCCAGTCCTCAACCCCTCTGCCCTACGACCTGGGTCCACAACCAAAACCTCAGTCTTTCCTGGGTTTAACTTTAAACCGCTGGTGTTCATCCAATCTTGGATTTCTATGAGGCAGCTGTTCAGTAGTGAGATAGCACTAACCTGGTCAGGAGCAAAAGACAGGTAGAGCTGGGTATCATCATCATAGCAATGAAACCTCAGCCCATACCGTCTTACAATGTCTCCAAGGGGCAGCATGTATATTGCAAATAACATGGGAGACAGCACCGAACACTGAGGAACCCCGCAAGGCAGAGAGAAAGCCTTGGAAGAAAATAAACCCGAGACCACTCTCTGCTTTCTACTAGTGAGGAAGGATGAAAACTATCTGAGGACTGTACCAGACAGCCCATAGACGAACCTCAGATGTTCGAGCAGAATCCCATGATCCACAGTATCACAAGCTGATGATAAGTCCAGGAGAACCAAGATAGACCAGTGTCTCCGATCTCTCACCATCAGGAGATCATTGAACACCCGAACCAGAGCAGTCTCAGTACTATGCCTCTTATGAAAATCCGGGCCGTTAATATTGCTACAACCCAAAATCTGGGAGGTAGGGCCAGGGTCTAAACTAAAGCACATGGGACGCATCTCCTGGGCAATCCACGAAATCAGGCAGGTCAAAGGTACTCCAGGAAACTCTGAGCACTTTGACAAAGCACCGATCAATAACAACCCCCTTAGAATGAAGTTGGTGACACTCCGGCCTGATGTCAGCCACCTTATTCACAAAGAAGCGAGTGTTCTCATCACAATCATTCTGTGAAAAAAATCAACAGAACTGCCGACAAGTTCTATGTGACAGTGATTTCCCTGGACAGGAATTCTGCCTTCTTAAGGGAAATTTCTGTTTGATAGAATTTATAATGTTCTAACAAAATAAGGTGGTCAGCATCAGAGGCAGTCTTCCTCCAATGATGCTCTAACCTATGCCCCAATCTCCGCAACTCCTTGAGAGCCCCATCAAACCAAGGGGCCCTGGGGTGATGCAGGAGGGGGTGAACATGGATAGGAGTAATCAGAGCGAGACCTGAAGATACGGCCCCATTATAGGCCACAACCAACTGCTCGGGGTCTGTGCAAGTCTTATCCAACAGAGAGAGGTCAATTACCACCATCAGGTCTTCAGGGACCACATCCCACAAAGGGCAGTACCTGACCAACTCCACAGGGTGCCAAAAAATTTAATCCAACTGAGTAGTGGTCAGACCAACCGATTGGATCCACCACCAAGTCAAAGGCCTCGATCCCCAGGAGGAAAACCAAATCAAGAGAGTGACCAACCTTGTGAGTAGCTGAGGAAACAACCTGTGTGAAGCCCAGAGATGTCATCACCTGGAGGAAATGTTGACCAAAAAGCAAGGATTCATTTTCGACTCAAGCACTGAAGTCATCCAGAACCATGAGTCTGGTCGACTCCAAAGCCATGTTGGCGGTGAAGTCTGCTGTTTCCTGCAGGAACAGCTTCTCATCACCTGGTGGATGATAAATGAGAGCTATCTTACACCGCACACCAGCTACCATGGTACACTCAAATGGCCTGGCCTCCTCAACTGGTACACTAGTTAGGTGCAATTCAGTCTTGAACCAGACTGCAACCCCCCCCGCGGTCCAATCTCGGGCAATGTAAAACCGAGTACCCAATGGGAACAGCCACCACTAAAAAAGGAGCAGCATTCCCATCCAACCAGGTCTCGGTAATGCAAGCCAGATCTGCCCCAGCAACAAAGTCTGCAATGAGACCAGTCTTGTTTCAGACAGATCTGGCATTGCATAACAGCGCCTGAGTTGGATGAGGTTGGCGAGCTGTCCCGACTGCATGCCCTCCTAAAACAGAGGTGCTCTTGGGTATAGCAGCCAGAACAGAATCACCACATTACAGATAACATTTCGCCCCATGGTGTCTTCTGGTCTTAACCACCCCTATGGGAGAGCACCACTCATTTGGGCACCACTGTCCACGACTCCTCTCTCCCTGATTCCCTCCCCCCCGCAAGCAATCCCCAGAGTTCTACAGCGCTGGTAGATAAAGACAGGCAGGGGGGAGAAGAGAAAGGGCAGATGGCATGGAGAGCAGAGACCAAATAGCACAGGACCGGTTGGGCAGGCAGGCACATTTCACTAATAATATTAACACAATGGGGAAAGCACATAAGACACCAAGTTTCCAAAATCACAAGGCGGTACAGCAGAACAAGTAAAAGCCCCCAAAACAAATAGTGTATTCCTGCACCCTATTCCTCCCAGTAAGATACTAGTATGTCTCTATCATATCCCCTCTCTCCCTTCTCCAGGGAGTACATATTGAAGTCCTTCAACCTGTCCTCATAGGACTTGTGATGTAATCCATGTACTATCTTTGTTGCCCTCCTCTGAACCTTCTCTACCCTGTCTATGTCCTTATGCAGGTAAGGTCTCCAGAACTGTACACTGTACTCCAGGTGGGGCCTCAAAAGTGTCTTGTATAGTGGAATTATGACCTCTGTTTTCCTGCTGGTGATGCCCCTGCCTATGCATCCCAGCATCCTATTTCCTTTACCTGCTGCCTTGTCGCACTGTTTCCCTATCTTGAGGTCAATAGAGATGATAACCCCGGATCCCTTTCCTGCTTGGTGCATGCTATATCCTCACCCCCCTACTGATATATTGTGCCAGGGTTTTTGTGCCCCATATGCATTATCTTGCACTTCTTTGCATTGAATTTCAGCTGCCAAACCCCTACCATTCTTCAAGTTTCTGCAGGTCCCTTCTCATTCTGTCTACACCCTCTGTGTGTGTCTACTCTGTTACAGAGCTTTGTGTCATCAGCGAACAGGGAAATTCTGCCTTCTAGGTCCTGTGCAATGTCATTGATAAAGATGTTGTATAGGACCAGTCCCAGCACTGATCCCTGTGGTACCCCACTGGTCACTCTTCCCTCTGTGGAGTGACAGCCATTTACAACCACCCTCTGTGTCCTGCTGCCCAGCCAGTTACCTACCCACCACACTACTGTCCTACCCACACCCATATTCCCCAGTTTGTGTAATAGTCTTCTATGTGGCACAGTGTCAAAGGCTTTGCTGAAGTCCAAATAGGCCATGTCCACTGCCCTCCTCTGATCCACCTCCCTAGTCACCCAGTCAAAAAATTTAATGAGGTGGTCTGACATGCTCTCCCCCTGGTGAAACCATGTTGTCTTGGGTCCTGTAGTCCATTGGCAACCAGATGTTCCACCAATCTCTCCTTCAGTAGTGCTTCCATGATCTTCCCCACTACCGAGGTGAGGCTGACTGGTCTGTAGTTCCCCACTTTCTCTTTGTTCCCACTTTTATATAAGGGGACTACATCTGCTGTCTTCCAGTCTTTGGGTACCTTCCTTGTTTCAAGCAATTGGCTAAACAGGATTGCCAGAGGTTCAGCCACCACCTCTCTCAGTTCTTTAAGGACCCTGGGGGTGCACCCCATCTTGACCCATTGCTTTATCTACTCTTATTACTTCCAGTTCCTTCAGGACCCTTTCTCGTGCAAAGGGACTTGTGTCCATTTCTGTCCATTCCCAGTCTTGTGCTCCCTTCAGACCCATTACCCTCCTCTTCTTCAGTAAAGACTGAGTAGAAATACCTGATCAATATGTGAGCTTTACTGTTGTCATCCTTCATGCTGTATCCATCCTCCCCCTTCAGTCTTACTATCCCTTCCTTTGCCTTTCTTTTTTCACTTATCTAGCTGTGGAAGGTTTTGTCCCCTCTACCCACTGATTTTGCAATGTGCTTTTCTGTCTGAGTTTTGTCTTCCCTTACTGACCTCCCTGCCTCCCTTTGCTTCTCCTAGTACTTCTCCCTATCCCCTTCTTCCTGTATCTTTTTGTACTGTCTGAATGCAACTTTTTGGCTTTCACTTTCACCGCTACCTCCTTGGAAAACCATAATGGCTTCCTCTTCCTTTTCCCTTGCTAACCTGCTTAATGCATAATTATGTTGCTCTTGTAATCCCCATTTTAAATACTGCCCACTGTTCCTCAACCCCTGATTCCTGCCCCATTCTCCTTAATGGCTCTTTCAAGCATCTCCCCATTTTCCCAAAATCTGCCCCCCTAAAATCCAGGATGCATGTTTTTGTGTGGTTTGGTTCTGCTCCTTCTGTGATTTCAAACCACAATGATTGGTGGTCACTGTTCCCAAGGTGCTCCCCCACTGTTACCCCCATCACACTGTCCCTGTTTGTGAGCACAAGGTCCAGTATTGCCTTCTGCCAAGTTGGTTCCATGACCAGTTGCTTGAGGAAGGCTCCTTGAAGGGAGTCCAGGATAAATCTGCTCCTTGTTGATGCTGCTGCTGGCATGCTCCAGTCCATGTCTGGAATATTGAGGTCTCCTACCAGCACTACCTCACCCTTGCCTGCCATCCTCTGGATGGCTAGCATCAGTTTCCTATCTGTTTCTTCCTCCTAGGCTGGTGTTCTGTAGACCACACCTGTGTGGATGGATGGCCCCATTTTCCTTTCCAGCTTAACCCGCAGTATCTCTCCCGCATTTTGTTCCTCCTCTATCTCTGTGGCCCTTTTGTAATTTTTCACATAAAGTGTTACTCCTACTCCTCCCTTCCTACCTGCCCTGTCTCTTCTGAATATGTTGTTTCTGTGGCAGCCATGAGATCCACTTTTGAACCTGCTACTATTGCCTATAGGTCTCTTATTTTGTTTCCCAGGCTCCTTACATTGAAGCATACCACCTTCCATGAGCTGGTGTTAGTACTTTCCATTCCCCACATTTGGCCTCACCTGCTGGTTTATGATTTTATGGCTCCCTTTATGTCCCCTCTGTGCCCTCTATTGTTCCCCTTGTTTGCTCCCAGATTGTTTGAGAGAGTTCCTGGTTTGAAGGGGAGTGCTGGCTATGCTCTGATCATTTGTACCATAACCAGTGGGTTCCTTGGTGATAGACTCCTCCTCATCCAGTTTAAATGTCTGACATGGGCATTGAATTTCTGCTCAGGCACACTCCCCCACCTCCTTTTTCAGGTGGAGTCTGTCATATTTGGAAAAAACTTTCTCTCCCAGAAGTCCCCCCAGCCACCTACAAAGTGATAGCCTTTTTCAAGACACCGTGCTTTGAGCCATGTGTTAAATTCTTCCAGTTCCTTGTTTCTTGTCTTGTTCACACTCTTACCTTTGCACCACACTGGGGGGCTTTGCAGAGAGCCAGGCAGATCAACTGAGTTGCCAACCTTTCACTCAGATTAATGAAGTTTTGCTTGGTTTTTCTACCATCCAATTTGCCAGATTATTGGTTTTGAGGTGAATAGATATCTGCAGTCTCCTCCTGCTTTGTCCACTATTCTCTCAATACATCCTGGGTTACGCTTGTCCGAGGATCGGGGAAGACATTTTACTGTGACATTTGTTTGCATACCTTCTCTCAGTTGCCTCTCAACTCCTCTTATCTTTGAGTCTCCCAGTATGAGTAGTTCTTTACGTTTATTCCTGTCACACTTCTCCTTGCTGGTACCAGATGCTATTGTCCTGTCCTGTTCTGTCCTTTTGACCTCCACAATGTCCCCCCTCCCAGAGACTGGATCCTGCAACTTTGCCTGTGGTGCAGTGTGATTTGTGGTTGATGTTACATTTGCCTGAGCAGGGTTTCCTTGGTGTGTTCCTACCACTGTAAAGCCTCCAGGTGCCACCATCTTCCACCCCCCTGGGCAGGTGGCCTCTGAGGGAGTGAACATAGAGGGTGGTGAACTCCAGTTCTGTTGATGTTGCAGCCTCGCAATTTTCTTCCAAGCTGCTGCCAAGTGAGACCCTGAGCTCATGAAGATTTTTGCATACGGGACAATGGCCCACCCTCCAGATAAGATCCCTGAAGACGAGCACCTCACATCCTTGGCAGCTTACTATATCCATTGTAAGTGGGACTTGTACTTTACTATGAAGGACATTCCTGCTGTCAATCAAGCTTCCTTTCTGCTTCTGACAGGAAACATAGAAGCATAGAATTTGATGGCAGATAAGGACAGCTTGGCCCACCTAGTCTTCCCATTTCCCTACTAGATAAGCTGCAGATCCTAGTTAACCAACAGCTTATTTTTCCTACCACCCAAAAGAATTGCCTTATGTCTATCCCATGCATTCTTGAATTCTCCCACAGTTTTATACCACACAACCTCCTCAGAAAGGTGGTTCCATGCGTCCATCACCCCCTCTGTGAAAAAATACTTCCTCACATTGCCCCTGATCTGTCCTCCCTCTATCTTTAAATTGTGTCTCCTTGTTCTTGTACATCTCTTTTTCTGAAAGATGCTACCCTCTTGGACTTTGTTGATTTCACTGAGATACTTAAAAGTTTCTATCATGTCCTCCCTCTACCTTCCTCAAGGGTATACATATTAAGCTCTTTTAGTCTTTCCTCATATGGCTTCTCTTGCAGACACCATTTTGGTTGCCTTCCTTTGGACTGCCTCCATCCTGTCTATGTCCTTGCGGAGATGGGGTCTCCAGAACTGGACGCAGTAATCCAGATGGGGTCTCACCAAATGTCTGTACAGAGGGATAATAACTTCTTGTTTTCTACTGGTGATACCTCTCCCTAGACATCCCAGTATCCCCACAGCTCTCCCTCCTGCTTCCTCACATTGCTTGCCAACCTTAAGGTCATCTCATATGATTACCCCCAGGTCCCTTTCCATTTCTGTTGTTGTTACTACCTCCCCACCCCCCATTGTGTACTCTTCCCCTGGGTTTTTGTTTCCCAGGTGCATTAGTTTGCACTTCTTTGCACTGAATCCAAACTACCACACTTCTGACCATTCCTCCAACCTTGTCAAATCCCTTCTAATCCTTTCCATGCTCCCTTGTGTACCAACCCTGTTGCAGATCTTTGTGTCATCTGCAAAGAGGCATACTTTTCCTTCCAGTCCCTCTGTAATGCCACTTATAAAGATGTTAAATAGGACTGGACCCAGTACTGAACCCTGCAGTATCCCACTAGTAGCCCCCCTTTCATCAAAGTGGACTTCATTTACTATTTGTTCTGTTTCCTGTTGTCCAGCAAATGTTTTACCCAGGCTGACTAATTTGTTCATTATTCTTTTGTGTGGAACTGTATCAAATGCCTTGCTAAAGTCTAGGTAGGTCATGTCCCTAGCCCCTCCCTGGTCTACTACTTTGGTCACCCAGTCGAAGAAATCAATTAGATTCAACTGTGAATCCATGCTGCCTTGGGTTCTGTGCCCCACTTGCCTCTAGGTACGCAACAGTTCTTTCTTTCAGAAGTGATCCCATCATTTTCCCTACCACAGAGTTCAAACTGACAGGTTTGTAGTTTCCTGACTATGTCTTGCTCCAACTTTTGTGAAGGGGAATCACATCTGCCCTCCTCCAGTCCTCAGGTATCACACTATCTTCCCATGTTTTGTTAAAAGGGTAGTCAGTGGTGCCACTAGCTCTCCCCTTAATTCTTTTAGAATTTTGGGGTGAATACAGTCAGGCCCCATTGCTTTGTCCACCTTCAGTTTTAGGAGTTCTTTCAGAACACTTTCTTCTGTGAAAGGACTGGGATCAACCCCACTATCCAGAGTGCTTCTGTAATTGGATTTAGTACCTCTCTCTCTCTCTCCTCCTCTTTTGCGACTACTGAGCAGAAGTATTTATCCAGTATCCCTGATTTTTCACTGTCCCTCTCTGCCCACCTGCAGTCCGTACTATTCAGCCTCACTATCCCTCCCTTTGTCCTGCTATACTCCCTAATGTACCTATAAAAGGTTTTATGTCCCTTATTAACTAAGATGGCTATCTTTTCTCAGTTTGAGCCTTTGCTATTCTGACTGCCTTCCCTGCTTCCTTCTGGCTTAACTGGTACAGTTCTCTGTCATGCTCCTTCTGTTTCCTTATAATTCCTAAATGCTATCTTTTTCTCCCTAACCTTCCCCGCCACCTCTTTTGAGAACCATAGTGACTTTTTCTTTCATTTTGATTTGCTTATTTGCTTCACACAAAGGCTTGTTGCCTCTGTGATGGCAGTTTTGATGTTTCCCAATTGTTGCTCTACCTCTCCTTCTTGCCTGTTTGCTGGTGCTTTTCTAAGGCACTCTCCCATTTTGACAAAGTCAGCCCTCCTGAAGTCCAGTACTTTCACTTTTGTATGGCTTGACTCTGCAGCTAAGTTTATCATGAACCACACAGTTTGGTGGTCACTTGTTCCCAGGTGGCTACCCACTTCTAGATCTGAGATCATCTCACTGTCCCCATTTGAGAGTATGAGGTCTAAGATTGCTCCCCCCAGAGTGGGTTCCAACCTAGTTCATCCTGACAATTATGTTCCTTTCCCATTCCTGACAGGAAGTTCCTGCTATTGCAGTGCCAAAAAAATAGGCCAAGATCCCAGGTGGGTGGGGGCACAGAACCACTGTCTAGTGTGGTGTGATAGTGCTTCTGCATTTATGGTCATTCCCAATCTGCTGCGATGAAATGCAAAAGAGAAGAAAAAAAGATATTTACTCAAAGCAGGTGCTCTTGCACCTTCACCCATCCCACAGTCTGTTGTAAGAATAGAAAGTTATTTAACTCAAAGCAGGTTGCTCATGCACCTTTGCCCATCCCCCAGTCTACTGGATCAAACTGTAGAAGAGAACTGCAACAGATAATGAACTCAGACAGGTGCCCCTGCACCTTCTCTTGTCCCCAGCTTGCTTGGACAAAACAGTATAAGCAAGGGACCACTGTTGTTTAAAGCACTATCCCTATTGTTGCTACTTTGGCAAATCTAATAATGTGCCTGAAGCAATCAATCATGCCCTCTGAATCAGCAGCAAACTGTGCTGGTTACTGGGCTACTGGGGATTTTAAAGCTCATAGCATTTTTTTTTAATTAGGTACTGTGGAGGTCATCTCTCCTAATTGGTTGTCCTCCTGTGGTATCACCCTTGATCCTGCACTGATCTTTGCTGACCATGATGTGTTCACCATCTGGCACATAAACTAGAAACTAGGAACTGGATGCAGACTAATAAACTACCTTACCAATGAAGCCAAACTCACCATTTCCCAGGCAACCTACTCCTCCTAATGGAGTACTGATATCCCATATACACACAGACTTCTTCTTTAGGACTTTCCAGATTAAACTCAACCTATAATAATATCTGAAGATTTGCCCTTTTGGCACCTTACTCCACCCATCACTGTTCCCTGTACCAGACACTAGGTTGGTTCCCCCCACTGGCCCACCATGACTACCTTCTAGGCTGCACTGTTGATAAGGCCTTTAGGGGAAAAAAGATGCATCCCTCTCTCACTCCTGCTCAGACTTAAGAGATACCACCATGACCTACAGAACTCCTCCAGCATCTTGTTAGAGTGCCCACAGGTCACTGCATGCATGGGTCAATAATCCTTCTCTTCAGCTGGCCCAAACCTGTGGAACAGCCTATCTGCTCCACTACAGATCCTAAACTCATATGCCCTATTCAAGTCCCACTACAAATTACATTTAACGGCAACAGGAAACTGCTCCTTTTTCCTGGATGAATAACATGCCCATTGGTACCTGTACTGTCCTTATATCTTGGTCCTTATTCTTAATGTATCTATACAATGCTTTGTGTCAGATTGTATTGATGTGCACTTTACTTACTTGTACTGAAATCATGTTATGCTTATCCTTGTACATAACTGTATAGTAATACTTGGATGTGTTCCAGTGCTCTGTATTGTATTTGAAACTCCTATTCTACCTTTCCCCATTGAATCTTGTGCCATCTTCTTGGCCCAGGTCATGCCTGAAAATGGTCCTTTCAATCAATGCATTTACCTGGTAAACAAGTAAATAAACAAATGGAGTAATTAATTAATACATTTTTCCAAGAACTAAATCCAGAATCCACATAATGGGGTCCTGATGAGCAAGAAAATGTACATGTGCTGGTGTGTGTATGCAGGATGACATTTTTCAGATTTTTGAAATTTTTTTAACAGAAACAAGATGACAGCCATATGAAGAAGCATTTGTCAATGCCGAATGTTGTCTCACTGGCATTGGCATTGGTAGTGCTGGAGTCAGAGATGCATAATAGGAATGGCAGTGAAGTACTGAAGTGACGCCAACCCCACCCCCACCCTGTAGAGACTGACAGGCACTGAGGTGTACCTTTGGGTTGTCAGCTATAATGCTCATGCCATTGTACCTCAACCTACCCTGTAGACACTGACAAGTGTCAGTGGTGTGCTTTGGGATCTTTGGGCATTATACTTACCCCATTCCATAAGGAAATATGCCGAGGTGGGTGCAGTATAGGAGAATGGGCTAAACTTTGTGGCCGAACAGTGCAGGCACATCACAATGCCTGTAACTGGCTGCAGGGTGAGGGTGGGGGTGGAATGGCTTGAGCATTACAGCCGATGACCCCAAGTCACACACCTGATGCCTTTCAGTCTCTACAGGGTGGGGTGCTACAGTTGGAAACCCTAACACCATAGGTGTGTGTTGGCATTTTTACTCCAAATTTTCAACATGGACTGTTTGTGAACCCACCTCAAGAAAAATGGCACTATCAGTTTGTTAGCTGAAAGGTGGTTTTGCACAGCAGCTATGCCATTTGGTGACACGGATGAAAACACATTTTGGGCAGTATGTGGAAAATAACAATTGTATTGTTCACGAGGAGATGTAAAAAAATGGCAATGTTGAAAATCTGGAGTGAAAATATGAAAAATTGGTGAAGTTATGAGCATGCATAGAAACTGTGCAACAAACATCCATAATCCAATTATTTTGGGGAATTTTTTAACCAAATGTTTAACATAGGCATTTTGGGACCTCCTCTCGTGAACAGTGGCAATGTGATTTTGTTAATTTATCCAAAACGATTTCACACAGTGACCAAGCCATTGTGCGCCACAGGTTCGAAAACACATTTAGGGCAGGATGTGAAAAATGACAGCTGTACTGTTCATAAGGAGGTATGAAAAATGCCAGTGTTGAATATCTGGCATGAAAATATTGCAAATGTGCGAAGT
Source organism: Neoceratodus forsteri (assembly GCA_016271365.2). Classification (NCBI taxonomy): domain Eukaryota; kingdom Metazoa; phylum Chordata; order Ceratodontiformes; family Ceratodontidae; genus Neoceratodus; species Neoceratodus forsteri. Next base: position 1,281,852,814 of record CM057452.1, read on the forward strand.
TACAAGTGTGCTTGGAAACTGCACAACACACACTTGTAGCACAGTCATTTTATGGAATTTCTTCACCAAATTTTCAACATAGGCATTTTAGGACTTCTGCTCATGAACAGTGTCACTGTTATTTCTTCAGACTGTCCCAAAAACTGATTTCGCACAGTGACCTCGGTATTCTGTGCCAGGCATGTGAAAACACGTTTCATCCAGGATATGTAAAATGACAGCCATACTGTTCATAAGGAGGAGTGGAAAAATGCCAATTTTGAAAATCTGGAGTGAAAACATTACAAATTCATGAAGTTACGAGCATGCATGGAAACTGCGCAATGCACGCTGATAAAACAGCCATTTTTTTTTATTATTTTTCTGACCAAATTTGCAACATAGGCTTTTTGAGAGCCCCTCTCCCCCATGAACAGTGGCACTGTTGTTTTGTTAATCGGTCCCAAAAGGTGATTCCATGCAGTGACCGCAAAATCACCTTTTCGGACTCAATAATGCCATGACAGTGCCTGAATTCATGAGGAGGGGTTTCAATAACCCGATGTTGAAAATTTGGTGCCAAAATTCCCAAAAATGGCTGAGATATGCACCAAATTTCAAAAACCCCTATTTATGCCATTATACAGCTTACTAGCATTTCTTCAGTTCGCGGTCGGCTTTGAAGAGTGCAGAAGTATTCATGGTCTACCTAAGATCATCACGATGGACTCCAGAGGTAATTATGGGGTGAGGGGGCTTGTGGGGAGGCAGGGTGCACAGATGGTGGGTGCGGGTTGTGTGAAGTGGGCAGGGAGACCGTGCAGGACCGTTTTCTTTTTTACAGGTTTGAAAAAAAATTACAGGATTTTTTTTTTTTGCAGGGGATTTGGCATGCTGGGGTGGGCTCCCAGCATGCAATCTAAGTGTTTTTTGGGGGGGATGCTGTAGCTGACGGGGGATTGGGCACCCCCATCAGCACATACTGAAGGGGAAATACGAGCCAAAGGGGATTGGGCACCCCCCTTGGCACACAATAAAGGTGGGGGGGAGAAACATTATGCTGACAGGGAGTGGGCTCCCCCATTGGCAAAATAAATGGGGACGGGGATAAACACTGATGGGGATTGGGGCCTCTATCGGCAAAGAAAAAATGTTGGGGGGGCACATGATGCTGAGGGAGATTGGGCACCCCCCTTGGCATACATTTTAAATAGGGGGGTAATTATGTCAATGGGGAGTGGGCTCCCCCATCAGCTTTGTGACAGAAGGCAACGGCAGTCACTGCAGCCATGTTGCGTGCATGTCGGGAGGCATGTTGTGGTCCCGTTGCATGAGAGCTTTGCTCTCATTGCAGCAGACCTTTTCTTTGATCTGGTGGCCACATTAGGGATTTGTGATGTCAGTGCCTACTGCTGGCTGACTGGAGAATGAGGGACACACCTACTGATGTGTGCCCTGTATTTGCCCAACAGTGACAGCACCTCCAAATCTGCTACTGCCGCAATATGTTGGCTGCGCATGCACGAGCCAAAATAGAAATTATTTTTTCTTCATGAAAAGGACTACCCCCCTAGAGAAAAGGATAATTTTTCATATGGAGCAAATTCGTTTCATGCAGCCATCCAAAATACCACACTGAGTACACGCAAAACCAAAATTTTGAAATTTAATAACATTCAAGTGGATTAGTATTTTTTCACCAGACCAGTGAAAGGCACCACTGTAGCCCAAGCCCTTTCCACCCTGAAAATTTCAGAGCAAACTTTCAAACCATCTGGACACTAGACAATGGCAAAAAACAACCAAACAGAAAAGGCCCCTGATTGTTTCACTTTTTTGCTATCTGCATCTTGGAATCTACAGATCTGATCCAAACTTAACTCGGCATATCAAGAGCATTACCACTTGAAACCATGCCTGCAAAATTACTTGCAAAACTGTTAAATGGTTGAAAAACTATTAAACTGCAAAGTTTGAGGTTTACCTTAGAAACCCTGCTCAGCTGTAACTATATATACTGGTGCTCCCATGCCACTATAATATATAGAATAATGTATGTGCACACATGTAATATGTTTTTTGTTCACACACCAGTGGTGTCTGATGCCACTTAAACCCAGAGAGTGATGCTCAAGGGGTGTAAAAAGGCATCACACTCAAAGGATGTATGAAAAATCATATAGTACACATATGCACATGTTTTATTTTACATAATTCACTGGTATACAGCATTATCAACACTACAAGAGCAAATTTCATTCATAAAAACAGAACAAGGGCCAGCCTGGTGGTGCTGAGGTGTGAGGTGCTGGATGCCATACCTCACACTGTGCCAGTGACCCATGTTCAGGAATGAGCATGGTCCACTGGGGATTGGCAGGGCTGAGAAGGATTGAGCTTCTGATGGATTGCTCTCCTTCTCTGGGGAAGGGGTCTTCTCTATTCAGTGCACTGTCACCCCCTAGTGGAAGCTGGGGGATACAGTGCCTGGTAACAGCTTGGGGTGGAGTTTGGGCAGATGCCTGGAGGATGAGCATGTGGATGTACATGTGCTTCCCTCCACCAGCATCCTTGCATGACCCAGACTCCAGGGGGCAAGAAAAATGGAAAACATTTGCCACCTTTTGAGTGGCTTGATGGCTGTCTGTGCATTCTCCCGGCTAAGCTGCACCTGAAACTGGATCCGTGTTGGGTGGGGAGTCGGGTCTCCCTTCCACCCCTCTGTGGGGGGTAAGCTATAGGGGTTATGGGGTGCTGGTGTGTAGCTGTGATAGAGACAGCTGGTGGCTAGGTCCACAATAGAATGTGAGGACATGGGAGCAGAACAGGTGACTGAGGAGAGAAAATTATAAAGAAAATAAAATTAAAATTAAAAACAGAACAAGTTATATTACCAAAACTCACTTTCATGGTCGTCTCCCACTTGAGTAATAAAAAACTCTCCTGACTGTGTAAATGTATAATAAATACCAGTGGTAATATAAAAGATGTATTTCTGACAAGCTGTCATGCTGTACACACTAAGTGCTGTAGGGGGTAAACTCAGGAGAGATGAGAGGAAGTACTTCTTCACAGAATAGGTAGGGGATGCATGGAACAGCCGTCAAGAGGAGCTAGTGGGGAGAAAAACAGTAGTGGAATTCAAAAAAGCCTGGGACAGGCACAAGGGAATCATAAAGGAAAGGAAGGGGGATGGAAGAGATAGTGTCATATAATAAGCAGAGTCTGCAGCAGAATGTATCAGAAAACAAATGGGCAGACTGAATGGGCGAAGTGGCCCTCATCTGTCCTCAGTTTTTATGTTTCTATGTAAATGAACTCTCCCCTCTGCCTCATGCTCCAGCCAGTGCTGATGCTTACCTCTGTAAATGGTATTGATGTTGGTCACATTGGTGGAATGATGTGACAATTACAGCTGCTTTCCATTTTTTGTTTTTCAAACTTTAGAAAGTATGGTTGCTTCTGACAGGACTGACAAGTGCCTGCTGAAGTGCAAGTGGCTGGTGAACTGCAAGTGACTGGAGATCAGAGGTAAATTGCTGCATTGGCTTGATTGGTATGCCACACATTCAGTGATTTTTTGACAGCGAGGTCCCCTACAGCGACTACAATGCATTTCACTGTAGGGAACCCACTGGAACCTGGCACTGTATGGCAGGGGTCCTGTACCTCCCCCCCCCCAAATCAGCTCCAACTCAGAGTTGAGAATCCTAAGTGGGGGGGGTGTGGTTGGTACAGCCTTCTGTGTGGGGGGTTTGGGGGTGAAGTCCCCCTAAGAAAACACTCTTTTCTGTCCAAAACAGGCAGCCGACTACAAAATGCGGTCAACCTGTCAGTTTTGCAGTCTGGTCATGCAACAAAATTTTTGTCGACGACCAATCGTGGAGCCGGCTGGATTGTGAGGTGGGGGGTGGAAAGAGTTCATTTAGTATGTGCAGCATGTTAGCCTGTCAGAAATACATCTTTTAAATTACCATTGGTGTTTCTTTATTTTCACACGATCAGAAGATATTTTTTTACTGAAATGTGAGATGTCAGTCAAAGTTAGTTTTGATGACATCAACCTGTTTCATGGTTATTATGACACTTCATGATGACTGGGTTCCTAGTTGATATTACAACAGCCAGTTGTTACGGCATTTGACATACATGGTTTGCAGGTTGATAAACACAGCACCCAGTAACACACACCAAGGTGTCTCAGCATGATTTGATATACAGTTGCAAAGCTATTAAAATGCAAAGTATGAATATTAGCATAAACCCCCTGTTCAGCCCAAACTATTGAGGTGTTACCTTACTACTATAATATATACAATAGTGGATGTGCACATGTATATTGTAAGTTTTTTTTGGCACCTGAGGTGTATGATGCCACTTAAACTCGAAGACAGAAGCTCAAGGGGTTTAAAAATGCATCACACAAAGAATGTGTAAAGAAAAACTTTCAATATACATGTGCATGTGTTTTATTTTATATAATTCACTGGTCTGCAGTGTTTATAAAAACTATGACAGCAAATTTAATTCATAAGAACAGAACAAGTTATATAGCCAAAACTCCCTTTCATGGTCTTCTCCCATTTGAGTAATAGAATAACACTCCTGGCTGTGTAAAAGTAAAAGACATGCTTGTGGTAATGTAAAAGATGAATTTCTGACAAGCTGTCATGCTGCACACACTAAATGCTGGGGGTAAATTCAGGAGAGATGTGAGGAAGTACTTCTTCACTGAAATGGCGCTGGATGCCTGGAACAGCCTTCCAGAGGAGGCAGTGGGGATGAAGACAGTTGTGGGATTCAAAAAAGCCAGGGAGAGGCTCAATGGAATCAGAGTAATGGAAGGAGGTGGAAGAGACAGTGCTGTAGACCAAGCAGGGTCTGCAGCAGAAGGTATCACAATGAAAATGGGCAGATTGGATGGGCTAATCATCCCTTTTCTGCCATCAGTTTCTTTGTTTCTATGTAAATGAACTCTCTCCTGCGTTATCCTCCAAATAGTGTTGATGTTTACCTCTGTAAATGGTTTTGATGTTGGTCACATTGGTGGAATGATACAGCAATCAAAGCTGCTTTTCATTTTTGTTTTTCAAACTTTAAAAGAATGGTTGCTTCTGACAGGACTGACAAGTGCCTGCTGAAGTGCGAGTGGTTGGTGAACTGCAAGTGGCTGGTGAGCAGAGGTAAACTGCTACATTCGCTGAATCGTGAGGTGGGGGGGTGGAGAGAGTTCATTTAATGTGTGCAGCATGATAGCTTGTCAGAAATGCATCTTTTTACATTACCGTTGGTGTTTCTTTATTTTTACATAGGAGATTTATTTTTTTACTGAAATGTGAGTGAAAGCAAGTTCTGACTATATCAACCAATTACCAGGTTATGGTGACATTCTATAATAACTGGGTTCCCACTTGACATTACAACAAGTTGTTACAGCATTTGACATACAATACCTGGTTTGTAGGTTGATAAACACAGCAACCAGTAATTAAATATATAGTACAGCACACACCAAGGTGTCTGAGCTAGTGCTGTGCAGAATTTTCAGATTCCAGCAGAATGACATTTTGTGGAATTTTCAAAATTCTGCCAAAACTCCACCAAATTTCACCAGAGCAGAATGGTGGAATTCCACAACACAAATTAGTTGCAGAATAATTTTCTGCAGAAAACTGCTGTTCTGCATAATATTATTCCTCAGATCTCCATATTTTCCATGGAAATTGTTGCATTATAATTTTCCATGGAAAAAATTCTGTTCTGTAGAATACTATTCTGAGGATCACAGCAGGTGGAATTTCGTAGAAGAACCAGCAAAATTCTGGTGGAAATTTCACCAGTGGAATAGTCATTCTGCATTAATTCCATCAGTGGAATTCTGCATGCTGCACAGCCCTAGTCTGAGCTTGATGTGAAATACAGACATCTCAGTTTCATAGTGAGGCATGAGGCATATGCTAGGTGCCTTCCACTAACTGAGAAGTCTGTATATCAGCATGCCTGGGCACCTTAAAGGATGCTATTTCAATTACAAAAAAGGTCCTAAATGTATCTGTTAGGTGTGAGCAGTAGATTTACTTCAATAGCTTCTGTAACTTATTCTTTAGAGTTTGTTTTGTTGCCTTGTATACAGAATTTTCAACAGTAGGTAACTACACCTGCTGGACTATGTCAACCTGTTGTCTGCTATTATCCTAACTGGGAGCCCCCAGAAAAATGAGATGCAGCATCTCATGGGGTTAAGTGTGTTGGAGTAATTTGAAATCAATACAAAAATAAAAATATGAATTTTGTTCTGAACAGTGCAAACATGCTCTGATAACCTGAGGTTCAGGTGATGCTCTCAGCCAGTCAGATCACTAGGATTTCAACTATCTATTTATGTGGATAGATAGATAGATAGATAGATAGATAGATAGATAGATAGATAGAACGACAGACAGAAAGATAGACAGATTTTAGATTTACATATACTGTAGACAGATAGATAGAAAGATAGATAGATAGATAGATAGATAGATAGATAGATAGACAGACAGACAGACAAACTTACTTTCCTCATGAAATCACTGATGTTTAAATTTCTAAATAGCAAGCAATTGTATTTACTGCAGACTAAAATGGTATCTGTTGACTGAATATGGAAGTATAAAATATGCACAACTCATACTAAACACTAAGATAAAAGAACTAATATAAAAGAATGAGATGCATTCCAGGGCAGGCACAGCAATAGTGCTACCACCTACAGCACCAATGTCCGGGGTTCGGGAGCAGACCTTGGACACTGGAGGGTTGGCCAGTTGGGGGGGAGGAGGTGGAGAATCCAGGTGGCTGCTTGCCTTCTCCAGGGAGGGAGAGGACCTGGCACCCAACGCCTACTGGTCCCTAGCAATGAGGTACACCAGTTTGGTATCATGCTCTCTGGCCTTGTTGAATGGAGCCGGTGGACCTCTGCACATTGGGGGCAGGAACGCACCTGACCATGCATTGAGGTCATTACATGACTGACTCTATTTCTGTGGGTCAGTGGGGGATGCACAAGGGAAAAACACCTCAGCGTGAGCCATGTGATGCCCAGATCCCAATGAGTACTGAGACCAAGCAGACATGTAGGTTCCCCAGCTGTCAACTGGTGGCATAAATAGAAGCATAGAAGCATTTAAAAAAAAAAAAAGAATTAGATGTATTCTTGAAGTAAGTTGGAAAGACAGAAATAAAAAATCCTTACTGTAGATATGGATGAAAATAAGCCATTTAGGACATAACAAACTGTGTTTGAGAGTTTAAAAGGACACTGTCAGCATTTAGCAGATTGTTTTAGTGTCCTGTCAAAATGACTGATTTAGCCATATTGAGAAATAGCTTCTACATATAAATTTCCAGTTGGACATAGAGGTATAATTTTAGCCATTTTAACTTTATTTTTATCATTTTACAAATCCAGCTGAAACCCCAGTGGACCGCTCCTAAGGCATGTTGAACATGTTGCTGAAGTGCCTGTAAACTCGTGTTTTGCTTAGCTTGATTTTTTCAAGTACTAAGTTTGAAAGATTTTTTCCAATAGTGTCCAGTGTCCTGAGTGCCAGTAAGTACCTCATTTAAAAAAAAAACAGCACTGTAACATTAGTAATTTATGTTCAAAATGTAAAGCTTTAACTCCAGGCATACACATTAGCACCAACAGTAATGCACATGCCAAAAGTCCTGAATTTACATTTTGTACATAAAATTACTTATGTTACAAGTGCTTATTTTAAACAAAAAAGCTACTACTGCCACTCAGGATTCTAGACACTATTAGAAAATGCTTTTCAAATATAGTACTTTAGGAAAAAAACCCTCATTAAAACATGAGTTTACAGGTGCATTGAAGCCATGTTCAACATGTATGCACCTTAGAAGTGGTCGGATGGGTGTCGGACAGATCAGCAAAATTATAAAAATGATGTTAAAGTGCTAAAATGATACCTTCATGTCTACCTGCCACTTTCTATGCAGAAGCTATTCCTTTGTATGGCTATATCAGTTGTTATGAGAGGACACTAAAAAAAATCAGCTAAAAGCTGACAGTATCCAATTAAACCTTACATAATATAGCAACAGACTGCATAAGGCATATATTTCTAATTGCCCATAAAGGTGCATTTTACTTTATTGGCTGCCTTGAGGGCTACAGCATCATCAACACTGGAGATTCCATTAAAGTCAATATATATCCTTCAAAAACAGTGCCAGTAATGCCCAAAGACAGATCTGAAAATTAGTTAGAGTGGAATGATCCCCCTGCAGTAAACAAAATGGATTGTGTAGTCTGCAGAATTGATAAATCCAATTGTAATAATACAATGAAAACAACTGGCGGAAGACTGAGAATTGATTCAGACCCAAGAGACAGGTGCACAAATGTACAAAGGCAACATAATCAGACATCTATAATAGAGGAAATTACATGTCAACTCCCAGTGCAAAGTAATACCCATTACTTGATGTAAACTCAGGATTCAAATAACTTGAGCAAAATCAAAGAAAGTGTAGAATTTTAGACATATAAAACACAATTTTGACTGTATTGATTTTTGTCCATGTATATTTGGAACACAACCTAGACCAGAGGTTTATGCTGAAAAATCTGTCAAATATTTACGGGCATCAAGGGAGTTGAAACCTATTTAGGTTATGATGAATTAAATGTGGTGCTAGTTAGGTGGAACTTTACCACAGCCTGATCAAGAGATTCAGGAAAGTGTGCCTAAGACCCCCAAAATATGTAAACTTGAACTTAAGTAATTTAAAAGTTTAATACTAAGAAGGAGACAGAAACTAGAAAGGGGGGAACAGAGAGAGAGATAGAGCATGTAATGCAGTACAATACACTTTATCTTTCTAAAGTGCAAATAAAATGTTACAAGTACCTTGCAAGGCACGGTTCCATATATTGGTAATGAAGTGACTATCTGCATCTCAATGAAGTACCAATCATACTCCCAGCAGCAATCTGCACAAGGTCAAGAATAAATGTATTGTTACAGTACATGATTTTATTAAGCTCATTTGTCTTTCTGCATGCTGATTGAATTCTCTACTGTACTGCTTTCTCCTGAATGGCCTACCTCCTCATTAGGGGATCCTAAACATAGTCACTTCTTTTAGAGATGCAGCCAATGCCACATTATAGTATATCAAGTCACATCTCAATATATTGTGATATATCACAGAAAATCCTTTTGAAATGATTGGGATTGTCTGTGATGTATTGCAGTATATCTAGAAACACAGTATCTGTTATTCTGAACTGTGTCACTGGCTGTGACCCTATTATACTTCTGGCATGAGGGAAATGTTATGAAAGTACCTTGGACCAGGTTATTGTGCTGACATATGAATGAGTTTGCATCATTACAAAAAGCCCACTCATGGATCAGCAATTTTGAGACTATTGTGACAAGGGTGTCATTGTCTATTTTAGTGGACAAACATGCCATTTCTGTCATGCACTGGAAATCCACTTCTTCAATGAGGGGAGAATGGAGTTTAATAAAGAATTTATGTACTCTTCATAACAAATTAGACACATTCAGAACTGTTTTTTTGTTTGTTTTTTGTTGAAAGAGGAAATGCAGACAAGCACAATGATGCAGTGTTTGAAATGAGACATAGATTCTTTATTTTCTACCTCAGATATGGCCAGAAATGAATATAAGGGTCATCAGTCTAATGGTGACATCCAAATGATGGCCTTTCCTACCTTGCAGCTCCCCTAAGAATGAACTGTATTATCAGCTTTTGCTGTTGACCTAGCCCTCTTCCCATACTGTAGATTTAGTAATGTATTTCTGTGTCAAAAGCAGGACTGTTACCATTCAAGGCACCCAAGCACTAGACAATAATGAAATTACTTGTACTCCTGAAACAGCTCAGCTTACAGATCCAGACCACACTGATATCAATGTCTGTTTGCAGGATAAAATACTTTATTGTAGAACACAGCAGTGAGCCCTGATGCTCTCTCCTCAAAAAAGCTGCCAGACATTTTCGCACCAAAGGGGTGCTTTATTAAGACCTGATGTCACTCTCAGGTGCCACTATTAAAATACACCATAATTAAATGGTAGTGCAGCAAATGTTTGTATACTTACAAAAAGCAATGTGAAAAGGAGCAAGTAAGTGCACATAGACAAGAAAGTGACATAATAATAACCCAGTTCCTAAATATAAAAAAATATATACACAATGCAAAAACTGGAATGGGGGAAAAGGTGGGGATAGTTAGAAATAAATGGAAAGGTTTAAAGACAATACATTCAATTTCAATAACCTTTTGTTTTTATCCATATTGTCATAAATGGGTTCAAGTAGATATAATAAATAGAACATAGAAAGGGAAGAGAGTGAAAATGAATAGGAAGAATCAGAGAAAATATGTTATCTTTATGAAAATGTCAAAAACATGTCTCCATTTTGTTTTGAAAGTTACAAAAAGTATACTATCTAACTGTTAGAGATCAGAGTCTTTATAAATCAGAATCTTTATAAACACTGGTTCAAATGAAAGTGCTCATTAAGCCCAGGTGGGCTACTGAATCTCAGAATGAACTTCCAAAATGATTCCCTCCTGAGAATTGTTTAGCCAGGTCTCCACCTCATACTTGATATGTGCCCTTTTTATTGCCTGCAACATAAAAGCATAATATTTACCCATTTTACTGTAGTTACTTGTTGTGCCAATGAACTCACACCATCCCTCCTCTGAATACTATGCAGGTTTTCATTGATTTGCTCTTTCAATTTATGCTTTGCTTTCCTTACATAAAATACAGGGCTTGAGTTGCATGTGTCTAGGTACACTGTGTTATTCGTTACATGAAACTAAATGCCTCACTTGATATTGCTGAACCATTGCCAGAGCTTCAAGCACAGGATCAGTTTCACATTTTTACAAAATATGCAATTTCTGTACCTATTTTTGTTACTAGGCAACTGCCTGCCCTGTGTTTTCTCAAAACCACTATTCCAATTGAGAATGTGCATCAGCTGCTTCCATAAGTTGTCACTCCATATGTAAGTCCTTTTTGGTGTGTTGGCAGCAACATCTGCTAATTTTTACTCAGTGCCCAATATATGTCAATTGCATTTTAATATTGAGTGAATCAAACATGCATGAAGTGTGAACATTGTGATAAAACTGGGGGTGTTATGAGAAATTCAGCTGTTGTCCATTTTCTTTGGAAATAACATGGATGCTCTGCTGAGATCATCCATCTTCTCCTTAGCTCTCTCCACTGTAGTCATACTATAACCTCTACTAAAAAAAAATTCCTTCAAATCACAAGCATATCTCTCATGTTCACAGTTCTGACTACAGTTGCATTTTATATGCATATATTTTTTCACAGAGATATTCACAGCCACACGTTTCAGATGACAACTAGTATAGTGCCATAGTGAGATATGGGCTGGATCCTTATAAAAACAGAATAGTAACTAAGTCATCAGTATGAGTTTTTTAATGACCAAGTCCAAAAAACAGGCTCCAAATCACATGAAACAGTGGATTTTAAGTTCTTATAATTATGGCTGACTCATGATTTGTACCTCTCCATATGATAGATATTTAAATTAGGCAATACAAATTGTTAATTTCCAAAGAAATGAAAAATGAAAGTGTTTATATGTGTAGAAAATATGATATCAAAATCATTTGTAAATATATGAGTAGCTGTCATCAATGCCTTCATAATGACATATAGTGTTTCTTGGCCATAACAATGTTTGTGGTGAAGTCACTACTTATGGAACTTTTTCTTGATATCTGCTGCCCTACTTCTAGCTTTCAAGTGCATGGTAAGGTACTGCAGAAGGCAGTTAAAAACTGATCCCAAAGACAATAACAAGCATTTAATATGTTGGATGTTTTTTCAGTCTTGTTATATAGTAAGTCATAGCACCAGGATGGCAGTGATAAGGTAATAAATATTGTACACCTAATCATGGGTAAGGTCAGCTGTCTCTGCCAATTATATTAGCTTCTTCAGTGTTGCTTGATATAATGGACAATCAGATTTGGTATGAAATTCTGTGGCACAATAATAATATATCTGACATAGTCTATGACTCGATTAGATTGGATTCCCAGAGAAAGCCATAATCAAGTATGTTTTGATCTTTCTCCTTGTTGTGAACTGAGAAGTGCTGTGCAGAATTTTCAAATTCCAGTGGAATAAAATTTCATGGAATTTTCAAAATTCTACTGTAATTCAACCAACTTTTGCTGGAAACAGAATGGTGGAATTCCACATCAAAAAAATGTGAACTGTTTTTTTGCAACATTTCTGAAAAATTTTATTGCATGGATCTCAATATTTTCCACAGAAATGGTTGCAGAATGATTTTATGCAGGCAAAAATGCTATTCCACAGAATATTATTCCACAAATCACAGCAGGCAAATTCTGCAGAAGAACCAGCAAAATTCTTGCAGAAATTCTCCACCAGAATGGTCATTCCATGCTAATTTTGCTGGCAGAATTCTGCATCCTGCACAGCACTAGAACTGAGCTTTCTTGTGGAGTTCCTTTTTGCTCCATTTTACCACTGATGGTAGGTGTGCATATTAAAGGAATAATGCACGACAGGGTGTGTGTCATGCTGGGATAATGCCACATCTGGGGGGGGTTGGGCACGAGGCCAAAGGCCGAGTGCATCCAATGCCCCAGGCGTGGCGTTATCCCAAACAACACACACCCTGGAGTGCATTATTCCTATTATACAATGGCTTGTTGTTATATAAAAAAATAATTTTAAAGAATGTTTTTGTTAGTGTGGAAAAATATTTTTGTTTCTCAAAGAAGATGCAAAAAAATAGGTCATCATGGTAGTCATCATCCATATTGGTTCACAGTGCTGAGACTAGACCTGTGGCGACATGCTGGGATAACGCCACAGGTCCAGCCCCAAACTGACCAGAGACCAGGATTCTTTCTTGCCATTGTATAATATTATTTCAAGAGAGCCTGTTGAAAAACAAAGGTTATATTTTTTGTATCTGTGAGAATAGCCAATATCTTCTAGCAGTCATGTTTGGTGGATAATGATTGTCCAACCATAACTGATTCCTAGCTAAGGGTTAGTTGGCTCCTATTCCATTGAGGTGAATCTGAGGACTTTTACATAGTCATGAAGGGCATTACAAAGGTCTAGCTGGAGAAGTAATCTCCCAAATTCTTCAGTGAAACATGACATGAAAAAACTGACTCTCAGCCTGAGTTTGCTTTTAGATAACACCTTCCCCTGTTGGAACTCCAAACTTGACTGTTGATCAAACAAGCTACAGTTTGATCAGGACTCTCTCCCCTCCCTCAGGTCACACCTCTTGGCTCAGTTTGCCTTTTCCAGTTACCAATTTTAAATCAATCAAGTAATAAATCAATTATCAATCAATCAATAAGACAGGAAAATGGTACCACACAACCATAAATACTGGTATAAGCAAAAGATCACATTAGAATACAGGAACACAGAGAAGAGCGAGGGCCAGCGATGCATTGAGTTCTGGCTCTGTGGATTTACATGGATACCCTACTGTATTACTTTCTGCTAAGACTATATATAATGTTGTTTTGAATACCGTTACATTGACTAAATCTACAGTCCTATCTGGAGATATGTTCTACATATCTATCATTTCTATGAAAAGAAGTTCCAGATATCTTTTGATAATTGAAAATGTCATACTACGACCTCTAGTTCTTGAATTCCTGATTATGCCACTTACACATGATTACAGATGTAATCTCCTTAACTAGTCTGAAGGCATATATTCGCCTTCTGTTCTCAACACAGAAACATTTCAGCTCATTTATCTCTAGGCTTACTGATTAATATTTTGCATACTCTTATTTAATTATGATTTACTGATTGTTTTTATAGTATTTTTTGATTAAAAATGTTATAGCACTTTTCACATCTTATCAATGTATTGTACAGACAGTAAACTAACCTAAGTTAAAAACAGTCAAACAAAATATGTTTTAAAGGCCTAATTAAAACAATGAATGCTTAGCTAGACCAGTGGTGGGGAGGGCTGAGGCACTGTTACCTCACCTGCCACCATGCCAGCACCCCAGATTTGGTACGGGGCTAAGGTCACTGAGGGGCAGGCAAGGGAAGGATGACTGAGTATCCCATGGATAGCTCTCCTTCTTTGGGAAGGGGGTAGTGCATTTTACTGTACTGAGACCACATAGTGGATGCTGGGTGGTGCAACAGTTGAGCAATTCCGGAAGAGTATCCTATAAGGAGTCATTTCAAATGGGCCTGTTCCAAAAAAAATTAAAGACCAACTTACTAATGAATGATATTTTTAATTATTACCCACAAAAAGCTTATATCTCTGGAATGCAGGAAAAATGAGAGAATGTATCAAAGAAGACTTTCTGTTAGGTAAGTTAGCGTTTTCACTTTAAAGGACGACTAAGTCAAAAAATCTAGGTTTATGTCTGAGTGGGAACAAATTTAAATTATGGGGGTCACATGATCCCAATGGTGTGTACCCATATCAAATAAGAAGCAAGGTATAGTCCTTGGCATGGAAAGAAGGAATCTGCAGGGCTGCCAACACAGAGAGGTTAGAAGTGAAACAATTATGGAAGCTCAAAATAAACTATAACAAAAGCTGTGGTTCTCTATTATGGTAAACTATTAAAATATTCTGACGTGTAATACAGAACTATTCTTTCCCTGTATGTGATTCAAATCATATTATCAATACAGAAAATAAAAATATTATCAGTGAGTAAATGCAATTTTAGTATATTAATGCAATAAAAGTGCATTTCCAATATATCAATATGCAAGGCAAAGCAGTTTTATTTGTATGGCACACAATCCCAGGGGCTCTGGGCACCTCAGAGTATGCACAGTAAATTCAATAAAAAGAAATTAAAATAACATCTACATAAATAACAGAGAAAACAAAAACAGCAGAAGAAACTTTACATTGCAACACAAGGCCTGGAACTTACTGCAAACAAGAGTTTTCAAATGTTATTTGAACATGGCCAGTGAAGGGACACCTTTCATCTCAGGGGAAGGGGAGTTCCAAACAATCAGGGCAACCACTCCAAATGCAATGTCTCTTGAGGCCTTTAAATGAGATCTTGGTGTGGACAAGAGGTCTGCCTACACCAACCAGAGGGACAGCCAGGACAGTAGGCTTTCAGGAGGTTTTTCAGGTGGCCTGGACCCAGACTGTGCAGGGTCTTGAAGCTTGACAAGCATACCTTGAAGCTGATGTGCTACTACACTGACAACCAGATAAGATCATGGAGAACCAGAATGATATGCTCAAAACAAGAGGTCCCTGCAATGGTATACTGATGCTGCAGTGACTCCCCCGAACACAAAGACCATCACAGTGACAGGATTTAGGCAAAATCTGCATATTGCTGTGATGGTCTCTGAAAGTCCGTGAGACTGCTAGCAGGGTGCATAGCCCCCCAGTCCAATTTTTACTCGTAGTTAGAATCCTAGAGACTGGGGGTATGGGGGGCACAGCTCCCTGATAGAAAAATGGAAGCTTCCCTGACACTGCGTTGCCAACACTTGGCACTGCTGCTGTGGCTGCCAGGGATGTCTCCATGGGAGATGTCATGGCAGCATGATAAAATCCCCAGCAACCAGTCAGGCTGCTGCATTCTAGACTAGCTGCAAGTGACACAATAACTTTGGATAACCTTGGAAAACCAAAGGCATAGACCATTAATCTAATCTTGAAGTGATTGCTGTGTGCACCAGCGTTGCTATGTCAGTTGGGTCAAGAAAGGATTTGATGCGGGAGATGTTTTGAAGATGGTACAAGCCACTGCAGATGACAGGTAACATATTTTAATGTCAGCCTGGATTCCATAGTTACCCCTGATTCTTCACTGTATCTGCAGCTCTAAGTGTCATACCATCAATGTAGGATAGGATGGTGCTACTACTGTTTGCTGCTGACCCAAACAGACCCTGCTCCACCAGTAGCACCTCTAGCTCCAATGAGTTTATTCAAAGCAGCTGGCCATCTCCCAGTCCTGCATTTCCCTAAGGTACTCACTCAATTCAAAAACAACCACACTGTCATCTGGGGCACAAGACTCATACAACTGGCAATCATCAGCATAGCAATGAAACCCAAGCATAGCCACTGATGATCTGCCCCAATGGCAACATAAACATAGTGAACAGTATGGGAGCTAAAATCAATCCCTCAAAATCACTGTAGCAGAACACAGCACTGCTCAAGATGAAAGAATCAAGTGACAACCGCTGCACCCTGCTGGACAGGTAGAATTCAAACCACTGTAGCACCATCCCTGTGAGTCCTACAAAAATCTTCAGTTTTTTAAATGCTATCTCGGAGGTTTTTTAATTGAAAATGTACCCCAAGAATAAGGGTATGGCATTTGGTTCAACAAAAACATGTTACAAATGGAGAGTAGGGGAAGAATCTTTAGGTATAATAAGAGACTAAATATAGTTAGGTATAATGTTCTCTGCTAATTGTCATTGGAGAACACATATCGGAAATATGGATATAAAATTAAAATATATATGTTCAAGGCAAAAAAATCTGTTTAATGCATCAATTAGGGTTGTTCCACAGTGGCAAAAGTGAGGAAATTTAGTGTTAGGGTTGAAAATCCTAACTGCGCATCCCCCCCGCCACCACACACACACACACACACACACACACACACACACATATACATGCAGGTAGGGGAAGGACCAATGCAAGACAACCAATCACACACATCCAGCAGGAGGTGTATACCTGTGTCACTGTAGGAAGTGGAGAAATCCAACTTCAGTTATGCTACATTATTTGCAAAGTTGTTCTTCAAGGTTAGTTCACATAAAGGTGAAGCAAGCTGGCAGTAGTGAAAATGGTATACCTCACTTCATTTTCAACATACGGGTGGCGAAAGGAGTCATGGGTGCAGCAATGTTAGTCTATGGCAAATTGCTCAATTTTGGAACAGTTCAACTTTGTAATCCTTAAGTATTTTAGCACAATAGCAGGAAAAAGCACATCTGTGGGACCAGGTCTTGCCACCCTGGAAATGTCAGCCCAAAGGACCCAACCGTTTGCTTGCAAGAACATGGCAAAGATGTGCAGCAATTAGGAGTATACTTTCACAAAATACTGTCACAAACACAAAAGTGTCATAGGATGATATGTGTTTAGCTGTGCGTGGAATGTCCGGGATGACAGTTAGCAGTGATGACCCCATGACACAGACTGATGGGAGCATGGGTGTGTGGTTTTGTGGTTTAAATAGTTGTACTTTATTCCTGTTACCTGCTGCTGGTTGTGTGTGATTGGTTGTGTTGCTTTGGTCCTTCCCCTACTTGCATGTATGTGTGTGTGTGGTGGTGGCAGGGGGGGGGGGGATGCTCAGTTAGAGATGCAGTGAATTTAAATTACACTGGCGAAATGAACGTGAAGTGGGCACTTCACATTGCCACTCTGCTACTCAGAGTGGGCAATGCAAAGTGCTCAATCCGCTTTATTACCACTTCACGTTTAGGCGGAATGGCAATGCGAAGTAAGGCAAATTCATTGTTTTTCATGGACTTCGCGCGTTCCTCATTATGATTCTAAGTGATCCACTTGGTGTTTCAGATTTGGCAGCCCCCCCACACATCACATGGCTTACAGTACTGTAAGTCACATGCTCTTTAGCTAGGCAGGAAGGAAGTGAGTCATACAAGCAGACACTTTTACTTTCTCCTGTGCAGATGGAGAGAGAAGAGTGTGTTTTGTGACTGCTGATACTTTGAGATCAGAGTGAGAAGGAGATTTAAACTCTGATTTAGACCCAACAGCTTTTTTAAAAGTTACATTTTTTTGTCTTTTCTGTAACCTTTTTTACTTAATCTGTTCTTTCTGTAAATTTTATTTTTCTTACCTTTATAAGTAGGTAGTTGTTTGTTCCCCCCCCCCGGAAGCAGGACCAGCAACACCTCCTGTCCTGACTCTGAGGCAGTTGAACTACCACCACCACCACCACCAAGTCCAGCACCAGGTCCTGTGGAGCAGGATGTGCCTGTTCCCCCAGGCCCAGGTGTGGATCCCATCCCTGTTCAGCTCCATGACCAGTCAGATGCCAGTTCATCTGGCCCTCCCCTGCCTGTGCCTGGTCCTCACCGCACCTCCATTGTTTGGCAGTTTTTTGACTGTGTCAGGGGGGACAGCAGTGTGGTCAACTGTCACCTATGTGAGGTGGAGGTACACCGTGGCCCCTGTGGGACTCACCAGTGGACTGGGGCCAGCACACCCAGATGCTCAATCATCACCAGTTGGAGTGGTAGGCTGCCATAGAATGGACCATGTCTACACCTGCTGACTGTTCTGTGGCAGAGGATGCAGCTGTGCATGGTGGCATCCTTAAGAAGAGGAGGGCCACAGCAGCACCTGCTGCTCCACTAGCACCCTCACCACCACCAGCAGGTCAGCCTGTAGAACATGTGGACATAGAAACATAGAAACATAGAAGTTGACGGCAGATAAGGACCGCAAGGCCCATCCAGTCTGCCCATTTCTTTTTCTACCTTATAAATGTGCCTTCGGCCTTTGCTCTGTCAGTGACCTATCTATTCATAGTCATTTGTATTGCTCCCTTATGCCTATCCCATGCCTGTTTGAAGCCCTGCACTGTATTCATAGCCACCACTTCTTGTGGTAAGCCATTCCATGCATCCACCACCCTTTCTGTGAAAAAGAATTTCCTCCCATTCCCCCTTAATCGGCTTCCCTCTAATCTCATGCTGTGTCCTCTTGTCCTGCTATTTTTCTTATATTTAAACATGTTAGACTCTTTCACCTTGTTTATGTCCTTAAGGTGTTTGAATGCCTTAATCATATCACCTCTCTCCCTCCTTTGCTCAAGGGTATACATATTGAGCTCCGTTAATCTGTCCTCATATGTCTTCTGATGCAGTCCCTGCACCATTTTGGCTGCCCTTTCTGGACTGCCTCAATTTGGTTAATGTCCTTGTGAAGGTGTGGCCTCAATACTGCACACAAGTACTCCAGATGGGGCCTAACCAGTGTCTTGTACAGAGGGATTATTACCTCCTCTTACGACTTGTGATTCCCTACTAATACACCCTAACACCCCCTAGCCTTACCTACTGCTTTAGAGGTCTGCTTGATGATTTTAGGTCATCAGTGATGATGATGCCCAAGTCTCTTTCTTCCTTTGTGACTGCTAGCAACTCCTCCCAGCCTATAAGTGGCTTCAGGGCTTTCTTCCCTATGTGCATGATTTTGCACTTCTTTGCATTAAATCCCAGTTGCCACTCTTCTGACCATTCTGCAAGTTTATCCAGATCTCTTCTCATTCTGCCCACCCCATTTGGATCATCTACTCTGTTGCAGATCTTGGTGTCATCTGCAAACAGACAAGCCTTACCCTCTAGTCCATCTGCAAGGTCACTAATGAAGATGTTGAAGAGGACTGGCCCCAGGACTGATCCCTGAGGTACCCCACTTGTGACTTGCATCTCTTCTGACTGTATATCATTTACCACCACTCTCTGTTTTCTGCCCATCAACCAGTTTGCCACCCAGTTGACCAACTTCTGACCCACCCCGAGCCTACCCAGCTTATTTATCAATCTTCTATGTGGAACAGTGTCAAAAGCTTTGCTGAAGTCAAGGTAGGCGACATCAACTGCTCCCCCTTGGTCCACCACTCTGGTTACCCAGTCAAAGAAATCTATGAGATTAGTTTGACAGGACCTTCCTTTTGTAACCCCAGAGAACTGTGTGTAGCAAGGCTGACTTGGCAGTTCTCTGGAGTACTGTTGAGGAGAACAATGAGAGGGTGAGTACTGTGGAGCAGCAGCTGGATCACATAGGGGGACATCAGTTGCAAATTATGCCCATGCTGGAACTGCTGCTGGATAACCATGGGATCCCACATTAGTTTTTTTTCCTTACACCATGTGCCCACCACACCTTCCTTGCTGAGTTGTTAAATGTATTCCTCCACCATCCCCAACCTCTGTATCTAATTATGCCCTTTTTTGTTGTCTTCTGTATGCATGACACTTTGTATTCTGAGCAGTACAAGTATACTACGCTAAACTGTATGTGTGCAGTCAGTCTTCTTTCCAGTCTGGGTATTTACTGCAGACACTGTCCAAATCCCTGACTTAAAAACACTTATTAATGAGTACAATGGAGGGAAGGTGAAGCCTGGAGAGATACTACAAAACAGGCTTACAATACATCAAGTAACTAGTAAAAAAAATTAATGTTATGATTCATGATGTAATAGTAAATTGTGATTTGTGACTGCATTTGTGACCGTGATGATGAAGAAATGTGAATGCCTATGGCTATACTTCTCTGGACCCCAATGAGGTGTGGCACAAAACTCCCCGACTTAAAAACACTCATTAACGAGTACAATGGTGGGGTGGTGAAGCATGGAGAGATGATGAAGAAACGTGAATGCCTACGGCTGTACTTCAATGGGCCCCGATGAGGTGTGGCACAAAACTCCCCAACTTAAAAACACTCATTAATGAGTACAATGGTGGGGTGGTGAAGCATGGTGAGATAGTACAAAATAGGCTTATTAATGTTGTGATTTGTGACATGATCGTAAATAGTGATTTGAGACTGCATTTGTGACTGTGATGATGAAGAAAGTGATCTGTATCATGAGTGACTGTTCATGCAGAATTATGCACCACACCTGTCCAGTACTCTGAAGGTAAGCCAAAGAAACAACTGTGACTTATGATAGAGATGGAGATTGGGCCCTAAAGAAATGCAAATGCACAGACCGATTAAGATTGCCCTGCTCACTGAAGAGATGCCGATGCAAAGGCACAACACCTAACCAGTGCTCAACATCAGAAATTCTAATCTGGAAAATAATTCCTTTGCCGGTTGGGGCATGGGGGTGCAGTGTACTGCACTGCTGCAGTAACAGTCACTAGTACTAGCACCAGTAAAGTTACCACAAAGAAGCACAAAAAATCACACAGCTGCAGTGGATAGCAGGTTCACATTGCTGAAATTATGTGGCACAATAAAAGGTGTCTGATTTGATGACACGCGTCACACACATACTCACACACACACTAAGTAATGCATAGTAAATTGAAAACTTCAGTAATATAACCACATATTTTAAACAAACTAAAATTATGCACTGCTGCACCACAACAATCAGCAAAAAAATGTCAAGAATTATTGAAACTATTACTGTGTGTACATTAACACAGTTATACAAGAAAAATATCACCAAAACAGAAAGCACTGTCTTTTTCTCCAAGTTAATCTACCTATACCACAGATATGCCCCTCCCCCCAAAGCACACTTCCACTGTCTCTCAGTACACAGACTGAATGTTGTGCATTAACATTCAAAATCCACACACAAACAATAAACGCTCGATGACATGAGCACAGGAGGGTTTCCTATAATCGATGAATTAAAGTTTCAGCAAAACAAATGACCCAAAAAGGCTCTCAGAGCAGATTGTCTCCTACAGCTTCATATACACACACTACCCCAAACTGAGGCTGTGCAGAACAATCTAGAGCCCACGTGACCTGAAATCCAATTAATCACTGCAAAATTCACTTTTGGAGCTTAAAACAAGGTGAAGTGAGGCAGAGTACATTGTTTTCAATGTACTTCGCGTTAAGAACGGGTGGAGTAGTGGTTTGGGAAGGCGGAGTAATGCAAAGTCATTGTTTTCAATGGACTTCGCATTACCAAATATAATGCGAAGTACTCCGCTTCGCGTTGCAGAGCACTCCATGAATTCGCCTTCACTCTGCGAATCACTTCACAGAGCAAATTGGGGCCACTTCGCCCACCACTATGCACAGTTAGGGTTTTCAACCATAATGCCAAATTTCCTCACTTTTGTTGTTGTGGAACAACCCTAACTGATGCATTATACAGATTTTTTGCCAAGAATTTCCCTTCTTTTTGAGAATGTGCACTATAATAATAAAAATAATAGTTTTATTTATATAGCGCCTTTCAATATATCAAGGCGCTGAACAAGTTAGTCATAAATTCAAATGTCAATACAAAACCGTCAAACACTAAAAAGACATTATAAAAATACATCATAAAAAACATAATAAATTACAATAAAATTCCAAACATATTACAATTCACTTAACTATCTAAGAAGGCCATTCTCCATAAATATGTTTTCAATTCTTTCTTAAATATCTCCACGGAGGTGCAATCCCATAACCGGCATGGTAGAGAATTCCAAAGAGTGGGTACAGCGTGAGAAGATGCTCTGCTGTTGGAAGATTTTAAACTCACTCTTGGAATCTCCAACAACCCCATGTCAACTGAGTGGAGTGATTGGCTAGGGCAGTAAGGAACCAGTAGGTCTTTCAGATAGGATGGACCCTGATCATGAAGGGCTTTGAAAGTCAATAAAATTACTTTAAAGGTGATCTGCCACCGTATAGGAAGCCAGTGCAGTTCGCGCAGCACCAGGGTAATATGACAGGACCTACTTGTCCCAGTCAAAACCTGGGCTGCCACGTTCTGCATCAGCTGTAGGCGGCAGATTTCAACCCCATAAAACCCAAAGTAAAGGGCATTGCAGTAGTCTAGGCATGAGGACACAAAGGCGTGGACCAACGTTGGCAAGGAGTCAGATGGAACAAGGTGTTTAACCCTGGTAATATTCCTAAGATGGTAAAAGGAGGTCCTGTCGATGGCCAACACCTGAAATTGAAAAGTCAGCCTATCGTCAAGGATCACCCCAAGGTTGCGCACCCGTTCAGAGGCAGGTAGTGACACACCGCCAAGAAGAATTCCAGAAGGCGTGTCAGTATACGACCTCTAAATCTGACCACCCGGGTCCACCACCAAAACCTCAGTTTTATAAATAGTGAAGTCACGGTAACACAAACACAAGCGTAAAAGGTAATGCACATGGTGTTACAAATGTTAATGATAACGCAAACAGTAATAGACATGTAAGCGCAAACATTAATGAAAACAGAAATGCAAATGCAAGCGCGTATGCAAATGCAAATCATAATGCTCACATTCCCGGTAACACAACTGGAAACGCTGACAGTAACAGCAATGATGATACCAAAGGAAACACAAACACAAACGGAAGTGGTACATAAATGCAAATGGTAATGCACGTGGTGACGCAAAAGGAAAAGCAAACAAAAACAGTAATGGAAATGCAAATGTTAACAGTAACACAAATGCAAAGGCAAAGGGTAACACACACGGTGGCATAGATGGGAACGGCAACGCAAATAGTTACAGAAACACAAGTGGAAATGCTAACTGTAACAATAACAGAAACACACAACCTTTAGTCCCACAAAAGCTGCATTGAGAAACACAGTGAATACAAAGAATGTATGCATATTAATGGGCCTCAAAGCAGAAAATGAAGAGTTGGAATACAAAATTGCTTATATCTCAGAAACGGCATGCTTAGAAAAAAAAATAAAATTTCATATTATTTATGACTGTACTGGCTAATTTTGCACTTAAGTATTTTTCTGATAAAAAGTCTGTATCTCAAAATGTTTTCAAGATATGGGCCCCATGAAGCTCGGCAGATGCCATAATGTCAACCTATGGGGAAAAATTGTCAACTTTGGTGTGTCGTAACTTTGCAGTCCTCTAATATTTTGTCAGCAAACCACCAAAATGCACATCTGTGGGATCTTGGCTTTCTTCCCTTCAAATTTCAGTCCAAAAGACCAAATGGTTCTTTTGCAGAGGATGGCAAAGCTTTCCTATTCTTTTGGGCATAGTGTTGCAAAGCAGTGTCGTGATTTGCGACACTTTTGCAAAAAAAAATCATGAAAATGTCAAATGTGTGACACTACTTTGCAACACTACTGTTTCCAAACATTTTAAAAACTTATTTCTGGGGTGTGTTTAACCCACATAAAAAAAAGACATGGCTAGCATCCTCAGGGCTCGACTAGGTAAACACAAAAATAATTGTGTCCCTAAAGGGTCCCAAATTTAAATAACAAGCATTTCTGTGACCACCAACTGAAAAGAAGATGGCAGATTTTCGACACTAAAGGGGTCATTTGTGACACTAAAAACTGCTTTTGCGACGCTGTCAAACTTTTTGTTAACTTTTCCCATTGACTATAATGGGAAACTTGTTTTCTGAATAACTTTTGAACCGTTTAAATTTTTTTCATGATATCCTTGAAAAGCACATAGAGGATCCTGGCTGCATCTTCTCTGAAGGATTTGGACCAGTCGCATAGACCATGTGACCTGTAGGCGCGAGAAAAGAATGCACAAAAATGCATAATTACCACATTTTTTGGTGCTATGTTGCTCCGCAACTGTATATTTGACCATTATGAAACTTGGCAGATACAGAGATCTATGGTATCACTCTGTGTGTGCCAAATTTCAGGCAAATATGTCATATAGTGGCAAAGTTATTAAGCTGCCAAATTTCTCACTTTAACCTTAAATGGGGTACTCAGCCCTAACTATAGTGACACAACCATGCCAGTATATATATATATATATATAGGCTTAAATAGGTTCAATTACAGATTTAGGGGTCATTCAGTAGTTGTTGCATTAGAAACACTGCATGCTAAGTATAATAGCCATGCTGTCTATTGGGCAGAGCAATGGGCTAATGCAGTTAAAAATAGTTCAGATATACTGGTAGCTCAATTATTTCGGTCTCTACAAGGAATACTGAAATCACTACCAACAATTTATCCTACAGTTAAACCCTGTTCAAATATTGAGGCCTTGGCTAGTGCTCAGAAAATTAACTAGTGGACCACATTGACTGGAATGCTTGAAAATAGACTTCTAAAAAGCATGTTTATATGAGATGTTATACTTGCAGGAAATTGAATGTTCACAATCTTATCTGAAGAAGTCAGTTCTTGAATTTAAATTATTTGCACTACGGAACTACTCCGAAAATAAAATCATGATTGGTAATAAATACAAATACCATGTGAGTAATATCATAGAGAGTGTGCGTGCCTGTAGGGATCTTGAATTGATAAGTGCTTCACACTTTTCTCCTTGGCTTATTGCCTGTGATAATAGGCATGGATTCAGATATTATCTTCACAAATTCATGGATGATAAGAAAAGGAAAATGTTTAGTAACTTTAGATGTGATGCTTTCCCAAGCAAAGCACTCTGGGCTCATTAGAGCAACTCAAAAAACCCAAGAGATGTTAAGTGCATCTTTGAGTAGTGGTGGGGAAAGTTAGATAAATTCACTCCATGGAAAAATTTGCAAATTTATTCTGCAAGGCAAGTTTCTAGTTCATGTTAAAGGAAAACTTTGTGACTAGTAAAAAATGCAAATATTCCTGTGAATCATGATTCTAAGGCACAACTTGCAAAGATCCATGGACAGGAGGGTCCCCAAGTTGTGTTGCACTTCTGATAGAGATACATCATGCCCACAAGATGAATACCCACTCATTCAGTATACCCCTCTGACAGAGACATTTTGACAGTGATCTACACTACAGCAACTATAGCACCAGGTCACTGTAGTGTCTGTGCTGGACCCTGGCACTGTATTCAAGGGGTCTTGCACCCCCTCCCCTAATCAGCACTTACTCGGAGTCGATTATATTTAGTGGGGGGATGCAGGGGGAAAAGCCACCTGAATAAAACATGTTAGTAGGATAGAAACCGTATGCTGACCACAAATGTGGTTGGCATGACAGTTTCATTCTATGGTCATTCGGTAAGCTTTTTGTTAATGACCGATCATAGATCCTATTCATCTACAGCAAGCAAGCCATTGCTGTCTGTTAATTTCCACCTGCTCACATTGATGTGCTCAACCTTGCACAGTTACACTGCTCAGAGCTTGTCATTTTGCTGCACTGTATGTGGTGTACACTAAACATGTCCTCTGCTCTGCATCATCAGGCAAAACAGTCCTCCAGCTGAGTCTGCTGCCTCATTGTGCAATTTGCAATTGTCATGCATATGGAAAATACCTGAATCTTGAGAAATAGGAGAAGACAACAGTTATCATGATTCCTGACCTATGGCTGAATTATTATGATAATAAAAATAAAAGAAAAAAAATACTCACCTTCCTATGCTACTCAAGGAATTTAAATTAAATAACTAGGGGCAACACCCATGTAGCATCAGCATTGAATTACCATGATAAGTACCTACAAAGAGAGAAACAGTGACAAAAGATGTTTAGAAATACAATAGTTTCAAATACCCTCTTTTATCCACAGAACCCAGAAAAAAAAAAAAACTTACCTTTGCTGGTATGTCAGTACAGCCACACTAGACAGCAACAGCAGCAGCTACACATTTTGGTCTTGTGGGAGCACTTCTCATTTCTAGGCATCAGGAGAATTTTCCAAATAAAGACAGTGAAAATCAGTTTCTCATGAACTTTTCTGATGTGCATGTTCTCAACAGCAGCAGCAGCTAGCAGCAGCATAGCATTTTGAACTTGTGAGAGCACTTCTCATTTCTGGGCATCAGGAGAATTTTTAAAGACAAGACAATGAAATGTAGTTGCTCAGGCACTTTTCTCATGTGCACATTCTTGACAGCAGGAGCAAAGTGTTTTGAACTTGTGGGAGCACTTCTCATTTCTGGACATCAGGAGAATTTTCCATAGCAAGACAGTGACATTTGGTTTCTCAGGCACTTTCCTCATGTTCTTGTTCTTGACAACAACAGCAGCAGCAGCACCTAGCAGCAGCAAAGCATGTAGGATTTCAAGTTACACAGTATGACCTATTGTATGACAGCATGATGTAGCAGCCTGATCAATTTTTTACCACACTCAAGAAAGAACTCAGGGAGAAGAGAATTTATGTGAATTGTGATTTTGGCATTCTTCACAGTAACTGAATAGCACAACAACAGTGTAGAGGCACCATGTAGTGGTACCTGCAGTAGACCATGACATATTTATTCTGGTAGTTGACAAAAATTAAGGAAAGAGACAGGCAGATAGAGACTTGGACATTATGCAAGACATACAGTATAGGTAGGAATTTATTAAATGCATTTTTTAGACAGTAGAAACATAGAGTACAAAATGAAACATACATAAAGAAAAGGAAGACTAAAGTAAAGCATCACAAACTGTTAAGATAACTTTTCTTTTTTGGGGAATGAAGGAGTAAGAAATTTGTAAAGACTATAAAGAGGACAGGAAAGATGTTTTTGGATTTTTTAAATTTTTTTTGTATTTTTCTATTTTTTGGGGGAAGAAGTAATATGAAACTTGGAAAAACTGTAAGAGAATATAGGACACTCTTAAATGGGAACAGGAAAAGGAACAAGAAGCAATACATTAAACAAAAAGATCACACAGCCACTCCACTACCACCCAAACCACCAGAGCAGAGCTCCTCCATGCCAACAAGCAGCTTCTCCTGATTTTCTAGAATTAGAGTGGCTTCTCCCAGGATGACACCCACTTTTAACACACTCTGCAGTATGCTGCAACAGACCTAATGAATAAAGCAATGTAACTTCAATGGCAATTAGTCTCTTTTGCCATGCAGGAAACTGTGACATTCACTTCATCCTGGCAGTGTCACATGTTCCTGAATGACAAAAGGGACTAATTGCCATTGAAATAACCTTTCTTTATTCAGTAGGTCTCCTGCAGCATTCTGCAGAGTGCTGCAAAATGCTGCAGAACTAGGTTTCATCCTGGGGGATGCCACTGTACTTTGATGTCGTGCTGAACCTCAGAAAGCTGCTGGTGGAGGCCTTCCACTTCCTTCCTTACTGAGGACAGCTCAGCCGCTGTTGCTGCTGGTGGTGAAGGGGGTGTTCTTGCTACTTCCCGAGGAGGAGGAGGAGGAGCTGGAACTACAACAAGGAGAAGTGCTTGCACTTCCCACTGTAGCACATGAACTTCAATGTCATATACAATGGCCACAACTCACTGCATGCATGGACAAGCCATGATCCCCACCCCCATTTGCTGCTGCATAAAGCCTTTCTTCCTACTCAGCCCAGTGGTGTAAGACCAAGTGGTTCCACTGTCCCCACATAACTAAATGGCTCCTCTTCTCCCCCAGGCAAACATTCTACCCACAAATATTGTAAGTGACCACAAAGTGGTCACTTGAGTCAGAGGTAAAAAATGTCAAAACAGGCAAGGTCTTTGGGTGTGGGAAGCACTGGTAGGGTGCTGCTGCTGAAGCAGGCTCCTCTGCAGGGGGGAAGATGGTGGTGATGGTGCTGCAACCATTAGGGGACCTCAGGCTGGTGCTGGTGCTGCTGCTTCTCCTGACACTCCAGGAATGAAGCAACACTCCTGTCCTCCTACTGCTGAGGATCAGTAAGCATGATTGGGGGATTCACCAATAAACTGAATATGTTCCTGATTGAGTGAGATGGATTCAGACCCATCACATGTCCAGACACCATGGTGGTCAGATCCATGGACTCCATACTCCATTTCAAATGAAAATCGGGGCACTTACATCACCAAAAAAGACAAAAAGAAAGAGATACAGACACGCAAAAAAAAAGAAATCCTAAAACAGTTCAAAATAAAGATAAAGTCATTAAGGAATGTTAAGAAACTAAAATACAGCACACAAAATGATTGAGAATTAACTGTTACTTAAAACTCCACAGTGTGTTGCATTTCTCCCTGCAAACAGTCTGCTAGCTCACACCCTCAGTATAACTAAGAAACTGAAACCAAGACACACACTTCCTGCCCTGAGTATGTATCATGCAACCTACAGAAACTCTCCCATGTGACAAATATTTTTTTTCCTTAAACTTTGCCTTTCCAATGCAAAGGCAAAGTTATAAGATGAAGTTGCAAGATGAAGTAAACATAGGCAAATTTCCTATTAAACAGGAAAACTTTGCAAAATTATCCTGGGAGGTGAATTTTGCAAATTCACTTTAACGTCACCTGTGGATTAAAACTTTGCAATGTCTCTATCTGTGAGAATTGTGGTATTGATAGTTTGAGTCACATATTGTAGCATGAATATATATGTAAAGTAGGAGAGGATGGGCAGAGATCTAAAATGGTTGGAAGAGTCATCAAGAGTATGGTAGCTCAGTTTTAATGCAGAAAAAGAGTAAAATAATGCACTTGGGCCATAGAAACCCTGGAACCAAGTACAAAATGGGTGGAGTGATACTGGCAAGGGCCAAGCAGGTAAGGGTTCCATGTCATAATAGTGATTGCAAAATAGCGATCACTATTATGGTGAGTGTATATCACTGAAAAGCAAATTGGTGATATACAGTACACTCCAGGGTGACCCAACATTCAGACAAGAAAGCAAGTGTTTTTACGGGGTGCTGCACCACTCCAAGCTCCGCCCTCTCTTCGGGGGCTTTGCACTCTGCACTACCCTGAAAAAGAATTCTCAGTTCCAGGGGGGTGCATGTTGGGGAAGGAGCAGTATTCCTGCATTGGGATAAAATTAAGTGCCACAACTGCCAGCAGCAGCAAAAGTTTCCCGCACCCGGTCCTGAACCCTGTATCTGTCTCACCTGAGGTAGCCACCCACACTACCAAACCACGTGGCTAGCTCAGTGGCAGCAGGTACAGCAGTCCCACCAAAACCCTTCCCCGTCCCTCCCCTTCCCCTTACTATCCCCCCTTTCTGTTGCCCTGCAGTACCCTCATGGTCGCATAGTATCACTATCCTTCCAGGGTAGCCCAGGAGGAAAGTGTTGAATATGAGTGGCCATTGGGACAGTCGATCATATTCAGTCACCATCTTCACTGGATTCTGGATGAAAGAGGCCTATATTTGATGACCTTATGATGGCCAGGCAGTGTGACAAGGCAGTCAGAAGGGCTAGAAGAATGCTGGGGTGCATAGCAAGGAGTATCACCAGCAGGAAGTGAGAGGTGGTGCTGCTCCTATATAGATCATAGAAACATAGAAACATAGACTTTGATGGCAGATAAGGACCGCTTGGCACATCTAGTCTGCCCATTTCCCTACCAACTGGATAAGTTGTAGATCCTAGTTAACCAAAAGCCTATTTCTTCCAGTCCCCCATAAGAATTGCCTTATGTCTGTCCCATACATTCTTGAATTTCCCCACTGTTTTTGACCCCACAACCTCAGCAGGAAGGCCATTCCATTTGTCCACCACTCTCTCTCTGAAAAAATATTTCCTCACATTGCCCTTGTGCCATCCCCCCTCTATCTTCAAATTGTGTCCATTTGCTTTTGCACATCTCTTTTTCTGAAAGATGCTACCCTCTTGGACTTTGTTGATCCCTTTAAAGGTACTTAAAAGTTTCTAGCATGTCCTTCCTCTCCCTCCTTTCCTCAAGGGTATACATATTAAGCTCCTTTAGTAGCTCCTCATATGGCTTCTGTCGCACAACCTGCACCATTTTCGTTGCCCTCCTCTGGACTGCCTCCATCCTGTCTATGGTCTTGTGGAGATGGGTTCTCCAGAATTGGATGCAGTACTCCAGATGGGGTCTCACCAACTGTCTGTACAGAGGGATAACAACTTCTTGTTTTCTACTGGTGATGCCTCTCTCTATACATCCCAATATCCCCAGCCCTCCTTATTGCCTTCTCACATTGCTTGCTAACCTTTAGGTCATCTGATATGATTACCCCCAGGTCCCTTTCAATTTTTTTGTTGTTACTACCTCCCCCGCATTGTGTACTCTTCACCTGGGGTTTTCTTTCCCAGGTGCATTACTTTTCACTTCTTTGCATTGAATCCAAACTGCTGTACGTCTGACTATTCCTCCAACCTTGCCAAGTCCATTCTCATCCTTTCCACCCCCATTGTGTATCAACCCTGTTGCAGATCTTTGTATTGTCTTCAACGAGGCATACTTTTCCTTCCAGTCCCTCTGCAATGTCACTTATAAAGATGTTAAAAAGAACAATGGGGCATGATATGAAGATGGAGGCAATGAATTCAGGATGGATGTGAGAAAGTATCTCTCACAGAGAGGGTGGAGAATACCTGGAACAGCCTTCCAGCAGAGGTAGTGGGAGAGAAAACAATGGTGGGATTTAGGGATAAGCACAAGGGAATTGTATGGATAAGAGGGGAGAAGAGATTGTGCCATAGATCAAGTACAATCCGCAGAAAAAAAAGAAAGTTAACAAAATGGGTAGGCATGGTGAACATAGTGGCCCTTATCTGTTGTCACATTCTATGTTTCTATGTATGGTTTGTTCATTTTTATATGATGATAAGATAGGCAAGTGGGAACTAGAGATGGGCGAAGTGGCCCCAATTCACTCCGCGAAGTGAGTCGCAGAGTGGAGGCGAATTTGTGGAGTGCTCTGCAACGCGAAGCGGAGTACTTCATGTTATAATGAGTAACAGAAGTCCATTGAAAACAATGACTTTGAATTAGTCTGCCTTCCCAAACCACTACTCCACCAATTCTTAAGGCAAAGTACATTGAAAGCAATGTACTTCGCCTCACTTTGCCTTGCTTTTAAGCTCCAAAGGTGAATTTTGCAGAGATTAATGGGATTTCAGGTCACATGGGCTCTAGATTGTTCTGCACAGCCTCAGTTTGGGGTAGTGTGTGTATGAAGCCATAGGAGACAATCTGCTCTGAGAGCTCTCTGTGATTCAATCCTTCTAAAAGCTGTTAAAAAAGCCTTTTTGAGTATTTTTTTTGCTGAAACTTTAGTTCATCGATTATAAGAAACCCTCCTGTGCTCATATCATCGAGCGTTTATTGTTTGTGTGTGAATTTTGAATGTTAATGTACAACATTCAGTCTGTGTATTGAGAGACAGTGTACAATGTAAGTGTGCTTTGGGGGAAGGGTGTATCTGTGGTGTAGGTAGATCAACTCGGAGAAAAAGACAGTGCTTTCTGTTTTGGTGATATTTTTCTTGTATAACTATTTTAATGTACACACAGTAATATTTTCAATAATTCTTGCCATTTTTTGCTGATTGTTGTGGTGCAGCAGTGCATAATTTTAGTTTGTTTAACATATGTGGTTTTATTACTGAAGTTTTCAATTTGGTGTGCATTACTTAGTGAGTGTGTGTATGTGTGACACGTGTCATAAAATCAGACACCTTTTATTGTGCCACATAATAATTTCAGCAACGTGAACCTGCTAACCACTGCAGCTGTGTTGATTTTTGTACTTCTTTGTGGTATCTTTACTGGTACTAGTATTAGTGACTGTTTCTGCAGCAGTGCAGTACACTGCCCCCCCAAGGCCCACCCCAACTGGCAAAGGTATTCTTTTCCAGATTTGAATTTCTGATGGTGAGCACTGGTTAGGTGTTGTGCCTTTGCATCTGCATCTCTTCAGTGTGCAGTGCAATCTTAATCTGTCTGTGCATTTCCATCTCTTTAGAGCCCAATCTCCATCTGTAATTTAAGTCACAGTTCTTTCTTTGGCTTCACTCCGGAGTACTGGACAGGCGTGGTGCATAATTCTGCATGAACATTGTACTCATTAGTATGTGTTTTTAAGTCAGGACCATCATCACGAGTCACTCATGATACAAATTACGTTCTTTATCATCACGGTCACAAATGCAGTCACAAGTCACAATTCAAGATCACCTCATGAATCACAACATTAATTTTTGTACTAGTTACTTGGATGTATTGTAAGCATGCTTTGTAGTATCTTGCCAGGCTTCACCACCCTGCCATTGTACGCATTAATGAGCATTTTTAAGTCAGGGAGTTTATGCTACAGCTCATCAGGGAAGGACAGCAGTAGGCATTCGCATTCCCAATACAGTTCAATATTGGTTATCTCACACTGTCGACCCCAAATCACATTCTTCATCATCACGGTCAAAACTGCAGTCACAAACCATGATTCGCGATCACGGATCACATTAATTTTTTTACTAGTTTCTTGAATGTATTGTAAGCCTGTTTTGTAGTATCTCTCCAGGCTTCACCACTCCACCATTGTACTCATTAATAAGCGTTTTTAAGTCTGGGAGTTTTATGCTACAGCTCATTGGGGAAGTACAGCCATGGGCATTCATGTTCCTTCCCATACAGCCTGTGAGTTACAGTACTGTAAGTAGTGGTGGGCAAAGTGGCCCCAATTTGCTCCCCGAAGTGATTCACTGAGTAACATGGAATCTGCAGAGAACTCCACAATATGAAGCGGACTACTTTGCTTCATAATGAGGAACACAAGGTTCTTTGAAACCAATGACTTTGCATTATTCCGCCTTCCCCAAACCACTTCTCCACGAATTTTAAGGTGAAGTACATTGAAATAAATGTAATTCACCTCACTTCACCCTGTAATTGAGCTCCAAATATAATTCTGCAGTGAATCATGTGATTGCAGGTCACATGGGGTCTAGATTGTTCGGCACAGCCTCAGTTCTGGCCTGGGTAGTGTGTGTGCAGTGGTAGCTGGAGACAGTTTGCTCTCAGAGGTCTGCAATTCAAAACCTCTAAAAGCTGTTTAAAATACCTTTTAGAGTAATATTTTTTGCTCAAAATGTAGTACAGTGGCCAGCCCGGTGGTGCTGAGGGCTGAGGCGCTGGATGCCTTACCTCACACCACGCCGGCAACCCGTGTTTGGGAACAAGCATGGGCCGCTGTGGGTCAGCAGGGAGGAGAAGGGTTGAGCATCCTTTGGACTGCTATTCTTCTCCGGGGAAGGGGGATACCAGCTCTCGGTGCACTACTGGCTCCTAGCAGTGGCTGGGAGCTAGGGGTGCTGGAGGCTACAGTAGGGGAAGCTGAGGCACACATTCGGAGGAACACATACGGGAGCATGTGCATTCACTTCTTGGACATCATTACACGTCCTCAGCTTGAGGGATCCAAATATCAGGTGGAAAATGGTCCTGGCATGCTTCATGATGGTCAGTCACCACAGGCGCTACCCCGCGACTGGTAGCAACACACCTCCAGCACATAATCCTAGTATGAGGCAGGTTGAGGGATCCCTGCCACCCTACCATGGGGGATAAAGCCATGGGGTAGCTGGGGGTTGAGCTGAGAGCAGGGACGGGGCTGGGAGACTGATGGTAGGAACGGCCACCAGGGACTGAGGAGGAAAAGAAATTAACTAAAAAAAATAAGTACATTTAGTACAGCGATTGTAGGAAACCCTTCTGTGCTGATATCATCAAGTGTTTATTATTGTTGTGTGTGGATTTTGAATGTTAATTTAGAACAGTCAGTCTGTATACTGTGAAGTGTGCTTTGGAGGAGGGGCGTATTAGTGGTGTAGGTAGATTAAGTGGGAGAAAAAGGCAGTCTTTCTGTTTTGGTTATAGTTTTCTTGTATAACTGTGTTAATGTACACACAGTAATATTTTCAGCAATTCTTAACTTTTTTTGCTGATTGTTGTGGTGTAGCAGTGTACAATGTGTCTGTTTAAAACATTTGGTTATATTACTAAAGGTTTTCAATTTGCTACACATTACTTGAGCGTACGTGTGAGTGTGTGTGCGATGTGTGCCATTAAATCAGACACCTTTCATTGTGTTGCATAGTAATTGCAGCAGTGTGGACCTGCTGTCCACCACACCTGTATCAATTTTTTATACTGCTTTGTGGTATCTTTACTGGTAGTGGATTGTTACTTCTGTGCACTAATCCCCCAAATGGCAAATTGTATTCCTTTCCAGATTTGGATTTGTGACTTGTGAGTGCTGGTTAGGTGTTGTTGTGCATTTTCATATGCATCCCTTGAGTGTGCAGCACAATCTTAATCTGTCTGTGCGTTTGCATGGCACCATTAATTCTGGGAGACTGCATTTCTTGTTACGCTCTCATTTCACTTTGTCAGCACTGGAGAATGTTCAGGACACAAGACAATAGCATGTTGGGGATGCACATTAATTCTGGTGACTCTGTGTATGACTTGACCACTGCACGCATAACTGAGTACGCTATTAATTCTGGGAGACTTTGCATTTCTTGTTACACTCTCATTTCACTTCATCAGCACTGGGGAGTTTTCTGGACACAAGACAGTAGCACTTTGGGGATGCACATTCATTCTGGGGACTGTGTGGGTGGGATGCTGCCAATATTGTTGTCACGCCACCTTACTTTGCATTTAAGGTGGAATGACAACAAGAAGTAATAATAACAAGGTGAAGTGAGCCTTTCCCATGGGGCACTCCACGTAGCAAAGAGCCAATGTGAAGTGGCCACTTTAAGTTCACTTCTCTGGCAAATTTTAAATTTGCTGCATCTCTAGTGGGAATTATTAACAATACTTATGACAACTGAAGGTAGGTATTGTTTAGAGAGAGTTGCACATTACTTATATGCTGTAACTTAAATTAGAAAGAAAAAATGCCATTTGTCTTTCACTAATTGTATTGAGTTTTAGTCTCTCTTGGTAGGGAAAATTACAGATGAGAATTATGTCCAGAACTGTGAATGTTTTAAGAAGTTAATTAGGTGTGTTTTTATTTGTTATTACTGGCATTCTTCTGGTAATAGTTTCATTTAAATAACAAAAAGCATTGATGTTGTTAGGGGTTATCAAGAAAGAATAGATGTAGATTGCACTTTATTTTGTCCAGAGAGGGCATCCTTTCTTATTATAGTGATTACTGGTTATATACCATGAAGGGCTATGTAGACAATCAGACCTATATCCCTTCACATTCAGTTTACATCCCAAGCACAGTTAACTACATGCACTAGACTTCTCAGCATTGTTCCTAACCTGTAAATCTCTTTAAAATGTCTAGATTATTTTCATAAGTATATATATATGTGTTTGACTTAACTTTTACCATACAGTGAGGCCAGCCACAATGCAACATACAGTAGTAACTTGCAGTAGATCACATGTCAAAAAGAACTGTGATAAAAAAGGGCTTAATAGTCACAGAATTACAATGTCCCCTGCAGCATACACATCCTTTTCTGATCCACTGCAGCATTACTGTGTTGTAGCATGACTGGTGCTTCTGTATGTATTTTATGGAACTGTGTTTTTTCTACATAGATTTGTTTGTAATAACATGTTGATCAAATAAACTTAAACTATTGAAGAAGAGCTACTCAAGAAGGGATTGTCTTTTACTTCACATATGGAGATTAACAGATTCCATTTAGAAATAGCCTTACAGAATTTTTCAGGAAATTGAGACTAGCCACATTTTTACTAGACAATGAAACCACAACAACCAGCGGAGTATTTATGTAACACTAAATGTCATTAGTGGTGTGCCACAAGGATCAATCCTCTGATCAATACTGTTTAGTATTTACATATCAGATATAGGAAATATGATTAAAACAACTGCAGTATATTTGTTGAAGGTACTAAACTGGGTGGAGAGGTGGACACAGCTGAGAAGTTCCAGAGTCTACAGTCAGATTTAAATGAATTAGCATCATGGACAAATAAATGGGAAATGTTATTCAATCTTACTAAATTTAAGTTTATACATTTGGGGAAAACAAACTGGAAGTCTGATATTGTGGTTGGAAACTATCTGAAGTTCAAAACCATGAGGATTTGGGAATAGTAATAAAAGGCAATTTAAAACCCAATGGTACTGTAACAAAATATTTAATAAATCAAACCATTTAGCAAATTCCATGAACAGACATTTCAGCAACCGATTGAGTAACATAATAATTCC
This sequence comes from Neoceratodus forsteri, assembly GCA_016271365.2. NCBI lineage: Eukaryota > Metazoa > Chordata > Ceratodontiformes > Ceratodontidae > Neoceratodus > Neoceratodus forsteri. The sequence continues at coordinate 1,281,889,422 of CM057452.1, forward strand.
ATTATATAGGAACTATGTGTGGTCACATATCAATTATTGTTCACTATACCATGGCATCGTACAATCCATGCTTTTGATCGGCTGGCTGGCACCCTCCAGCCATGATAAATCCTGGTATTACCAATGGCAAAAGTGCTAGGTAGCCACATCTCTAAAATCAGTTCAAGCCCTCAGTCAAGGAAGTGTACAACCACCATTTTAAATCCCCACTAAACCGCAATCATGGGATTACAATCCCATTTCTGTTTGAACATGCCTCCCACCATACCCATTCAACAAAGCACCTGTCTTACTACCCACAGGAATGCTGAATGGGGAAAGTATGCCTGAATAAAAAACGAAGGGTAGAATTACAAAAATATTATCTGAAAAGCAGAGCCATGATACTGGGTATGTGCCTATGCAGTATAACGGATCAGCTTTTTGGCCATTATTTCTGTAACTTCTACTCCTTGTTTTAATTCAGATACGCTTTCCCCCATTCAGCATTAGTAAAGGCCTTAAAATATTTCAAAAACAATTTCCTAGCACACACAAGCCATATAGCATAATGCAGTTTATATTTCAAAGCATCTTTATTGTTAAAATAGCCGACTAGCAGCTTAACATGTTTCGGAGTTGCCTCCTTTCTCAAAGATGCTTTGAAATATAAGCTGCATCCTGCTATATGGCTTGTGTGGGCTAGGAACTTGTTTTTCATTTAATTGAGGTGGTTCCTGTAGCATCACTTTTCCTTGTGCACACTCCTTAGATTTAAATTTAGCCTTAAAATATTTGTTGGGCTGAAGAGGGATGGTGTAACCTGAGCACAAGCAGCCTCTGTTGCTTCTTGTTGCAGACTGCACTTAAAGAGCTGCTGCAACACTACTCTAATGTATATCCCCGTACCGTCTACATTTTAAGAAATACATAATTTAATACCAGGCATCTCTCACTCATGGCAGTGAGTGCCCGCCCAGCTCTCAGCTACGTTTAGTCCTAAATTCCATTCTCCGTTTAGTCCACCGTTTACTTGTGCACCAAATAATTGCACATTAAAAAAAAAGCTTTGTGTGTGTCTGTGTGTATACTGTATATGTGAAAGAAATCTGCTGCTACAACTAGCAACCAATTAGTAAAGGACTATCTTTTCTGGCAGAGTAACAAATACACAAAAAATAAATTGACCCCCAAAAAATCTTTCTATTTATTTTTTTAATAAAAAAAAGGGAAGACATGGTATAATCACAGTAATCTACTCCAGGGTGTGGGTGATACTGGGATTTACTCACACCTGGATGGTTTGGTCATTCGGCCTGCTGCCTCATAACTGAACCATGCCTGGCTTGGGTAAACCCAGCATCACCTACACCCTGTCTTGGTTTATTACTTAACTATTTTTGGGTGGATTAAATAACGGAGAACAAAACAAATTGGAAAAATAGAATGATGAAGCACCATATCAAATAAATGAAATGGAAGGTAAAATGTATGTGGAACATCAGAACATATTACTTGTATATACATTACGCAGAAGAATACCCTAGAGAAGGCAAAGTGAACAGTGTTGTGGCACAAGGGTCAGTACTAGGCCAAGTCCTCTTCAATGCCTTTATAAGTGACATTGCAGAAGGACTGGAAGGGATGGTATGCCTGTTCATGGATGACACAAAAATCTGCAACACAGTTGACACAGTGGTTGGGGGGTGACGGAATGAATTAGAGAAGATCTAAAAAAGCTGGAAGAATCGTCATGGGTTTGGCAATTGAGCTTCAATACAAAACAGTTTAAAATCATGCACTTGGGGCACAGAAACTGTTGGGGGCAGCGTATCAACTGGGAGGACAAATACTAGCAGTCACAGAACAGGAAAGAGGCCATTGGGAAATCATTTCTGATGACCTGAAGGTACTGTGGCAAAACAGTGTAACAAGGCAGTTGGAAAGGCTAGCGGGATGCTCAGATGCATAGGCAGGGGTATCACCAGCAGAAAGAGGGTGGTAATACCCTTGTATAGATCACTATTGAGACCCCACCTCAGGTACTTTATGCAGTTGTGGAGGCCCCACCTCATAAAGGACATAGACAAAGTAGAGACAGTACAAAGGATGGCAAACAAAAGGGTGCAGTGCCTGCATCAGAAGCCCTATGAAGGAAGGTGTAAGGAATTAAATATGTACTCCCTAGAAGAAAGGAAGGAAAGGGGAGATATGATAGAAACATTCAAATACCTGACAGGTATTAACAAGGTACAGGAAGGGAATATTTTCCAGAGAAAGATACTCAAAGTACAAGAGGTCACACTATGAAGGGGGGGGTGAGGCTGAGGGGAAATGTGGGGCAGTACTTCTTCACAGAAAAAGTGGAGGATGCCTGGAACAGCCTCCCAGTGGAGGTGGTTGAGGCGAAAAAGTGTTACAGGATTCAAGAATAAATGCCATAGACACAAGGTAATCTTAGAAGTAAGTTGGGTGGGGGGGGGGATGCAAACCGGAGCCTGAGTAGGGTATGTGGTGGCTCTGTAGATAGGGAAAATAGGGAAGACTAGGTGGATAAAGAGGTCTTTATCTGCCAACAAGTTCTTTGTTTCTTTGTAATAAGAGATTTACTATTTATGTATAGGGTTGGCAAGGACAAACACTTTTTAGAAAGAATAAACATGCAACTAAAACACAATATTGCAAGGGGTCATAGTAAACAAATGAAACCATGTACATTTAAAACAAACACAAGGAAACAATATTACATACAGGGAACAGTTAGATGTTGGAATAACTTGTCTGCTGATAGACTACAGATTAAAACTTTTATTACATTCAAAACTAGACTGAATGATTATATGACTAGGGGTGGGATCAAGGATTATTACTACTAATGTGGAAGGGCAGCAGTTATGGATCATTGTGTCTTCTGCTGTTCCTACAGTAAATTCCAACTGAAATTCAAATGAAAGGGACTGGAAGATCTCACCACTCTGTGTATGCACTATACTCAGGAGTGCTTATGGGCAGAATTCACAAGGGAAATCTCCACTCAGTGGAGGCAGTTCAGTACCATTCAATTAGCTTGCACAGATATAAAGAAAGGAACAGTCTTACCAGAAAAGGGTTTGTAATATTCTTAGATAACTAGTGTTGTTTTGCAAAAAAGCAGTGTACGTATTAGCTCACCACACAGGTAAAATCAGGCTTCAGTAGAGGAGTAAGAGCATTTAACAAGAATCACAGCGCACATCTTCAATACAATCAGACAGGGTGTGCTGATATTCATAATAGCAACAGCAGCACAAAGTAAGTATTCATGGTTTCGATATGTGCACCAGCTAAACTGAAAATAGTAAAATTGTGAAGTCCCTGCACTCTGTAACACTGGCCCCTGCTTCAGTGGTCATACCTGATAATGTATCAACATTGCTATAGCATCATCATCAGAGCATGCAATGTATCAATGGGTACTATGTTTTTACAGTGTCTCTTAGCTGAAGTGCAAAAATAATTCAGGGCAAACATTGTGCTACTGTGCAAAAGCTGCAAAGTTAGTGCAGAGCAATAAAAACATTTCAATAAATATAATTAAAGAAACATCAAATACAAAGCAAAGAAATAACAGATGCTGCAGCAAGGGATTAGAAGATGGAGGGGCAACAAGAACCATACTGACCAAGCCACTAACACAAAAATTGGTATACAGACCTTTGTGGGGGCCTGTAAGTAGAGACACTATAAAGGAGAAGGTACTCAAGATTAAGTGATTGCAGTGGCCTTGAAAAGAAAAACTTGGGGGTATGAGTTGGGGGAGATTAAGAGAACCAAGCTTTTGGATAGTTTGTTAGTTAGCAGGGGAGAGCCAAGCAATGTTAAAGTCTCCTAGTAGAATCAGTTCCCGTGAGGAGATGTCAGATGCTAAGCAGGTAATAGGATTAAACAACACAGTGAGTGAGGCTTTGTGGGGGCATAGACAAAGATAGGCAAAGATAGGAATGAAGGAAAGAAAGTTTGCTGAGTCAGAAAAAATTCATGTGATGAGGGAACAATACCACTTAAGAGAATAGAACAGATGAGCCTCTGAAGGACATAAAGGCCACCCCCCCCAGCACACTTGGCACTGCCCTGCCTGTAAAGGTTATGGTTGGAAATGGAACCATCACAATCAGTAACTATAGACATGATTCAGGATTCAGTGTGAAAGAAAATGTTAGGACTCTGCTGGGAGAACAACACTCTAAGAAGATCAACCATAGGTACAGTAGAAGGCATCTACTATTAAGGTGGTTAATGCTCTGGGGAAAGAAGGGGAAGAGGTTACAGGGTGGAGGAGAATAGGGCCAAGGTTTTATTCTACATCACCATACAACAGGAGTAGCAAGATAGGAGAAGCAGAGTAGATTACGATTTGTGTAAGGGGGCAAGTGGAGGAGTAGTAATAGAGGAGGCCCTGTAGAGGACTTTCAGGTTAAAGCAGGGGTAAGCAAATGAGACCAGGGTAGATGGGAAGAGGGTAGGAGTCTAGGAGAGTAAAGACATGGAGGAGATGGAAGAGAGGGTGGGGTGTGGTTCCAGAAAGAGGGGGGAGGGGATGAAGGGAGCCATGAGAAGTAGAATAAAGGGAGGTAAATACATGTTAGTCAGCAGTTAAATAAAGGCACCAGGGCTGCATATGTATACCACAAATAGCTCAGCACAAAAAATTAAAAATAAAAAAAATATTTGCCAGGTACACGCCTTTTGTAATGGAGGTTAACAAGGGCAGCCTGCTACTGGCACTGTACCGAGTAGTGCTATGAACAATGTGGGAGGCAAAAGCAGTACATATTAAATGGGAGTCAACTTCAACTAAAATTGTGTTAACAGTAACTGGACAACAGCACAGATACACAGCTTCCTTTCTCTTGTCTGGTATGAATGAAAAACAACTGGAATTCCTGTGCTGTTAGAGGCAAAAGTACTACCTCTAGACAAGCACTTGTAGAATAGATTGGCTTGCCCAGTCAGCTAGTCAGGCAGCTTCTGGTGCTAACTGTCAAGTAGCCCTACTTGTGAGGTAGCCCTAAAAAGCCTTGGATAAGTGGATTGATGACCCCTGTGTGCTGCAAGATGGTGACTCTGGCCATCTGGCGAGGTCAGCTCCTTTACCTGATCCAGTGCAATAGTGGAGTTAGACCAAATCTGGTTCAGCCTTCCAAACAGTCTTAAGAAAAGCAAGATATTGGAGAGAGAGAATACAGCGCACATACCAGTAGTGCTTCTGGGCTAAACATTTTATTGGGTGCAAAGCAAAGAAAATTGACAGTCAGTACCCTTACGTATCACCACACAAAGTGGTTTCTGGGAAGGGGTGTGTGCCTGACAGTTAACTCACTGTGTCCTAGCCGCCACTTAAAGTTGGCAGATCAGTTGCTCCAATGTGTCCGAGGACAAATACAGACATCAACTGTATACTCCCTGTGTGCCCTTGCCACGTTTGGAGACGTCAGTAAAATATTTTTATCTTACTTCCAGCCAATCCAGATAGGGCTTATTAACCCTCTCTGGGTGATTCCCCACATTGTAAGCCTCTTGGGATTGGCTGGCAAGTATAGGGGTCCCATTGGAAATTTCAAAGAAAACCCCGTTTTTAGCATCGGCGTCCTCACTTTGTTTGCTGCTTGCAGGGAGAGCTGAACTGAGCTGCTGCTAAGTGCTGCTGTGATTTCTGTGTTGCTCTATTTCTGTGGATATTGCCTCCTACTAACTTCAGGTGATTACTTATGTATTACAGTTACTTTGTTGTCAGGAATATTATTTTTATTAATGTTTTCTCCTTTTTCCAAGAGTGCATTTGAACAACTGGAAGTACTGCTCCTCACTGAACGCGACTCTCCAACTTCGCTGTTTGTCTCTTGTCTCCTATACTTTGTTTTTTTGGTAAATAATACTGGTAATCATCTTTGTGGGAACCCCTCAAAAACCTCTGCAGTCACTGAGTTCAGGTAACGGTGTTGGCTTTGCTTGGGGGGGGTCTCTCGCTGCATTTGTACTAGCGTGCTACAGGTAACCATGATTCCCACACTAGTTTTCCCTGTTTGAGTGACTGCAATATACTGCCATATATTTGTGGCCTGGGCATATTGAGGAGCAGGTAACGGTGTTGGCAATGTTTTGGGGGTTGGGGGAGAGTGGAGGGTCTCGAATTCGGTTATCGTAGAGTCATCCTACAAACTGCCTTGGCTACTTCTGTGCCTATAAAAACTATATACCAGAGGGAATGGAGCAACTGCAATATGCTGCAATATAAAACTCTATTAGTGGTCTGGGCACATTGTGGAGTGAGCGACCATGAAGCCTGGTGTGCAGGCAACCGTGCTGGCTTTCTGTTTGTGTGGGGGTGGGGGAGTTTCAAACTGCTCATTTTATTTATTCCACTCAGTTTAGCAATGAGTCTATAAGGGCTGTAAAATCTGTTGGTTGCTGCAAGGTTGCAAGAAAGGTGAACAAGGACTATCTATCTGGTGGTGGTGTGTAAATTTTTTTGCTGTTTGGAAACATCTAGTTTCACCTCATTTTGTTGTTTTTTTGTGAGGGGGTCTGCGGTGGGGAGGACATTGGTAGGGCCTCCTGGACAGCAGGGAATGTTTATGTGAGATGGGGTTGGGTCTTGCTGAGTGGCACCAGAGGATGCTTTTCAGTTGTTGTAGGATGGCTGGGAGCCCCCAGACACAAGGCAATGTAATTTGTGGTTGGTGCATAACCCACCCATCAAATGCCCGAGTGTTTCGAGGTGGGTGTTTGTGGCTGGGTGATAATTTTAGACATGTGACAGCAGAAAAGGACCTTCCTGGCCCATCAAGTCTGCCCATTTCATTTTTATATTTTTTACTTGTCAGCTAATGAGCAATACTGTTTTCATTAGCAACAAGTTAATGAAATTACAAAATGGCAAGAAATAAAATTGAGACATTTTTTGCTTCTTCCCCACCACCTGACCGACCACTCCTTCAGGCCGCCAAGGGCCCCACCTATCGGCCAGGTCAGCCCCTCCACCAGATTCTGTGCCCCAGGATGTATCCCTTTGCAGGGGGCCCCTCCCATGGGAGGACAGGAAGGGGAGACTGGGACTCCATTTGGGGTCTGGGACACGGAGCCATAGGCACAGCCTCGAGAGGGCATTCTGCCGGGGCTTCATTGCGGAGGGGAACCCGGCGACCATCACCCAGTCAGTCAGGCAGCCATTTTCACCCCACCCCAATGATCCTCATACCTGGAGCATACTTCATCATAGGCCAACCACTATGAGCCACTCGAGGATGAATATTTCCTGCATCTCTCCCCCCGGCGGTCTCTGCTCCCTGATGTCCCAGGCTCCAGCGCGAACCCAGGTCACCACTGTGCCAAGCAAACCAGTCACCCAGTGCCATGGAGCCAGCTAGACTCTAGAAATGTAATTGGTCTAGAGGTATCAGACTGTCATTAACTCATGGCCAGGTGCAGAATCTCATTTTCCTCCCCAAATAACCTACTTAGTGACATTTTATAAGTGTAATAAGCTCCTCCAGGTTGTGCATCATAGAATTTTAATGCACTTTCCAGGGCTGTAAGGACACTGTTTATGGCCTTGTGTCTTACTACACCCCTGGGATGTACATCAAAATCCTGTAATGTTCACCCTGCCGTGGCTCACTACTTTGTATACAACATATACATCATGTGCAAACATTATGCTGGGAGAGCCATTTGTTTTAGGCAATCTTTAAACATGGTCATGGTTGGCCAACTGACCAGTTTGAGATAAACTGTGAAACTCAGGAGCCTTACACAAAAAAGACCTTTTAGTGGAAGACTAATGGATTGTTGTAGGGCCTTCTATTTGAAGATCATTGTCACATGCACATTACGAGTCTTGCTAAACAAGCATGAACACAAGTTTGAGAAGTAGACTAAAACCATCTTTTTGCAACCATAACACCAAGCCATAATCTACTCCAGTCTTCCAGAGGGTAATAACCTCTAAATGATACATCTAAATGATCCATGGGATAAACAGATAAATGGATTTAATTTGTACCATAAAGACAGGAAAGAAAAAAGAGGTGGGGGAGTGGCCCTATTAATTTCTAACAAAATAAACTCTGAAGAAATTGATACATCTAAATGGGATGAAATAGAGGTATTACGGGTCAAAATATCTCTCCGTCACTCACATGCCATTAATACTGAAGAAATATATAGAGCTCCAACTGTTACATTGGATCAGGAAGAATAACTTCTGGTTTTCCTGGATATGATTGGTAGAACTAAGAGTAATGTTGTAGTAGGTGATCTCAATTTACCAGGCATAAACTGGACAACATTACAGACAAATAATATTATGGAATCAAGATATTTGGAATCATGCTTGCTAGCAGGGATGAACCAGTGGGTAAACTCCAATACTAGAGACAAACACATATTAGACCTTGTATTAAGTAATCTAGATGGTAATATAACATTTTGTAAGGTTATTGCCCCTCTTTGATCAAGTGACCATTCTATGGTTTACTTTTCCCTTGATAAATTAACAGATAATAATGCAAGTAGGACTAGCAAATATAACTATAATAAAGCTGACTTTGATAGTATGAGATCATATCTTAAAAACTGGAATTGGGTAGAGGAATTCCAAAACAAAACACCTGACTCCATGTGGGATCTCCTAGAGGGTGAAATAACCTTAGCTACTCAAGCTTTTACCCCTCTAATAAAGAGAATGGATAATACTACCAAAATTAAACCCAAATGGATGTCCAAATCAATACGGAATCTGATAAAGAAAAAAATAGGGCTTTTCATAAGGCCAACGGATCTGGACGCAACATATTGTGGAATACATACAAGGATCTTTTAAAAAAGTCAAAAAAATGTATTAAAGAAGCTAAATTAAAATACGAGTTAAGTCTAGTAATTAGAGCCCAGGATAACTATAAATCATTTTGAGCATATATTAGTAATAAAAAGGGAGCTTGTTGACCTATTTGCCCATTACATGCAATGGATGGTAGTACAGTTACCGACCAGTCTCACTTATCCCAGATATATAATGATTTCTTTATATCAGTCTTTAATAACAAATCCTCCCCTAAATTAGAACATTTGCCAACTGTATTAGAAGTAGAATCACTGATAACAAGTGAAGAGATACTCAAAAGGCTACATAAAATTGTTCAGAATAAACCCCAAGGTCCGGATGGAATACATCCAAGAATAATTAAAGAACTGGCAGACCTTTTGGCTTGACCCCTGACAGTAATTTTTCAAATATCATTAAAAAAAGGGATGGTTTTGGAGGCGTGGAAACAAGCAAGTGTGGTTCCCATTTACAAGAAGGGGAATAAACATGATGTATCCAATTATAGACCTATCAGTCTGATGTCTGTCCTGGAAAAACATTTTTGAAGGTATTTTAAAAGATTATATTGTAGATTATGCCAAAAAAATAGACTTGGTAGACTCAGTTCAGCATGGATTTACCACCAGAAGGTCCTGTCAGACCAACCTATTGGAATTCTATGGAAAAGTCAGCAGGGCTTTGGGAGAAGGACAGTCTGTGGATGTGGTGTATCTCAATTTCTCGAAGGCTTTCGATAAGGTTCCCCATGGAGAACTTATTGACACATTAATACTACATGGCCTACCGGGAATAATAACAAAATGGGTAGATGCATGGCTTACCTCTAGAAAACAATCAGTAAATGTAAACGGGACCAACTCAGCATGGGCTGAGGTGACTAGTGGGGTGCCCCAGGGCTCCGTCCTGGGGCCTTGCTTGGTCAATACATATATTGCCTCAATGAAGGTCAGTAATGGGGTCTAGGTTTCCAAGTTTGCTGATGATACCAGGGTTGGGTTTCCCATTAATAACCAAAATGATGCCATAAGACTACAAGAAGCATTAAATATACTGGAATCCTGGGCATTAGATAAAAAACTGTTGTTTAATGTGGATAAATGTTGTGTTATGCACTTTGGGAAGGCAAATAAACAGATATCTTATACACTCGGAGGAAAAATATTAAGTATTGTGGAACAACAGAGTGACTTGGGAATTATGGTTACGAATGATCTATCATTTAAAATGCACTGTAATTCAGTTATTAAAAAATCAAGTGGTATTTTACACTGTATAAATAAACATATTACATCAAGAAGTAGGGATGGTCTCCTACCCCTTTATACATCATTGGTGAGCCCGTACCTGGATTACTGTGAACAGTTCTGGTCACCTAATGGAAAGACTGAAATAGTGGCACTTGAGAGAGTCCAAAGGAGAGCCACTCAATGTATACAGGAGGTTAAAGGTCAAGGTTATCAAAGGAGGTTAAACATCCTGGGTCTATATTCCTTGGAATACAGGTGTTTAAGGGGGGATATGTGTTTGATATATACATCAACCATTGATACAGACTTATGGGAACTACTTGGCTTAAGATACAAGGAACCTATGTGTAATACCAGATCCCACCCTTTACAACTATTTGTGGAATGTCCAAAAACGAACAAAAGGAAATCCTGGCTCACATTGAGGGTTACTAATATTTGTAACAAATTACTTCTAGAAGTGGTAGCTAGTGATACTGTGAATATATTTAAAAACAGACAAGATAGCTTTTTACTTAAACATAATATTCAGGGCTATTAATAAAATGGCGAGCAAAAGGACTAACGTCTATATGGCTCTGTATTTACCTATGAGACCTATGATAAAGTACAATGATGTGTGGATCTAGGGAGGTTAGATATAAGCTTACAATTATTATTGTACACAAGAAAACTTTAAGCATAGTACATTCATTAGCCACTGCATTATTTAGCAACCCCATAGTCCATTACAGACAGTATCAGGCTACGGGCAAGCAATTTACAAGAGTATTATAGTAAAGATGCGAGAGAAGTTCTCGGGCTTCTTAGCCCATGGGGAGGAGACAGCCCCTTTGTTAAAATTATAAATCGCAATGCACTCCTGTAAGTGTGGGAAGGGATTGTAAAACTGGTTGTACTGCCAGCCAGCTGATCCCTTCCCACTTCCGATCCCATGCTCCAACATTTTGCGACGTCTAACCAGGGAGGGCATGGGGACGCACCCCATACAAGTCTATGAGGCTCGATCTCTGAACTTTTTTTTTGTTGTTTTGCAGAACTTTATTGTATTGTCTTGACAAAAGCGAATTGCACTGGGTGTTGGAGGGTTGGACTGGGACCAGTGAACAGTGGCAAAGGGTTGGTTTTCTATGTTGTCGGGTATTATACAGGGGGAGAACCACTGGATCCCAGGAAATCCTTTTTGTGGGATGGTGATGGGTGTTTTCACATTGGGGTGGGAGAATTCAGACACCTGGGAATCCATTTTGAGTGCTGGTGTCATGTGTTTGCTGGTTGGAAGGAGGCCCATGACACCAGGGGAATTTAGTCTGTGTCATGGCAATGAGCATCAGAATGTGGTGGGAGCCCCCGACAACAGGGACCACTATTTGTGGCATGGTGCCTGGTGTTTCAACACCTGGCACCATCCCAAAAACAGTGTCCTCTGGTGTCTGTGTGCTCACATGCCGTCTGAGGCCTGTCCCAAATTGCACAAAATGGTTTCCATGGTGTCTGTGTCCTTGCCGCCACCGTCAAACACACAGCACAGTTGAACAAAATGGATTCCCTGGGGTCGGGTCCCCACCCACCCCCATCTAACACCCGGCATCATCTCACAAAATGCAATCTCTGGTGCTGAGTGGATCTCCCCTCACCACTACCACCACCACCACCGAGTGTTTTATGTTGAGTGATTGAAGGTGGGAGAGAATGTGCCAAAGACAATGCCTTTTGATTATGGTGTGGCTTTCTGGTGGCTGGGATATGGAGTGTGAAAAAAGAAAAAACTGCCTTTGGTTTGTGCTGGGTGTTGGGGGTTTGGAATGAGACCACTGAACAGCAGCAAAGGGTTTTTTGTATGTTGCCAGGTATGGAGAACCACAGGATTCTACCAAATCCATTAGGTGGGATGGTGATTGGTGTTTTCACGTTGGGGTGGGAGAACCTGGACACCTGGGCATCCATTTTGTGCTATTGCACCATGTGTTTGAAACATAGAAACACAGAAACATAGAATTTGATGGCAGATAAGGACCGCTTGGCCCACCTAGTCTGCCCATTTTCCTACCTAACAGATAAGCTGCAGATCCTAATTAACCAACAGCTTATTTCCTCTTACCCCCCACTAGGACTGCCTTATGTCTGTTCCATTCATTCTTGAATTCCCCCACTGTTCTTGACTCCATGACCTCCTCAGGGAGGCTGCTCCATACATCCACAACCCTCTCTGTGAAAAAATATTTCCTCACATTACCTCTGAACTGTCCTCCCTCTATCTTCAAATTGTGCCCCCTTGTTCTTGCACATCTGTTTTTCTGAAAGATGCCACCCTCTTGGACTTTGTTGATTCCCTTGAGGTACTTGAAAGTTTCTATCATGTCCCCTCTCTCCCTCCTTTCCTCAAGGGTATACATATTAAGCTCCTTTAGTCTTTCTTTGTATGTCTTCTGGTTCAGACCCTGCACCATTTTGGTTGCCCTCCTCTGGACAGCCTCCACTCTGTCTATGTCTCTGTGGAGATGGGGTCTCCAAAACTGCAGACAGTACTCCAGATGGGGTCTCACCAACTGTCTGTACAGAGGGATAACAACTTCCTGTTTTCTACTATTGATGCCTCTCCCTATGCATCCCAGTATTCCCCAGCCTTCCTTACTGCCTTCTCACATTGCTTGCCCACCTTTAGGTCATCTGATATAATTACCCCCAGGTTCCTTTCTATTTTTACTGTTGTCAGTATCTCACCCCCATTGTGTACTCTTGCCCTGGGTTTTTGTTTCCCAGGTGCATTACCTTGCACTTCTTTGCATTGAATCTGAGCTGCCATACATTTGACCATTCCTCCAAACTTGCCAAGTCCCTTCTCATCCTTTCCACTTCATCTGGTGTAACAACCCTATTGCAGATCTTTGTGTCATATGCAAAGAGACATACTTTTCCTTCCAGTTCCTCTGCAATGTCACTTATAAAGACATTAAAAAGGACCGGTCCCAGTACTGAACCCTGCGGTACCCCGCTAGTAACCCTCCTTTCTTCACTGTGGACTCCATTTACTACTACCCTTTGCGTCCTGTTGTCTAGCCAATTTTTTATCCAGGCTACCACCTTGGGACCCACTCCAAGGCTGGCTAACTTGTGTATTAATCATTTGTGTGGGACTGTATCAAATGCCTTGCTAAAATCTAGGTAAGCCATGTCAACAGCACCTCCCTGGTCTACTACTTTGGTCACCCAGTCATAGAAATCTACTAGATTCGTCTGACATGACCTTCCCATCGTGAATCCATGCTGCCTTGGGTCCTGTGCCCCACTGGTTGGAGGGAGGCCCGTGACACCAGGGAATCCATTTTGTGGGATGGTGTTGTATGTTTCACGGTCAGATGGAGGGCCCTGACAGCATGGCAACCAGTTTGTGTGCTGGCGTCAGGTCTTGGAGGGGGGGTGTCACCCAGACAACAGGCATTGCTGTTTGTGGGGTGGCGGTGGGTGACGCAAGGCCTGGCACATTCCAACAAACAGCAGTACCTGTTGTCTGGGTGACCCTCCTCCCTCTGAGATCTGACACCAGCACGCATGATGGTTGCCATGCTGTCAGGGTGCTCCATCTTACCGTCAAACACCAGGCACCATCACACAAAATGGACTACCTGGAGTCTTGTGGTCTCCGACCTGCGGCTAACTGTTTACAAAAGAGATATGATGTAAACTGAAAGCCATTTTGTGTTGTTGCCGGGTATTGGATGGTGGGGAGAGGGACCACTGAACACTGTGGGAAATGCTGTCTGATTTGTTGGTGGATACCGTAGGGTGTGGAGACCACAGGCCACCAGGGAATCCATTTTGTGGGATGGCGCCATATGTATGACGGTTGGTAGGAGGACCCTGACAGCAGGGAATCCATTTTGTGGGATGGTGTTGTATGTTTCACGGTTGGATGGAGGGCCCTGACAGCATGGCAACCATTTTGTGTGCTGGCATCAGGTCTTGGAGGGGGGGTGTCACCCAGACAACAGGCATTGCTGTTTGTGGGGTGGTGGTGGGTGACGCAAGGCCTGGCACCATCCAACAAACAGCAGTACCTGTTGTCTGGGTGACCCTCCTCCCTCTGAGATCTGTCACCAGCATGCATGATGGTTGCCATGCTGTCAGGGTGCTCCATCCCACCGTCAAACACCAGGCACCATCACATAAAATGGACTCCCTGGAGTCTCGTGGTCTCCGACCTGTGGCTAACTGTTTACAAAAGAGATGTGACATAAAACTGAAAGCCATATTGTGTTGTTGCTGGGTATTGGATGGTGGGGAGAGGGACCACTGAACACTGTGGGAAATGCTGTCTGATTTGTTGGTGGATACCATTGGGTGTGGAGACCACAGGCCACCAGGGACTCCATTTAGTGGGGTGGCGCCATAAATTTGACGGTTGGATGGAGGACCCTGATAGCAGGGAATCCATTTTGTGGGATGGTGTTATATGTTTCACGGTCAGATGGAGGGCCCTGACAGCATGGCAACCATTTTGTGTGCTGGTGTCAGGTCTTGGAGGGAGGGGAGTCACCCAGACAACAGGCATTGCTGTTTGTGGGATGGTGGCAGGTGACACAAGGCCTGGCACCATCAAACAAAGAGCAGTACCTGTTGTCTGGGTGACCCTCCTCCCTCCGAGATCTGACACCAGCAAGCACAATGGTTGCCGTGCTACCAGGGTGCTCCATCCCACCTTCAAACACCAGGCACCATCGCACAAAATGGATTCACTGGAGTCTTGTGGTCTCCGACCTGCGGCTAGCTGTTTACAAAAGAGATGTGACGTAAACCGAATGCCATTTTGTGTTGTTGTCAGGCATTGGATGGTGGGGAGAGGGACCACTGAACACCATGGGAAATGCTGTCTGATTTGTTGGTGGATACCATAGGGTGTGGAGACCACAGACCACCAGGTAATCTATTCTGTGGGATGGTGCCATATGTTTGACGGTTGGATGGAGGACCCTGACCGCATAGCAACCATTTTATGTGCTAGCATCAGGTCTCAGAGGGAGTGGGGGTAACGCAGATAACAGGCATTGCTGTTTGTGGGATGGTGGTGGGTGATGCAAGGCCTGGCACCATCCAACAAAGAGCAGTACCTGTTGTCTGGTGACCCTCCTCCCTCTGAGATCTGATGCCAGCATGCACAATGGTTGCCATGCTGTCAGAGTGCTCCATCCCACCTTCAAACACCAGGCTCCATCACACAAAATGGATTCCCTGGAGTCTTGTGGTCTCCAACCTGCAGCTAGCTGTTTCTGAAAGGCATGCTATTAATATAATGCCATTTTGTGTTGCAAGAAAAGTTTGTTTTTGTTTATTTTTCTGGGTCTCAGTGGGTGGTGGGAACACCAGGGAATGTTTGTCTTTTATTGTGCCTGGTAATGGAGAGTGTGGAGAACCGCTGTATACCCGAAAACCATTTTGTGGGATGGTGCCGGGGGTTTACATTGGGGTGGGAAAACCCAGACAACTGAGAATCATTTTTTTGTGATGGCGCTGTGTGTTTGCTGGTTGGAAGGTGGTCTCTGACACCAGGGAATCCATTTTGTGCAAAGGTAATGGGTTTCGGACGGTGGTGGGAGCCTCCCGACAACTGGGACTGCTGTTGGTGGGATGGTGCCTGGTGTTCCAACACCCCACACCATCCAGCAAACAGCATTACATTTTTTCTGTCTGCCCCCTCTCCTCAGGAGGCCAGACCAGGCACCATTGCACAGAATGGATTCCATAGAGTGAGTGTACTGACTTCCACCTTCAAACACACAGCTATATTACATAAAATGAATTCCATGGCTTGCCCCCCCCCAGTGTAAAACACCCTGTGACTTGTCTTTTTATTGTGCCGGGTAATGAAGCATTGTAGAATGAGCTGATGTTGGATACTGTGGATGGACTGTGTGGCTCGCAGTGCAAAGATATGCCTGTATTTTTCTATTATAGAGACTGTGCGTGAATGTCCCAGAGATCATTAGAACCACCGGAGATCGTTAGAACCTTGAGATCATTATAACCTCCAAAGAGATCATCCTGACATTGTCTCAGAACGTGGTAAAGGGTGCAGAGCAAATCAAATGGAAGAATCTGGAGAGTGTCTACAATAATGACCTGCTGTGCCTGTTTGATAGTGCTAGTGATGAGGCAGAGGAATTTCGGGGTTTTGACACTTCTGATGATTCCGACATCCAGGTGGACTTGATGTGTGTGTTGTCTTTGATTACACCGGATAGTGAATTCAGTCAAGAAGATGATCTGCCTGAGGCCATATTACACTGGAAGAGGCACTCCTCGGAGAGCGAAGAGGATGATGTTCCACTAGCTAAGCTATGGCGACAGAGCAAATACATGGACAGTGAAGATGATCTCCCTTTGGCTAGACTGCAGCATGCAAGTAGCCCTGTTGAAGTGGATGCTGCTGAACAACATAAGCAACTTTCAACGCATCTGGATGCAGTTTGCAATGACGGTTGGACACATCTGCTACAGCCAGCGCACGTTGAAGACTTCAAGGAACCTGTGAGTCTGGCCACAGTGATGAGTGCAGAGAAGACTCCCATGGATTTCATGAACCTTACATTTCTGCCGATACTCTACGAACTGATTGCTGAGGAGCCAAACCTATACAGTGCCCGTAAGCAGGCAGAAGCAAATAAAGTGGACCCCCGATGGACTCCGGTGATGGCTTGTGACATAAAATGTTTTTTTGGAATACGGCTATACATGTCTGTTATGAAGGCACCACACTACCGTATGTACTGGGGGAAGCACCATCTCTATGGACATTCTCTGGTTGCAAAGGTAATGAGCCGTGAGCGTTATGAGAAGCTTACGCAGTATTTACAAGCCAATGATACCACACTAAATTCACCCAGAGGATCGGAAAATCATGACAAACTTTATCATGTGCATCCTGTCATGGAGCATGTTCAGATGACCTGCAAGATGGACTACCACCTACACTGAGAAGTGTCAATTGATGAGGCCATGGTAGGATTCAGAAGATGGCTCTCATTGAAGCAGTACATGAGCAGCAAGCCGCAACAGTATGGAATAAAGGTATGGGTTCTTGCAGATCCTCACAATGGTTATGTGTCAGACTTCCAAGTCTACACAGGAAAGGTTGCTGGCACTGTGGAAGTGGGCCTTGGAGAGAGGGTGGTGATGGACCTGACTAAAGATCAGCGTGGCAAAAGACACCATGTGTATTATGATAATTTTTTTACATCGGTTCACCTGGCAAAAGAACTTTTGAATGTTGGCTAGTATGCATGTGGCACAATGTGTACCAGTAGGGTTGAATGGCCTGCAGAACTTAAAGTAGTAATGAAGAAGAAAGTCTGTGGTCATTATGAACAGCGACAGGATGGATCACTCATCACCACAGCTTGGAAACACAACAATTCCTTCTCTCAACTCAACATGACCAGACCTTACCAGCAACATCTGTGACCAGACAACAAAGAAATGGCACTGAAGTGTCTGTTCTGTGTCCTGAAGTGCTGAAGCAGTATAACATGCACATAAATGGCATGGATGTCACTGACCAGCTTCAGGGCCAGTACCACAGTAGCAGAAAATCTAAGAAGTGGTGGATATATCTTTTCTGGTTTTTGTGGGACCTGGCACTGGCAAATGCTTTTGCTTTGTCTCAAGAGAGCGTGCATCATGTTCAACGATCCAAGACTGGGAGGGTGAACAAATAGGCAGCTAAATTTTCGCATTGCCCTCTCAGATCATCGGCTGGAAGGGTACACCAATAGGAGACAAAGTGTCCCAGTTGCTGTAATTGAGCAGGATCCTACTTCTGCTGGACTACACTACCTAGTGAAAGGGAAGAAGGGTAGGTGCAGAAATTGTGCACTGGAAAAGAAATGCGCTGAACCCTCATATACCTGCCGCATGTGCAATGTACACCTCTGTGTTGATTGTTTTCCAGAGTATCACAACTACAGATAACGAGGCTCACACTAGCAACACAAAAGACTTGCCCCTAATAGTTTCTCTGCAGCTTCTCTGAGTGTACATGATGAGGAGCTGCAGGGGAAGGAGACAATGGTACCAGGAGGGGTTTGCAAGAGAGACTGGCAATTGTGAGAGAGACAGGCGAGTGCAAGAGAGACCAGAGTTTGCGAGAGAGATGGACCAAGAGAGACCAGAGTTTGTGAGACAGACGGACCAAGAGAGACCAGAGTTTGTGAGAGAGACCAACGAACGAGAGAGACCAGAGTTTGCGAGAGAGATGGACCGAGAGAGACTGGAGTTTGAGAGACCAGTGATGACATGAGAGACCAGAGTTTGCAAGAGAGACCAGAGTTTGTGAGAGAGACCAATGATTGAGAGAGATCAGAGTTTGCGAGAGAGATGGACTGAGAGAGACCAGAGTTTGCAAGAGAGACTGGTGATTGCGAAAGAGACCAGAGTTTGTGAGAGAGACCAGAGTTTGCGAGAGAGACCGATGATTGAGAGAGACCAGAGTTTGCTAGAGAGACTGGTAATTGTGAGAGAGATCAGCTATTGCAAGAGAGACCAGAGTTTGCGAGAGAGACTGGTAATTGTGAGAGAGATCAGCTACTGCAAGAGAGACCAGAGTTTGCAAGATAGGCTGACGATTGAGAGAGACCAGAGTTTGCGAGAGCCATGGACTGAGAGGAACCAGAGTTTGGGAGAGAGACTGGTGATTGCGAAAGAGACTGGCGACTGTCAGAGAGACTGGCGATTGTGAGAGAGACCGGCAGTTGTGAGAGAAACCAGAGTTTGTGAGAGAGACCAGAGACATGCAAGTCATTGAATGGGCTGTGCCAAATGAAAATGCAAAATACTGAGCTAAAAGAGGTCTGGTGAGTGAAAGTAAAGGAAAAAGTGACAGAAACGTTACTTTGAAGTGCCCGGGTGGTGAGAGAAAAGTGGGGGTGTTCAGAAAGAATTGTGAGTGTGGCTTCACACAGCAGATGACAGTGTGAGGCTTTTTTCACTCACCAGACCAAGTGGGCCAACTGAAAGTGCTGATGGAGGGCTGAAACTTGCATTACTTTGGAAGTCAGCCATCACATTGTTATAACTGAAGTAGTTTCTTTTCCTTTTGGTCAGTCCGGAACTGCTGCCGCCAGTCATTATGTGTGATGAGCATAGCAGATCTCTGCCTGACTGTGGACATATCTGTAATGGCCACCCACTACCTCATCTCTTATTGTAATGACAGTGTTTTCATTGAGTGATCGCAATGATGATGTGGTGATGTGGTGTCATAGGGGTTGATGTGTCGGTTTGCAGACTGAGAATTGTTATCACTAAAAAGGATCAAAAGGAACACAAAAAAAACTTCCGAAATAAAGAGTGACGAGAGACTATGCCAGTGTGCCTGTTTTTGTCTCCAGTACCTCTTTCAGTATAATTTACATGGAGTGGAGGTTTTAGCTCAGTATTTTTTATTTTCATTTGGCTGCCACATTGGCTGTTCTTTGTTTCACACTGTCCATTGTGTCACCAAGAGGTGTCAGCGTGGTTCAGGTGGTAGCACATCCACCTCTGGACCAGAAGGTCTTGGCTTCTCATCCCACACCAGGATTGGACTTTCACATAAAAAATTACTGTCCAAGTGCAGTGCTGGGGGTACAGGGTGTTGCTGTACTGCTAAGGTGTGTCGTCCTTTGGATGAGACATTAAACCGAGGTCCCTTCTACACATCCTGGTGCTATCCTGGTGAGCATCCAGGTGGAAGTAAAAGAACCCAAGGCACTCTTCGCAAAGTGAAGGGAACATTCACAGTGTCATGGCCAACATTCCCCTTCCCATAAAACTGGCTCATGCAGTTGTCCAGGCTGTGGATGGGTGATGTGTAACATGGCCACCGCTACACATTCAGTCACTTCACTACCAGTCTAGCATTGCTTGTAAAGTGCTTTCGGATACACTGTGTATGAAAAGCGCTATATAAATGCTGATTCTTCTTTTCATTGTGCATGGCACTGAATATTTGGTTGAAGCAAAGTCCTACCCAGGGAGGAAGAAAACTGAAAGACACCAAATAGACCATGATCCCAGTCACCTACAGCTGGAGCAGCTGCCATGGATGGAGTGGAGATGCACACCGAGGTGTTGGGGGATGCATAGTGGAGCAGGACAGGGAAACAGCAGAGGAGAAAGAGCACTTGACTTGATGGACACCATGGTGGAAGCGAGAAACTAGATAAAATGGTTTGTAGGATGGGGGTGGCCGTGAAAACACAGCATGTATAATCTAAAAGTTGCTGATATAGGTATTGTTACTGATTTGTGGAATAAACTTTGTGAAGTGCGCCAAAGAAAATCACAGAGATGCAGTTTCATTGGCGGGAAATGGATTTTCGCGTGTTGTTGGTGAAAGTAGGTTAGGCCCTTTGGTGTTTCAGTCATAATGCAGTGACATGCCAGTCATTGAATGGACTGCACCAAATGAAAATGAAAAATACTGAGCTAAAAGAGGTCTGGTGAGTGAAAGTAAAGGGAAAAGTGACAGAAACGTTACTTTGGAATGCCTGGGTAATGAGAGAAAAGTGGGGCTGTTCAGAAAGAATTGTGAGTGTGGCTTCACACAGCAGATGACAGTGTGAGGCTTATTTCACTCACCAGACCAAGGGGGCCAAGTGAAAGTGCTAATGGAGGGCTATAACTTGCATTGCTTTGGGAGTCAGCCATCACATTGTTATAACTGAAGTAGTTTCTTTTCCTTTTGGTCAGTCCGGAACTGCTGTCTCCTGTCATTATGTGTGATGAGCATAGCAGCTCTCTGCCTGACTGTGGACATATCTGTAATGGCCACCCACTACATCATCTCTTAGTGTAATGACAGTGTTTTCATTGAGTGATCGCAATGATTATGTGATGGTGTGGTGTCATAGGGGTTGATGTGTCGGTTTATGTGGAGTGGAGGTGTTAGCTCAATATTTTTTATTTTCATTTGGCTGACACATTGGCTGTTCTGTGTTTCGCACTGTTCATTGTGTCACCAAGAGGTGTCAGTGTGGTTCAGTTGTTAGCACATCCACCTCTGGACCAGAAGGTCATGGGTTCTCATCCCACACCGGGATTGGACTTGCACATAAAAAAAATTACTGTCCTAGTGCAGTATTGGGGGGGGGTGCTGCTGTACTGCTGAGGTGAGCTGTCCTTCAGATGAGATGTTAAACTCAGGTCCCTTCTACACATCCTGTGCATGGCGTCAACTGTTTGGTCCTACCCTACCCAGGGAAGAAAGAAGAATGGAAGAAAATACAAAGACATGCAAGATGGAGTATCACCTTAGTTACAGCTGCTGCAGTACATGGAGTGGAGAGACATGCAGAGGTGGTGGTCCCACAAATATGTGAAGGTGGCAGTTGACAGGAACACAACGAGTGAACAGCAGAGGACCACAGAAGATGTCAAATTTGCTACAGAGGACTACAGGAGCACAACTGGAGGACTTTGTAAAGGCAAATATCTGATACAGACTACAGACAATCTGTTGAAACTAATTTTTTATTTTCTCATCACAGGATGCCAAAGACAACAGGGTAGAGGTAGGACCTTTTGTTTTCTTTTTCCTTTTATAAAAATGCTACAGACAACAGTGGAGAGGATGGAACTACTTTATTTACAGAAAGATGACAGACAACAGAGGAGAGGTTGGAACGACATCAGATAAGGATGTTGATATGGCTTCAGTGCAGTGACATCATCATGGGACGCCATCTGAAAAGGTAAGAAAAATTTAATTGTGGTGATTGCAATAATTTTGTGGACATTTGTGACATTTGTTGACATTCTGCTTTCTGTGTTGCGACTTGTGGGCATTCTGCCGAATACCATTGGTGCTGCTGTGCTCATGCTTGTATGTGTTGTGACGTCATGCCCTTATGCTCATTCTTACATGTGGGTGTATGAAAGAGTGTGCCACCGTGCACCTTCTGATATTTGGGACTACCATGTGTTGAATGTCATTGCATATGTTGATGCGATAGAAAGACATGAAAGATTGGTCTTTTGTACCAAAGGACTAAAGGGGGTACATGATTGCTAGGGTGTGATGCAAAATGTATCTGAATGATTGGAAAGTGAGCTGGTGGAATATAAAGAACAAATGATGGAGCGTAGTGATGCCATGAATTATGGCTGCATGAGTTGCCTGAGTTCACTTGCCACAAGTTCATATCTAGTCTGTATCATACACCTGGCCATTACAGTGCTTTTACACAATAGGACTGTTTTGAGCTGGGTTTTGTTTGTTTGCAGTAATCAGTAATATATGGAGAATTACAGTGTGATATGTAGAGATATCTGGAGACATTGTGACTTCTGGAGTTTTCATACTGCAGTGAGAATACTTTTTCTGCTCACTGCTATTGTATAATCACAATCGCTACTTGACCAGCTTCACCATAAGGACAACCTATGGCACAAGGCCCTAGACTCCCTACTCCCACAGGATAGTCAACTTTACAGACAGGCCTGCAACAAATGTACTTGGGCCACACGGCAAGCCAAAGCTGCGTACTATCAGCAAACCCTAACCTCCTCCTGGGGCTCCGGTAAACGATTCTGGAACAATATCAAGGAACTCTGTGGGAAATCACACTCCCCTACCCCTGCTCAACTCATAGTAAATGGGGATTCCACAAAGGACCCTACTGCTATTGCTGAAGCCCTCAATTCCTCCTTCTCGGACCTCTCCCATATACTACCACCGAACTTCTTCAACCTCTTCCCCCACCCACCTCGCGACACCTCGAACATCAATGATACAACACCCTTAGACTAAGAGTCATCTCCTGCTCTGAGGCAAAATGCTATCTCTCTGAAGCCCTGGCTAACGTTCGCTATAGCAATGACTCCCTGGATCTCAAACTCATTCGGCTGACCCTGGATGTGACACTACCCTATCTCACAAAAATTCTCAACCTGTCATTATGCCTTAGTCAATTCTCTTCAGCCTGGAAGAGAGCCGTAATCTCCCCTATTCTGAAAAGCGGCGACCCCACAGTCACAAGCAACAATAGACCAATATCAATCCTACCACCCCTCTCCAAGGTCCTTGAAAAGACAGTATCTGATCAGCTTACTGACTACCTAACCAAACACAACCTACTTTGCTGAGAACAGCATGGATTCCGGAGGGGCCACAGTACTGTCGCCACCCTTACTGAGCTCACCTCATTCATCCATGAGGCCCTAGACCAAGGCTCCATGGCTGGGGCTATTTATGTGGATCTGACCAAGGCATTTGACACTGTCAGTCATGAGCTACTTCTCCGTGCCCTTCCACACCTCAACCTTGCACCTGAGGCCACTGCCTGGTTCAAAGACTACCTCTCAGGGTGGACACAACAAGTCAAGATCAACACAACCCTCTCCTCATGCAAACTAGTATGCTCTGGTGTCCCGCAAGGGTCCATACTTGGCCCCTTACTTTTCACCCTCTTTTTAAACTCTCTCCCTAAGTCTTGCAGTGGTCACTTGCTACTCTATGCTGATGATGCTGTAGTGTTCTGGAAACACCCTCAGCCTAGTTCTCTCCAACTAGCCCTGCAGGACTTATTTAGAGAGCTAGAATCATAGTTCTCTGAACACTGCCTCATAATCAATTACAAAAAAATGAAAGCCATGCTCTTTGTGCACCGACAAAGCCCACTCATTCGCCCCTACTGGTAAAAAACTCTCATGGCTCTGCTCTAGAACAGGTTTCATGTTTTAAATATCTCGGAATCACATTAGACACCTCCTTCTCCTACCATAATCACATACAGCTTGTCTCCTCCTCTGTCAATACTAGATTGGGGATCCTTTACAGGCTTAAACACTTCTTACCTCCCCAGGCCATGCATCTTGCTGTCTCCTTCTTTATCCTTTCCTTGGTGGACTATGGGATAGTCATTTATTGATCTGCTGATCCAACCACCCTATGCTGCATCAACACTGCCCTTAGCAAAGCTTGCTGCCTAGTCACAGGCTGTGACAGGTTAACACATACTTGTGAGCTTTATACACAGTCTGGTTGGCTTAACTTCTAGGGAAAGCTTAAGTACCACAGCTGTGCTCTTGCCAAAAAAATACAACTCCAGCTAGCACCCATTGGCCTCCACCCGATTATCAGCACTGCCCGCTACAGGCAGACTAAAAGGCTCACAGCCAACACTTCCCTTCTTGTTCCCCACTGTAGAACATCTCTTGGGCAAAGATCATTCCACTGCCATCTCCCACTATGGCTTAATAGCCTACTGCCCCCAATCTCCATGACCCATAGTCTCACCCTATGCAAGACCTGTCTCAAAACCCTACTCTTTGACTCAACATTGTGTGACTATAGATAACCCACTTTTTCTTTTGGTGCCAGCCCTCCTCTCATGTCCTTTACAGTCCTTTTCCCCTGCCCAGATATTTGACTCTGGGCACTCTAGATCCTATGAAACTGAATCCTGCACTATTCTGATATGGGACATCTTGTAAGCCCCCAGTTACTGTTACCATCTAAATAAGATTAAGCTAGGACTGCATAACCCTGTACTGTTACTTTAATACTGTATGTGTATGTTTTTCATTACTGTAAGTGTATTTCTTTCTTACTTTGTAACTGACTTGGAGCCTTTGCAAAAGAGTCTATGACTCAAAGGATTGTAATTCTGATTCTATTCAATAAACAATAAACAAATAATACTAACTGCTTTTAGTTTCAGAAAACTGAACTTGTTGTTTTTCAGGTAGTACAAAAAATATGGATTATAACTGAATGCTTGGATCTGTTAGCAAGGTTATTTGTGCTTAAGAAGTTACCTGCTGATACTTTGTCTTTCGCATATAAATTAAAAGTGATGCACATTTGTTTGTGGTAGTGTGTGTGTGTGCGTAAGAGTGTGTGCATGTGGGCACGTGTGCATGTGTGTGTGTCTGACTGTTGTCTGTCGAGTCAACTAAGCAGCTTGAATAAAATGCACTTTTGCCACTTCAGCAGGTATGAAAAAACAAATTGATTACAATTGATTGCATAGCACCGTTGGAAAGATAATTTTGTGCTGATCAACTTTGATGGGGATATTTTGTGTGCATCATGTATACTTTAGGAGCTATTCACATTGGTTTATGGTACGGTGTGTATGGCTGACATTTTTTCCATCAAGACTCACCTAAGCAGCTTCAATAAAATGTACTTTTTGCCACTGCAACAGGTATAAAAAAAAGTATTGATTATAACTGATTGCTTAGCACCGTTGGAAAGGCAATTTTGTGCTGATCAACCTTCATGCTGATAATTTGTGTGTATCATGTATACTTTAGGAGCTATTAGCATTTGTTTATGGTATGGTGTGTGGCTGACATTTTTTCCATCAAGACTCACCTAAGCAGCTTGAATAAAATATACTTTTTTGCCACTTCAGCAGGTATAAAAAATATATATTGATTACAATTGATTGCATAGCACAGTTGGAAAGGCAAGTTTGTGCTGATCAACTTTCATGACAATACTTCGTGTGTATCATGTATACTTTTGGAGTTATATGCATTTATTTATAATACGGTGTGTGTGGTTGAGATTCATCCCTCAAATCTCACTAAAAGCACCTTGATTAAAATGGGGAAAAAACTATGTTTCATAGTAAAAATATATCTTTTTTTTTTTAACAAACATAATATTAAAATACCATCTAATGTCGTATGCTTAATTTGGTGTTGATATTTGACATATGTTCCAAAGAAAAATGGCTTATGTTCCTTTTTTCAGTGAAAAAAATATTTTTGTTGCTGTTTCAAACAGTATAGAAAAAAACGAAATTACTTATGATGACACGCATACCACCATTGGAAATGCAATTTTGTGTTGAATAACTCATACTTTTGTGTCCTGAACGTAGTTATTTAGCTATTAGCATTTGTTTGCAACATGCTGACTATGGCTTGATGTTACTTAGAAAGGCACAGGATTCACTGTTAAAAGTATACAGGGGATGCAGGAGACAAGTGGTGTATTCTCAGAATGAGCCTGTGGAGGCAATGAGTTAAAGAGCTAGTGTACCATTTGAATTAATAGTAATTTTCAGATGCAGTCAGCTATCTCTTTTAATATCTGAAATATTTTTTTAATTTTTTATTTGAAAATTAGATGATTTTCCACCTGGCAGTACTGGGGTAATGTGTGGAGCAGCACTCTGTCTGGGGGGCGGGTCAGTTCTGTTCCTCCCACTACATCATCAGAAATGAGACAAAACACTTTGATGCACCACATTCTTTGCAGCCTGAGCAGTGACTTACAGAAATTACCAATCAAAATGAAGGAAACTGTGACATCACAAGTAACCAGGGAGAGCCAGTCCCTGCTGCTTCATGTGAAAGTGAAACCTGGCAGTGAGAAATGGTTCTCATTGGTTACTAGTGATGTCATAGTCAGTGTTGTCTCAGTGTTGATGCAGTGGGAGGAACAGAACTGGATTTGTGCTCCACTCATCACCCCAGTACTGCCAGGTGGAAAATCTTCTAATTAGCAAACAGAAAAGAAAAATGCTTGAGATATAAGAAGTGATAGCCGACTACATCTGAAAGTTACAATTAATTGCAAGCAGTTTCTAGGCAGTACATTAGCTCTTTAACATGCTACCCTTAAGTACCACAACAGGAAATGTGGTGACAATTTGGGATTAGAAACAGAAGAGCATGCTATCAAAGTGCATTCTGACAATTAATCAATACTAAATCACACTATTAGAACCTTAGGCTAAATATACTGCATATATAAAAATTGTATCTTATTGAATTACACTGTGTATAAAATATATATTTTTGTTTTAAAATACCTCTTTACTACAATAGACTAGTAGTCCCTAAACAAGTAATATAACCAGTTCTGAATAATGACAGGATAACATATTTATTTAAACAATCACGTGATATTTTTTTGTAGGCAGACCTTTCCCAAAATATTAATGTCATGGTAGTGATTATGGGTGACAGAAAAAAAAAAAATCAGGTAGCAAGAACAAAACAAAGGAACAAATGAAAAAAATGAACAAAACGAATAAAGACTCGATATGCTTCCTCCCTATCCTCATAACATCTCTGCTCCAGAGATTCCTGCACCTTCTCTGTCCCTTGCCCATCTTCCTGTTCTGGCTAGTCAGCCTTCTCCTATCTTCTTCCAACCTCTGGAACTCCCTCCCAACTTCCCACAAACAATTACCCTCCTTTCAATGCCTGAAATGTGCACTCTCCCTTTTAATCCCGCCTCCTCTTTGCACCGACCCCCCTTAGCTTGCTGCAGCTCCCCAACATCATCATTTCCTTTGACTGCATCAGTCAAACAAACCCTGGGGTGCTGATGCACTTACTCCTAGTTAACTCCCTCCACATAATCCTCTTGTCTGTAAGTGCTCACTCCCACTTGTCTATGCACAGTGCACTGTGGACCAATGGGCTTGTAGCTCATACTGTTCCTGTCATTTGGTTGGTAGCTGGGCAGTATGTGGTGGTTGTAGCTGCCCGCTGATGACGGGGGCAAGCAGGGTGGGCAAGGGGTTCTCTGTGGGTGGAGGGTGGGGGTGTCACTGGATCACCAGGGAATTACACTGTGGAGATTTACCATGATTGCTGCAATGGGCGGGGAGTGGGGACCATTAGACTACCAGGGAATATACATATGGTGCTGTACCACAGTCGGAGCTAGGGGCAGAGGGTACCACTAGACTACCAGGGATTTTGTATGGTATTAACTGGTGATCACGGCAATGGGGGGGTGCCACTAGACTACCAGGAATTTTAAAACTGTAATTTATGGACTATCAGGGACATGGGAGGGAGGGGGGTACCACTAGACTGCCGTAGGGTATGTGTGCTTGTAGACGGTGTTCTGGGTGGGCGGGTGGCCACCCACAGATGGCAGCTGCTGTGTTGTGCCCTACAATACAGCAGCCTGCCTGTGAGTGGCTGGGATTTGTTCCCACTGTTCTGTGGCTCAACTCTGAGCCTCCCTCTGTTGCTCAATGCAGGGTTGCACCAGTATATGCGCCACACATCCCAGGCTGAATATCGGGAATTGCCATATATGCATGTGTACTCCCCCTGCATCTGCACCACATATCACTACATTGCGCTTGGGCACATCGGGATTTTTGCTGCACCTAGCAGCCCTTTCAATATCCCACTGGGGTGCAATGTGGGGTTGCACCAGCACAACTCTGTTATGCCATGCACAACCCTTTAGAATATCAAGGCCTGTATCTCCAGATTGCTGAACAAACAAGAATATGTGCTAAATTAAATACCAGGTAAGCAACAAATAACTTAAACATATTATCTGCCTTGCTCATGTGATTCCAACTGCCTATGTCAGACAGATCCATGAATAAATATAATTAGGATCCCAAAAGGGTAAACAAATAGTTCCAGCACACTTGGTCATTCTGACAACTTAAATATCATGCTGGCAGGTTAAAAATGATTGGGGGATGGTAAAAAGTAAAACATAAAAATAAATCCTTAGTGTTAGACCAAACAGATTAGCAGTAACAAAAAAAAAAAAAAAAAAAATGGGAAACACACCAGGTTGAAAGATTTTGTGAAATGGAACAGGAGCCCAAAAGTGAAAGAGCGAAGAAACACGGTGATCCAACAAAAATGGATAACAGTATATAACCAATAAGTGAAGGATGCATAACAGATAATCAGTTACAGGGCATGTGTGTATCAGAGCATGACTATACACCCTGTAGTGGATTATCAGTCTTATAAAATGTCCAGAAGGTTCTAAAGGATAAAAAAGGGCAGGCATGTGGTCATTGTGGAATAATGCATGGTGATGTGGTGTTTTTCATTGAGTAAGGAGACTGGATTTTCACAGACGTTTCTTACCCATCTCATAAATAGTGATTATATAGTGTAAGGAGGTAAACTAATAGAGTAAGCGAGGGTAGAAACAGTGGCAGCAGAGTACAGGACAAATCAGCAGTTTAGAGATCATAAAGAGATGGTATCAGGATAAGAGGTACCACTTTGTGGGGGATTGGGGGAACGTCTGAACCAGACACTCTTCAAGGGTGATGGACTTCACCTGATGAAAGAGGGGGCCAGTGCACTTGTGCTGATGTTTGACATCTATATTAGACATTTATATTAACTTTGGGGGAGACTGTGTCTAGCAGAATCATGGTAGCAGGTGAAAGGAAGGGATCCTAACTAGTACTCCCCCACATTTGGGGGCTTGAGGCAGCAAAGTTTGTACAAGGAGAGCTGTGGCCCAAACTGAACTGGGTGAGATAATATTAGAGAGGGGGAACACAAAATGTGTAATCACCAGAAAAAACATGAGAAAGAAAGGGCAATGAAAGCACAAAGGTAGTAGCAATATAAGATCTGGGGTCAGATAGAAGGGCCTTAATGCCAGAAGACAAGGTAACAAAATCAGCATGCTCCAGATACTGATGGTGGACACTGGATTGACCTTGTGGCCATCATAGAAACATGGATTTCAAAAAACAACAAATGGGAACTGATGGTCCCTGGGTAATCATTGGTCAGGAAAGATAAAGGAACAGGTAGAGGAGGAGCAGTAGACATATTTATCAAGGATGGCATATAGGTGTTGGAAGACAGAAACATAGAAATGTAGACTCTGACTGCAGATAAGGACTGCTTTGCCCACCTAAGTTGCCTATTTGCCTACCAATTGGGTAAGATGCAAATCCTAGTTAACCAACAGCCTACTTCCTCCTACCCCCCCCGCAAGGACTGCCCAAATGCCTGTTCCATGCATTCTTGAATTCCACCACTGTTTTTGACACCACAACCCCCTCAGGAAGGCTGTTCCATGTTTCCACCACCCTCTTGGCAAAAAAGTTAGTTCCTCCATTACCCCTGAGCTGTTCATCTTTATCTTCAAATTGTGCCCCCTTTTTTTTGCACATCTCTTTTTCAGAAAGATGCTACCCTCTTGGACTTGGTTGATTCCCCAGGGATAGTAAAGGGGAGACAGAGTTGCTATGGGAGCAAATCACAGCAGTGTCAGGCAAGAAACTGCACTAAGGGTGATCTATAGATCTCCATGGCAAGGGGTAGAGCAGGGAAGAGAGCTCAGGAAAGAACTTGAAAGGTGAGTGGCAATGGAGGAAGTAGCGGTGGTGAGTGATCTGAAACTGCCAGCCATCATTTGGGATGTTTCAGTGGCCTGGAGCACCAGAAGTCAGGTTTTGCTAGATACTTAACAGGACTGTCTACTGGTACAGCTACTTAAGGAACCCACACTGCCTACTTCAATTCTTGATGCAGTTCTCACCAACTTAGAGACAGTCAGAGCTGTGAAGAGGAGCCACTGGGGAACAACGACTTTAACTCTATTTGGTTCAAACTGTCTCTTGGTTTTAGAAAACTTCAATCAAGAGCTGAAGCCCTCAGTTTTAGAAGGGCAGACTTCAGTAGGTTCAAAGAGCTGTTCAGGGAATAATCAGTATGGGTGGACAACATAGGTGAGGTAGAAAGATGGAGTGATTAAGGGGGGGCATTCTCAAGGCATATAAGCTATGCATGTGAATGGTAACCAGTCAGAACAGGTTCAAGAGTCTGTTCTAATTCTCAGCAAGGGCCAGGGAATGGATGAGGCAAAGAAAATGGCTGTCTACAAGTAGAAAGGAAAGCAGGGGGTAGAAAATTGGGGCGAATATTTACTGAAAAATAGGGATGCAAAGAAGGTGGTTAAGGAAGCAAAAGTAGACATATGGCTGCATATTACAGAGGGAGGCAAGAGCAGGGAAATAGAGTTCTTTCAGTATATGTTTGAGAAAAGGAAAAAAGGAGAGGGAATCATAAAGCTAGCTGAGGGGGGATGGTGATAGATGAGGAAGGGCAAAAGGTCACTATCCTCAACAATTACTTTTGGTCAGTTTTCACTAAGGAGAATGGTGGGCCCTTGCCAGAGAGTGTCATCAAGGCAACCACTAAGGGGATTAAGGAGATAAGGCAGCCAACATTTAGAAGCAAAATAATCCAGAAGAGCTGGCAGCAGAACTGGCCAAACCCTATGTTAGTCTATTCAGCAGCTCATTGTCAGTGAAGGTAAAAGGACTGGAGGGTGGCAGCCATTTTTCTATTCCATAAAAGGGGGGGAACAAACAAGAAAGGAACTACAGACCTGCCAGTCTTACCCCTATTGCAGAGAAACTGATGGAGTTACTGGTCAAAGAGGACCTGGTGGACTACTTGGAGATCAACAGATCCCAGGATAATAACCAGTATGGATTCAAGGCAGGGAGTTCTTGTCACACTAATCTGATAGTTTTCTTTTACTGGTTGATGAGGGAATTGGATAGGGTCCACACTCTGGATTTGCTCTATTTCAATTTCAGCAAGGTTTTTCACTTAGTGCCTCACAGATGCTTGTTGAAGATGATGGCGGAGCCCGGTGCAGCTATGGGTGCATCTTAGGTCATAGTAAACTAGGTTGGCTACTAGCTAAAGGGAAGGCAGCAGAGAGTTGTGATCAGTGTGGTCAAAGCAGAAAAGAAGTAGGTCATGAGTGGGGTGCCATTGGGATCTTTCCTAAGTTCGGTCCTCTTCAATATGTTCATCAGAAACATTGATGAGGTAATCCAGGGCAGTTTGTGTCTCTTTGCTGATGACACTAAGCTCTGAGGGAAGGTGGATAGTGATGAGTGAATCAGGGAAATGGAAAGGAACTTTCAAAAGCTATAAGGGTTGTCTAAGGTTTAGCAGTTGAAATTCAATACAAAAAAGTGCAAGGTAATGCACTTAGGGGAACAAGAATCCCAGGACAGAGTACTGGATGTGTGGGGTGAGACTTAGCACTATAGAAGAGGAATGGGACTTTGGAGTTATCGTAAATGACTCCTGAAAACAATCATGCCAGCACAGCAAGGCATATAGCCAGATGTCAGTGCAGCTCAGTTGGTAGCACATCCACCTCTGGGCCAGAAGGTTGTTAGTTCTAGTCCCATGCTGGGATTGGGCTCATACCTAAATGCTGGCACCTGGTTGCAGTGTTAGGGGGTGTTGTACTTTGGATGAGATGTTAAACCGAGGTCCCTTCTACCCATCCTGGTGCTGGTGGTGGTCCAGGTGGAAGTTAAAGAACCCAAGGCACTTTTTGCAAAGAACAGTGTACTTTCCCAAGAGTCCTGGCCAATATTCCTCTTCCCATAAAACCGGTTCATGCAATTATTCAAGGCTGTGTGGGGGTGTTGATGTGCAAAATGGCTGCCACCACACATTCAGTCACTTCACTACCAGTTTAGCACTGCATATAAGGTGCTTTGGGATACAATCTGAATAAAAAGCGCTATACAAATTCTTCTTTTCCTTCTTCCTTCTTCCTTCTTCTTTCTTCCTTCTTCCTTCTTCCTCTTCTTCTTGTATCAGGAGGGTTATTGATAGAAGAAGGGAAGAGGTACTAATACTTCTCCTATATAGATGCTTTGTGAGGCCAGACCTGGAGTAATGTGCCCAGTTCTGGAGTACTCATCTCAAGAAAGAGAGGGACAGGCTGGATACAGTGTAGTGTAGGGTGATGAAAATAATTCAGGGCCAGCAGAGCAGGCCCTAAAAGGAGCACCTCAAGGCACTGAATATGTGCTTGCTAAGACCAGAAGGGAGAAGGAGAGATATGACAGAGACCTTCAAGTTCCTAAAATGAATTAACAAAATGAACTGTGGAAAACTATTTAGCTTGAATACTAGCTTGCAGCCACATGGACATAAGTGGAAGCTAACAGGAGGGATGTTCAGTATAGACATGATGAAGTATTAGTTTATATAAAGTGCGGGGGGTCACGGAACAGTCTACCAGCCAAAGCGGTTAGTGCAAAAAATGTTGGTGTCTTCAAGCATGGTTGGGACAGCATGAAGGGTATAATGCTTACTCAGGTCAGTAGAAGCTGGGAGGACAAGGGGGGCAATGTTCTGGAGGACAAGGACCCTAGGGGGATAGTAGTTCCCAGGGCTAATTATGGAATTCAGGTAGACTGGATGGATCATGGATCTTGTTCTGCTGTTGTCTATGTTTCTATTCTTCTAAATGTACAATAATAAAAATATATTGTACAAAACAATCTATTGAGAATCACAAACCCATTGGGCCAGAAGAAATCCATCAGATGGTCCTGAAAACAAAGTATGGTAGTGACCAAAGGGAGATGGAGGTGTTTTTAACTAATTAAAAAGAAACAATTTTTAACAAGGACTTTATTATTTCTTTAATCTCACTCACATGGGTATGATAACTGCTGCTAGTGCTGTCAATTGTTGGGACTGAGGATTTTCTTCCTGGTGGTTCCTCTCATATTTGGGGGCCAGTAGGGACACTATCAATCAGATTCACTTTTGCTAAGGCAGTTTCAACTGTGCTATAGACATAGTCCCATCTTTGAAGTGTGTGACCATTTCTGAAGCCTTCAGCTGAAAGGCAGCATCCAAGGTACAGTTCCTCCTTAACCTTAAAAATTCCACTTAGGGGATGACATCTATCAGAGGCTTCAAGTGGAAGCTGTCTACCAGAAGAACATTATTCCCAGGTGTAAGATTTCTGTATGGGACACTACAAGCTTTCAAATCTACTGTAATCCCCAGAGTAATATCCAAAAAGTAAATTAAATGATTGTCTATATAGCTTGTACATTTCAGGTTCCACTTGATATGGTTTAGCCACAAACTATGTTACCATCTCAAGGCCCCCACCCCGGTCACATATGATATCATCAAAATAATACCACTGTACTATGTGTCTGAGATGGGGGACTGAGTCGGCAAACACAACCATCTTCTCCCAGTAGGCCATAAAATGTTCTGCACAGGATGGTGCAAAGCATTGCCTCATAGATGGTCCCTGTAGCTCTAAATAAAAATGACATCCAAACATAAAATTATTGTGTTTTAAAACATAGTCTAACAAATCAATTCTGAAATTGCAAGGCACACTCTCAAAAGTGGGTTCTCTGCAGGCTGGCCCAGTGGCATTTGAGGCTGAGGCGCTGGTCATTACACCTCGTGCCATGTTGGTGACCCAGGTTCAGAAGCTCACCCAGACCGCCAGGGGTCAGCAGGGGGGGAGCAGAATAAGTAGCTGGAGGACTGCTGTCCTCTCACAGGGGGAGGTAACCATGTCATCCTGCCTGCTGATCACTCTCTGGTAGTGGCTGGAGGGCGATATGGGTTTGGAGGCACAGTTCAATGTGGTGACATTGGTAGGGAGGGGGAATGGGAGAAAAAGGAAGAAACAGAGAATGGCAGGGCTCCATGATGGGCAGCTGCTTCCAAGGGCCAGCCCTGAATTCTGGATTGGGTCTCCAGGGAAGGGGTGCCACCTTCCTGGCCTCACCATGGGGGGCAAGCCTTGGGAGAACCTCCAGGGTTGGTGAGTGCAGGAGCGGTGAGACCAAAGAGAGAGTGTCCTTCTTTGGAGGGCCGAAGCCTCTTCCAGGGCTCAGAGGAGGAAAAAATGTGAATGAAAAAAACAGTGGGTTCCCTGCCAGAAAATGTCTGGTGGCTTCAATCCCATTCTCATGGGTAATGATCATGTATAGACAAGTGATATTGATCACTATCCAACAAACAGAATCTGACCAATCCATTACATTTAATTTGTTCAGGGTACATGCTGTGTCCCTTAAATGTGAGGGAACCTTAGTCACCAACTGTTTCAGTAAAAAATTTACAAATCTGGAGGGACCCTCACTGAGAGACCCAATGCCTAAGACAATGGGTCTCCCATGTGGGTCCCTCAGAGACTTTTGGATCTTGAGCAAGGTGTTAAAGGCTGGGCAAACAAGAAAATTCTGTTTCAGAAAATTGTACTCCTCTAGGTTAATCCCCTCCATCCCCCAAATGCATCATTATGCAAATTAAAGAGTTCATTTTTAAACAGGATTGTGGGATCAAATGTTAGCTTCTTGTCATATTTAAAAGCTGCTTTTCTAGTTCAGATACATATTGCATAACATTGAGTGCAACCACAGTGCCTACCTTGTTGACCGGCTTTAAGCAAGCAATAACACACAACTAGGTGTGGGTTATCTCCTGAAAAGAGCATGCCCAGGTGTGTTATGAGGCACAAGGCACTTCTGCCAAGTGCCTTATGGACCTGGGCTTGCTCTTATCAGGAGATAACCCACAACTCGGAGTGTGTTATTGCTTTAATAAAATGGGCCCTTCAGTAATTATTTTAAAAAAAATTAGAACTAAAGAAAGTCAGAAATATAAAAATGGAGGTTTCACTAGGTCAAGTAATAAAAAAAAATAGTCTCCTATGTATTCATCAGGTACAAAGTAGAAAATAATATACAGTGTATGTAAGCCCCCCCCCCCGCTCTATACAGTTAACTATTTGTGTTTTTTTTCTATTTTTATTTCAACATGTATTACATGCTGTATGCATCTGAGGTGTACCTGACTGCCAACTTGGTTGTACTTGAGCTGAGCATTTCCAAGTTTGGGTGTTCTGTTTCTCCTGTCACCATGCCATCCCGCCATCAAAAAATAATTTTTTTGGTCTGTTTGGTTTTATTTTTATTTACTTTTCTTTCATGTTGGATGTTTTGAGTGCCTCTTTGTTGACACCTAGCATGTCCATTTGTGGCCATCGTATGGAGCTGTCCCGTTATTTTTTTCCAGTTTTACAGGTAAAAGTGTTACTTACAGGGAACTTGAAGTGATGAGGTCTCTTTTTTTGTGAGGTCACAGTATAGCACTATATGCTATGATCGGGACTTGTCTGTTGCTGTGCCAGTTCTGATAAAAGACAGGGGGGGATGGGGGATGTAGTCTGCAGACCGATTACACTCTGTGTGTATTGGGCATAGTCTGGAGCAGAAGGAGCAACTGCTGAAACATGGAGCCATGTAAAAATGAATGGCTAGTGAGTAATAAAAAAAAAGTTGAGACTATTCATGGAACCACAGCTCCCTGTGATGTTAGTGACACTCTCACAGTCACAGGTCTCGGTTCTATTTGAAATGTTGTGGGAGAGAGAGTGTTACGCTGGCCCGGGTAGTAAAAGAAAAAAAATACAAAAGTACAGGTATGAAGTCAGCAGCTTATGTATGTTTTTTTATTTTCTTTTTTACTGTCACGGCTCCACCGGTGCACCAGTTATGGTTTCCTTGCTGGTGCACCATGAGAAAAGACACCTTCCCACTGTGCAGCTGCTTCAATGAGCTCTGCCAGTCAGCGTTTCTGTTTACGCTTGGCAAAGCTCACTGATTCGTTGTTGTTATGGGGCATCTTGCTGGGCAGTACTCCCAGTTGGCTACTATATCATCTGATAAGGACACAGCTCAGGTGATGTAGTAGGCAATCAGAGACTTGAATTTCTTAAGCCTATTTTATAAAACCACTTAATACATCACCTGTAATTCTTTCAATGGCTTCCATTTGGTGGCTGACAAGTTATGGTTCTGTGGTTGTGGAGTGCTATTCCTGAGTGCACTGATATAGTCTGTTATCAGTTTTTGTACTGGGGGTGTGGTGGGGGCTGCAGAGTGGGAGGTGGGGTGGGGTGGCTAATTGATGAGGACTGTTTTCTTTTTGTAGGTTTGAGAAAAAAACATTGAGAGACCATTTTCTTTATTTCAGATTTTGGCTGTATTGGGAGGGTGGAGGTGCCACTAGACCCCAAGGAATCTATATTGGCATAATGAGGACTGCCGAGGGGGATGCCACTAGACACCAGGGATTACACAGGATGATGATCAGTGGGTGGGGGGTGCTACTAGACACCAGGGAATATATGGGATGATTGGTGGGTGGGGTGCCACTAGACACCCGGGAAAGATGTGATTACGGGGATGGTGATCGGAAGGGTGGAGGTGCCACTAGACACAATGGATATACAAAATATTGATGGGGATGGGAATAATGAGAATAATAACATTTAATTATATAGTGCAATTCAGTATTTATTAAAGAGCTGTACAATGAGATATCAAACATGAATAGAAACAATAAAATATAAAGATACATCAGTATGATAAAATATCACAGTATTCAGATATTTAATCCCCAAAAGCATGGCCAAACAAACAGGTGTTTAAAGCTATCTTAATTCTCTTCAAGGTCAGGCACTCTCTAATCTAGCGAGGTAAAGAATTCCACAGGGTTGGGGCTGCATACATAAATGCTTTAGCACTGGATGTTTTCAATCTAACACTGGGAACCTCTAGCAATCCCTCATTGGCTGAGTGGAGGGGTCAGAGGGGGCAGTAAGGTACCAGGAGCTCTTGCAGGTAACCAGGACCCAGTCCATGTAGGGCATTATAAGTCAGTAAACTGACCTTGAAGGTGATCCGCCGCTGAATAGGCAGCCAGTGCAGTTCAAGCAGCAAAGAAGTGATATTGCTAGCCTGAGAAACCCCTGTCAGTAGCCTAGCCACAGTGTTCTGCACCAGCTGCAAGCAGTGGATATTAACCCCTGGAAGCCCTAGATATAGGGAGTTACAGTAGTCAAGGTGAGAGGTCACAAAGGCATGGGTCAACGTTGGAAGGTCACGAGACAGAACAACGTGCTTAATTCAGGCAATATTCCTCAGATGGTAAAAAGAGGACTTGACTACTGCTGACACCTGCATACGAAGTGTCAGCTCTTCATCAAATACCACGCCCAGATTCCACACCTAAACAGAAGGCATGAACTGGCTACCCTGAAGACAAAGCCTGGAAGCAGACCGTGCTCCCATCCTCTCTATCCCATGACCTGGATCTACCACCAACACCTCAGTCTTTTCAGAATTCAGCCTAAGCCAACTGGTCCACATCCAGTCCTGGAGCTCCATGAGGCAGCTGTTAAAGACAGAGACTGCACTATCCTGGTCAGGTGCAAAGACAGGCAGAGCTGAGTGTCACCTGCATAACAGTGAAACCGTAGCCCATATCTTCTTACAATGTCTCCCAATGACAGCAAATACACCATGAACAACACAGAGGACAGCACAGAGCCCTGAGGAACCCCACATGGCAGTGAGAATGAAGCCGAGGAATAAATCCCTGACATCACCCTCTGAGTTCTACGAATGAGAAAAGGTCTAAACCAGCTGAGGACCATACCTGACACGCCACAGATGTCCCTCAGGCACTCAAGCAGCCCCCCATGGTCCACAGTGTCAAAGGCTGAAGAGAGATCATGAAAGACCCAGACTGAATGGCACTTCCGATCTCTAGCAATCAGAAGATCACTGAGCACTAGAACCAGAGTGGTCTCAGTACTATGCCTCTTCCGAAAACGGGACTGGAAGGAATCACATATGTCATTGATGGACAAATGGTTATCCAACGGAAAGGAAACTACTTTATCTATCACTTTCCCAATAAAGAGAAGGTTAAAGATTGACCTGTAGTTGGCAGGGCAGTCTGGGTCAAGAGAAGATTTTTTAAGGAGAAGTGTAACCACTGCCTCCTTCAGG
Organism: Neoceratodus forsteri; assembly: GCA_016271365.2. Classification (NCBI taxonomy): domain Eukaryota; kingdom Metazoa; phylum Chordata; order Ceratodontiformes; family Ceratodontidae; genus Neoceratodus; species Neoceratodus forsteri. The sequence goes on from CM057452.1 coordinate 1,281,927,911, forward strand.
GAGTTCAGAAACTCACCTTACTCTAAAGAGCACCAAACTATCTCTGCCAAGACAGGGCCGATGATATCCATACACTCCAAAATAAGGTGTGGGGCCCCTGGTCGAGACTACAGCAAGTGGGCTGCACACCTTTGACAATCTACAAGAAATCAGAGATTGCTGGCTGGTCAAAGTGATCCCAAGAAAACCAGGGTGTAGTAACCATACACCGACCACTGTAAACCCCCACAGAGCATACTGAATGGATCTCAGCCCTAATGTTGGCCACTTTATTGGCAAAGAATTGAGCAAACTCATTACACTTATCTTGTGAAAATGGTCTCTTAACCTGGAGACAGGCTGGACTGCACAGTCTGTCCACAATTCGAAAGAGTTGAGCCGGTTGATTCTGAGCCACAGCAATCTCCCTGAAGAGAAACTGTACCTTCTTCTGGGAGATTGTTGATTGATAGACTCTGTAATGTTCCATCAATCTAAGGCAGTCGGCATCCAGGGTGGATCTCCACCAGCAACGATCTAGCCTTTTCCCCACATGCCTCAACTCCCTCAAGGTCCCATTAAACCATGGGGACCAAAGACAGAGAGTGAGGGGGTGAACTCGGAGGGGAGCGATGGAATCCAGACCACCCCCCACAGCCTTATTATAGGATTGGACTAAGGAATAACATCCCTCAAAGGGCAGTATCAGACCATTTCCACAGGGACAGGCCTATAAGGGGGAGCTCAGAAACTGAACCTTATAGTGTTATGGCCAGAACATCCAACCGGTTCCACCACCAGGTCAGAGGCTTCCATTTCCAGGAGGAAAACCAGGTTGCGTGTGTGACTATGAGCAATGGGTTGCACAGGCAACAACCTGTGTGAAGTCCAATGTATTCATAAGTTGAAGGAAGTCCTGACCAAATTGTGAGAGTTCAACATAGATCCAGGCATTGAAGTCACCCAGCACCATCAACCTGGGTGACTCCAACATCATGTTGGCGATGAAATACACAACTTCCTGCAGGAACACTGTCTCACCCCTGGGTAGACGGTAGATGAGAATGATTCTGCACCCCACACCTGCAGCTGCAGTACACTCAAACAATCTGGGACCCTCAACTGGGATCTCTGTAAGGCCCAATTTCATCCTAAAACAGATAGCTACACCCCCACACCTGTGGTCCAGTCTCGAGTAATGTATCACCAAGAACCCAGCTGGAATAGCCGCCTCCAAAATCGGACCAGCATTTTCATCCAGCCAGGTCTAGGTGATGCATGCCAGGTCAGCTGTTCCAACAAGATCAGCAAGATTAGCTGTCTTGTTCTCTAGGGACTTGGCATTGCACAATACCACTCGAGATGGACGAGATTCCAGAGCTGATTGGGCTACTGGCCTTGAAATACAGGAGCCCTTGGGTATGGGAACCAGATAAGATGGACCATGATCTGGAACCCATTTTGTCCCAGGTCATCTTCTGGACTTTACTACCCCAATTCAGCCCCCAGCTCACTCTTCCCCCAAGGTTTGGAGCCCCCAGCCCTCTTTCTCCTTTTGCTCACTATCTCAAGAATCATACAGCACCCTTAAATTATAGCTGGTAGTGGAAAGTAATTAAAGGGTTGGAGGCCCTGAGCTCAGAAGAAAAGTAGTGCCTGACCAGGAGAGCCAAATGCCAACACATCCCGAAAAAAAGACAAAAAAAACAGGAGTAATCTACAGTAAAGCAAAAAAACATTAAAGACAAGAAAAAAACACTACCCCCCAATTACAAAAAAGAAAAAACAACTACTAAAATAAATATAAAACCAGTCCAGAATGTTGCAGAAGATCAACAGAAATTTGTCAGGAGGAGCAATCAGTCACCACACAAATTGCTAATAAGATGAAGAGTGCCCAGAGAGCTCTCACCAGTCCGGGTTAAACCACTAACTTCAATTCCACCACTGCCTCTTATGTAGAGGATAAAGGGATCAACAGTAACTTAACATGGGATCATGAAGGGTGTCACTAGACACCAGGGATATAAGGTAGCAGGAATAATGTAAAGGAAATAAATAACAAGCATTTGTCAATGCCGAATGTTTGCTTGCTGGCATTGGCATTGGTAGTGTAGAAGTTACAAAGCTGCATAACAGGAATGGCAGCAAAGTATTGAACTGAAGCCAACCCCACCACCACCCTGCAGAGAGTGACAGGCATTGGGGTGTGGATTTGGGTCGTCAGGCATAATGACCATGCCATTTCACCACACCCTACCCTGCAGACACTGACAAGTGTCACTGTGCCTTGAGGTCTTTGGCCCTTATGCACGCCCCATTCCATCAGGAAATACAGTGAGATGGGTGCAGTATAGGAGAATGGGGTGAAGTTTGGGCCCGAAGAGTCTGAGGTACACCTTGATGCCTTTCACTGGCTGCAGGGTGTGGGTGGGGGTGGAATGGTATGAGCATTACAGGCAAGAATCGCAAGTCACGCCACTGATGCCTGTTATTCTCTACAGGGTGGGGCGTTATGGTCAGAAACCCTAACGCCTCAGGCATTAGTTGGTATTTTCACTCCAAATTTTCAACATGTTTTTTTTGTGACCCCCACCTCATGAACAGTGGCAATATCAGTTTGTTAGCTGAAAACTGCTTTTGCACAGCGACTACGGCATTTGGCAACACATGTGCAAAAACACATTCCAAACAGGATGTGAAAAATGACAGCGGTACTGTTCAAGGGGAGGTGTAAATAATGGCAATGTTGAAAGTCTGCTGTTAAAATCTTAAAAATACTGGTAAAGTCATGAGCGTGCATAGAAACTGTGCAACGCACACCCGTAATGTAACTAGTTTGGGTATTTTTTTACAGCAGATTGTTAACACTGGCATTTTGGGATCTCCAATCATGAACAGTGTCAGTGTGATTTTGTGTATCTGTCCCGAACAATGATTTCCCACAGCGACCACGCATTTCTGCACTGAAAGTGTGAAAACACATTTTGGCCATGTTGTGGAAAGTGACAGCTGTACTGATCCTAAGGAGGTGTGGAAAAATGCCATTGTTTAAAATCTGGACTGAAAATATTACAAATTCATTAACTTACGAGTGTGCGTGGAAACTGCACAATGCTCACTCGTAACACAATCATTTTATGGAGTTTTGTCACCAAATTTTCAACATAGCCATCTTAAGACCTCTGCTCATGACCAGTGTCACTGTGATTTTCTTAATCTGTCCCAAACATTGTTTTCGCACACTGACTGTACCATTGTGCGCTACATGTGCGGAAACACATTTTGGGTGAGATGTGAAAAATGGTAGCTGTACTGCTCATAAGGAAGTGCCGTAAAATGGCACTGTTGAAAATCTGGTGTGCAAATATTAAAAATTCGCAAACTTGCCAGTGTGCGTAGGAACTGCGCAATGTGCACTCCTAAAACAGTCATTTTGGGGAATGTTTTCACCAAATTTTCAACATAGCCATTTTAACACCTCTGCTCATGACCAGTTTCACTGTGATTTTCTTAATGTGTCCCATACATTGATTTACGCACACCAACTACGCCATTCATTAGCTACATGTGAAGTAGGAAACACGTTTTGGGTGAGATGTGAAAAATGACAGCTGTACTGCTCATAAGGAGGTGTGGTAAAATGGCAATCTTGAAATCTGGGTGAAATATTGAAAATTAAGCTAACTTACAAGCGTGCGTGAACTGCACAGCATACGCTTGCAATAATTATTGTTAGAATTTTTTACCAAATTTTCAACATAGGCTTTTGAGAGCCCACCTTATGAGCACTGGCAGTGTCATTTGTTAATGGATCTCAAAAGGTGATTTCATGCAGTGACTGCAAAATCACCATTCAGGCCCGATTAACGCCATGTCAGTGAAGAATTCATGAGGAAGGGTCCCAAAAAAACCATGTTGAAAATTTGGGCCCCAAATTCCCAAAAATGCCTGAGATATGCAACAAAGTTGAAAAATACCTATTTATTCCATTATACAGCTTACCGGCATTTCCTCAGTTTGCGCTTGACTTTGAAGAGTGCAGACGTGATCCCGATCCACCTATGATCATCGTGCCAAGCTCCGGAGGTAAGTATGGGGTGAGTGGGGGGGTGTGGGGAGGCAAGGTGCACAGTGGGTGGGTGTGGGTTGTGGGGGGTAGGGAGACTGTGAAGGAAGGTTTTCTTCTTTATAGGTTTTTAGATGACACGGGATGTTTGCCACACTGGGGTGGGCTCCCAGCATGGCAGCTGGAAAGGCTGTTTGGGGGGCTGGTGCCAACAGGGGATTGGGCACCTCCATGCGGCCATAACATGCTTTGCCATGCTGGGGTGAGTTCCCAGCATGGCACATGGAAAGCTTTTTGGGGGAGGCATGGAGCCAGCGGGGGTGAGCACCCCGTGCGACCACACAGTATGTGTGTGGTACATCAACCGCTAATATGCATGCTTGCATGTTTGTATATGTGGGGGAGAGCTCTGCTCACTGAAGCGGAGCTCTCCCTTTCAGCTGTATGCCACTGCATTTTCCTGCTGTCATAGACAGCTGCAGCAGTGATTGGCGCACTGTGAACATGCCTGCAAACACACTGACTGAATTGGAAGAGGCTGACACACCTCTAGAAAACTCGTATGATGGCACTGTGTTTCTTGCACATGCATGCAAGCAAACATAAAAATATGTTTAAATATATATAACAGAACTAACAAGGGGTAAGACAATCGAGGGTTCAGTGGGGGACCACTAGGCACCAGGTAAAGTAATAGAAATTATGAGACTCAGAAAAAGCTTTTTTTGGCGTGTCCTAAATCCTTTTTCATGACTTGTGATCCTTTTTCATTTGAACGATAAAGGATCTTGGTAAGTGATGAAAAAGGAATTACAATGTTAAAGAAAAAACATTCAGGGCCACTTTTGCCACCAGACAACTACAGAATCCAGCAAAGGGAGTTCCAGTCAACAAGATACATACTGTATGTTGGTGTCTAGAGCACATCCGTTGTGTATGTTTTCAATATTTATATTTCAGAAAAACCTGAAAACATGATGGCGGCTCATGAAACAGGAATTTTTTTCCTCATGAAAAATGATTAGCCCCTCATGAAAAAGAATCCTTTTTCATGAGACCAGATTCCTTTTTTGTTTCATTCCTTTATCCTGGAGAGTGATATTCCCATTGAAAATAACGGCAACTTAAAAACTAAATAACTTTGCAACAAATATATTTTTTTTTCACCAAACAAATGTAAGGCAGTTCTGTGACACAAGCTGTTTCTACCATAAAAAACCACACCAAAATTCCACAACATCTGGATGCAAGGTTATGAGGAATAAAATGGTAAATTTTAAGGTTTTTGCACTATCCGGATCTAAGAATCTGCACCTCCAACCGGAACAACTGGAGCAAAACTTGCAATGTTAAGAGACCTACCCCAAGGGACTCTGTCAAACAAATAAGGATAAGATTACACTATCTGAAAAAGTATGCATGCATCGGACAGCAGGGCCCGGAGGGCCCTATGCTTCCACAGGCAATTAAGGATATGATTATACTATCTCAAAAGTAAGGAAATTCTTTGCAAAAAGCTGCATTAATGGAACATTTAGGGTTAAGGTTAAAGCAACAAAAGTAGGGAAATGTGGCTTTAGGGTTTCCAACCTTAAATCCCCAGTCCCACCACTAAAGCAAATCGGGACAGACTCTTCCTAGGGTTTGTCAACACTAAAGCTCACCCCATTAGGTGTGTATGCTTCTGGAGTGTATAGAATGGGGTAAGCATTATGGTTGAAAATCCCTGGGAAAGTCTGGCCCTGATTAGCTTTAAGGGTGGGTGGAGTTTTAGGTTAGAAACTCTAAAGCCACATTTCCCTACTTTTGTTGCTTTAGCTTTAACCCTAAATGTTGCATTAATGCAGTTTTTTTTTTTGCAAAGAATATACAGATAGATAGATAGATAGATAGATAGATAGATAGATAGATAGATAGATAGATAGGCTATCTTGGCCCTGCACTTCCATTGGTAGGACAACAGCAACCAGACTGTCAGTATAGCCATCTTATTACCCCTCCTCATGAACCCAGTACTGAAAATGTTCAAACCCCTGCCAAAACATCTTTCTACTCCACACAATGTTATTCCATGCTACTGGGGCAAAAAGACTAATTGGGCAATATTTGAAAAATGACAGCTGTCACATTCATGAGGGTTGTAAAGAAATGGCTATGCTGAAAATGTGGGGTGAATGTGTTTAAAATTATGAAAGTTACGAGACAGCATAGCCAGATTTCATCAGATGTGCATAGCATTGCTAAATTAACAGATTTGGATCCCAAATGTTCAACATACCCTTCTAATAAACATCCTCATGAACAAAGACAGTGTGAAAATTTGAAGTCAGAATCACCAAAAATGGCAAAGTTATGCACCAAAGTTGAACACCTCATTGAAATACATTGAACCACACTTACCTTACTTTGTCATAAAGCAGTCGTCATTTCCAGCAGCAAGACTTGCATTCAATCGAAGAGTGGATCTTCATCCAGAGATCTGCTCAGGTGAGTGAGGATATGTGGGAAATGTGGGGGCTGCAGTGTGATGGGTGCTCAGTGGGAGACTGGGGTTGGGGAGGTCAGTTCAGCTAGGGACTGTTTTCCTTTTTATAGGCATAAAAAAAAAGACATTGAGGGACTGTTTTCTTTATTTCAGATCAAATGCCCATCAGAATGTGTGGGTGCTACTAGATGCTAGAGATACATAATACATTTAAGGGGATGGCCATCAGAAGGTGGGGGTGCCACTAGACACCAGGGATATTATGATCATACAGGGATTGCAATCAGAGGGTGGGGATACCAGTGGACTCCAGGGATAATTATTATCATTACGGCAACAGTGGCAGTTGGAGGCACCACTAGACAAGAGGGATAATTATTATCATTATGGGGATGGCCATCGGAGGGTGTTGGGTGCCACTAGACACAAAGGATATGCACTACATTTATGGGGACAGTGATTGAAGGGTAGGGTGTACCACTAGACACCAGTGATAATTACTATCATTATAGGTGATGGAAATTAGAGGATGGGGGGACACAAGAACCAAGGATAATTATTATAAATATGGGGACGTCCATCAGAAGGTGGGTAGTGCCACTAGATATCTGGGATACATGCTACATTTATGGTGATCAGAGTGTGGGGCTGTCACCAGAAACCATGGATAATTACTATAATTACAGGGACGGCAATCAGAGTGTGGGCAGTGCCACTAGACACCAGGGAAAATTACTAGCATTACAGAGATGGCAATTAGAGGGTGGGGGGCACCAATAAACACCAGGGGTAATTACTATCTTTACAGGGATGGCCATCAGAGAGTGGGGGATGCCAATAGACTTCAAGAATACATGTTACTGAACATTTAAATAGATGGCCATTGGAGGGTGGGGGTGTCACTAGACTCTAGGGACAAATGTTATCATTACAGGGATGGCCATCAGTGGATGGAGGGTGTCACTATACACCAGGGACACATGCTTCATTTATGGCAATCAGAGGGTGTGGGGGTGCCACTAGACACAAGTAATGATTATTATTATGGGATGGCAATCAGAGGATGAAGTGCTTTACTAGACACAAGGGATAATAATTATATTCATGGGGATGGCCATTCGATGGTGGGGGGGGGTGCCACTAGACACCAGAGAAAATTATTATCATTACAGGGATGGCAATGAGAGGGTGGATAGCATCACTAGACACCAGGGATGATAACTATCATTACAGGGACAGCCATCGGAGGGTGGGGATGCCATTAGATACCAGAGAAACATGCTAATAAACATTTATGGGGAAGACCATTGAAGGGTATGGGTGCCACTAGACACCAGGCATAATTATGATCATACGGGTATAGCAATTGGAGAGTGGGGGCACCAGTAGACACCAGGGATAAGTACAGTATTATCATTATAGAGACATCAATCAGAGAGTGGGGTGGGAACCACTAGACTTGAGGGATACTTATTATCATTACAGGGCTGGCCATTGGAGGGTTTGGGGTGCAACTAGACACCAGTGACAATTATAATCATTATAGGGAATGGAAATTGAAATGTGGGTGGGGGGGGCACCACTAGAACCAGGGATAATAATTATCATTACAGGGATGGACATCAGAGAGAGTGTGTGGTACTACTAGGCACCAGGGTTACATGCTACATTTATGGTGATCGGAGGGTGCAGTTCTACTAGACACCAGGGATAATTATTATCATTACAGTGACAGCAAATCAGAGTGTGGGCAGCAACACTAGACACCAGGGATAATTACTATCATTCCGAGGATGGCCTTAGGAGGCAGGTGGTGTCACTAGATACCAGGGACACATGTTACATTTATGGGGATGGTAATCAGAAGATAGTGGTGCCACTAGACAGCAGGGATCATTTTTAACTTTACAGGGACATCAATTGGAAGGTGGAGGGGCACCACTAGACACCAGAGATAATTATTATCATTACGGGGACAGCAATTGGAGGTTGGAGGGAACCACCAGATACATGGGATAATTCTTATCATTACAGGGATGGCCATTGGTAGGTGGATGGTGTCACTAGACACCCAGGATACATGCTACATTTATGGCAATTGTAAGGTAGGGTGGTGCCTCTAGACACCACAGATGATTATCAGTATGGTGAGGGCATTTCGAGCCTTAGGGGTGTTACTAGACACCAGGAATAATAATTATATTTATAGGGATGGCCACTGGAGGATGCAGGGTGCCACTAGACAGCAGGGATTATTATTATCATTTCAGGGATGGAAATCAGAGGGTGGGGGTGCCAGTATACACCAGGGATAATTATTACCACTGCAAAAAAAAGGATTGCTTCAAATGAAAAGACTCAGCTAAAAAACTAAGTCCAAAATCCCTTTTCGTGCCAATGGTTCCTTTTTCATTTGAAAGAAAAAGGTGATATGGAAAAAGATGGAACAAAAAAAAGTCCAAAATATTTTTCCACATCACGGGATCCTTTTTGTTGGAACAAAAAAGGGCATACGGCAAAAGCTGAAGCGAGAGATAAAAAAATGTTACAACTAAAAAAATAACAGTATGGGGTCAGTTCTCCAACAGTTAACTGCAGAATCCACATAATGGAGCGCCAATCTGCAGGATACATCTTTTGGTCTCTGTGCAGGATGTTATTTTGGGGGGTTTGAAAGGGATTTTGTTGTGAAACTATATGGAAAACAAGATGGTGGCAAACAAAAAAGGAATTTTTCCCTCACAGGAAAGGATTGGTCCCAAATAAAAAAAGATCCTTTTTTATTTGACCAAATTATTTTTTCAGGAAGCTACCAAAAAGACTGTATTGAGCATGCTTAGAAACCAACAATTTTAAAATTTAATAACTTTGAAACAGATTAATATTTTTTCACATCAGTGAAAGGCACATCTGTAGGTCAAGCCCTTTCTACCATGAAAAGTTCAGATCAAAATCCAAACTATCAGTGTGCATTGTAAGGACAGAACAAACAGTAAAAAAAAACAATTTTTTCCCTTTTATTTTTATATTTTTATTTTTAATTTTTTTACTATCCACATCTTGGAATCCGCACATCCAACTGGAACAAAACTTGGCAAATCAAGAGATCTACCCAATGAGACTGTACATGCAAATGTTTGTGCAAATCAGTTGAATGGTTACAAAGATATTAAAGGTCAAAATGTAACACTCGCTGCTGCCATCTGGAGGGCAGTTGATGAATTACATGAGTTCCATTATAAATTACACACTTACACTGGCTAGAACTGATGCCTCCTGCCATCTGTAGGGCAGGTGCTAAATTACATGAGTTCCATTATAAATTATAACACATGTAGAAACATTGTTAAAGCTGTAAAATTAACAAAAAAATGATGAAACTGTTTTAAAAAAATTATAATTTATTATTGCGATTGCATTTTGACATGAAGTAGTTCCTTTTTGTTAAATCAACTAACTCTTATTTTGGTGATGGTTACATCAGTTTGTTTAGTTTTGTTAGTTTTTGTTGACCAGGAAAGGAGGACTAGTCAATTCTATTTTCAGGCTCGTCCTTGGGGGAACCAAGTGAAATTGAACCAGATTAAGCTGTTGGTAGTGTTTTTAGTGAATGGGAAAATTTTGGCCAGGGCACTGGGAAATACCCTATACTTTTCGAGAAGTGCCATGGGATCTTTAACATCCACCTGTCAATCAATGAGTGACTATTTAATACAGCTCAGAGCTCACTGAGAGCTCAGTTGGCTGCAGGCTATGATGGTGAGCAGTGGGCTGTGCTAGTCACCAGCTCAGTTTGGGGATAGAGAGTCGGGTGGTGGGACTCTTCCTGCTGGGTGGGAGGGTAGGGGTCCACTGTACCACCAGTGATGTGATAATATGGCATAATAGGTGATCAGGGCTTGGGGACAGTAGTTCACCAGATAATTATAATACATAATTATTTCTTAGAGACATTGGGGATTGGGGAGGGGGTTCACTAGTCCATGAGGGAATTACAATATATGATTATTTCTTGTGGACATTGGGGAAAGGGGTCAACTAGTCCACAAGGATGGGGTTTATTTTACTATTTATTTATATAGAGATAATCAGAGATTGGAGATTGAGGGATACACTAGTCCTCCAGAACATTATAATATATGATTATTTCTTAGGGACATTGGGAAGGGGTATCAACTAGTCCACCAGGGAGGGGTTTATTTTACTATTTATGTATACAGAGTTAATCAGGGATCAGGAATCCGGTGGCTCACTAGTTTAGCACGGAATAATAATATGTGATTATTTTTTGGACATATTGGGGAGGGTCCACCAGGCTAGTCCACCAGGGATACTTCTTTATTGTAATGGGGGATTAGGGCTGGGGAGGGGGGGACCCTTGCACATTGCTGTACTTAGGTCACGTCTCCCAGAGATGAAATTTCTAAGTACCCTTAGACTAGCCCAGGCTGCTCTAATGGTACATCGAATTGTTACCTCTGTAAGAGTTATGAGGATCCCACTTTTGGGATGTGGCAGCTTGCGTCTGCCTTATGTCCCTTAGAGCCATGTCACAGCCCATTTTGAGGTGCATGGGTAGCACAAGAGCTGTTTGGGGCAGTAAGCCTGCAGTTGATTCAGGCTGCCATTGACAGTTACTCCTGGCACATTGCTTGGCACAAGAATCTCTTTGCACCATTCATTGTGGTGCAAGCCCCTTGCACTGCATCAATAACTTTGAGAATGAGGCCCAATATGTTTTTATGCCACATCTACAAGTTTTCAAAAAATGGTAACATGCTCTTTAAGTGCAGTAGAATGAAATAAAATAACAGCTTGTCTCCTAAATATCTTGCATTGATGAAAAGATATTTTATTGAAATTAACTTTGCTCATAAGGCCTGATTCTAAGAGTTAATGCTCTAACCGTAGGCATATGCGAAGCTGGCGATTCACTCAGCTATGATGGGGACCCTGCACCCTATTTCAGAACAGGCAGGGTCCTGGCACTTATGCCCTGTGACTTGCAGCAGCTGCAGGGCTGTGCCATGGGAAGGGCACACCTGACATGGATGCCAAAGCCGCAGTCCACAGGGTGCAAGTGGTGCAAGGCATTGCCACCCCAGAGCCCTGCATCCCAACACCATGGCACTGCTCTACAGGACTGGAGAGGGGCTGGAAGGGCCACAGGACCATTCTGGGGCACCTGGCATGCGGGGGATGGGAACTGCCTCATGGGGGCACTGCACGGGGTTGAGAGACAGTGGGTGCCAATGGTCTACAGTGGGCAGCCCTGCCACGGGGATGTGGTGGTCACTCATGCAGGACCATAGGGGGGTTGGGTGAAGGAGCAGCAGGCTCAGTGGTGTGTTTCTGGTTGTCTTAAGTATGGCTAGACCAGCTAGTAGCTGGTCTAACTGTACTTACGTTGTGATCTACCAGGTCCTACTTGGAATCGCGATTTTGTGATTACACCAGTCGCCCTCTTGGAATACCAGCATAATCATTGCTGGAATCCCCCTTCTGCTATGTCACAGGGGGTTGTTGGCATAGTGGGTGGCATAACCCACCTATGGCGCAGGCAGCCTGTGCTATGTCACAGGCCGCACCTTGGAATTACGTTGGGTGTAACGCATGCGCAAGGTGCGATTTGCACCATAGGGTTTGGTGCAGATCACCTTGTAACATGCGTAAGACATTTTAGAATCAGGCCCCCTATGTCTTTATATCATCTCTGTTATTGCAGAACATCCAGGCTTCCCTGACACAGCAGCATAGAGGGCCCAACCTGAACCAGTTACAACAGATCTGGTGGAGGAGAATCCGGTGGCTTCCGATGAGGAGATGCATCTCATGGGGCATGATGGTATGTAACAACTACAGAATGACACTTAATAGTATTAGTTAAACATCTTGCATAGAAACATGTACAGTACTACCATTGCATTCCTAGCAGCTCACATGTCAAATCTCATATGAAATTCAATTAACAAGAAGCATACCACCTGTCTGGTAAGAAAACATTACAATCATATGTTAATACAATAAAGGCATGGTCACGCTTTCATTTCTTTAGATCTTCTCTTCTAAACATGCCCCCCACCCCATCATTACATGCTTAGCAAGGAAATGTTTTCTGGTTACTGTGGCTCACAAATAAATTAATTCCAGGATTTACTAATCCTTCTGTGCTGCCTTATTGTCTGCAGACACATGAACATTCATCACAAGAACAGTGCACACATCTGAATAACTGCATTCCCAAACAAACATGTCTTTTCTCTCTTGAATATCTGCATATATGCATGCTTGAGACCTGAGAAGCTGGTTTGTCCATGACACAGGTGCGATACAGGTGTTTGTGGGGATAGAGGGAAGGATGCAAAGTAGCATAAATTGTTTGATTCATAACCTGGCTGGGACTGCAGAGAGGGGACTCCAGAAGGTACAAGGCACAGAATTTTCAGTATTGTGACCCTGATGTCAAAGCGCCATATTTGTTTAATAGCAAAGACACAACATGTATGTATTATCATAGTTCTAAAGATTGGGTATATTCATTTTTTGTGTGCATTACAGAACATCAAAGCACAGTAAGTTACTTACTTAACAAGCATCCGCTACAGTAATTCATATACCCATTGGTTCAATTGCAGGCATACAGTTTGTATGTTTTATTATAGTGGTACAGTTTAAGTATACTATTTTTTTGTGTGTATTGCAGAACATCAGATTATAGCTGTCTGTTATAACTCCACTAAATAATTAAGCTGTCCTATCTTAGTAACTAATAGCGATACTTTGTTCTTATGATTCACAATAACTGTATTCATGACTAGACATTAGTTATGCAATATCAGACAAAGGCTGGTGAAGTACACTGCTTTTTATGATATTCTGTATGACAGTAGGTTAAATAAGAAGAATACAATATCTATGTATTAATACTAAAGTCTGTGCTTTTTTTCATTTGTGTATAACAGACCAACCAACACACAGAGAGGGCACCAGTGGTCCCAATGAAAAAGGCACAGAGGGAAGTAGCCAGATAACCCCAAAAACAAGTCAAAGCACAACCTGACCCCCCTCCCAAAGGATAAATGCAACAATAAACATATTTTGTCAGCCTGGATTAGCAACTTATTATTTTGATTTCAAAGGAGTGTGGGTCTATTGGTATTCACCTCAGGGCTCTGCTGTGAAGTCACCCAGTTACCAACGTTAAGGTAGATCACCCATCAGCTGGGTCCCTACTCTAAACTGCATCTGCCTCAAATGGCTTACCTTTAGAGGGTGCATCAGCCTAAATGGCTTAATTAAGGTCTTGTCCCAAGCCAATATGCAGGTAGCTGAAGGGTCCCAACTGATGCGTAGTAAACCTCAGCGTTGGTAGCTGGGTGACTTCACAGCAGTGCCCTGACATGAATACCAAGATGCCCCCATTCTTTTTGAAATCAAAATAGAAAGTTTCCAATCCAGGCTGACAAAATATGTTTATTCTTACATTTACCCTTGGTGGGGGGGAGGTAGGGTGTGCTCTGACCTGTTTTTGTTGATGTATGCCATCTGCAGTAGCACCCTTCATTTAGAATTCTATTTATAGTTTGTGAATGAGCAAGGGAGAGCAGATAACATTGGATAAAGCCTGATAACCCCAGCCTCCACTGCAACTGGATCTGAGGGACCAATACGTACTGGTGGCTCAGGTGCACAGCACCAGTGAGATGAATAGCCCTATCCTGGTCTGTCCAGTATATCCAGCTCTGCAGCAGGAAGTGAGTCTTGAGAAGAGCAACGTAAGGTAAAAAACACTTCCCTGAAATATTACTGTATAATAATCAGTTTTCATTCTCCATTTCTTATGCAATTTATTTTTCATCACTGTTTGTTTTAGTAAGGTGCTACAAGAATCAGCGAGTCCTATTCACTAATGTTCAAGTTGGCTTCACAGAGACATGTAAGGCAATCCTATATTGCAACAGCACCACCCAGCAGGGTCCAGCAGACACCCTGTGGTATTCTCAAAATTTGCCTGAGCTATTTGTGCAGAGGATCCTACTTGCCAGCCATACTCACACATGCATGGGTGGCACAGGGGTGGGTTGGGTGCATGCCCACACTACATGCCATGCACAAAGGCACACAGTACAGAGCATGACAGAGTGGATATTACAGCAGCAGCAACCCGGCCATAATGTTGCTGCACAACCCCAACAAAGATACCCACTATCTCTGTACAGCAGGACAGGTGGACATAATCCAGACACAGCAACACAGCTTCTGCACCACCCATGTCACCACTGGAAATGTGCTGTGAAACCCTACTATTTGAACTATCAACACACTATGATATTGGGCATTTCAACCTGGTGCCATACTATAAGGTAGTTCTTACAATATCTACTACTATCATGTATCTTCTTAGCTACTGGTGAAAATGATGAGGCAACATACCACTCACAGGGATACCTCCAGCTCTACCCTGCAGCTAGGTGACCAGAGCATCACAGCGGGGGGATTCCATATCCCAACATGGCCCCTACCCCGACCCCATGATACCTCCTTGAAGCTAGCTACATAATAGAGCTGGGGGCATCCCTGCAGGCAGTATCGTGCAATATCCTCATAGAAACATAGAACCATACATAATGATGGCAGAAAATGGCCTATGATTCATCCAGTCTGCCCAGGTTCCCTAAAGCCCTGAGATCATTCTTGTAACCTAATGTTCCCCTAGGGAACTAACTCTCCCAGACTTTACCCTAATTATTTTCCTTGGTCTTACTGGCTGAGGTAACCGCTATTCCCATCATTCTATCCCAGGCCTGTTTGAACCCCCTTATGGTGCTCTGTCCCAACACCTCCACTGGCTGACTGTTCCAGGACTCCACCACCTTTTCTATAAATAAATATTTCCGCACACCTCTCCTGAAACTCCCACTTGCCATCTTCCACTCATGACATAATGACCTTGAGTTTGTACTCAGGTTAAATGATTCTTCACAGTTTCCTTTTATTAATTCCTTTGAGGAATTTGAAGGTCTTAGTCATATCTCCCCTTTCCCTTCTGTTTTCCAATGAGTACAAATGTAGCTCCCAAGGTGCTCTTCATAGGATTTACCCTGCTTTCCTTGAATCACTTTGGTCACTCTGTCTTGCACTGTTTCTAACCTATCTTTGTTTTTTTCTGAGTTGAGGATGCCAGACCTGGGCACAGTACTCCAGGTGAGGCCTCACCAGGGCTCTGTAGAGGGGTAGTATCATCTCCCACTCCACCCCATGCATCCCAGCATCCTGTTGATCTTACTGTAGGCCTAGTTGCACTGAAAAGTAAGTTTAAGACTGTTACTGATAGTAACTCCTAGATATTTTCCTTGTTTGCAGTGCCAAGTCTCTCTCCACCCATCCAGTGCTCCATCATGAGGTTCTTTTCCCCTAGGTGCATTACCTTCCACTTTTTTGTGTTAAATTTTAAAATCCAGACCTTTGACCACCCCTGTAATCTTAGCTGGTCCTGTTGCATATTTCTCATTGCCTCCTCACTATTTACCCTCCCACATAGTTTTGTGTCACCTGCCAAGAGACAGAACTTGCCCTGGATTCCTCATCCAATATCGCTAATTAACATGTTGAAGAGGACCCATCCCAGGGCTGATCTCTGTGGAGCCACACTTGTTACCTCCTTCTCTTCTGATTAAACACAGTTAACCACCACCCTTAGTCACCTATCTGCTAGCCAGATTCCTACCCAGCTCACAAGAGTTTTAGCTGCCCACAGGTCCTCAATTTTCTTAAGGAACCTCTTGTGTGATACTGACTTAAAGGCCTTACAAAAGTCAAAGTGAAGTAAGTTTTCCTTGGTGGCCTTTGTCCATCTCCCTTGTCACCTAGTCAAAGAAGACTATCAGGCTGGCCTGGCAAGACCTTCCTGCAACAAAATTGTTTTGCTTATCATCCTGGAGTCTGTTGCTGTCCAGGTATTCAACAAGGTCCTTTTTAATCAAGGGCTCAGTCAACTTCCCCTTGATGGTGGTCAGGATAGCAGGCCTATAATTCTCTGGCTTTTCCATGTCCTCCCCCTTTAAGTAGCAGTACTATGTCCACTAACATCCAAGCTGCTGGGACTACACACCAGTAGCTACATAGATACAGAGCAGTGCAAGACATTGTAATGACAACCTTATGGTACGGTACCAGGCTGACATGTCCAATATCATTGTGTCCTTCCATTCCAGTTCACATGGTCTCACAGTAATAACAGCAACAGATGATAGATCTATAACAAACATTGAGAAGGTTGTGCACTGTACTGTATGTGAAGTACTGTTCTCTTCCAGTGGATAAAATGCTATTTGTTTTACAGAGAAGTCGTACCATAACAATGTGTTATGTGATTCTACAGTACATATGGTTCTCTCCATATCAGGCCACAGTGACATGTCATGTGCTAGATCAGCTGTCTCAGAAAATGTCCACAAGGTTATGACCTATGAAAACAACTGCAGGTTTACAATTGTTCTCAGGCAACAGACAGTCACTTAAGACATTCCATGAAGTTACAGTAGTACTGGGAATTTTAATTGTAATAATATACAGTATAACAGTCACAGACAGAGAACATGTTTCTAAATGCATGGTTTTATTTCCATTTGCATACATCTACCTCCCCGGTGCCACCACATGGTTGTTACTGAGACAGTTAAATCATCTCTCTTATTAAAGAAAAAGTATGTCTCAATACAATACTGCACATCCATCGCAGCTGAAGATGCATAAATAGTACACAGACCTTTTAACAATACTACAGATATGTACAAATATGAATTTGTTTTCTGTGTAAAATAACTCTTCATTACATAGCAATGAATAAAGCTTTTCTCTGATCTGCTACTACCCCATGCTAGATGGCATTACTACCGACTGGCAGTAGCAAGTGCCAGTCTAGCAGCCAATCACTAAAGTACTAGATCCTTGAATGTTGCACCCATATTCCAAAGCAGTTGTTCCACTCTACAATCTGTACACCATTCTGGGGGAGCATAGTTCCCCTATGGATGCACCTGCAGAGGAGACTAAGCAGGTTGCAGACAACTGTCACAAAGGAGGCCCTCAGGAAGGAGGCAGAGGCACCATTGGGAAAGGAAGCAGCTCCTGGTGGGGGACTCAGTTATTAGGGGGATAGAACTGGGGGAATCAGGGAAAACTGAAGTAAGGTGCCTGCCTGGTGCCATGGCTTGGAGAGACAGAAAGCACATCCTTAGGATCACGAGAACAGTTGCATGGGAGTCTGAGCTGGATGTCATTGTCCACCTAGGGACAAATGACTTGGCTCATCATGAGATTTGAGCAGTGCAGAAGGACTTTGTAGAGTTGGAGAGGGACCTAAGACAAGTAGCACACACAGTATCCTTCTCAGAGGTGCTGCCTGTCAGTGGCATGGGTGAGGTGAGGGTACTTTGCACCATGCAGTTTAATGAATGGTTGAAAAAATGGTGTGGAGCACAGGGGTTTGGCTTTACTGGTGACTGGGGTTCCACCTGGAGGGACACCAGCCTATACTGGCAGGATGGTCTGGATCTGTCCAGGAAGGGAACAAGTCTTTTGGGCAATCAGTTTAAATGCTTCATTGGCAAGCTTTTAAACTAGTCATGGGGGGAGGCACTGATAAATAGCAGGAAAATCCTGGCCTCCCCCTACAAAACACAGTACTAAATGAGAAAAAGACCAAGGTAGAAAGGTCAGTGGGGGATGTTGCTACAGAAGGTAAAGCCTTCAAAAAATGGAGAGCAATGAGTACCAATGCCCATAGTCTGGGTAACAAGCTTCCTGAATTAGTGGACTTGATGGAGGAGGAACATCTGGATATCATGGCAGTCACAGAAACATGGTACACACAGAACCATGACTGGGATGTAAACATACCAGGATGCACTATCTACAGGAGGGACAGGGAGGGTAAAAGAGGAGGAGGAGGAGAAGCTCTCTACATAAGGGAAGGAATCAAAGCAACAGAACAAAAGGGTAAACAGGGAGGAGAAGAAGTACTGTGGGTCAATTTGGAGGCAGGCAATGGCACCAGAATCCACACAGGTGTTGTATACAGACCCCCCTCTCAGGGGGAAGAAATGGACAAGAAAATGATAGAAAGCATACTTAGAGTGGCAGATAAAGGGGAGATATTGCTGATGGGTGATCTGAATATGCCAGATGTTAACTGGAGTGCAGTTGCTGCAGCCACTTCTAAGAGTGGGGTTATTCTAGATGCCTACAGGGGGCATGCCTTAGACAACTAGTATCGGAACCCACTCGAGAGGGAGCAATCTTAGACCTGGTTCTCTCAAATAGAGATGGAGAGAGGATCACAGATGTAGAAGTGGGTAGTCTTCTGGGAACTAGCGACCATCGAACAGTATGGTTCACAATAAACACAGCAATAGAGTCAAGCCATACAAAGGCAAAAGTACTGGACTTCAGGAGGGCTGACTTTGCCAACATGGGTGAGTGCCTAAGGAATGCACTAGCAAATGGGCAGGAAGGGGGTGGAAGAACAAAAGGGAATAATAGAAACTGCCATCACAGAGGTAACAAGCCTTTGTGTGAAGCAAATAAACAAAACAAAATGATGTAAGAAACCACTATGGTTCTCAAAGGAGGTGGCAGTGAAGGTTCAAGAGAAAAAGAAAGCATTCAGAAAGTACAAGGAATCACAGAAGGAGCAGGACAGAGAATTGTATCAGTTAAAGCAAAAGGAAGCTGGGAAGGCAGTCAGAACAGCAAAGGCCTGAATCAAGGAAAAGATAGCCAACTCAGTTAAGAAGGGTGATAAAACCTTTTTTATGTACATCAGGGAGCGAAGGAAGACTAAGGGAGGGATAGTGAGGCTTAATAAAGGGGAAGGGGTTGGGAAAGGGTGACGGTGAAAAGGCAGAGATACTAAACAAATATTTTTGCTCAGTATTTACAAATGAAGAGGGAGAGATACCTAAAAGAAACAATAAAAACACTCTAGATACAGAAGTTGATACCAGCCCATTTACAGAAGAAAGGGTTCTGAAAGAACTCTTAAAACTGAAGGTGGACAAAGCACTGGGACCTGATGGAATTCATCACAGAATTCTAAAAGACCTAAGGGTGGAACTAGTGACACCACGACAACACTCTTTAGCAAATCATGGGAGGATGGGGTGGTACCTGAGGACTGGAGGAGGGCAGATGTGATTTCCCTTCACAAAAGTGGGAGCAGGGCAGAAGCAGGAACTATAGACCTGTTTGTTTAACCTCAGTGGTAGGGAAAATGATGGAATCACTTCTGAAGGAAAGAACTGTCAAGTACCTAGAGGCCAGAGGGGCACAAGACCCAAGGCAGCATGGATTCACAGTGGGAAGGTCATGCCAGACGAATCTAATAGATTTCTTTGATTGGGTGACCAAAGTAGTAGATCAGGGAGGGGCTGTGGAAATGGCATACCTAGAGTTTAACAAGGCATTTGACTCAGTTCCACACAAAAGATTAATATACAAGTTAGCCAGCTTGGAAGTGGGTCCCAAGATGATAGCCTGGGTAAAGAATTGGCTGGAGAATAGGACACAGAGGGTAATAGTAAATGGAGTCCACTCTGAAGAAAGGGGGGTTACTAGTGGGGTACCACAGGGTTCAGTATTAGGACCAGTCCTCTTCAATGTCTTTATAAGCAACATTGCAGAGGGACTGGAAGGAAAAATATCTCTTTGCAGATGACATAAGATCTGCAACAGAGTTGATGCACAAGGTGGGGTGGAAAGGATGAGAAGGGACTTGGCAAGATTAGAGGAATGGTCAAATGTATGGCAGCTTACATTCAATGCTAAGAAGTGCAATGTAATGCACCTGGGAAATAAAAACCCAGGGGAAGAGTACACAATGGGGAGTGAGATACTAACAACAACAAAAATGGAAATTGACCTGGGGGTAGTCATATCAGATTACTTAAAGGTGGGCAAGCAATGTGAGAGGGCAGTAAGGAGTGCTCGGGGGATACTGGGATGCATAGGGAGAGGCATCACCAGTAGAAAACAGGAAGTTGTTATCCCTTTGTACAGACAGCTGGTGAGACCCCATCTGGAGTACTGTGTGCAGTTCTGGAGACCCAATCTCCACAAGGACATAGACAAGATGGAAGCTGTCCAGAGGAGGGTAACTAAAATGGTGAAGAGTCTGCACCAGAAGACATACGAAGAGTGACTAAAGGAGCTTAATATGTATAGTCTCGAGGAAAGGAGGGAGAGGGGGGACATGATAGAAACTTTCAAGTACCTCAAGGGAATTAACAAAGTCCAAGAGGGTAGCATCTTTCAAAAAAAGAGGTGTGCAAGAACAAGGGGGAACAATTTGAAGATAGAGGGGGGTGGCTCAGAGGTAATGTAAGGAAATATTTTTTCACTGAGAGGGTTGTGGATGCACGGAACAGCCTTCCGGAGGTTGTGGAGTCAAATACAGTGGTTGAATTCAAGCATGCATTGGACAGTCATAAGGCAATTCTAGGGGTGAGGGTAGAAAGAAGTAGGCTGTTGGTTCACTAGGATCTACTTATCCATTAGGTAGGGAAATGGGCAGACTAGGTGGGCCAAGCGGTCCTTATCTGCAATCAAATTCTATGTTTCTATGTTAGTTACAGAAATTTTGTTTCTGCATGGAACTAAGCTCCCCAGCCATTACTAACAAATAAAACAGTGTCATATAACAATATTCTGTTTTGCTGCCCCTGTTCCCCCTTCCCCACTCAACATTTTGGATCTTGTTTCTTCAATGCAAAGCTATGTAGACCAAAGAAAAGCTAATTTGACTTTGAAAATGCATACTTTCTGTCAGAAAAATTATTTTTTATCAGAGAATGGCATAAGATAAATGCAATAAAACACTTCAGCCTGTGGGTAGTAGTGAGTTCAGTGCACATCCAGGGACAATAAGGCACCCATGGCTTATTACGCACTTGGCTGTGCAGTGATCACACTACTACCCACATCCTGTCATGTGTAATTGCTTACAATATATATACACACACATTTAATATAATATCTGTATTTCATGTCTTGTGTATCAGTGTTTTCTTTGTATTTCACTATTTCTTATGGTTAACAGGTATTCCAATTCAAAACTGAAGATGGTTTCAGCATTAAAGTCCCAACAACATGGCTTTTATCTGCTTGTATGTGTCACAGACGTCACTGTAGCAGTGCTGCTGATGCTATACTACAGTACCTTTCGTTCTCTCTCCCCTCTCAGTGCAGCTTGCATGCTAGGTTGTGTAGCATAGCTCTGCCTCCACAGGCTGTACCTACCACCACTTTCATGAACTGCAACATGCTCCTTTCTGCATGGCCTGTACCTAAGTAAAATTGTGAACTGCACAAAGCAGCAGTGGTTATGGTGTCTATCATGCACAGTAGAAATATTTTAAATCATCAACATTCATAGCTGTTAGCACACCCCACAGTAATTGTTGTCCTTTGTAGTATTTTATGAATATACTAGCTGTCCATAGAAAAATGTATAACTGTATTGAACTGTACTTACATGTACAAAGTGAATTTAAAATGTATGACGGATGTAAACCGCAATTCTTGTTTGCAGAAAATATTACAATTGTCTTCAAAATCTGCTTACCACTTCTCACTGTACAATAGCATACATTGCCTTCTCAGTAGTACTTGTCTTCTCAGGACAATATCATTGCAATAGTGTTAACTGACATCATGATATAGCACCAGAAAAAAAAAAATCTTTTTGGCTAATAACTATTATATTGTATTCACAGAAATATTTATCCTCACAGGTAAACAAACTCATCACCTGACACAAATCTCTATCCTCACAGATGAACAAAGTCAGCATGCTCTTTCTTCCCTTTCCCTCATACTGATACACCAACAGAAAAGAACACATCTTTTTTTCATTCTACAGATGAATAATATACTGCATTCACTTCACATACATTTTTATCATCACAGGTAAACAAAGTCACCAGATAGTGTTTCCAGATATGACATCTACAGCAGCAAAAGACAATACCTTCTTCACTTCTAGGTTTACAAGATTCATTGCAACCTTAATAATACTAATTTTTGTCACATAGCAACAGTTCCAAGAACAACTTCTAACAGTTGTTGCAATACACACAACACAGCATACAAAGTATAATAATTTTTTTTTTCTGTTGTACCATCTCACACAACAATCAATGAACTGAGGGAGGACCTCCATCAGTTCACAAGCACCATTACAAAGGGCATCACAACTCTGGCAGAGTCTGTCATGATGGTACTACAGACACAAAACAAAATACTAAACACCATGTACCATTGTGACAGACATGATCGCCAGATTTACGAGATCCTCTGTGGTTTCAAGAGCAGAAATACTGACCTCATTCATGGTATCGGAGAGCTACAACAGAGCTAAAAGGACAGCATTGCCACACAGGAGACCAAACACAAGTTGCTTTGTGGACTGAGGATGGAACTACATGAAACAAAGGAAGAAATCCTTGAGACCAACAGGATACTGCTGCAGTGAAAAGACCAGGCCCTCTCTGTAAGACCTTATCAGGAATCAGAAAAACATCCATCATAGCCCACTCCTAAAGTCAGTCCTGAAGAGGAGGTGGTGTAATTAACCGGATCTGAGTCTCCAACATGAACACTGCCATTGGTCACTTTCTTCCACTTGTGATATCACTTAGGAAGTAACTGACAGCCCTGCATCATGATCTCTCAGGACAGGTACCGCCTCTTTTAAAATAAAAAGGACTTTGCTTAAAAAGAGGAAGGTTTCTATTTTTTTTATTTACATTTATTTTGCAATATAAAGCAAATAGTGCCATTTTATTTTCATTAAAATGAATGATTTTTTTAAAACTTGATTTATATCATTTTGTTTTATATTATATATTTCAATTAGTGACATATTATTTATTTAAAATACTTTCATAAAAACATTATTTTTATAATAAAACCTGGTATGTAGCATCTGTATTTATACCTGTATTAACTCCAGGAAGTTATGCCTTCTTAAAGTTCAAATGTGGGGAAAAAAAAACTAAGTTCAAAATCTTTTTTTGGATACAGGGATCCTTTTTTGTATGAATGAAAAAGCCATACAAATAAAGATTCTTTCATAAAAAAAAAGAATAAGAAAAAAATGAAGTCCTTCTTTTTTCATATGAAGGCATCCTTTTTAATATGAGTAAAAAAAATCATAGGAGAAAGGACCCCTTCATATGAATGCACTTTTTGCTGTTCATGTTTTTTTTTAATATTGCCCTGAAATGTTTAGGGGGAATATGTGTTATTCTTGAAGCAATCCTTAAGACCTTTCTGTTAATACATACAGTGCCCCTTAAATCCAAACATTAATGAACGTATGTCTTGTTGAAGTTCTGATGTTACAGTATGTGAATATGCATTGTTTTTATTGTTTATGCTTTTTATATATTGATCTAAATGTTTAAAGGAGAATGTCTGTAATTCTTGTAGTACTCATTAAGGCCTCTGTTTTGCTATATAGATTGAACCTTTAGTGTAAAACATGAGGCAGTTATTGCTTGTTAAAATTCCAATGTTATCCTATGGTAATTTTCACTTTTTATATTTTATATTGCTTCTAAATGTTTTTGGGGGGTGATATGTGTTATAGTACTCATTGAGGCCTTTGTTTTGATATACAAATTATCCCTTAACTGCAAATATAGAGAGTTATATCTTGTTGAAGTTCAAATGTGGGGGGAAAAACTAAGTCCAGAATCTTTTTTCATATGCAGGGATCCTTTTTCATATGAATGAGAAAGTCATATGAAAAAGGATTCCTCCATACAAAAAAAAAAAAGACTGGGAAAAAATAAGTACAAATACATTTTCAGATGAAGGCATCCTTTAGCTGTGGAAGCACAGGACCTTCTGGGCCTTGTACTTCCATTTCTTCTGAAAAGCAATTTAATTGCTTGCTTCAGTGGCTTCTGAAACTACCGATGTTATCTTATGGCAATTTGGATTTTTATATTTTTATGTTTTTTTTATATGGCCCCTAAATCTTTGGAGGGGGATGTCATCTGTTATTCTTGCAAAACTCCTTAAGATTCTTCCTCTAATATATAGATTGCTGCTTAAGTCCAAATACTGAGTGAGGCATGGTTTGTTGACGTTCCAATGTTATCCTGTTGGGCTTTGCACTTTTTTTATATTGCCCCTAAATGTTTGCAGGGGGAGTATGTATTATTCTTGTAGTGCTCATTACAACCTTTGTGTCAATATATAGACCAACCCATAAGTGTAGAAATTGAAGGAGTTATGACTTTTTAAAGTTCCAATATTATCCTAAGGGAATTTTCATTTTTTTATATTGTTCCTAAATGCTTGAGTAGAATATGTGCTATTCTTTTAGTACTCATTAAGACCTTTGCTTTGAAATATAGAGTGCTCCATAAGTCAAAATATTGAGTGAGTTATGGCTTGTTGAATTTCAAATATGAGAAAAAATAAGTCCAACATCTTTTTTCATATGCAGGGATTCTTTATTCATATGGATAAAAAAGCTATATGAAAAAGGACTCCTTTGCACAAAAAAGAATAAGGAAAAAAACTAACTCCAAATTATTTTTTCATATAAGAACATTCTTTTTAGTATCAAATGAAAAACCCATGCAAAAAAGGATCCATTCACATGAAAAAAGAATCGGAGGAAAAAGATTGTCTAAAATATTTTTTTTCCTGTGAGGGTATCTTTTTCTGTATGTAGAAGAAAGTTCACAAAAAGAATCCCTTTATGCAAAAAAAAAAAAACTGGAAATAAACAAAGTCCCATTACTTTTTTTATATGAGGGCATTCTTTTTGTATGTACGAAAAAAGCTAATGAAAAAGGATCTCTTCATATGAAAAAAGAATTAAGGAAAAAACTAAGTCCAAATTCTTTTTTTTTTGTATGAAGGGATCCATTTTTGTATGAATGCAAAAAAATAAATATGACAAATGATCCATTCATACAAACAAACAAACAAAAAAAAAAGAATCTGGACATATGAAAAAATGAATCAGAAAAAAACAAAGTCCAAATTATGTTTTCATATGAAAGGATCCTTTTTCATATGAATAAAAAAAGAAACATAAGAAAAAGGATCTATTCATATGAAAAAAGAATGAGGACGTAGTGTTTTCCCAGTTCTTTTTTCATGTGAAGGGGTTCTTGTTTGTGAGCTTGTTTCATTTATACAAAAAAGGATGCCCTCATTTGAAACAAGAATTTGGACTTAGTGTTTTTCCTGATTCTTTTTTCATATGAAGGGATCCTTTTTCATATGATTGAATTCCTTTTTTGTATGGCCATATGAATAAACAGAAGTGAGTCACAAAAAAATGATTTAAATGTTAAACAAACACAAAAATGGAAACATGAGGCAGCCATTCGAAAAAGGATACCTCCCTCACAAAAAGAATTACCCCCATATGAAAAAGGATCCTTTTTCATATGGATCAATTTTTTTTCTCATTCCAAGCAGCTATCCAAAAGACTGTACTGAGCATGCTCAGAACTAACATTTTAAAATGTAATAACTTTGGAACAGATTAATATTGTTTGACCTAACCAGTGAAAGGCAAATCTGTGGACCAAGCTCTTTCAATCTTGAAACTTTCAGACCAAAATTCCAAATCATCTGGGTGCTAGGTGCTGACAAAAAATGCAAAAAAACTGATTTTTATACTTATTTTACTATCCGTATTTTTGGAATTCACACATCCAACTGAAAAAAAATTTGGTACATCAAGAGATCTGCCCCCCCAACACTGTGCATGCAAAATGTCATGCAAATTTAATGAATGGTTGTGAAGATATTAAACTGTGAATTTGAGGTTTAACATAGACACTCCTGCTGAACCCTAACTAAAATTTATATTTAGATTTCATATTACTCCCAAATACTAGTAACTTTGTTTTATTTGGATTAATTTTAAGATGTTTATATTAACATCACTCTGCAAATGTATTAGTTTTCCACTACAAACCTTGCAATGATGTTCAACTTATAACAATATCATACATCTAGGCCAGTCAGCTGAATGCTATTCTTGTTACCTTGAGTGAATAAAAAACTGTATCATATAGGTAGTGGTAGGCGAAGTGGCCTCAATTCACTCCAAGAAGTGATGCACAGAGCGAAGGTAAATTTATGGAGTACTCTGCAACATGAAGAGAAGTAATTTGCATTATAATGAGTAACGCGAAGTCCATTGAGAACAATGACTTTGCATTACTTTGACTTCCCAGACTACTACTCCACCAATTTTAAAGGTGAAGTGCATTGAAACAGTGTACTTCGCCTCACTTTGCCTTGTTTTTAAGCTCCAAAGGTGAATTTTGCCATGATTCATGGGATTTCAGGTCAAAATGGCTCTATACTGATCTGCACAGACTCAGTTCAGGGTAGTGTGTGTAGGAAGCTGTAGGTGACAGTGTGCTCTGAGACATGTCTGTGATTTGAACCTTCTAAAAGCTGTTAAAAAAGCCTTTCTGCATAATTTTTTTTGCTCAAACTTTAGTTAATCAATTGTAGGAAACCCTCCTGTGCTCATGTCATCGAGCATTTTTGTTTGTGTGTGGATTTTTAATTTTAATGTACAACATTGAATCTGTGTAGTAAGAGACAGGGAAAGTGTGCTTTGAAGGAGGGGCATGTCTGTGGTATAGGTAGATTTAAGTTGGAGAAATGGGGGTTCTTTGTTTTTTGGTTATATTTTTGTATTTTTGTTATATAACTGACTGTGGTAATGTACACACAGTAATATTGTCAGTATTTGTTGAATTTTTTTTCTGAGTGTGTTGTGTGGATCTTGAGCAGCAGTTCATAATTTCAGGTTGTTTATAATACTTGGTATATTACTGAACTTTTCAATTTGCTAAGCATTACTTGTAAACAAATTTTGTGTGTGTGTGGTGTGTGAAATCAAATTATATACCTTTTATTGTTCCACAGTGTAATTGCAGATGCAGCAGTATGAACCTGCTATCCACTGCAGCTACGTGATTTTGTACTGCCATTGTGGTATCTTTTCTTTGTTTTGTTGCTTGCACTGCTGAAAAAATCTGCAGTCCATGCCCCCAACTCCCCACACACACAAGCAAAAGGAATCGTTTTCCAGATTGGATTGTCTGTGACTTCAGCAGCACTATTAGGTGTTGTTTTTACTTGTGAATGTGCATCTGTATCTGTTGCTGAAGCCACAGCTGTTTTTTTGGCTTCACATACAGCCTCCTCCCACCCAGAGTGAATGTTACAAAATCAAAATTTGTTTAGAATATTGTTGTTGATCCCCAAAATGTACACAAAGAGATGTGTAAGGAAAGCTGGTTCTCACCATTGCACTGCTGCCAGTGGTAAGATTGTCTGTGTGTGTGTTAGTATGCAGACACAGAAGTGCATTGCTGATGTGAGAAAAAGGTATTTCTCCTGCAGTGTTTTTTACAGCCCAATCAGTAGCTTCTCTCATAGTTGGAGGAGATGATGTTGTCCCAGCCAGTGATGTTAGTGCAGTTGCTGGTGGTGGTATGAGTATTGCTGCCTCAAGTTCCACTTCTGACCAGTATACTGTGTCCAAACATATAGTGGAGTGTGAAACAGTGCGAGTGAGTGGCAGTGTAGATGATGTCATACTTTCCAGTAGCATCCCAGTAACTGAACATGAGGATTCTGGTAATCATGTCAACAATAGCATACGATGTGACATTTCTTCCATTGTGGGTCATGTCATGCATTTTCCATGCAGTGATTCACAGTGTGATGAAAAAATATCAGGTGATGGACACAATGGTGTTGATGATGATGAATCTGATAATGATGATGTTGCTGTGGCTGCAACATGCAGTCTACATGTCAGCATCCAAGCAGAAGATGTGGATGTGGGTGAATTTGATGAGTATGATGATGGTGTAATTGACCGCAGCTGGGAACCGGAGAAAAAGAAATTCAAGGTGGCTGTGTCTGGGTCCATTTGCATTAATCCCACCCCTGTAAAAACTTGTGATTTACCAGTTTCATTTGACAATGTTGATGATGGTGACCCAGTAATAATGTTAGGTAGTCATGGTGGTCAGTTGTAGTCCAAGTGTGTTCTGCCAGAAAAATCACATAGAACACTCCCCACTTCATGGCTTAAAAGAACAGAGTCCAATGAGCAGCGTCAGGGACATATTAAAATTAGAGCATCGTAATCCTTTATTTAGGATTTTTTTGTGCTAGATGCAAATGATGAGTCAGTTGCAATCTACCAGGTTTGCTATGTGTGTGTGAGTCGAGGTAAAAAGGGGAGCCATCTGGGCATGGAAGGACAGCATGCACATCTTAAGAATAGGCACATGGCACTGTGGACCCAGCACAAGATGGCAACTAATACCACAGCGGGGTGTTCACTCTCGTCATCAACCATAATGAGCATGTTATCCCCTTCCATCACTGTTAAATCCAGTAGGAAATTAAATGTGTGCAGTAGTGATGAAATAAGACCAGAGGTTTACTACAGGCATGAGGAGGTGGAGGAGCATAATGATTTTTAAATGTTGACCAGTGGTGGTGAGAGTAGCAGTTTTAGTGGTGGTGGTGGTGAATGCAGTATGTCTAGTGTACATGGTACATCAACCCCAGTTGGTTAATGTGGCAAAATAATTGCATTTGTGGGTTTGTCATCATCACCTGTGCAACCGTATTCATCAAACTTCCACACTCCACCCACTGCCATTTGCAGAGCAGAACCATTTGTCATCACACTCCGTGTAAAACGTTTAAGTTAGCTCATGTTACAGAGTGTTTTTGCACGTAAACTGAAGTACCCACCCAATCATACAGTGTCACGTGAACTTAATGCTGCTATAGCTGAAATGCTGGCAATTGATCTTTTGCCATTCTCCTTTGTGGAGTATTCTGGGTTCCAGTGGTTTGCTGCATGTGCCTGTCCAAAATGGAAAGTCCCATCCAGGACATACCTTTTGACCCATGCTGTCCCTGAGTTGTGCCGTACTGTGTCCGACTCAGTAAGACATGCCCTTCAACATTCCTCCTCTCCATTCATCCATTTAAGTATGGATATGTGGACAAGTGACAAAACAGTAGGCTAGTTCACATTTGTGTATAACTGTACATTGGGCGCAGGTGCCTTGGGTTGTCTGTGATGTTGATAGAGTGAATAATCAATGCAGTAAGGTGGACTGTCGTGGTAGCAATCTTCCAGGAATTCAACAGCATGCAACAATTACTATGCTCAATGTGACCTGTTCACACATAGGTGAAAACATGTTGGATGTGATATTGACTGAAATTGACAAGTGGCTGAACCCCCTGTCCCTGAGAGCTAGGTTCATAGTAAGCGACAATGGATCAAATGTAGTGAAATGCATCACGAATGGTGGCTTTTTTTCATGTTCCATGCATGTCCTATTGTTTAAATCTTGTGGTGCAGGGATTTCCGCAGCACCCTGATGTAAAGGAAATGCTGACAGTTGCACACCATATCTGTTCTCACTTTTCACAATCTGCAAAGGCCCGTGACCATCTTCTGCAATTGCAGATGCGAAACAGCCTCCCTCAGCACCACTTGAAACTGGAAGTTGTCACCTGGTGGAACTCTACTTTATACATGGCAGAGAGGTTTATGAACAATACAAAGCCATCTCACAATATCCTGTGATGCACTCTAGCTGTGACAGTTCCAGGGCCTCCATGTCTATGATGACTGAACAGTGGTGCCTCATGGACTCTAATAATAATTTTGCAGTCTTTTGAACATGCCACACAGGCAGTAAGTGCCAAGTCTGCCTCCATTAGCCAATCAATTCCACTATTGTGGGTGATGAGGCAGACATTGGTGAATGTACAGCATGGCTTAGATGTTGACAGAGACAGTGCTAGCAGTATGTTGCTGAAACACATGCTGACAGTATTCAACCAGAATCGTCACAAATTGAGCATTCAGTGTAGTGACAACTTTGCCATAGTAACAATGCTAGACCCACGATACAAATGTGGAATTGCCTCAGTACTGGAGAGAAGGCCTGAACAGGTAAAAAATGTCAATAGGCAACTGGTGCACTTGGTTCATGGGGCAAAGAAGTCACATGCCAAGGTCAGCAAACCTCAGCAGCATAATCAGGCTGAAGGTGCAACTGGAGGAGTATCATGCATATCCTACAAAGGCGAAGGGACTGCAGTTCCAGGTGGTCTGTCATCCAAAGTGGTTGGCATCAACCCACTTTGGGAGGCTTTGTCCCAAGTGGGGATTTGTGAAATAAATGATTTTGGAGTACATGATGATCATCAACCACTGGACTTAGTGTGGCACAGAGAATGGCTGTGTCATGTTTGTTTGAAAACAGTCATCTATCAATAACTGATGATCCTCTTTTGTACTGGAATGGAAAGTTCAGTGAATGGCCAGAGCTGACTACAGTGGCACTGAAATACCTCACATGCCAACCCTCCAGTGTAATTGTCAAGAGAGTATTCAGCTCAGCAGGTGCAATAGTTAGGGATCATCAGACAAACCTCTCTCCTGCAAATGTTAGTTTGCTAACATTCATAAAAATGAATGAGAGGCACATGACAGCACAGACCTCAGTATTCATACCCTGGCCTCTTATGGTGGTTTTGATGATGTAGAAATGGACCATCCTGGTGGCACTGGCAATGGCAGCATGAAACGGACTACCACTGACATAGATGATGACACAATGGAGAAATAATTCCCCACTGGTCAGACTTCAGATATAGATGACTGTGTGGGCAGCTTTCTTTATGAGGATGATGATGAGGTTAATGTTGGAAGGTTTTAACTGAAGTTGTTAAAAGGCGGTGACATTTGCTGTATGATACATGTTTTCTTTTTCATGACTTGGTGTGTCCCCCTGGACCACCACCAGGATCGCTGTTAGTCACTGCCACCACAGAGTATGACTTAGTGTGTCCCCCTGGACCACCACCACCAGGACCGATGTTAGCCACTGCCACCACAGAGAATGACTTTGTGTGCCCCCGGACCACCATCACCAGGACCGATGTTAGCCACTGCCACCACAGAGAATGACTTAGTGTGCCCCCAGGACCACCTCCACCAGGACCGATGTTAGCCACTACCATAACAGAGAATGACTTTGTGTGACTCCCTGGAACACTACCACCAGGACCAATGTTAGCCACTGCCACCACAGAGAATTACTTAGTGTGCCCCCCCTTGCACCACCACCACCACCACCACTGCTGTTAGCCACTACCACCACCAGATGCAGGAAAATGTCACAGGGAATGTCATCATGTGCTGCAGCTATCACCACCAGCATCCACCACCAGTGTCATTCTGACAATGTTTTCCCATTACATTGTCCATGCCAAGGCAGAGGGAGTCGAACAGGAGACCCCATCCATCAGCCACAGGCACAAGGCTTCTTAATATTAAAACTATAAAGTGAGTATGTATACTAATGTTTTTTATGCTATTCAACTTCCTTTAGCTGTATGTTTTTTTTTCTGTTGCTTTTCTGAGCTGTAATGGTCAAACATATACAGTAAACTTATTTTGTTCTTTTACTGGTTAACAAAAAACAACTCTCCTCTGCTGAAAGTCAGTATCAATGGTACTGTAGCAGTACCATACACAGGAACCTGTGGAATATTCATTTCAAATCCATACTGGTAAGTATATGTATTTTATTTCATCTGTTCAATTTTTTTTAAAAGAATGCAACAAATCTGACTGAGGAGGATTCATAAACTAGGTGACATGAGTATGTCACCAAAACTATTTCTGCAAGATATCATGCAATCTATTCCAAACTTGCAGCTGTGCAGCCATGACAGTGTTGAAAAAGTTGCACACAGGTTGTGTTACTTAACAAGAAGTGGTTTTGAAATGCAACTTGAGTTGAGATTGAGAACCAGGGACACTGGCACAGTGTATTTGTTCCACAGCCTGGTACTAAATTAACTTGTGATTGATCTGCTGATTGCAGTATGACAGTTTACTATCTGTATTAATAATCCAGAAACTCATGGAACAGCCACAGCTTTAACACAATGGGCTGGATTCACAAAGCTTTATGAAGGTGCAAAACCTTCCCTGAGTCCCCAAAACTGCCATAGCTATGGAAACAAAGGGGAATTTGCACTGAGTGCTATTTGCATGACCCTCAGCAGCTGCAGACAAAAACATTACGGAATGTGGAAAAAAGTGCAGCTGCTGAAGTCCCGAGGAAAAAAGGTGTGAGATAAGTAAGGCACATCCCCTGAAAGACTATTCACAAACACTATTTTTTCCGCACTTGCAGAAAAAATTTTACACACAGTGGAATGAGGTGTAACTCTCCCTCAGAAAACTGCAGTAGTGCCCCAACAATTGGAATCAATTAAGGTGGAGGTGAGGCATTGGTAATAGTATCCAAGTGAGTATGACAGTGGCTGCTGTGACAGCAACAATAGCACATATTGCCATGGAGTGGCAACAGGCAACAACAACCAGACCCAGCGCAGCCCATGGTGGAGCCCCACAGACAATAGAGCCTGACCAGCTTGCAGTGCATGCTACCCCTGCAGGGAACAGGAAAACCCCAGTGAGGGAAGACCAGCAGTGGCAGTCTGCCACTGTGGTGCCATGGTATTGCTGTTACCTGTGGTGCTGCAGTGGTCCCAGTTGAAGGACTGGTTGCTGGTCTCTTTGTGGGTGCTTTCAGCTTCATGCTATGGCAGCAGTGTTATAGTCTGCTGCCCCAGCTGTTTAGGTTCACTGTTGCTGTGCCTCCTAAGCTAATTCTGCAGCTGCGGATCCACAGTTGTGGATTTTCAGCACTTGCTCAATTTCTGCAGCTGTGGGGATTTTACGGAATTCAGCAATTGCTCAAAATTTCTTTATGAATATCGTGCAACTGTGTTTCTGCAGTGCTGCAAGCCTTTTTCCCACAGCTGTGGGATTTTTGACATTCTTTGTGAATCCTGCCCAATGTGTTACTGCAGTAATCAATTTGTAAGAAGTCCTTCATTTCTTTTTATAGGAAAGTTGCAGATGCTTTGTTGTGGCATAGTTGCCTTATCCAAAGAAGTTCTTCAACATCAGCATCCCCCCCCGGACTGGGGCAGACATGCAACACGCAGACGTCATTTCAACCGATGACCATGACCATCATTACCAACCAGCCTCAAGAAGGATGCAGATGAAATCTGTGAAGAAGTAACCAAATAAGAAATCATTAATGAGACCAACCTGCAGATATGCTCCCCCCAAAAAAGACAAAAAAATACTTACCTTCATTGGCTTGAGAGTTATCCATTTCCAATTTCAATGTAAAACTTTTCTCATCAAGCACTGAAATGGGCACACCAACAGTATCTGTGACCTGTGATACAAAACAATATGATGAGTACAAGTCTATATATATATATCAACCCCCCACCTACAAAATAAAACGAAATAAATAAATAAATATATATATATATATATGTATACATATATATATATACTACCATAGTTAGGGTTGAGGAGCCATTTCTATGTTAAACCCCAAATTGTTCACCTTAATAACTTTGCAACTGTTTTATGGATTTGCCTGAAATTTGGAATACATGATCAAGAACCATAGGCCTTGGGATCTGCCAAGTTTTGTACCAGTCAGATATACGGCTGCAGAGTTATTAAGCATGATCTGTGCATGCATTTATGCTTTTTCTGGAATTCTACGGTCGCATCTACAGGTCTTCAGGGAACATGCGGCCGGGGTCCCCAATGTGCCTTTTGGAGATTTTGTGAAAAAATATTAAACAGTTCAAAAGTTATTCAAAAAACAATTTCCCATTATAAGGCAATGGGAAAAGTTAACAAAAAGTTTGACAGTGTCGCAAATGCATTTTTACTTTCGCAAATGGGCCTGTTACTTTCACAGATCAAACCATTTTGTTTTCAGTTGGTGATCAGAAAAATGCTTGGCATTTAAATTTGGGACCCTCTAGCAACCTAATTCTTTTTGTATTAACCTAGTCGGACCCTGAGGATGCTAGCCATGTCTTTATTTTGGGGTAAAACACCCCAGAAATATGTTTTTCAAATTTCTGGAAAAAGTACTTTCACAAATTACTTTTGTGCTCACAAAAGTGTTGCAAATTTTTGCAAAAGCTTTCGAAAATTGCGACAGTAGTTTTCTAGTCTGTGGGAAAATGACAGCAATTCTTTGGCACTGCGCTGCAAAAGAGCAGTTGGGAGTTTTGGGCTGAAATTTGGAGGGAACACAGCCGACATCTCACAGAAGTGGTTTTCAGTGTTGTATTGAAAAAATATTACATGGCTGCAAAGTTATGGCACTCCAAAATTGACGTTTTTTCCCATAGGATAACATTACGGCGCCCGACACAGTACAGGAATCCTTTGGCACCCTGCT
Organism: Neoceratodus forsteri; assembly: GCA_016271365.2. NCBI lineage: Eukaryota > Metazoa > Chordata > Ceratodontiformes > Ceratodontidae > Neoceratodus > Neoceratodus forsteri. Next base: position 1,281,962,853 of record CM057452.1, read on the forward strand.
GCAAAATAATGGTTTGGTCTTTTTTCCTGAAATTTGGAGAGAAGACAGCCAACAGCCCACAGATGTGCATTTCATTGGTTTGGTGAAAAAATATTACAGGGAGGCAAAGTTATGGTGCTCCGAACTTCTCTTTTTTCCCTTAGGATAACATTATGGCGTTCGCCGCATCTTTCAGGGCCCATATCTCGGAAACGGTGCGAGATACAGACTTTTCGTCAGAAAACCTCTTAGCCCCCTGACAGGGGCTAAGTACAAAACTAGCCAGGACAGTTGTAAATCATATGACTTTTAAATTTTTTTTCTATGTCGTACGGTTCCTGAGATATAACCTATTTAGTATTCCAAGTCCTCATTTTCTGTTCGATACCCATTATTATGCATACATTCTTTGTACTCACTGTCTTTCTTTATGCAGGTTTGGGAAACCAGCATAACGCTTACATTACTGTTACCGTTGCCCTTTCGCTTATGATTCCGTACCAGTTTCACTTACCGTTGACGTCTACGCCCCATGTGCGTTATCCTTTGTGTTTTCATTTGCGCTTGCATTTCTGTTATTTTTTGCCATTTGTGTTTACAGTACTGTTTTTTTTTCTGTTTCACTTTGCGTCACCATGCCCATTGACATTTCCGTTTTCAGGCACCATGTTACTATGTGACAACACATTACGCGGCAGACTGTTCCCGTCTACACCACCGTGTGCCTTACTCTTTCTGTTCTCATTCGTTCTTGCGTTACCATGTGTGCCACTGTTAGCACTTCTGTTTGCATTGCTGTTCCTGTTACTATACAAGACATCCGTGGCGAGAACCAGGGGCCGAAAGACCCACGCTCCGCCGCCGCGTCCCATTCACTATTTCTCATCATCATTCTCAAGAAGGGAAATTAGAGGCAAAAACTCCATTTAATGCATTAGTCAGGGTTGTTCCACAGTGACAAAAGTGAGAAATTCGGTGTTAGGGTTGAAAACCCCTTGGACCCTGCCCACCCCCAACTGGCATTGGGGTGTGCATTGGGTCATCGGTCTAACTCTCACCCCATTCTCCTATACTTCTGCTGCTTTACACATGTGATGTGGTGAGGAGTTAGGGCTGTGACCCACAATGCCCAATGGGCAGGGTCAAGGTTATAATTAACACTGACTTTCGCTGTCGCCAGAACAACCCTAACTAATGCATTAAATGGATTTTTGCCTCTAATATATATATATATATATATATATATATATATATATATATATATATAAATAAACTCACCAAGGCTACTATTAGTGTACTGACAATGGACACCCTTCCATCCAGTTGAAATGATCTCATGGCATTTGTGGGAATTACAGCATACATTGGACCAGCACCAGTTTGCTCATGGTCATCATTTCTGATAGGACTTTGCATGTGGTGTAATGCTCCCATTTCACTTTGTTACCACTTGTCAATTTTCTGGTCACAATACAGATGCATTTTGGGGATGCAGAAACAATCTGGGGACTCTGGGTGAGTACTGCTCATATGACTGAGTATGCCATTAATTCTGGGACACTTTGCATTTCATGTTATGCTCTCATTTCACTTTGTTACCACTTGTCAATTTTCAGGACACAAGTCAGTTGCATTGTGGCAATGCAAAATAATTCTGGGGAATGTGTGTGAGTATTGCATGCATGACTGAGTGCTCCATTAATCCTGGGGCACTTTGCAGTCCATGTTATGCTCTCATTTCACTTTACCACTTGTCAATTTTCTGGACACAGACAGTTGTACTGTGGGGATGCACAATCATTCTGGGGACTATATGCGAGTACTGCAGCATGACTGAGTACGTCATTAATTCTCGGACACTTTGCATTTCATGTTACGCTGTCATTTCACTTTGTCAGCATGTGTGAATTTTCTGGACAGAAGACAGTTGCATTGTGGGGATGCACAATCATTCTGGGGACTGTGTTTGAGTACTGTGCACTTGACTGAGTGTGCAATTAATTCTGGGGGACTTTGCATTTCATGTTACACTCTCATTTCACTTTGTCAGCATGTGCGAATTTTCTGGACAGAAGACAGTTGCATTGTGGGGATGCACTATCATTCTGGGGACTGTGTGTGAGTACTGTGCACATGACTGAGTGTGCCATTAATTCTGGCACACTTTGCATTTCATGTTATGCTGTCATTTCACTTTGTCAGCACGTGTGAATTTTCTGGACAGAAGACAGTTGCACTGTGGGGATGCACAATCATTCTGGGGACTGTGTGTGAGTACTGTGTGCATGACTGAGTGTGCCATTAATTCTGGGGGACTTTGCATTTCATGTTACGCTCTCATTTCACTTCATCAGCACTGGGGAATTTTATGGACACAAGACAGTTGCATTTTGGGATTGGGAATTCTGGTGAGTCTGGTAAATATTTTTGGAGCCTCAGTAATGTTTACTTTCTGTCATGCTATCGTGAAGTATTTGTCAAAAAGCAGGACTGAGCACTGCAATTATACTGTGCTAAACTACATGTGTGCAGTCCATCTTCTTCCCTGTGTGTGCAGACACTGTTCAGTGTTAAGTTGGAAACATATATATATATATATATATATATATATGCTGATGCTGACTGGTTGCACTGTTCATGGTGATAGTATAAAGAATAAAGTTAAGAATATATATTGTATATTTTATTTGTACCATCAACGGCAGCAGACAAAGACTTATGATATGTTTGCAGAGGTCTTGGGCCATTGTGCACCTCAATCACTTGAAATACAGACACAGTGCACACTTGACTTTGCGGAGATAATATCACACAAAATCATGCTTTTAAACAAACCACACCCAGCAGACATAAAATATTGCTGAGGCACCCAACATATTTTATGGTGTACAGATATGTTCAAGCCAGAATATATAACAGGTCCTGCAGTCTACTGCCACCACACTGTGCTACCACTGGCACTGTGTCATGTTATGGTGTACATTAACTTGCTGAAAAACTGACACTGCCAGTGTAAACTAAAAAGATATATTCCAGAACAAATAATGAAAAGAAGGAATGTGGTAGCACAGTGTGGTGGCAGTGAACTGGACCTTATATATTTTCTGATTTTATAATGTCTGTACACCATGAAATATTTTGGGTTCATCAGCAATACTTCATGTCTGTGAGATATGGTATGTTGAAAAGCATGATTTTTGGTTGCTATGATCTCCTAATAAAATACATGTTACGTATTCTTATCTTTATTTTTATACCATAAACACAGCAACAAATAAGGCAGCAATCAGCATATATATGTTTGCAAGAAGCTGGATAGAGTCTGCAGTACATACACACACAGGAAAGAAGGCTGACTGCACACACGCAGTTTAGCATAGTATACTTGCACTGCTTAGTCTGCTTTTCCACACACACTCTACAACAGAATGTAAACATTAATGAGGCACCAAAACAGCAAACACACACTTAACAGAAGAAGGGGGGCAGAATACAAAGTGTCATGCATACGGAAGACAACAAAAAAGGGCAAAATGACATGCAAGGGTCAGGGATGGTGGAGGAATACATTTTTTAACACAGCAAGGAAGGTGTGGGGGGCACATGGTGTGAGGAAAAAAAAACTAATGTGGGATCCCATGGTGATCCGGCAGCAGTTCCAGCATGGACATAATTTGCAACTGATGTCCCTCTATGCGATCCAGCCGCTGCTCGACAGCACTCACCCTCTCGTTGTTCACCTCAACAGCACTCCAGAGAACTGTCAAGTCAGCCTGCATATTATGCAGTTCTCTGGGGTCCACACATTCTACAGACTGACCTGCTGCTGGTGGTGGTGGTGGGGTGCTAGTGGACCAGCAGGTGCTGCTCTGGCCCTCCTCTTCTTTAATGCTTCCACCACACACAGTTGTACTGTCTGCCACAGAAGGGCCAGAAGGTGCAAGCATGGCCCATTCTGTGCCAACCTGCCACTCCAAGTGGTGGTGATTGAGCATATGGGTGCACTGGCCCCTAGTCCCCAGGTGAGTCCTCCAGGGGCACGGCGCACCTCTACCTCACATAGGAAGCACCTAACCAGGCTGCTGTCCCCCCCCGACACAGTCAAAAAACTGCCAAACAGTTGAGGTGTGGGGAGGACCAGGTACAGGCAGGGGAGGGCCAGATGAAATGGCAGCTGGCTGGTCATGGTGCTCAGAAGGGGTGGGATCCACAACTGGGCATAGGGGCACAGGCTCATCCTGCTCCAGAAGACCTGGTGCTGGAGCTGGTGCTGGACATGGTGGTGGTGGTGGTGGTGGTTCAACTGCCTCAAAGTTAGGAGGCAGTGCTGGTCTTGCTTCGGGGGGGACACTTAGAATTTTCAATTGATCCAACAGGAACCAGTGGCTATGCCCTCCACACATGTGCAAGTTATGACACAGACCAGTACCACGCTCTCCCAGAACTGCCCCCACCCCAGACATTCCCTCACCCTGGTCCTTCTCTCCTACTGCACTCCCTCAGTCTGAGCAATGACTATTCACACTGTCACACAGCACACACACACAGTCACACAGACACAGACACAGACAAACAACTACTTATAAAGGTAAGAAAAATAAATTTATAGAAAGAGCAAATTATGTGAAAAAAAATACAGAAAAGACCAAAAAAATATAGCCTTTAAAAAAGCTGTTGGGTCTAAAGCAAAGTTTAAATCTCCTCCTCCCTCTGATCTCCAAGTCTCAGCCCTGACAAAACAACACACCCTTCTCTCTCCATCTGCACAGGAGAAAGTGAATGTGCCTGCTTGTATGACTCACTTCCTTCCTGCCTGGCTAAAGAGCATGTGACTTACAGTAGTGTAAGCCATGTGATGTGTAGGGGGGGCTTCCAAATCTGAAACACAAATTGGATCACGTAGAATCATGAGGAATGAGAAGTCCATTGAAAACAATGACTCCGCCTTACTTCGCTTTGCCATTCCACCTTAACGCAAAGTGGTAATGACAGGGCGGAGTGAGCTCTTTGCATTGCCCACTCCATGTAGCAGAGTGGCAATGTGAAGTGCCCACTTCGCGTTCACTTCACCAGCAGGAATTTAAATTTGCTGCACTACAAATAGGTGTATTATGTCATCATTTATATACATGTTGAATAACTATAGAGCTAAGATATAGCCTAGGTGAACACCTATGTTACTGTTTATTATGTTTAAGTTTCTCTGTTCAGTATACTGTACCCCATCCCATGTATTATTGTGAAGTAAAATACATATATCTACCAAGAATCTGTCAAAAGCAATTGAGAAAAGTATGTTCCATATTTTTTCTGACTTACTATCAAAAACCACCTTCCTATCCCATGAATCAACAAAATAGTTTTGACCCTTTTATCTTAACTGATTTGTATACTAAGCGTGAGAGAACTACACAGTGCTGTATGGTTGAGTGAAATTTTTTAAAACCGTCTCGTGCTTCATGGATTATTTGCCAGCCAAGTTTGTAACCTTTCTAATACCAATAGTGAAAATAATTTCTGTGTTGAATCTATAAGGCTGCTAGGGTACTACCTCTGTAGTACATTAAGTGGTCGTTTTTGTGTATATGGTATAACAGATTAACTGCCAAGAAGATTATACAGCTTTGAATGAAATTATATAATTAGACATGTAATATAAAAGTTGTGCCCAGTATTCCTAAAAATGTTTAAAGATTATCAGCCACTTTACTATCAGGGCCAGGAGCTTTATTTAATTTGATTTTAGTAATTGCATTTGTGATTTCTTCTATCACGAAACTAATAGGAATTGGTATGGAAATACCAAGGGCAGGATTCCCGTACCGCCTGGAACCTAAGTCCAACTCCACAACTGCCTTTGCAGACTGGAATCACCTGCTACTGTGGAGGTAGTGATTCACAGCCACAGCAGTTGCGAAGAGTGTTATGGCTGCTCCTAACAGCCATAGCCCATTCTTGCAGCTGCGGCCATCTCCCCAGTGAGACCAACTGCAAGCAGCCATAGACTGTGGAGCTGGCCATAATCTGGCTCCATCTTTGTGAATACCTGCCGCTGCAGGTAACCTGTGGATCCACAATTCACAACCGACTTGTGCCAAGGTTTACCCGCAGCTGTGGGTATTTCTTTGAGTTTCATGAATCCTGCCCCAAGTGTATTTCTTAAATCATTCATAATGTCTAGTTATGAAACTGTTGTGTATCATAATATACCTCCATGAAAATTAAGAGGGAATAGAGCATCAGAAGGAACATATATGGCTGGGGCAGATGAGAATGTAAATGCCATTAGTACCAGTACAAAAAAGACTTTGACAACATGCTAAGAAGGGCAAGTGGAAGGCAGTAAGTCTAAATGCTGTCAGCTTGGGAAATAAAATCAGAATGCTCCAGGAGATGGTGAAAAAAGGCAAACCTTGACATAAAAAATAACCACAATACAGGAACACCTATCCACGAAGGTAGTGAGTACTTTTTTCAAAATGGCAAAAGTTAGGATAACCAGTCACTATTTATTTTACCAAATAACTGTTTATTGTAGCTAAAAAGAAACAAATAGAAAAATCAGCGATCAAAACCCTAAAAATTCCGCTTCTCATCCACATTAGTCAAATACCGGTGGAAAATAGGCATTCATATGGAGCTGGCTACATCCAAAATTGTAAATCCTGTAATTTCTTGGTGAAAACTCCTTCATATATAGTTTCTAGCTGAAACTGAAAGGCCAACTTCAACTGAAGTCACTAATGAATGAGGGCAGTTCACATTAACTATATAGTCACCTGAGCCATGTGATAGTATTCCCAAACCAGTAAACCAGCAAAAAAAAAAAACAAGCCAGTGGCCCAGGACACCCGTCTGGCATGCTATGAAGTACAGAGAGATGAATGCTTATGTATTGACCCACATGGTCATCATCAGAGTGAATGATCTCAGGTACTGAGTCTGTGATTAAAAAGCTTGTTCTTAAAGAAGCCATGCCAACACCATGGTGAACATACAGATATAAGATACATAAAATCAAGACACCATTTCGATAATAAGTACATATATGAAACATTATCAACCACACAAAATATACAAATAGCAGGCAAAGCCATCAGTTCATATCTGATTGCTAAAGTGAACAGCAAGTCCTCAAAAACTTTAATAACTGGAGATTTGCCATAAATTATTTCTTTTGCCCAACAAATCTTTGTGAAAAAGCAGATTGCATTAAGGATATTAAAATCGTACAGAGGTTTTGCAATGCAAAAATATATTTGTGGTAAGAAAATGATGAGCCATCTAGTTGCGCCAAAAATATTACAATCTAAGAATATAACACAGCTTATTAGTTGCGATCACCAAAAATAGAAACACCTGAATCTCTGTTGGATTTGTATCCTTTTTTCAAGCACCCCAAGGATGACTGGCAAAGCTGACAAGTCAAGTCTGTGTGCAGACCTTGCATTTTCTCAGATGTGTAGTAAATAGTAGGCAGGGCCATCAAGTCATGCCTGTGTGCAAAACTTAGCAGTTTTCAATGGTGTTGCTATACAGAGTTCATTTATCCCATGCAGCAGCTCTCATGAGAAGAATAAATATATAGCAAAGTAGAAGTAAATAGTAAATGAGGCAGAGCCAGCAAGTCATGCCAAAAAATACCATTTTGTATCTGTAGCTATTGCACAGCTAAATTTGTTGTGATCTCCTTTTTATAACAGGAAAAAAGCCCAAGTCCAACAAAGGAATTTGTTTTAACATAAAGTAGGGGCGATCACTAGAAAACAGTTTTAGGCAGAGCCTGCAAGCCATACCTTCCACATTGAGAAGAAAGTTTGTTTAGAAGAAAGATTTTTCCAAAGGATAGAGGGTAGAGAGAGCTAAATCAGATTTTTTTTTGAAGAAAATGTAGTAAGGAATAAATGCCTTTCTGGAGGAGGGGGGTTGTTTATGTGAGATAATTATATAATGGTATCTCTTCATTTAGTCCATATGGCACAAAAGTGTTGAGCAACAAAAAATCCAAAACGCTTCTCTTTCAAGCAACCTGGTGCCAAAATTATCCCTCGGAGTACAATTCCACCTTTCCTAACCCCGCGAACCTCAAAGTTGCAGGTGAACCATGGCCAGCTTCTTCAGAGTGTCTGGCCATTACATATTCCAGATTTTTCTTTTGTATAGAGCTCTTGTGATCTCCGATTCTCTGTTTAAGTGCTCTTTTTATCTGGCCAACCTACAAAATTCCACAGTGGCATGTGGTGGTCATATCGATAACTCAAGTGGTGCTGCAGTTATTTTTTGATTGATTGATTGATTTAGTTATTTCTTTATTTGTTTAAGTTGGATTTACAACCTTTGAGTCAAGGACTCATTTACAAAGGCACCTCATCACAGGGAGGGTGAGGTAATAGTACATTGTGCATTTACAATATTGGACAACATTACAGGTGCAGACATTAAACATAGAATACAATTAGTTACATGTTGGTATGTAATACAGGTTTACAATTAAGGATGCACAATTTCTTTGGAGTTACAGTGGAATACATCCTTGTATAAACCTAAGGGGGTAGATAAAAAGGGGTAGGGGGAAATGGATTGGCAATCCAGGGGACATTGTCAAGATTAGGTGGGCCAGACAGGGAAAAGTCCTGTAGTAGGATTAGGAGGGGCAGGGTTAGTTTCACCTACAGCAGTGGACATTAAAGAGATGGTTCTGCAGAACTGTTTTGAAGGGACCAATTTTGGCAGTGTTGGTGATGCAGGTAGGGAGGGAGTTGAACCAGGTGGGGGCTCAATAAAAGAAAGACCTCTGGGTGAGGGAGGTCTTGGTTCTGGGCACTTTGAAGGTGGCTTTAACAGAGCTGTGGGTGGAAATGGATGAGGATGACTGTGGTAGGGAAGCAGAGACTCCAGGTGGGGATAGTCCGAGCAGGGATTTCTTAGCAACAAGGCAGGTCTGATACTGCAGATGCTCCTCTAAGTTGAGCAGGTTGGCGGAGGAATAGACAAGGCAGGTGTGGGTGTGGCTGGAGGCTTCAGTCAGGACCCTAAAGGCCTTACTGATGGAGAGCTGGATTTTAGAGAGGGCAGTGTTATCAGCCGCAGTGTAGATGGGCAAGCCATAGTCCACTAGGGACAGGATGGAGGAGGTGATGTCCAGCTGGAAGGCAGTGTGGGACAGGAAATCCCTATGGTGGTAAAGTAGGCCAATATGAGTTTATGGCAGAGGAAAGAGTGTTGATGTGGGTGTGGAAGGTGAGGGCAGTATTGAAAGTGATGCCTAGGTATTTGTATGTGGGCACTTGCTCTAAGGGGAGCTGACAGTTGGTGGTAATCGGGGGGGGGCACCTCTAGCTTTAATTTGGTGGTGAGGGAAAAGCATTGATTCAGTTTTCTTTAGGTTTATGACTAGTTTGTGATCAAGAAACCACCATTCAGTTTGGCTGTAGGTGAGTTAGAGGGATGATTGGAGAGTGGAGGGCTCTAGATGTGAGGCAAAGAGAACTGCATCATCTGCATAGAGGAGCATCTTGCTATTGCAGGAGCTGTGGAGAGTGTTGAGGTAGAGACTGAAGAGAATGGGACCCAGGATGGAGCCCTGTGGGACCCTGGTACAAATGGATCGAGTGTTGGAGAGTTAGCTGTTGATCTTTACACACTGGGATCTAGCAGAGAGGTAACTGGAAAACCAGGCAAGGGGACCAGTGGAGAAACTGAGTTGGTGGAGGGTCGAGTAGGAGGGGGTGACAGACAGTGTCAAAGGTTTTGGAGAGGTCAATGAACACTGCACCGGCCAGGTTGCTAGACTTGAGAGCAGAGTGCAGTTATTGGGAGTACTTCAGGAGGGCAGTGGTTGTACTGTGTCCTGGGTGGAAGCCATGCTGCTCTGGGCACATAATGTCACTTAGCCAAGTACTCGGATACTTGGATAGACATCACTTTTTCAAAGACTTTGGAAAGTGGGGAGAGGATGGAGATTGGCTGATAGTTGTTGGGGGAGGATCGATCACTGATCTTGTGAACTGGAGTGATTTCAGCAGTTTTCCATGCCCTAGGGAACTGTCCAAGGCATAGGGACTGGTTAAGTAGGTCTGTCAGGGGGACTAGGATAATGTCCAGGACCAGGCGTAGGATCCTAGAGTCAAAGGGGTCACTGCTGGGGTTATTACTACCAAGGGCTTTTAGCAGGTGTGAGGATAGGGTGCACAGGTAGAATGGGGGGGCACTGTAGGCCAGTGGGGAGTGAGGGGGTATTGGATCAAAAAAGCTACTGGGGAGGACAGAGCTTAGATTAGAGAAAGTGGTGTTGAGGCAGACAGCTATTGGTAGTGGATCATTGGTGGTGGCACCATTGATGATGAGCTGGGATGGTGGAGAGGAGAGGGTCTTCCCATTTAGTTCTTTCATGCTATTCCAGAAGGTCCAGGCCGAGACTCAGGTGGAGGCGAGGGTGGCCTGGTAGTGCTCCGCCTTGTCCTGTCTGATGGCCCAGGTCCACTTATTGTGCTCTGTGTTGTAGGCTTGTCTTTCAGATGGTTTGCCTGAGACTACAGCGATTCACCAGAGATTATCCCTATTCTTAAGTTTTTGGATGAGGGAAGAGGTGATCTAGGGGATGTTGAGCTTCTTCATATGGATCCTGGTGGGGGGGGCGAAGAGGTCACAGGCCTTGCAGAAGGCACTTGTGAAGAGGTCTAGAACTGATTCGATATCAGTGGCATGTCAGATAAGGGACCAGTCTAGCTGAGCTAGGTGCTGTTTCAGCTTTTTTAGGCCACCAGGGCATAGCTGCCGGTGCAGTGTAGCCTGGGACACTGGTTTTGGAGAGGATGATAACCAGATACAGATGACTGGGGAGTGATCACTAAGTGAGTCTGGGAAACTAACTTCTTCACTCCATTCCAGTCTGGTTTTAGAAAAAAACACTCCACCACCACCTCACTACTAAGACTCACCGATTCCATCCTCTCTGGGATGGACAAAGGACAAATTACATCCACAATTTTCATTGACCTAGCCAAAGCTTTCAATACGGTATCCCACTTCCTCCTATTATCCTGCCTATCAGCTGCTGGGTTATCGGCGTCGGCCACAAATTGATTCAGAGCCTATCTACAAAATAGAGCCCAATTTGCAAAAATAGCTGACTACACCTCCCCCCACTCCCTATTACTACTGGCATTCCCCAGGGCTCAGTCTTTGGCCCCATTCTCTTCTCCATCCTACTAAATGATCTGCCAAAGGCTTGCTCTACTACCTCAATCCACATGTACGCTGATGACACAGTCCTCTGTATTTCCAGCTGAACCTATGAAGAAGTCACCTCTAATCTCCAGACCGACTTCAACAAAGTACAACGCTGGTTTAACTCCAACCAACTCTCCCTAAATGCCAAGAAAACAGTCTCTATGACTTTTGGCACTAGATGGCAGCTATCCAGACTTACATCTGATCTTCCATATCTTGAATAACACTGTCCTTGAAGATGTGCCCTCCTTTAGGTACCTGGGGGTTTGGCTTGATCGCCACCTCTCCTTTTCCACACACATGGATGCCAACCTGTCAAAATTGCGCCCTAAGCTCGGCACCCTCTATAGAAACCACACTAGTCTCCCACTTCCTGTGAGATGTGAAATAGTCCTGAAAATTATTCTACCTTCCTTTGACTACTGCGATGTTGTCTACAGCTGTGCCCCCAAGTCCACCTTATTTAGACTGGACCCGCACTTCAATGTTTTCTGCCACTTCGCCCTTGATGCCCCCCCAGTACCCATCACTGTGAGCTCTTCCATTCACTGGCCCTTCCATCCCTGAGCAACTGGCGCCTACTTCACAGTGCTAAATTTGTTTCTAATTTCTGGCTTGGTTTCCTTCCACCCTACCTCACCTCCTCCCTATCTTCCCCGCCAACCCCCCCCCACGCCCTAAGGTCTACTGACTCCAGGATATTAGTAATCCCTCATTGAAGGACCTCTGCTGGCCAATCAGCTTTCTCTCACCTCCTCCCTAAGCTCTGGAATGACCTGCTGGTCCAAATCCACCATTTCTCCTCCAAACACTCTCCATCTTCTGCCCTCACTAACTTCTATGCACCCAATTGTACATGCGCCTGACCTCCTCCCCCCTTGCCAGATTCTCTCCCCCCCCCGATCCCCTCCTCACCTTACGCGCCCTGACCAGCGGCTTGGCCTTTGTCCAAATGACTGGCTTATAAATTGCCCTAAACAACCCATGCACTAACCCACTCATGACACTTCTGCTATGCCCCTTCTTATTCCCCGTCAATGTCTTCCCTATGTCAACCCTCTCATTTTTCCCTCTGTGTACTACCCAGACCTGTCACCTCTCCCTGGCCCCAAGCTCAGGCTTCCAGTTCTCTCAGCCAACTTGGTGCATTATACTTCAAATTAATCTCTAGATAGTAGGCACTTATGTAAGTATGAATAGTTCTAGATGTGAAATCAAGTATGTTATGCCAACCTCCCTGTGGCACATGTATGTAGTGTCTCCTCATGTAACAAGTTTGTAAAGACACACTTAACTAAGTAACAATTGTTCGAATTGCTTGACTCCAAGTTCAACCTATTGATTGTTTTATGTATACTCTCCTCCCTTGTACCCTCCCAGGTCGCACCATGAGATAAGCATCTTGTTGCTCACTGTGCCTCTCCTGGTGAAACATTTTCAATAAATAAATAAAGCGGCAGTTTGATAAGATAATGACTAGGAGGGTGTTGGTTCCACTAGATTGGTTGAACCTGGTGGGCTATGAGACTAGTTGGGACATATTCAGGGTAGTAAAGGAGTCTCTGGTTTGGGAGGTGGCAGAAGCAAGCCAATTAACATTAAGATCACTGCCAGCCCAGTGACACTGAGGATTGAGGCGCTGGATGCCACACCTTGCGCCTCACCGATGACCCGAGTTTGGGAGCGAGCTCAGGATTCAGGGGATGGCAGGGGAGGGAGATGGATTGAACACCCACTGGGCAGCTCTCCTCTCCAAGTGGGAGGGTAAGGGATGACCATTGATCTGGCAACCGCTGGTGGAGACCGAAGGCACCATCGAGCCACCAGGCTGCACGTAAGAGCGTGGCTGATGCAGGCAGGTTTGCCATGCACTGTGGCATCAGACATGCACCATGCAGGGGGGGAAGGGGGATATCAGGTTTACCACAAGAAATACCCCTCCAGCCCTGGATAGGCAACAGCCCTGCCAGTGCCACTGTCACACGCCCAATGCTGGTTCCCCTCCACTGCCCCTCACGGTCTCCCCGGGTTGTCCTCCCCCAACCTGGGGAACCGTAATGAACTTAAAGATGGCAGGGGATCACGGCGGACCATAGAGCAAGCTGGTGAATGCAGTGACCTGAGAGAGCTCCAGGCTGGAGGGCTACAAATAGAATTAAAAAAAAAACACATTAAGATCACCAAGGATGACTTGCTTGACTTCGTGTGGGAGGGATGTGAGGTAGTCAATGAGGGACTGGACTGCTGAGTTCTGGTTCCTCGGGGGTATGTAGGAGACAGTGAGGAAATGAGGGCCTCTGGCAGGTCAAGGATAACTTTTAGAATGAGGAATTGGGCACCATATTCAAGTCTGGGAGCAGGGAGTGCATGACCTCTTAGGGTGTCCCGCATGAATATAGCACACTCACCACCACGTTTGCCTACACAGTCTTCCCTGAATAGGGTGTATCCAGGGAGGGAAGGAAGGAGATAGCAGAGTCAGGGGTGGACTTGGAGAGACAAGTCTCTATCAGAGCAAGAATATCAGGTTGATGCTGGGTGACCCAGTACTGGAGAGCAGCAGTTTTCTTTAGGAGGCTATATATGTTAAGGGATGCAAGACAAAGACCGCTAGTGGGGCAGAATTTGGGCCGGGTGGCAGATAAAAGTCTGGGATTGAGGTGTACATTCCCAGATAATAACAGTAGCAATGAGCTTATTCTGATTAGGCGACGGTGGTGGCAGGGACCCATGGTTCGGCACCAGGGCGAGGACCTGGTGGTAAGCATGCAGGGGATAGGTAGAGCACAAAGGGTGGGTATGGCAGGGAAGAGGTGGGTCCAGGGAGGGCCTGTGAGGGAAGAGGGAGTGGGAGTGTGGTCAGGGGGTGGGTGCTGGGGGTTTGGAGTGTGTTCAAGGTGGGGGCTGGTTCATAGTGCAGTAACTTGGAGGTGAGCTGCCTGACGTAGTGGGTGGGAGCTCAGGTCGGGGGGGAGGTTTCAACCAAGATGGTAAGGGTGAGAAGACCTAATAGGGGAGTGCGAGTGCTCATAGTTCTTAGCTTATGGTAAAAGATAAGGGCGATAGCTGAAATTCAGTGAGGGTGACTACCACTGTGGAGTAGTGGTAGTGTTGCTGACTTTGGTGCAAGAGGTCCCAGGTTCTAGTACACGGGGGTAGGGTGTCTTAGAGCCTTGTGGAGGGGATGCCAGAGGTTACCCAAGGGCTGGATAGGGCTGGGTTTGGAGCAGAAAAGAGGGGTGAAATAGTGACTCCTAGCGGTCACAATGGGAGCAGGTGTATGCAAGTGGAAGTGGGAAAAGGGGTTAGGCAAGCAGGAGATGGGGATTAGGAGGTGGTATGCATGGCAGGGTAAGGTAGCAGAGGGGTGTGAAGTGAGGTTTTCTAGGCAGGAGTCTAGGCAACTATGTTGCAGGATAAGCTAGAGTGTCCAAGAGTAGTAGAGAGTGTTGAGGTATGGAGCAACTTGGCACACAAAGAGGGGGCTCTTTCTAGTGGGGAAAGAATTTAAGCTGCAAATGGAGGGGACTTCGTTACAGAAGTGGCAGGAAGTCACATGACAGGAAAGGACGGTAAATTGAGGGATGAGCTTGGGTGAGGTGGGTGGGGCAGTCAGCACGCAATGCAGATTGGCTAACACCCCTGAAAAAAGCTGTGCGGCAGGGGGAGGTCACCATTATCTCTTAGTGCCTTTGAAATGACCACAATGGCCCAGGAGATGCTGCTTCAGGCAGCGATGTGCAGTGCTCCAGGAGGCCTATAACAGGGAGAGAACAAAGGATTCACATTAGAATGCAGCAGGAAGGGCCTGGATCAAAATGCGCATGAGCGGCCTGGTAGCCCTGTGGATCTTAATTCAGCCCTCTACTGCACATGCGCCAACCAGCCAGAGAGTCAGGGCACCGCTATCATGATCGGGACAGAGGAGATGCCAAACTGGAGCCTGGAAGAGACGGGACCATGCTTAAGGTGGTTAGACAGGACTCAGAGGAGCAATTGCAGAGTACACAATCAGGTAAAAATCTGTACAATTACTGTAAATGAATACAGGCTAGCTAGCATATCTCACAGATCCCACTAAACCCCTAGAGCAAGCAAAACCATTCCCCTTAAAATAACGCCAGACATGCATCAGAATCCCCACAATACAGGCACACTTCCCAATAGCAAAAACAATCTGTCGAAATTGGAGGTCAAGTAAGTGTAATCCCAGTCAGAAGAACCCCTGAAAAAAGCTGTGCTGGGGGAGAGGGTCACCATTACCTCTTAGTGCCTCTAGAATGACTGCAACTGCCCCTAGCCCAGGAGACGATGCTCCAGGCAGCGATGTGCAGAGTTAATAAAAGCACTGATGTTGTATTTGTGACCTGAATGAGGATGATTAAAAGGATGTGTGCTGTATGTATTGGAGCAGTGGGTAAGGTGACCACAGCAAAAATTTCCCCTGATGGTTTGGGAAGCCTGGTTTTCTGGATCTTCACCTGGGGCAATACTGCATGGACCAATGAATATTTTAAGTTTTTACTCCTCCTATATCTGATTCTCGGTAGCTGTCTGAAAGTCTTTGTTAGACAAAAACCTGATTGGAGTAACCCCCCTGATTCATTTGTATAACCTTCCCTATTTTAGGCACCGAGGGGTTACATCGCATAATGAAGGGCACCCTTTCTTCATGTGCACGGGAACATTATCAGATGACAGATCTCGTCCGTTTGTAACCTCTATCCAAGAAGCATTTAGTGAGGTGTTGTCTGACCTGTTTAAGATCACTTTTTTTTTGTTCTGCATTTCCTCTTCTTCCCAACTGGCCCCCTTCCACTGGCCCCCCCAGCCCCATTACCCCGGTGTCCACAGGACTTACCTTTGTTTTACAGTGAGGTGCCAGCTGGCTGGGGGTGGTGTCTGTGCGGGGCCAGTATCATCTCGCCAGTCAGGAATTTCTTCTTTCATCCCATCCCCTGAGTGTGGTGCACTGGTGTGCAATGATGCCAATGGCCGAGCCATGCATGCTTCCACATGTAGCCTGCCCTGCCACCTCCCCCAAGATCTATGGGTCCACTGTGCCTTCCCCCAACTGCCACTAGGGGTCAGCCAAGCAGCGGACTCCATCCCCACCCCTTCCCAGGAGAGGAGAGCTGTCCTCAGTATGCTCGATCCCCTCCTTCCCCGACCAAACCATGGTGATCCACTCGCACCATGAACACGTGTCACCGGCATGGCAGGAGGTAAGACACAGATGCCTCAGCCCTCCATGCCACTGGGCCAGCTGTTTAAAATCACTTTCAGTGGAACGTATCCTCTTAGCGCTTATATATTGTCCTTTAGATATATATTTTTATAGTAGAATCTGGATGCAGCTGTTCCTTCTCAATAGAGTATTCCTTGCCAATGGCTTTCTGTATAACTTATATTCTAAATTATTGTCTATCCTGCTCCCCAGCAGTCATGGCAAGCTAACGATAGCAACTGACCGTGCTCCAGAAACCGCACTGGACCAGAAGCATAAAGACCTCCGGCCCCTGAATGGGTGCACTTCTGCTCCCCAGCATTCACGGCTAGCTGACTACAGCAACCGATCACATTCCAGAAACCGCCAGACCCCAAAGCACAAAGGTATGCTGCCTGGCCACTGCTAGGACTCCCTGTATCTCTCGGCATTGAAAGCTGTGTTGGCTATTGGTCCCTTATCCACTGCTGATGGCTCCAATTGGCTGCCCTCTCTTCCTTGCTCTCCTCTATTGGCTGAGGTGATTTCTTCTCCTCTAAGATGCTTCTCCTAACTTCTTTCCTTGCTGCACTCTCCTTCCTAAACCTGAATTTTAGAGCAGTATTAAGCTTGTTTAAACATTTTTTGTAATCTATGTTGCGAATGCCTTAACTCATTTAAAATGCTGTGATACATTGTTCAATTTGTTCTCTTCCTGCCTCTTCTCCAGCTGCCTACTACCCAAAATCCAACTTCTCCTCTTTCTCTCTTTTGACTTCTGCTCTCTGCCACCCACCTATTCTTGCACCTTGCTACCTGCACTTGCCCTGCTACTCCCCACCCCCACCAGGTCACTCTTTTGCTTGCTGCCAACCCCCCCTCCCATCCACTCACTAGCGTTCCTGCTGTTTAACTTGCAGCCCTCCCCCAATTAAGTCCTGGCCACTCCTGTCAGTTGCGATTTAAGTTAATCTCTTTAGTTTCTCCCTCCCTTCCTCTAGATCTCTGGGCCCTGAATGGGCACACTCCTGTTCCCCAGTGGTTGCAGCTTGCTGACCATGCTTCAGAAACCACCAGACTGAAAGCACAAAGGTATGCTGCCTGGCTGCTGCTAGGACTACCTGCATCTCTTGGCATTGAAAGCCACTATAGCCATTGGTTCCTTATCCACTGCTGACAGCTCCAATTGGCAGCCCTCTCTTCCTTGCTCTCCTCTATTGGCTGAGGTGATTTCTTCTCCTCTTAGCCACGTCTCCTAACTTCTTTCCTCGCTACATTTTACTTTCTACGCTTGAATTTTCTCCTGCCCACTCTCCCATGCCTCTGGGACTCTTTAAATGGGCTTTTGCTCTGATAGTTCCACCCCAATAACTACCTAGCCAATTACTGTGCTCTCTCTACTGCACTCCTGAGGGACACCCCTCAAACGCTCTTTACAGTAGTCATACTCATCATCATCATCACTCCTCTCTCTCTGCTTTGATATCCATTCCTAGATCAACACCCGCTATATAGTGCTCACCTCACCTGCCCCCTCTCCCCTACCTGCAGTCACCTTCTCGTTCTCTTTCTAATTGCCACATAACTCCTGTTATCTTTCCCTTACACCTCTCCTTACCACTCTTAACCATGTCCCTGTCTTGTTCCCCAGCTCTACACTCTATTTGCTTTACTACCCCCGCCTGACACTACCAGATCTATTCCCCAGACCTGTCCCCACCAGTTATTACTCTGCAGTGCTGCATTACCCTATCACTAATCTTAGGCAGTCACTTTCTCAAACAGGTCACCCACTCTTCCTTATCTTTTCAAGCCCCAGTACTGGTACTCCCCTGACCCTAATCACTACCAAAATCACCAATGTTCATCACTACTCCTCTAGCTCTGACAAATAGATCTTCAGCCTCCCCCCATCATTTGCTCTACCTCACTTCTTCTGTCACTAGATTTTGTTACTGCCACACTCCAGTACTACTTAGCCACTATCAAGCATGTTGTGCCAGCTCCTTGTCTTTCTATTTACAGGACTTGCACTGTGTCCTCTTACATGATTCTCACTGTTATCTTGCTTCCAATACTCTAATCCCTCTCCACCAAATACAAAAGATTAATTTTTCTCTAATCTGCTCCTAAAACAGGTAAAACAGTGTGACGTTACCCTCTACTGCTCCCTAGGAATTTCTCCTTCCTTGCCGTCAATTCATCCAGAAGAGTCTGTACCACCCAGCTCTTATCCTGTCTCCCTTCCTCCATTGCAAGGTCTGGTGCATCCTCTTTCTAGCCCTCCTCATATCGGGTGATGTGGAATCAAACCCTGGACCTCTGGACAAATACTCACATTCAGATGCCAACTGGACCAACCTGAAGGGTCTACGCATTGCCCATCTAAATATCAGAAGCGTACTATGCAACCTTGCTGAGCAGGAAGTATGAGTAGCTCAATATAGCCCAGACATTCTTTGTTTATCTGAGACCTGGCTCAAGCAATCAATTCCTGATTCTGTCTGCACCCTACCAAACTATAATCTACTCAGATGTGACAGGCGATCACCTAAAAAAGGCAGTGGGGTTGCCATTTTCTACAAGTCCCACCTGAATCTCACTATCTCTGCTACACCAAATCTCTTCATGTGAATCCATTAACACTATCCTATTTCTTGGTGCAAAGAAGCTGCTTATAGTTTGTGCCTACAATCCACCTCAGAGCAATCTCTCAGGCCTTGAGGAGCTACTAGATAAGACTGCTTGTGCCTCTGGGCAAAATGAAGTGACTTATTCTTGGTGACAACCCATAATACTCTTCTCTCTCTAATTAAAATACACAACCTTCACCAACTGATAACAGACCCTATGAGGGTTACACCCTCTTCTACCTCTGGAATCGTGATTGACTGGATTATGACCAACATATTGATAGAATTATGACTGCTGGTACCCTTGCCAAAGCTATTAGTGACCACTGTCCCATCTTTTGCATAGAAGCCCCTGCCCTCTGCCCCTGCCATGACCACAATACATTTTCTTTGGAAACTTTGCCAATCTTGATCAAGAAGGTTTCCTACTTGATATCTTCTCAGTTGATTGGTCTTACTTATATTAGACTTGGTATGTGCAGTCTGACCTTGATGACTTTCTCTCTCAATTATAAAGCATTCCAGGATAAATACACCCCTCTTACTATGTGTCACATTTGTGGGAAGCAATAATAATAATAATTTTATTTGTACTGCACCATTCAAAAACCAAGGTGCATAACAAGTTAAAACAACACATTAAACATTGAATACAGATTCATAAGAATACAGATAAAATCCAGATAAGAACAAATAAAATCATGCAGGATAGGCATGAAGCCACCAATATGTTTTTAGGGCCTGTTTAAATCCTTCCATGTTCATGCACTCCTGTAACTGATAGGGTAGAGAATTCCAAAGGGCTGGGCCCACATACATAAATGCAGGGCACCAGAAGATATTAAGGAAACCCTTGGAATCTCCAACAACCCCTTGTCAGCTGAGCAGAGCAATCGCCCAGGGCAGTAAGGAATCAGAAGCTCTTTCAGGTAGTCCTGGCCCAGTCGGTGTAGGGCTTTAAAAGTCAGAAGTCTGACTTTAAAGGTGATCCACCACTGTACTGGCAGCCAGTGCAGGTCACGCAGTACCAGAGAGATGTGACAAGACCAGAAGGTCCCAGTCACTAACTGGGCTGCAGCATTCTGCACCAGCTGCAGGCAGCTGATATCCACCCCAGGTAGCCCTAGGTAAAGGGAGTTGCAACAATCAAGGCACGAGGACACAAAGCTATGGACCAAAGTACGGAGGTCGCCAGACAGAACAAGGTGCTTATCCCTGGAGATGTTTCTCAAATGGTAAAAAGAGGATTTCATGACTGCCAACACCTGTGATCGCAGTGTCAGCCCTTCATCAAAAATCACCCCCAGGTTTTGCACCCATTCAGAAGTAAGGAATGGCAACGTCCCGAGGGTGAAACTGCCCCCAACTCCTCTATCTGGTGCCCTGGGTCCACAACCAACACCTCAGTCTTCTCTGAGTTCAACGTCAACCAGCTCAAATTCATCCAGTCCTGGATTTCAATAAGGCAGTTGTTAAATACTGAGAGAGCTCTATCCTGGTCAGGTGCAAAAGAAAGGTAGAGCTGGGTATCATCAGCATAGCAGTGAAACCTCAGTTCATACTTTCTTACAATGTCTCTGAGGGGCAGCATGTACACTGCGAACAACATGGGGGACAACATTAAACCCTGAGGAACCCCACATGACAGAGAGTTTGGGTAAGAGGAATAAATCCCTGACGCCACCCTCTGAGTTCTGCCAGTGAGGAAAGACGTAAACCACCTGAGAACTGTACCTGACAGATCACAGATGAACCTCAGGTGATTGAGAAGAACCCCAGGTGATCGAGAAGAACCAGATGGCTTCATAAAGTGCTCCTTTCCTTAATTCGTATGAGAGATAAATGTTGGAGGCACTTTAAAAATACTTGTCTGCTAGCTGACTACAATGATTACAGGAAGCTGCAGAACATGTGTAAAAAAACAAATCAGACTGACAAAAGTTCCTGCTGCAAAGGTCTCCAAGTGGATGCTGCAGGGGATTGAAGAAAATTTGGACCCATGTCAAGCCTTTCATGGCTCTTCTTAACATCCTACAGCTAACAATATGGTCCTAATTGGGGTGCACTGCAATGATCCTGTAACAATTGCAAACTCTTATAACCTACATTTTTCTTACCTGTTAAAATTCACCTTCTTATTCCCTCCAACCCAGACTTTTATAGATCCCACACCTAGCAATGGTAGGCTTATGAATACACCATTTCATTGTAAGTCTACAAATAGGGCTGATGTCTTAAAATTTCTAAACACAGTATCTGATATTACCACTGTTGGATCAGATTGTCCTGAGCCCAAGCTTCTAAAACTCTCTGACCCCTTTATTGCCTTGCCCCTGGCTAGAATATTTACTCTATCCCTCTGCCACCGCAAAGTTCCTGACATGGAAAATCACCCAAATCACTCCAGTATTTAAAAGGGTGATAAAAAAGGAATCTCCAAATATACGCCTATAGCTGTCCTTTCAGTCTTGAGTAAAATCTTCTAAAATTTGGTTGTCTCACAAACTATTGATTATCTCACTAAGTACAATCTCCTCTCACATGATCAACACAGATTCCAGTTAGGGCATAGTACCATCACTGCCATACTTAAGTTGATGAAATACACAATCTGCACCATGGATTCTGGTCTTCTGACAGGTGCTGTCTTTATCGATCTTACTAAAGCATTTGATCTTGTGTATCACCGTCTTCTTCTTGCCAATTTTCTCTCACTGGGTTTCTCACCACAGGTTGTGGGCTGGTTCAAAAACTACTTATCAAACAGAACCCAGGTTGTCAAATTAACTTGGCCCTATCCAATCATACCTCTGTCAACATAGGTGTCCCTCAGGGCTCTATTCTGGGTTCCCTGCTCTTCTCTAGCTTCACAAACCAGATTGCACATGACACCTTCTTCAAGTTTATCCTTCCTTTATGTGAATGATCTGGTCCTGTATTCCAGTTCAAAGCACATATCTGAGATCAGTCTCAATCTCAGAGCATCCTTTCACAATACCCAGTCCTGACTCTACAGACAGAAGCTTGTCCTCAATATGGGTAAAATGAAAGCAATGTTATTTGACTCTGCAGCCAAACTTAAAGCAAGTCAAAGTCTTCAGAAAAACTTCTGCCTTGACAGCTCTGTGCTGTAAGCAGTAAGTTCCTTTAAATACCTGGGGATTCTGCTAGATGGGTCCCTTGACTTTAATCAACATATTCTAGACACATTTCTAAATCTGTTAACTCCAAAATTGGGGTGGCATATAAAACTAGTTACACTAGGACCCCTACTGCCAGACTGGAAATTGCCAGAGGTATCCTACTTCCATCTCTCACCTATGGTGCAGCTACCTATGTTAATGCATCTAAGGCTTCTCTCCATAAGTGGGATACTACATACAGTATAATAATATCTGCCGCTATGCTTTGGCATCCCCTCAGCTCAAACACGACTGTCAACTCTATGCCATCCTTAAGTGGCCCCCACTTCTGTCCACAGGAATTTTGGTTTTGGCTCCATTACAGACAGCATAATGAGATGTAATACCCTTGTTTTGCTTACCTCCTTACTACTCCACCTGTCCTCCTCTAATGGCCTCAGATCAGTAGAGCATGCCTTGCTTCATATTTCTAGGTGTAAAACCACCATGGGTGCCTGTGCTTTCTCTCATGCTGCCCCCAAATACTGGAATGCACTTCCCCTTGAAATACGGCTCTCATCCACTAATGTCCTATTTAAAAATAAACATGTTTCTCTTCTCACTGTTAGTGCACAATGCTAAATGTTTCAATTCCCCCCTGAATATTTTGTATTTCAACTACCTACCCTTATTGATTCCCTCCATCCTACCTATTAACGCTTATCGTTATCACTCTACCCCCAGCTCAATATACTCTCTCATTCTACCTCATCTGCACTGGCCCAATATTCTCCCTCAGTCTACCTCATTTGCTCCTCCTAGCTTTTTAATTTTACCTTCTTGATGTATCTTTCTCCACATATTTCTGGGGACCCAGTGTAGTTCCCTGTTTGGTAATTGCCTTTACCCACTATGTAACAGTAGCTCTGCTTGCATTGTACTAATGACTTCTGAGATTTATTACCTCTAATGTTAGCAATGTATGCTAAACCATACTTCTAACTCTCTTTTGTGATAGTACTTATCTTGTACAACATGAATCTTATGTGTGCTGCCAAGCTGTACTTTTTTTGTATTTTATTTTACTTCACCTATTGTATTATGCAAATCTCAGATTGCTGAGCATTGCCTCTGTTCTGTATTGTTCTGAATTTACCATGTATTCTGTACCACTACTTGTAATCTCCCGGGTCGTGTCTGAAAATAGTCATTCATTTGGGTAGTGCACCTCACCGAGTTAACACAAACAAATAAATACATATGAGGATATCTAAGAATGGGATTTCAGTTTTATGTGCTTCAAAGGTGAATGTCTGATGATTGTTAGTATGATTTATATACTACATGAAAAGGGTTAGGCTGACTTCATTACCAGTTAAAATAAGCAGGCAATCATCTATGTATTGTTTCCAGATTTTTATTTTGTCAAAGAAAGAATTTTGTTCGCTGTTGTAGATAAATCGATCTTCCGATTCTCCCATATACAAGTTTGCCAAATTTGGAGCAGTTGTCCCCATGACTGTCCCCTTATGTTGCACATAGTAGTTTCCTTCAAAAATGAAGTAGTTTGGTTCTAGAACAAACCTTGCCAACTCTACAATGTAATCAGTTGGTGGAAATGTGGCATCTCAGTTCTGGAGGGCTTTCTTAATAGCATCTAGGCCCCTCTCATGGGGAATGTTGGAATGCAAACTTCTACATGAATGGTTACTAGCCAGTCATTTTCCTCAACAACTACATTTTGTAAAAGTTTAAGTGCATCATTTGTGTCTTGAACATGTGATTTTAAAAAAGGGACTGATTTCTTAATGTAGAAATCCACAAATTTAGACATGTTTTCAGTAATGGACCTTATAGCCAAAACTATGGGTCTTCCGGGTACGGGTCTGACTTCTTTGTGTACCTTAGGGAGCAGGTAAAGCACTGTTTTTCTTGGTGATTTCATTACAAGAAATTCTTCCTCTTTTTTATAATCCAGAAGTTTTCTGCACCTTTTTCAATAAGAGGGTGTGCACTTGCTTGTATTTCTACTGTAGGGTCTGTACTCTGTTTTTGGTAAAACGTTTAATTAGAGAGTTATTTTTGAGAAGTTTATGACCTCCAATTGGGATGCCTGGTTCTCAGGGACCTCCAGGTTGTTCCCCAATGCTGTCTCCCTCTCGGATTCTGCCATTCTCTGCCTCCTCTTGATGCTCTCCCTCTTCACTCCTTTGTTCTTTGATACTCATTCTATCTTTAGGTTCCATATCCAGTGCTTCTGTACTCTTCTCTAAAAAACATATATTATCTCCATGACCTCTATTAGAGTCTTCCCCATAATCACTATCAGGGTCTGATGAGATATCCAAGTCTTCTTGTTGAAATTTCATATTTCTGTGATAGTTACCATTATTTTGTTTTTTCATACCATGCCAAGAATACATTGTTCCAGCCTTGTAATCAGTTTCATCACGCAGGTACTTTTTTTGTTTATAGGTCACTAAATCTGTCTGGAATTTAAGAAGTGCATGCTCTGTGCATGCCTTTAAATTATCAAATACTCTTACAGAATATTTTTCTTTTAGTTTAGGCTCTACGGTACTTATTTCATTGGCAGCTTTTGCTGCTTCCGTTTTCACCTTTTTGATAGTTAGTAACATCAAATCCTGACTATACTTATTTAAAATCTTCTCCCAGTCCTAAAGATACTCAACATAATCCATGCAAAATGCAGGAGGGGCAGCATTCATGGATCTATCAAAGGCACAGCGGTAGTCCACTGTTGTTGAATAAATTGGAAGGTAAAGGTATTAGTAAGGAGGCAATACAATGGTTTCAATCATACATGTATTGGCACAGACAAGTAGTCAGCACCCATGAAATAACATCTGAGACCAAAGAAGTGAACAGAGGTGTGCCTCAGTGTTCCATATTGGGGCTAATTCAGTTCATTATTTTTAAAGTTGAATTACTGATGATCTGTATAGGGAGTAATGTTAAGTTGTGTGCGGATGACATGGTTTTGCTTTCCCCTTCAATAGACTTTGCTGCTGTATAAACTGTTCTACAGCAGGAATTTTATAGATTTGAGCAATGGTTGGAAGATATAGGTAAACTAAGCATGAATGTAAAGAAAACAAATACAATGGTATTTAAATACAAAACAGGTAGGGGGTCTAGAGAATCGACATCAAATATTTGGAACTTATTCAAGTTAGCTCATATAAATAACTGGGTTTATGGGTTGATTGAGATTTAAATTTTTATACTGACATTGACCATGTTTGCACTTACATTTCAGAGAAATTGGGGGCATTTCATAGGCACAAAGATTGTATGACTCAGGGGACAAAGGAATTACCAGTAAATTCAGTAATAAATCCACTGATCAACTCAGGGAGTGTTGTCTATGGAAGTACAAGTAAATGGAATATACAAAAATTGGCTTGGAAGCTCTCCCATGGAGTGGACTGAAATGGGCCAGAAAAGAGGCCTTCAGGAACCAAAACACTCGCCTGGAAGCTCTCCCATGGAGTGGACTGACTTGGGCCAGCAAAGAGAACCTCAGGAACCCCCACACTTACCTGGAAGCTCTCCCATGGAGGAGACTGATTTTCAGCTAGCAAAGAGGCCCTCAGGAACCTCCACACTCACCTGGAAGCTCTCTCATGGAGTGGAATGACTTGGGCCAGCAAAGAGGCCCTCAGAAACCCCCACAATCACCTGCAAGCTCTCTCGTGGAGTGGACTGACTTGGGCCAGCAAAGAGATAATCAACTGCTTCCTGCACTTGCTCTCAACACCCTAGAAGGTGTTTCCGTCGACAGAGACTGATTGTTTTTGGCTGGATATTTTTCTCAGTGTTTCCCATAGTTTATTGCAGTTTCTGTGTGTTACCTTAAGATCTCTCTTGCATGTCCTATGAGTGTAGCAACTGGTAGTCTGCATTAAGATTTGCCTGTACCTGTAGCACTGCTATTATTGCTGAAGAGTGTGTGTTCTTCTACTTATATTTCTGCAGTTTCTTTGTGCTAGTTTGTTTAAGAGGGCTGGAGAGGTCTCCCCCCTCTTGTCTCATAGTGTCTCCTGATAGTCATGCATGCACATTTGGGGCTCAGGCCTTCCCACCAGAGCATTGTAAACTGATCTTTGTCCTTTGTTTCCAATCTCCCTACCCACCAAGCCCTCAGGAAAGAGGTAATTGACTGCTTCCTCCACTTGGGTGTTTACCCATAGATGCTTTGCATCAACTCCCCACCCTCCCCAGCTACCCTCCCATCCAAGGTCATCCCTTAATTTATACAACAGTTCACGTGACCCCCTCACAATTTTTTCAATCAGCCTATTTTCCCATCTGCAGGTTATACTGACTGTCCACTAGGAGTCAATGTTGTATCACCCTCTTTCCTCAATTTCTTTGCCTCTGAGCCTTGATCTAACTCCCTTTCCCCCTCTGACCTTGTTGTTCCTGTGCAATTCCCCTGGTGCTATCCTAGCTGGGCTCGAACCTTATACCATCTGTACCTAAAGAAGACACCTTTCCACTATGCCATAGTGTCTGCCCTATACTACCACCCTCCTACTTACCCTATAATGTTAGCTCCCTTAATCTCCTCTATAGTGCTGCCTACCATGTCTTCTTTTTCTGTTTTTTAGCCTTTCAACTACCCTAAGGCCACTCCCTGCTCTTCAACTAAGTCTGCCCATAAATGAGCCTTCAACTGCCTGTGTCTATGTAGCACAGAGCACTGCTAGCCATCCCCCTGTGAGTGATGACTGTCCTGACCCCCCATTGTTCCTCACTCCCCTTTGCTCCCTCCCCTTATTCTCATGGCCTCCACTGTTCTCTCCCTCTCTGTACCCACAACTGCTGCTGCCCCCATCCACTCATCCCACCATGTTCTCTGCTCTTCTAAATTCCTCAGAAGATCACTGCTTAGAAATGCTCTCTTCCTACTCCTTCTATTCGGAAACGTTCACCCCAGTCCCGGCCCTATTGTGTCCCACCCCCCCAAGGTAAGAAAATTAATGATCTACTTATTGTCTCAATGAATATCTGTAGCCTGCTGAAAAAAAATACCCCCCTCCTAACATGGATAGCCCAGCGTTCTCCTGATATCCTGGCCCTGACCGAAACCTGGCTGTCACAAGACACCCCAGACTCTGCAGTGTCTGTACATGGATATTCAATCCTCAGAGCTGACAGGCATGACAAAAAAGGTAGGGACTATGCCATTTATATAAAGAATCCCCTGTAGGCTCTCCCTTTCACACTCCCACCCCTTACTCATTGCACCCAGGCCCTAGCTGTCAAAATAAAGTTTGGCAATCAGGAAAAAAGCATAAACTTCATGGTCTCCTATATTCCCCCACATAACCAGAAACCAGCCTTTGATGAAATCCTGACTACTCTATCATCTCTCCCCAACAATGTGGAAACCATCATAGCTGGTGACTTTAACGTAGACTGGCTTGCTTGGTCATCCAATGCATTCAAGGACTCAGCTGCCACCTTGGACCTTGTCCAGCTGGTCTAGTCCTCCACCAGACTAAATGACAAAACTGATGCATCCACCCTGCTGAACCTCATTTTCACCAGCTGGCCAAAACATAACTCTCAGGTCTACATCCTCTCTGACCCCCTAAGTGACCAATCTCCCATTACTTGTCTGTGGTCAAGTAAGTCCCCCTCCTCTCCCCTCACCCCAACCACCTCAGGCATTTTAAAAAAGTCTCTGTACCCAAACTTAAAGCCTTTCTGTGGGCCTGTGACTGGGCCCCCATTTTCAATGCTACAGATGAGGATGCCACCCTTTCTCACTTTATCAATATTTTCAACTATGCCTGTGACATTTTTGCCCCTCTAAAAAAGCAATACATAAAATATAAAAGCAATTCCTCAGTCTCCCAAGCCCTGCTTCATATGATGTACCACTTAGACAACCTCTGGCTTAGAGCACTCGATTCCAAGCACCGCCAGGATAGGCAACTCTACCGAGAAGCCAGAAACAAATGTACATGGGTGATCCACCAAGCTAAAGCTACCTGCTATCACCAAGCCCTTTCAGCTACCTGGTGCTCTGGTCATGATTTCTAGAGCAACATTAATGAAATCACAGGGAAATTGTCCATCTACCATCACCCCAGCTTACTACTGATGTTGAACTAGTCCAGGACCCACTAGCCATTGTGAACACCCTTAACAATGTATTCTCAGATCTTAGCAGAGTATTGTACCCTAACTTCTTTGACACCCACATCCATGAACCCTCCTCCAGCATTATCAAATGCCTCCCCACTTTCTGTCTCAGAACTATCTCCCCAGCTCAGCACAAAGATATATCTCTAGCTTCATCAGCAAGTCTAAGCATAGTGGTGATACCCTTGACCTAAAACTTCTAAGACTCACTCTGGATGAGGTCCTATCCCCCCTCACAAAAATCTTTAATCTGTTCCTCTGTCTTGGACAATTCCCATTTGCCTGGAAATGTGCTGTCATCCCACCACTGCTCAAGGGTGGAGACTGCACTGCCTCCAATAATTACCACCCCATCTCTATTCTGCCCCCCCCAAGGCTTTGGAAAAAGTTGTCTCTGACCAGCTTACTGATTATCTCTCCAACCATAACCTATTTTTCCCTGTCCGACACATTTTCCACAGTGGACACAGCACCACTACTGCACTCCTTGAGTACACATCCTTCATACACCTTGCCTTTGACAGCGGACAGTTGGTAGTTTCTGTCTATATAGATCTTATCAAAGTGTTCAACACTGTCAGTCATGCTCTGCTGCTCCACACACTCCCATCAATGGGTCTTACCTCTGAGGTAGTGTCCTGGTTTACCAGCTATCTGACCGACCGAACCCAACAATTTAGGATCATCTTCACCCCTCTCTTCTTGCTGCCCCATTCTTTCTGGTGTCCCCCAAGGATCTATGCCTGGTCCCCTCCTTTTTAGCCTGTTCCTAAAGCCCCTTCCCCTGCCCTGCCCCAGTAAAATGCTCCTCTATGCGGATGACGCCGTTATCTTCAAATGTCATCCCAGTCCCACTGTACTCCAAACTATGCTCCAAGAGTGCTTCCACACCATTGAATCCTGATTCATGGCCCATAAATTAATTCTCAGCTGTAGCAAAACCAAATCCATGGTCTTTACCCACCACCAACATTGACTTTGCAACCTTTCCCTAACCATCTGTAACACAGTGAATGTCCCCACTGAGCAGATCTATACTTTTAGGTACCTGGGGTTAACCCTTGATACCCACCTCTCCCTATCATGATCATATCCAAAGCCTCCTGTCCACCCTCAATACCAGGATTGGCCTGCTATATTGACACAAACACTTATTCTCTGCTGAGGCTCTCCACATGGCTGTATCATCAGTTGTTCTCTCCCTAGTTGACTATGGCCTAGTGATCTATGGCTCAGCTGACCCAACCTCCCTCTCTTGGGGTAAGAATACCCTGAACAAGGCCTGCAGGCTGGTCGCTGGCCATGGCAAGCTGACTCACACATGCAACTTGTATAAGTCTGCAGGCTTGTTAAATCTGGATGCCAGACTTAATATTATACCTGCATCCTTGCAAAGAAAATTTCCCTCAAATCTACGCCTCCTGGTCTTGACTCCATGGTCTCCATAATCCCCCCACCTGAGTCTCCAGAAGTGCTACTAAGTTTTTCCCACTCTGTCCCAAGCTGTAGAAGATCACAGTGCCAAAGGGCCTTTTTATACAGGGCCCACTTGTGGCTCAAGTGATCTCTAAAAGTCCATCTCCCATCTACCCACCCTTGACCCTTTCAAATTGGCCCTCAAGAGCTATCCCCTTGAAAAATCTGCCTGCGAATGCTACTGACCCATGCTCTAGGCCCTGCATTGGCCAGTTGATCCCACTGCAATGTATTCTGTCTATCCTGTTTATAGTTGCTATCTTTTATACTGACCTTGACCTTGGGTTACCTTCTCAGAGTAATAGTCTGTCAAATTTGTCTTGCTTGTACAATTAGGGCCCACTAGGCCTGCTGTACCACTTTGTATAACTTGTATATTCCTGTGTACAATCTACTGAATAACTATGACCCAATTGGCCTGCTTTATCACTTTGATCAACTTGTTATATACTTGTGTATAGCCTACTGTACCTTTTATATTCGTGTAATCTCACCAACCATGTATTTGTGAAATTGCTGTCCCATTTTGTATCTACTGTAGGAGCCTTTGCAAAAGAGTCTTTGACTCAAACATTGCATTCCGATTTATCAAATAAATAAATAGATTATAATATAGATTAGCAAGATTTGTTTTGGGATTGACAAGTCTATATATTATTGATCATCATTGTGAATGCTCCTTCAATTGAATAGGGTATCTTTGGAATTAAGAAGGGATAGAATTTAAAGTGATTTTTTGGTACAAATGTGTAAACGGATTAGCCCCTAAATATCTTAAAGTTAAAATGATACTGATTGTATCATGTTACCCTTTACATGACATTAAATGGAGAGGACTTAAAGTTCCACAAATTAAAACTAAATATGGAAAAATGTGATTTGATTACATTGCAGCAAATAGATGATATTCCCTTTCCTCTATTTTACGAAATAAGCCAACTTACAGTACCAAACCTTTAAGTCTGCTTTATTGGAATCTTGTTTTTATAAGTGCACTAGTTATTAATGAATTTTATATTATACTGTAAGTGTATATTTGAACACTAACTTTGTACAGTATTTGTATGGTGTTTATAAATGTATTTAAGATTTGTTATGTGACATATAGTTTTATGTATTGTACCTTGAGAACAGGACGGCCCCAAAAACAGGCCTTGCCTAGTGCATTATACTGGTAAATAAACCTAAACCTATCCTCATACCTTGAGGTATACATTTTTCTCTCCAGTATTGGGATAGTGAGGCCACATGTAAATTAAATCTCACTTCTTTTTTCTTTGTATTCTCCATACATCTGAAATCTACTGTGTTCCGACTGGCCTGTAAACTAGCACCTCAAAGCATAGCCTGGATTTGATCAACCAATAAGGCTATTTCACTGTCTACTTCATACATAAATGAGAGGCTATCAGTGTGGTTGGAACTGGTTTTTGATGAATGTTGGCTTTCATTTTTGCTACAGAAAGCAGGGAGATCTTCCCTGTCTAGACCACGCTCCTAAGATCTGCAAAAATGACAGAGAAAAAAACAAATGACTTCTGGATCACAGAAGAGGGGGCTCTCCCACTAGAAAGTGCACAATACCTAGAAGCGTAAGTCCATTCAAAAAACAAACACAAAGCAGGAGCACCTATTCATGAAAGCACTCAGCACTTTGTTCGAAACAGCAATATCTAGGACAATCAGTCACTATTTATTTTACCAAAGAACTAGTTATTGTAGCTAAAAAGAGGCAAATAGAAAAACCAGTGAACAAAACCATAAAAATATCACTTCTCACCCACATTAGTCCAATAATGGTGAAAGATAGGCATCCATATTGCCCTGTTTGTTTATTTTCAAATTCCATTTGATCTATTATATTTCTTTTTTCACTTGTCAGCTCTTCTGAAGATAGGACTGATAGGGGACTGAGGTAACTGAAATATCAAAAAGAATAAATGGCATATAAAGTTATATCACAAATGAGGTGAGAAGAAAGGAAAGAAATATGAATAAATCTGGAAAAAAATAAATGATTTGAAAAAACAGTGCCAGTGTATGAAAAAACTGTCAACAAACAAGCTAAAGAATGTGAAAAAATAATAACTTTGAAGACAGAGTCATGTTAATAAATCTTAAAAGTGAATACAGGAGCTTAACTGACTTAAAAATGGCAAATATAAGAATTGGATATGGTCCTCCCTACAAGAAGAAATTCAGGGTAAGGATAACGAATCATTTTTGAATATTATTGTGCATGGTACAGGTAACATAAGGAATAACATAGAAACATAGACTTTGACAGCAGATAAGGACTGCTTGGTCCATCTAGTCTGCCCATTTCCCTACCTACAGGATAGGCCGCAGATCCTAGTTAACCAACAGCCTATTTCTTCTTACCCCCCACAAGAATCGCCTTATGTCTGTCTCATGAATTCTTGAATTCTCCCACAGTTTTAGACCCCACAACCTCCTCAGGAAGGCTGTTCCATGCATCCACTACCCTCTCTGTGAAATAATACTTCCTCACATTGCCCCTGAACCACCACCCCATCTTTAAATTGTGTCCCCTTCTTCTTGCACATCTCTTTTCTGAAAGATGGTACCCTCTTGGACTTTGTTTGATTCCACTGAGGTACTTAAAAGTTTCTATCATGTCCCCCCTCTCCTTCTTTCCTCAAGGGTATACATATTAAGCTCCTTTAGTCTCTTCTCATACGGCTTCTCTTGCAGATCCTGCACCATTTTAGTGCCCTCCTCTGGACTGCCTCTATCCTGTCTATGTCCTTGCTGGAGATGGGGTCTCCAGAACTGGATGCAGTACTCAGATGGGGTCTCACTAACTGTCTGTACAGAGGGATAACAACTTCCTGTTTTCTGCTGATGATGCCTCTCCTATGCATCCCAGTATACCTCCATCCTCACTACTGCCTTCTCACATGCTTGCCAACATTAAGGTCATCTGATATGATTACCCCCAGGTCCCTTTACTTTTTGTTGTTGTTACTACCCCCATTGTGTATTCTTTCCGGGTTCTTGTTTCCCAGGTGCATTATTTGTACTTCTTTCATTGAATCCTAGCTGCCATACTTCTGACCATTCCTCCAACCTTGCCAAGTCCCTTCTCATCCTTTCCACGTCTCCTTGTGTATCAACCCTGTTGCAGATCTTTGTGTCATCTGCAAAGAGGCATACATTTCCTTCCAGTCCTGCAATGTCACTTATGAAGACATTAAAAAGGACTGGAGCCAATACTGAACCCTGCGGTACCCCACTAGTAACCTCTTTCTTCAGAGTGGACTCCATTTACAATTACCTTCTGTATCCTGTTGTCCAGCCAATGTTTTACCCAGGCTACCACCCTGGGACCCACTCCCAGGCTGGTTAATTTGACTATTAATCTTTTGTGTGGGACTGTGTCAAATGCCTTGCTAAAGTCTAGGTAGGCCATGGCGCAGTAAACCAAGTAAATGTGTTTAATGAAATGCCCAAGGAAAAAGCAGAAATAAACAATATTTGTCCTCAAATCTCAATCTGAGAAGTAGTGTATGCTATTGAATATCAACAAAACAACAAAGCTCCTGGATATACTACATACTAACATACTTAAATGCCAGCAGAATAAGCCTAACGGTCTTTTGTGTCTGCTCGTTTGGTCATCCCCCGCCCTGGGAGCTGACCTTGCTGCCCCCCCCTCACCTTCTCTGGCTTCTCCCTTCCCAGTTCTGGATATTCTCACTGCACTGGATATTGCTTCCAGAACCCTTCCCATGTACCTGTATATGATAACACACCTAGTGTGGTGCGAAATTGGAAAATCTCACCTAGAAAAATATTTCACAAAATCTGAGCATTATGCAAAATATTTCACTGGGTGAAATGAGAAATTTTGCCCGTGGATGAAAGTGAAATTTCACCCCCAAGCAGGTGCAATTTCTCTCCCAGGTGAAATGTTGCCACCCGCGGGATGAATTTTGCAATGTGGTCATGCACCACTGGCCCAAGTTTTCAATACAATTTTCTCCCTGGTGTCTAGTGGTCCCCCTGGCTGATAATTGGCCCAAATTAGTAAAGATCCCCCCAGTTTAGTCATCATCCCCCCATCCCCCGGACCCCTGATCCTTAATTAAAGACACACTCCCTGGTGTTTAGTGGATCCCCACCCTGTCATCAGCACCCACCAGCTCCTCCCATACTCCGATGGGCCTCTGGCCAGCCCTCCTCTCCTCCACTGCCAGTAGCCTAACTATTCTTCAATGAATGAGCATGTGCTTGTACAAGCTGCACGTGTTCATTCATTGAAACACAATCCAGGCTGCCAGCCATGGAGATGAGTGGAGGGCTCATGCTGTGTGGTGGATGAGCAGGAGGAGCGGTGTGGAGCTAATGACAGAGTGGGGGTGAGGGTCTACTAGACACCATGGAGTGGGCATTTAATTAAGGGTGTGGGCGGAGTTTATACTGAGTGGTAATGCAGGTGCCAGGGGAAACTCCATGAAACTGGTGGGGGAAGGAGGTTCAAATTGGATGTCAGGAGGTACTTTTTTATTGAAAGAGTGGTGATGGTCCTGGACTGGAACTACTTCTAGAGCAGGTAATTTGTGCTGAGACAGTAGAGAACTCAAAAGGGGGATACACATGGGATAGAGTACCTGCGTCCTCAGACTCTCTGTAGATCACAATTTTCTTCTCATTCTGCACAGTTCCTGTATCCACTGGCTCCTGCACCTGTTGTCACTGTATCCTTACAACTCCCCGCCCCTCAGCCTGCAGCTAGAGACAGCATTGTGAATCAAATTTCCTTCTGCCTGCTTGGCTTAAATACATTTCAATAAATAAACCATTAAATAATGTTTGCCTTCTTTGAACACCAATATGCCCAACTCAGTGTCCCCTGCACTCTTATGAAAACATTGGACAGAATAAAAATATTTGGTCTCCTTTATGAAACACAACTACACTACAGTTAATGCTTCCAAATGGTTTGGGCCAGTGATTGGACCGGGGGGGGGGACCACTAGACACCAAGGATATATAATTTGGTGGGATTTGTGGCAGGTGAAATTGTGGGCAAAACTGTGCAATTCTGCAAAAATATTTGCTCAGCAAAATTGCTGATTTTGCCACAATTAAACTGGTGAAATTTTATTTCACTGTATATTTAAACACGTCGGCAGAAATATATCAGTCTGATGTCTATTGGTGGGCTGAATTACTGACACCATGGTTAAATTTAATAGTAAATGCAGAAATAATTCCCACGCAATGGCTTATAGGCATTATAGTGCATATTCATAATAAGGGTCTTCAATCAGATCTTGCAAACTACACATTCATAATGTTACTATGCATTTCTCTAAAGATTTTTTCTAGAATTGTTAGCCAGACTACTACTTTGAATAGATGAAAATAATAATATAGTTTCCTCAGCTCAAGCAGGTTTTAGAAAGGGGTGTTCTATCCTAAACCAGATTTGTATTCTAACATACATTTTAGATAGGTATGTGGGAACAAGGAAAATAAAGATCTTTTCAGTTTTTGTTGATATAAAGGCTGTAATCAACAATGTGAATAGGAATATATTCTACATACAAACATACAAAATTGGCGGAAGCTTTGGCCATTTGGTTTATGTAGTCTGCTCGAGTGTGCAGCACTTCAGTCCATTAGACTGCAGCTGCCCCACTTCCTCACATGACCGCCCCCATCTCCCACCCCCTCCAAATTTGTAACCTCACCTTGAATCTGTCCCACCCCCTCTTGAAGCCCCCAACACTCAGGAGGATATGACTTCCTCTGGCAAAGCATTTCACCCTGCCATCACCCATTTTGTGAAATAGTGCCTCCTCAGTTCCCTCTTGAACTTGCCCCCTTCCAACTTCATAGAGTGTCCCTTGGTTTACCTTCCACCCTTCAGACTGAACTCTGATCGTTATTGGAACAAAACAGTATTAATAATAAGCTGCTTACCATTATTAAACTAGCTGCATTCGACAATGTGAATAGGAATATACTCTGAGCATTACTGGAAAAAAAAGGTATTAATAATAAGCTTCTTACCATTATTAAACTATTGCACACAAATATATCTCATACTATATGATTTTGGAAGGATGGTGCTTTAACTAAACCAATGTATATAAACAGAGGTCTAAAGCAAGGATGCCTCTTAGCACCTGCACTTTTCAATGTGTATATAGAAACTGTAGTTGAGGATTTAGAAAAGATAGAAACACACTCCTAAAATAAGCAATAAGTCTATTCAAATACTTCTATATGCAGATGATGCAATTATCTTATCACAAATGCCAATTGGCTTAAGAAGAGGTATAACAGGGTTGAACATTTCATTAAATAAACTAGATTTGGAACTAAACCAACAAAAAACTAAAATCCTGATATTTGGTAATGGTAATAGAACAGCTGACAGTACTGAATGGATTGTTGATGGGAAGAAGATGGATTTTTATTTATTTATTTATTTATTTATTTATTTCAATTTGGGATTAATATGTTTGAGCCATGGGCTTGTTTACAAAGGCTTCAAGTCAGGCATACTGTAGTACATGACAGAAAATGAAACATTAACAGTAGATATAGAGGAGAAATACTTTTTGGGTGCCGAAAATAATGTGAAAACAAGGTTTCATGGTAAACATACAAAAAGAGAACATTGTGCTAAGCTGACAAGTCACATTAAGGTTATAAATTGTTTAGGAATTAAACAGAGAAAATACACCATCAGATCTGCTTATACAGGCAGCCAGTTGGAGTCAGCCCTATTGGGAGGATGATTCAGGGAGCTAGTACTTAGCTGAGGCAGGTAACCAGATTAAAAGCTATGGCTGTAGCAGAACAAAATTGAGTGGCTGCCTGAGAGGGCTTTGTCATAGGGAGTGGAGCGTAAGAGGTAATGGGTCAGGTTGGGGGGAAACAGTAGGAGGAAAGCAGTGAAAGGGAGAGGAGTAATGCAGATTTGGGGGTGAGTAGGGGAGGCACAAAGAGAATGTGGTGGTGGGGGGAGGGGGAGAGGAGGAGGATGGGGCAGAGGTGTGGACAAGAGTGGGGAGATACATAGAAAGTAACTGTTCAGAGAGATGGGAGGAAGTGCAAGAGTCAGTCAGGTGCTTGAATTATAGCAATCAGGACACTCTTAAATTTCAGGAAAAGGGGGGTTAGTTAATGAGAGAGCACTCACATACACAAGCGAGAATTAGAAGTGCTTTGAGATCAGCTTTGAAACTGCTGAGCTTGTTACATTCAATTAGGTCAGAGGGGAGATCATTCATCCACTTAGGCCCTCTATAGAAGAGTGATCTCTGGGCAATTGAGGTATGCTTAGAGGGAACCACCATCCATCCCTTTGATGCACTCTGAGTATTGACAGCTGGCTTGTTTTTTTTTTGAATAGGCACGATGTGGATTCAGGTGCCTGCCTGAGCATTGCTTTCTTTGCCAGGAGACAGGCCTGGTATTGGACTCAGAGGAGAAGGGGTAGTAATCCAGTTGCTGTATAGAGATCACAAGTGTGAGCCCAGCGGTCTGCTCCCAGGACAAGCCTGCATGTTTTGTTGAGCAGGGTTTTTACTCTTTTGAGGGCTGTGTCAGTTCTGGCACTGTAGATTGTAAGGTCATAGTCTATCGTACATAGGACTGAGCAGCTTGCGACCATCTTTAAGGCCTCAGCAGGCATGTAGTGCCAGTGTCAATAGAGGACACCTAGTTTTGCATTGGCTGCTTTGACAACATGGTCAATATGGGTTGAAAATGAGAGGGCAGTGTTCAAGTGAACACCAAGTTATTTAAAGTTATCAACCTGCTCCAGTATAACCCTCTTAATACTCCATACCTCAAGTTTTCCAAATTTCTTTTGGTTCTGTGGAATTGTGAACAGTATACTCTTGGATGTTTTAGAGTTTAGCAGTAGTTTATTATTTTAGAACCATTTCTCAAGTCTGTGGAAGTTAATGTCCTGTTCATGCCTGATAGAGGGTAGGTTATTACAACTTACAGAGACAACAGCATAATCTGTACATAACACCACTTGTGCCAGGCACAGCAAGGGCAGGGAGTTTACAAAGAGGCTGAAAAGATGTGGCCCCAGGATTGATCCTTGGGGACTCCAAGATTCACCTTTTTTGGCTCAGAAAGAGTGCCTTTGATTTTGACACAGTGAGTCCTGCCCAAGAGATAGCTCTTGAACCATGTAACCATGTCTATGGACAGGCTTAACGAGAGTAGGTTCTGCAGGAGGAGAAGGAGGAGGAGAAGGAGCTGATGGTTGATGGCATCAAAAGCTTTTGTGAGGTCAATAAAAATTTACTCCACTGCCAGGTCATTATCAAAGACATTGCATATTTTGGTAGTATAGTCAACCAGAGCAGTGATCATGGAATGGTCTTTCCAGAACCCATGTTGCTGGGCACAGCGAAGGTTGTATTTCAGCAGATAGGCCATGAGCTGGTCTGAGACAATTCATTCCAGAACTTTAGATGGGGGGGATAGAGATGGGCCTGTAGTTAGACAGGTTTGTGGAATCAACAGATTTAAAGATGGAGGTGACATACGCCTTCTTCCACAGGTCAGGGAAAATTCCTGACCTTAGTGAGACATTAAAGACTTTAGTAAGTGGATCTGTCAGTTCATTAACTGCAAGTGCTACCAGCTTCATATCATCAAGGTTGCTCCCCATCCTTATTGTCCCCAGTATACATTTAATATAATTGGTAGTGTCATTTCAGGTGAGCAGCTTGAAGTAGAATGGGGGGACTTCACCCCGGCCAAAAGAGTCAAGGAGTTGGTGAGGCTAAAATCTGTAGTTGAGGGGGTCAGGTAGTCTCTGGGAAGCACCAAGCTTAGATCTGTGAAAGCCATGTTAAATTCATTAGCTATGTCACCTGGTTCCTGATGTTTACCATTGGTGGTAACTATTAACCCAGGTTCAGATTTGGAAGCTTTCCCTGTAAGTGCTTTTACAGAGTCTCAGAACTGCTTCCCACATCCCCAGCTCCTTTTTAGTAGATCATTGTAGTATGCTGCCTTAGCCTGCTGAATGAGTCTTGTACATCTGTTTCTGTCAGTCTTGTAAACTACAAGATCAGGCAGTTTGCAGGATGCTTTGGCTTTCTGTTAGAGATTATTCCTTTCATGCATGAGCTCGAGGAGGAAGCCTGAAAGCCATGGGGTAGTAACCCCTCTAGATTTTTTTGTTTTGTACGGGGTAAATATGTCAAAGGCCTTGTTGAACATTGTGATGAAGAAGTTGAGGGCTTGATTGCCATCATCAGCCCTTTCTAAAGGCGACCAATCCAGAAGCTTCAAATATTATCTGAAGTACTCCAGTTGTACAGGTCTAAGGGAGTGGTTTCATGAGACCCCGGGAGTACTGTTGTTGGTCTTATTTGACCATGTGCACATAAATTGATAGTGATCACTGAGGGTGTCTGGAAGAATGTTAATCTCAGACATATGCTCTGGGCTGTTTGCAAGAAGCCAATCAATTAGAGTGCTTATGCCAGTTTTGTAGTTAAATCTGGTAGTCTGAGTGATCATTTGGGTTAGCTAGAGACCAGATACCTGATCTAAAACTGTTTGAGCATCCTGTCACTGTCAATTGGTGTTGAAATCACCAACAATAATATGATCCCAATTGTGCTTTAACTGTTCAAGGTTGAGTAGCACTTGCTGGATACCTATTTTATGGGTGTCAGGGTTATGTACACAGTAGACAGGAGTAGCACTTTGTTTTGTTTGACCAGAGTGTGCTTTAGTCTTAATAATTGAGCTTCCTTAGAGTGGAAGTTACAAGGCAGTAGTTGGGCATTTCTCTCACTACTCAGGTAAACTTAGCAATCTCAACCCCGCTTGGTCATTCTATGCTGATGGAACACTTTGTAGCTGTCGAGGGTGATGGCAGCATCACTGATCTTAGGTGAGAGCCAGGTTTCAGTAAGAGCTATAACATCTGGCTGTAGTAGTTCCACCCAGGTCTAGAACTGTGGTAGTTTGCTGAGGAGACTGTGAATGTTTAATGAGATGATCGTGAGGTGACCCAGTCTTATGTGTGTTTGGCAATAGGTGGGCCCGGGTTTGGGTGGACATCTTCTGCAATCAACAGAAGTATTATAAGGAGCTTTCTTAGAATGCAGGCCCAGTGTACCCAGATATGCCTATTTGGTTTAGCTCTGTGAGGCATAGTGTCAGGAACTTTCATGGCAGTATGGCTGCATAGGAGGGCAGCTATAGGGATTCTGTGAGGTACTGGAGGATTGTAAATTGATGGTGGAGTTTCAAAGTCATAGTTTGGGCATAACTCCACCTGAGTTCCTCTTAACTTGAAGGTGCAGCCAGGTCTGAAGACTGGGTTAGTCTTGTAACTGGTATTTTTTAAGCACCCTTCCAGTACAAGACAGCAGATGAGGTGGGTTAGTAGCTCATTTTTAATAAGGAAAATTAGTTAATTTAAGCTGTATAAATATGTAGAATTGTTGCAGTCACCTTCCCATATAAGTATAGATGTATAAGTGTATAACCATAGAAAACCTTTTTAAGACAAGATGGATGTTTACATTTATATGTCTAAACTGTGTGCAGAATGTTTTTATAATGCAATTTTAATATTTGTGTGTAATAGTGTTTTGTGCATACCGTTAAAACAAAATGATCCTAGAACATTGAACCTTGAACAGGGCCACACTTGAGACAGTGCATCATATGTTCACCAGAATGATCCGGGGTCTACAAGGCAAAACATACCAAGAGAGACAGGCAGAACTGAACATGTGCACACTGGAGGCCAGAAGTTCAGGGGAGGATATGACTGAGACTTGTACACTCCTGAGGGGATTAACATGGGAAGCAGTGAGTACATGTTCACGAGAAATAGAAATACAGTGATACGATGTCATAGGTGGAGACTAGATGGTGGAAAAATTTAGGAGTATGTTAAGATGTTCTTCCCTTTGAGGATGGTAAAACACTGGAACAGATTGCCAAAAGGTGTGGTAGAGGCAGGTACAATACATGATTGAAGGCTGGGTGGGACAGATTCAGGAGCCTACTGGTGCTGAAAGATGGGGTCAGGAGTTAGAGTGTAGATAAGGGGGAAAACAGCTGGAGAAATTGAGAGACGAATCAATGAGTATACCCCATTCAGCAGTAGGTTAATGGTGAAATAGATAAGACAAATGGTAGTTTTGGTATATTTTTATTGGAGACAGGGGGTAGTTGCTAGTGCTGCAGCTGGCACATATATATTCCTGCTAGGTGCATGGAGTATATCAAACAGACACTGTTGCATATAGTTATAAAATGTTAAAATACTGTAATGTGCATGCATACAACCTTTTGGTCATATTACCTTTCCTCCTGGTCTGTCTTTTCATAGTAACAAAACTCACCCCTGTGAGAACCCCCTTATATCACCCTGACCTTAGAGTAAGTACTGTTTAGTACAACCTTCTGCGTTTCCCCCTTGTCAGTTTCTCACACATCTAATGACTTTTTCCATGACAACTACTGTAAGATCTCCAAATTTTTGCTAGCTTCTTGTGATGCGCAGAGTAAAATGCCTTCTTAAAGTCTAGATAAAACATATCCATCACTTAGCCATTATGCAATGCTTGTGACACAGCACTGTAGAAATCCACAAAGTTAGTCTAAGATAACCTCCCCTTTATAAAGCCATGCTTCTTGCTGTCCTGATTCCCATGAGACTTTAGAAAGCTGATGAGGTGCTCCTTGATTATGGTCTAAAGGATGTTCTTGACAATGGAAGTCACGCTAACCAGTTTAAAATTCCCTGGGTCCTCCTGTTTCCACTCGTATGTAGGGTGACTAAATTTGCTATCCTCCAGTCCTTGGGGACTATGCCTATCTCAGAAAAGCAGTTAAACAGGACAGCCAGGGATGTTACCACAGTCTGCCACAGCATCCTGAGGTTACAAAGTAATTTCCAAAGCATCCTGAGGTTACAAAGTAATTTCTGAAAGACATCTGCTCTAAATCAATGCTGACTAAGGATAGGACATAATGGGAATTACTGAACTGAATGGTCTTTGGTATATTAGTTTTTTCAACACTTTTGCAAGCACAGAAAGACAAGAGATATATGTATAATTAACAATATCAGTGTTAGTGCCCTTTTTGCAGATGGGAATCACAATGTCTTTTTGCAGATATCAGGTACCTAGCCAGAAGTAAATAACAATATCAATACAGAAACAAATGGTTAGGATGTCACAAGTGCTGTGACTTTGAACATTCTAGGTAAGAGTCCAGTTCTCACTCAGCACCATTCTTCCCTTTGTTCTTCAGTACTAGTTCATTTTAAGCAGGTTTATTGTAAATGTAAAGCATTTAATTTTAATAGATACTGTCCCTGCTCGTTAAAGCAGCAGTGCAATGAAAAATGATTTTCCAAAAAAGCTAGTTTCAGCTACAATTAAGAAAAAAACAGTTTACCTGTCAAATGTAATTGTCTAGCTACCTCCTATGCTGTGCACCATGAAACTTTTTATTTTTTCTGTCCTAACCCTTGCCATGTCTACAATGCTATTCCTATGGAAAACATGGTGATCATCTTTTTTTCTTGAAATAAAACTCAATTAAAACGTTTATAAAATAGACAGATTTTGGTGGAATTAGAAAACTGTATCACCAATTTAAACTGGAATATGCCTGAAATCTTTTAAAGTGAGAAAAAGGTACTGTGTGGTCAAATTTTTGCCTGATTGCATTGCCCTGCTGCTTAAAAGTCGTAATTCTCTTCTGGTGACATAATAACCATTTTCATAGCAATGAAATATGATGTTATGAACAGAGGATTATGACTTCTACAAAGAACTGAACAAAAGAAGCATATAAATGCTATAGGACTATGATCTCCTTTCCAATTTAAAGAACTGTGATACCGGTGAACAAAGAGAAAAAATGCAGACAACATAATAAAATGTAAATTGAATTTGTATAATTAGTATGTTTTTTGAAGTTTTTTCAGATGTGAAGACCTCTCCTAAAGACCAAATTCTGAACATTTTTTTTACTCCCATGTATACAAATAGAAGCTAGAAAATGAGCAACTAAGAGAAAATGTTCACTTGCAGTAGTTGGAGCAATATTCAGTTTCATTTTAGGACTACATAACCATAGATTGGTTTAACTTAATTCTTATTTATATTATATGTTACTGATATTTGCACTTGTAACTAGTCTACAATGTGTTTTTAACTTTATTCAATGGACCTATGCAACCAGAGTAATGTTATGCTTCTGCAACTGTGATAACTGTTTCACTGTTAACACTAGCTATTCCATGGGGAATTATGGTACCACCTTGTAGGGGTACCGAAGACAAGGAACACTTGAAGACTGTTTGTCCCCAAGAGGTGCTGGGGGAAAGATTCCCCTGGCTAAATTTACCTTAGGAAAGAGCCCCCCCCTAGAAAAGAGGCGTACTGCTGGAGGAAGAGGGGAGGATGGTGGGGCAAATAAATAGTGCTTGAGAAGGATTCTGGGAGGAATTGCTTATATAGACCAGGAAGGGGGCATGGCTGGTAGCTAACCCCACTGAACTTCAAGCATAGCCTTTCAATTCAATGGGCCTATGGAACAAGAGTAGTGTTATGCTTGTGCAACTGTAATAACTGTTTGGCCATTTGCACTCTATATTCCACAGCAAATTAGCACCCTCTATGGGGATCAAAGGCTAGGAACCCTTGAAGAGGGTTTCACCACTAAAGGTGTGGGCAAAAAGAGTCCCTGGGCAAAGGGAAGAAGTGCCAAAAAGAACATTGAGCAGTAAACATTGATTATGAGGTAGAAAAGCAGACTGACAGCAATGAGACAGCTTGATGAAACACAAATGAGATGCATAGGTTGTCAGGATTGCACTGATAAAATGGATTGCACTGTTTACATCAGGGAGCTTCCCAAGGAGAGAGGGAACAGCAAGTAGGGCCACCATCAATTTACATACAACATCAACAGTGGAAATTTACATAAGGAAACTAGGAAATATACTATAAAAAAACTAAGTACATTTGGCCCGGTGGCACTGAGGGATGAGGCACTTGACACCACACCTTACGCCACATCAGAAACCCGGGTTTGGGAATGGACTCGGGTCACTTGGGGGCCAGTGGGAAGGTAAGGATTGAGCATTATAGCTCTCCTTTCTTGGGCTGGGGGGGTCTGTGCTGTGAATGGCACAGTTATGAGACTCACCCACGCCCAGGGTGCTTGTCTGCCTCTGCAGAGGTGAAGACAGTTGCTACACCCATTGCACAGTGCACAGACACAAAAAGAAATGAAAAACAGAGGAAAAATCCCCGGCAGTAGGATGACGCCAAACTCTCCGCAGGCACCACTCCCAGGCCAGGCATAAGGTTAGCCCCAGCAATTCCGGGGGATGGAGCTGGGGGGGTCAGACAGAAGGGGGCTTTTAGGGGGAGGGCATATAAATAGCAGCTGTGATAAAAAAAAAACTAACTACATTTTATGACCATTGGCATGGAGGAGAGGAAAAAACTCTTTTAATAGGAAGAAACCACTTGGGCTCGTAGGCCTAGGTCACCTTCCCTCCAGGCTAGGGGTAGTTTACTTAGAGATGGTTCTGCTGCTGCAATTTAGAAACCCAATCAAATGGGAGGATATATTCAAATTTGAAGGAAACTAGAAGGAACTAGAAGGGGGACAGGATCAGATCTACAGTACAGTAGCTTCTTCTTCTTGTTTTTACATTGTTTCTTGTGGATTCTACTTGGTAGAAGGTTATTTCTTTCCTTTCCTAAGGGGCTAGCAGGGTATTGTTTGGGGCTGTTGGAATTTTGAAACCTGTTTTGGTAGCTATAAGTGGGCTCATTTGTTTGATGATTCACTGTGTGGCAGGCTGCATTTGCAGAGGCCTATTTCTTCTATTTTAAAATATAATTGGTGTGATTTAACTGGATCTGTTTCTTTGAATTGGAAACCTATATCTTCT
Organism: Neoceratodus forsteri; assembly: GCA_016271365.2. Lineage (NCBI taxonomy): Eukaryota > Metazoa > Chordata > Ceratodontiformes > Ceratodontidae > Neoceratodus > Neoceratodus forsteri. The sequence continues at coordinate 1,282,007,640 of CM057452.1, forward strand.
AATTCCAAGCCTATTTTGATATGTTGTTGGTGAAGCTGATTGAATTGGAGTCCTGTTTCTTTGGGTAGCAAACCTATTTTGGGGGGCTTTGAGTAGAATTGTGATTCATTGTTGCTGGCTTCACTAGCTGCAAAGTTTTAGTGCAGAGTGGGGGAAGGGTGCTAATGGTCTGACCAGAGGCCTCAGCTACCTGATTGTTTCTGGAAGACTTGGGCTGGTCCCACCCCCAAACCCTCACCCACCCACCCCTGGTCCATTATTTCCTTTAAACCAGGGTTCTGACATCACTTCCTCAAGCAGGCAAGGATATGCACCTGTCATAGCAGAAGCAGACATCCAGGAAAGGAACAGCAGCAAGAGAAGAGGTGACTGCTATCTCAGTGGAAGGGAAGTAAATGTAAATCTAGGAGCTTTCATTATTACTTCTTCACATTGATATTGCATTGGGGAAAGGAGGAGTAGGAGTTTGAAGAAGGTTGTGCAATGGCTACTTAAAGTCTCTTTTTGAGTGTGGATAGGAAGGATAGGAATATAAAAAGCAGTTGCTCAATATGTCTAAACATGTACAACAAAGGAGGTAAGGGAAATAAAGAAAAGAATGTTTTGCACTGATAGAGGGGGAGAGGGGAGACTTTGGGAGTGTTTGGTATCCTGCATTTGGAAGGGTGGGGGCATTGGGGCAATGACAGCAATGGGTAGGGTGGTAGGCTGCAACAACGTATGTGCACCAATCTTTCTAAAAATTGCCTGGAGTGTGGGAGGATGTTTAGTGTGCAACCACATAGAAAAACTTAGAAAGGAGATTGAGGGTCTGCAGGAGGAACTAAGACAGGCAAGGCAGATTGGGGTGGGTTTAGCCCAATACTGGAGAGAGAAAGAAGGGGAGATGAGGGAGGGTGATTTAAGCAAACAGTGGTGAGGAGAGGGTCAGAAGAAGGGAAGCAGAGACAAAGGGGCCCAGGCCAGGAAGAACGATTGCCAGGGAAACCAGGTCAGGAGACAAAAGACAAATGGAAGGAGGAGATAGGGACTTGTGAGAGGAGGTGAAGAAGTGGCAAAAGTCATGGAGTGGAAAGGAGAGAACAGGTTAGCATGAAGAGAGAGGGAGCGGGCACTTGTGAAGGGTCTTCAGAAAATAGTTTTGCACTGCTAGAGAGGAAGAAGGTGGAGGACGGAAATGATGAAATTAGAGGAGTAATTGATAAATGCCTGGACCAAACTGGAGCAGGGGGAAATTCTGCTCAGAGAATTGCAACAGGGTTAAAGGGGGAAATGATGTGCAGGAGGAAGAAGAAAGCTGGAAATGAGAGAGGGAGATGAATGGAAGCAATCAGGGAGTAAGAGGGGTGGAATCTTAGTGCTGGGGGACTCAATACTAAGAGGAGTCAGATGGGGTAGCAAGGGGGAGAGGCATAGTCGCATTTGGGTGGAGGCCATGCCAGGAATGACAGCAGAAAGGGTGGGATAATCTGTTCTGAAATATGCTAGAAGGGGTAGGGACAAGCCTCATTTAATTATACATCTTGGGACAAATGACCTGGCTGACAAGACAGTAGATAGTAGACAGTAGTCCAGAGGAGGTTTGAGGAACTAGCACAATTATGTGAGGGGGCAGGAAGATCAGTAACTTTTTCAGAGATACTTCCGGTGCCAAAGGCAAGCACAACAAGAAAGCAAAGAATAGAGGAATTTAATGGATGGCTAACAACCTGGTGTTGTACTAAAGGGTATGGGCTGTTGGGGGGTGGGGAGGGACCTGGGAGGACAGTAGTCTCTATGCCAGGACAGACTACACTTGAGTGAGGAGGGAAATAAAGTGTTGAAACAGAGGATGGAGGTACATACTTTAGGAATTTAAACTAGGGTGGAGGGGTGGCAATTGGAGAAGAGATATGACAGACCACAGGTTGAAACCATATGAGCTATCCCCATAACAGTGACAAAGGGCAAATGGCAAGTACTATTGGTGATGCTAGGAAAGGGGGGCAGGAAGGGAGGGGAAAAGGGTGGAAGCTGGTTACCCTTAATGCTAGGAGCCTTGGGAGGAAAACTGCAGAGTTACAGGTTCTCATGGCAGAGGGAGAGGTGGACATTGCAGCCATCACAGAAACATGGGTCACCCAATACAATGACTGGGACCTGTCTGTACCAGGGTACAGGTTATTTTGTAGGGATAGGGTGATTGGGAAAGGAGGGGTGGCACTATATGTGAAGGAAGGACTGAAGTGTGTAAGGGAGGAAGGGGAGGAGGGTAGTACGGAGTCACTTTGGATGCAAATCCAGGATTCCAAGAATAGGATTCTTAGAATGGGAGTGGTGTACAGGCCACCATCTCAGATGGAGGAGTTAGACAGGGAACTAGTGGGACAGATCAGCAGGACCTGTGAGAAGGGTAGTGTGGTGATTGTGGGGGACTTCAGCATGCCAGGAGAGGACTGGAGTACCCCAACAACCAGGAACAGAAGGGAGTATGTACTGCTGGATGCCTTCCAGGACAGCTTCCTGCTGCAAATGGTCAGTGAACCAACCAGGTTAGAGAATACCCTTGACCTTGTGCTGGCAAATGGGGACTTTGTGAGAGAACTTACAATGGAGGAACCGCTGTCAGGGAGTGACCACCAGTCAGTATGGCTCACATTGGATGTGGGCAAGGAAGGAGTGGAATCTGGCACAAGAGTGCTGGACTTCAGGAGGGCCAACTTTGGGAGGATGGGAAGTGGTAAAGGTACCTGGCCAGAATTCAATCTGGTGTGGACACTAACCAGAGGTGGGAGCTCATAAAGCTGGGGTTAGTGGAGGCAACAAAACCTGCTGCAAAGCCCAGAGCAAGAAGGCTAGGGCTAAGAAACCAAGCTGGTTGAGCAAGGAGGTCATGGAAAAGGTAAGGAAGAAAAGAGCTGCCTTTAGGAAGTACAAGAAAACAGGGAGAAGGGAGGACAGGGAGGAGTACTAGACGGAACTGAAGGAGGTGACAAGGGTAGTAAGGGGAGCAAAACATCTACAGAACTCAGGCTGGCACAAGGCATTAAGAAGGGGGAGAAGGACTTCTTTAGGTACATCAGGGAGAAAAGGAGCTGTAAGGACCACATAGTAAGGATTAAGAAGGAGGGAGGGTTGGGTGGAAGCAGGGTGCGATAAGGCAGAAGCACTAAATGAGTACTTCTGTTCAGTATTTACTAAAGAGAAGAGGGGGTGACACCCAAGGTGGGAGAAATGGCAGAAACGGGGGGAAGGGGTGACAGATGGGGAAATCATGGAGAGCAGAGTTCGAGAGGGATTGAAGGCACTGAGGGTGGACAAGGCATCAAGCCAAGATGGCATCCACCCCAGGGTGCTGAAGGAGCTGGCAGAGGTCCTTGCAGGACCTTTGACAGACCTATTTAATGCCTCACTACATTCGGGGTGTGTATCTCAGGACTGGAGGGATGAATGTGGTGCCTCCACAAGAGTGGCCCCAAGGATGAACCAGGAAACTACAGACCAGTGAGCCTCACATCCATCGTGGGTAAGCTAATGGAGACTATCCTGAAGGAGAGGCTGGTGGCCCTCCTAGAGGCCAAGGACTACAGGACAGCAGACAGCAGCTTCATATGTGGCAGATCCTGCCAAACCAACCTGGTGGAGTTCCATGACTGGGTAACTAGGCAACTGGACAGGGGCCATGCAGTGGATGTCCTGTATCTGGACTTCAGTAAGGCATTCGACTCTGTGCCGCATGGAAGGCTGGGAAGGAAGTTAGTAGGCACAGGGGCGGGTGCAAAGCTGGTGAGATGGGTAAGAAACTGGCTTCAGGAAAGGCAACAGAGGGTGGTGGTGGGTGGGGAGCTCTCACACCCAAGGGCAGTGATAAGCGGTGTTCCACAGGGCTTGGTGTTGGGACCAGTGTTGTTTGGGATATTCATTGCAGACATATCATGGGACATCAAGAGCAAGATCAGTCTGTTTGCTGATGATACCAAGGTAGGCGCGGTGGTGGATGACCTAGGGGGATGGCAGGGATTGCAGGATGATCTGGCAAAGCTTGAAACCTGGTCAGACACCTGGCAACTGGGGTTTAATGCCAAAAAGTGCAAGGTGCTGCATTTTGGGATGAAGAACCCAAGGAGGAGTTACCAGCTGGGGAGTGCAACTAGCCCAGACAGAGGAGGAGAAGGATTAGGGTGTGCTCATTACAGGGTCAATGAACAACTTGGCACAATGTGGAAGGCAGCTGCAAAGGCCAACAAAATGCTGGGTTGTATTGCAAGGGGTATATCCTCGAGGAGGGAGGAGGTGATTCTGCCACTGTATAGGTCATTAGTTAGACCACACCTGGAGTACTGCATGCAGTACTGGTGCCCATATCTGAAGAGGGACATTAAGTTACTGGAGGGAGTGCAGCACAGGGCGACAAAGATGATCAAGGGACTGGGGGACTTATCATATGAGAGAAGGTTGAAGGAGTTGAACATGTACTCACTGGAGGAGAGGAGGGACAGGGGTGACAAGTTGAAACCTTTAAATACATGAAAGGAATAAACAAGATGGGTACAGAGGAGCTGTTCAAAGTAAGGGAGGGAGGGCCACCAGGGCCATGATATGAGACTGGAGGAGGAAGGTTCAGGAGGGAGATGAGAGACACTTTTTTACAGAGAGGGTGGTGGCTGGGAGGAATGCGTTACCTGCAGAAGTGGTATTCAGTAGAACAGTGGACTGCTTCAAAAGGGGATGGGACAGGACAAGGGGGCGGGTTAATGAAGGGGAAAGGTGGAAGGGAGGGGCAGCTGCAGAATAAGGGGTGCTAGCTGCACATTCGAGCTGACTTGATAGACCTCTAGGCCTTTATCTGCTGGCAAATTGTGTATGTTCATATGAAAGCTCTCATAATTCCTCTAATGGGAATGCTGTGAAGGGCTGTGATAGGCCACTGCAACAATGGGTATTCTAAAGTAAGGCAGACCCCCAAGGTTAGAGGAGGAGAGCAATGACCGTTGAGGCACTCGACTGGCCTACCGACAAAAACCAGCTGGGTGAACTGGAGGTGGTCATAGGGAGAATAGCTTTTGAAGGTGCCATGGTGATTCCATAGCCAAAGGAACACTCTTGGGCTATAAGGGCCCCACCCCTCAGCAGCTGAATTCTAAATTTCTGCATCAAGAGGTGCACCATATGACTGCAAGATAAAGCTCCACCCGGAAAGAGGAAAGTCCCACTATTGGCCAGATGAAAAGGACCCTGCCCCAAGGTTCACATGCTCAAGATGTGGACTTCATGTGTGCAAAGTGAGACCATTGGCTTACAGGCAAGCCCTGAGCCAGAAATGGTAATGGATATGTTTGGCATGCCTCCAATTTATGATTGACAGCATGAATCAACTTTAAGTGCTAAATAGGAGGAGACAGGTGAAGCCAGTGGCCATAGATTAGGTAGCAGATTATTGATGAGGAGGCCAGGCGAAGCCAGCTGCTGTAGATTATGTTGAGGAGGCCAGCGTTGAAAGGTTGTGAGCAAACTATGCAACCACAAGAACTACCTATGCAGGGCCTGGGTGAGGTAAAAGGCTGCAGTGAGAGCCAAATTTGGTGCTTTGATAGTAGTAGCAACCAATGAAAAACAAGCCAATCAGTTCCATTACAGAAGCCAAATTGATGGTGACATACAAGGTAGGTGTTTATGCAGTGAGAGCTGTGATGCCAGTGATTGACTCAGTGAGGTATAGCATAAATGAATCAATGAGGTTTAGCAGATAGAAGATATGTAACAGAATTTGCAACAGCAATAAAATGGGAAGTAGCATAGGCAAGCATGATACACCACATAAGAGGTAAACTGAATTACATATATGCTTGCCAATCAGTTTCATAAAGGAGCAAATCATAATTTACATGAAAGCATGTGATGCTATGGTGTCAGCATGAATAGTGAATGGATATGATTGCATTGATAACGGATTGATATGATTGGCATGAATACTTTAAATGCCATTAAGGCTGAGATAGGTTATTCCAGTAAGGAGCATCCAGTGCAGTAATGGAATGCAATGAATATCTGAAGGTCATGTAGGCTGCAAGGTTACTGATTTATGCATGGATAACTGAAAGCCATATAGGCAAGAAAACAAGAAAAATCATATAGCTTACATGAAACATGCTCCTGTGCTGGCCCACTGGCACAGTGTCAAGGCGTCCACTAGTGGTACTGACATCTCATTTTTGGAGACAGACTTTGGAGTCAGATGTCTGGTGGGGAGAGACAGACTGAGCATTTCAGGGTCAATTCTCCTTCTTCAGGGAGAGGAGTAAGAGTGTATAGTGCTCTGCTGACCTCTCTCGGAGGTTGGGGTCCCTGCCTCACATAAGGGGTGTGGAGTGGATGCTGGCCATCATTGCACATCTCTGCCCTCAGGGATCTTCACAGCAGCATCCAAAATCCATCCCCTGTCCATGCTGCCTTGCCCGCTGCTGCTCCCACTGCTAACAGAGTCTGCTGGAGGGTCCCACTCCTGTGGCCTCACACTGGGGGTTAGGCAGGGCTTTAGACCACTGTGCATTGGGGGCACCCTCCCATTGACCCCACCCAGGAGATAAGCCTGGGCATGAAGGGGCAGCATGAAGGGCAGGAGCCAATCCTCAGTAGGGGGAATGGGACTGGAACAAAAAAAAGGATGCTCCTGCTACTCGAAGCCATGATGCCCCACCGTGACACTACAGTCCCTCACCATGGGAACAGAAGTGTGTGAAAAAAAAAACTTCTGCAGGCAGAATTTAAGCGTTTGTCTGACTTTCACTTAGACAAAAGTTAGGAAATTAATTTCTGAATTTTCATGGAAATTCTGCCTGCTTAGCTCCCTATTTTATCCTTGGTGTCTAATACTCCCCCGCCTGACACAGACTGCTGTCTGATTGCCTAATATCCCAAAATAAATAAAATGAATTCCTGGTAGTTAGCAGTCCCCACCTAATCTCCTGCCCACCCGACATCTACAAAAAAAAACTGATGCCTAGTGGTTCCTCCTCCCCTGATCACCCTCCCATTTCCAGTAGTAGTCCTCACTACCTGTCAGTGATGTAAGCTTCTACATCCCTATCCCCCACATAGCAATGTATATTTTTTCCCTGGTGGTCTAGTGAACCCCACTCCCTTCCTATCCTCATTCTATAGTATGTAGTTTTTTTTTAACTTATTCTGTAGTGATCTAGTGGAACCCCACCCCCTAACACAGCAGGCAGTGTCACCATAAGGTGAACTAAGCTGTGGGTAGCATAAAATCCATATCTCGCATCATTTCCAAGATATGAATAGTCAGAGTTGCTGTGGGCGCCGCAGTGTTATCCTGTGGGAAAAATCTCAAATTCGTCTTGGCATATCTATGGAACCAAAAAATTTCTTTTACACCAAAACAGCATAATTCATATCACTGGGACACCACCTTTATACCCTGCAAATTTCAAGCCAAAAGACCAAACCATTTATTTACATTGCACTGGCAAAATTCCTAATTCGTGAGGTAGCAAAATCCCCATTTATTCGAGGACTGTCAAGCTGCCATTCACGAGAAATCCTTGATCGTCAGATTTTGGCCACCTGGTTCTGGAAGGATGATCGAGGATTTTGTCAGCTTGCCAAAGGGGATTGGCTTGCGAAATAGGATTTTGACAGCTTGCAAACAGGGATTTTGTCATTTCAAGAACGAGGAATAAAAAAAAATCTCCTTTTGCGAGCTGACAAAATCCCCATTAGTGAGCCTATCCTCTTTCATGAGGAGTCAAAGTCCCTGATCATGAGTCAATCCTTGTTTGTGAGAATGGCCATCTGGTCCAGAAATGACAATCAAGAATTTTGCAAGTTCGTGCAAGGGGAATTTGACAGCTTGTGAATGGGGACTTTGTCAGCTTGTGAAAGGGAATTCAAAAACCCAATCCCCATTCACGAGCTGACAAAATCCCCATTTGCGAGCTGATCATTGTTTGCAAGATAGAGCCATCTGGTTCTGAAATGCCAATGAAGGATTTTGTGAGCTCGCAAAAGGGGATTTACTCACAAACAGGGATTTTGTCACCTTGAAAATGAGTATTGGAAGCGAGTGACAAAAGAAGAATTTTAAAATTTAAAACAACCGTTTCTTGGCCCAAATGAAGGAAACAAAAGGCATAGGTTTGTAGAGGGTGTCACCCTGAACAAAACCCATGTCTCTTTTGTAAAAGAAGTCAGCCATGGGACAAGCATTTAGTTTGGGGAGTAAAATGAATACAAAATGGCATCTCTTGTAAGAGGAATTTTTCCTCACTAATGGGGACTTTTTAAATCCCTGTTCGCAAGGTGACAAAATCCTTGATTGTGAGCCCAATCTCCTTTTGCAAAACATATATATATATATATCTTGGAGTGAACTGAGCATTCTCAGAACCTAAAAATTAAATAACTTTGGAATGGATTAATGTTGTTTCAACAAACCAATGCTAGATTGTTCTTTGACAAAAACTCTTTCTACCCTGAAAATTTCAGACTAAAATACCAAACAACGTGGTCACAGCGCGATGGGCAGAAATCAGAAAAAGAATGACCAAAAAAGCAAAAAAATGCATTGTTCAGTGTTTTGCTGCACGGAAACTGCAAGTCCAACTGAAATACAACTTGGCAAATCAAGAGATCTACCATACGAAACCACACATTACAAATGTCATGCCTTTCCATTGAATGGTTACAAAGTTGTTAAGGTACAACATTTGGGATTTAGCATTAAACTGCCTACTCAACCTAACTAAACTGAGCAACCATGCCAGTATAATATAATATAAATAATATACATATAACATATACACACACTATATATATATATATACATATATATATATATATATATATATATATATATATATATATATATATATATATATATATAGTGGCAAAAACTCCATTTAATGCGCTAGTTAGGTTGTTTCCACACTGACAAAGTAGAAATTCGGTGTTGGGTTGAAAGCCCCCTTGGCCTACCCCACACCCCAACCGGCATCGGGTACGCATTAGGGTTGTCGCCATAACTCTCACTCCATCACATGTGTAAAGAAGCAGAAGTATAGGAGAATGGAGTGAGAGTTAGGACTGACAACCCTAATTTTTCAACCCTAACACTGAATTTCCTCACTTTTGTGACAGAACAGAACCGCAAGCTAAAACGGTAATGGTAACAGTAATGTAAGCGCACAGGCTGGCTTTCCCCAAAAGCTGCATAAAGAAAGACAGTGAGTATAAAGAATGTATGCATAATAATGGTTCTTGGAGCAGAAAATGAGGAGTTGGAATACTAAATTGCTTATATCTCAGGAACCGTACGACATAGAAAGAAAATGTCAAAGTCATATGATTTATGACTTTCCTGTCTAGTTTTTAACTTAGCCCTGATTAGGGGGCTAAGCATTTTTCAGACAAAAAGTACGTATCTCGCACTGTTTCCGAGATACAGGCCCTGAAAGGCACGGCGAACACCATGATGATATCCTATAGGAAAAAAAAAGAAGTTCGGAGTGCCTTAAGTTTGACTCCCTGTAATATTTTTTCACCAAACCACAAAAAGGCACATCTGGGAAGATCACGTGATGCAGAGTGCTGAGTAGAAGCTCCTCCGTTAGCTCCTGCCTCCTGATCATTAAATCGTCTTTTTTAGACGTTTATATTTCTCCATTTCCTCTGCTTTTGAATTCTTCTGCTATCTAAACATCTTGTGAGCCTGTTTTGTGAGTTCGATTGGTGGATGGAGGCTTATATGAAGAAAGCCCCGAAGAAACACCCCCCCCCCACTAATCCCGGAAAGGCCCCAAAGAAATCCCGGGACTCGGGTGGGCCAGATAGGCCTGATCCTTCTAGTCAAGTTGGAGAACAAGAACCTTTAATGCTTAATAGGTTCTTAGAAGAGTTTAAACCCTTTAGTGAAGAGATGAAAGAAATGGTGATCGACCTGAAAACTCTCTCTAGAAAACTGGATGAAGTCTCATTAACTGTCTCTGATAATACAGCTCGAATAGTCTTGGAGAAAAGGCTAGAGAATCTGGATCCTGAATTAGTGTCTACGTGATGGAAGCTATCTCGTCTGGAGGCCAAACTCGAAGATTTGGAGGGCCGTAGCCAAAGAAACAATTTTGTGATACTAGGGCTACCAGAGGGCGAAGAGGGCCAGCATGCTGTAGCATTCACGCAGAAGCTGGTGAAACGGGTTGCTGGCCCCTCTCCCTTTGGCCCAGTATACATCATAGAGCAAGCTCACAGGTCACTGCGACTGAAGCCTTCTCCGGATGCTCCTCCCCATCCTATTATCTGCTGCTTTTAGAATTTCCTAGAAAGGCAGCACTTCTTGCAGAAAGTGAGAGCTTTACAAGAGGTTCTTTGGGAGAATACGAAACTGAGAATTGCACAAGATTTCCCTGGATCGGTTCGTTTGAATCGAAAAGCGTTTCATCCCATCGTATCTAAGATCATTGCCATGGGTCTGAAATTCAGGATGGGATACCCGGCCAGGCTACAAGTTTTTTTTAATGGATCCTGGTTTAATTACGATGATTCTGAAGCTGCCCTGTCGAGCCTTAAATCCATGCTAACGGACTTGTTCCGAGAGCCCTGAGAGGCCCTGTTCGTGTGTTGAGGAGCTGCTGGGAGTTGCCTTATTGGAACTCTTCTTCTCTGAGGAGATAATGCCAACAAGTTGTATTTGGAGTTCTCATTTTCTCATCTGGACTGGGTTAATCAGTGCATGGTCCACTTGCTAACAACCTCTCAAGCTCTAACTTCATAAAGCTAGCTCTTGCTCAAGGCAAAGACACTTGGGGTCTCGGAGTTGGCTTAATTAGAAAAAGAGCTTTGGGTCCCAGTATATTCAGTTTTGTAAATTGCACAGAGGGGGGAAGTTTGTGTTATTAAGTCTAGGACTAACGTTCACTTTACAGTTAGCTGGAAATGGGAGCGGTCTTGGGCTTTCTCCACAACTCATATTTACCTTGTCAGGATCGGGTTGTTCTTAATTCGAGGAGGATCTCCCTCAGTGTTCCCACCAGTCCCGAGTTCAGGACAGCAAATTTCCCCAAGAGGAATTCGTGTAACTAAGGGCTGGTATATTTCAGGGAATAGTTGTTTTTTCAGTTTTCTTTCTCTTGGGTTCCTGATCTCAATGCTTTTCTCGATTTCTTCTCTCAGTTTGAGGAAAGGGCTATTCTCCTTCATTAGTTTTCCAATCTGGTTCTGGTTTGTGTAAAGATTTCTCATGGGGCAAGGTAACCCCTACTTTTCACTCAGGTTCTTAAGGTTACCTGGCACATTCATGAGTTTGGCAGTTTACTTTGCTCTCCCTTTCATTATCATGTTAACGCATATGCGTGTGCATGCATTGGAAGCCCAATACGGCTCTCTAGTTTTTGGGGTAGTTAATATCATTTGCATTGTTAAATATTTACTTCTGGATGTAAGTTCTGCTGCCATTAGCAGAGGTGCATTATCAGGAGGTGGGAGAAGGAGGAAAAGACCCAGTACAGTGCTAAATGTTGCTTGTGGCAGTATGGGGGGTTGGGTGGGGGTGGTGGATCTGGGGTTTTGTTAGGTGGAATGGGGGAAGTCAGGGGAAGGGAATGGTCTAATTGTGGGGGGGTTGGGGAGGAGGGAGGGTTTTACAACAGTAACTTTTGGAGTATGGTTGCATGCATTAGGTATCTTGTGTGCAGGGCTGAACATACTAAGTTCAATAACTATTAGCAGATGGCCAAAGAGGTGACTTTTGCTATTTGGAATGTTAAAGGGATCAGGAAAAACTCCAAACAATATTAGGTTCTCAAACATTTAAGCTTATTATGTTCTCAGATAACTTTCCTACAGGAATCCCATTTATTAGAAGCTGAAGCTTTACAGTTATGGAGGCAACAGGTGGGGCTGGTTTACAATGCTCAGGGTTCCACTAATAGTTGTGGGGTCATCCTTATTATTAATAGGGGCATTATTTTTGTCTCTACACAGGTCATCAAAGACCCTGAGGGCAGGTTTATCCTAGTTAAAGGCACTCTCTGGTCAGTTCCACTTTTACTTGGTAGTATATATGGCCCTAATATGGATGATCCAGGTTTTTTTATGAGACTCATAACCATTATTCTTCCAATGCTTCCCATTAGGATTATTTTGGGGGGCGACTTCAACCAAGTCATAGATTCTAATCTTGACAGGTCTGGTAGTGGACCGGGAGTGGTCTCTCCAGGGCAGAGGGCTTTTAGGGACTTAGTAGACCATTGCGGGCTCTGTGATATCTGGCGCGTCTTATACCCTGACTCTAGGGAGTTTACTTTCAGGTCAATGGTGCGCAGCTCGCAGTCCCTCATTGATTACATACTTATTTCTCAGGATCTCCCACCTGGGGTTAAGACCTCCTTGACTCAACCTGGCCCTGTCTCCTATCATTCACTGGTGTTATGCAAATTGGCATTCCTTAATTTACCTAATAGGGAAACCAGATGGAAACTCAATGAACAACTTCTTAAAGATGCTAAGTATTGCAAGCTCATAAGGGAGCAAATTGAGTTCTTTTTGTATCTAACCCTTTAGACAGTGCAAAGCTGGATATTTTATGGGGGGTCTTCAAGGCTTACATGAGAGGGATCCTCATTAGTATGGCAGTGAGTGGGAAAAGGGCACAGGACAAGGAACTATTATCATTATTGTCCCAATTCCGGTCACTTGAAATTAATATTTCGGCTAGTGCCCCAGATGAAGACAAGAGGAAGCTCCTAGTGTTGAAGGACAGATATCTAGAGTTAATTCAGGAAAAAGCAGAATTAGCTATTATTCATACTAGGGCTAGTTACACGGATCAGGGAGAGAAGGCGGGGCACCTATTGGCATTGCATATTAAACAACAAGAATCTGCAAGATTCATCCCTTCAATTTGGGCAGTGGAAGCCGGGTCTCTGAAAGTAACTCCTACCGAGATAGTACAAGAATTTGCCCTATATTATGAAAGACTGTACAGTGACATGGAGTATCCTCCCTGTCCTGAGAGTATGGAGAATTATCTGAGGGATTCCCATCTGCCCTTCCTTTCAGAGCAACAAAAGGGTTTTTTGGTCACCCCATATCACAGGAGGAAATTGCTGAGATTATCAATTGATTACCCGTAGACAAAGTTCCAGGCCCTGACGGATTCTCCTCCCTATTTTACAAAGTTTTTCAGGATCTCTTACTACTAGTACTTTATCACCTATTTCAATATATTTTAACCGGGGCAGAGGCAGACCCTCACCTCTTTGAGGCCTTGATTGTTCTTCTCCCTAAACCAGATAAAGACCCTGAGCTTGTTCAAAGCTACAGACCTATATCCCTTCAAAACCAAGATATTAAAATTCTTTCGAAGATACTAGCTGATAGGTTAACTGTAGTTCTCCCTGAGCTAATAGGTATGAACCAGGTAGTATTTATGAAGGGGCGCTCATCATCTGACCATTTGAGTACCTTATCTCATGTCTTCTCGTTACCAGGGATGCTGAGTTTCCCACAGGACTGGTTTCCCTGGATGCCAAGAAGGCATTCGATCGTGTGAATTGGAATTTTTTATTCCGAGTTCTGGAAGCTTTCCAATTCCCTTCAGTATTTATATCCTGGATTGCTACATTATATATATATACATTATAAAACCCCTACAGCGAGGATGTCTGGGAAAGGGGCCTTTTCCAAACCTTTTCCACTCCATTCAGGGACCAGACAGGGTTGCCACTTATCTCCTCTGTTATTTAATTTATATCTGGAACCTGTCATCAAAAACATTCTCAATAATGCCTCTATACAAGGCATTTGGGTTGGGCGCCATGAAACTTGCTGATACACTTATCCCATCTGGTATTGTTGAGTGAAATAGTAAGATTTAGTGCCCTGTCCAGTTACAAACTGAATGCTAGCAAATCCTCATTCTTTCCATTAAACCATAAGGTATTCAAAAATGACATTAGTCCCTTAGGTCTATGTTGGACTCCCAGGTCATTTAAATACTTGGGCATTAAACTATCCCATAACCCCCTAACATGGTTTAAGGAAAATCTCGAATCTCTCTCACAGCTGATAATTCACTACCTTGATAGGTGGTTCAAACTTCCCATTTCACTATGGGGCCGGATCAACATAATTAAGATGAATATATTCCCTAGAATTTTTTACCCTTTATCTCTTCTCAATACTTTTATCCTGCTACTCTGGTTTAAAAAGTTACATGGCATATTTACTAGATTTATTTGGGCCGATAAGTATCCTCAATTAGCCTATTATAAATTGGCAGCTCCAAACCTTGAGGGGGATTTGCGGATTCCCCATCTGGCTATATACTATTGGGCCAGCCATTTAGCAAAATGTTTGAGATGGGTATCTCCCAGCCCAGAAAAAGAACAGACGGCTTGGCTTAGGATTGAATTGCATGTATTTAGGTCTAAGAATCTGGACCCCCTAACCTTATTCTATCTTAAAATCTCCCAGGTGCGTGGGGCTGAGGAATGCCCTATAGTAGTTACCTCATTAAAGGTATATGCACAATTATGTTCATTTTTGAACTATACCCCTAAGTTGGATTTGGCCCAGTCTATCTGGAATTCCCCATCTTTCACTATTAACAAGAAGCAGATTCCCCATAAATGGTTGTCCCAATTGGGGGATGAGAAAGTACTCTCTTTCGTGGATGAAGAGAGGCAATGGTTATCAGTAGGAGATATTAGTAGGAAATTTCTTATTCCAGCTCCCTCTCACTTCAAAGTTGTACAGTTAAGGCACTTACTTACAATAGTTTTTGGCAATACCCCACTCCCAGACTGCCACAGCCCTGATACCTGAGGTTTCTTCACTTCTTGGATCTTCAGGTATTATATCTAAATTATATCAGGTTTTGTTGTATAAAAGATATGGGGATTCTTTTGGACCCACAAGATTCTGGAACTCTGTCCTTCCTCAGTATCATCTGGATTGGCAATCCCTGTGGAGATCCTGTTATAAATATGTTTCTCAAGACAGATTGCGTCTCATGCAATATCATACATTACATAACATATATTGCATCCCGGTAAAATGAAAGAAATTGGATCTCTTGAACTCCAATATATGTACTAAGTGTTTGTGGGAAGAAGGAACACTTCTTCACATGTTCTGGTCCTGCCCTAAAATTTCCCTTTTATGGGATTCAATCAAGACTTCCCTGGATCCTTTACTGGGCCTTCAGGAGTATTTTACTCCTGATATTTGCCTTTTAGGGGACCTGTCTTCTATCAGAGTTAAAATAAGAAGGTTTCATATTTCTATGATTGCCTTATCTGTCAAGAAGCTTATTTTATGTTATTGGAAAGACAAGTCCACCCCAACCTTTCAAGAATGGGTGAACAAAATTCTTGCCAATCTGTGTACAGAAAAAGCGATTGCAAGTCTTCACAACAGATGGGCAGCATATACCAAAATATGGGATCCCCTTCACTCTCTAATTTTAGTGGCTCAGTCTTAATCATGTCACCGTCTAAAATTCCCTGCAGGTTCTCAGGTAATGAGCTTAGTATTTAGGGGATACATGTATTTGTTACTACTGTAAGGGGAGGGACGGGAGGGTTCGGCAGTTAAGTCTTTATAAGTGGCTGTATTTACATCTCATTTTCATTGTAACTGCCTTTTATTGTGGAAAATGTACTAATAAAGTTTGAATTAAAAAAAGTTACATCTGTGGGATGTTGGCTGTGTTCCCCCAAAAGACCAAACTATTATTTTGCAGCAGGGCGCCAAATGATGCCTGTAATGTGTCGGACACTGTAATGTTATCCTATGGGAAGAAGTGTCAAGTTTGAAGTGCCATAACTTTGCCGCCATGTAATATTTGTTCAATGAGACACTGAAAGGCACATCTGTGAGATGTCAGTTGCGTTCCCTTCAAATTTCAGGCCAAAACACCAAACCGTTCTTTTGCAGCAGGGTGCCAAAGAGTTGCTATCATTTTCCCACAGCCTAGAAAAGTACTGTCGAAGTTTGCGAAAGCTTTCGCAAATTCATTCGACAGTGTCACAAGTGCGACAGTACTTTGCGAAAGTACTTATTCCAGTAATTTGAAAAACATATTTCTGGGGTGTTTTACCCCAAAATAAAGACATGACTAGCATCCTCAGGGTCTGACTAGGTGAATACAAAAATAATTAGGTTGCTAGAGGGTCTCAATTTTAAATGCCAAGTATTTTTCTAATTGCTAACTGAAAACAAAATGGTGGATTTTTACAACAGTAAAAGGGCCATTTGCAACAGTAAAAACTGCATTTGCGACACTGTCGAACTTTTTGTTAACATTTCCCATTGACTTATAATGGGAATTGTTTTTTGAATAACATTTGAACCGTTTAATATTTTTTCATGAAATCTTCAAAAGGCACATTGGGGACCCTGGCCGCATGTTCCCTGAAGATTTCTGACCAGATGCAGAAACCATGCGACCTGTATGCATGACAGTAAAATTCCAGAAAAGTGTAAATGCTCGCGCAGCTCACCCTTAATAACGCCACAGCTGTATATGTGACTGGTACAAAACTTGGCAGATCCAAAGGCGTATCGGTCTTGTTCATGTATTCCAAATTTCAGGTAAATCTGTCAAACAGTTGCAAAGTTATTAAGGTGCAAACATTTGGGTTTAACATGTACAGTAAATGGTTCCTCAACCCTAACTATAGTGGCATGGATATATATATATATATATATATATATATATATATATATTAGAGGCAAAAAACTCCGTTTAATGCATTAGTTAGGGTTGTTCTAGCGACAAAAGTGAGGAATTCGCTGTTAGGGTTCAAAACCCTAACTCCGAATTCACCCCCCCAGCACCACACACACAGACACACACACATTCAAGTATGGGGAGGACCAAGTCAACACAACCAATGACAGACATCCAGCAGCAGGTGACAGAAATAACAAACAATTGTCTAAATGTACTACGAGACATCCCACCCACCTGACCAGGTACTGCATGCTCAGTGGAGATCAACAGCAAAACTGAGGCCATGTACACCAAACGTACACATCCCTGATTGCAGCTGCACACAACGTACCACACTTAGTAGTTGCATGGCCTTACCTACCGATGCCCCACACCACACCACAACTGGTACTGTGCCATTAGTCAATATAAATGCTGAAGGTGCATGATGACAGTTGTAGAAAGGTTTTAACAGTAGTGAGTAAACATTAATTAAGAGTACATAAATTAACCACAAGACACTAGCATGCTCAAGATAAAAGTAGTGTTACATTTAGTAGGTGATTTACATAGTAGTACATTTACTGCAATGGTTTACTCAAGATAGAGAGGCTGATGTAAGCGTATGGAAAAGTGTTGCCTGTTCAATGCTCTGAAATTAATACTGCCAGTATCAGATGCATTCTTACTGATGAAGGTGTACTGCTCATGTACATACATAGACCTTCAGTGTGTTTCAATACTAAAGATGCAGTAAGTATTCTTTGTAAGAAAGATTGTAATTGCATGGATCAGGCCAAGCAACTTCTAAATATCATAGCACTACTGAGCCAACAATGAAGTACCTGTATCGGAGATGTATAATCGATAGATTTTCCTTTAGGCACTTACTGAGTATGTTGTACCTGATAAAGACAATCTCATTGCATCGGTGATGACTAACTTATTCAAATAGTAATACATTTACTATTGTTGAATGAGTGATCTATGACACTTATGGACACAGTGAGATTTTTTTTTACAGTTGTTTCATACTCAGGCTGTATGCCTAGTGTTTGGGTTTGACACACTTCTGTCACTGATGCTATCAAAGTGATAACTATGTTAATTGTGGTACAACAGGAATCAAGTAGCTATGGTGTAGATATAAATAGAATGTATTTTAGTATTGATTTAACTCACAATGGGGTAAGTGTACTAGGAGAGCAGGGGTTATTCTCTATCACTGACTCTGTCAGTTATAATCACACTAACGTTTCGATGACTGTAATGAGCAAGTTACACTGTTCATCTTCATGAGTTCATATTCACAGCCATTGTCCAGTAACTAGACAGTGTATGGTGTAACTGGGTGGGACACTGTGTTGCAAAGCTGCTACCATGCCTAGCAGAGGGAGACTATCTACTCATAAAGACAATTAAACAATAAGGCATGACCAACAGTTATGTTAAATGGTCTGTTAATCACCCTGTGCGGGTTTAATGTTGAATGAGGCATAGCCGAATGCCACATGTCGCTAGACAGTAATAAACTGACCATTAACATAATACCTAGGAGTGGCTTACTGCTATCATAATAAAACTGTTTTTTAAACAACATTAAACCATGTTAATCATATGGTTAGGCTCTACATGTATGTTAATAAAAACTAAACATAAGGCTGTTACAATGTTTACAGTCAATTAGAAAGCTGCATTTCTCAAACCCTTGTTATAATCAGAGATATTATACCTGTACAACTCCTTGGTTTTGCTGAACTCTATTGCTCAGCTGGCCCACCACATGTGGTCTGGTCTGGTGTGGAGCATCGGTAGGTAAGGCCATGCAACTACTAAGTGTGGTACGTTGTGTGCAGCTGCAATCAGGGATGTGTACGTTTGGTGTACATGGCCTCAGTTTTGCTGTTGATCTCCACTGAGCATGCAGTACCTGGTCAGGTGGGTGGGGATGTCTCGTAGTACATTTAGACAATTGTTTGTTATTTCTGTCACCTGCTGCTGGATGTCTGTCATTGGTTGTGTTGACTTGGTCCTCCCCCATACTTGAATGTGTGTGTGTGTCTGTGTGTGTGTGGTGCTGGGGGGTGAATTCGGAGTTAGGGTTTTGAACCCTAACAGCGAATTTCCTCACTTTTGTCGCTGTGGAACAACCCTAACTAATGCATTAAATGGAGTTTTTTACCTCTAATTTCCCTTCTTTTTGAGAATGATTACGAGAAATAGTGAATGTAATGTAGCGGCGGGGCCCCGAGCTCCCGCCACATGATGTGTTGTGGCATACTAACAGGGACAGCAACGCAAACAGAAATGCTAACAGTGGCGCACACGGTAGCACAAGCATGAATGAGAACAGAAAGGGTAACGCACATGGTGGCGTAGACGGGAATGGTCTGCCACGTGATGTGTTGTCACATAGTAACATGGTGCCTGCAAACAGAAATGTCAATGGGCATGGTGATTTAAAGTGAAACAGTAAGATAAACAGTACTGTAGACAGAAATGGCAAAAATAACAGAAACACAAGCGCAAATGAAAGCATAAAGGATACGCACATGAGTGGCGCAGGCGTCAATGGTAAGTGAAACAGGTCCGGATCCATAAGCGGAAAGGGCAACAGTAACAGTAATGTAAGCGCAGGCTGGTTTTCCCAAAACCTGCATTGAGAAAGACAGTGAGTACAAATAATGTATGCAAAATAATGAGTATCGGCGCAGAAAATGAGATATTGGAATACTAAATACATTATATCTCAGGAACCGTACGACGTACAAAAAAATTTAAAAGTCATATTATTTACAACTGTCCTGGCTAATTTGAATCTTAGCCCCATAGGGGCTAAGAAGTTTTCCGACGAAAAGTCCGTATCTCGCACCGTTTCCGAGATACGGGCCCTGAAAGGCCCGGCGAATGCCGTAATGTTATCCTATGGGAAAAAAAGAAAGGTTTGAGCGCCATAACTTTGCCTCCCTGTAATATTTTTTCACCAAACTACTGAAAGGCACATCTGTGGGCTGTTGGCTGTCTTTCCTCCAAATTTCAGGAAAAAAGACCAAACCGTTATTTTGCAGCAGGGCTCCAAATGATTTCTGTTAAGTGTCGGGCGCCGTAATGTTATCCTATGGGAAAAACTGTCAATTTTGGAGTGCCGTAACATTGCCGCCATGTAATATTTTTTCACCAAACCACTGAAAGGCACATCTGTGTACTGTTGGCTGTCTTCCCTCCAAATTTCAGGAAAAAAGACCAAACCGTTATTTTGCAGCAGGGTGCCAAAGGATTCCTGTAATGCTTCGGGCGCCGTAATGTTATCCTATGGGAAAAACTGTCAACTTTGGAGTGCCATAACTTTGCCGCCGTGTAATATTTTTTCAATACAACACTGAAAGGCACATCTGTGAGATGTCGGCTGCGTTCCTCAAATTTCAGCCCAAAACTCCCAACGGTTATTTTGCAGTGCAGTGCAAAGAATGCTGTCATTTTCCCACAGACTAGAAAATTACTGTCTGAATTTCTGAACTTTCCAGAAATTTGCGACACTTTCGTGATACGAAAGTAATTTCGAAAGATACTTTTCCAGAAATTTGAAAAACATATTTCTGGGGTGTTTTACCACAAAATAAAGACATGGCAAGCATCCTCAGGGCCCGACTAGGTGAATACAAAAAAAATTAGGTTGCTAGAGGGTCCCAAATTTAAATGCCAACAATTTTTCTGATCACCAACTGAAAACAAAATGGCCGATTTGTGAAAGTAACAGGCCCATTTGCGAAAGTAAAAATGCATTTGCGAAAGTGTTGAACTTTTTGTTAACTTTTCCCATTGACTTATAATGGGAAACTGTTTTTTGAATAACTTTTGAACCGTTTAATATTTTTTTACTAAATCTTTGAAAGGCACATCGGGGACCCTGGCCGCATGTTCCCTGAAGATTTTTGGCCGGTCATGCAAACCGTACGACCTGTAGGCGCGACCGTAGAATTCCAGAAAAGCGTAAACGTGTGCACAGATTGTGCTTAATAACTCTGCAACCATATATCTGATCAGTACGAAACTTGGCAGATCCCAAGGCCTATGGATCTTAATCATATATTCCAAATTTCAGGCAAATCCATCAAACGGTTGCAAAGTTATTAAGGTGCAAAATTTGGGGTTTAACATGGAAATGGCTCCTGAACCCTAACTATAGTGGCACTACCGTGCCACTATAATATATATACAGTATATAGATACATAGATATATAGATCTATATAACTATATCTATATCTGTGTGTGTATATATATATATATATATGTATATATAAATCCATACAAAAATCCATTTAATGCATCAGTTAGGGTTGTTCCACGGAGACAAAAGAGAGGAAATTCGATGTTAGGGTTGAACCCCTTTGCCCCTCAGCCCACCCCCAACTGGAATCAGGGTGCACATTGGGAGTCGTCGGCCCTTACTGTCACCCCATCACATGTGGAAAGAAGCTGAGGAATAGGAGAATGGGGTGACAGGGCCGATGACTCCAATGCGCACCCTGATTCCAGTTGGGGGGTGGGCTGGAAGGGTGCAAAGGGGGTTTCAACCCTAACATTGAATTTCCTCGCTTTTGTTGCTGTGGAACAACCCTAGCTGATGCATTAAATGGAGTTTTTTGCCTCTAATTTCCCTTCTTTTTGAGAATGATAATGAGAAATAGTGAATGTAATGCAGCGGTGGGAGCGTGGGGCCCATGCCACGTGATGTCTTGTCACATAATAACATTGTGCCCGCAAACACAAATCGTAATGCGAATGTTGATGCAAAGCAAAACAGAAAGAGAAACAGTACTGTAGACAGAAATGTTAAAAACAATGCGAACGCAACCTCAAATAACGCAAAGGGTAACGCACATGGTGGTGTAAACGTGAACAGTAAGTGAAACGGGTACGGAACTGCAAGCAGAAATGGTAATGGTAACAGTAATGTAAGCACACAGGCTAGTTTTCCCCAAAATCTGTATAGAGAAAGACAGTGAGTAGAAAGAATGTATGCAAAATAATGACTCTCGGAACACAAAAATGAGGACTTGGAATAGTAAATTCCTTATATCTCAGTAACTGTATGACATAGAAAAAAAATGTAAAAGTCATATGTATTATCACTTTCCTGGCTAGTTTTGTTCTTAGCCCCCATTAGGAGGCTAAGAATTTTTTGACAAAAAGTCTATATCTCGCACAGTTTTCGAGATACAGGCCCTGACAGGCGCAGCCAATGCCGTAATGTTATCCTATGGGAAAAAAACAGAAGTTCGGACTGCCGTACCTTTGCCTCCCTGTAATATTTTTTCACCAAACCACTGAAAGGCACATCTGCGGGATGTTGGCTGTGTTCCCTGCAAATTTCAGCCCAAAAGACCAAACCGTTATTTTGCAGCAGGGCGCCAAACAATTGCTGCAATGCATCGTATGCCGTAATGTCATCCTATGGGAAAAAGCATCAACTTTGGAGTACCGCAAGTTTGCCGCTGTTTAATATTTTTTCAGCAAAACACTGAAAGGCACATCTGTGAGATGTCGTCTGCGTTCCCTCCAAATTTCAGGCCAAAACTCCAAACCATTCTTTTGCAGTGGGCTGCCAAAGAATTACTGTTATTTTGAGCATAGTGTCGCAAAGTAGTGTCGTGATTTGCGAAAGCTTTCGCAAAAATTTGCTACACTTTTGTGAGTGTGACACTACTTTGAGAAAGTACTTTTTCCAGAAATCTGAAAAACATTTCTGGGGTGTTTTACCCCAAAATAAAGACATGGCTAGCATCCTCAGGGCCCGACTAGGTGAATACAAAAAGAAATAGGTTGCTAGAGGGTCTCAATTTTAAATGCCAAGCATTTTTATAATCACTAACTGAAAACAAAATGGCAGATTTGCCACAGTAAAAGGGCCATTTGCATCTGTAAAAAGTGCATTTGTGAAAGTGTTGAACTTTTATTAACTTTTCCATTGACTTATAATGGGAACTTGTTTTTGAATAACTTTTGAATCGTTTAATATTTTTCATGAAATCTTGAAGGCACATGAAGCACCCTGGCTGCACGTTCCCTGAATATTTTGGACCAGTCGCACAAACTGTGTGACCTGTAGGCGTGACCATAGAATTCCAAAAAAAGCATAAACCATGTGCAGATCATGCTTAACTACTCCGCAGCTGTATATCTGACCAGTACAAAACTTGGCAGATCCCAAGGCATATGGGTCTTGATTCCATATTCCAAATTTCAGGGAAATCCACTAAACAGTTGCAAAGTTATTAAGGTGCAAAATTTTGGGTTTAACATGTAAATGGTTCCTCAAACCTAATTATAGTGGCACTTCTGTGCCACTATAATATATAATATATTATATATTATATATCTATATATATATATATATATATCTATATATATATATCTATCTATCTATATATATATATATATATATATATATATATATATATATATATATATATATATATATATATATATATATACCAGTACTGTAATTAATGCTAAAACTGTTTTGGGTTTCAAAATTCAATGCAACATATTCAAATGGTAACTAAAACAAAACAGAGGCCATGGGTTCTAAGCTCTTTGAAAGGGCTGAGTAAATTGAGGTAGGAGCAAAAGACATGATCAGTGGGCCTTTACTCCTTTTCTATTCCGTATCATCTATGCATATAAGGACAGTTATCAACTCAGTTAAAAACAAATCATTATATTTTGTGGAACATTATAAGCATTGTGGGCAAATGGAATTTGCTATTTTGGCCCTGCTCAATGGAAAATCCCAAATGTTCTATCATCCCAGTCTTGCACTCCTGGGACAAAGACTTGATATCGTGGTACGGAAGTCATGGGTGTGGCCTGGCCAACTCTGGACACTCCAGGTTGTACTATTGTATGCCTCAAGGATCAGGACAAAGAAACAAAGTTCAGCTAATGGCAACATTCTCAAACATCACTGGGAAAAGCAGCATCAACATTAGTTATTAAATAATTGCCTTGGATTTTTTTTAAATGGTATCTAGAAGAATAAAACAAAAGGGGGTGCAATATGGCCATGATTTCTAGACAACAATTGTTCCCAATATTTGAAATATTTCTTCCTCATCATGTTACATTAATTGCATGTTATTTCCACTGAGATTAGTTAAATAAGGAGTTAAACACTCTCTCACACATAATGTAGCTGTGATATAAAAAATGCCCTGTTTCAGAATGAAATTATGTGATACCTTGGCTTTGAGAAAGCATACATAAAACAATATTTCCAGAGAAAATGTTTTACAGCAAACTAAAGTGATGAATGCTGCTACATAAATAATTTCAATTACAGGTTATAAAGAGCTTTTGTAATTAATAACACATGGAGAGTTCTTAACTGATGAAAAATATGCAGCATGCTAACATTCAATTACCTTTATATATTTCATAAGCGGGGAACATTGTGCTCTTATATTTTAATTAAATAGTATTTCCGTACATTTTTATAATTTAGTTTTTACATGGTAAGCAAGTTTTACCATTTATTTTTATTGCTTTATTTTATAATGATTTTGAAATTATAAATTATGATTAAACTGTTAGTATATATTTAAGGACTTCCAGCGTAAGGCAGCTATTTCTAAATGATTTCCTGTTCATATCATTTGAATTTCTTTATTCACTGCTCCGGTGATGACATTTTAGTCATGCAATTTTATTATCAGAAAATAATTATAGACGGTCCATCAACAGGACAAGGGAAATTCTGTGGCACTCTTTTGGCACCATTTTTTCTTGGAGCCACTGAAGTATTAACAGAGTCCAGTCCATGAAGGAAGACAACACAGCCCAAGACCCAAAAAATGTAGCAAACTAACTAATCCAGCACTTCAGCAAACTCCCTGATGTAAAACTCACACTTACAGTACACAACTATCATCCAGTTACAACAAGATAAATCAGGGCCAGACTGTAGAAGCCATTGATGCAAACCTGCCTAGCTTCTGCTTAAAACTAAAACAAAAGTCTATGAAGTATGAAAATAACTAAGCAAACTAAATGCAAACAAGTCCACCAAGCTGGGCAATATAGAAATTAAGCCTCCCCTAAAAAAGCAGTAGCATATATATATATATATATATATATATATATATATATATATATATATATATATATATACCCAATCCTGACAAAACTCTTCAACAGAAGCCTAATAGAAGGATTCTTTCATAAGACCTGGAAACATTTGAAAGTGATCACAATCTACAAGGGAGGGGGGCCTAATGACCAGGGACACTGGTTTACCGGGATTGAGAAAGGGCATATTCCATTTTGCACATTGTAAAAAACGGTATTGTCACCGGTGTCTGCTAAGCCAAAATCCGGTTTTACCGGTATTTGGTTCTCTGTGCTATATTTAACAATTTTTAACTCTGCTAACATGCATTTTAGCAATTTTGACCTCCACTATTGCACATCCTTCCATCCTTGTACCAATTTAAAGTTATTTTAGGTACAAGATGTATGGTAACAACAACACTCACTTCCATCCTAAGGTGTGATACAAGCAGCACTACAGCCCATTCCCTCAGATGTGATGGCAGCACCAACATAGCACTATGGCCCCATCCCTCAGGTGTGATGGCAGCACCAACTGCACTATGGCCCCCATCCTCTGGGGTGATGGCAGCAGCAACATCACTATGACCTCCCTCCTTCAGGCATGACAGAAGCAGTAGCACTGTGGTCCCCATCCCTTAGGTGTGATGGCAGCAGTACTACTTTCCCCATCCACCAGTGGTGATGGCAGAATCACTACAGTCCCCACCCCTTCGGTGTGATGGCAGTAGCAACAATGCAGTCCACATTCCTCTGGGGTGATGGCAGTAGTGACAGCACTATGATCCCCTTTCTTCAAAACCCACACCCCACATGCACAAGTTACAAATGATTTGGTCTCTTTGCTTGTTAGAACTCAGATGTGAATTAATCTGAACAATCACCACTAAGGTGGACTA
Organism: Neoceratodus forsteri; assembly: GCA_016271365.2. NCBI lineage: Eukaryota > Metazoa > Chordata > Ceratodontiformes > Ceratodontidae > Neoceratodus > Neoceratodus forsteri. The sequence goes on from CM057452.1 coordinate 1,282,033,357, forward strand.
CCTTTGTTTTTTCCTATCTATAATTTAACTGCCTGAATTGGATTTCTGCCTGTGACACAGCTGACCAGGGTTAGGAAACAGACTTGGGTGTTGGAAGGCCAGCTCGTGGGTGAAGGCTTGATTGTCCAACGACCACGCACCTTCTTCTGGGAGGGAGGCTGGGTTCCACGACTCAGCATTTGCTGGCCCCTGGTGGAGGCCAGAGGCACAACATGTCAGCCCTCACTGCAGGAGGGAGCATGATGGACATCGGCTTGTGCCTTGACATCATGTGGCCTGTCAAGAAAATAGGAAAACACCCGCTGGCCAACCGAAGGAGAGCTGTTGGTCCATCCATAAACTGGAAGCCCCACACGTGTGTCTGTTCTGACCCCTGCCATGCTAAGGATACACAGAAAGCTCTTTGTGATAATTCTCCTCCCCTGGTAGCCTCCCACAGGGGTAGGGACCCACTCAATGAAGGGTTACTTTTGGTTACCTGGTAGCACAGCACTAAAGGGCAGTGGATGGTGGTCGGGAAAGGGGGCCTTGGCAGGCCTGAAGGAGTGGATGGCCAGGGGGTAGGAGGAGAAAAACAAAACTGCTTGAATGTGCTTCTTTGAAATAAAGTGTCTTCACCTAAAAAATCCACAAGTGATTAGTGGAGGACCTTCAAATGGATTCATGCATCTCCCAGACATGTGGATGCTTTTTTTTATTTGGTGTCCATGAAAAGGGTGTCTCCAGTTTTGTGTCTGTTCAGATGTGAATTGAGCACCACTCTGCCCACCAGCATCATACAGTCCCTGGGGTCTTACCTTCTGTATGTCATTGACTGTGCTTTCAAATCCACTGGCCAAACATATGTACACTTACTTAACTTTTGCTTTTGTTGAAGCAGTCATCAGAAAAACTTTTGTTGTCACAGAGACTGAAACAGCAGGTGGGAGAAAAGGTGCAAATCATCCAATTCACCTAAGTGGGTGCTGACTGTGAAGTCTTTTCACAAGTAGGAAGGCTGTTCTTCTTTGTGAACATATTTTCATTCAGACTAGTTTTCATTCAAACAACTGAGGATTTTGGATGGCCCTACTGATTACAGTATAAACTTGAATAAGCTAGTTGGTAACAGTGATCCTGTGTTTAGCAATCTACAGTCTAGAAGCTCATATGCAAACAATACAATGAAAACCTGACTAAAATCTAAAACAAGCTATAAAACACATAAATGTATCTGAACACTTACCTTTACCTATACAAAATCATTGTAGTCCAAGTAAACGTAGACAAATTACATGGTACCTGACTACTATTCTATGATGTAATAAACATATATTGGTATTTTTTTATATTCTTTGTAAAGGAGGTAAGGCCCACTAGGCAGAACTGTCTGTTTTCAGGAGTGACCTAGAAGCACTGGGAGGTTAAGTGAGTCGCACAGTATGCAAGTGGAGGTTGTGGGAATCAAACCCAAGACTGCTGGATGTACCCAGTTCAGTCACTGTTTGTTACTCTAACCACTAGGCATGGGTGATTAAACTGAATGGCTGATTACAACAAAGCAGTGCAGATGATTTCCTCACTGACTCTATATGCAGCAAAGCAGAAAGAATGCAAAGCACATCAGCATTCATTTTAAGATGCTGAAATTGGGTTGTCCCACTGGCGCTGCAGTAGCACTATTGCTTGCAATGCCAGTGACCCAGGGTCAGAAGTGAACTAGATTTGCTGGAGGACTGGCCAGGGAGTAGGATCGAGCACCTGGGGACTGCTCCCTCCGGGAGGGTGGGATGCAGGTCCTGCTGCTTTACCACCACCTGTGTGACCACGGATGGCGGTGCAATGGTGCCGAGAGTGATCAGGAGGGAGGACGCTAGCCAGGATCTGGAGCAGTGGCATGTCTCATGTAACCTACCTCCTGAACTCCTCTAGTGCAGATGCCTCAGGGACAGAGAACAGAAAACCAGGAACAATCACTGTACATTGGTCACTGGCAGAAGGGACCCAGGTGCCCAGACTTCATAACCAGGCGCCATGAGGGACCAACTGAGCTGCCCGCTACACACTAACGGAGTGTGGAGGGTGACCTGGGGTTCCTCCTTCCCACCTGGGGGTACAATCCAGGTAGGATAGGGCAGGCCCACAGGAGCTCCTGAGCATTACCTGGGGTAAAGCTAGGGGATACCAATCTCTGAAAAGTGGAGACTGATGCTGTGAGAAGGGGAAGGGGACATAGAAAGAGAAAATAAAAATTAAAAATTAAAAATATGCTGAAATCTTAAAGATTCTGTGCAGTGACATGCAATTTCCGTGAGGCACCGGTACAAGAATTCAAAATCCGCATACCAAGCAGGATTCCGTGATTGTTACCGGTGTTACCGGTTAAAATGGAAAACCAGGGTCCCTGCTAATGACCCCTCATGCTATAGATCTAATTATCTAAAGTCCATGATACTAAAATTACTTGAAAAAGTTGTCTGCAAGCTACCAATCTAACATCTAGAAAAATACAACCTATGGGTGGTACACCAGTTAGGATTTAGGGTGGGCAGATACACATCCACCATGCTTGCAGACTTTGCTTGTGCAGTTTTGGGGACCCTGTATGATGGAAAATTTCATTAAAGCAGTTTACGTGGACCTTTCGAAGGTGTTTGATATGGTGTACCATAACATTCTCTTAGAAAAACTAAGGATAATGGGAACTTCACCAGAAGTGCTGCATATATTAATATTTTATAGTAAAGAAATTTAGAGTCAATATATGACTTAAGAATAAGAACATGTTACCTTTTTAGGCATAATAAAATATGCACTTTAATTAAATGCATTTTGAGGTAAAATGAGAAAGGAATTTCTAGGCTGTGTGTTCTTTGAAGTGTTTGCACATTTTTAAATAACTTAAGTTGTGAAATGTAATAGGAAGTGTCTTTTTGATAAGCTAATATTGATGTATAATATGTGGCTGTGTAAACTGATAGTATGTTTATTGTATGTGTAACTATTGTCTCTGGTCTATGGACTGCCTTGTAAATGAGTCTTGTAACTCAATGGAGTATTTACTAACATACATTCTAACATACTAGATGCCAGCAGAGTAGGCCTATTGGTCTATCAAGACTGCTTGTGCTTCAGCACCCTGATTGGGTACCATAGCCCTCTATCTGTCTCCTTCCACTGTTACTTCATCCTCTTGTCCTGCTGCCCCCAGGCAAACCAGCCTCTGCTTCACCCCTTGCCTATACCTATCCCACCCTCTATTGAATCCCTCCACCATAGCTGCCTGTACCATCTCCCCAGGCAGTGCATGCCATGGTTCCACCACTCTCTCAGTGAAGTGCCTCTTCCTCCTTTCCTCCCCGAATCCTACCACCCTCAATCTTCCAACTACATCCTCTGGTGATTCCACCCTCCTTCAGTCAAAAGATCCTAACTTGGCTTACCTTATTTACTCCCCTGAGGTACTTGAAGGCCTCAATCATGTCCCCCCAGTCCCTCTTCTCCTCCAGTGAGAACAGGTTGAGCTCCCCTAGTCGTTTCTCATATATCATATCCCCCGGGCCCTGGATCATTATGGTTGCTCTCTTCTGAACCCACTCCAGGAGTCAGATAGAAACATAGAAGCATAGAATTTAATGGCAGATAAGGACCGCTTGGCCCACCTAGTCTGCCCTTTTCCCTACCTAACAGATAAGCTGCTGATCCTAGTTAACCAACAGCCTGCTTCCTCCTACTCCACACTAGAATTGCGAATTGTCTGTCCATTGCATTCTTAAATTCCCCTACTGTTTTTGACTCCATGACCTCCACAGGAAGTTTGTTCCATGCATCTACAACCCTCTCTGTGAAAAAAATACTTCCTCATGTTACCTCTGAGCCACCCTCCCATCTTCAGATTGTGCCCCTTTGTTATTGCACATCTCTTTTTCTGAAAGATGCTACCCTCTTGGACTTTGTGGATTCCCTTGAGGTACTTGAAAGTTTTTATCATGTCCCCCCTCTCCCTTGTTTCCTTAAGGCTATACGTATTAAGCTCCTTTAGTCTTTCTTCATATGTTTTCTGTTGCAGACCCTGCACCATTTTGGTTGCTGCCCTCTGGACAGCCTCCACCTTGTCTATGTCTTTGCAGAGATGGGGTCTCCAGAACTGTACACAGTACTCCAGATGTGGTCTAACCAGACTGTTGTACAATGCCAAAATCACTTCCCTGTTCCTTGAGGTAATCCCCCCCTAGCAATACATCCCAGCATCCTATTTGTCCTGACTGCAGCCTCTGAATTATTCATGTCAACATCCACCAAGACTCCTAGGTCTCCTTCCCCTGCCGTGGCCTGCAACTCATCCCCCCCTCAAGGTGTACACATAGTTGGGTTTTTCCTGCCCTAGGTGTAGCACCTTGCACTAGGAGGAGTTACATTTCAATTTCCAGGTGCAGGACCCCTATCCAGAGTATCCAGGTCCTCTTGCAGGGCCAATCTCCCCTCTTCCTCCTCATCCTCCACCACTGCCCCCAGCTTAGAGTCATTTGCAAAGAGACTCATTTCATACCCGATACCTTCCCTGATAGTGGAGATGTAGGCATTAAACAGGAGTAGCCCCAGGACTGATCCCTGTGGAACCCCTCTTATGACCACCCTAGGAGACGAGACCTCCCCTCTGACCACTACACACTGAGTGTGACCTGAAAGCCAATTTCCAATCCACCTAACTGTCAATGGGCCTACCCCCATTCCCCCCAGTTTTTCCCTTAGGACAATATGAGGGACTGAATCAAATGCCTTGTTGAAGTCCAGGAACAGTACATCCACTGGTCTCCCCCTGTTGAGTGCTGATGTCACCCACTCATAGAGCTCTACAAGGTTTGTTTGACACAATCTACTTGGCACTAACCCATGCTGCCAGTCATCCAGGTAAACTATCCCCTCCAAGAACCCTCCTAGCCTTTCCTCTCCATTACCTTCCCCACCACCAACATATAACTGGTGGGTCTATAGTTTCCTGGCTCTTCTCTTGATCCCCCTTTATGGATGGGCACAACATGTGCCTGATTCCAATCCCTTGGTACCCTCCCTGTCAGGAGCGACAAGTTAAAAAGATCCACCAATGGCACAGCCAAAACATCTGCCAACTCCCTCAGTACTCTGGGATGAATAGCATCAGGCCCTGGAGATTTATCCTATTTTAGGGACTGGAGGGCTTCCCACACCCGATCAATAGGAATATCAGCATCTGTTCCCCACCCCATTCGTCAGAACCAGCCTGATATCTCACCCTTGGTCTACCTCCCCCAGCAGCTTGTTCTTCAGCAGGTACCCCAATAGTCAGGTCTGCTGTGCCTTCTGTGTTCTTCAACAGCTTTTTGGGAAGTTCCCCAGCCTCCACCCTAGTGAACACTGAACAAAGTACTCATTCAGTACTTCCACCTCCTCTCCAGCCCCTTCCACATATCCCCCAGCTGTCCTCAACCTACTGAGCTGACCCTTTACCTTCCTCTGCTCACCGATATACCTAAAGAAGCCCTTTTCCCCACCCTGTATCCCTTGTGCCAGCCTCTGCTCTTTCCAGGCCTTTGCCCCCTCACCGCTCTGGTGACTTTCCTGGTTGCAAGGCAATAGTTCTCTTTAGCCCTCTCTCCTCTCAATTTTTTGTACCTACTTTAGGCAGCCTTTTTCTCCCATACTGCCTCCTGGACCTCTTTGGTCCACCAGCATGGTTTACGAGACCTACCACCCTTGCACTTCACTCTTGCATAGGTCCTGGTGGCCTCCTGTAGCCCTCGCTTTATGATCTCCCATCTACCTTCCATGTCCAACTTTGGTTTTATCTCCCGCAAATGCCCCTTGTGAATTTCTCCCATGTACTGAAAGTCCACCCCCCTAAAGTCAACTATCATTGTCCTTGAATTATCCCCTCCCCCCAGTTTAAGATGAAACCAGACTGTGTTGTGGTCATTCCCAGCCAGGGGTTCTTCCACAACCAGATCTCATAGAAGATCCCCATCCACTAAAACCACATCCAGGATATGACCCTCCCTCATTGGCTCCATCACTTGCTGATTGAGAAACGCATCCAGGAAGCCATCCAGCAGCTTCTGCTCCCTGGTTACAGTGGACATCATAGTACCCCAATCAGTAGCTGGCATATTAAGGTCCTCCATCAACACCACTTCTTCCTCTTCCAATCCACACTGCCCCTTAATGTTAGCCAACAGGCAATCCTCCAGATCCTCTGCTAGTCCTGGGGGCCTATATACCAACCCCAACTTGATCTTCCCTCCCATGAGGGTTCACAAGGTGACCCATAGGGCCTCCACATTGCCCTTTGCTTCCTCCACTCTCATAATCTCAATGTTATCCCTAATGAACATTGCTACTCTTCCCCCTTCTGCCCACCTTTCTGTCCTTCCTTAGCACACGGTACCCACTCAGATTAAGGTTCCAGTCATGGCCAGGGGTGGCCCAAGTTTCAGTGACCACTGCTACATCTACCCCACCCTCAAACAGCATTGCCGGGAACTCAGGCATTTTACTCCCCAGGCTCCTGGCATTTATTAAAGCCACCCTCCAACCCTTGTCCCTACCCCTCTTTACTATACCCTCCCCAGATCTTTCATACATCCATCCACACTTCTCTCCTAGGGTACCATTTGTCTCCCCTCTATGGGGTTGCAGGCCAATCCTACCGGTGGGATGGATGGCTGGATCAGCCCGACAGTGCCCCTTCACAAGTTTAAACCCCATCTAGCCTGAATGAAATCCATCACTCCCCGTTTGAGAACTTCCTTCGCTACCAGATTTAGGTGAAGCCTATCCTGGGCACACAGTCCCTTGTCTTCCCAAACTCCCCCCAGTCTACCAACACCCCAATCCCCTGCGCTTCACCCCACTGCCTGAGCCAGTCATTAATCTTCCTGATCTTCTGTTTGTTCTCCATAGTGGCCCTTGGCACTGGCAGGATTTCAGAGAAGAAGACTGTGCATCCATTGTCATGACAGATCCTGGCCAGTTCTTGGAACCTTGCCTGAATTTCCAGCACACTATTCCCCTCAATATCATTTGTTCTCAGATGCATCAGGAAGTCTGGTAATCCTCCACAGTCCCTCATCAGGTCATACACCATGAACTTTGCCCTATGCACAGTCAAACCAGAAATATCCACTACCATAACTGGACTGGATATTCCCTCACCCTGCCCTGTCCAATGAGTGCCCCTAATCATGGAGTCCCCCAGCAGGAGAATTTTAGTGTCCCCCTTGATCTTTTGTGCACCTCCTATTTGGACTCCCCCGCCAGCCCCCATCACCTCCTCCCTCCTTGAAACCACTTCTCTTTGGCTTCTCTCTGGACCCTCTAAAAGAGAACCCCTAGCCACCCTACCCCTCTTGTCATACCTTTTATAACTGAGTTCCCTGGCTCCCCCCAGTTTAGCCTCCACCCCACTCCCTACCCCAGTCAAGTCTTTTTCTCCGACCTCCTACCCCCTTCCAGCTGCCACCTCTCCAGTCCCCCACAACACGGCATTCCCATCACAATCACCCTCTCCTACCTTCTCCCCTTACCTCTTGCCCCCTTCCATGCCCACCTGCAGGCCCCCCTTACCTTTGGGCCTTTCTCTGTTATGATCCTCCCCCCTCTAAGGACGCCCCTCCCTCATCTCAATCTCTCCTCCTTTCTCACTGAGCTGACTCACAGCCTGCACACCTTCCCTCTGCTGGTTCCCCCCTCCCCTTATTTAACACTTGATTTTCCCCCTCCCCTGCTAGCATACTTATTTGAATTACCGATGCCCACCCTCGTCCGAGTCACCATATCCCTCTCTCCTCATCCCTCCTTTTTCTCTTCTACCCCTCTCACCATGTCCTCTCCAACCAACTTACTCAATGGCACAAATTTATTATAGCACTCAAAGCCAACCTCCTTTTTTTATCCTGATTTCCCACTATCCACTTCTCCAGCAGGCCCCTTGTCAGTCCCAACCCACCTGTTCCCCCCGCCTAATATGGATTAGCCTGTTTCCTTTACTGGTTACCTCCAAGATAGCTACCCCCTTTGCTACTAGGCCATGCCCCATAGGTTTTCCACTCCTGCCTGATGAAACAGATCCAGGTCGCACTCTGTCACTGCCCTCCTGCTCCCCACAGGCACTCCCAGACATGTTTAATCCCCCAGCAACTCCAGTTTCCTCCATACTCAGTCAAGCTCCCCCCGATCCACAATAACTGCCTATAGACTGGGCAACCTCCCTCCCTCCAGGCCCAGTTTAGGACCATGGCTGCCCCACAGCCAGTGCACCCTACAATGCTGCCAAAGATGACTGCCCTGATGGCTGGGGCCACAACCAGAGGACCTCCCCAAATATTCTTGGATGTTCACCCTTCACCAGGACCCCACCCCCAGGTAGACCTACCTGCAACCCTCTACAGCCAGCCATATGGGGCGATGTAGCCTGTGAAATTAACAACACAGCTCTTGGACCAAGCTACTAAGCATAATATATTGCTATATAAATGCTCCTGACACTAGTTCAGAAACAAAATGGCATAAGCCCAAAAATACTGAACCAAAAAAAAAAAATGATCACAGGTATGACTGAGCAAATTTCAGTCACTGGGGTAGAAGGCATAACACTGCTGCAGCAAAAATCAGCATTTTATGTTGGGAATGGGAGCAAATAAAGGAGTTTAAATAAAGCAACAAGATTATTTTATTATCTATGTTGCACTTGCAGGCAGCAGAATCAGTCATTAGGACAGACGGAAATAGAGACGGAGGTTGAAGAAGCAGCTACAGTATAAGTATGTGTGGCAGCTAAGCATAACAGCTTGCTCCTTGATGGATATAGTTCATATCAGCAAACAATAAAGAAAAGCACTAAATGTGCATATGGTTGCCCCTAAATGACTGGTGAAATGAATGATTAGACAGCATTTGGCTGTAAAGCCAGTTTTATGTTCCCCTGGTATGTTATAGTTCCCCCGCCCCCCCAATTGGGAACCGTAGGTCACAAAGCCATGTGTTGATAATATGGCCAAACACTTATAGATCAGACAGTCCTTTTAGCTACTAAAATTGTAGAAATGGGCAGGCTGCTAAGTTAAAGGAAATATGCCCAGTAAAATAAACACAGTCAGTTGCATTGCAAGGGTCTGGTTAGTATGCCCTATAAGAACTGATGAAAAAAGAAAGCTTTAATCAGGAAATGCCTGAAGAGAAGGGAACACTGTATTGAAAATAAAAGAAGCCTTAGAGACAGGAATGGAGAGGTGAGGGTTTTGATGAAGCACTTTGCAAAGCACGCTTCCTTTCATGTGCCCAATTAATGCGTGCACTGTGTTATGGTGCCACATGTGCAAAAAAATAAAGAAAATAGAGCCCAAAGCCAAAGGAGCAAAGGAGAGAAGAGGGCTTTCTTTTTGCAACCGCTACCAAGTAAAGCATTCTCTCTCTCTCTCTCTCTGCTGTTGCTCAGTAGCAAGTGCATAATGCACACTGTGTGTCTCCTGCTTCCCCGGGACAGAGCAAAGGTGTCCATAGCCCGGCTCCAACAAAAAAAAGGACAAAATACAAGAACCTAGAGGAGAGGGGTAGAAAATAAACATTTCAGTGTATAAACCTTCTCTTTTTCTTGTCCTTTGCCCCATGAGCTCTATGCACTGTGCACCACGTCTAGGAGACAAAGCAAATCTCCAAACAACCTGGCATTAGTGGAGGTGAAAGTAAAGCCTCGCCAGGTTCCCTAAGGAAGTTGTTTGCATGCTTCCAGCTCTCTCATACAGAGACAGAGGGTATTTTATTATTGAAAACTGGCCCTTGACACAGGCCAATATGAAAAGTAAAGCGGCTAAAAGTTGCAGCCAATGAGGACAGATAGAAAGAACTGTTCCTTTTAATTTTATTCTTACAGCTCTACTCCTGTCTCACAATAGGTACAGCAGCCTGTAGCTACTTGGTTTAAAACATTCTGGAACTTATAATGCTATGTGTAGAACCTATTTGAAAGGCCCTGGGTTAAGGCCTGCATGAATCACAGAAGCACATTTTCAAAGCCACTGAAAGATCCTGTGGCCTATTGTTTTCCTTTTGGTTTAAAACCCACCAAACAGTTGCTTTTAGTTTTTCAGGTATAACAGAAAAGAAGAAATGTTTTGGCTTAGCTTAACAGGAGAACTTCAGGTGAATCTGTGATTCCCTGTGTCCAGTCCATAGAGGAGTGCTAGATTAGGTGCCCTTTAGGCCAGCAGCAGCCTCTAGTGGTCCATTTTTATACAATGGCAGCTGTCAATCAAACAGAAGTGGAAAAATACCACTTCTTCCTACCAGTTAACTGCTTATCTGTTCTAATTTATTTTGTGGAGATAATATGATTGTGTTTGTGGAAATGTTAGTAAACCCTTAGTACATGTATATATATATATATATATATATTTTTTTTTTTTTTAAATGGCTTAAATATAAATTTTGTTTTTTGATGATGCTGGTAAAATACGATCACAGGAGGGGGCATAAATAGCTCTTCTGTGCTTGAAGACAGCAGATAGAAAGTCAGAGGAGAACTTGACTGTGGAGGATGGAGGACCTCTTGAGAGTGTGGGCACACACAAACTCGCTGAGCAGGCTGAGGGAAAAGCCTGGCAACCCTGCTGGACAAAGCAATGATTTTGTTTATTTATATGAAATAACTAATCTTTATTTTCTGTTTTTGCTTAGTTTACACTACAATAAATTGATAAATGCTTCCTAGCATTTTTTGTGCACCAGAAAGACTTGTCTGACTGTTCCTGTGTCAAAAATCCCACATCTTCTATTTCTCTGTGGTAGCAGTGGTGGGATCTGGCTGAAAGTCCAGGAATCTGGGGGATTCCAGTCAGGTGGTACCAGCCCTGGTACTGTCTAGGGAGAACAGGCAGCTGTGCATAGTGCCAGATTCAAGGATGTGGACTACCAGAGGCAGTGATCTGGATGAGGTACCATGGCAGCCTGAGAGATTCAAAGACCAGATGGTGTAACTCTTCTGACTGGTGAACTGTCTCATCAAGAAGTGGCTGGAGGCACACCAATGTTGTAGGGAGAATTGCTCCCTGAGCTGCTAGAGCCTAATTCTATCTCTGGGAGAGTGAAACTATGTTTGTGCTTATTTTATGAAACTTGACTGCTAAACCGTGTATCTGGAGCCCTGTCCCTATCTAGGTACAGGAAGAGGGCTGGTAGTTTTTCTGCTCAGTGTGACAGAACTACTACACACTGTCCCAGATATTTAAACTGCACCAGGCTGTGGCGCAGCTCAACTTGGCTGGGCAGGGGTGCGGACTAGGTGATATTAACGGAGCTGTGCCATGGCTCAGCAGCGTTGAATATCGCACCCTGGCCACCTGCAGTGTGCATGGCGCAGTGGCACTGCACCACGCAAGTGGCCAGAGTGGAGCATGGGGATGCGCTAGCGCAAGTTCCATTGCGCCATGCACAGCAACCGTGATATTCAAAACTTGACATGCAAATGGGGCCATAATATATGCAAGATGCAAATGGGGCTATTTGCATGTCATTATGGCCCCATTTCATGCAGGTGCGCCCTGCAGCCGCAATGTGCTCTACAGCCCACTGCTTATAGGGCTGGTTCATGTCCACATTGGTGGTCCTGATTGCTCAACGCTGGCATTCAGAGCAGAACAGCCGATTATCCCGAGGGAGCCCAGGACTGCTGATCGCCTGACAGGGGCATTTGTAATAAACACAGTCATCCTGGTGGTCTAGCGGCACCCCTCCCACCTTTCCAGCCTCGAGCCCCACCACCCCGCCTCCCAGTCAGCTGGTGGGTGGCAGCACCCCACCTGCCTGCTGCCCCGCTGCCCATCGACTGACACTGTCGGGTAGGGCTGTAAGCCTATTGCTCCACAGCGTGAGCCAATGGGTGTGCAGTCGATATCGCAGCTCACATTCCAGATATGTCACATGTCTGAATGTGAGTATGGTGATGGCTGCATGCCCATTGGCTCACGCTTGTGGACCAATGGGCGATACAGCCCTACCATAATAGTGTCAGTCGGTGGGCGCAAGGGCAGCAGGCAGGTGGGGCGCTGCCCACCAGCTGACCAGAGAGAGCAGGGTGGTGGGGCCAGTGGGCGGGTGGGAAGGGGAGTACCGCTAGACCACTAGGGATATGGGTATTATTAATTATTTTTATTACAAATGCCTGTGATCAGGCAGTCAGCAGTCCACTGGACCACCAGGGATATTGGACATAGTTCTATTTTATAATACAAATGCCCACAATTGGGCAGTCAGCAGTCTACTGGACCACCAGGGATATTGGACATAGTTCTATTTTTTTAATACAAACACCTGCAATTGGGCAGACAGCAGTCCACTGGACCACCAGGGATATTGGACAGAATTCTACTTTTTTTAACAAATGCCCACAATTGGGCATGGGGGGGGTGCCACCAGGTGCAGTGGAAGCTCGGGTGGCCACCCACAGGTGGCAGCTGCCATTTTTCACCCTGCAATGTGGCAGCTCACCTGTGGGTGGCCATCCATTGTTTCTTTTTTTTTGGATCAACTTTGTGCTGGCGAGGTAGGAGTTGCACATGCATGGCTCTGCACATCCCAGGCTGAATATTGGGCTGTGCAGGGTATGCATGGGCCTGCCCCCCCTTCCTGTGCCTGCATACATTACTGATGCACTTCGGCACTTTTCCCTTTTGAATATCGCACCAGGGTGCATCAGTGGATTGCGCATGGTGCAACACTGTTGCGCCATGCACAACCCTTTTGAATTTCTGGGCCGCTGTAGTTTGCCATCTTACAACACTTGGGCACTGTTAGCAACTAGCAGGAACACATAATAGCAGCAAAACCTTATTTGATACTAATTTTGAGGATTTTGTATGTTTGCCTCGCCATGTGACCTCTGGAGTTACTTCCGGGTCACAGACATGCATTTTAACTAGCTCTGTGGTGAGCGTGAGTTCAGAATTGCTCACTGAGTTGCTAGAGCCTAATTCTATCTCAGGGAGATTGAAACTGTGTATGTTTTTGCTTATTCTATGAAACATGACTGCTAAACTGTGTATCTAGAGCCCTGTCCCTATCTAGGTACAGGAAGAGGGCTGGTAGTTTTTCTGCTCAGTGTGACAGAACTACCACATGCTGTATAGGCTGTATTTTTCCATCTTACAATGCTTGGACACTGTTAGCAACTATCAGGAACACATAATAGCAGCAAAACCTTATTTTAAACTAATTTTGAGGATTTTGAATGTTTGCCTCGCTGTGTGACAGCTGGAGTTACTTCTGGGTCATGGCCAGGTATTTTAACTAGCTCTGCAGTGAGCAGGGCTAGTGCACGGTGACATGCAAGAAGACATGTGCAAAGACACATGCATTGGCACATGGTAGATGTGTTGTTTGTGGAGGCGAGTATAGAGAGGATTCTGAGGGAAATATTGTAAAATGCTGTTATTAAACAAGTGATTAACCCATAGTTGAATTGGTGCGTAAGCCATATGAAGAAGGATCTATAAGTGACATACATTTAAGACCCTTTTGAGAATTAAGAATGCAGACATTTCTGCAATGAAATATAAGCTCTCAAGTGACAGCCTTTGTGAGATCTCAATAAGTTGAGTACAATAATGACACTTGAGGGGGACATAGGGATACAATGTGAGGTATGCAATATGTTTAACATTCTAAAAATCAGTACCCTTCCCACAAAATATACATGTAAGAAATGCCCCCAAAATAAGCAATTAGAATCTGAAATAAGCCAATTCAGATTAAGATTACCTCAATTGGAATACAGTTAGCAACAAATGGATGCCAGGTTTAATGAAAGACAAAGTATATCAGAACAAATCTTTACAAGTGAAGTGGTAGGAGACTAAAACCCTGTTATACTAAATAATTGCAAGGATGGTGATTTAACACAAACTGAGGAGTGTGATACTCTACCTAGCATCCAAAAATCTAATCAGAATAAGCGTAATAGAGAAGATGAGGCAAACAGTAGGTCCCATGAATGGTGCAATGTTAAACGGAAAAAGGCAGCCAAAAAAGGGAGAAGGGCAGGCTATTATCAATTACCATTGGAAAATAGTTTCACCCCACTTATTAATATAATGGGTGATGAGCAGAACTGCATGCTATTCCCCCATCAGATAAGAGCAGCACACAACAGCAATAATTAATTAACTATGAAATCAACAGTGGCACAGACACTGCACCTGTCAGTAGGACAATAGAGGGAAAACATGTAATGCTGCCCCCAAAACAGATTTATGTCCTGGGTGACTCAATTATCAAACACTTAGATAGAGCTATTTGTAACCCAGACAAATCAAATTGTACCCTGTCCTGTTTTAGAGCAGCAAAGACAGCAGACATCACTCGTATGGTTCCCAAAATTCTCCATGATACTGTGTAATACAGTAGCACATGTGGGAGTAAATAACATCTTGTATGATTCAATCCACAAAATTAAACAAGACTTTGTGGCCCTAACCAATAAAATCATAGACCTAGGAGCAGATATTGCTTTATCAGAAATACTCCCAGTTCCAAGATATTCCATAGAAATGAATTATAAAATCAAAACTGCTAATAACTGGATGAGAAGCTAGTGCTTGAAACAGAATATCTAACCCATTGGGAAAATATTGAAAATAAGGGGGATTTATACTGCACTGGTGGGCTCCATTTGAGCAGAAAGGGAAGCTCGGCTCTAGGAAAACAAATGAAATTAAGCATCCAAAAAGCTTTAAACTGAGTAATATCTTAGTAACCTCTCCATCAGGGGACAGGGAAACTATTAATATTACTACATTACCAAAACAAAAATCCCCAGGTACTGTCAAAACAAATGAAACTAATCAATTAAAACTTTTATTAGCAAACGCTCAAAACTTAAAAAACAAAATTGAGGAGTGAGAGTATTACTATATGACAACAATATTGACATCTGTGGAATCATAGAAACTTGGTTCTCCAAACATGAATAGAGGAATTAATATTCTTGGATACACCCTGTTTAGCAAGGTGAGGAAACATAAGAAGGGTGGTGGTGTTGCCTTTTACATAAAAGAAGCACTAAAACCTGTTGAATATGCACAAGATACTAATGCACCAGTCAGAATGAAATAATCTGGGTTAAAATCCCAAATATGTCTACTGATTTAGTCTTAGGACTTGGTTATCAATCTCCCAACCTATCAACAGAGAAGACACATATCTTCCTGGATGAAACTGGTGAAAAGATAGCTAAAGGAGATATTATACTTCTGGGTGATTTTAATTTCCCAGTGATTGATTGGAATAGTTTAATCGGGTTCAGCTCTGAGAAAAAAGATTTATTGAATTAATTAATCAAGGAAATTTAGATCAGGTGGTGCATGAAGGCACCAGGAATAACAATATATTGGATCTAATATTCATAAACCCAGAATTAAGCATCATAGGCACCAAGTTATCGCAACCACTGGGCTGCAGTGATCATAATATAATACAACTTGATATACAACAGTAATGAACCTATAAATGGTATCACCAAATTTAGAGACTATTTTAAGGCTAACTATTATAACTTAAGAAAATCCTTAGAAAACTGGAACTGGTCCATGGAATTAAAGGACCTAGAAGTTGAGCAGATCTGGGACAAAGTATTCACTAAATTGAATACATGTATAGAAACCTGGGTTCCAGAAAGAACTAAATACATGAAATATCACAGGGCACCAATCTGGTAGTACAGGAAAATAAAAAAAAAATCATCAGGAAAAAAGTAAATTATATAAAAGACTTAAGTCTCCCACTAATGGTAATTTAACAGCCTATAAAAGAGTTATTAAGGAAGTCAAGTTAAGAATTAAAAATGCAAAAAAAAGATGTGGAAAAAAAGCTAGCCTCAGCAGTTGGAGATAATAAAAATAAATTGTATAACTATGTTGGATCCCTAAAAAAAATAATAATAAGATAACAGGACCTATATTAACAGAAAAGGGTTTAATAAGTTCAGAGAAGGAAATTGCAATACCCTTTAATCAATATTTCCTTAAAATTCTTAAGGAAAAAGAGGTGTTATCAGAAGAACTACCACCCCATCAACTGAATCACCCAGTTTTTAGCCAGGCTGCTGTCATTGAGGCAATAAAGCTTATTAAAAATAGTAGCTCAGCTGGACCAGATGGTATACCATTAATATTTTTGAAAGAACTGGTCTTTCAACTTGCTGGCCCACTGTCCATTCTCTTTAATGCATCACTAAAATCAGGTGAAACCATCCAAATATGGAATAAAGCTCACATAACCCCAGAACACAAAGGTGGGAAAAAAACAGGATGTTTAAAATTACAGGCCAATAAGCCTGTCATCTGTTATAGGTAAAACTCTCTTATGGCTGTTACAAAAGCATATTTTTGATCAATTAAAACATATCACACATAAATGATCTAACAACACAAATTTGTATCTGGACGGTCATGCATGACCAACCTCATGAGCTTTTTTGAGCCTGTAAGTGCTGCATTGGATAATCGTATGCCAGTTGATGTGGCTTTTCTTGACTTTTCGAAGGTGTTTGATTCAGTTTCACATAAAATTCTGATTCAGGAGCTAATCAAACTTCATTTCCACTCAAACATAATTTGGTGGATCAATTCTTGGCTAACAAACAGAACCCAATGTGTAGCAAAAAGGGGTTATGAATCTACTTTGGGAACAGTGACTAGTGGAGTGCCGCAGGGCTCTGTCCTGGGCCCAGTTTTATTCAATATTTTATTATCAACCATGCAAACTCTGCCTGGAGCTTGGTCATGTAAGTATGCAGATGATTGTAAAATTGGCAGCATTGTTTATGACACAAATTCTGCAAGATCCTTCCAAGAAAATCTGGGTCATCTTGAGAGTTGGGCTAAAGAACATAAACTAATGTTCAACAAAGCGAGGTGCAAAGTTATGCACTTTGGGTTGAACAAACTTAGATTCCAGTAAAAACTAAATAATACACTGTTAAAGGAATGCTCACATGAAAAAGAGTTGGGTGTTTGGATCTGTAACAATTTAAAATTCAACCATCATACCAGCATGGCCATAAAGAAATGTAATCAAATATCCAGATGCGTGCTAAGATCTATAAGAAGTAGGGATCCTGAAGTTATCATTCCATTGTATTAAGCATTAGTTCACCCCCACATTGAATATTGTTTTTACTTTTGTGCTCCATACACAATCCAATGGAAAAATAAACTGGAAAAGGTCCAAAGAAGAATGACCAAGCATAATAGGCCTGTAAAACATCTGGATTATCAAAACAGGTTGAAACATCTAAATCTGTACTCTATGGAGTAAAGAAAATTGAGGGGCAAACTATGCCTGGCTTATACAGCAAACATTAATGATGCTTTTCTTGAACTAATTGGTTTAACAAAAAAAAAATGTACAATATAAAAACACCAGATCACATAACCAGAAACTAATTGGGGAAGTCAAAAGTAACACAAAAAATAAGTCAATGGTACACACAGAGAGTTGTGAGCACTAGGATTGTGCATCCAAGAGAAGTGGTTGACAGTGATAATATATTTGCCTTTAAAAATAGGTTAGTTAATTTTATGGGAGATAGGAGATTCTCAATTTCACCATGTCATCTTGATATGGTGGCAAGTTAAATTATGTACATCTGTCTTCTGAACTTGATCCCACCTATGAACCTATGAGGTTGAGCATCGTTACCAGGTGCTGTTGGAAGGGACAAGCTCGGAGAGTACAGATGAGGAACCATGGACTCTGGAGGAAGAGGATCCCCTGCTAGCACATTTGTGTCCAGTGATGTTAGATGTCCCATTGATGCCTATTTTCCCAAGCTGTTACCTGGAGGAGGGTGGTTCTTGAGAAGGGGAGAAACATGAGAAGTCCTCAGATAAGACTATCAGGACAATGTGCTGGGGTGAAAACTGCAAGCAAGAGAAAAGAGACTGTGGTGGTCGAAGGGACTTGTGTGGTCAATGTAATGACCAGTACCCCACCTATTGACGGGGGAAATATTGCAGGAAGAGGATACTGATATAACCAGCTTACATGCACATGTTTCTGTACAGGAGGGTAGGAGGATGAATGGGAGTGTGGGAACAAAATTGTGGTAGTATGAATTGCAGAAGGGTATTCTTCATCACATGAAGCCCAATCACCATACTGGTCAAGTAGATGCCAGGGTGGTGGTTCACATGGCCTATAGAAAGGATATGCTGGAGACTGTTTGCTCCAGGCAATGTAGACCCGTAAGCCATGGGGAAATCCTGAAAAAAATAACATCAAGATATTAATGATGAGGAATGTATAGGCAGGTGGCTGCATATGTGGAAACCAGTGCTGTGTGCCAGGGGGTACCTGCCAGATGGGTAGGAGGTGGAATACAAAGGTGGGAGGGCCTAAAGAGATGGCACCCATGGTAAAGGGGGAGGCATCCATGTAGCTCAAGAGGTACCAGATGGTAGCCAGCATATGACTGTGTTCTACTACTACTAGCTGTTTCTAGGATAAAAACCACAGAAGGCTGTAGTAAATACCCTTTTGTACAAATGGAACTACATTTAGATTGGAAGAATTGGAAGGTGGTTTGATCTCCTAAGTTTTCATTACATTTTTAGTCTGAGGGTAAAGTAATGTGTCTGTGAGTAGCTGGTACATCACTAGGATGATTACTTATTATTAGAGATGCAGTGAATTTAAATTTCGCCAGCGAAGTGCCTGCAAAGTGGGCACTTTGTGTTGTCACTCTGCTACACAAAGTTGCCCATGCAAAAGGCTCACTTCACCTTGTAATTATTACTTTACGTTGTCATTCTGCCTTAACATGAAGTAAGGTGAAGTGACAACAATATTGGCAGCCCTTCTCACACATAGTCACCAAAATTAATGTGCATCCCTGAAATGCTCATATCTTGTGTCCAGAAAACTCCCCAGTGCTGACGAAGTGAAACGAGAGCACAAGAAATGCAAAGTCTCTCAGAATTAATGGTACACTCAGATGTCATGCATGCAGTAGTCACACACGGTCACCAGAATAAATGTGTATCCCCAAAATGCTACTGTCTTGTGTCCAGAAAATTCCCCAGTGCTGATGAAGTGAAATGAGAAGGTAACAAAAAATGCAAAGTCTTCCAGAATTAATGGTGCACTCCATCATGTGTACAGTGGTCTTTCATAGAAACATAGACTTTGACGGCAGATAAGGACTGCTTGGCTCACCTAGTCTGCCCATTTCCCTAGCTACAGGATAAGCTGCAGATCCTAGTTAACCAACAGACTATTTCTTTCTAACCCCCACAAAAATTGCCTTATGTCTGCCCCATGCATTCTTGAATTCTCCCACAGTTTTAGACCCCACAACCTCCTCAAGAAGGCTGTTCCATTGTCCACCATCCTCTCTGTGAAAAATACTTCCTCACATTGCCCCTGAACTGCCCCCCTCATCTTCAGATTGTTTCCCTTGTTCTTGCTCTTCTCTTTTTCTGAAAGATGCTACACTTTTGGACTTTGTTGATTCCACTGAGGTACTTAAAAGTTTCTATCATGTCCCCCATCTCCCTTCTTTCCTCAAGGGTATACATATTAAGCTCCTTTAGTCTCTCCTCATATGGCTTCTCTTGCAGACCCTGCACCATTTTAGTTACCCTCCTCTGGACTGCCTCTATCCTATGTCCATGTGGAGATGGGGTCTCCAGAACTGGACGCAGTACTCCAGATGGGGTCTCACCAACTGTCTGTACAGAGGGATAACAACTTCCTGTTTTCTGCTGGTGATGCCTCCCTCTATACATCCCAGTATTCCCCAGTCCTCCCTACTGCCTTCTCACATTGTTTGCTTACCTTAGGGCCATCTGATATGATTACCCCCGGATCCCTTTCCATTTTTGTTGTTGTTACTACTTAGGGCCATCTGATATGATTACCCCCGGATCCCTTTCCATTTTTGTTGTTGTTACTACCTCCCCCTAATTGTGTAATCTTCCCCTGGTTTTTTTGTTTCCCAGGTGCATTATTTTGCACTTCTTTGCATTGAATCCAAGCTGCCATACTTCTGACCATTCCTCCAACCTTGTCAAGTCACTTCTCATCCATTCCATGCTTCTTTGTGTATCAACCCTGTTACAGATCTTTGTGTCATCTGCAAAGAGACATACTTTACTTTTCCTTCCAGTCCCTCTGCAATGTCACTTATAGACATTAAAAAGGACTGGACCCAGGACTGAACCCTGCAGTACCCCACTAGTAACCCCTCTTTCTTCAGAGTGGACTACATTTACAATTACTTTCTGTGTCTTGTTGTCCAGCCAATGTTTTACCCAGGCTACCACCCTGGGACCCACTCCCAGGCTGGTTAATTTGACTATTAATCTTTTCTGTGGGACTGTGTCAAATACCTTGCTAAAGTCTAGGTAGACCATGTCCACAGCCCCTCCCTGGTCTACTACTTTGGTCACCCAGTCAAAGAAATCAATTAGATTCATCTGACATGACCCTCCCGCTGTAAAACCATGCTGCCTTGGGTCCTGTGCCCCACTGGCCTCTAGGTACTCAACAATTCTTTCCTTCAGAAGTGATTCCATCACTTTCCCTACCACAGAGGTCAAACTGACAGGTCTGTAGTTTCCTGCCACTGTCTTGGTCCCAGTTTTGTGATGGGGAATCACATCCACCTTCCTCCAGTCCTCAGGTACTACACCATCCTCCCATGAGTTGTTAAAAAGGTTAGTCAGTGGTTTCACTAGTTCTCCCCCTGATTACTTTGGAATTCTGGGGTGAATTCTGTCAGGCCCCATTGCTTTGTCCACCTTCAGTTTTAGGAGTTCTTTCAGAACCCTTTCTTCAATGAAAGGACTGGGATCGACCCCCCTATCCAGAGTGCTTCTGTTAATTGGATTAGGCACTTCCCCCTCCTCCTCTTTTATGAATACTGAGCAGAAATTTTCATTCAGTATCCCTGCTTTTTCACTGTCCCTCTCTGCCCACCCAATGTCCATTCCATTCAGCCTTACTATCCCTCCCTTTGTCTTTCTACGCTCCCTGATTTACCTATGAAAGGTTTTATCCCCCTTCTTAACTGAGTTGGCTATCTTTTCCTCAATTTGGGTCTTTGCTATTCTGACTTCCCTCCCTGCTTCCTTCTGCCTTAGCTGGTACAACTCTCTGTCCCGCTCCTTCTATGTTTCCTTATACTTCCTGCATGCTATCTTTTTCTCCCTGACCTTCCTCGCCACCTCTTTTGAGAACCATAGTGGCTTTTTCTTTCATTTTGATTTGTTTTATTTACTTCACACAAAGACTTGTTGCCTCTGTGATGGCAGTTTTGATGTTTCCCCATTGTTGCTCCACCCCCCAGTCTGTTTGCTAGTGCTTTTCTAAGGCACTCTCCCATCTTGCCAAAGTCAGCCCTCCTGAAGTCCAGTACCCTAACTTTTGTATGGCTTGACTCTGTAGCTGAGTTTATCATAAACCACACTGTTTGGTGGTTACTTGTTCCCAGATGGCTACCCACATCTAAATCTGAGATCCTCTCACTGTCCCCATTTGAGAGTACGAGGTCTAAGATTGCTCCCTCATGAGTAGGTTCCAAAACTAGCTGTCTGAAGCATGCCACCTGTAGGGCATCAAGAATGGCCATGTTCTTGGATGTGGCTGCAGCAAATGTGTTTCAGTTAACATCTGGCATATTCAGGTCTCCCATCAACAGTATCTCTCCTTTCTCTGCCATCCTAAGAATGCCTTCTGTTATATCCTTGTCCATTCCCTCCCACTGACATGGGGGTCTGTATACAACCCCTGTGTGGATTGTGGTGCTATTTCCAGTCTCTAAGGTGACCCACGTTGCCTCCTCTCCTGCCTGTTTACTCTTTTGTTCAGTTGCTTTTATTCCTTCCCTTACATAGAGAGCTACTCCTCACCCTCTTCTCCACTCCCTGTCTCTCCTGTAGGTTGTATAACCTGGTATGTTAACATCCCAATCATGGTTCTCTGTGTACCATGTTTCTGTGACTGCTACGATATTCAGGCATCCCTCTGACATCAAGGCCTCCTATTCAGGGAGTTTATTGCCCAGACTATGGGCATTGGTACTCATTATCTTCCATTTCCTGATGGCCTTACCCCTTTTTGCCCCATCTCTGTCCTTATTGCCTTTGTCACTTTCTCCATTTACCCCTGCTCTCCTCCCTATCAACATCTCTATCTTGGTGTTTACCTCACTTAATACTCTGATTTTTTGGAGGGGCTAGGATTTCCCTGCTCCTTTCCAGTGCCTTCCCCCTTAGCTAGTTTACATTTTTGCCAATGAAGCATTTAAACCTATCACCTAGGAACCTGGTTCCCCTCCTGGACAGATGCAGACCATCACACCAGTATAGGCCTGCATCACTCCAGGTGGACCCCCAGTCATCAATGAAGCCAAATCCCTGAGCTCTGCACCAGTTTTTCAACTACTGATTGAATTCCATGGTGTGGAGCACCCAAGCCTCACCTGCACCATGGACAGACAGCAGCTCTGAGAAGGTTACCATGCGTGCTACTTGTCTAAGGCCCTTCCCCAAGTCTTCCTGCACTGCTCTGATCCCTTTCTTAGCCAGGTCATTTTTTCCTAGGTGGACAATGACATCCAGCTCCCTTCCTTGTGCAGCTGCTCCAATGATCCTGAGGATTCGCTCCCTGTCCCTCCAAGCCAAGGCACCAGGCAGGTACCTTACCTCCCTCTCCCCTTCCTCCCCAGGTCTACCTTCCTAGCAATGGAGTCCCCCACCAGGAGTTCTTTCTTTCCCCTGCAGGGTCCCATGCCACCCTCCTGTGGGTCTTCTTTGTGGAGGTTCCCGGCATCCTCCTTGGTCTCCACTATGGGAGCCTCCATACAGGAACCATACTTTGCCAGAACGGCATAAGAATTGTCGAGAGGCACAACTTGAGGGATGCACCTCTGTTATACCACCCTCATCCTCCCTGTGCTCACTGTGGTCCAACCACTCCTCTTTCCTGGCAAACTCTGAGGGAACGGCATTGGCCCAAGTGGTCCCTGGATGGGAGAAGAGGTCCCACAAATCCTTACCAACTCAACCTGGAGATGAGCAACCTCCTCCCTCAGCCCAGAGAGGTGCCTGTAGATGGGACAACACTGAATCCTCCAGAACATTTCCTGGAAGACTGCTGCTCCACAGCCACTGTACTGCACCACTCCCATCATGTCTTATTTCTGACCCCTTCACTGTTTTTTGGAATACTTACTCTTTCCTCTGTTTTTTTTTCTTCCCTACTTACTTACTGCCTCTGTGCCCATTAAGCTCCTGATCTTCCTGTTCTGAGACAATAAGATCCTATATTTCTCAGTAGTCTCCTTACCTGCTCAGAGGCAGACCTCCAGCAGCTGGGGGGGGATGGAGAGCTACTCTTGCCCTTCTAGGATGGTGAGTCTTTGGTGGCTCTGTGATTACTCACTTCCTGCTTCCAAACAGGAAGTTCCTGTTGTCAGTCAAATCCTGTGGCTATAAAAGTAGAACTGGTTTTGGGTGGGGGGGGATGGCGGGAAGGAGGGCAATATAGTCCCAGTAGAGAAGTCCAGTCACAACAGCAGTTCCTTTGTCCTGGTGTTTTCTGCCAGTTTTCTGGCAGAAGCTATCTAGAGTGGTGTTTAAATCTGGCTTTAACCTGGCTTCCTTCTAGCTAAGCCACTCCCCCTACTTAACAGATCTTTCTACACTTAGTTAAATTGCAGATAACAATCCCCTTAAGCCACCTGAGACTAACACCTAGATAACTGGACAGATAACAGTTCACTTCAGCCAACTCAGACAAACACACTAAGTTTATTTTTTTTTTTACCCTAAATTGAAGGTCCCAGTAGTAGAGTTCTCCTTCTTTAGTCACCAGAATTAATTTGCATCCCCTAAATGCCTCTCTATTGTGTCCAGAAAATTCCACAGTGGCGACAAAGTGATATGAGAAGGTAAC
Organism: Neoceratodus forsteri; assembly: GCA_016271365.2. Taxonomy (NCBI): domain Eukaryota; kingdom Metazoa; phylum Chordata; order Ceratodontiformes; family Ceratodontidae; genus Neoceratodus; species Neoceratodus forsteri. Next base: position 1,282,057,318 of record CM057452.1, read on the forward strand.
AAAAATGCAAAGTCTCCCAGAATTATTGGTGTACTGCAAATGCTCAGACAGATTAAGATTGCACTGGGACTCAAGAGATGCAGACACAAAGGCACAACAACACCAAACCAGTGCTCAGAAGTCACAAATCCAAATCTGGAAAAGAATACATTTTGCTGGTTGGGGGGGTAGTGCATGGCAGTAATAGTCTACTACCGGTAAAGATACCACACAGCAGTATAAAAAATTCATGCAGGTGCGGTGGATAGCAGGTTCACACTGTTGCAATTACTCTGTGGCACAATAAAAGGTGTCTGATTTAATGGCACGCATTGATCGCGTGCCGCGCGCACACACACACACACACACACACACACACACACACACACAAGTAATGTGTATCAAATTGAAAACCTTTAGTAATATAACCAAATGTTTTAAACAAACTGAAATCATTCTCTGCTGCACTACAACAATCAGCAAAAAAAAAATTCAAGAATTACTGAAAATATTACTGGGTGTACACTAACACAGTTATACAAGAAAAATATAACCAAAACAGAGAGACTGTCTTTTTCTCCCATTTAATCTACCTACACCACTGATACACCTCCCCCAAAGCACACTTCACTGTACACAGACTTACTGTTCTAAATTAACATTCAAAATCCACACACAAACAATAAACACTCAATGATATGAGCACAGGAGGGTTTCCTACAAGCAATGTACTTACTTGTGAGCAAACAAAATAGCTCAAAAACACTTTTTAACAGCTTTTAGAGCATTTGAATTGCAGAGGTTTGAGAGGAAACTGTCTCCATCTTTCACTACACACACTACTCAGAACTGAGGCTGTGCAGAACAATCTAGAGCCCATGTGACCTGCATTCCCATGAAGCACTGCAAAATTTGCCTTTGGAGCTCAAAAACAAGACGAAGTGAGGTGAAGTACATTGATTTCAATGCACTTTGCCTTAAATTTGGTGGAGAAGTGGTTTGGGGAAGGAGGAATTATGCAAAGTCACTGTTTTCAATGGACTTTGCATTCCCCATTATGATGCGAAGAACTCCACTTCATGTTGCAGAGTACTTCGCGGATTCTGCGTTACTCTGTGAATCACTTCGAGGAGTGAATTTCAGCCATTTCTCCGACCACTACTTATTATAGGACCCTAGGGTGGAGCTATTAGTGAGGGCGGGCCTAGCTCCATCCCCTTCCAGGGAAAGGGGAAGCTGATGACTGCCTGCCGTGAAATATTTGACCAACAATTTTGTCTCTCTTCATTTCTCCTTAGAAACATAGACTTTGACGGCAGATAAGGACCGCTGGGCCCATCTAGTCTGCCCATTTTCCTACCTACAGGATAGGCCGCAGATCCTAGTTAACCAATAGACTATTTCTTCTGACCCCCCACAAGAATTGCCTTATGTCTGTCCCATGCATTCTTGAATTCTCCCACAGTTTTAGACCCCACAACCTCCTCAGGAAGGCTGTTCCTTGCATCCACTACCCTCTCTGTGAAATAATACTTCCTCACCTTGCCCCTGAACCGCCCCCTCATCTTTGAATTGTGTCCCCTTGTTCTTGCATGTCTCTTTTTCTGAAAGATGTTACCCTCTTGGACTTTGTTGATTCCACTGAGGTACTTAAAGTTTCTATCATGTCCCCCTCTCCTTTTTCCTCAAGGGTATACATTTTAAGCTCCTTTAGTCTCTCCTTATATGGCTTCTTGCAGACCCTGCACCATTTTAGTTGCCCTCCTCTGGACTGCCTCTATCCTGTCTATGTCCTGCGGAGATGGGGTCTCCAGAACTGGACACAGTACTCAGATGCGTGCCTCACCAACTGTCTGTACAGAGGGATAACAACTTCCTGTTTTCTGCTGCTGATGCCTCTCCCTATGCACCCCAGTATACTCCCAGCCATCCCTACTGCCTTCTCACATTGCTTGCTAAACTTAAGGTCATCTGATATGATTATCCCCAGGACCCTTTCCTTTTTTGTTGTTGTTTCTACCTCCCCCATTGTGTATTCTTCCCCTGGGTCTTGTTTCCCAGGTGCATTATTTTGCACTTCTTTGCATTGAATCCTAGCTGCCATACTTCTGACCATTCCTCCAACCTTGCCAAGTCCCTTCTCATCCTTTCCACGCCTCCTTGTGTATCAACCCTGTTGCAGATCTTTGTGTCATCTGCAAAGAGGCATACTTTTCCTTCCAGTCCCTCTGCAATGTCACGTATGAAGACATTAAAAAGGACAGGAACCAATACTGAACCCTGCGGTACTTTATTAGTAACCCCTCTTTCTTCAGAGTGGACTCCATTTACAATTACCTTCTGTGTCCTGTTGTCCAGCCAATGTTTTATCCAGGCTACCACCCTGGGACCCACTCCCAGGCTGGTTAATTTAACTATTAATCTTTTGTGTGGGACTGTGTCAAATGCTTTGCTAAAGTCTAGGTAGGCCATGTCCACAACCCCTCCCTGGTCTACTACTTTGGTCACCCAGTCAAAGAAATCTATTAGATTTGTCTGACATGACCTTCCCGCTGTGAACCCATGCTGCCTTGTGTCCTCTGCCCCACTGGCCTCTAGGTACTCAACTATTCTTTCTTTCAGAAGTGACTCCATCACTTTTCCTACCACAGAGGTCAGACTGACAGGTCTGTAGTTTCCTGCCGCTGTCTTGGTCCCACTTTTGTGAAGGGGAATCACATCCACCTTACTCCAGTCCTCAGGTACCACACCATCCTCCCATGATTTATTAAAAAGAGTAGCCAGTGGTTTCACTATTTCCCCCCTTAATTCTTTTAGAATTCTGGGGTGAATTCCATCAGGACTCATTGCTTTGTCCACCTTTAGTTTTAGGAGTACTTGCAGAACCCTTTCTTCTGTGAAAGGACTGGGATCGACCGCCCCTATCAAAAGTGCTTCTGTTAATTGGATTAGGCACTTCCCCCTCCTCTTTTGTGAATACTGAGCAGAAATATTCGTTCAGTATCCCTGCTTTTTCACTGTCCCCCTCTGCCCACCCAACATTCATTCTATTCAGCTTCACTATCCCTCCCTTTGTCTTTCTATGCTCGCTGATGTACCTATAAAAGGTTTTATCCCCCTTCTTAACTGAGTTGGCTGTCTTTTCCTCAGTTTGGGCCTTTGCTATTCTGACTTCCCTCCCTGCTTCCTTCTGCCTTAACTGGTACAGCTCTCTGTCCTGCTCCTTCTGTGTTTCCTTATACTTCCAGAATGCTATCTTTTTCTGCCTGTCTTTCACAGCCACCTCTTTTGAGAACCATAGTGGCTTTTTCTTTCATTTTGATTTGTTTATTTGCTTCACACAAAGGCTTGTTGCCTCTGGGATGGCAGTTTTGATGACTCCCCATTGTTGCTCCACACCTCCTTCTAGCCTGTTTGCTAGTGCTTTTCTGAGTCACTATCCCATCTTGACAAAGCCTTATCTTTCTTCATATTTTCTAGTCTGATAGGTAGCTGCCTTTAGACAAAACTTTTTTCTCTACTTTGATCTGCCTTTTTCTACTGATCTGTTATCTTTTTTCTTCTTTTGGTCCAAGTAGAGGGAGGTTATTAGAAATGATCTCCAGTTGAAATATCAGAAGGTGCACATGTTTGGAATAGGTACCTGATATTGTACTTAAAATGGTTTGGGAGTGTTAGTACCCTTGGTAAATATGACTGTGGGGATATATCAGTCATTCCAGACTGTATGCTATTGCCAGATTTGAAATGTATTAGCCCCAGGATATGTATATGTATATATATATATATATATATATATATATATATATATATATATATTTAGTTTGTTGTAGCCAATGTACTGCAGGAATTACAGGCTGAGTAGTACTGTATAATGGGACCCTGGGGCAGAGCTTTATGGAGAGGGAGGACCACTGCTCTGCACCCTACCAGGGCCCTGGTTGGGAGTTAAAATTCTCTTAAATAATTTTGCTTTTCTCTTTAAATCTTAAAAATACTTTGATCTCTATCTGTTGTTCATGTTCTGGGAGATTACTGAGGGAGTGATGAAACTTGTATATGTATTGAAATTGTATACTTTGCTAGGCTATATACAGTGATTATCAATGTCCCAGGGTATAGAGTCTGCTGTATTTGGTGCTTGGGTGAATGGATGCCCTTTCTGCAAGCTGCAGATATGTCAAGGGGCTCGGGGTGGTGCACTACGGTGCGGGTGGATCGAAGCTCCACCACACCATTAGGGGTACGATTTAATGGTCGGACAACCACAGAGGTGGTTGCCCTCATAAATGAGGGGATATGTGATAGGGGACATCCCTGCCGTGGAATTGGACCCATTTTATTTTCAAACACTAGGTTGCAACCTCTCTTTTCTCTTCTGTCTCTATGTTTTCTAGTCCAGAAGGCAGGCCACCTTCAGGCAAAATTGTCACTCTCTCTCTCTCTCTCTCTCTGAAACCTATCTCTATTACTTTATTTTCTTACATCCTCTTGGGCCCAGCAACATGGGAGGTCATAGTGAAACATGACCTCCAGGTTTATGTGAGCTTATATAAGGAAACAATAAAGAAAGGCACTTAATGTGCATATGGTTGCCCCTAAACGACTGGTGAAATAAATGATTAGACAGCATTTGGCTGTAAAGATGGTTTTATGTTCTCCAGGTGTGTTATAGATCCCCCCCCAATTGGGAACCATAGGTCACAAAGCCATGTGTTGATAATCTGGCCAAACAATTGTAGAGCAGACAGTCCTTTTAGCTACTAAAATTGTAGAAATGGACTGGCTGCCTAGTTAAAGGAAATATGCCCAGTAAAATAAACACAGTCAGTTGTATTGCAAGGGTCTGGTTAGTATGCAGTATAAGAATTGATGAAAAAGCTTTAAACAGGAAACACTTGAAGAGATGGGAACACTATATTGAAAATAAAAGGAGTCTCTGATACAGGAACAGAGAGGTGAGGGTTTTGATGTAGTACTTTGCAAAGCACGCTCCCTCTCTCTCTCATTCCCAGTTAATGAGTGCATTGAGTTATGGTGCTACATGTGCAAAAAAAAAATAAAGAAAATAGAACCCAAAGCCAAAGGAGCAAAGGAAATAAGAGGGCTTTCTTTTTGCAAGCGCTACCAATAAAAGTGCTTCCTTTCTCTCTCCTATTGCTCAGTAGCAAGTGCATAATGTGCACTAAGCATCTCCTGCTTCCCTGGCTCCAACAAAAAAAGGACAAAATACAAGAACAGAGAGGAAAGGGGTAGAAATTAAACATTTCAGTGTATAAACCCTCTCTCTTTCTTGTCCTTTGCCCCATGAGCTCTACGCACCATGCACCCACGTCTAGGAGACAAAGCAAGTCTCCAAACAACCTGGCATTAGTTGAGATGAAAGTAAAGCCTCACCAGGTTCCCTAAGGAAGTTGTTTGCATGCTTCCAGCTCTCTCATACAGAGACAGAGGGTGTTTTATTATTGAAAACTGGCCCTTGACAAAGGGCCAATATGAAAAGTAAAGCAGCTAAAAGTTGCAGCCAACAAGGACAGATAGAAAGAACTGTTCCTTTTAATTTTATTCTTACAGCTCTACTCCTGTCTCACAATAGGTACAGCAGCCTGTAGCTACTCAATTTAAAACATTCCAGAACATATAATGATATGTGTAGAGCCTATTTGAAAGGCCCTGGGTTAAGACCTGCATGAATCACAGAAGCACATTTTCAAAGACACAGAAAGGTCCTGTGGCCTATTGTTTTCCCTTTTGGTTTAAAACCCACCAAAAAGTTGCTTTTAGCTTTACAGGTTTAACAGAAAAGAAGGCATGTCTGGGCTTAGGTTAACAGGAGAACTTCAAGTGAACCTGTGCTTCCCTGTGTCCAGTCCATAGAGGAGTGCCAGATTAGGTGACCTTTAGGCCAGCAGCGGCTTCTAGTGGTCCCTCTTTATACAATGGCAACTGTCAATCAAACAAGAGTGTAAAAATACCACTTCTTCCTACCAGTTAACAAAGCACATCTTCTTGACCTGGAAGGACACTACTTCTTTATTCAGCTGTGAGCTGTGTGAGAAATTCTATATTGCACTTGATATCTGCAACAATGTGCACTTTTTGCTCAATTCTGTGGGAGGTGAAACTAGCTACCCCTGCTAATTGCTTTTTATTCACATATTTATTTAGTGTTTAACCAAGAAAGGGCTTGCAAACTCTATTTATCATGTGAGTAACATCAGAAGGATTTAAATACTGCATTTGGGTAGACCCTTTGAGGTAGCTAGATTGTCTACTAGGATTTTCTAACAGTTAAACTATTTTTAATAAATTACAGGTGGCTAAGGAGTTGAAAAAGGAGCTTGCAAACTCTGCTTATCTTGGAAGTAACTTCACAAGTGTTTGAATACTGCATTTTGGTTGTCCCTTGGGGGTAGCTGGATTGACTACTAGGATTTTGGGACAGAAACTATTTTTAAATAATTTACTGGTGCGTATGAGTTTGTGATAGTTAAACTATTTTTAAATAAGTTACTGTGGTTAAGGAGTTGTCATAGCAAAACCTGCAGTGTGAATTGAAACACAGACAGCCTCAGGTGCAGGAAACTGCTAATATTCTTCAAGTGAAACTACCTCTGGCTGGAAGCTGCAATACTGAACATAGGATTTGCAAGAAAGCGAGTTCTGCTCACAACAGAGGGAGGTGAACCTTACAATTGTCTTTGGTTTGTAGCAGATATTCTGCAGGTGGAGGCTACTTCTAACTGAAAGGTGAAATAAGGAACTTAGAATTATCAGGAAAAGACAGTCTTTCAAGTGACAGAGGGAGGTGGATCTAGCTTTACTTTTGTTCCAATTCTTAAGATTTTCAGTGCAGGAAGAGTTTAAAGCACAGCTGACTTATTTTGGGGCTGACTGCTTTCAGAGCACAAACCACCAGGCTGTTTTGGGGCTGGGGAGGTTTACCTGTGTCTGACTTGGATGTGGGATTTTCTCTGTTTGATTAGCAGGGTATTTTCTCTGTCAAATTGTTGTGTAGGGCATCTTGCTGACAGGAAGGCACTCATCATGAGTGGTGGGTCAGAGCTTTTGGCTGATTGTTTTGTGAGGGCACAGTTTAGGCCCAACCCTTCCCACCCTCACTCCCACCCACCCCTGGATATAGTTCCTTTATACCTGGGGTTCTGACATCATTTCCTCAAGACTGCACAGTGCATAGTACTGTCATATCCTCTCTAGCACACTGCACTGACAATATAAGCATACACACTGTATAATATATATATTTCTATATAACAAACCAATCACACACACACACAAACAAAAGTAGATAAACATGTGGGGAGTAGTACAATGTAATGGCTGTGGGGCAGCAGTCTTCCAGGCATCTTTCTGGAGGCTGAGATGCTGCCCTATTTGCAGACAACTCTCTGCCCTGAGGGAGGAAGTTGCCCATCTTCAGGCCACGCTGGACAGTAGTAAGGGAACCTTTTCCCAGGCCACACTGGACAGTAGGAAGGGAACCTCCCCCACACAGGGAGCACCAGAGCCACCACCACTACCTCAGAGGTTGCAAAGAAAGCACAGCAGTTAGACCACAGTGGGCTCAGGGAGGGTGAGGATGGTGGAACAGAGGCACACCCACTCAGTTGTTCCATTCCACAATCCATACACCATTCTGGGGGAGCATAGCTCCCCTATGGATGCACCCACAGAGGAGACTAAAGAGGCTGAGGACAACTGTCACAAGGGAGGCCCACAGGAAGGAGGCAGAGGACACCACAAGGAAAGGAAGCAGCTCCTGGTGAGGGACTCAATTATTAGGTGGATAGAACTGGGGGGAGCAGGGAAAACTGAAGTAAGGTGCCAGCCTGGTGCCATGGCTTGGAGGGACTGGAAGCACATCCTCAGGATTACAAGAACAGCTGCACGGGAGTCTGAGCTGGACGACATCGTCCACCTAGGGACAAATGACTTGGCTCATCATGAGATTAGAGCAGTGCAGAAGGACTTTGTAGAATTGGGGAGGGGCCTAAGACAAGTAGCACACACAGTATCCTTCTCAGAGGTGCTGCCTGCCAATGGCATCAGTGAGGCGAGGGTACTTTGCACCATGCAGTTTATTGAATGGTTGAAAAAATGGTGTTGAGCACAGGGGTTTGGCTTCATTGGGGACTGGGGTTCCACCTGGAGGGATACCAGCCTATACTGGCAGGATGGTCTGCATCTGTCCGGAAGGGAACAAGTCTTTTGAGCAATCGGTTTAAATGCTTCATTGGCAAGCTTTAAACTAGTCAAGGGAGGCACTGATAAGCAGCAGGAAAATCCAGCCTCCCTACAAAACAGGGTACTAAATGAGAAAAAGACCAAGATAGAAAGGTCAGTGGGGAAGCTGCAACAGAAGGTAAAGCCATCAAAAATGGAGAGCAATGATTACCAATGCCCGTAGTCTGGTAACAAGCTTCCTGAATTAGTGGCCTTGATGGAGGAGAACATCTGGATATCGTGGCAGTCACAGAAACATGGTACACACAAAACCATGACTGGGACATAAACATACCAGGATACACTATCTACAGGAGGGACAGGAGGGCAAAGAAGGAGGAGGAGTAGCTCTTTACATAAGGGAAGGAATCAAAGCAACAGAACAAAAGGGTAAACAGGGAGGAGAAGAAGCACTGTGGGTAAATTTGGAGACAGGCAATGGCACCACAATCCGCACAGGGGTTGTATACAGAACCCCTTCTCAGAGGGAGGAAATGGACAAGGAAATGATAGAAAGTATACTTATAATGGCAGAAAAAGGGGCAATATTGCTGATGGGTGATCTGAATATGCCAGATGTTAACTGGAGTGCAGTTGCAGCAGCCACTTCGAATAGTGGGGTTATTCTAGATGCCCTACAGGGAGCATGCCTTAGACAACTATTATTGGAGCCCACTCGAGAGGGAGCAATCTTAGACCTGGTTCTCTCAAATGGAGATGAAGAGAGGATCACAGATGTAGAAGTTGGTAGCCATCTGGGAACTAGCGACCATCGAACAGGATGGTTCATAATAAACACAGCAATAGAGTCAAGCCATACAAAGGCAAAAGTACTGGACTTTAGGAGGGCTGACTTTGCCAAAATGGGTGAGTGCCTAAGGAATGCACTAGCAAATGGGCAGGAAGGAGGGGTGGAAGAACAATGGGGAATAATAAAAACTGCCATCACAGAGGTAACAAGCCTTTGTGTGAAGCAAATAAACAAAATGAAATGAGGTAAGAAACCACTATGGTTCTCAAAGGAAGTGGCAGTGAAGGTTCAAGAAAAGAAAGCATTCAGGAAGTACAAGGAATCACAGAAGGAACAGGACAGAGAACTGTATCAGCTAAGCAAAGGAAGCTGGGAAGGCAGTCAGAACAGCAAAGGCCCAAACTGAGGAAAAGATAGCCAACTCAGTTAAGAAGGGGATAAAACCTTTTATAGGTACATCAGGAGCGAAGGAAGACCAAGGAGGGATAGTGAGGCTTAATAAAGGGGAGGGAGGGTGGGCAGAGGGTGACTGTGAAAAGGCAGAGATACTAAACAAATATTTTGCTCAGTATTTACAAAGGAAGAGGGAGGTACCTAAAACAAACAGTAGAAACACTCTGGATACAGAAGTTGGTACCAGCCATTTACAGAAGAAAGGTTCTGGAAGAACTCTTAAAACTGAAGGTGGACAAAGCAATGGACCTATAGGATTCATACCAGAATTCTAAAGAACTAAGGGTAGAACTAGTGACACCACAGACTACCCTCTTTAACAAATCATGGGAGGATGGGGTGGTGCCGAGGACTGAAGGAGGGCAGATGTGATTCCCCTTCACAAAAGTGGGAGCAAGGCAGAAGCAGGAAACTACAGACCTGTTAGTTTAACCTCAGTGGTAGGGAAAATAATGGAATCACTTCTGAAGGAAAGAATTGTCAGTATCTAGAGGCCAGAGGGCACAGGACCCAAGGCAGCATGGATTCACAGTGGGAAGGTCATGCCAGACAAATGTGATAGATTTCTTTGACTGGGTGACCAAAGTAGTTGATCAGGGAGGGCTGTGGACATAGCCTACCTAGACTTTGCAAGGCATTTGACACAGTCCCACACAAAGATTAACATACAAGTTAGCCAGCCTGGGAGTGGGTCCCAAGATGACAGCCTGGGTAAAGAATCGGCTGGAGAATAGGACACAGAGAGTAATAGTAAATGGAGTCCACTCTGAAAAAGGGGTTACCAGTGGGTACCCGCGGGAGGTTCAGTATTAGGGGGTCCTCTTCAATGTCTTTATAAGCGACATTGCAGAGGGACGGGAAGAAAAGTATGTCTCTTTGCAGATGACACAAAGATCTGCAACAGAGTTGATGCACAAGGTGGGGTGGAAAGGATGAGAAGGACTTGGCAAGGTTAGAGGAATGGTCAAATGTATGGCAGCTTAGATTCAATGCTAAGAAGTGCAGAGTAATGCACCTGGGAAACAAAATCCCAGGGGAATACACAATGGGGGGTGAGATACTAACAACAACAAAAATGGAAAGAGATCTGGGGGTAGTCATATCAGATGACCTAAAAGTGGGCAAGCAATGTGAGAGGGCAACAAGGAGGGCTTGGGGGATACTGGGATGCATAGGGAGAGGCATCACCAGTAGAAAACAGGAAGTTATTATCCCTCTGTACAGACAGCTGGTGAGACCCCTTCTGGAGTACTGCGTGCAGTTCTGGAGACCCAATCTCCGCAAAGACATAGACAGGATGGAAGCTGTCCAAAGGAGGGCAACTAAAATGGTGCAGGGTCTGCACCGGAAGACATATGAAGAGAGACTTAAGGAGCTTAATATGTATAGCCTCGAGGAAAGGAGGAGAGGGGACATGATAGAAACTTTCAAGTACCTCAAGGGAATCAACAAAGTCCAAGAGGTAGCATCTTTCAAAAAAAGAGGTGTGCAAGAACAAGGGGGCACAATTTGAAGATAGAGGGGGTGCGGCTCAGAGGTAATTTAAGGAAGTATTTTTTCACAGAGAGGGTTGTGGATGTATGGAACAGCCTTCCTGAGGAGGTTGTGGAGTCAAAAACAGTGGTGGAATTCAAGCATGCATGGGACAGTCATAAGGCAATTCTAGGGGGTGGGGGTACGAAGAAGTAGGCTGCTGGTTAACTAGGATCTGCAACTTATCTATCAGGTAGGGAAATGGGCAGACTGGGTGGGCCAATCGGTCCTTATCTGCCATCAAATTCTATGTTTCTATGTCAAATTCTATGTTTCTATGTAACTGCTCATCTGCCCTAATTTATTTCGTGGTGATAACATGACTGTATTTGTAGACATGTTAGTAAGCCTTTAGTACTTATAAGGCTTAAATTTAAATTTTTTTGTTGATGATGCTAGAATCATATGATCACGGGGCAGGTATAAATATCTCTCCTGTGCTGCAAGACAGATGTGGAGGATGGAGGACCTCTTGATAGTGTGGGCACACACACATATACACACACACACACACTCGCTGAGAAGGCAAAGGGAAAAGCCTGGTGGCCCTGCTGGACAAAGCCATGGTTTTGTTTATTTATATGAAATAACTAATCTTTATTTCCTGTTTTTGCTCAGTTTATGCTACAATAAATTGATAAAAGCTTCCTTGCATTTTTATGCACCAAAAAGTCTTGTCTGCCTGTTCCTGTTGCTAAAATCCCACGCCCTCTATTACATGCCCCTGATCTGGTTATTTGACTCTGCTGCTGGCAATTGTCCCCTGGAACTGGTCAATTGCCACTAAACTGGTTATATGCTTCTGCTACTGGCAGTTGCCACTTTGAACTGGTCAATTGCTCCTGAACTGATTATTTGCCCCAGAAACTGGTCAGTTGCCCCTGAATTACTTATTTGCCTCTGCAACAGTTCAATTGCTCATGGAAGTGGTCAATTTCCCCTGAACTGTTTATTCACCTCTGCAACTGGTCAATTGCCCCATAACTGTTTATTTTCCTCTGCAACTGGTCAATTGCCCCTGGAATTGGCAAATTGGCCCTGAATTGCTTATCTGCTCCCGAACTGGTTATTTGCCACTGAAACTGGTTCTGGGTGTACCAACCACCTCTAGTAGCCTTACAATTGTGTACGTGTATTCAATTTATAGCAGTTGCACCAAACTGAAAGTACTGCATGCAGAATCAGAACTGTCCAAGATTGTGTGTTTGTGGCTCCAATTGCATACATCAGTGAATCAGTCTCCCTCCAGCAGAAAAAGGATTCTTCAGCTTCACACAGTGTCACCATCCTTCAGCTTCTGCATCTATTGTCCTGGTCAAGATCATCTTCACTCCGAGTGCACTTTGCCTGGAAGAACCATTTTTCCATCCTATTTGTTATTTGCCATTGGTCCCAAGTCTCGTCTAAGACCAGTGTGATTCTTTGATGGCTGATTTATTTTTTCTGTTTCTTGTTTCTGATACTTCAGAGTCTTCTGTCTTCTCTCAGCTTGTGACACCCTGTTTGTTATTTTTCCTTATCTTTTAGGTATCACCTGCATTGTCCTGGTTGCAGTCTCATTCATGCTTGCAGCATTCATCCTCTTCTGCTCATCTGGTCCCAGCAGACCATTAGAAGGGTTCATGCTGAAGTATCTCCAATAGTTCATCTTGTCCCTGGCAGGCCATTGGCAGGTTAGTGCCAGATATTCTCTTCAGCTCATCTGGTCCCGTCAGCCCATTGGAAGGGTTCATGCTGAAGCATCTCCAGCAGTTCGTCCCATCCCTGGTAGCCCATTGGCAGGTGGCATCAGACATCCTCTTCAGCTCATCTTATCTTGGCAGCCCATTGGAAGGGTTTGTGCTGAAGCATCTCCTGCCTTTGTCCCATTTCTGGCAGCCTAATGGCAGGTTTTTACCGGAAGCTTGTTATGTTTCCTCTTTTGTCCCAGCAGCCCTAGAGAGGGTTTTTTTGCTGAAGAACTCATGGCCTGTTTATCAATCCTCTCATAAATCCCAGTGACCTCCCCTAGACCCATACTAAAGTGCAGTTTCTGTGTTACAACCAAGATCCTTTGTTCTCATTTCCTCTTCTTCTTTTCCACCTCACCTCCAGCTTGTGTGCATGAAGACCATCACCAAATGTGGATTCATATGAGTGAAGTTTTCCTAAATTTATTGTAACCCTGCTGTGTTCTGCAGTATTGTAAGAGCCCTCTGTGCTAGTAGTTCATTTCTGGTGTCCATTTAGAGTGCTAAGTTTAGCACAGAGTACAGTAACTTTAGACCAAGGTCCTCCTTTAGATTCTCTTAGAGTAATTCCCATAAAAAAACTGTTTATTTGAGATCCTCTTAAAGTAATTCATGCATAGTGTTTTTTTTTTTGCTTTTACCACTGCTACCCCTATTCCCTGTGACTGTGTCATCCTAACCCTGTTGGCTAAATAAAGTCTATCTGCATATCTGCATCGAACCTCTGTTGATGTCTTCTGCCTTTCCTTGGGTGCTTTCATCCACCCATTTTAAGAACCTTGGTATCCTCTCACCACAGCACATTCAGAGGGTGACAACAGTGTTGGTAACCTGGTAATGGTAGCAGAGTAAGTTCCTGATTGGCCAAGTCATGCACCAGCACAATACAACTATTCTAGCCCATTTGATCTGTCTTGGCTTAATATATAGCAAAGATGTGTACAGGAAGGACCCAGTACAACAGCATACACGTAAAAATTTGGCATTGGCAAATGCTTGTTTTAACTGCTGGTGCTGTCTTTTACAGTTGATCAAAAATCACCTGCTAATACAGTGTGTACTTTACTTCGGCCAGATAGCGACAGTATATAGCCAGTCTGTTACATTGTTTTTATGGCAGTTTGTTGTAATTCTACTGGTTGCTATTTAAACTGTCTGTAATATAGTTTCAATAGAGCTGCTGCTCTGCTTGCAGTATCTACTGCGGTCATCCATAACTAACCTAATAGTTTGAAAATACTGTAGTTTACCATACTTGACCCCCAGCTGAGTGTCAACCCCCAAATACCCTAAACTAACATATATCATTCTCATCTAAGTAATGCCACCAGTTTAGTCACTTCCTACTGTATACCCTGATTTCAAGAGGTGGCCTTGTACAGTCTATTCTCTGTGAGTACTAATTGCTTTCCTTCTGCTCAACTGTTTGGCTACATCTCAAATTACTAAGGTCACTGGATGTCCAGCTTGCCTCTCAAACATTGCATTGTTTTCCTGCTACCTTTAGGTGCACCTTTCAAATTTGCTTCTTACTGATTCCAGAATTTTTCATTCACTTGTCATGCATTCCCTTTCTGCTTTATTACTAGTGGGGATAATCCTAGCTGGTCTCTCACTTCTCTGTTACTTTTTTTTCTGCTGGCTCTCAAACATTGCATTGTTTTCCTGCTACCTTTATTTGCACCTTTCAAATTTGGTTCTTACTGATTTCAGAATTTTTCATTCACTTTTCATGCATTCCCTTTCTGATTTATTACTACTGGGGATAATCCTAACTCATCTCTCACTTCTGTTACTTTTTTTTCTGCTGCCCTCTGATACCAAGGGATATTATTGTTATTTTCAGTATCTGACTTCTCTTTCTCTCACACCTTATTTATTCCACATCTTCATTTCTTTGCCACCTCACTCATCTCAGAAACTTCAGTTCTATCTTTCTAGATATCTGCCTTGTTTGTCTAGTCGAGCTCTTTACAGCACTCCAGTGGATTTTCCTTTTTGTTTCTAATCATCACTTAGACTTTCGCTTTCAGGTGATGTTGAACGTAACCATAGCCCATCAACTCCTCATCTTTTTGCTATTCTCCCACTATGGAATTCCCCAAAAGGTATTACAGTTGGTTATATTAATGCACACAACTTACCGGCTAACAAGCTTAAGTCAGTGCCTGTTCTTTCTCTCTCTATACTAGCCAGACATTCTTGGCATTCCTGAAATCTAGCTCAAGGCCCCTGTACCTGACTCAGCCTACGCATTACATAGTTATACTTTTCTGTGTAGTTATAGATGTTCATCTGTGAATGGGGGAGGAACATCTGCAGTGCCCCAAATTTGGGAGGGGGTACCAGAAAACAAACTGGGATTTGGATTTTTTTGTGTTTCCCCATTCTTCCCCTCTGCCTGTCATGCCACAGACTCCTCCCCAGTCTTTCTTCAGGTTTTGCATCTTTCTGCACAGTGTTGGGGGGGGCACAGAGCAGGACTCAGTCTTGGCTGAAGACCCTCACTTTAGGGCTTGGAAGGCCCAGTCCCCATGACTGACAGACAGGAACTCCCCTACTTTAGAAGAGGACCTGGGGAGTGGCTTCAGGAGTGCAGTTTTGGCTTGGCTGACAGGGTGGAGGATGCAGAGAGTATGGATGGGTAATGTGGTGGGCCTATGGCTCCTCCACCATCACTCCCCTCCAGTGAGAGTCCAACAGCAGCAGCAGTGGTCCATCCCCTTCAAGTATCCAGTAGTTGCAGCGGTGACAGTTTCCAGGATGGACCTAGGCATGAGCAGTGATTTTGATCTAGGTGGAAACACATTTTCTGGACCTACTAGTTCTACCTCCCAGCAACAGGAGCAGCCGTACTGAAAGCAGAGTGGGAGCTTGGCTCCCCTGGCACCTTTCCTGACCACCCAACAACAGAGTCAGTCCTGGGCCATGGTGGTGAGTGAATGGTGAGCCAGAGTTCATATATAATCACACCAGAGGTACATTGGGAACAAGGGGGGACCATGAATCAGTGGGCTGAGTGCCCAAGAAAGGGGGTCACAAAGGAGTCAGCCTACCACCAAAGAAAGGGGCAAAGGGCACCACAGGTTTAATGTCCTTTTTATCTTTGTGCTGAGGGTGTGTGCAGTGGGCTGCATCCCATTGGAACATTTGCACCATCATGCAGTACTGGCCAAGGCAACAGAGGACCCATAGAGGACACTGGTGAGGTAGAGGCTAGCAGCGAGGGTCCTGGCACTCATGCATATTAATTAGAAGGCAGGGATAAACAAGGCCCTACAAAAGGGCAAAGCAGAAGCTCCTAATAATATGCACGTGGGAGGCTGGGCAAGGGTATGGAGGCCCAAAGGGAAAAGTGCAAGAACAGTAAATGCGGCTCTACTAATATTCATTAGGGAGGTGGGACCAGGGAAGAGAGTCCCATAGCACCAGGCACAGATACTGGCATTAATACTAATGAAGGGGTGGCTCTGCAGAAACAGCCTGGAGGGGAAGATCCCTAAAGGCACAGCACCCACTTGAGAGGGGAGTGAGAATTATCTGATGGCCCTAGGTTACCCACAGAGTTACATGGAAGTGTCCTGAGCCTCATCCAAACCGAACTCTGCTGTGGCTTGCCTGGTGCTCCACAGAGACTGAATCCATTTGCCTCAGAACTGAACTGCATTGCTTACAACCTGAACTGTGCTATTGGACTGTTAACCAGGTGCCCCATGCTCCAGTGATGTGCAACTAGAAGCAATAATGACAGCAGATGGGGTAATTGTTTATTGTTCAGCTGTGATTTGTGCAACATGTCTTGTGATGTCCTTCCTGTGGCTTCTACTGCAGTGAGTTTCAGCACCTGATGTCAACTTAGAGAGGTCCCTGGCCACTTCTCTATCTTCAGCAGGCCTGTCACCAGTGATGTCGACCCATTTCAGATCTCTGCCATGGTGTCCCAGCATCAGTCCTGTGATGATAAGTTGTAGAGAGCCACTAGTTAGGTATCCAGAAATGAGTCAGCTAAGGAGCAAGCCCAGCTCAAGTTTGAGGGACCACAGTTAGCATTGTACATGACCTTTTTCTTATTTTGTTGTCCATCTTCAAATGTGCCATGGACCTACCAGTGGTCTTTGCTGTGGATTGTCCAGAGAACAATCTGCTCAACCAGAAGACTTCAGCTTCTTGCTGAGAGTCACAGAAGTTCACAAAATACTTTATCATTGAGCTAACAGTGTTTTCTTTGTTTTCTGTTAATTTGGGAGACACCTTGTTATGGCCTGTTTGTAAAAAGTGCTTTGTGGGGTCAATTCCCACTTGCTGATCAGCCAACTCATTGGAAAGCCCAAGATTGGTTCATCGGTCATCTTGTCATCTCAGCAAAGTGCAAACAGGACTTGGACTGAAAGGGGTTAATTCCCTGTTATTGTCTCGATCAGTTACTGCTCCTGATTGTATTGTTTTGTTGCTTGTTCCATTATGTTGTAGCATTGTAGAAAAACAGTTATCCTGTTGTTCCTTTTGTCCATTATAAATAAACCTTTTCAACTTGGTCCCTGAGTAAGCATCCTGCCTCCCCTTTCAGATTTGTCTGGTCTACCCTGAATTCTTATGGAGTCAGGAACCCCATTCTTCCAGCCTTCAGTCCCCTACATATCACTCTACTACAAAGATGACATTCACCTTTCTAGGTTTCCTTTTGGTGTGCCCTCAACTCAAAATTTGAATATATTCACTCTACTTTACTATTGAAAACTCAGCATTATGTATTATAGGTGACTATAAATCCTCATCATGATAGTTCAGCTAGACTCACTTCACTACTTCATTTCTTATCCCCTCTCATCTTAAACAAGGACATTATTTTAGTGGGTGGCTTTAATCTGCACTGGGCCAGTGGTAAGCATTGGTCTTACAAGTCTAGTTTAGATAAATTAGAAATTGTCTAACTTATTACTACACACACTTGTACTGGCTGACATAATTCCTTCATAATATGGGTTCTTACTAATACGCAAAATAGGATTGCTTGTGTGGGCATCTTAGTTGATTCATTTAGTGACCACTCTCCTTTCTTTTGTAATTGAGGAGCCATCCATAAAAATGTCCCTCCAGTGCTATTCACTTGAGAGGTTTCTCTGAGGTATAGGCCAATAATTTTGTCCATAATCTGTCCACAGTTGACTGGTTCTATCTATATTATTTATTTATTTATTTATTGCATAAGATCGGAATTACAATCCTTTGAGTCACAGACTCTTTTGCAAAGGCTCCATGGGGTTGAAGGAGTACAAAAATACAAGGAAACATACATAATCAAGCAGTATTCAGGGAAAACATACATTAACAGTCAGTATTCATAATCAGTACTGGCAGTGCCGTCCAGGCTTTAACTTAGTTTACCAGAGACAGTGGTAGGCAGCTTTCAGGATTTCATTTGTTAGAGATGGTTAGAATGCAGATTCATAGGGTCTAGGGAGACCCTGAGTCAGTTATAAGGAGGGTTTGGGGGCGCATGAGGTGGGCAGGGATTAGCCACAGTCACAGTTCGCAGTCTCAAGTAGGTGAGGTTTGATGCCTGCTTTGAAAGGGGAAATGCTATGGGTCTGAGAGAGCTGGGAAGGTAGAGTATTTAGCCAAAGGGCAGCACGGTAGCGGAAAGATCTTTGGCCTAGAGATGTTCTACAGTGGGGGACCTGAAATGAGGAGTTTGCTGCGAGCCGTGTAGTACGCCTGATGGAGGCTGGGCTGATTATGGGGAGAAGGCCAATGGGGGCAAGCTGGAGATGTATTTTTTTTGTGAGGATGCATGTGTGATACTTTAGTCTTTGTTGGAAGTTTAACCAACCAGCCAAAACGTATAGGTCACAGGTATGAGTTAGCCTGTCACTGCGGTGACTAGTCGGCATGCTTTATTCAGGGCAGTGTTAATACTACATTGTGCAGTGGGTTCTGCTGATCCATATATCGTTATCCCGTAGTCAATTAGGGAGAGGACTGATGAGGAGACAGCTAGACGCATGGCCTGTGTGGGTAGGCAGTGTTTGAGTCTGTAGAGTATGCCCACTCTAGCGTTGACAGCTGAGGAGAGATGTTGAATGTAACTATGGTAGGAGAGGGAGGTATCTAGTGTGATACCCAGGTATTTGAAATTTGTAATGTGTTCAAGGGGGGTGCCTTGTGAGTTTTTGATTAGGAGGGTCGACTGACTGTGTGGGCTTTGCCGGTGCGCAAAGATCATGGATTTAGTGTTTTTATAGTTGATGATCAGGTGGTGCTCATTAAACCATGTCTCTAGCTCCCTGAAAAAACCCTGAAGGGCAAGTTGGAGGGTGCTTGGTTGTGGGTGTTTCCAATATAACACCGCATCATCTGCATAGAGAAGCAGAGGACTACTGCAGGCCTTGGGAAGCAAGTTTAAAAAGAGGGTGAAAAGAAGAGGGCTGAGAATCGAACCCTGTGGGACCCCAGAGCACACAGCTTTGCAAGAAGAGATGGTGGTATTTAACCTGACTTTTTGTGACCGGCCTGAGAGGTAATCCTTGAACCAGGCCGTAGTCTCAGGGACCACATTCAGTTGTGGGAGGACACAGAGCAGAAGTTCATGACTGACTGTGTCAAATGCCTTGGTCAGATCCACAAAGATCGCCCCTGCAATAGAACCTTGGTCTAGGGCCTCATGGATGAATGAGGTGAGTTCAGAGAGTGCAGTGACCATGCTATGGCCAGTCCAGAAACCGTGCTGAGCCTGGCAGAGATGTTTGTGTTTAGTTAGGTATTCTATTATCTGGTCTGAGACTATTTTTTCGAGAGCTTTGGAGAGAGGGGGAAGTATTGAGAACGGTCTATAGTTGCTTGTGTGTGTAGGGTCGCCACTCTTCAGAAAGGGAGTGATTATGGCCCTCTTCCAGATTGATGGGAACTGACCGAGGCAAAGAGAGTGGTTGAGAATTTTAGTAAGGTGGGGTAATATGACATCCAGTGTCAGCCGAATAAGTTTAAGATCAAGTGAATCATTGCTGTAACGGGAATTGGTGATAGCTTTGGAAATGTAATGTTTTGTCTCGCGGCAGGAGATGACTCTCAGCCTGAAAGGTAAAGAATCTAAATTACATGGTGTGTCGGGAAGAGGGTGGGGGGGAACAGGGTGGAAGAAATTAGGGGGGAGGATATGGGAGAGGTCCGAGCTCTACCTCTTTGTCAAATATAATTGATACCTTCATAGTTAACCAAAAGAAACATGTCTCTGTGACCGTGAGGTGCCAAAGAGGTCCCTCTACCCATAGATGTCTCAGGAACTGCACAGCAAAATAAAACCAAGGCACAAATGCTGGCAGAAAGTTAAATTGTCCAGCCTACAATCTGAGCTGGACAAAGAAAATGGAAAAAAAAAACTGCTGGAAAAATATTGCAAGAGCTGACAAAATGCTTATTACATGAATCAACTAAATAACTCTGTTGGGAGACCCCAGCATATTCTAAAATAATGTAAAATTATTTATGGAGCTAAAATGGTTGCTATACTGGAATGCTGTTGACATCTATAGTCTAAACTGCAGTGACTTAGCTATCATTGCTAACGGCTATAACTAAAAATTTTCAGACTGATCTGCTTACATCTGTTTGGATGCTATCTTACCTAATGGCCTACGCTTTGCAATGGTTTCCAATGAGGATCAACTCTCTGCCATTCTAATTTCATTCTGTTTGTCCAACTGAGGTTAAAGTACTGTTACCTTGTACTAATATAAACGTTAGTGCTCACGTCAGTTGCTTACCACCTAAACTGTGAAATGTAGCTGTTCACTGTATTGATCTTTCACTAACCAAACTATTTAGTTTGTATCTTATATCTTGTACAGTCCCTGATATATGGAAAGTTGCCAATATAGTGCCAATGTTTGAATCTGGTGATCAAAGCTGCCTAGATAATTATCTTCCAACAGCAATTTCAGCACTCTAAGCCTCAGGAGAAAAATTTTTATCAACAACTCACACACTACTTAACATTCCCTCCTTACAGACTGACACATTACTTCTGAAAAGGACACAGGACAATAACTGCCCTTTTAAATTCCTCCAATTATATCAGCAATAGTGTGGACAATTGCATGGTCACAAAGGCAGTATTTGTGGATTTAACTAAGGCCTTTGACCTTGTAAATAATGATCTCCTCTAGGCACACTCTGTGTATTGGGGATCTGCAAAACAGCTCTAGCATGGTTTTCTAGTCACTCCAATGGTCATTGTCAACAGGTAAAGAATGGAAACTCAGTCTCCAGCTTAACTGGAATCTCTGCTGGTGTTCCCCAATGTTCAGTACTTGGCCAATGGCATTTTGCCCTCTTTAGTAATGACCTCTTAAAATCCACTGATCACTGCAATAGCCTCCTCTATGTGACTTGATCTGGTAATTTATTTGAACTCAAATAATCAAACAAAATTAAGTCAGTATATTACCAAAGAGTTTGGCAGTGTCTAGCATTGACCTAACTAGACAAGCTACTTTTAAATACTTAGGAAATGAAAACGATGTCACTCAGCCAAAAACACAAACAGCACACTGGGCCTTGCAGTAATCTGCCTTAGGAGCATCTGAATAATGCCCACATACTGTATTTTCCTCAGTCCCCAAAAGACTCTGTGGGGGGGCCCAGATCAAGTTTAGTAGGTAACACACTATTAGTTTCAGTATACAGTCAACAACCATTAAGCAAACTGCAGTTTAAAGGCATGTCACAAGTGGAAAAGTAGCAGCAGACACCCAGTATAAGGTAGAAAAAGGTCAGAGGGTTGGAAAAGGAAAAATAAAAGACACCCTGTCTGGTGTATGGTAACAAATAAGCTTCAGACAAGCAAAAGGGTAGGGTAACAAACTTCAGACAAGTGAGAAAAGAGTATTAGATGCCAGGGCAAGTTAGGTACAGGTAGGTGGGTTAGAAAAGGAAAAATGACACCCTGTCTTGTGTATAATAACAAACAGGTTGCAGGCAAGCAAAAGAGAAAGGTAGGAATACAACAAAACCAGAAAGAAGGCAGTATGGCACACAGAAGTTTCAAAAGACATTAAGTAAATGAAGGAAGGATCATGGAAGTTGTGCAGTGCAATAAGTGTGGGAACCACAGTCTTTTGAGACATGTTCTCATGTTCTGTAGGCTGAGGTGCTGCCTCACTTGCCCCTAGGTTTAGGACAGAGGTTGCTGGACTCTGGGTTGCCCTAGCAAGATAGTAGAGTACCTTCCACCCCTCCCAGAGGCCACTAATACTGCCACCAATCCCCAAGAGGATGCTTCTGCAGAGAAAGAGAAGTTGGACCTTGGTGGTCTTTAGGACATATGAACATATGAAGAAGCTAGCAGAAGAAGGCCATTTGGTCTCTCAAGTCTGCTCATATTGCAGGGTCCACAGCTTAAGCTAATGTCCCTGCCCTCCCTCCCCACTCATCCCATCCTCTCTACCCATGATCCTTACCTTCCCCATGCCTATCCAAGCCTCTCTTAAAGCTGCCAACTGTCTTCAAAGAGATGACTTCTTCCAGCAGCACATTCCAAGTGATCACCGCTCTCTATGTGAAGAGGTGCTTCCTGACCTCCCTTCTAGACCTCCCACCCTCCAGCTTAAGACTGTGCCCCATGTGTTATGGTTTCCACTCAGTTTGAAGAGGCTCTCCAAATCAAACTTATTTATTTATTTCAGGTACTTGAAGATCCCAATCATGTCCACTCTCTCTCTCTCTCCTATCTTGCAGGGAGTACATGTTCAGTGCCCTCAAGCTCTCCTCATATGTCTTATCCTGTTCACCTGCTATCATCTTTGTAGCCCTCCTCTGGACCCTCTCCAGCAGGTTAATGTCCTTTTTGAGGTGTGTGCACCAGTATTGAACTCCATACTCTAGATGCGGCCTTACCAGTGACCTGTACAAGGGCAGTATAACCTCATCACTCCCAGATCCTTCTCCTCCTCTGATGCAGATACTTGGACTCCACCCAGGTAGTACTCTGTCCTAGGATTCTTGGTTCCAATGTGCATAACTTTGCATTAGGAGAGTGGGGATGGTGGGAAAAGTGTATGCTCCTCAGCCAGTACCACTGCAGAATGCTTTTGTGATACTTGCAGGATTGGCAGCTGAGAAGAGGCACCAGTAGCAGTGGGAAAGGAGGAAGGGGGTTCTCAGAAGGGGAGTCCCCCAATCTGGCTTGCTAGTGCACTGGTAGCACTACCACTTGCAATGCCAGTGACCCATGTTTGGAATGAGCCCAGGTTGCTAGAGGGCTGGCTGAAGGATGGTTAAGCATCCAATGGATGCTCTCCTCCTTGGGAGTAGGGAGGGGTTCTGATCTCACAATTCTACTGCCAGCTTGATGACCATAGGTGGTAGTGCTATGAGCCAGAGGTCTGGGAGGGAAGTGTCATTGCTCTGAAGTACTATGTCAGCTGCACTAACTCATGATGCTAAAGGATAGGGAAGAAAAACAGGGAGAAAAATCCTGAACATACAGGATGCTGTCTGCCACTCTGCTGCAGATCCTGCATCAATGACTGTGGCTTTCATTCCTTAACTGATAATTAAACTCTGTTCTTGGTGTACGGATGGAGACTAAGGGCAGCCCTGCCAATGGGAGTCATCCACGGGGGCACAGGGGAATCAAGGTAAATGTCAGGGAAGGTGGGTGATGGAGCTAGGCAAGCCAGAGGGGCTGAATGGGAGTGGACAGAGTCAGGAGATAAAGCATACTAAGTTAAAAAAAGATAGGGATACCCAAGGAGTAAGGAAGATGTCCCCAGGCAAAGAGGAAGCAGCTTCTGGTGTGAGGGGGTGCTCTAGTGTTAGTGGGATAGACTTGGAAACAAAGGGAGGAAGGAAGATGGAGGTAAACTGTGTATGCTGATGCAACAGCAACATTTTGAAAGCCAAGTACATTACAGTGCCAATTCAATGTTGCCACTGCAATGTACACATGGGACCCAGGCACTGCTACTCTGGGTGTTTCACCCCCTTCCCAAATTAATTCCAGCTTGGAGTCATTTATATTAAAATATGGGGGATGTGGGGGCAAAGCCTCCTGCATGGGGAACTCATTGGGTGAACTGCCCCAAAATACTTGAGGGCTTTATGCCAACTGCAATAGTGGTCAACATAATCACTGTAACACCGGCTGACAAATTTTTTGAATTGCCTCTGTGGTGCTTCAGCTTGGAAGAATGGACATATCTAGAGGATCAGTAGGGCAGCAGGAGATGGCAAGGAGGTAGATATCACTGTCCAACTAGAGACAAATGACCTGGCAAGGGGCAGGAGGGATAGTGCAGGACAATTTCAGGTATTTGGAGTGGGGCCTTGAGCAGGTGGCTGTTATCCTGGAGTTACTTGAGTATGGCTGGGGAGAGGAAAGGGTACTCTTTTTTTTATTATGTATTCTTTGGAAAAGTCCTTTGAGCAAAATACTCTTTTTCAAAGATCCCACATCAGGACAGGGTACATTTACAAAACAACATCACACAACAAATATGACCTCTTCAGGTTAAACATGGGATGAAGAAATAATAAGGACGGTATAATAATACTAGATATGTGATTATAAAGTAAAAAAAAAACAAAAAAAAAAACAGGAAGAACATACTCTTAGAAGATTGAGAAATGGTAGATGGGAGAGAATGGAGAAGTGGTAAAAGGGGGAGGTACAGTTGAGAAACCTGATAGACATGTTATTCCTCTGGGCCCATGGCCTTTATTCAAGTTATTAATCCCTGGGGTAGGGCTGCAGAAGTCAGGCACTGTCAAGAAAGACAGAGGATAAGAGGGGAAGATGTGAGAGTTGAATATAGGTTAGATGAGTGGTAAGAGCAGCTGCGGGGGTAACCCAGTGGGGATTAGACATCCACAATGTTGGGTCAATGTCAATCAAAGTGTACTCTGCACCAGTACATTTAACAATTTGTTGAAGGAATAATACATGAAGGAGAGCTACAACTGCATTGGGAACTTTGTCAAGTCAAGTCATATTTTATTGTTCTTCCAAGACATAAGAGTTTTGGACATTACAGCACTATGCAAATATGATCAAAACTGTGATTAAAAGATGAAGTACATTCATTGTATAGTTAGGTTACATATAAAACTGTTAGAAACATTAGATCTTATTTATGACAAATACATAGGGACAAATGCTCAGTTATGAATCATAATACCATGTGAGAAATAAAAACAGACTAACAAGTTATATCTGTCCATGGCAAAAATTAATTTTAACTGCTCCCACTCTTAAATTTTAAAGCTGAGATTCTTTTCTTTTTATGGTTTTTGCAGCATTGATAAAATAAGCAATTTTTTCAGCTTCCTCCTTTTCTCTTGGATGCATTAATACAAACAATGCATCATAGTTAGTGCTGTCATATCTAGTCAAAATATCTTTTAGATTTTTTTCTCTATATGTATTATACAGAGGACACTGTATATCAGTATGAGACAAGGTTTCATGAAAGTCATTATTACATGGACATACGAGATTCATAAGTGAAACAGTGAGATCATATTGATTCAAATATGAATATTCTGAAGTTACTATACCCAACCTTGCCCATGTAATTGCCTTTCGTAAATGTGGGAGAATAGGTAAAGTAAGATGATCCATAATTGTTTTTGTTGTCTCACTTGAGACATTTGTGTTTCCTGGGCTAAAAAGAACATGTTTGCATTAAGTCAAGTTCTATATGGCATGGCTATTGAAATGTCAGATAAATAATCCCTCCAAAGATGGATAGAATTCGATTTTTCTAAAATAAAAATTAGTTCCTTTAATCATGGGGGAGCAAAAAGCATTTAAATGCCATTGTCCTTTTTTCCTTTAAGCATGCAAACGGAATTCTATTTGGTGTATTTTTTATTATTTTAGTCATTACTAACTATACGTAAATTTAGTATATACAGTATGTTACAGGGATCCTACCTAATTCTGATCTCACATTTGCACTATATGTCCATCTGGGTACCTTTAATATGGCTTTATAATAGTACAATAATGGAATTTCTATGTTATAATTTATTTATTTTTATTTATTTATTTATGAGATTTACCAGGAAGGCATACTGAGCAACATGCTCGATTCCAGATGCAACCTGTGGGCTTAGGCCCAGTACATGGCAAAAATTACAGTGATTGACAATACACAGCATGAGACTTTGTACATTTGTAGTTGTAGAATAGTTTGTAGAATAGTTTCTAGTTGCCCATATTTCTGCACCATATGTGAGGATGGGAAGAAAAAATTACACACCTTAGTAATGTTGTTTCTTCTAATGGAGTCTTGCTATATTATAGACATTAGCAGTTTGTTCCAGCTCTAGAACTGCCCCGGAGTGCAATGGTTAAAACCATTCCAAAATAGAATTTTGGCACGAGAGCAGCTCTATCTGTGTCATTTCAAACTTGAACTGTCAATCTTTACGAGCCACACTCACTAAGGTCTGTGTAGAAGCTGTAACCTACACTAGCCAAATGGCTACCTAAATAATAACAACCATTGATGGTCCCAACACCCAAGACTCAAGTCAGGGACCAGAAATACTAACACCATTCTAATAATATGAAAATGGAACATAAGTATAATAAAACACACACATGCGTACACATACACACCCCCAAAGTCCCAAAGGGGACAAATTGCTAACAGGACATAAGTAGTGCCCACACTAAGTTGCCCGCACCCCACCAAGTAGAGGTTCTGAGAGGGGCAGGTTGGGGGGGAGGTCTATAATATAGCAAGACTCCATTAGAAGAAACAACATTACTAAGGTGAGTAATTTTTTCTTCAAACAACATGAAGTCTTGCTATATTATAGACGATAACAAATACCAGCAGTACCTCCATGGAGGAGGTGGGAACCTACTTGGGAATAGGCTCTGAAGAACAGCTGTGCCAAACCAAGCATCTCTCCTGGCCTGGACATCCAGGGAGTAATGCTTGAGAAAAGTGTACCATTTTCCAAGTAGCAGCCTGGCAAATCTCTAATAAAGGGATATCTCTGGCAGCAGCTAGAGACGCAGCTAACCCTGGTAGAATGAGCCCTCAAACTGGGGGCTCTGCCCACTTTCTGATAACAAAATTGGATACAAGAGGCAATCCACCTGGCTATTGATCTTAGTGGCAGGTTTGCCTTTCCCAACTTCACCATAGGTAAGGAAAAGTTGGAGGATTCGAACCTGTGACCTGGTATGCTCTATATAATAACTAAGAGTCTCTTAACATCCAGGCTGTGCAACCTCCTCTCACCGAAGAGGAGTGATCAGTGAAAATACTGGAAGGGAGATAGATTGATTAAGATGGAAATCTGAAACCACCTTAGGCAAAACTTCCTATTAGTCCTAAGGACTACCTTATCCCTGTGGAAAGAAATAAAGTCAGTCTCCACTGACAAGGGTTTGCAATTCACTTATGCGTCTGGCAGAAGTGATAGGCACTAAACAGTTTTCAAGTTAGGTACTTAAGCTCTGCAGAAGACAGAGGTTCAAGGGGTTGCATTAACTGGGCAATGCAAACATTAAGGTCCCAAGCAGGGGCCGGTTCCCAAAAGGAAGATTAGTATGGAGTAATCCCTTAAAAACTTGGAAAACACAGGATGAGAGGAAAGAGGATGACTTTCCTGCTGACACAAAGTGGACACAGCTGCCAAATGAACTCTCAGGGTAGCTGGTCTGAGACCCAAGGAATTAAGATGTACCATGTAATCTAACAAAATGGGCAATTCAGCAGATTCTGGGGAAATATTTTTCCCAGCACACCAAATGGAAAACCTTTTCCATTTAGAACTATAAGTAGCCCTAGTGGAAGGCTTTCTGGAAGCCTTTAGGATCTCAAGAACACCCTGAGAGAGGTGTAAATCAGCAAACTCTAACTCCTCAAGAGCCAGGCCTTGAGGTTGAGGGATTGAGGTCCGGATACCAAACCCTTCCCTGGGCACAAGTCAACAGATTGTGATTCCTGGGAGGCACAGGGAAGATGGACTGTCAGAGACAGAAGGAGTGGTTACCAGGGCTGCCTGGCCCAATCCGGGGCAATCAGAATCACCCTGCAAGGCTGAGATCTGATTTTGACTAGTACTTTGAATAGGAGAGGAAAGGGGGGGAAAGCATAGAGGAACTTCCCCTCCCAATCCAGAGGAAGGGCATCCAGGAGAACTGAGCCCAGTACTGGAGGCCTTCAACAGAACAGAGGAAGTTTGTGATTGTCTGGGGCTGCAAAAAGATCTATCTGAGGGATGCCCCACCTGGCAAAAACTATCCCCAGCACTTGAGGATCCAGGGACCATTCGTGATGGCCCTGGGAAATCCTGCTGAGGGCATCCGCTAGGACATTGTCCTTCCCTGGAAGATGAACTGCTATGAGGAAAGTGTTCAGGGAATAGACCAGAGACCACAACTTCATTGCCTCGGTGCACAAGGCCGAAGACCGAGTGCCCCCCTGTTTGTTGATGTACCACATTGTTGTGGTGTTGTCTGTTCTGACTTGTATCACCTTGCCGTGGACAGATGCAGAAAAAGCTTGAAGAGCTAAAAAGACAGCTCTGAGTTCCAGCAAATTGATGTGGAGCAGAGATTCCTGGGGGGACCAAACTCCCTGAGTGGAAAGGTCGCCCATGTGGGCTCCCCAACCCAGAAGGGAAGCATCTGTAGTGAGAGTTAAGTCATGAGAAGGGGAAATGAAGGGGAACCCCGCTCTTAAATTGCTCTGATCCTTCCACCACTGGAGAGCTAGGATCAAGGTTCGAGTCACTGAGACCAACTTGGAAAGGGTCTCTTCTCTGGACCAAAAGGTTCTCAAGTGAAACTGAATGTCTCTCATCTGAAATCTGGCTCCCTGCACAACAGCTGTGGATGCAGCCATGTGCCCCAGGAGCTGCAGAAAGTGTCTTGCTGGTCGAGAGACCTGCAGAGTGAAGAGGCCAGAGCCACTAAATTCCTTACCCTTTCTGGGGGGAAGAAAGGCTCTGGCTAGCTTTGTGTCCAATTCTGTCCCTATAAAGGTGAGTACCTGGACTGGTTCCAGAACCAACTTTGGTAGGTTTAGCAGAAAACCCAGGGAGGTGAGAAGCTGTTGGGTAACCTGCAGGTGAGATTTTACCTGTTCTGGGGACTGGCCTACAATAAGCCAGTCATCTAGATAGGGAAAAACAGCAATCCTCTGCCTCCTTAAGTGGGCCACTGCCACTGCTAGACACTTTGTGAATACCCTTGGAGCAGAGGTAAGGCCGAAGGGCATTGCTCTGAACTGGTAATGACCTGAGGGCAGTTCGAATCTGAGGTACTTTTGATGGGATCTTCTGATTAGGACATGGAAATAGGCATCCTTGAGGTCCAGGGAGGCTAGCCAGTTCCCTGGCCTTAGGGAAGGTAAAATCATTGCCAGAGTTACCATTTTGAACTTTATCTGGAATACAGACCCCTGCCCTGATGCAGGGGAGGAACCCTTTTCTACTGCTCTGAGAGCTAACAGGGCTGAGACCTCTGTTTCCAGAGTGAGGGTCTCTGAAGCACTTGCAGGTAGAAAAAGTCTGCTTCTCAACTTGGGAAACTTTTTGAAGCTGAGAACCAGACCCTGGCTTACTACTTCCAGAACCCACTTGTCTGAGGTTAAAGAAGCCCAATTCTGACTGAAGTAAGCCAGCCTGCCCCCACTGGTACAGGAGAATCAGCCCTGGGCACCCCATCAGGGTGCCTGTTCTAGGAGCTTTAGGCTGGGGGTGGGAGCAGGTCTGCCCACCCTCATCTGCCCCTGCCTCTGAAGAAGCCCCTCTGAGCATAGGCAGGGAGGCCTGGAGTCTGGTAGAAAGGCCTGTGAAAAGGCCTACCCCCTGGGGCATGCCTTTGAGGTGGCTTGCCGCTCCTTAGCCTGGGCACTCTTGTAAGTAGTCCTATATTCATCCATCTTCTTCATGTAATTCTCTGTCTGCTCTCCAAACAGAAATTTCCCACAGGAAAATCCATAGCCTTAGTCTGGGTATCCTGTGACAAACTAATACACCTGAGCCAGGCCAACCTACGAAAGCTACAGATGTGGCCTTGACCCTGAGGAAACATAATTAACATCCACAGCAGCATGAAACTGAACCTTAGAGGCTTCAATGCCATCAGCAGCCACCTGTTCTAGTTCACTAGCCAGCTGGCCATGGGCCTGCTTGGCCAATTGCATAACAGTATCCCATCTAGATTTCTGATACCTAGATACATAAGCCATATAATTTGCTTGCCTGAGTCCCAGAGAGGCTGCCATATACTTTTTTTTTTTGCCATGGCATCAATCTTCCTGGAATCCTTGTCAGGAGGATGTGAAGCCAAGGGAATATTAGCTTTATCACAGGCAGCAGTCTGAACTACTCCAACATGACTGCATTGCTGAGAAAGAATTCTGTATCAGGGCCTGACAATGTATACCTTCTGTCCATCTTTTATCTACAGGAGGCACAGAATTAGGAGCTTTTAAAATTTTAATTGTTTGTTTCCTAAAAGACTTATGTAAAGGAATAGACAATCTCCTAGACTCTGGAATATCCATCATTTCTACAAAATCAGGCTCCTCTTGCTCATCCACAGCCTCTTCTAAAGGAAGCTGGAGGGTTTCACAACTTTTTATAAAACATAAAATGAGATGGGGACTCAGACAGCATAGGGGAGATTCTAAAGGTCTGTCTGGGGAGATGTCGGTTCAATGGGCACACCCAGACCTTCCCAGCCACATTCATACTGTTCATAATCCTCCTCCCCTCCTCTGGTTCATAAAATTCCTCAATATCATAATCCTGAACCACTGGGACCGGACGAACCGACCTTTTACCAGATAGTGGTGGTTCGGATGGAACCTGAGACAGTGACTGGACAATTTGTATGGCTTTTGCTATCTCGCAGCAGTTGGAGAAGGAACTTTGGACTCCAGACCTGCTGATTTTCTTGTTTTCTTTACTGGAATTGGTTCCTCAGAACCAGCTTTTCTTTGCCGAAGTCTGGCCCCTGGTCAGAGGGCACTCCCTCTGGTTCAGTTGGCACCGAACCGGGCTGGCCATCAGGTCAGCGGACTTTTGGCTCTCGTTCCCTGAGCCTGCCCAATCTTTTTTCCAGGGTGGCTGCAGGGAAATTCTTACATACCTGGCAGTCTGACTGAGGTGGTCAAACCTCAGACAATAAACACGTGTGGTGTGTGGGTCAGCCTTGGCAAAGACTTCCCCACAAACATCACAGTGTTGAAACCCAGTGGGCCCGGTTTTTCTTTTGGGTTTCTCAGACATAATGCCAGCCTAACCAAAAACTTGCCCTTTTAACGGCAGTGCCAGGCAAGACACCCTTATCGGTTCCTAACCGTGTCACGGGTATTGGAAAAAAACGTAATAAATCTGTTTTTAGAACCGATAAGAACCGGGAACCACACTCTAAAATAGTAACTTTTAGTTTTAAATGAGTTTTAAACCCACTGATCGGTTCAAAACTGAACCGATAACTTACAAGTTCCACACAGACAAAACCTTCATTTACTTACAGTTACCACAGATAGAGCTTGAACCAAATGGTTTTGCGGTTAAAATAAAACTATTCTCAGTTAAATCCAACCGAGAAAACACTTTTTAAACCGAGAAATGAACCGAGCAGAAGGAGAAATCTCCGGAGCGACTGTTCACTGAGGCAGAGTAAAGAATCTGACAGTTCAAGTTTGAAATGACTCAGATAGAGCTGATCTCGTGCCAAAATTCTATTTTGGAATGGTTTTAACCATTGCACTCCGGGGCAGTTCTAGAGCTGGAACAAACTGCTAATGTCTATAATATAGCAAGACTTCATGTTGTTTGAACAATGTTTGCTTCTCCTGCTATAATGGCCAGAATTACTGAAAAACCACCATATCTAAAATTGAAATGTTGTAGGGCCTTAGCCACATGCTTCACCTTACTTACTTGCTCCTTAATATGAGAGGTCCAATGGCCATTAGAAGAGAGTTTAACTCCCAAATAAGCATAAGAAGATATGATATCTATATGACTAGTGCCTAAATAAAATTTAGGGGTGAGTAATCAAGAGCCAAAAATCATTATTTTATTTTTTTCAAGTTAATCTTAAAGTTAAGCCTCTCCCATTTAATTTGCATCTATTTTATTTTCCACTGATGTCCTACTGATGAAAGTGTGAAAAGAATCAAGTCATCCACATGGGCATATGCATATGAGTATTATTAACTTTAGGAGAATCAAATGGTAAAGTGGTCTTGAAACGTAATATTAAATCAATATAGATGTTAAACAATAGTAATACAATAGGGCATCATTGCTTAACTCCTTTGTTTGCCATAAAATATTTAGTCAGACTACCATTATTATCATATATTATTGCAGTTTGAGTTTTATAATGCAGTAAGAAGACTGGAATTATTAAATTTAGAGGAATGCCATGAGCAGACATTGTTTCCCACAGTATCTTTCTAACCATCAAATCAAATGCAGCTGTGAAGTCAATAAACAAAGCATAAAGTTTCATCTTTCTAAATGTACAATACTTTTCAAGCAGATGAGCTACTAAAAAAGTGTTATCAGTAGTGGAGAGACCATGTCAAAATCCTACTTGAAAATTAGAAAGTGGGCTATACTTATCTATCCACCATTTTAGCTTAATCAGAACACGGAAGAATATTTTGCAACTGATATCAATTAAACTAATAGGACGATAATTTGATGGAGTGTTACATGAACCATTTTTTGTGAAGCGGAACTATTATATTTTTGGTCCATGACTGAGGAATTACTTTTTCAGTCAAGCAAGCATTAAAAAAGTTAGTCAAAAATGACACCCAATAGTTCAAGTGATCATTGTCAATTTACCCAGGGATAGTATCTGGGCCCGGGGCTTTATTATTTGCTAAAAATAGGATCACCTGTTTAATTTCACCAAATGTGAAAGATAAAGATTGATAAGTGCTGGAAAGCATCCATGCAGGGACACTACAAATTGATATAGAAGACCCATTGGTAAACAGTGTTTTTTAAATGTGTAACCTATGCATCTTTTGGAATATAAACAGCAAGAGAGGGAGAATATATGTTAACACCTTATGAAACCATAAGCCAAAATTGCTTAGAATCT
Organism: Neoceratodus forsteri; assembly: GCA_016271365.2. Lineage (NCBI taxonomy): Eukaryota > Metazoa > Chordata > Ceratodontiformes > Ceratodontidae > Neoceratodus > Neoceratodus forsteri. The sequence goes on from CM057452.1 coordinate 1,282,090,109, forward strand.
TTAGCTTGCATTAGTTGGTGCATCTGCTGCCATTGTTTTTGTGTAAATTCCATCTTTTTTGTTATAACAACTTTTGTATAATTTTCTTGTAGCATTTAAAGAAGCAAAATTGGCTTTAGTTGGATTTTTTTTGCTATGAACCTTACTTGCTTACCTAGTTTGCATTTTTTTCAGTTTACATTGTGTATCAAACCAGATGGAAGAATGGTTCTTTCCATTTATAGAGTAAATTTTTTTTTGCTAATACACTGTAAACAAGGCTCCAATTTTTCATTCAGTTGTTTGGCGAGACTTGAGTTTGGGCAATGGACCACAGATGAATCATCGCAGAAGAATAAAAGTAATCTCTGACACTGTCTCTGTTTTTTAAGGTAAGAACTAATTTGGAGTGCTCTGAAGAAACCAGGGTCCTCACATAATTATTCCCAGCGATTGGGTGATGATCCTTTGGTGGGATTTGCATTGTTAATAAAAGGGCTGCATGGTCACTTTCAGGCCTTATGTGTGTGCAAAGGTTTTTAAAGATAACATGACTTTCAGACAAAATTAATATATATTTTATGATGCTCTGTCCAGAGGCAGAAAAGAAGGTATAAGGCCCATCCCTGTCTCCCTCCATTCTGCCATTAAGAATTAATAAGTTAACTTCAATAAACTTAATAAATTGTTTACCTGCTCATTAACCACTTCATCAGATGAATTTCTTAGAGAGAGATTCCCCAAATACATACACAATTGCAAAATTGCAAGATTATCAAAGTTAGCTATATGAGAATTAATGTTCCCTGCAATTAAAACTGTATCTACATGATATTTCAAAAGCAGAGTATCAGTTTCATCAGTTGATTTAGCACAGAAATCATTTGATATTATTGAATAGTATTAAATCTGGGGCCCTGTTCCTCAACAACTATTTTTCCTTTACAGATTCCCTACCCTAATATCTCATTTAAAATTTCTCATGGTTTCAAACTAATTCATCTGAATGTCCACAGCTTAGTTCCAAAGATAGCTGAGGTTGAACAATTGATGGCCACCTATCAACCGGATGTTGTGGCATTACCTGAAACATGATTGAAATCTGCGGTACCTGATAGTGTTTGTTCTATTGCTAGATATAAGTTTCTCAGGGTAGATTGTAAAGGTAAAAAAGAGGTGGTGCAGTTTTGGTTTACTATAAGGATTATTTACAAGTCTACATTTTGTAGTCCAGTGATGATCTGGAGTCAGAATCTGATTGGTTGTTGTTTCAATATGTATTAGGTGGGAGGAAGAACTTTATTGTTGGTTGTTTATATAACCTTCCCTGAAGTGGCTTACAAGGGTTGAAGCATATTTTGGATAGCTGTGAATCTTATATAAAGCAGTACGATACTGTGATAATTGGAGATAAGAACTTGAATTGGTTGAACCATGATATCCTGGGGCTTGAGTCTTTTCTTTATTATGGTCTAATTCAGTGCATAAATGAGCCTACTCAGTTATATCCAATTTCATTGAACCACTCTCTGTTAGATTGGGTGTTAACAAATATCACATGTAAAACTGGCTCTTCAGGTGTTTTGGTGGATTCAATAAGTGATCATATGGCTACTTTTTGTGTCTTGAACTTCCATCATCTTAAGCCTCCCACCCATGTGAGTCAAACTAGATCTTTCAAACAGATTAATTATCTGTTGTTGTATTCTTTTCTGGGTTCAATTGATTGGTCTTTTTTAGAATGTGTTCCAGATGTTGATGTGGCACTTGATGTTCTCTGTAACCAACTTGTTCCCATCCAGGATTTTTTCTTTCTACAGCAGACTATTGACTGCAGAGGTTCTCCAACTGAATGGTTTAGCTCTAGTATTAAGACATTGATAAAACAGAAGGATCTTGCATGGACTAAATTTAAATGATCCCCAAGTGCTGCAACAATGAATCTTTACCTTAAATCTTGTAACCTAGTTTCCTCTACTGTAAGAAAAGCTAAAAAAGATTATTATAGGGAACAATTTGATAGTAGCTGGGCCAATCCTAAGAGGTTTTGGAACAATGTTAATTCTTTACTGTCTCCTAAATCTGATGTTGGTATCCAGAGTATTCAAGTTGACAATTCTGAAATCAATGATCCATCTGATATTGCCAGGCTGTTAAATAGCAAGTAATCTGACTTATCTAAGTTTCAATCTTTGTTTTTGCCTGATTCTACTGAACCTCCTTTGGTTGACCCTGCAGAGAATAGTCCTATGTTTCAGTTCAGGGAAGTGACACATAGTGAAGTTGCTTAACTTCTACAAACTTTACCTGATAGATGAAGTGATTGTGGGGGGGACTGGATGGCCGATTTATTAAGTAGGCCATTCCTTTTATTATTGATCCTATTTGTTACATATTTAATATGTCCTTGAACTCTGGTATTTTTCCATCATTGTGGAAGAAAGCAAGGGCTGTTCCCATCCCTAAAAAGAGTAATGCTATTTCACTGGATGATTATAGACCAATTTCAATTTTGAATCTGTTCAGTAAATTACTGGAGAAAGTGGTGGCTGAGCAGAATGAAGTCTACTTAGCGACCCATGGTTTGTTGTCTGAGCAGCAACATGGTTTCTGGAAGTATCACGGAAAAGGGACAGCCTTGGTTGGGTTTAAGGACACCGTCCTGCATGGTTTCGATAGAGGTTAGATGATGGGGGTGGTGTTCATGGACCTAACCAAGGCTTTTGACTTGCTAGATCATGACTTAACCTGTACAAAGTTGTATGACCTAAGTTTTTCAGTTACTGTCATTACTTGATTTCACTGTTACTTAAGTAATTGAAGTCAATTTGTACAAATTTGCCCCATTGCTTCTGATGTGATGCCTATTGTTTGCAAGGTGCCCCAGGGGTCCATTTTGGGACCCCAGTTATTTTCAATTTTCATTAATCAATTACAAAGAGTCTGTGAGACGGGGAAATCACTGCTATATGCAGACAATTTAATAATCTATGCCCAGTCAGACTCGAAGTCTGAACTTCGCTAGTCTTTGGACAGGGATTTTGAGAAGGTCTGTTGCTGGTTAACTAATAATGCCATGGTGTTGAATGCTACCAAAATTAAAGTTATGCTTTTTGGTACACAACTCATGTCGTAGGACTCTCCAGAATTGGTGATATCTGATTTTCATGGAGATTTTTTGGAACAGGTATCTCAGTTTAAGTATCTTGGTATATGTCTGGATCTGTGTTTGACTTTTTCCTGATGGGTATCTGTGATGGTGAAAAAAGTTAATCAAAAAATAGGGGTGCTGTACAAATTTAAGTCATATTTCTCTCAGGATACTAGGTTGACTATTGCCACTGGATCTCTTCTCCCTCATTACGACTATATATCTAGCATGTATCATAATATTGGGTCAAAAGAAAGGTAAGCTCTACAGTATATGTTGTTTATAATAATATATGCAGATTTGTTTTGGGTGCTTTTAGACGAACCCATCATTGTAGTCTCTATTCTAGTCTCAGTTGGTTCTCCTCTAGTTGTCGTGTGGAATATTCACTGGGTTGTCTGATGTACAAATGTTTTCATTTTGGTTCTACTTTTCCCTTTTCAAATGTAGTTGTTACGAGAGAACTACTCTCAAGTTTAAGGGCAGCTGATGGTCTGCTATATCTTTTCCCCAGGTATCGTTTACAAGCCAGTACTAGGGCCTTCTCTGTAGCAGCACCTGTTTATTGGAATACACTACCAAAATTAGACTTGCTTCCTCTCTTCCAACTTTTAAAGTTAGATTGAAGCAATATTTGTTACAACAATCTGTTTGTAACTGTAATATGTGAAATGTTACTTTGAATATTTGCATAACTTTTTCGTATAATTTTGTATATTGTTGTTTTTTTTGTATGGGTCAGGCCTGAAAAGGGACCTTTGGTCCAGTGCCACTTACCCAGTCAACAAAGAATAAATGAAAAATAAAATGAAATTGTGGAGGAACATAAACATTAGCAATAAGAAAACAGAAATGTTCCAACTGTATAATACTTAGCACACATTCCTTCATAGGGGAAATAAAGTCATGCACTTGCATGCCTCTACCTATTTCAACAAAAATGTCCAGTCCACCCTTTGGTCTGCTATACAGATTATCCTTTGTAGCAGATATACAGTGGGACTCATAGCCATTAATAGAAGTTTCTTTAACTGCCCAAGTCTCTTGAAAAAGTAATATGTCCAGTTTATGTACAAAGTCAACCCAATTGGCATTTGTCATCTTGTTATCTATCCCAGCAATATTCCATGATAGCAATATAGCATCCATTGTTACTATTGTTACAGTCAATTATTCTGAAGATATGGAAAGGCTTGAATTGAAATGAGATGTTAGTCACAAACTATTCCCATCATTGAGGGTACCAAATTTGTCATCAGAAATATACACTATAAAAATGCTGGCCCTATCTAACTCTTCAGTATGTGAAAGTAAATATTCATATAATTCAATGTTCTTTATTGTAATATCTATTTGTGTCTCATTTTCTTCACAGCTACTTGGGAACTATGGGCCAACCTGGGAGGATGTGGGCCTCTACATGGGAGATGGTTTGCATCCTTCAGGAATGGGACAACAGTTCCTAGTGGTAGGTTTAAATGCTACTTGAATGAACATTTAAACTAGCCAGGGAGGAGGCTGCAAAACCAAGGAAGACAACAATTATCCCTCCCTGATGAAAGAGTATTCAGTAGGGAGTGCCAGAGGTGAGTAAACTCTCATAGAGCAGGGCCACAAGAAGTCGTGGGTGGAGAAAAGGCAAATAAAAAGGGATATAAATCAGGAAAGTAAGAATAAAGAAGTAAAGGAGACAGGGAACAGACAAGGTAAAAAAGGATGAGGTGGCTCAGGTGGAGCTTCAGCTGACTTCACAGGCAGGAAGGGGGAGGCAGGAAAGCAGGTAGGGAGAGAGTAAGGTATAGCAAGCCATGTGCACACATGCAAGGAGTCTGTGAAAACAATTCCAGACCTGGAGGACATCAAAGTGGAGGCTAATCTGGATTTGGTGGCCATAATGGAGTTTTGGTGCACTAAGCATACATAAGACTAGGACATGACAATATATGGCCACTGTCTATTTCGGAGAGACACGGCAGAGAGGAAGGAGATGAGTGTGCACTATTTCTGAATGAGGGAATCAAGGCCAGGGAGGAATATGGTCACCTGGAGGAAAAATAAGGGATGGAGATGATGTGGGTCATCCTCAAGACAGGTTCACAGGCCGCTATCTGTACCAGGGTAGTGTACATAATCAGATTGTCAAGTACGGGGGAATGTTGCTAGTTGGTGACGTCACTCTGCTAGGCAGAGTGGAACCTTCCAATGGCAGCTTTGCAAGGAGCAGGACCCTCCTTGACACCCATCAAAGAGCTTTTTGCAGGCAGCTAGTCAAAAACCCACTAAGGATGGGGAATTGCTGGACTGGGTGCTTACAAAACAGGGACAGCATTGTAGACATCACAGTGGGCAGTCTCCAGGTACCAGTGATCACCATACAGTGTGTTTTACCATAAAGATAGGAGCAGAGGCAAGCCACACAAGGATATGGGTGCCGGACATTAGGAGGGCAGTAGGTAAGGTCATTCCTGGGTTCAGCTCAAGACACCAGGTGACCATGTTTTTAGTGTCTCTGGGCCGACCCTGTGGAACTCACCTCCATCTGCAGTCCCAGAGACCCCTTCGATTAGTGTTTTTATGCTGAGGCTGAAGGCCCACCTCTTCGACCTAGCTTTCATGGATTAATCTCCCATACCAACCATTTTAGTTAGTAGAGACCATCCTTAATGCTGGTTTTCTGATTTTATTTTATTTAGTTTTTGGTTAATTTTATTGTGCTTCTTTATCTGTATTTTATGATTATGTTTGTGAGGTGCCCAGTACCTCAGGGATTGGGTGCCCTAGAAATACAATTGCCCTGCCTTGCCTTGCACTTGATGTTTCTCACTACTAATTTGAGATTGTGTGCCCTGGTGGATGTGTTAATCCTTAACATAAATAAGGCCAAGGTGTCAACCTTATTATGTTCCTGCATGCATTTGCACATTTCTATCTTGCACCCATTTTCTCTCCTGTCCTTCAGTGGATACATGCTAAGACTGTCTAATTACTCCAGATAGGTCCTACAATAGTGCCCCTGGATCTTTTTTCTGTAGCCCTCAATTTGATGGTTTCTAATCTCTCCCCAACTTTTTCTGATTCAGATTCCAAATCTCTACATTAATCCAGATGTGGCCTTAGAAATTGCTTGCATAGCTGCAATATCACCCCTTTGTTGAGACTTTCAAAACTCTAACTAATACATTCCATATGCTGTATAGCACTGAGAAGAAGCTTTTAAATTACTTTTTATTAAAACTGCAGGAGCCAGATTCACAAAACATTCCCCGGGCACAAACCCAGTTTTCCCAGGTCAAGCTGAGTTTTGCCCAGAGTTGGTATTCTGAAAGCCCAGTTTGGTCATGCAAACTGTGTTTGCACCTAGGGAAAGTTGGGAGTGGGGATGCAATGCAAATGAAGAAGAGAGGAAATGCATATTCCTGCAGTACCATTCACAAATGTTTGCTCCATGAAAGGGCCATTTGTGAAGGGCTTTGTGTGGAGAAGTTATCACCAACAATAACCTTGTGATAATCCACGCAACCCTAGTGGTTGTCAGAGGTACTGTGGACTCCCCAGCTCCCCCGGTCCCTGATCACTGACCCAATATGTTTAAACAATTTTCCATTGTGTAGTTGTTCCTTCCCGGTCTCTGATTACCCACCCAATATGTTAAAACAATTTTCCATAGTTTAGTATTCAGTCCCCAGTCCCCACTCGGCGACCTGATATAGTTAAATAATTTTCCATAGTGTAGCGGTCCCTCCCCCATCATTGATAGCCATCCCCATATATGACAAATCCCATTTTCTGGTAGTCTAGGGTCCCTTCCCCAACCCCCACACACTGTCAAGTGTGACCCACCACCTCACTCCCCCCATTCCAATCAGAGATTGGTGACCAGCACAGCCCTCCTCACACTACCGTGGCTGGCAGCTGACTGAGCCCTCATGGAGTGCGTACTGTATACAGTATGACTCATTAACTGTGATTGACCAATCATTGTTTTAACAAATCAGGTCAGTGATCAGGGACAGGGGAGGGACCACTACACTATGGAAAATTGTTTTAACATATCAGGTGGGCAACTGGGGTCTGGTGAGGGACCACTACACTATAGAAAATAGTTTTAACATATTATGTGGGTGATCAGGGACCTGGGAGGGACCACTACACTATGAAACAATGTTCTAACATATTGGGTCAGCGATCGGGGACAGAGAAGGGACAACTACACATTGGAAAATTTTTTTTAACATATCAGGTGGGCAGTTGGGGACTGGGGAGGGACCACTATGCTATGAAAAATTGTTTTAACATATTGGGTTGGTGATTATGGATTGGGGAGGGACCACTACACTATGGAAACCTTCATTTTCCTATTGGGATGGCAATCAGGGAAGGGGAGGGCATGACTATACTACCAGGGAATGCAGCTACATGAGGCATGGGCTGGTGGGGGAAGCCATGTTAATCCACCTATGGGCCATACAAATGGATCAATAATGGGCATGCTAATGTCCAGTAGCACCTAGCATGCCCAATATGCTCAATTGCATGGCTATCTTAGTGAATAGGTGCTTAGAGCATGTGTGCTATTGTTGCCGGCCCATTCTCCTGGCTGGCTGAGGGGTAGCACTACTGGGGTTCCTGGTGTTTTACCTTGGTTAACACTGTCCCTGCCTGCCCAATTCACAGTCAGATAGATCTCTGTGCTATCTGACTGTGAATAGCCTGTCAGCATAAACGCGGGGTGCCACACAAACATTTGCATGGCACTTTGCATTTTTTTTGTGAATCCAGGCCCAGGTTCCTTAACTTTCTGATGTGATCTGAAGTTATTCCTGTGGGAGGGTAGTTATTTGCAGAGAGTTATCCACACAGAATTCAGGTATAAACACCCATTGATGTAGCTGTATGTTTATTAAAATGAGACTTGTAGCAGTTCAGATAGTACCGAACAGTCTTGACTAATTTGTTTGCCTGGGTGATCTTCTCACCAAATGACACCTTCTGCAGTCTGGTAGTTGAAAAGTTTGATTTAGCATGGAGCTGACTGCTCCAACACTTCCTTCTTTTTCTTACAGCTATACAGCAACACCTTCTCCTTCAGGTTACCAGGTTATCCTTTGTCTCCCACTCTAGAACAGCGAACCTAACTCACTTGCTGGTCGGAACATATATCAGTCTAAGGGCAAATCCTGACCCTTTATATCCTTTTCTGGTCATGTGATAAGGTACAAAACTAACCTGGTGCAAAAAAAAATTAGAAGCTTTTCAACCATTTTGATAAACGATTCATACTTGTAAGGTACATTACTAATTCTATAACACTTCAAATCCTAGAAACATTTTATTTACAAGTTATAAAATTTATCATTTAAAATAAAAGAAAACACTTGTTTGTAGTTAATATGAGTTTTTCATAATAGATCTACCTCTTGTTCCACTTCTAAGCCATTTCACCAAACAAAAATAGGTGCATTTGATCAGGCTGAGGATAAGTATGCAGATTACATTTCAAGAAAGTACTGTATGTATCCTTGAATTTGTACCCAATTAATACATCTTTTCTTTCATTTCACTGGTATTAGAAACATGGAAACATAGACTTTGATGGCAGATAAGGACTGTTTGGCCCACATAGTCTGCCCATTTCCCTACCTACTGGATAAGCTGCAGATCCTAGTTAACCAACCGCCTATTCTTTCCTACCTCCCACAAGAATTGCCTTGCATCTGTCCCCTGCATTCTTGAATTCCCCCAATGTTTTTGACCCCACAATGTCCTCAGGAAGGCCATTCCACGTGTCCACCACACTCCCTGTGAAAAAATACTTCCTCACATTGCCCGAGCCATCCCCCCTATATCTTCAAATTATGTCCCCTTGTTCTTGCACATCTCTTATTCTGAAAGATGCTACCCTCTTGGACTTTGTTGATTCCCTTGAGGTACTTAAAAGTTTCTATCATGTTCCCCCCTTCCTCCTTTCCTCAAAGGTATACATATTAAGCTCCTTTAGTCTCTTCTCATATGGCTTCTGTTGCAGACCCTGCACCATTTTAGTTGCCCTCCTCTGGACTGCCTCTGACCAGTCTATGTCCTTGCAGAGATGGGGTTTCCAGAACTGGACACAGTACTCTAGATAGGGTCTCACCAACTGTCTGTACAGAGGGATAACAACTTCCTTTTTTCTACTGGTGATGCCTCTCCTTATACATCCCAGTATCCCCCCCAGCCATTCCTATTGTCTTCTCACATTGCTTGCTAATCATTCGGTCATCTGATATGATTACCCCCAGGTCCCTTTCCATTTTTGTTGGTGTTACTACCTCCCCCCATTCTGTACTCTTCCCCAGGGTTTTTGTTTCCCAGGTGCATTACATTCCACTTCTATGCATTAAATCCAAGCTGCCATACTTCTGATCATTCCTCCAAGCTTGCCAAGTCCCTTCCCATCCTTTCCAACCCCACTTGTGTATCAACCCTATTGCAGATCTTTGTGTCGTCTGCAAAGAGACATACTTTTCCTTCCAGTTCCTCTGCAATGTCACTTATAAAGACATTAAAAAGGACCTGACCAAGTACTGAACCCTGCGGTACCCCACTAGTAACCCCCCTTTCTTCAGACTGAAATCTGTTTTTTATTTATAGGACATCTAGATTTGATATTGTGAAGGGTAGCATTGCCTTGGCAATGCCATTTTAAACAAACATCTTCTGTGTCCTGTCATCCAGCAAATGTCTTACCCAGGCTACCTCCCTGGAAAACACTCCCTGGCTGGCTAATATATGTATTAATCTTTTGTGTGGGACTGTATCAAATGCCTTTCTAAAGTCCAGGTTGGCCATGTCCACAGCCCCTCCCTGGTCTACTGCTTTGGTCACCCAGTCAAAGAAATCGATTAGATCCATCTGACATGACTTTCCCACTGTGAATCCATGCTGCATTGGGTCCTGCACCCCATTGGCCTCTAGGTACTCCACAATTAGCAGTTTAATAAAACCTGTTTTGATCTGCCAGATTGTCTTTTTTTTTCTTCCAATAGTAGAAGAATGCATAGGATACATGTAATTTTGTCACTATAAACATATTTACATAAAATGTTGGTGTCAGTGGTTTTTGTCTTTACCATTTTCATTTCCTGAAGCCACAAGGTAGATGGGACACCCCACAGACCATAGTGTCTCTCCTGCTTCCTCAGACTAGCCATGCAGGCATGTGTAATACAAAGAAATCTTTTCACTAAAGTGTTTACTTTAATTTTAGTTTTCCCCCAGTAGCGAGGTCTTTCTTTTTACATTTGATATTCCACTTCTGAAGTTATCTTATACTAGCTCTCCTGCCAGACCCACCTCAGATGGATCTGAAGGCTGGCAGTCCTAATGTTTATCCAAACAGGTGAATATAGGGAAAGATGAAAACAACAGAAGAAATAAATCACTACTAAATGGCCAGCCTGGAGGTGAAGCCAAGAGAACAACAAAATAACCACAGGGAGAGTAGAAGTACAGTATTTTTTAATCTAGATAGTGCTTTTATTTATAGGACATCTAGATTTGATACCGTGAAGGGTAGCATTGCCTTGGCAATGCCATTTTAAACAAATGTCCTTTTTACTAGGACAGCGACCCTAACCCTGTCACAGTTCCATAGATGCTGTATTGTGTGTGCAGATTTTCTTTTTGGGGGGGAAGGCACACTAAGCTGAGGCTTGTTTTCTGGTGCATCCAGGGAGCACAGGAAACTTAAGTGAGTTACTCACAGTCACACTGTATGCAAGTACTGTATTGGCTGTTGGATTCAAACCCAGGTCTCCATATTTTCAACTCATTGCCCTTAATCACCACTACACTTCCTTCCTGATTTGTGCTGCCAATATGCTTGACATTTTTAGTATTGAATTTTAATTTCCATATTTTAAACTACAGCTTCAACTTTTGTACATTCCTTTTCATGTTGTTGATTGTCCACTATCATGAGAAATTATTTTTGTCATCTGTGAACAGATTCAGTTTATTCTGTAACCCCACATAACGTCACTGACATACTATACATGTTAAAGAGTACTGGCCCCAGACACTGGCTTGGGGCACTCCACTTGTAAATTTCCTTATGTAAGAGCTGGTAACTTTTATAAGTGCACTCTGAATCCTGTCTGACAAGCAGATGAAAACCCATCTGGTTGATGCTCTCCCAGAGTCCTATTTCATCCACACTTTAGATATGCTTCCCATGTGACACTGAATTACAGGCCTTCAGGTCTAGAATATTGACTTTCTAGCCCTTACCTGGGGAGCAGCAAACAGAAGAACATAGGCAAATGGAGTGGAACAGGTTCAGCTGGTAAGGAGGGGAGACTCAGAAAAACAAAACAACAGGGCACTCCAAGAAGAAAGAGGAAAAAATTAGAAACTAAAGCCTGAGGCACAATAGAATGTAAAGATCAATTAGAATACAAAAGTGTGACACTGAACATCATCACCACTTCCAGGACATGGGGATTTGTCAGGGAGCAAAGGAACACTGTGTATCTTAGACTTATATAGTAAACAGGTTTTAGACACAGCAACCCAAAAAATGGGAACTCATCATTTATTCATCAATCATCATTACATGTATAGTTCAGTTTTAGGAGTGAAGAGGAGTCTAGTCCTGGTGGTAGGTAGTCAAACAAAATGCATGAAAAAGACCCAAGTAAGAAGAGAAGAAAAATACAATGCAAGAAAATAGTGGCAATTACTTAGCAAAATGCTAAAATCATAGCACTCCCTAAAGAAAAATGTACAAGAAGTGAAGGGAAAGAAGAAAAGGGTCACAAAGGGGGTAGACAGGAAAAAAGATGTGATAGAGGACAACCACAACAGTGCAGCCAGATACCTTAAATACAGTAGCAAAGTTTACAAATCACATAATCAAACAGAACAAGGGGATGGGGAAAGAGAAAGGACATGGGAAAAGGGTGCATGAATGTTGGGGGAGTGGGTTGCAGTGGTGGTGGAGGAGGGAGGGAGAATGGGAAGGGCAAAAGAGTAGGAACACAATTTTAGATTTGAGAATGAAAAGTGTCTCAGCTGTGATTTGAACTCAGTTCTGCTTTGCATATTGTTCCACTACACCAATCAACTGTGCTCCCAGGACAACTGGAAAGTAACAACCCCAAGGACTCCTAACTTCTTCTCAAATGCATACCCTGTAGCTAAAGTACACAAATTAAGAGTTACATCTTTATTATCAAGGAGTGTGGTGTGCATATATATGTTTAAAATAAAGTTTTAAAAATGAGAATGAAATAAGTGTCCAAGATGGGATTTGAACCCAGGACTGTTCAGAATACCATTCTGCCACACTAACCAGCTATGCCACCACAACAACTGGCATCTAAGGACACCCGAGGGCACTCAACTTTTCTTGAATGCACACCCTGGAGCTAAACAAACTAGAATTCCATCTTTATTATCAAGGAGTGTGGTGTGCATATTAAGACACAATTTTAGAAGTGAGAAATAAGTGCCTCAGCTGTGATTCGAACCAAGGTCTGCACAGAATACCAATTTTTTCACAATGAACATTATTTCATTTTCACTTAGAAATGCCTAAGAGCACGGAAGAGAAGTGCAGGAGTACATCAATATAAATGCAAAGATTAGATTCGGAGGGGACTTGAATTTGTCAGGCAGACAAACATTTCAGTTTCAGTTTGGTGGTTAGTATTTATTTAATATATTTTTTGTTTGTTTTTTCACCTTTTTCTATGCTTGTTCCATCCTTTACAATTTTCTCTCTGTGTTATCATTGGCCATTGTTTTCCCCTTATGTATCTACTATATAGATGATTTTGTCATTTTTGAGTTTGCTCATGCACTGTGAACTCCTTGGAATAGTGACTTTTGAGGGGTGTGACACTGTCTGTCTAATGCAGAGAGCTCTGTGAGGAGCTCAGCAGTATCACACCAATCATCAACTAGGCTGGTCCTGAGTGGTCTGCACTTGAAAAGAAAAAGCTGCACCAATCTTGTGGCCACTTTTTCCTTTCATCTGCAGGTCACCACAGAGCAAACAGCTGTTTGTATAGTGACATCTCCGCACCCCCTTGCCACCCCACCAGTCCGTTCCTAAAAAGGTGGGAGGAGGTGCTTTCCTCGCCTGCCTCCTCCACATCCCACTATCTCCCTGTTTCCTTATTTTCTCCCACCCATATGAGTAGGCCATAATCTAAGCCCATTTAGCTGGGAGTGTTCAGTGCCCAAAGGCACTTTTACTCTAAGCGCGATCGATCTCGCTAGCGGATTCCCCCCTGCAGACATTAGGGTGCTCAATCCCCATATCAGCATTTATCCCCTCCTCTTTTAATGTGACACACTGGGAGTCCACCCCAGTGTGCCAAAAACTACCTCTGATGATGTTTCCGACACTGGGATGCCCACTCCCGGTGTCGGATGTGCCCCCCATGCTGCTATATTGTCAACCGACCTTAGGGTGCCCAATCCCTGGGCCAGTATTGTCCCCCCAGTACCCTGGCACACTAGGAGCAAAACTCTGTGTGCCAAAATCAGTTTTATGATTAGTTTACCTGAAAAAAAAAAGTCCCACGACTGCTTTTTTCTTTTAACGTGGAAAAAAAGAAAACGGTCCCTCGTTGTTCCTGCCAGCCTCCCTCCTCCAACCTGCACCCACCCTCTGGGCACCCCACCTCCTGCACCCCATCACCCATACTTACCTCTGCAGGTTGGGAGCGGCGATCTTTGGTGGACCAGGGACACATCTGCACTTTTCAAAAGTTGACTGCAAACTGAAGAAAATCACAATAAGCCCTAAAAGGCAATCAAAGGGAGGTTTCAACTTAGGTTGATATCTCAGCCATTTTTGGGAATTATGGTCCCAAATTTTCAATATGGGATTCTTGGGACCCCACCTCATGAACACAGTCACTGTCATTTATTTTCTCAGTCCAGAAAGGCAATTTCATGGTCACTGCATGGAATCACCTTTTTATATGAATTAATGAAACAAAAGTGCCACTGTTCATGAGGTGAGGTCTCAAAACCCCCTTATTTTTAATTTGGTGAAAAACCTCCAAACAATGACTGTTTTATGAGTGTCCATTGTGCATTTTGTAAGCACACTCATAATATCATCAATTTTAAGATTTTCACTCCAAATTTGCAACATTGCTATTTTTCACCCCCATGAACAGTATAGCTGTCATTTTTTACATCCTTCCAGGAATGTGTTTTTGCACCTGTGGTGCAGAATGGCGTGGTCACTGTGCGAAATCAACTTTCAGGACAGAGTAATGAAATTCCAGTGCCACTGTTCATGAGGGGAGGTCTCAAAAAGGTCATGTTGAAAATTTAGTGAAAACATTCAAAAAAATGACTGCATTACTAACGTATGTTGCACAGTTTCTATGCACTATGTAAGTTCGCCACTTTTTCATAGTTGCACTCCAGATTTTCAGCATTGCCATTTCTTCACACCTCCTCATGAACAGTACAACTGTCATTTTTCATACTCGCCCAAAATGTGTTTTTGCACCTGTGGCACTGAATGGCACACTCGCTGTGTGAAATCACTTCTTGGGATTGAGTAACAAAATAATACTGCCATTTTTCATGAGGTGGGGTCCTAAAAAGACTGTTGAAAAGTTGGAGCAAAAATACCAACAAACACCTGAGGTGTTATGGTTTCCAACTTTATTGCCCACCCTTAAAATGCAAGGCAGAAGAATATACACAGAAAAATATGGGAGGCATGTACAACAGCAATACCAACAGCAAACTTTCAGCATTTACAAATGCTTATTTTACCCATGTCAGTTATCTTTAGTAATGTGCTTGACTCGGTCCTCCTTTTGAAGTCCATGCTTTTTTATCTTTGTATATTATACAGTCCTGTTGGTCTTATTTTTTTTTTTTGTACTTATTGTTTATTGCCATTTTAAAATAACAATACAGTTGATACAAATCATTTGCAGGTACTCATTACAATAGATAGGTTATATAACCACATTAGAATTTAGGGAGTAAAGAGTAACCCATGTCCTGCACACTGGTACAGAAGTAAATGGGGGGATCCTTTAAAATGTAATCATTGTCCAGATAATAGTCCCAAAAATGCCAGCCACTTCAATGGCAACAGTAAGGTCCTTAGGGAAAAGCAAATGAATTTTAAAATGCACTACAAGCAGTGCTATATACTCTATATATAGAACAATCTTACAGTGAAAAATATGCTATTACATTACTCAATTTTAGCACAACAATCCACCATTACCAACATTATATGTTATAGAAACTGAGTCCCAACAGTAGTAACCAGTTCCACCCATATCATTTTAAGGCATAAGCATTAGGCTACATCGACTTGAGAACTAAGTCATTTAAAGATCGGTTTTGCCCCTGGAACAAATACTAATCATGTTTAATGTCCCAAAAGTTAAAATCTTTTTCAAGTTTAAACTATAAGGCCCTATAAAGTAGTGGATCTGTAGTCAAACATTCTCCCCATTTTGTTTTGATCTATCAGCAAACCCCAGTTAACCTCAGTTATAACGTTTAACTACAACAAGAGAGACAGAAATTCAATTTGAACTTGCGATTAGATATATGTTAAGTCTCTCAGGTCTCCTTTTCTTCTGATTCCACAGTATCATGTTGAGAGCATGAGCGGGCCTCAAATTCAGCTTCTGCACATTCCATTCACCTTCCAGCATCTTTGGGATCCACAAATTGCCGTGATTTCCCTCCATAAGTAATGCGGAGCCTGACTGGCAGTAGAAAGGCATGAACAATGCCCAATGACCGGAGTTGCTGCCGAACTGCATCAAATTGTTTGCGGCGTGCTCAGGTATGATAGGAAAGATCTGGAAAGATTTTAATATTCTGATCTTGTAGTATGAGAGAGTAGGCCACCCTTGCCACCGATAGCAGGAGATCTCTAATTTCTGGAACTGATGTATGTACGAGCACAGCCCTAGGGCCCTCATTAACAGAAGAACAAACTCATGGGTTCACACGATATGCTCTGCGCAATTGTCCCCAGTCAAAGTCTTCAGGTACTTCTAAGAAATCTGCCATACAGTCCCTCAGAAAAGGCAACAAGGTTGTGCCCTCAACCCCTCCAGGATGCCAACCAGGTGCAAGTTGCCTGCCCTCAGTTTTTGAGGTTCTCCACATGGCTTCTCATGGCAGAATTTTCTGTAGTTAAGCCCATCACATTACCTTGAGTGGTGATACTTCTCCAATCCGATTCCTCCCCAGTAGTTTGAATTTCTTTCAGTGCTGCGTCATGCATCTCCAATTTTGTAAGTATTTTTTTTTTTATCTTCACATCCATTGCTTTGACAGATTCCAGTACCACCTGCAAAGGAGAAGTTGAAGATGACGTAGGCTGTGAACTCCCACTAAGGCCTCCATTTGCAGCCTCTGGGGTATACTGCGATGTAATGAGTTTTTGACTCCCTGTCTGCTGATTCTTCTGCCAACCCATAGCAATGTTTGGTATCCACCAATTCCTCGGGTTGTTGGGAGATGAAAGGTGGTTCTTTAGACAGTGTATTTTTAGCTTAAATTTGATTTTTAATGCAATATGGGCATTGCTGTGCTGGAGCTCTGTAAAAAGCTTCCTCTCCAGAAGTTGGCTCTCTGGTGCCTTCCTGTTGGTTTTATTCTGTTTCCCCTTGTATAATGTAATAGACTGTCTTTTGTCCTGCACTTCTACCTTCATATGATTAAGTCAAAGTGTTTTTTTTGTGTGTTTTGTGTTTATTCAAAAAATGTTATATAACATTAAGTGGATCCCATTATTGCACCTTTAATTGCTTCCCCCGTTTTTTGTCACCCATTCTGTTTTGTCTCTGGTTAACATAATTTTATTACAACTTACTTTGCTAAAGTCAGGGACCAAAGTGATGGACTTAGGTTGCTCAGATCCCAACACATAATCAATCTTAACAGAGTTTGTGCTTTCTGTCCAACAGGATCAATAATTATATTCCTAATAATACAACGCTGCAGTGTCAGGTTACTTCTTTTCTACTCATGTCACTCAGGCTCTTTAGTGAAAAATGTGGAAGAACAGAAAGAGTGGCCACTTGCTTGTATCTTGGCTGGGGATAACTGGGTCCAACATTGTTTCCCATCTAGTTGATTCTTACGCCCATTGTGTTAGTATGGTATGCCAAGCACTGGGACTGGATAGAAAGAGAGATCTTCAGATTATTTTCAAGGCAGTTTATTTTTCAGTTTGTATGCCATTAATGAAGAAGAAGAAGGATGAAGAAGAGATGAAGATGAAGATGAAGAAGATGGAGACATTTTCACGCAAATTGTATCCCAGAGCACTTTATATGTGTAACCCCCCTACCAATTTGGGGGCTTACCTTTAACCCAGTAGCTCCAGTTTTGCTCTCCTCCTTAATGTGCTGCCAATTGCATGCTATTTTTTTTCTGGTCGCCCTCCATTCTTGCTGTGTCCTTTCTGAACCCCTGTAGCCCAATGCCTTGGCCCCAGAGTAAACTTTAGCCTTGTTGGGCCCATAAAATTCACACTGCAATCACCTACATTGCCTATGCAGTCCGGTGCAGCAGGGATCATGCAGGAGCTTGTAGCACCTTTGATCTTGCGACCACTGACTTTGTGGTTGAACTGAAAAGTGTTATTCGGTCTAGGTGTCCCCACCAGCTAAGTAAGACCATGTGACCATGGCAAGGGCCCTAAAAGCTGATGGTTTAAGATATTTATAGAGATCCACCAGGTGTCCAAATTGAGGCTCATGAATATGAATGAGCCAAGTGCCCCGATCTTTATAAATATTCATGAGGGTACTTTTGCCCTCAGGGAAGCTGTGTTCTTGGCAACTGCTGACAAGGGAAAGAAAACGTAAATAAATATTTGTAGCTGCTATCTTGGTTTGGGGGAAAATGTATAAAAGGGCAAGTGTTTAAATAAATGCTTCAATCCTGTCTGCACTGGTATAATGTTGGGACTCAACAGTGACAGGTAAATAGACCGAAGAAAATACTAAAGCGGGGCAGCTACTTGAAGAACACATGAGTGGCTACTGAACTATGGGACATTTGGGCAAATATTTTATTTATTTTCTCTGCACCAGGACTTTATTTGGGACTGTGTTTTGTATTTATTTATTTAATTCATGGATTACATTTACCTATGAGTCAGAAGACTCTTTTGTGTAGGTTCCACGTCATACAATGACAAGTAACAATACAGACAAACAAATTACTGAAAACACCATCATATGGATAAATACAATTTCAGTAGACAGATTAGTGTATCGTAGTCATACAGAGCAAAGGCTGCTTGAGTAAACTGAGTAACAGGAAAGATAAATTGCACATAATAATTAAAAAAAAAAGATAATGTTGCCTCATACAGGAATGGCAAACAGCTGGAGGTAGACAGAAATGGCTTTGATGGTGTGAGCTAGTCCACCTAAAATAAGCTTTGTCCACGATGTGTGGAGTGGGTGGGAGCTATCATAAATGAGGTTGGGGGAGAGTTAGAGGGTATAAGGTGGCTAGGGGCTAGGGGTCAGTCACAGAGGCTGTGGGAGATGAGGTGCAATCTCAAGAGTTGTTTAAAGGGGTCCAATGTGGGTGAGTCAACTGTGCCTGCTGGAAGACTATTCAGCCAGCTGGGAGCCCAATAACTAAAGGACCATTGGGCCTGACTTGTACGACAAAAGAGTTCCTGGCATGCAAGATTTTGTCCATTTCTTGTGGTATGAGAGCAGGAAAACTGGGTTAGCAAGTGCTGGGAGTTAGGAGGGGTAAGGCCTAAGCTAATCTTTTTCCCAAATAGGCAAGTGTGGTACTTTATCCTGTCACTAAGGTTGAGCAACTGAGTCATGCTGTAGCGGTCAAATGTATGCATCCTACAGTGCACGGCCGAGACCAGCCGGCAGGCTTTATTTAGGGCTAAGTGAATTCTTTGTAGTGCAGTGTCAGTAGCAGCGCCATAAATGACAATACCATAATCCACTATTGAGAGGATGGAGCATGTGACTGCCATTCTGAGGGACTCTTTTGGCATATAGTGTTTATGCCTATATAACAACCCTAGCCTACTGTTGACTGTTTTGATGACCATGTTGATGTGTTCTGGAAAAGGACACGGCACTGTCAAGAGTGACACCAAGGTACTTCATGGTCTGGACTTGTTCTAGTGGGGTGCAGAGATTGTTCCTAATAGCAAATGAGGCTATGCTATGCTTGTTGTGAGGGTTTGCGAAGAGCATGGTCTTTGTTTTTTTATGGTTCAGGACCAGTTTGTGCCGCAAGAGCCAGTTTTCAACTGCAGAGAATTTATCTTGTAGACTAATGGTTAATGCCTGTGGTCCTGGTGGCTGGTGAATAATTAAGCAATAAGGCACGACAAGGTGTGTTTTATTGTGTAATAACTTCACTCCTGGGGTGGGTTGAAGCATGAGGTGAAGCCAAGTGCTTCTGCCACCCCAGGAGTGAAACTATTACACAATAACACACACCTTGGAGTGCCTTATTGCTATTATACAATGGCTCATTTTAAAATAATATTAAAAAGTAAAAAAAAAAATGTAAAAGTTGTGTTATTTTTTGTATGACAGGTATACTTTGCAAATAAAAGAAAAAGTAGTCCAGTAGTTGGTGCTGCTGGTTATGTTATGGTTTTTTTGTGCTTGGTTCCTTGCTTGGTAACCTCCCCAACATAGTTGTTGTTATATGGTAACTTTTAATGAGTGTACTCCCACTGCTTGTCCTGGAAGCACTTGAAGAGTGTGGTCTTGTTTCCCCCTTGAAGAATAGATGGACAGAACAACAGATGAGTACAGAGCTGAGCGGTAACTTCTGGTTTCCCGCTACGCTCGGTAACTGAACAACGGTCAGAACCTGTGAGTTACAGGTCTTTATTTTTATTTTGGGAAAGTGCTTTTTGGAAAGAGGGAAACTGTGTGGGTTTGCTGAAAAAGAAAGGATTTAAAATGTGAATGCATGGAAACAGCCGTGTGCGTGTGCTTTCACAGACTGAGGTAGCTATAGGGAAGTAAAAGCTGCTGTTTCTTTTGAATTTTGCGGTTTTGTTTATTACCTAAAGGACTGAGGCAGTTAGGCAGGGAACATGTGTGTTTGTCAGGGAGGGGGGAGGGCAAGTGCAGCTAAGCTGTGACAGCTTCAGGAACTGTTGGCTTCCCTGTGGCTTGCATGGGCAGGGAGGGTTTTGTTTCACTGTCCTCTGGTCACTTGTGTGCCTGCACTTTATACAGTGAAGTTAATGTTCAATAACATCACTGGGACAGACACACACTGACCAATCAGGATTGGGGAAATTTTCTTGCCATTGTATAATACTGCATCATTCACATATAGGAGAAGGTCACCAGGACATGCAAGAGGTAGGGAGTTGAGGAAGAGACTGAACAATAATGGACCTAGTATAGATCCTTGAGGGACCCCTGACTGGACAGATTTACTGGTGGACAGTTTGTCACCGATTTTTACCTGCTGGGATCTGCTTTCAAGGTAACTTTTAAACCAGGACGCAGCTCCAGAGGAGGCACCAATGGTGACGAGGCAGTCTTGAAGCACGGTGTGGTTGACAGTATCGAAAGCCTTAGTAAGATCAATGTACACTGATCCCCTAAGTGATTCCGATCAAGGGCATGGTGGATAAAGTCAGTGTATTGAAGAAGGGCAGATGTGATTCTATGATTTTTCCTGAATCCATGCAGTTTGGGTCATTGAATATTGTACTTTGCAAGGAACTCTGTTAGCTGGTCAGCTACAGTTCTCTGCAATGCTTTTGAGAGAAGAGGGAGGGTGGAGGCAGGGCAGTAATTAGAATGCTGAGTATGGTCACCACTCTTATATACCAGGGTAACTACAGCAGCTTTCCATAGAGAGGAGATTTGCCCTAGGCAAAGTGATTTGTTCAAGATTATGGTAAGGGGCAATATAACTACATCCAATGTTATGCTTAGCAGCTTCAAATCAAGCCAGTCACTGCTATACTGCAATTTACCTAAGACTTTGGACAGGTATTTCTTGGCAATACTGGGGATATTGTTTTGAGATAGAAAGGGGGGTGAGCTGGGGGTATGTCTGTACTGGAAAGTCCAGGTGGGGGAGGAGGGGTTCAAAGAAGTCTGGGGGAAGTACACCACTTAGATCGGTGAAGGCAGTGTTGATTGTGTTAGCTATGATCATGGTATCTTGGGTGATAGATCCATCCACATATAGCATGGAAGGAGTGGATTTGCTGGACTTCCCAATGAGTTCTTTTAGGTTGTCCCAAAATTTTCTACTGTCACCGCATGAGTTAGAGAGTGCTTCCTTGTAATAGTTTCTTTTGGCCTGCCTGATGGATAGGGTACAGGAGCTTCTGGCTGCCCTGTAATTTTTCAAGTGTGCAGAGTTGCCAGTGGCCCACACTATTTGCCACAGGTGATTTCTATCAGCCATCAGGGTAAGAAGGGATGGAGTAATCCATGGGTTAAAAGCTGCATTTTTCTTTATCTTTTGCTTTGGGATGAAAATATCACAAGCAATGTTAAACTTGTATATAAAGTGGTTAGGGCATGGTCAACACAGGTTGCAGCATTCAGCACTGACCAATCCTGGCTGCAGAGATGGGCTATTAACTGGTGGAGTTGTCTCTTCTTGAGAATGGGGTGAACGGTGTATTTTTCTTTTGTGTGGGTCAGGGGAGGTTTTAGTGGACCAGCGGTAGGTGACAGGGGAGTGGTCACTAAGGGACTCAGTTAGGACGCTGATGTCTGTAATTTTGTCAGGCCTGTTAGTGAAGATGTAGATAGTACAGCCCCCACTACTCTTGTGAACCCTGTTCAGGCTAAAGAAGGAGTAGTCAGCAAACTGGATGACACTATCAGGCACCTTGGGGGACAGCCATGTCTCAACCACTGCAAATATGTTGGGTTTCTGTTGGAGTACCCAGACCTAGAGGAGATCAGTTTTTTGCTGGAGACTCCTAATGTTTATGAAGGCAATTTTCAGACCCACATGGTGATTGTTGTTAGGCAGTTAGGCAGTTGACGAGAAAATACAAAATCACACATGTCCACACAATGAAAAGCATCATGGGCTGCATATGCAAATCACCACAGAATGTTATGCTGGTCCAACTTTAAGCAAAATTGCATGGTGCCAAAAGGCCTCTCACACAGTTTGCAAAGGGTGCTAACAGAAGACATAGACACGTTTTGTCCTACCAGGACTCATCAGTATGCCTCATCTGTTTGACACCCCAGTGGAATGGACCAGCTACCCTAAGACAATGTGTCTTGGATATGTTGTGGTGAACCCATGAAAATAAAAAAACAGTTAAAAGACAAAGAACCTCTGTGCGCAAACACTGAGGCAAGGGTTACCCCAAAGGCATTTGGCTGGGAAGCCAAGTTTCAAGAAAATACAAAATCACACATGCCCACACAATGCAAAGCAACATGGGCTGCATATGCAAATCACCACAGAATGTTATGCTGGTCCAACTTTAAGCAAAATTGCATGGTGCTGAAAGGCTCTCAATATCAGTTTGCAAAGGGTGCTAACAGAAGACATAACATGTGTTTCTCATCTCTACCAGGACTCATCAGTATGCCTCATCTGTTTGACACCCCAGTGGAATGGACCAGCTACCCTAAGACAATGTGTCTTGGATATGTTGTGGTGAACCCATTAAAATAAAAAAAAACATTTAAAAGACAAAGAACCTCTATGCACAAACACTGAGGCAAGGGTTACCCCAAAGGCATTTGGCTGGGAAGCCAAGTTTCAAGAAAATACAAAATCACACATGCCCACACAATGTGTTCTGACAAGGCCCAGGGTTAGTGTGTATGTTCCTGGATAGTAGTAGTAGTAGTTGTAGTAAAAGAACCAGGAGGTTCCGCAGGATGAGGAACTTAAGTGCCTTTACTAGGCTGATAGGTTTATGGTTTCTGGGTTTTCAATTAGTGGTGATGGTGGGAGGATAGAATAGGTGAGACAGTGCTGAGAGAAAAAGGAAGGTGGGAGTGCAAGTGCGGGATTGTTTGGGGGTAGCAGGTGGAATGTAGTTGTCTTTGTGGATGTAATTAGTTTCTGAGGCACCCAGGGTGCCCTGGTGGGGAGGAAGAGGGGAGATAGGGTCAGCATACCTTGCATCATGGTGCTGCAGAAGAAGACCTACATCAAGAAGAACAAGTTTTAAAATGAACCTAGGAAAGCACATTTTTGGTGTGGCTTACTACTTAGCTAAGAGGGTAATTTAGGTGAGCTTTGTCCAGAGGTGAGGAAATCTAAGCCTGGCTTTAAGTAATATGGGACGGTTCCTCTTTAAGACACTAAGAGAAGGAGATAGGAGGCAGGTTCATGAATGGAGAGGTGGCACCTGATTGCTGAGGGGGTGGTATTCTTATCAGAAGCAAGAGTATTTAATTAAGGGTGGACACGGTGGGCGTAAAAATTTGTAGCTGAGAGAGCTGCAAGCCTAACTCATTCAGCAGCTTCTCATGTTGGTCAGAACAGTATTTTCCCTTTCTATTCTGTGTCCAAAGCAGGCAGGAGTAAGAAGAAAGACAGCTGCAGTTTGTTTAAAATCAGCAGCTTCTCTTAACAGTACAAATGGCTCTTTTTTTTGTGCAGGAGCAATCGACTTTTTAAAAAAGAAAAAAGGGGCCAAGTTTTAAACTCTCTGGATACCTTCATCTGGGAACAATGGGTGGGCGGGTGGCCAGCTGACCAACAAAGGAGAGCACTACACAGTGAGGGATACAGAATCCCCTAGGAAAGAAGGAGATAACAGATGTATTAATAGGGGGCTGAGGGGGAGGGAGCAGCAAGAGGGACATCAAGAACAAAGACTATGGAGAGGTCAAGCTGTACATTGGGGGTGGTGGGCTTATCTGGGAGCAGCTGCAGGGCCGACAGAAATTTCTGCAAGAGATGGCAGGGGTAGGGACCCCGTTAAGGGAACATGCTGCCTATGGTGCTGGGGAAATGCAGAAAGAATTAATTTAAAGCCCTCTTCTGATTTTGCTCGTTTGTTCAGTCTCACAAAGCAAATCATACAGTCACTGTGGTTGGAGTTTTCCAATACTGAGCCTTACAATCTGGTAAATTAACTAGTAGCAGATCAGCCTTAAGGGCATACTCTAAGAAATGAACTCTAAGGCACTTAGTAAAACAAATTAACAGTTGTAGAGCACTATACAAAGTTGGCAAAAATTTTGTAGTTGAGAGCTACAAGCCTAATTCATTCTGAAGCTTCTCATGTTGGGCAGAACAGCCTAAAGCATCCTCATAGCTCTTTGGGCTAACAGCACCTCAGATGAGGGTCTACATGCCTCCATGGCAAGAAGAGCCTGCTGCCACACTCCCCAAGAACTTGCTAGTAGGCATTCTCATAGCCCTTTGGGCTAACAGCACCTCAGATGGTGGTCTACATGCCTCCATGATGAGAAGCGCCTGCTGCCACACTCCTCAAGCCCTTGCTAGCAGGCATCCTCATAGCCCTTTGGGCTAAAAGCACCTCAGACAGGGGTCTACCTGCCACCACATTGAGAACAGCCTGCTGCCACACTCCTCAAGCTCTTGCTAGCAGGAATCCTCATAGCCCTTTGGGCTAACAGCACCTCAGACGGGGGTCTACACACATCCACGGCAAGAAGAGCTTGCTGCCACACTCCCTGAGCCCTTGCTAGCAAGTACAGCCTGGATCGCATTCCAGGAACTCAAGGCTGCGTGACTGTCTCTGTAAATTTTCTAAGGACAATTGCCTTTATCTTGGGACAGCTCTTATTGGCTGTCAGTGGAAAACGAGCTCTGTGTTTGGTTTCTCATCCTGTCAGGCATTTCCAAATTCCTCCTGACTGGACTATGTCACTACCATTGATCAGCTTATTTAACCTTGTTTCTCCCTAATCCAGTATTTCCTCTGTTATCTGGTCTGTTTTAATACTCATTGCTGACTTTCTTCAGTTTAAAATTGTTTTATGTTTTTTTTAACTGTACTTCTATGTATTTGAACTTGGAAGATTAGAGGACTAGACTGTTTTCCTAATAGTGTGCTGAGTTTCTGTTACCACATTGGGTATTTCTGTGAAAAGTCACTTTCAGTTAATTTCTCCACCCTCAACCCCCCAATTTCAGCATCTTTTATTTCTTCTCTTTGTAGACCCAGCCAACACCTATCCCATTGCCTGACTCCCTCCCTACAATTTAAACTCCCATTATTTGTGACAAAGCTTCTTTGTGAATTGCAAAGCAGGATACCTCCCATTGTTTTTGGTGCTGTATCTAACCCCAGCTTGTCCATTCTCTTCCGGCACCCTCATAGCACTTTGGGCTAACAGCACCTCAGACGGAGGTCAACACACCTCCACTTCAAGAAAAGTCTGCAACCACACTCCCTGAGTCCTTGCTAGATGGTACAACCTGGACAGCGTTCCGGGAGCTCAAGGCTGCATGGCTGTCTCTGTAAATTTTGTAAGGACAATTGTCTTTATCATGAGACAGCTCTTATTGGCTGTCTGTAGAACACGAGCTCCGTGTTTGGTTCCTCATCCTGCCAGGCATTTCCAAATTCCTCTTGACTGGACTATGTCACTACCATCGACCAGCTTATTTAACCCTTTTTCCCCCTAATCCAGTATTGCCTCTGTTATCTGGTCTGTTTTAATACTCAGTGCTGAATTTCTTCAGTTTAAAGTTTTTTGTTTTTTTTTTAACTGTACTTGTATGTATTTAAACTTGGAAGTTTAGAGGACTAGACTGTATTCCTAATTCTGTGCTGAGTTTCTGTTACCACATTTATTTATTTATTTATTTATTAGCTTTCGGTAACAAGGAAAGTGCGTTAGGCAACAGACATGCCTATTTTTAGGCATGACCCGGGACATTGGGTATGTCTGTGAAAAGTCACTTTCAGTTAATTTCTCCACCCTCCATCCCCCAATTTCATCATCTTTTATTTCTTCTCTTTGCAGACCCAGCCGGCACCTAGCTCACTGCCTGAATCCCTACCTACAATTTAAACTCCCATTATTTGTGACAAAGCTTCTTTGTGAATTACAAAGCAGGATATCTCCCATTGTTTTTGGTGCTATATCTAACCCCAGCTTGTCCATTCTCCTCAGGCATCCTCATAGCCCTTTGGGCTAACAGCACCTCAGATGGGGGTCGACATGCCTCCACGGCAAGAAGAGCCTGCTGCCACACTCCCCGAGCCCTTGCTAGAAGATACGGCCTGGATAGAATTCCGGGAACTCAAGGCTGCGTGGCTCTCTCTCTGTACATTTTCTAACGACAATTGCCTTTATCTTGAGACAGCTCTTATTGGCTGCCTGTGGAACACGAGCTCCGTGTTTGGTTCCTCATCCTGCCAGGCATTTCCAAATTCTTCCTGACTGGACTATGTCACTACCATCGGCCAGCTTATTTAACCTATTTTCCCCCTAATACAGTATTGCCTCTGATATCTGGTCTGTTTTAATACCCAGTGCTGAATTTCTTCAGTTTAAAGTTATTTTTTTGTTGTTGCTGACTTTTCCATTAGCAGATTATATCTTTTAGCCACTAGAGGGCCCACTTAAAAACACACTTACCCAATACAATACAATACAATCCTCCTAAGTGTCACATCATGTTGTCCCTCCATGCACTGCAGTTTCTGCTTCTCTTACTCTCATCCCTCTTTCCACTTTTCTTCCTCCCTGGAGCTTACCTCAGCATCCTACGTGGCACTGCCTATCATCACTCAGGTACTCTCCATCATGAACTTGTCCCCCCCCGGGTGCTCCCCTCTACAAATGGATGGCAGTCCCCACCTACCACTGTACACAGGCCCTGGACACTCTCATCACTCTCTCACATGCCATCACTCTGGGATCATTGCCACCAACCTAATGTAAGTTCCTGCAAAAAATGGGCATGTAGACTCATGCTCAGGGACTTGTACTGGTGCACCTTGAACTTATGCTCATCCTCCTGCTGCTGTTGGGAAACATCCATCCTAGCCCTGGCACAATCACCTCCAGCTCTATCTGCCAGAAAAAACCCTCAGGAGAACTCTCCATAGCATCTCTCAACATCTGTAGTCTGGTCCCCAAGCTGGATGTCATACAAATCTTTACCAATCAGCAGAGCCCAGATATCCTGACAGTTGCAGAAACCCCCGACCTGGCTATTGCTCTACCAGGCTACAATGTTTTCAGGCTGGAGCGGAAGTCTCAAAGAGGTGGTGGATGTGCAATTTACCCTAAAGATTTGCT
This sequence comes from Neoceratodus forsteri, assembly GCA_016271365.2. Taxonomy (NCBI): domain Eukaryota; kingdom Metazoa; phylum Chordata; order Ceratodontiformes; family Ceratodontidae; genus Neoceratodus; species Neoceratodus forsteri. The sequence continues at coordinate 1,282,117,484 of CM057452.1, forward strand.
ACTGGGACACCTAATCACTACCCCCCTCCCAGCTACTGCTGCACAGATTCTCCCTATCAGAATCTTATTAGGAGCCCATAACAAATCCTTCACAGTTGCCTCAGTATATATCCCCCAGAAAGAATAAGGAATGGCCTTAACACTGTTTTTTAATTCATCAGGTCCCAACCTCCTGACTCTGAAATGATTCTGCTTGGAGACTTTAATATAAACTGGCTCGCAACTGATGCAGGGGTCCATAAGGATGCCATCTCATCAGGCAATCTCACCCAGATGGTCATCTCTCCAATCAGGAGAAACTACAAATCCTATTTCTTTGCTTCAGTCCACCTAGGATTTAATCAATAGTGCCTTGTAGGGATGATGCATCATCAGAGTTATTTACTACTGCCCCCACTCTGCAGTCATCTGCAAATTTAGATAGCCAGATATGTGGATTATTGATCTGCAGGGAGGAGATATAAATATTAAAAAGATAAGGTCACAGGACAGAACCCTGAGGGACCCCACTAGTAATAGGTGCCCAGCCAGACAGTATCCCATTAATGGTTACTCTTTGTTTCCTACCCTGTAACCATACTGATAACCAATTTAGGATGGTTGTATTCAGCTTACGCTCACCTAGTATATTCAATAGCTCAGCATAAGGCAATTTATCAAAAGCCTTCACAAAGTCCATAAAAGCAACATCAACTGAGTTCCCAAGATCTAAGTTCCTGCTAACATTCTCATAGAAGGCGAGAAGGTTGGTCTGGCAAGACATTGATTTAGTAAACCCATGTTGTAAATTGTTGATCAGGCACTGTTCCTCTAAAAAGGCTAGAATTATCTCTTTTATGATACCTTCCAGCATTTTACCCATAAGTGAGGCTCACAGGATGATAGAAAGTGCAGTGTAACAATTATTAGATAACAATATTAAAAGTGCATGATAGGCAATTAAGAGGAATCACAGTGTTCATGGAGTGAAAAGTATAGCATATCAAAAGCAACAGTTCAGCAAACTGCAAGTGGCAGCAAAATGAGGGACAGAAGGGATACATGAAGTATCACAGGGATACATGGCTGATAGGGGATCAATGAATCAGTGCACAAGGTGCAGAGGTAAGATATGGGGACAGGAGCAGTGAGAGCAGCATAAGATCAGTGACAACTGCAGGAAGCAGAGGCACTAAAGGCATATAGAATAGTGTTGTCTGTGTAAGTGTGAAAGGATGCAGAGGATCAGCTGAGGGGGAGGTCATTAAGGAAAATGGGAAATGGGATAGCGCCATGGGTAAATCCTTATGGGATGCTGCAAGAGCGAGAGAGAGGGAGGGAGGGATATGGTATCAACAGTAGGGGCAGCTTGGGTTCTACCCCCAAGGTAGGAATGAAACCACTCAACAGAGGAGGAGAGACCAGCTGCTTTTAACTGGTCCAGTAGGATGGAGTTGGCAACAGTGTCAAAGGCATTGGCAAGATTGACAAAGATGGCCAAGGTCACCAGCACCTGATCCATGCCAGAAAGTATGGAGTCTGTGAGCATAAGAAGGGAAGCTGTGGTAGAATGTGATTTCCTGAAACCAGACTGCTAGGGATTGAAGGAGGAATTTTTATGGAAAAGGGGAGAGTTGGGAAAGGATCAGATATTGTTGACATTTAGCCAAGGAGGGAAAAGGGGGCATTGGGTGATAGTTGCTAGGGAGGGAGGGGTCACTCTCTTCAGGAAGAGGGATGGCAGTGACCTGCTTCCTCAGATCAGAGACTGAGTGAAGTGACAAGGAGCAAATTAGAAGGTGGGTGTTGAAAAGGGCAATGGCTGGGGTGGAGAGAGGCAAGAGTCTGGGGTGAAAGCCATAGGGGCTCCCTTCTTTATGCGGGTTTAAAACAAGGAAAGCCTTGAGGGTCACATAAAAAGAAAATAAAAACATTCACCTTTTTAGCAGTTAAAAATCTAGAACAATTCCAGTCTTCAAAAAGGAAGAGTACACATAGTTTAGAAATTGTAAAAAGAAGTGCTGTAGGTGGCACACCCCAGGTCCGAAACAATGAGTCTCTAAATTAAATTGCCCGATCAGCTCTTTCACATTCAGACATTTTTACTACTAAACAACAAATAGTGAATTATTTTGTAGTTTTTAAAAGTTACATCTCAAGGCTTACTTACTCTACATGCAACCAGATGGCTACTCAGTTGCTACTATCAACGTTCAGAAGTCTTCCCGCCTCTTTGCAATCACTAGTTGGCTACTGAAATCATGTTCCAAGATTATATCCATATATATGTAAGCAATAAGACATGATGGGGTGTGTATGGGACAGATTTTACTGTATGCCCAGGCATATAATGAGGCACAAGGCCACATGCCAAGTGCTTTCAGCCCATCAAAGTATGGTAAAACATGTTCCATGCACACCACCTGAGTGTCTTATTGCGCTTATAAAATGGCTTCTTTTTTTTTTACTTTTTAAAGTTGTGAAAAGCATGTATGTAGAAACAATACATTTACCTGTGTGGATTTATGATATAATAGTCATTCTGCCCACTGCAAATGATGTAATTGATGATGTCATTGTATTACTGTTGGACAAAGTTTGTCCTTTGCTGAGATCAAGATTCAAGATATGGAATGTTTTTCATGGAATGTTTACCAAGAAATACATGGATTCAAAATGCTGCTCAATTCCACTGGCAGAATCTTCCTCTCTTAACATACTGAGCATACACACAACAAAGGTCTCTTCTACAGCAAGAGACTCAATTATCTCATTGTCAGGACAAGCAGAAGAGATTTCCTTTATGAGTAGCTAAAGGCAGAAGGGGGATTTTTCATTGTCAGCAAAGAAACAGGTGTAATGAAAACTATAAACGATACTTACTGTTTCTAATTTGTTTGTGTGTAAGGCAAGTGTGATGATCTGGGAAACAACATGTAATTAATTTGTTTTATTTTTTACTTAAGGTAGTTTTATTTTTAGGGCCTGGTTGAAGTTTTTTATACAGTGTTAAGGTGGCAGCCATGTTTATGATGGAAGATCAATTCTAGTTGTAGGGGGACTGATGGAAGATAGTTTGGGTTGTAGGAGGACTGATTTGCTCAATGTGTGACATGGATTAGGACCAGGATGACTGTGCATGAAACAGATTTCATGCATGGTCACATGATATATTTTGACTAATGAGACTTCTTTATTTTGGATGCGCAATTTATAGGCACTTCTTTATCAGATTACAGTATATTAGGAGGAATGTGCCACTGAGGTGGAAATGCACTAAACTAATTCCCATACCTAAGCTCAGTTGAGTGAATGATTTACTGTAAAGTCTGACCTCAGGCCAGTTGCCTTTTCTTCTGATTTTCTCAAGAATTTCTGAACATTTTCTTTGTCAATGGGTAATGGAAGATACCGGTAATAAGATTTTGGAACACCAGTTTGGGAATCTGAAAGGGTGCTCTATGTCTTTCCTTCTTATTAAACATTCCATTAGCTGCATTTGGCAGCTAATAAGGGCTGGGTATTGGGGAAGTAGACCTTATAGATTTTTTAAGGCCTTTGATTGTTTTTACCATACCATATTAATTTATGAAATGCTGGCTGTAGAGAGCTGTCTGGCCCTGATTTGATAGTTTTAACTTTCCTTATAGGTAGAAGCCAAAAGATAAAATTCTTAAAATGCGAAATTAGAACTAAGCAAGGTTGGAGGTTTCATACCCCATGGTACCAAAATGGTCCCTGTACCTTTCTTTATTATGATTATGACTTTCATAGTAGTGGCAATCATGGTGCTGTATATATGGAAGGTACCATATTAAGTAGTCTTCACTGTAAACTGAAGCAGTTCCTTGAAGACAGACCTAGACACCATAGAGAAATGGCCCATTGAAAGTAATATGTGCATCATTGGCATTAAGACTAAAATTTAAGCTTTTCACTTTGGTGAAACATAGAAACACAGAAACATAGAATTTTACAGCAGATAAGGACCGCTTGGCCCACCTAGTCTGCCCATTTCCCTACCTAACAGATAAGCTGCAGATCCTAGTTAACCAACAGCCTACTTCCTCCTAACCCCCACTAGAATTGTCTTATGTCTGCCCCATACATTCTTGAATTCCCCCACTGTTTTTGACTCTACGACCTCCTCAGGAAGGATGTTCCATGTATCCACAACCCTCTCTGTGAAGAAATACTTCCTCACATTACCTCTGAACTGTCCCCCTCAATCATCAAATTGTGCCCCCTTGTTTTTGCACATCTCTTTTTTCTGAAAGATGCTACCCTCTTGGACTTTGTTGATTCCCTTGAGGTATTTGAAAGTTTCTATCATGTCCCCCCTCTCCCTCCTTTCCTCGAGGCTATACATCTTTAGTTCCTTTAGTCCTTCTTCATACGTCTTCTGATGCAGACCCTGCATCATTTTGGTTGCCCTTCTCTGGACAGCCTCCACCTTGTCTATGTCTTTGAGGAGATGGGGTTTCCAGAACTGTACACAGTACTGCAGATGTGGTCTTACCAACTGTCTGTACAGAGGGCCAACAACTTCCTGTTTTCTACTGATGATGCCTCACCCTATGCATCCCAGTATCACCCCAGCCCTTCTTACTGCTTTCTCACATTGCTGGCCCACCTTTAGGTCATCTGATATGACTACCCCCCAGGTCCCTTTCCATTTTTGTTGTTGTCATTATCTCACCCCCATTGTGTACTCTTCCCCTGGGTTTTTGTTTCCCAGGTGCATTACTTTGCACTCCTTGCATTGAATCTAAGCTGCCATACATTTGACCATTCCTCTAACCTTGCCAAGTCCCTTTTCATCCTTTCCACCCCACCTTGTGTATCAACCCTGTTGCAGATCTTTGTGTCATCTGCAAAGAGACATACTTTCCCTTCCAGTCCCTCTGCAATGTCACTTATAAAGATATTAAAAAGGACCAGCCCCAGTACTGAACCCTGTGGTACCCCACTAGTAACCCTCCTTTCTTCACTGTGGACTCCATTTACTATTACCCGCTGTGTCCTGTTGTCCAACCAGTGTTTTACCCAGGCTACCACCCTAGGACCCACTCCCAGGCTAGCTAATTTGTGATGTGATTTCCAAAGACTTGAAATGATGATCTCAAATAGAATAGGTAAAAAATTGAAGCAACAAAGGAGTTTACTTCTTGAATATCCTGAAGAGGTCTTTTCTGTCTTACAGAAACCTTGTGCTTATTTACAAATCCTTGATTTGTTCAGTCTCAGAGTATTGTTACACAGTACTGTGTTAGGTAGCAAACAAAGAAGAGTTTTGGAAGGTATAGAAATGTGTTTTAAAAATTTTAAACACTATTTGTTCAAATGAAAACATGCTGGAAATATGTAATCTGAAAAGCTTGGAGGCCAAAAGGGACAACACTTACAGTAAATTCCATATTATTAATCACTTAGAGGATTTCACTCACTCTGGCCACAGAGTAGCTTCAGTCCTTTTATCATTCATTCTGCTGTCTCTCATGCAGGCATGATAGCAGTGGGCCATTTAACATCACAGCTTTTTGCAGAAGGGGTTTATTTAAAAACAGAGAATTGAACATTATTATAATTGCCTTCAGCTAACTCAGTGATTTATAATAAAAGGACCTCTGCTGTGTGTCTCTCTTATAGCATAAGAGAATCCTGTCATGATGCTTGGGCAGCCAAAACTGCTCATCCTCACTTCATGATCCTCTCACACAAACTTCACTTTCACAGTCTCTCTTATATCATAGGAGACATGAAGTTGAGGCCCTGTTAGCTGATAACATGAGATGCCGATAAGCTATGATCTCTTACTATGGAGACCCCCAAAGTAAAACATCATTCTAGAATTAAAGGGGGTTTAGGTTTCTGTTAAATGTCATAAAAAGAAGTTTGCTACTCACAGATTCTATGTTTCTATATAACATTACTTCCTGGAGCATAGACAAATTTGGACTAATGTTCCCTGGGTGATAATGACTTACTGTAGATTTAGGCAGTACTTGAATCACAAATGTAAATGGCCGTGAAATAGTGCAATCTTTTTAATGCATTCTTTCAATGCCATTAACTGAAGTGGAATGTATTGTGATACTATACAACTTTGTAATGTTCTCCTTTTATAGTAGCCTTTATAAATTAATTTCTTGAACTGTATTAAGATTATGGTGTGGGTAATTATGGGTACCAGCACTTACAGATATGTTTATGTACTTCAAACTTTGGTCTTGTGCTTGAATTACAATAAGTGTTGCTTAATTTGATTAATTTTTGATGAAATAATTGCCAAGAGCCAAAATATGTACTAATATGTGAAGGATATATTCTCCACCCCAACACACACACAGTCTAACTTAATCTGGACCCTATTTTCATAAGATATTTGCCACAGACACAGAAGGTATCCTGTGATAATAGAGACCAAACAAGGGCAACCATCAAAACTGTGACCCATACTCAACGCTACTATCATGGGCGATCTGCAAGGGTATCAATGCACTGCTACTGAGAAGGTAGGGGAGGGTGACAAGAGAGGGAGGATAGCGAGGGGAAGGTATAGGATAGGGAAGAAAGTTATTGTGCAGTAGTGTGCCTGCTGCCACCGAGCCAGCCCTGCTGTGTGGTGGTGTGGGAGGCTGGGTTTGGTGCTGGGGACAAGGAGGGTAGGAATTTTGCTGCTGCCTGGGGCTGTAAGACTTAATTTTTTTTTTTAAAGGCAGACTTTGCCCCCTCCCCGACATGCACCCCCTCGAATTAAGAATATAAAATCGGTGTGGGGGGGGGCAAAGTCCCTCATGAGAGGGGGGGTGAGGGGGACATAGGCTCCCCACAAAACCATTTATTTTTTTGTCAGATGTACACTTGCCATAATAGTGATCACTGTTTCACGTTCGCTATTGTGACATAGAACCGACGCAAAATGGGTGAAAGTATTTTTCAAAACAGAGCCCAGTAATAGAGTTGCAGCACTAGATGCCTGAAAAATCTCCCTGGCATCTGAGGAATCCTTCCAGCTTGCAAGAGTTCAGGTCCAATCTTTCTAGCCACCTTACAACTCCCTGTATTTCTTTTGTTCTAGAATCCCCATCTCCCCATCCCTTCTGTGACCCCACTTTGTGTGCTTGTTTTAATTATTGTTTTGATATATTTACCTTAACAAATATTCTTCACTATGTATGTTTTAGCCTTATGTAAGTATTACTGCCAGACTATGGTAACCTGTTGACTGCTGCTGTCCTCCCTGGGACCCCCATGAAAATGAGACACTGCATGTCATGTTGTTATAAAGGGAGTACTTTCAAATAAATTCATAAATGCATAAAAAAACATTTGCCTTACTCAGATGCCTCTACATTCAAAAACTTGCAGCTAGTGTATATGAAAAAACTTGGCAGTAATTGTAATTCATTAGCTAGAACTAAAATGCATTCTCTATGACATCTGACTTTCGAAGAAGCAAGGTTGAAACAAATTCTCTCAGTTGAATCCTTCTGTTTGTTATCACTTGTGAGGGGAGTATAACATTCATAGCTCACTCATGGTTTCATCACTTGTGTGTTATAATCCTGCCCCCTCCCCCCGCACACACACACACACACACACACACACACACACACTTGTGAAAATAAACTGGGTATTTTGAGTCAGGTCACTGTATATTTGATTTATACAGCATTATTTTACAAGTCATAAATTTAAAAAATGTTGATTTTTTGAACATTTAACTGTTCCTCTATAAGTTCAGCAGCTGGTTTCAGGGCAAGTCAGACTATTGTGATTTAGAAAATGGGCTTTTTATTTCTTGGTCTCTGATTGGCTGAAAACCCGGGCAGAAGGGTTCAATAACTTTCAATAGACAACGAGGAAACAAAAAGTGCCAGCCCCAGTGCCCCTTCTCCCATTGAGGTATCTTTGTGCCCAGCCTGCTTTCTCATTGGTGGAAAGCACCTACTTCAATTTTAAATTGCCATTTTTTCCTCTCACCTAGGGGAAAAAAAATGGCCTCCATGTCTCCATATTTCAGTGGCAGTTGCCTGATTAGCCCTCATACAACCTCCTTTGAGCTAATTTCTCACTACACGTGTTATTTTTTTGTTTTTTACAGTACCGTCATCTCCCAAGTAACTCTTCATAGATGCACTCACACAGAGCACCACACTCTTGCTCCATCAGCCTGCCATCGCCTCGCACCCAAAAAACAAAGCTGCTTCCGATTTGTATAACAGTAGAATGACTGCAGTAACTGATTCACTCACTCTACTACTCACGCACCCCTCCCACCTGTATCCCAGTAGCAGTATTTGTTTCTCTTATTTGTACATTTTTCTTGTTCCCGATGGTCCATCCACAGAGTCGCTCTCTGTCTCTGTCTCACTTGCTCGCTCGCACGCACACACACACACACACACACACACACTGCGTGTCAGTTCCTGATCTTTTGCTGTCTCACATCACCACACATTTTAACTGTCTGTCTAAAATCAAAAAATGTTCTTACTATCTAAGCTATCCGATCAAATTTGCAAAGTGACACATCTCTCCACAGACGCTATGCTCCTAAAAAGAAGCCCCAGTAAAGCTTGTCCCATTCAATAACTGTTTTGCTCTTTCTCCCAGAGTCTTCTTACAACAGACACAGTGCTTCACTAGATGGGCATTCTCTCCTTTAAATTATCAGCCTCTTCTTACTAAAAGAACTACCCCAAAAAAAGTAGAGACAAGTGTGAAGGGAAGAGGTGATCTTCCAGGTGCCATCATGCCAGTAGAATTACCACAATTGTACCAGTGGTGGAGAGCAGGGGATGACAGCATGTAGAGCTGAGGGAGAGAAAGAAAACAAACACAAAATGAAAACCTTAACAGGAAAAAAAACAGGCTTTAAAACATATGTCAGTGAGTATGAGGGGAAGGGGAGACACATAACCATGACAACCAGCAAAAAAGTTAAAATGGTGGATTCTTTAGTAGGACAACTAGGTTGGTGGAGGAACTATTTTATTAAAAAAAAAATAAAAACTATTTTAACATTTACACATAAAAATCATTTTTGTACAAACATAAAATACAGTTGCCCATTTTCTAAGCGCAATAATACCCTCCAGGGAGGGTGGAATGGGTAACACCGGACCTTCCAGAGGCTATAAGGCCCTCCACCTGTGGCGTTGGGTCTCATTACACCCCTGGGCGGTCCGGTATTGTCGGGTATTATTGCTTGCATCATCATCTTTGTGAAGCTGCTTACTCTCTGATTGGTTCTGAAAAAGTAAAATCTAAGTATAGAATGTTTGTTTATGATATATGGAATCTTTAAAACAAATGATTATGGTGGATGCAACCTGTAAAATAAATTATTTTGACATATGCAATATCTAAAATAAAAGACAAAGAACCTCTGTGCGTAAACACTGAGACAAGGGTTACCCCAAAGGGCATTTGGCTGGAAGCCAAGTTTCAAGAAAATATAAAATCACACATGCCCCCACAATGCAAAGCATCATGGGCTGCATATGCAAATCACCACAGAATGTTATGCTGGTCCAACTTAAAGCAGAATTGCATGGTGCCGAAAGACCTCTCACACAATTTGCAAAGGGTGCTAACAGAAATATCTAAAATATCTAAAATCTATCTAAAATAAATACTTCTTGTGCAGATTGCATATATCATCAGCTGAAATAACATATTTAGTTGTGTATATATATATATATATATCTACTAGTGTTATACAATATAAACAGGGGATATTCCATAAGATATTCAAAGATAAGATTTTTATTCATTCTGAAATGTTGCCAATAATGCTGCCTATCAATGTGTGGTGCTGCCACAAGTGCTTGACTGACATAATTGGCACCATTCCAGAGTGTTTTAAAAGCTTAGTACTGCATGTACTACAGGCTGCCCTATTTATGTTATGGGACTTCGAAGAGTTTCAACATCATTATGAGGTTATCAGGAGGAAAATTCCTTGAGCTACAGGGGGGGAATAAAATGCTATTATTCACCCCAGAAAACAAATTACTGTATTATAAAATATGCTTCTCGTATTTTTTTTATATGTATACATTATGCTCCCTGCTCACTGATGCAGCTCTTATCCTTGGGTAAGGATCAACCCCATGCTCCTGTGTCACCAGCACTTACTGCCTGCCATCTCCATGGCTTATACCCAAAGTTGGGGCCTGTCACAACTAGGCAATATGGGCTGCCCCTCCTAGGATCTGGGACAGACAACACACACAATGAAAGAGATGCTGGTAGCAGGAGATGAAGCCTAAGCATGTTGTGGGTCATCATCCTTACAGAAGAATATCTTGCATTTTACTGGGTCCCTGATCTCATGATTCCTGGCACGAATGTGCACCAAGCATGCATATGTGCATCATGCTTGCTTGGATTCTTGCCAGCATCTTCCATCTTCGGTTAGAAAATGGGCTTAAAAATCCCAGGAGTGTGATTGGACTTGCAGGAGTACATTAGTTTACAGTTAGAGCCCTGTAAATAAAAAGTCCCAGTTATGCCAACCCAATGAAATATCTTAGTGCCCACCCTCATTTGTAATTGGTCAAAACTACCTAATTTGTATTCAAAATCACAACCATTTTTTTTCTGTTGCTAAGCAGGAGGTAGAGCTCCCCATCCATGATAGCATTTTATTGTCTCGCTTTGCTAGACATAGAGGCCAACCATGCTGTGTACTTCATAATCAGCTGTCCTAATCTTTGTATTCTATCTGTTTTAAATTCAATATTCATACTGTGACTCTGACAGCTCACTGCACTCTCGCTCCTCACTCCATCCCACCACTCACTCAATCCCCAAAGACAAAATTGCTTGTGGTTTGCAGGCTAGTGAACAGCTAAGCGAGGTAACCTCACCCCATCGCATACACACACCAAGAGAAGCACTTCCATGAATCTCCCTTACTTTTTAAATAATTAAAAATAAGCAGTGGGCACACATAACTTAGAAAACAAAAACCATCCTACAGATCGGCTTCATGAAACCACATGTTGCTTGGTTTGCAAATCAGCAGTGCATGCCTCTCCCTGGCTACCATAACTGATTGCCGCCATAGCTGACTGCCAGCATAATATTGTGTCATACAATTTATCACAATTGGGTGCTGTAGAGCATAACAGCTTTCTTTTCTGTCTCCTGCTTCTACTGACAGTACATATAAAAAAAGAAAAAAATGCTTTATAAAAGGATAGATAGGAAGAAAGGCACAGACTAATGGGGCAGGTGGAGGTGGGGGCTGAAACACCACACTACCAGATGTACAGGGACTACTTTACCTAAAAAGAAGAAAAAATAAAACTATAGTCACTTTCATAGAATTACTTTGCATTTTTCTTTGTAATACTATAAAAATGACAGTTAACCCATTTTGTAAGCGCAATAATACCCTCCAAGACGTGTGGTATGGGCAATACCAGACATTCCAGGGGCTATAAGGCCATCTGCCTGTGGCATTGGGCCTCATTATGCCCCTGGCAGTCCAGTATTGCCCAATGCCACCCACCCTGTTGAGTATTATTGCTTGATTGTACCTCCTCTTCACTACTGCCTGTGGTCACCCATGTGGCAGTATTGCAGCAAAGGCAGTTGCCCTCTCTCTTCATGTGAGGAAAGTATATTGTTGTACACTCAATCCTCCTCCCCTCAGCTGGCCCCCAATGATCATGGCTGATTGCTAAACCTGGATCACTGGCATTATGGAAAGCGGTTCTACCACTACACAAATTGGCTAGCAATTCTTCCATAGAGAATTAAATATCTAATAAATGGGTCTTATTTTTCAGCAGAGCTATCAGTAGTGATTACTGTACTGCCATTGTCCTGGGAGTCTGCCTGGACTTTGTCCAAAACTATCTCATTCATATTCTGAACAAAATCAACCACAATAAAATTTACATTTACATGCATACATAAGCATGCATACAAACAGGACTCAGTAAATGATAATATTAAAATATAAATGTTAGCCTATCAGCCAGCAGTACTTTATATGTTTTTTGCACTGAAAAATAACTAATCAAACTGTTCTTCTGCAGCTTTTCCATAAATGTTAGGCTTCCTTAGGTATCATCACAAATTGCTTTAAACAATTCATGTAGTGCAAATACTGGCTAAATAGTCACTGGACTTTCCTTTTTGCTTACATTTTAGTCATTATTTGAAAGAAAGAACAATTGTTGCCCCTTTAATTGAGCTTTAGCAGTTATGGAGAGTATGAAAACATTCAATTCTATACACGTACTGTAAATTCACATTTTACAGGAAGTAAAATCTCAGTTTCAACATAAAGAACAGATTTGTAGGCTTTCTCTGAATCAGGAAAGTATAAAACTTAATTGGTGCCTGACTCTCTCCAAATGACATATTTTGGCATACTCAAAGGACGCATTCCTCAAAAAATGGTATGTTTCAGCAAGATTGTACCTTGCAGGCTTCTGCATAATTTTAGAATGCCATTATAGCTTGGTGCAGTGCAATGATGAATGATGTCCCACTGAGCTTCAGGCTGGTTCCCCACTGCAGCTCCCACCCCAGTAGGTAATAATAATCATGTTGCTTCCTTTCAAGAAAATAGAAGTGCCTTAAATATTTGACTGGAGGTCTAACCATCTTGCAGTTTTAGTGTGAAGAGCTGATAGCAACAACAGTGCAGACATTAAAATATATGCTTGAAGATGTAATAGCAGATTTTACACTCCATATAATTTCAAAGCAATGGCTAATTAATTTTCCATAACTCATTACTCTTTCTAAGAACTGAACTATGCTCAGTTTACTAAAGAGTCCTTACTTACAAATAAATTATAATTACTTTAACTATGTCTTTTTTAAATAATTGGTGAGGAGTTTTAATAAACATAAAAAAACAGAGTGGAGTTTCATCATGCAGTCTAAGCTATATACAGAATAAAATGGTGAGATTTAAGGCACACTGAAAATTTTAAGAAAGTATAAATGTCTTGACTGTGAGTCATTTAAGGAATTATCTATAAGGATAAAATTAATGTTGGTATAGAATCATGACACTAATAACTAAAACTGTTTAGTGTGCATTATCTTAAGCAGATTGCAATTAAGAGTGAATTCAAATACTGCTTTGTGAATGTACACCTAACCCTAACCATAACAAATTCAATTCTTCTGTGGATATGTTACAGTTTCTCCAGCCAGCTAATCTTAGGCTACAGATGTAAGTACCTACCTGGAAGAAATGCAGATGGTTATGAACCTTGGTATTCATTAGTTCATGAATATTGCAAATAGTTTGAAAATCATTTCTTGTCTCCGCATTTCCTAAACAGTTGGTTTGAATACATGGATTCTGACCTATCTGAAATACTATCTGAAGTTTAAAAAGGTCAATTGGCCAGATATGGGGCATTCTGCATACTTCCACATAGTTATTGCTTTACTTATCATGCCATTAATCAAAATGAAGGTGAACAGGATTTTTCAATTTGAATGCAAGCTTCTGTAAGCAGCATTCAGATTGGGACTTAATTATTTTCCATTACGTAAGTTTCTTTTTTGCTTACAGGTTAACTTGCATCCACATTTATGGTATATCCAGTATCTTGGTTGAAGTCAGTCTAGTTTTAGATGCAATCCTCCCCTGGGTGGACCTAAGGTAAACAAAAAAAGGCCTATTGAAACATGTATTTATTTATTTGAATTATGCTGACTGTAATGGAGATTTTTCTTCAAAGAGATTCATGAGGAGTAGAGAAGTTTGAGGATCCAAACCTATAACTCAAAAGTGACAAAACAGTTAAAACTAGTAGACCAACTTTTGTGGTCTCTGAGAAGTTTGTTACCCAAACACTGATGCACAGGACATTTTTCATTTGCACTGTAGATTCTACTCATGGATTGCATAGAACTGGTACCCTGGACCCCAAAGCCAACCAGACCTTTTTTGGAAACAATCCCAATGTGAATACAGACACTGACAGTAGTGGGTCAAAGACTGGCTTGTGCCCATCAGTTTAGATGCAAGCTAGCTTGAAGCGGATACTTGGAAAATAGACCAGTACATTGACGCTTGCCTTTTGGTCCAAAACCTAAGAAGGTCAGGGTCATGGGTCCCTGTGCCACACTAGAAACTTGAGCTAATACCCAATCCTGACACTGCAGTATAGTAAAAGTGGATGCAGTACTGTTAATGTGAAATCCTTCAGTTGAACTGTTAAACCATGTTCCCATGTGTCCAGCTTTGGTGACTGATAATGTGGCATTTAAAGATCCCATGGAACTTATCATAAGTGCAGTGATTTGTATTGGTATACAGGCTAGCATTCTCCCCTGTCAATAAATCAGGTACCTGTAACCCCCAACCCATGAACCTGGAAATGAGCAGTGTGCTGGTCTAAACAGACAAATTAATCAATCAATCAATCAATAAGTAAATAAAATCATGCCCATGGCATTTTGGTATCATCTTGTTCTGAGGTGGCTATAACCTAGTCTGATATTTTGAAGATACTGTTACCCAAAAGCCTCTGCCACATTCTCAAGAGATTGAAAATGTAAATATTTTAAGAGGTTTAAATAAGAACGGTGGTTTAAATTCTTATGAAAGAGTATTTAATTGCTAATTAATTGTAGTACTGCAGTTTGTGATTAAGCTGTATCTGTTGCTAATAAGAATGTCTGGAAAAAGCCATTTGCTCCTTCATTTTTCCAGTTTTCAACAGAAGTAAAGAGATGCTTTACATGGGAAAATTATTTTTTTATACTTTAATTACTTACTAAAAAGGGTGGGCATGCTATGTCAGCAGCAGCAGTATTTCATGAAATTTCAATCAGTTCAGTAAAATGAGTCTGGTAAAAATTGTTCGTGACTTTTTTCAATTGGATGTTTTGCAAAAAATAAATGGATTTATAAGTCTAATTAATTATTCATAAGCATGAAGAAACCCACTGATTGGCTGCCATGCCAGTCTGAAATCCCTTAGAAATGCCCAGCATAGCAGCCACACAGCTCTTAGCATGCTGACCTGTCTCTTCCCACTGCACCTGACCTGTCACTGACACATATTGAAAGAGCCATGTGTGGAAACACCTGAAAAAAAGATCAGTTTCTCAGTATTTCTACAACAAACATTACCACAAACAATATAAAATAAAATGGCATGATACCTCCCCAAATACAGAAAAAAGAGTAATAGATATCGTGTGGTAGGCAGCACTCTCACTGAATCTTCATGAACTGACATTTCACACACAGCACAATGTGGTACCACAGAAACAGTGTCAGAAAAACAATTTTCAAACTCAAATAAAATAAATCATTATTGCGATTAGATTTATAATCTCAATTATGAGCTGGTCATTTCCTCTCAATTAATGACCGGCTGCATAGAGGTGTCACTAGCTGCACCTCAGCCCTCTCACCCCCCAGCCAGTCATTAATCTCTAGGAAATGACCAGCTCTTCAGTCAATATTGCTTAATTCAAAATTTTTAGGTGTTACCATGAAAATGTCACAGTGTATCAATTATATGTTTTATAAAAAAGTTGCCAAAGTGGATCTCTGGATGTACATGGAACTTGGCTCCCATGCAGTATTTCTGTATTCTGTGAAGTTGTACCAGCTCTGGTCATAGAACAATACAATAGTGTTAAACACATAGAAAACAATGGGACAGATTTTCAAAGAAAACCACTATGATTTTTGTTTGATGGCTTGGCACTGTGGCAGAAGCTTAGACCATATGGGCAACCACCACTTCCTGCATGGAATAGCCAGCCCCAGGAAGTAGTGGTCACCTGTACAGTGACAGGCTTCAAACATGCATGGGACAGGAATAAAGGCATATTAGAGTTAGGAAGAAAAAGCTAAAGCCAATGACCAGATAGGGTCACTGTCTGCTTTGTCAGGTAGCATAAACAGGCAGAATGGATTGACTTGGTGGCCCATATCTGCCAACAGTATCTATGTATCTATGTATAAAAAGTGGTCTATGTCTAAATAATAAGAACATTACCACTTGCTGCATGCTGTCCTTCAGCTGAGTGGAAGCCTCATGATCTGCGAACAAAAGTGAAACATACACATCAGCTGGTCACAAGTGCCAGGAGTGAGTGAATTTCACATTTAGTAGTCTAAGGCTACCTTCAATCTCATGTGCCAGTAGAGAGCGTCTTTCAACTTTCAGCTTCCAAAGCTGCAGTGACAGGGAGAAGCCTGCTTGCTAAGAAAAGCTGTGTGTGTTAACTGAATGAAACCCTACCAACTCTCTGCAACCTGCAATGTGTGTGTGTGTGTGTGTGTGTGTGTGTGTGTGTGTGTGTGTGTGTGAGGCACGATGCCAGCATTTTAAACTCCTCGGATACATTTATTACAAAAATATAAAAATAGGGGACTGTGTATCACTCAGATAAAAATAATATTTCAAGGTGTTGGTGAAATGTTGGAACCTCTCAAGCTTCACTCTCAAGATTCACATGGCACCAGAGCCTCTCTATTGTATTATAGCCTTGTATTACAGAGTCCATTACCTATTATTCTATGTATATTATACTATATTATGGTATATCATATCATATTATGTCACATCCCGTCACATTACATCATATTTCTCATGTTAATGTGCTCTGCCTCTGTTTATATGTTTACATAGTGTGATGCACTCCTTCATGAATATGCACAAAAACCTATTTGTGTTATTGAAATTTTTTTCCCCTTAGGTGTAATACTCAGTTGTGGCTATTCATGAATGAGAGAAGGAGTACGTGCAAATGGCATGTAACCCCACCACACAGCTCTGCACCCTTGGGAGTTCCACAGTTCAGCTGCATTCTGGAACACAGGCCTATGCACAGCTCCTGTCCTTGGTCCTGACATCCCAGTGTGCAAGTAAGCAGGGGCAGTCCAGTGCAGAGCTGCAAACCTGGGCGTGCATCCAATCATCTGCTCACCCTGGGTCGCTTGGTGGCTTTCCTGTGCCTGTGGGGTGCCATGTTGGTGGCAGGTGCAAATGCACTGACAGCAGAGGGTTGTTCCCTCTATGACTGCTCTTAGCCCTTCCAATGTGCCCCAATGGCAGGGGCAGCCTTGGTGTGGGAGTCTGTTGGCCCTTGCTGTCCCTGCTGTGACCAGTGGCACCATCCTGGAGGTGGCACATAATGTTTACTGTTGCCTGCAGAAGGCGTAGCCATGGCCCCCCTGTGCAATGCACCAACACCATCGTGAATGGTGCAGAGTGCAAACATGCCCCTTATGCCAGCCCCCACATGGAGCTTTGCACTCTGCCAGAGTTTCAGCCACATGGAGGGGGCAAAGTGGATTCATGCATGGTGTGCAGGGGGTGCTGTGTGTGAGGCCAGGTGTGGGTGGGCTATGCACCAGGGTTGCGAGGCACATAACACCGCTACAGCGTTCATGAATAGAACCCAGTAAGCAGAGATAAGATAATAATGCTAATAAATGTCAATCAGGAAATGCCTCAGGCATCTGTTTTCTCTAACTTTTTATTTCTTCTGGAGGAGGGGTTTACACAAGGAATGGAATACTTCCAAGCTGAGAAATAAAAGCATTATATTTTGGGGTGCAGAGTATAGGGTCTTAATTTTCAAAGTCTCTCCAGACTTGTATGTTGACTTATGTCATGATTTTAGTGCAATTGCATTACTTGTGTCAAAAAGTTAGACCACATAAAATTAATGTTGTGAGAAATTGTAATATTTTGCCTGGCAAAATATTTCGTGGGAACTGGCACATTAGGCAAAATATTTTGCTGGGCAAATGCAAAATTTTGCCCACATTTGTGAGTGAAATTTTTCCCCCAAACCAGCGAGATTTCACCTGTGGGTGAAATTTCACCACTGCAGGTGAAATTTCACCATTTTTGGTGGAATTTCACCACTCACAGGTGAAATTTCACCATTGTTGGTGGACTGCTCAGATGGCAAAAAATGTGGGTGAAGTTGCAAAGTCATGTAGCATTTTCACAAAACATTTCACATGGTGAAATTGCAGATTTTGCTGGCAAAATTTAATTTCTCAACATCTCTGCATAAAATGTGATCTAACTTGCATTTATTTATTTAGTAGAAATAGGAATTGAAAACCTTTGAGTCAGGGGCTCATTTACAAAGGTTCCTCATCAGGAAACAGATAGTATAAACAAATACACACATAGTTACATAGAGTACAGATCAACATAGGGAAAACTATACATGTATGTACATAACACAAAGGATACAATTCATACGAGAGCAAAAACTCTATACAGGAAAACACTATACATGTATGTACATAAATACCAGGAATACAATTCATAAGTTAATGAAACTCTATACAGATCCTATATAGTGATGTAGCTAAACCATCTACTACCCCAGAGACAGCAATTTGGTTCTGTTATAAATAAAAATAGGTAGTAACTTAAAACAAATGTGGTGACACTTAGGCAGCTACATGTTCTGCCAGGGCATGAGACAGTGGGGGTGGGTCCCCAGTGAGATAGGAAAGCAAACAGTTATGTGAAGTTACAGCTGTGAGTGGTGATTATGTGTTGCCTAAGGGCAGATTTGAAGGGCCCTATTCTTAGTTGAGATGTAATATTAGAGGGGAGGGCATTGCTCTAGGTCAGGGCCCAGTATCGGAAGGACCTTTGGGCCAGGGATGTCCTGACTCTGGGCACTTGAAGTGTACACGTGAGTGGGCTCTGGGTGGAAATGGCAGTAACGGAGGGGGTGAGGATGGAAATTAGGCCTGGAGGTGCAAGGCCTGCAACAATTTTCTTGATTAGAAGGCAGGTTTGGTAGCACAACCTTTCCTCAAGGCTGAGAAAATCAGCAAGGTCATATAAGGTATATGTGTGGGTGAGTCTGCTGGAGCCTGTAAGAAGGCGGTAGGCTTTGTTCAGGGACATTTTGATTTTATTGAGTGTGGTTTTGTCTGCTGTACCATACACCAGGATGCTGTAGTCCA
This sequence comes from Neoceratodus forsteri, assembly GCA_016271365.2. NCBI lineage: Eukaryota > Metazoa > Chordata > Ceratodontiformes > Ceratodontidae > Neoceratodus > Neoceratodus forsteri. The sequence continues at coordinate 1,282,136,424 of CM057452.1, forward strand.
CTAAGGATAGCACAGAGGAGATGATGGCCAGCCTTAGGGCTGCAGGTGGCAGGCAACTCTTGTGGCAGTACAGTAGGCCAACACGTGTGTTTATGGCTGTAGCTAGGGTGCATGTGTGGTCATGAAAAAAGAGAGCAGAGTCAAAGCTGATGCCCAGGTATATGTAGGTTTTTACCTGCTCAAGGGGAAGGAGGGTGCTAGACAGGACAGCTAGAGGGGTGTCCCTTGATTTGCTTTGGGAATGCAAGAACAGCATGTGCTTCCTCTTTTTCTGTCTAATGTCCATGCACCACGAAAGAAATTAAGAGTAGAGGGTAAGTGCCAGAAATGGCTAGGTCCTGGCCTCAAATGGAGTATGCTGCTCCATGACAGGGTCTGGGGTCTATACAAATCCTCCAGCTGCAATGCTAACTGGGAGACATACAGAGAACTGAGGAATCACTATAAGAAAGCTTCAAAACATGCCAAGTCTAAGTACCTGTGTGATCTCCAGACCAGTCACTTCCAGGATCCCAAGACATTCTGGGTCCAAATAAATTTGTTACTTAAAGGTGCCCCAATGCCCAGGATGGAGCACTACTTGTTGGGAATACCCTGACTAATGACCCCTCCACAGTAGCAGAGGCATTCAATGTCTCCTTTTCCAACCCAGGCGGACGCTGTTCCCCATCCCACCTGGTGTTCCCCTCAACAATGATACCAAATGGGAGCATGTGAGGCCCCAGTTTCACCTGAAACTTGTTAAACCATCTGAAGTACTGACTCTTCTGCTCAAAATTAACCCAGATTCCTCTCTGGGATATGACCTGCTCAAACCAAGGCTGCCGAGGGCTGCTGCTCCTGCTGTTGCCCTCCCTGTCACTTGGCTCATCAATATGTCCCTCCTTGAGGGAACCATCCCAAGTAAATGGAATATAGGGACCATAGTCCCAGTCCATAAAAAAGGGCCCAGGGACAAAGTGGGGAACTACAGGCCTATTTCTATTCTCTGCCCCGGGAAGGTGGAGGAGAGATTGGTCCACAACCGATTGCATGACTACCTTGAGCTGCACTATCTCCTAGCCAACATACAACATAGCTTCAGAAAAGCCCATGGCACAGACATGGCCCTCATCTGGCTCACTTCTGATGTCCTCGATGCTATGGACGAGGGCACTCAGATGGGCACATTATTTATCGACCTGTCCAAGTTTTTTGACTTGGTTAGCCATAGTCTTCTTCCCTCCAAACTCCATTTTCTTGTACTGGATGGGCTCTCCCACTCCTGGTTCGAGAGCTATTTACGCAATCAAAGCCAAAAAGTTCTCTGGAGAGGAACGCAGTCCAGCACCTGACCAGTAGTCTCAGGGGTACCACAATGTTCAATGCTGGACCCCATGCTTTTCACTCTCTTTGTCAATGACATAGAGAGGGTTTGTGGACCGAGTAAACTCATCCTCTATGTGGATGATACTGTTGTCTACTGTAGTGACCCGCTACCTAGCGTTATCACTGCTAAACTACAAACCAGCCTCACAGCACTCAAAGCCTGGTTCTCCACCAACATCCTAGTATTGAATGAGGAGAAAATGAAGGCTGTCCTCTTTGGAAGCAGACACCTCGGTTTGGATAGGTGTGACCTGCTTCAGCTCCAATCAGCCCAGGGAAGTGAGTTGAGGTCCTAGATAGGATCAAATACCTTGATATCCTCCTTCACCAGGAACTGTCCTACAAATCCGACATTGACTCCTTAACTAAGTCCTTCCTCCAGAGACTTGGACTCCTCTAATGTCTGGGAAACTCACTTTCTGATGAGGCTCAGTGTACAATCAGTAACTGCACCCTTCTCCCATACCTTCTCTATGGGTCCCCCCTGTTACAGTTCCGATGAGAAGGGGAACTAAGAAAACTTGTCGTGCTCTACCACAGAGTGGCACACTTTGCTACTAACTCCCCCCCCCAGGAGGCACCACTGTAAGATTCTCACAGACCTTCACTGGCCCATCATATGTCACAAGCTGGCCTACTCCTTCATTTGTCTGACATAAATTCACTACCACTGGCCCGCCTCCTCATCTGCATGGACTGCTCAACCCCAGAGTACAATGCCGAGATAAAAGATCCTCAGCCGGCTGTCCTCCTGACATCCCCTGTGTACGCACCAACCCGGGCAAGCACTCCTTTACATATGCTGCCCCCATTTATGGAACACGCGCCCAGCAACTCTGGTTGATAGGCCTACTCTCCAAGGATTCAAGGTGGCCCCTAAAAGTGTACCTCCTGGAGCTTAGCCTTTGCAGCTGCTCTAGCTAGCCCCTATTTTCCCCTCCCATCAACTGTGACCACTGTACTTCAATGCCCTAAACAGCGAATGTGACAACTGTGACCCCTGTTAATTCTATGCATAGTGCAAATGTAAATTCTGTATTCTCAACTTGTAATTACTGTCTCTCCAATGGTATTGCCTCTATTTTAACCACTGTATTATTGTCCACTGTAGGTAGTCTTTGCTGTATGTATCTAATCCCGGGTCACCCCTGAAAAAGGGACCTCTGGTCTCAGTGGCCTTACCCGGTTATCAAAATCTAAATAAATAAATAAATAAATTTATTTTTTAGGTTAATTTCAAGGCGAAAGTCCAGAAACCAGGATTCTGCCTGATTAAGAGTGTTGTAGGGCACTTTGGAGGTGGGAAGGGGTCTGATAGGATGTGAAAAGGACTATGTCATCCATGTAGAGGAGTATTTTTTCTGAGCAGGAGCTGGGGAGCATATTTAGGTACAGACTGAAAAGCAGCAGTCTAAGGACTGAGCTTTGTGGGACACCCGAGAGGACTTACCGAGTGCTAGAGAGGGTACTGTTGATTTTCACACATTGTGACCGGGAGGTGTGTTAGTTGGAGAACCAGGACAGAGGGCCATGTGAAAAACCTAACTGGGAAAGAGTGGATATGAGGAGTGGGTGGCAGATAGTACCAAAGGCTTTTGATAGGTCAATGTAGACTGCATGCAGGAGGAGCCCTTTATCCAGGGCTGTGTGTAAATAGTTGGAAAACTTAATGAGGACGGTAGTGGCACTATGACCCCCTGCAGAAACCATGCTGTTCCACACGGAGGAAATTGTGTTTGTCAAGGTATTTGGTCATTTGGTCAGCCACAACTTTTTCTAGGGCTTTCGAGAGGGGGGGATAGTATCAATATCAGTCTGTAGTTCCCTGGGAGAGGTATAGTCCCTACCTTGTTTAGAGGTGACCACTTCAGTCTCCCAAGCAAGGGAGAATTAGCCATGACTGAGTGAGTAATTGAGAAGGCTGGTAAGGGGTGCAAGGACTGCATCCAGAACTAGGTGAATAAGTTTGAGATCCAGTGTGTCATCACTACAGCCAGTGCCACTTAGGGCATTAAGTAGGTAGGGTTTGGCCTCAGATAGTGTGAGGGCCCTGAAGTGGAAAGGGGGGTAGTGGTGGGGGGGGGAGAGCAGGGGTAGGATCAATGAAGTTGGTGGGAAGGACTGCACTGAGGTCTGAGAAAGCTTAATTGAGTCTATCATCGATACACTGTGGGTCTGTGGTGAACGAGCCATTTACATTAAGCTGGGTGGGTAGGGACATTGTAGACTTCTGTTCAACTCCTTAATATTATTCCAGAACTTCCAGGTGGACCCCCAGAAGGAAGCAAGCGTGGATCTGTAATAGTCTGATTTTGCCTTGCGGATGGCCCAGGTGCATTTATTGCATGCAGCACTATAGGCTTGCCTATCTGCAGGCTTGCCAGATTCGATTGCTCTATGCCAGAGGTTATCTCTACTCCACAGTTGAGTGATTATAGCCTGGGTTATCCATGGGGAGTTATGCTCCTTAATAGATGATTTAGTAAGGGGAGCAAAGATGTCACATGCTGCATTAAATGAGCAGACAATTTAACTGAAAGTAGTGTCAACATTATAAGCTAGTTTAATTGGGGACCAGTCCCAGCTGGCAAGGTACTCTCTAAGTTCTGTTAGTTTGCCAGGGTGAATGCGCCATCGTAGGACAGTTTTTGGTGCTGTTTTTTCATTTTACAGGACCAGGAGAGGGTGATAGGAGAGCGGTTACTGAGGGCATTGGGTAGTACGGCAGTGCTGGTGATTTTATGAGGTCTGTTTGAGAGGACAATGTCCAGAAGTGTGGCAGTGCCTTTGGTGGGTTGGAACCAGGTGGGAGTAGTTACCAACTGTGTAAGGTCGAGGGCTGCTAAAGCATCCTTGGCTTGGGAGGCAGAGCTGGAGAGCCAGTTAATGCTGAGATCACCCTTCAGGATCTGTTCCAGTTTGCTGGACAGACTGGAAAGGTGCTCTAGAAGTGACTGAAATGCAGGGAACTGGTGTTGAGGGGGGCTATAGGCAACTGTGAATATTAGGGGGGCCCTGGAGACACCAGTTGAAATTTTGAGGGAGATTGCCTGGGCACCATGCTCCAGTTGAGGTGGGGGGAAGGCAAGCCCTTGCAATGTGTCTTTGAGGTATATCATGCAGCCATCTCCACATTTTCCAGCCCTGTTTTCCCAAAGGAGTGTGTAACCTAGTATAGTAATACAGTGATCAGGATTTTTTTTTTCTGGATAGCCATGATTCCGCTAGTGCTAGGATAGCCAGTTTGTGTTAGGCAACCCAGCCCTGTAGGTCAGCAAATTTTTTAAGGAGACTGCAAATATTCATTGAGGCCATACATGGACCAGTGGATGAGGAGGAGCAGTTAGGGCTGTCTGCTATGGGGCCTGGGTTGGGGTGGACATTGCCTGACAGTCGAAGTAGGAGGGAGATGAGTTTGAAAAGAGCCATGTGCTTTCTGACTTGGTTGGGCTGGATACTGTGCATGGTCCGGTTTTGGAGAAAGATAGGAATAGGGAGGGACTGAAGGGCTGGGATGGCCAGATGGAAGGCGGCAAAGGGGATTCCAGAGAGGAGGGAGCTGTGGATAGATGAACTGGTAGGGGGTGCAAAGGGGGAGTGCTTGACACCGTAGATGGGCTGGGGAGTGGTAGGGTGGGGAGTGTGTGAGGGTGGGTTGGGAGGGTGAGGGACCTGCTGGGGGATGTGTCAATGCTAAGAGACAGCATTATGAGTAGTGCCAGTCGGGTAGGCACTCAATGTATAGTCATATTGGTCATGGTCTGAAATAAAAGAGGTAGAAAGTATCTTATTGAAATTTACCAGCCTCTTTGGTGCAGTGGCAGGGTCACAGATTCAGATCACACCACTGAATGTTAAGACATAGATAATTTGCTTTAGACATGAAGGACCCAGGACTAGAAGCATTAGGGGAGAGCAGTGGGAAGAAGATTGTAACCTACACATGCTTGTTGCCCTCTAGTGGCTTTGCAGTATAATTTTGAAATGGAAAAGAAAAAGGCTCAGGGTATCCACCTACTCTAGCCTCTTGCAAATTTGATATCATCTGAACACTTCAGCAGTACAATCTTGACTTCACCAGGTCTTTAATAAATATACAAATGAGCAAAGGACCTAGCATCAACCCCTGGTATAATGCACTCATAACTTTCTTCTACTCTTAGTCATGGTTGTCACTACCACTCTCTTCTTCCAACAGTATTTTTCAGCCAATTTGCTATCCACTTCCTTCATCTTTTCTAATTCATTTATTGTGATTTTCTTCCAGGTACTTCCCATGCAGTACAAAGTAGGGCTATATGGATTTTCTTCACTGGATGCAAAGCTTTGTGTAGTGACCATTTCCACACATTTACAAAACTTTGAGAAACTTGTATGGAAATTTGTGAAAAAGTTACATTGCATAAACCCCTTCTCTCATGGGACCAAAGTACCTAGTTTTTATAGGTTCCAGTTACCGAGAACAAAGTAATATCATGGCTGGCAGCTTTGAAGTTTGGTGCCCTGATTGGCTGGCATTTGTACCATGGGGTGATGGCACGATTCACACATTGTAAATCGTGACAGTCCAGCCAATTAGGACCCAGTATTTCAAGAACTATTGTACAATGTAGAATCATAACTCAGTAGTGGCACAGCTACTGTATGACTAAGCTATGTAACCAACACCAACTTACCAGAGAATATAAATTGTGTAGTTTGAGTCAGAGGAAACATATTCAATATATACATCAGTAGATTCCAAGAAATAGTCCTTAAATGTACAACGTGATATAGAGAATAATGGAGAGTTAACTATGCACAGTGTGTTCTGCCACAGAGTAGTTCTGATTTCCCTGACACCTTGAGACTGAAGCTCAAGAAGTTCATGGTAATCAGAACCCTCAGTTAACAGAACACCCTGGTTATGCATGAAATTGCTCATTCTCTATTTTTCAAAGTGTATGGTAGTATGTGAAATGGGTACACTGTGTCTATCTTACTCTCTTTCACAAAGAAAATGAATTGTGTGGTCTCTAGACCTTCTAGAATGCTGTTGTACCATCCAATTTCATACAAGAAAGGAACTATACGGCAGTACTCCAAGTTGTTCTGTTGTAGCAGTGACAGTTAGTTAATGGTCCTGCAATTCTCAATGTGGTGCTCACAAACTCAGAGATCATAGGAGCTGTGGGAGTACTGGAGCCATTACAGAACAGTGACTGTAACTCCCTTTAGTTCAAACAGATACTTGGATCTGGTAGACTGCAACTGAGAGCTGAAGTCCTTAATTTTAGAAGGGCAGACTTCAATAGACTGAAGGAGCTGGTCAGGGATAAGTTAGTAGGAGTGGGCAACACAGATGGGGAGGAAAAAAGATGGGCATAATTAAGTGGGCCATTCTCAGAGCATCTAAGGTTGCATGAGAACAGTTACCAAAAATAATAGGTTTAAGAGACCAATATGATGATCAGTAAGGGTCAGGGAAGCAGTGAGGGCCAAGAAAAAAGCCTTCTGCAAATTTATAGAAAAGCAGGGGGAGGAAGAATAAGAAGAACATTTGCTGAAAATCAGGGACCCAAAGACAGTGGTTAGGGAGGCAAAAGCAGACACAGAGTTGCATATTGTGGAGGGGGTCATGAACAGAGAAAAACACTTCTTCAGGTATATTAGTGAAAAAAGGAAGAAAGGAGGGGGAATTGTGAGCCTAACAGAGGGGGATAGGGTGATTGAAGTGGACAGGCAAAAGGCCGCCATCCTTAACAATTTCTTTTACCCAGTTTTCACTAGGAAGAATGGTGGGCACTTGCCAGAGAGTGGCATTAACATGGTCATTAAGGGGGTCCAAGAGGTGAGGCAGCCAGCATTTACTAGTGAACGTATCCTGAAACAGCTGGCAGCCCTAAAGATTGATTAAGTCCCAGGACCAGAAGGGCTGCATCTGAGGATACTCATGGAAATGGCAGAGGAACTATCTGATCCACTGGTTGGTCTATTCAACAGCTTTCTAAGGAGAAGTGTGGTTCTGAAGGATTGGAGGGTGGTGGACTTAGTTCTACTCTGGAGGGCAAGCAGAAAACTGCAGCTCTGTCAGTTTTATTTCTATTTTTGGAAAACTGATGATAATTGATGGATTCACTAGTTAAAGAGGATTTCATGGACTACTTGGGGAGCATCAATCCCCAGGATAGTAGGCAGCACAGGTTCATGGCAGGGAGGTCATGTCAGAATAACCTAATAGTTTTCTTTGACTAGGTGATGAGGGAATTGGATAGGGGCCATACTCTGTATTTGCTCTACTTCAACTTCCACAAGGCTTTCAACTCAATACCTCACAGATATTTGCTGAAGAAAATGGAAGATCTAGGTGCAGCTAAGGTCATAGTAAACTGGTTAGATAACTGGCTAATGGGGAGGCAGCAGAGGGCAGTAGTCAAGGGGGTTAAATCAGAAATGAGTGAGGTCATGAGTGGGGTTCCACAGGGATCTGTGTTGGGTCTGGGCCTCTTCAATATGTTCATCATTGAAATTGGTGAGGGTATCCAGGGCAAGCTGTGTCACTTCACAGATGAGACTAAGCTCTATGGGAGGGTGGTAAGTGATGAGGGAATAAAGGAAATGCAGAGAAATCTGTAAAAGATGGAGGGGTGGTCAGGGGTTTGGCAGCTGAAATTCAATGCCAAAAAGTGCAAGGTGATGGACATAAAGAGCAAAAAAACCAAGGATGGAGTACTGGATGAGAGGAGTGAGACTCAGTACTATGACTGAGGAGCAAGACTTTAGAGTTATCATCAGTGACTTCCTAAAGCAATTGAGTGAGTGCATCAAGGCTTATAGCAAGGCAATTAGTATTCTTGGATGTATCAGGAGGGTTACTGATAGCAGAAAAAGGGAGGTAATACTTCCCCTGTATAGACCCTTGGTGAGACTATACCTGGAGTACTGTGCCCAGTTCTGGGTCCTCACCTCACGAAGGATAGGGATAGACTAGAGACAGTGCAGCACAGGGTAACAAAAAATTATTTTGAGTCAGCAGGGTATATTTAATGAAGAGCTCCTCAAAGCACTGAACAGGTACTTGCTGGAGATCAGAAGGGAGAGGGGGGATGTGATAGAGATCTTCAAACTCCTAAAAGGAATTAACACGGTGAGCTGCGGGGAACTATTTAACTTGAATACCAGCTCACAGTCACTTGGTCATGAGTGGAAGCTAATACAGTAGGTGGGAGGTTCAGGAAGGTTTTATGGAAAGGGTGATGGAACTGTGGAACAGGCTGTCAGCCGAGGTAGTGGGTGCCAAAAACATTAATGGATTAAAGTATAGGTGGGACAGAATTAAGGGTATAGTGTTTGCAGAAAGTTGGAGGAAAATGGAGGGGGTAGAGAGTGAGCTAAGACCCTGGAGAAACAGTATGCCCCAGGTCTAAATAGGGAACTTAGACTGGATATACCTTTGGTCTTTTTCTGCCATCATTGTCTGTGTTTCTATGTTGGTATGTTTGGGACACTTCAGGTGACAGTGGCTATGTGGTGTGCTGTACTGTAGCTGTGCCACACTGCCACACTGATTCCCTGCTACCTTTACCTGTTTTCTACTATGGGTAACACAGCACTCTAAATAGGTAAAAAGTCAATAAACTGGAAAAATTGGTCCAAGAAAAGCTCTACTAGGATGGACCACATGATTTACCTGAAAACAAGGCAACTAAAAGCCTTTGGCAAGCTGCAGACGGAATTGTCACTTCAGAAGCAGCAGCATTGGCAGTACTTACAACTCAGATGTGCACTGCACGGACTGCTAGGGTCACAATATATATTTCAGGGCTCAAAAGACTTCAATGAACTGTAACAACAAACCCAAAGACCCCCCACCAAAAGATAGGGAATCAAGACTAAAATGCAAAGGAACCCAGGATCTGAGGCAAAATGGATTCACAGCAGGAAGATCGTGTCAGACAAATCTGATAGATGTTTTTGTCTGGGTGACAAGGGAGGTAAATCGGGAAGGGGGACAGTAGACATCACCTACTCTGACTTCAGGAAAGCTGTCAACACCATCCCACATAAAAGGCTGCTCAACAAAATGAGTAGTCTGGGCATGGGGCACAAGGTGGTAAACTGGGTTAGAAACTGGCTAATGGACAAGAAGCAGAGGGTGGTGGTAAATGGGATCCAGTCAGGGAAGAGGGGTTGACCAGCGGGGTACCACAGGAATCAATCCTTCAGCCAGTCCTGTTTAATGTCTTCATTAGTGACATTGTGCTAGGACTGGTGGGGAAGGTCTGCCTGTTTGCAACAGATTAGATACTCCGGACGTGGTGGGTAGAATGAGGAGGGACCTGTGGAAGCTGGAAAAATGGTCTGAGGTGTGGCAACTGAGGTTCAATTCCAAGAAGTGCAAAATAATGCACCTGGGAAGAGGGAAAACTGGTGAGAGTTACAGGATAGGGGGAGTTACTGTCGATCACCAAGGAAGAAAGAAATCTGGAGATTATCATTTTTAACAACCTAACCATGTCTAAGCCAAGTATAAAAGCTGCAGGGTGAGCCAATTGCATGCTGGGGCACATAGACAGAGGTATCACTAACAGAAGACTGGAGGTAAAGATTCCATTGTACAAAACACTAAGGAGGCCTCACCTAGAGTACTTTGTGCAATTCTGGAGGCCACACCTTCATGAAGATATTGACAGGGTTGAGGTACAGAGAAGAGCGACTAAGATGGTACAGGTCTTGTACCAGAAAACATGAGGAGAGACTAAAGGACCTCAAAATGCACTCTATATACTCACTGGAGGAGAGGAGGGATCAGGGGCTTATGTTAGAAACATTTACATACCTTACGGATATAAACAAGGTGCAGGAGGGAGACATCTTCCAATATAAGACATGTACAAGAACGAGGAGGCATGATATGAAACTGGAAGGTGGCAGGCTAAGGGGAAATGTGAGGAAGTTTTTCTTCAAAGAGAGGGTGGTAGACACTTGGAAAAGACTGCCACAGGAGGTGGTGGGGGCAAGCACAGTGGAGGGTTTTAAACATGCATAGGACAGACATAAGGGTACCTTAGAGGTGGGAAGGTGGGTAGAAAAGCCATTGACAAGTTAGGGTCAGAAGCCACTAGCTAGTGTTGGGCTTTCGGGTGAACTGGATGGGTCTGGCTGTCATTATCTGCCAACAATTTCTATGTTACTATATTTCTATGTTAGGAAAGGGAATGGCAGAAGGTGCTGTGAGTCATTCTGGAGACAGGAGCTGGGGCTGCTATCTGTACAGGGGTTGTACACAGACCTCCAGCACAGGGAGACAAGTTGGGTAAGGCACTTGAGGTAGACACCATCAGGATTACAAATGAGGAGGAGGTATTGCTACTTGGGGGCTTCAATCTGCCAGATGTGGATTGGAGCCTTCCAGCTGCAGTTTCAGCAAGGAGTAGGGCCATTCTTTACTCCCTACAAGGTGTTTTTCTCTGGTAGATAGTCAATGAACCCACTAGGGATGGGGCAGTGCTGAAACTGGTGTTTACAAACAGGGACAGCATTGCAGACATCACAGTGGGAAGTTCCCTAGGTACCAGTGATCACTGTACAGTGTGGTTTAATATTAAGATGCCAGCAGAGGCAAACCACATGAGGATTTGGGTCCTGGAATTTAGGAAGGCAGACTTAAAACAAGCTTTGCCAGAGCTGATAGGGCTACAGCCAAGGTCGCAGAAGAGGGGCTGGAGGAACAGAGATGCAGAACTGCTTGCAGCCATACCAAGAATGAGCAGACTGAGATGCAATATCTAATTTTCAATGGAATCCTGATTTTACCCATTTTTACAAATAGAATAAAGTATGGGGTGGTGTGTATAATGAGAAGTTTACACACACCTGAGGGGTTAGATGCTACATAAACCCCAAGAGCGGAGCTCAAGGGGTTTGTGCAAAGCATCTAACCCCAGGGGTGTGTGCAAACTTTGAGTTTACACACAGCACCCCATATTTTATTTTATTTAATTGTTGGGTTTTCCCTTTTTGGCCACAGCAATTATATAAAAGAGCAGCCATTCCTGTTGCTGCACTCCAGTTTGGTTTTCTGCCGGGGAGTCAGTCAACAGATTTTATTTTCTTGCCTTTTACATTTTGTTCAAAAAATATTTTTGCTAGCCCATATTTGGACAAAATATAACTTTTTTTGTTTCTAAAGTGACTTACTACCCTGTTTCTCTGGCGGCTGTGTTGCGGGGAGAAGGAAGCAATGAACCAGGAAGGGAGCCACTGCAAGCGGTCACATGCGTAGAGCGAGGGGACCGTGCACTTGTTTGCAGTTATAAATGCTCCTTTATAAAGGCAAACTATGGCACAGTCTCCCTATGATGAAAAGTGGAGACCAATTAATTATAATGTAATTACTCAGGATAGGTCACCTGACAGACCAAATGGCATGAAATAATAATATTGTGTATCCTCCTAATGAATTCTGTGGCTAGTGTTTAGTCCTTCATGCCTTTTCCTGCAGGTAGCAGTGTGCTTCCTCTTTTGCAGAATGCAGAGGAAGGACATGGAGCTGGCAATGAAACAGACTCCAGAATGGGGAGAAAGAGACCTGAAGCAAAAAGAAAGCTAGAAAGTTGTATAAACCCACAGCCATCAAAATAAATCTCTGACAAACTAAGGGTTAAATGATTAAATTGAAATTGTCTATAATTACTAGCCCTACCTTGTTGAAAAGTAATTTGTATTTTATAAAAGCTGGCACTGCTAATTTAATGCTAACTATAGAGTGACTTTTTTTTTTTGGTGGTGTACTATATATTAGAACAACAAGAGGACCAGTGCAAGCAGCCCACTGTGTGACACAAATTAATAAGTTCACAGTGTATCCTGTAAGTGCTGAAGGAGGATGGATGGGGCTAGTGGGTGGTTGGGTGTGAGGTCCTTAACTGTGGGCTTCTGTCTTGTGTGTGGGTGGGGGCTGCTTGATTGGAATCTCAGAGAAGACAGAAAAGATATGTCTTGCAATGAGGTTACTGAACTGTAATCTGGAGTAAGATTAGTACTACCAGCACAGATCTCAGTTTTCAAGTGGATATTTTATTGAAAAATAAATATGTGTGTATAAGTGGCTTGTTCCCCACTTTAAAAATCTGTGGTCCTGGCAGTTTATTCTTGAACATTGTTCTTTTTTAGTGTAACGCATACTTATCTACTGTCTGGCTACAGACTGAATTTTTTTTCTGGGTCAGGACATCCTATTTATGATTCCCTCATACCATTTGTATTTAATGTTACAGTCCGAATAGTGTTTCTATTATATTGAAATGCAAATATGTCTCTGGCTATGGAACAAACTTTTTCTGATTATGAACGTGATTTTCAAAATGAGGTCCATTTGGATAAAGGCTTAAACTTTAACAGTAGTTGTTCAACATAACACTTCAGCCAAACTGTTACTTTTGAAATCTAAGCAGAGTTTCAGAAAAGCAAGTTAGGCTGAAAGTGCTATGTAAAAAAACAGCTAGTGTTACTGACATATTGCTATTCAACGTTTAAGCCTCTACCGGAAATGGACTGCAGTTTGAAAATCACATGTCCATAATCAGAGAAACTACATTTCATAGCCAGAGAAATATTTATAATTCCTATATAGCAGAAACACTGTTCAAAATGTAGTATTAAATAAAAACTGCATGAAGGAATTATAAATAGGTTGCCCTGAACCAGAGAAAAATTAATTCAATATTCTGAGAGTATATAACTAAGCTTTACAGTATACAAGAGCAATGTTCAAGAATATAATATGGAAACAATGGCACTCTGCAATGTCAGGTGAAAAATGTTTACAGCCTCTAGAGGTATTTCCCACAGCCAAAGAGGTACTTCCTTTTAGTTCATGGTTTTGAAAAGAAAACACTGTCATAGCTTAAATTCTTTGGCTTTCCAAAATCTGAATTATCTAGACTTTGCTCTTGAATTAGTACTGTTCAGAAATGTAATACAAAAGAAAGGTAACGGAAATGTTAGATAAACATTGTTACAGTCTCCAAAGTGTTTCCTACACCCAGGTCCTAGTAAATTAAATTTTCACGTTAGCTTCTTTTATCTGGAATAAAGGCAGACTGAACTAAAATCATGCTTGCAGTTTATTGTTTCAAAAAGACGCAATCACAACTTATTGTCCCTGGTTGTCCGATACTGAAATATATGCAACTGATATGAAAGTCCATGTGAGAGCAGTGCAGATAATTAGTTTAGTAATAGTAAAAGTAGTACTGCAGTATTAAGTGGAAGTATATTTTTTAGTTTAGTCTGCTTGTCACATTTCAGATAAAGGAAGTTAACATGCAAATTGAATGTACTAAGACCCAGCTGTGGGGAATGCTTTTGCAGACCGTAACAGTTTTTATCTAACATTTCAGAGTTCCCTTTCTTCTGTATTACAGTAGTACCACCAAATTAGTCAAAGGATGTTTAAGTATTTTTAAAAATCCCCATTGAGAATTGTGAAACCTTTAGTTAGGGATTTTGTTTTGTTTGTTAGTGTGTTCACTGCTACCCAGAGAGGGTTATCTCATCTGATAGTGTAGTTGATAATCTACAGGATGTCACTTAAGTATTGTAATAGGAACTGGCCTCTTTCTGTAGGTATAACAAAAATAATTTTAGAGGATTTTTTCCCTAAATTTTGTCAAGGATAAATAGGGGATCTCACAAAATTGCTTGACAAATTTGGTGCTACTACTGTACGTTTATAAACTGTGCTAATTCAAGGGCAAAGTTTAGGTAACTGAATTCCAGTTTTGGAAAGCCAAATACAGTAAGTTCTAATGTTTTTTTTTTTTTTAACTCTGAGAGATCCCTTGATGTAATAGAGCCACAGTGAGAGAGAGAGAGAGAGAGAGAGAGAGAGATAGAGCAGTCCCATTTATAAATTGCTAGTATTATTGTCCCCGGATCCCCACCCAGAAATAAATCAGGCCACTGCTTGTTAAGTTTGGATGCTCACTGGCAACAATTTTTATACAATGGCAAGAAAGAACCTCGAGCTGTCATTGGCCAGTGTGGGACTGGACCCATGGTGTTATCCTGGCATAACAGCACAGCTCTAGTACCAACACAGGAATGACTGCATCTCAGTGTAAAACAAACATCTCTCCACTGCCTACGAGCAGCTTTCCTGGTACAGTACCTGCTTTGCCAGTTGGCGCTTCCCTCGCACACCCAGAAACCCGCCCCCACCACAGACGATAACCCCGGAAAGAAAACTCACAGCCATCAGAACATAAAACAAATACTTGTATTTCTTCTGTAAAAAAACAAATTGTAGCCCCATACAGAAAGCAAGCATGTGGCCCAGTTAGCGAGCGAGTGAGCAACCGTGTTTTCACACAGTCACTGTGGCTCTCACTCGCTCACTTGTAAATACACTTTCCTCCTCTCCTTCTCAAACCCACTTTCTAAAACATGTCCTTACCCCCATGCAGGTATCCTGAAAGAAGCGTGTGGCTGGCAGTAACTAAGTTGACAGCGGGTGGTTGGGGGGGGCAACGGAGACCACAGCGTTCAGCACCATGAAAAAAAGGAGTTTAAAAAATCCTGTACAACACCCGGGTACAATGTCACACAAACCAAACCATAAACTCAAGGCAATAATGCTAATACAGGAGGATGGTTTGTAAACAGAGCCAACACTAACAAAGATTGCTGTCGGGAGCACAAAGCCACACCAAAACAACAAAGCCCAACCTACTGGCTGAAGTAGAAATCCACACTTTTTGTCATAATGTAATCCTACTCACTGCAAAAACAGTAAAAAATATATATATATTTTTAATATATTTTCTATCTCTTTTTTTACTGTTTTACAATTGAGCCATTGTATAATAGGAATAGTGCACTCCAGGGTGTGTGTCATGCTGGGATAATGCCACACCTAGAATGTTGGACATACTTGGCCTGTGGCCTCGTGCCCAACCACCCCAGGCATGGTGTTATCCCAGCACGACACACACCCTGTTGTGCATTGCTCCTTTATTATTATACAGGCATAATTTAAATCACACCTTACATCCCATTTGTTCGAACAGTTCATATTTACAATTGGACATAACAGTCCCATATCACATCAAGGACATAACATTCCTGTCTTCCCTCTTGTGTGGTTCTTCTTCTTGCTTCGCTCTTCTTCCGCCCTTGCTTCTCGGGGTCCAGACACCCTGATCTAGTCCCTCCCTTTTCACCATAACCGGTACCACCTTACCTCTGACCACTGACCCCACTAGGCATGGATGCATTGATCCTTCCCTAGTTGCATATCCTCCTCCTCCTTTACTCCCATGCCTGGGTTCTTTGTCCCCAGCACTTAGTACCTCCCTCCCTCTCTACCTGCCCCCCTTTCCCGTGGCCTTGCTCCTACCCCCTTCCTCCCCACCTTTGCTCCCTTTAGATCCTTGCTGGTGGGACTCCACCTAGTCCCCCAGCCCTTTGCCGCTCCTTCTGCAGCCCACCTGGCCCTTGTTAGCCATTCTTACTCACTTCCTCCCTTATACCCTAGCCTGTCTTAGAGCCTGTTACCTTTCCCTTTTTACTTATCTGCTCGGTAGGTGGGTGGGGAAATTACAGCAGGAAAGAGGGCTTTCCCTGGGCTACCTAACCTTAAGAAGTCTTCAGGGACCCACCCCCTCCCCTCAGGCCCCTCCCCCTGGCCAGTAGCCAGTGAGCCCCCTCGAGTGACCTGGCCTACTCTGATGTCATAAAGGCCTCCCTGCCTGCAGCCCCCTTCCCCCTCTACCTTTATTTCTGGTCATCTCCCAGGACAATCTGGCTTGCCTTTAATTGGCAAGCCCCATTATCACGCTCACTGCAAATCTCAGGATTACTGGATCTATGTAAATAAAAGTAATGTATAATTGTTGTAACCCTCCGATGAAGTAATTCATTGATTTCTTTTTACTAATTTAAGAAGTTCCATGTTTTCTTCTCACAGCTCTTTGTATTTCAATTTAGTCTTATACAAAAAAAGAATCCCTATACTGTATTTATAGTTTCTTTAATCAAGCAGTTGTTTTCTACTCTTTGAACACTTAACTCTATCATTTAGTGTCAGCTGTTGACGTAGTTATACTTGAATGTTCTCCAAAATCAATGAAGATAAAAAATGTTCAGTCATAAACCATGCTGATTAGGTTATGCAGACGTAAAGTGTGGTCATGTAGTAACAGTACTTCAGTTTTTAACATTTTGCTTAAGTCAAACATTCTGTTGTTAATTTGTTCATACAATGGTCAAGAAATCAGACATGTACAGTAATACCAGAAAAATACTTAATTCTGCTAGTAAAGAACTGGAATACTAACTGCAGAAGGATTAAGATCACATTTCAAAATTGAAACAAATGAGTCTGTGCTGACAATGTTCAGTGCTGACTGCAGGATACATAATTTGTTTTGCTCTGTTGGAACGGTAGTAATAATGTGAGTTTGTGGTCTTAAAACTTTAAAAACACAAAGTCTGGTGCTGTGGACAGACAGATACCATGGCAGTGACTAAGCATCAGTCAGCATTAATTGATTCATCATTAAACATCGTCATTCAGCACGCCACAGAACTACCACATGGGATAAATAATGAAGCATGCCTAGTTACAGATGGGAAACAATCTAAGACAGTTTTGTAAGACAAAACTTCACCAACTCCACACACTGCAGGTAACTGATCCATTATTAAATATCAAATGCAAAGTCTTTAAAAATCATTTTTAGCTGTCTGTAGTATAAAGTTACCATTTTAAAGACATGCTGTATGATTTTTGTGTCAATATGTGCCATTTTTCTTGATTTATTTTATGTATATGCTGCTCTCTGTATTGCTCCATTTGGACTCTCCAAGTGCCTCTCGCTAGCTGGCTGCAGGAGGGATGTCCAAGTTCAGGTGACATAATTTGGTGGTAGCAGTAGTTTGAGAGCTTGATCTAGCACTGTTCCTGCCTGTCAGTTTCCACTCTCTGATTGTTGTTCGTAGCTGACTTGTTAGGTTTCCTACTGCCAATAATATATTAATTACATCATTCTTTGTCTAGTGTTTATCATATAACAACACTAACACCAGTAAGTAAGTAAGTAACTAACTAAATGTTGTTTTGTCTAATTGTCCGATCCTAATTATCATCACAGTTCACATTGTGCTCCATTTTGCAGTTTGACACAGTAGACTGTAACACATTCATTTAGTCTTTGAAATTCCTATTTTGAGTTTTAAATAGTGCTATCCTTATTTTCAACTGTTGGAAATAAGCATACTGCATTAAATAATAGCAGTTTCATTCTTGAAAACTGTTCTGGATTTACTTTTCTATTGTTCTACTGAATATTACTTCACTAACTGGTCCAGTAAGTAATATTTAATGTTTATTTTTAAACATTCCATTTCTGATTATTTTATTTCATATCTGATTCAACCATCCATGTATATAGTGTCATTTTGTGATGCTGGAATGGACCAGAGTAAAGTACCTTCATGCTGCCTCAGCTCATATTACTGCGTATGAGACTTGAACCCCCACCCACTCACCACCACCACTATTATAGCATTTGAGACTTGAACCCCCACCCACTCACTCACCGCCACACTAGCACACAACACACACATGCACACACACATCATGACACTGTCAAATGATTTATTAATAAACAGACTTGAGCATTTACTCAACACACCATTCAACAGAGCTCACTGTTATCATCAGCTTCACCTTGTGAGCTGTTGCTATCGCAGACAGCTGTTGTGCTTGATACTGAATTGGTGACAGAAGAAGATGATAATTTGCTGCTAGTGGTTTAAACTGGGAAGGTTCAGCAGTCAACACTGTCTTGCAAGACTGAGCACATAGATCGCTATGATCTTCATCGTCTAAGTACATTATAATTTTTAAGTTGTATACTCTAATGTCGGGTGAATAGCACTGCACTGCAGATCTTTCAATTTCGCACCTCTAGTGCTCATACCCTCTGAATGAGTTGATCATATAGCATGTCTGCTGCATATTGCATCAGGTGTTTGGAGTTAAATGAATAGCATTGCAAACATTGTGCTGCTCTTTGAAATTCATTAAAAACTACCCATTTCTTCAACATCATACAGAAGATGATCCACAAGAAGATGAACTCATCAGTAAGTGACCAAATCCTAAATTTTTAAGAAATGTTACATAGCTTCATATATGATATTTAAACATCGGCATTCAGGCAACACAGTTCATGGGAGGCAGACAAAGACAATGCGAGAGAGAGAGAAAGATAGAGAGAGACAAAGGAAGATGGGAAACAATTTAAGACAGTTTTGTAAGGCAGAACTTCACCAACTCTACACACTGCAGGTAATTGATCCATCATTAAACATCAGCATTTGGGCAGCACACTTCACAAGAGGCAGACAAAGACAGAGAGAGAAAGAGAGAGAAAGACAGATGAAGGGAGTAAAGACACAGATTAAAGGAACATCATTTAACACTGGCATTCAAGCAACACAGTTCGTGGGAAGCAGACAAACACACAGAGAGAGACAGAGGAATGGAGCAAGGACACAGATCATGGAAAGGAGAGAGAGACAGAGACAGAGACAAAGACAGAAAGAGAGGAAAAGTGACAGAGAGGGAAGGAATGGACTTTGCTTTTTCTTTCTTGTCCCTCCCACACATATGAAACATAGTGCTCTTGTCCATCCCACATACAGAAAGAATAGTGCTGTGGGACTGCTGCAATGAATACAGACACTGGAGTTATTCACATCTCATGGAGAAGACTGTGGTGCAACTCCAAAATGTTGTTCAGTCAGAAGGAATGTGAGTCCTTTTTTGAAGGCAAGAGTTCTGCAGAGCTCCACCCACTGCAGGGCTCCACCCACTGCAGCCCTAAAAGTGGGAGACTGCCTCATAAACTGTCTAGTAGAGAAGAATTACCAGGAAGAGGTAGAGGAACAGCAGGGAAAAATAGGGGTGGGCATTATTAAGGCAACCAGCCTCTACATGAAAGAAATAAGTGAACAAAATCAAAAGGAAAAAGATACCACTGTGGTACATTAGGGAAGTGGCTCCAGTGGTGAAGGAAAAAAGGGTGGCTTTCTGGAAGTATATGAAAATGCAGAGAGAGGAAGACAGAGAAGAGTGCCAAGTAAAATAAAGGGAAACAGGTGCTGTAATGGGCCAAAAGCACAGACAGAGGAATGGATAGCCAAAGGGATAGCAAATTGGGATAAGAGTTTCTTCAGGTAAATAAGTGAGAAGATGAAAGCTAGAGGAGGGATAGTCAGGATAAGGGGGATAGCACAGGGAGACTGCACATAAGAGTGTCATGAACATCCAGACATCCTAATCAGGTACTTCTGGTCAATTTTCATAGTGAAGGGGGCCGCACAAACAAGTGGCAGAGGTAGACCTAAGTCCAATCTCAGAAGAAAGAGTCCTGAAAGGGTTTCCAGCTCTAAAAGGGGACAAAGCTATTGGACTGGATGGAATATATGCATTGGTATTAAAATAACTGAGGGAGATGCTAACTGACTCACTGATGGCCTTATTCAACAGCTCACTGCAATCAGGCATAGTTCTGAAGAACTGGAGGAGAGCAGATGAGGTCACTCTTCATAACTGTGGTAGCAAGGAAGAAGCTAGCTATTGTAGGCTGGTGTACCTCACTTCAGTTGTAGGGAAATTAATGAAAATGCTGTTAAAGGAAAGGTTTTTAGATTAACTTGAATCATATGGACTGCACAACCAAAGGCAGCATGAACTGGTGGTCATGCCAGATTAACCTGATTGATGTCTTTGACTGAGTGGCCAGGGAAAACAGATCAGGAGAGGGCAGTGTAGGTGGTATATCTATACTTTAGCAAGGCCTTTGACACTGTGCTGCACAGGAGACTAACAAATTAAGCAGCCTAGGGACGGGATCCAAAGTGGTGAATGGGGGTAGAAATTAGTTAATGGAATGGCAACAGAGGATGGTTATTAATGGCTCTCACTCTAAGGATGGAAGAGGGACCAGTGGGGTGCCACAAGCCTAGCAGTACTAAGATCAGTCATCTGCAATGGTTTCATAAGTGACACTGCAAATTAATTGGAGGGGAGGGTATGCTTTTTCTTGCAGATAATACCAAAATCTGTAATAGGCTGAACAATCAGGAGGGGAATGGAAAGAATGCATTGGGATATTGGGAAAACTGAGCAGTGGTCAGAAACATGTCAGTTGGGGGTTCAATGTCAAAAGTGCAAAATTAGGCACCTAGGACATAGGAACCCAGGAATTGAGTACTGGATGGGAGGAGGCATTGTTAGTTACTAAGCAGGAAAGGGACGTTGGAGTTTATTATATCTGACCTTAATGTGGAAGGTAGTGTGACAAAGCAGTGGGCAGGGCCAGTGCAATGCTGGGATACACTGTGTGAGGTACTGTATCTCCAGCAGGATGTAGGAAGTGATGCTGCCACTATATTGCTTACTGGTGAGACCCATCTCAGAGTATTTGTTCCTGTTCTAAAGGCTGCTCCTCAGACAGGACATATAAGTGTGGAAGCAGTTCAGAGGAGGGCATCTAAAATGGTGCAGGGGTTGCACTAAATGCCATACAAGGAGAGACTGATGGGATCTCAACATGTAAACCCTGGAACACAGGAGACCAAGAAGGGACAAGATAGAGACCTACATGACCTAATGGGGTAAACAAGGGTCAGGATGCAAGTCTCTTTCAAAGGAGGAAGAGCACTAGGACTAGAGAACATACAATCAAGTTGGGGGGGTTAAAAAGGGATGAGAGGAAGTACTACTTTAATAAAAGAGTGGTAGATTCCTGGAACAGACTGCCAGCAGAAGTGATGGAGTTGAAAACATCAGGGGCTTCCCAGTGTTTATTTTTTTTTTTATTTTGTAAGTAGGGGCCTAACAATGTTTATTTTATTCTTTTGTAAGTACTCTGGGACCCTTGTGTTCTTTTTGTGTGAGTTTACTTGCTTAGTACTTTTGCCTACAGTTTGGTTAAACTGTAAAACACATCTCATCCCTGTTTTTTTTTGCACAACTTATAAGCAGGAAAAAGCAGAAGTTCGTATTGCCAAACCTGACACTTCTGAGGGCAACAAATGGAGGCCAGACAATAGCCAAGAATAACAATGTTATTTAATATTGACAACAAGAGTACAGCAGCAGCAGTCAATACTACAACTGATTGCTATGAGATAGTGCTAGCTCAGTCATAATAAAAATACTTCTTTCCAAAAATCTAGTGCAGAAACCATCTATCACTGTCATCCTTCTTAATATCATCAGTCTCATCAGGCACAGACAGCACTGCATTTGCTTGCATTTTCTGAAATGTGTAGTCAGCTGGCAGCATATGCAACTTCATTCTAATACTGCAACTATAAGGATCTCAAACTTTTTTGATGACAGGTTTGTCCAACTCTGCAATCAGTTACGATGGCATGGCAACACTGACAAAACCCTCCGATGATACATTGGAAGGAAGGTATGACAGATATTCAATGCCTTGTGGACCGATAGAATAATAATTGAAAAGGTATTGAGTTCAAGCTGATTTCATTTTACTGACACTTCTGTGGTTTATTTTCTGATTAATCTGAGCCACTGTTGGAAAGAAGCACTTTTGACCATTTCCTTTTTGTCTCCTGTCTTCCCCATATCTGTGGGGAAAAATAGGTAAAACATGTTTGTTTTGACTTCTGGAAATAATATTTAAATTCAAATCAGATATAACATTTTATGTGTGATATTTTTGAACCAGTTCTTTACTAATACTAATTTTTTTTCTTGCAAAGAAAATGGCTGAAGAATTTGATTTTAAAATAAAAAGTGTTCAGTTAGGGACTACTTTTTTACCAACACTTAAAGATCTACTTTACTGCCTAAATTATTATTAGTTTTTAAAACCAGTCAGCTATGCCTGTTGTATCTGAGGTGCTTTTTCTAAAATCTTGATTAGAAGATTATTTACTTGATGTTAGTTGGTGTGATGTGTGGACTAACACTCTGCTTGGTAGCTGGCTTACAGTGTCTAGCTCTGTTCCTACCATTACTTCATCGGCATTGTGACCTTACTGATTATGATATTACAACTACTCAGGAACAGCCAGGCAGCAGCTGCCTGGTCAGTCAACTGTGATGTCACTATAACTGAAGTTACAGTGCTAATGATGTAGTGAGAGGAATATAATTAGATATGACAGTTACCAGGCAGAGTGCCATTCCACACATTAAACTTTATACTAACATATAGAAAGCTTTATAATAAGCAAAATGAAAAAGAAAAATACTTCAGAAATAAAAAAGTTAACAACTGACTTCTTAAAATTTGTAACATTTTCCTATCTGCTATTTTTGGTTCTACTACTTCTGTGACAATACAGGTGTTGCTAATTCCTTAGGCTAAGGTACTAGGCTCCAGAGGTAGGTTGAGAGGGTCTACTGGAACTCATCTATCTCTAGCTGGATAATAATGATCTCTTTGCATTGAAATATAGTTGGTAGAACAAACCTCAAAGGCTGCATTAATTAGAGAGCTGCACGAAGTGGCAGATTAGAGGTTGCAGTAGTGGACAGCATTGCATCAATAGGTCCTGTGCTTTGTGTCAGCCTAATTATTATTTGTGATATAGTCTGTTGCTGAATTTTGCCTCAGATGGCTATAACAGCTGTGTGTGTATGTATGTGTGTATATATATATATATATAT
Organism: Neoceratodus forsteri; assembly: GCA_016271365.2. NCBI lineage: Eukaryota > Metazoa > Chordata > Ceratodontiformes > Ceratodontidae > Neoceratodus > Neoceratodus forsteri. The sequence continues at coordinate 1,282,159,492 of CM057452.1, forward strand.
ATATATATATATATATATATATATATTCATGGCAAAAATCTCTGCTTAATGCATCAGTTAGGGTTGTTCCAAGCGACAAAAGTGAGAAATTTGGTGTTAGGGTTGCCACCTTGCACCCCATGCCCCACCACCTCCAACAACAGGCATCAGAGTGTGTGCTGGGGTCATTGACCCTAACTCTCACCCCATGTCATGTGCAAGTAAGCTGAGGTGGTGCAGTATAGGAGAATGGGTTGAGAGTTAGGACCAATGACCCCAACGCACACCCTGATGCCTGTTGGTGGGGGTGAGGTGGGTGTGGGGTGCAAGGGGTGGCAACACTAACATGAATTTCCTCACTTTTGTCACTGTGGAACAACATTAACTGATGCATTAAATGGAGTTATTTGCCATGAATTCCCCTTCTTTTTGAGAATGTGCACTATAAATAGTGAATGGAATGTGGTGGTGGGAGCACGGGGCCCTTTGGGCCCTGCACTCCTACCATGCTGCCTATGTCTGTGTAATAACCATAACAGTAATGCTAACACTAACAGTAACAGTAAGAGTGAAACACAAATGCTAATGGTAAGTGTAACAGCAACAGAAACATGAATGCAAATGCAAGTTCTAAGTGTTATAGTAATGCAAATGGAAATGCAAATGCAAGTGGTAATGCAAATGGTATCGCAAATGCAAATGGTAATGGTAATAGTGATGCAAATGCAAACGCGAAAGGCAACGGTAATGGTGATGGTAAATGAAACCACAAATACTAACAGTCATAGTAAAAGTGATGCAAATGGAAGTAGAAACAGAAATGGTTAAGGAAATGGAAGTGCAAATGCTAACCATAACCCAAATGGTGAGGGAAATGCAAACAGTAATGCACACAGAAGCAGTAACAGTAAGCTGATGTAAGGCAACAGTAGTAAAAAGTCTGTATCTGGCTTCATTTCCAAGATAACGGCACAAAGGAGATGTGATCCAACAGTAGTGAAAAACCTGTATCTCACTTCATTTCTGAGATAACACCACAAAGTTGATCTGAGGCAACCGTAGTGAAAAGTCTGTATCTGGCTTCATTTCCAAGATAATGGCACAAAGGTGAAGTGAGCCAACAGTAGTGAAAAGTCTGTATCTCGCTTCATTTCTGAGATAATGGCACAAAGGCAAATGTGAACCAAACCATTGAAAGGCACCTCCATATCACAAGGGCTACCTATGTTATAAATTTCAAGCCACTAGAACCATGCATAACGCTATGTACAAAATGATAAGTGCGTCACACAGTATCTCCACTGAATTATTTTCCCAACATGTAAACAGCATAATTCACATCTTCAGGACATCCACTCAACACCCTCCAAATTTCATGTGAAAAGACTAAACCATTTCAGAGATATTCAATTTCTAATTTTCCGCACTTTTAAGAAGTCCTCCACCACAAAATGGCAGAAATCGTGGCCTAAAATGCAGTAAAATGGCAGAACTCGTGACCAAAAACCTCTGACTGCAAAGGGGGGCAACTTCAAATGCGTATAACTCTGGAACAGAACAACATTTCAACATTTTTTCACCAAACAAAAACTGCCATGTTCCTTGAAGAAAAGGCTTTCTACGTGCCAAGTGTCAGACCAATCAATCACACAGTAGCTGTGCTATGCGTCATGCAAGCCAGTGCAGAAAAATAGCAAAAAATGGAATGTTTTGCAGTGCAATATGCAAAAATCATATGCAGCAGTGAAATATAGATAATAAATAAATAGATGGACCAGTCCACTCCATGTGTACCAAATATTATCCAAATCTCTTCAACTGTTGCAGAGCAGCACGAGCATAGAACTGTGCACAAGTGGCAAAAACATACATTTATGGGTGCTTCATTCTGCAAGAAACATATGCAGATGTCAATTGAAAATTGGTAAATGTACAGAAGTAACACAGTAGACCAAGTATTATAAATGTCACAGAAATCCATGGAAATGCAAGTGTTAACACAAACAAAAACATTCACGCAACCGGTAACATAAACACAAGCGCAAACGTAAATGCAAACACAAATGGTGACGCAAACAGTTACAAAAGTGCAAAAACACAAAAGGGTAACGTAAACACAAATGGTAATGGCAACAGTGAGGCACAAGAAAATAGTAATGCTAATTGTAACGCAAATGCAAGCACAAACAGTAACGCAGATGGTGACACAAATGGCAACGATAATGCAAACGGTTAGACAAACACAAGAGCAAACGTAAATGCAAACACAAATGGTAACGCAAAAGGTAATGGCAATGGAAATGCAATGCCAAATGGTAATGAAAACAGAAATGAAAATGCAGACGGTAACACTAACGCAAACAGAAACGCAAACAGTAATGGCAACAGAGAAGCAGAGGGAAACAGTAACGCAATTGACAATGGAAACGCTACTGGAAATGCAAACGCTAATGGTAACGAAAATGCAAATGGTACCATCAACGATGATGCCAAAAGACACAAATGCAAGTGCAAACGCAAAACGCAAATGGTAACGCACACGGTGATGCAAAGTAAACGAAAATGGAAACAGAAATGCAATTGTAACAGTAAGGCATGCGCAAGTGCAAATGCAAACACAAAAGGTAACGCGCATGGTGACATAAACGGAAATGCAAATGGTAACAGTAACGCATACACCAGCGCAAATGCAAATGCAAAGGGTAATGCACACAATGACATAAACAGATATGCAAATGGTAACGTAAACTCAAGCAGAAACGCTAAGGGTCACAGTACTGCAAACGCATAAACTTTTTTTCCCAAAAAGATGCATTCAGAAGCACAGAGAATACAAAGAATGTGCCATAATAATGGCCCTCGGAGCAGAAAATGGGCACTTGGAATACTAAATTGCTTATATCTCAGGAACCGTACGACGTACAAAAAAAATTAAAATCTCATATTATATAAAACTTTCCAGGCTAGTTTTGTACTTAGCCCCCAATTGGGGGTCTAAGCATTTTTCTGATGAAAAGTCTATCTCGAACCGTTTTCAAGATATGGGCCCCAAAAGGCGCGGTGGATGCCCTAATGTTACCCTATGGGAAAAATCCTTCAACTTCGGAGTGCCATAACTTTTCAGACCTCTAATATTTTGTCACTAAAACAAAAGGCACATCTGTGGGATCTTGGCTTTCTTCCCTGCAAATTTCAGCCCAAAAGACCAAACCATTCTTTTGCAGCAGGGTGGCAAAGATTCCCTATTGTTTTGGCATAGTGTTGCAAAGTACTTTCACAAATCATGACACTTTCACAAAAAAAATTATGAAAGTGTCACATTTGTGAAAGTACTTTGAGACACTACTTTTCACAAAACATAAAAAACATATTTCTGGGATGTTTTACCCCCATAAAAAGACATGGCTAGCATCCTCAGGGCTCGACTAGGTGAACACAACAATACTTATGTCCCTAGAGGGCCCCAAATTTAAATGGCAAGCATTTCTCTGACAACCAACTGAAAATAAAATGGCCAATTTGCGAAAGTAAAAGGGTAATTTGTGAATGCAAAAACTACATTTGCAGTACTTTAGCATATTTTAACTTTTCCTATATACTATAATGGGGAACAGTTTTTTTTTTGAATATTTGAATAACTTTTGAACCGTTTAATATTTTTTCATGAAATCTTTGAAAGTCACATTGGGGACCCTGGCTGCATGTTCCCTGAAGGTTTTGGACTGATCATGCAAACCGTGCTGGCTGTAGGTGTGAGCAAAGAAATGCACAAAAATGCGTAATGTATGTGATTTTTTGGTGCTCTGTAGCTCTGCAACTGTACGTCCGACCATAATGAAACTTGATGGATCCAGAGACCTATGGAACCAAACCATGCATTCCAAATTTCAGGCAAATCCATCATACAATTGCAAAGTTATTAAGCTGCCAAATTTCAGATTTAACCTTAAATGGGGTACTCAACCCTAACTATAGTGGCACTACCGTGCCACTATAATATTATATATATATATATATATATATATATATATATAGATATGATGACCTGAGTGAAGATAAATATGATATCTTCACTCAGGTCATGTCATATTCTTTTATACAGACAAATGTTTGGGGCCACATACAATAGAAAGTCCTATGTATGGTATATGCCTAACAGATGAGATGTTACTTGAAAAAACTGTGGTTGATCCTGCCAGTTTAATGTTTTGTGTATATCTTAATTTTAAGTTGTTGATCTGCCATTATTTTTAAATAAATAAAATTTTAAAACATATCTGGTTGATCCTGCCACTCTGTGCTTTGGTAATTGAAAATAACACTTTCACTTTCCCTCTTGAAATGTAGCGTGACCGAACCTATAAAGTAAGAAAAAGAATGAACTCCCAGTGATTTACACGACATCAGTCAGTCTTCCAAACATACTCAAAATTGTTTTTTTCCCCTATCGTTTACTTCAATTTTATGCAAGAAGCTGCTGACAGTACTGTGAGCGCAGAGAGTGAGCGAGTCGGCAGCTTCAGAACAGCAGAAAGAAATGAGGCGGCGTTGCTTTAAGTAACACTCCACTCGTTTCTTTCTGCTGTTCTACCAACTGCGACTAATACTGTCAACCTTCTCTTAAAATGAAATAACGATAAACAATTTGAAATATTAAACAAAAGTAAATGAAAGTTCTATATTTCTTACTTTATCCCTTCAGTCACGCTACATTTCAAGAAGGAAAATAGTATTATTTCAGTACTAAACTCGGAGTAGCAGGATCAACCAGAAACGTTACAGAGTTATTTGTTAAAAAATGTTTGTTGGGTCAACTAAATGCCAGGGGTGTGTATGCATGTGTGAGGGAAACAGCACTAGGCTGTAGAGAGGTAGGACTGCAATGGAAAGTGTAGTTTCACTTTTGTTTGGATGAGTATAGGAACATAGAGATATCTCCATGATGTAAAGGAACATGGAGATATCACTATGACGTATAGGAACATGGAGATATCAATGATATCTTCACTCGGTGCCTGAGATACAAGTTTTTATCTGTACATTTAGCCCCAAACATTTGTTGTATAAATATATATATATATATATATTATAGAGAAACTGTCATGCCTCTATAGTTAGGGTTGAGTAGACAGCTTAATGTTAGTAGACAGTAAATCACTGTATACTGTACAATAATCTGCCTACCCTCAATTTGTTCCATTTTACATTATGTATGTTACCCACTGCTGTTCTATTACTCCTTATGTATGTTGTTTTCTGACTATACCATGTCCCACTGTATTGTTTTGTTCAGATTGTATCATGTTCCCACTGTAACCCTAAAACCCCAGGGCGCATCTGGAATCGAGCGGTACTCTGTTCAGCATGCCTTCCTGGTAAATCTCTTAAATAAATAAATAAATAAATGTTAAACCCCACAATTTTCACCTTGATAACTTTGTAACCATTCAACAGATTTGCACGGAATTTGGTAAGCATTGTCCCGTGGGGTAGCTCTCCTGACCTGTCAAGTTTGTTTTGATCAGATGTGTGGTTTTTGTGCAGTGCATAGTGAAAATAGTGTGTTTTTTCCTTTTTATTGCCAATTTTTCATGAATTTTCCTCATCGCCCTGCACCCACACCATTTGGGATTTTAGCCTAGAGTGTTCAGGGTAGAAAGAGCTTGCTCTAAGGAACAAGCAAGATGTTGGTTTGGTGACAAAATATTAATCCAATCCAAAGTTATTCAGTTTTGAAGATTTGGGTTCTGAGCATGCTCAGTTCACTCTTTTGGATATAGGCACAGCTTCGAACAAGGATTTGGCTCACGAACAGGGATTTTGACACCTCATGAATGGAGATTCTTTAATCCCCATTCGTGAGAAAAAAAAATCCCCATTCGTGAGCTGCCATCTTGTTTTCACTTTTTGACCAAAACAAAATGTTGGCATTTGCCCCACAGATGTATTCTGTGGAAACCAATGCATGAGTTTTGTTCAGGGTGACACCCTCTACAAATCCATGTGTTTTGTGGTTTCCATCAGTATATTTAAAAATAAATTGTTTTACTACAGGAAATCCCTATTCTTCTCTTGCTTCCGATCCCTGTTCGTGAGGTGTCCTTATCCCTGTTAATCAGCCGATCCCTGTTAATGAGCTGTCAAAATCTCTGTTTGTGGGATCTATGTGATAATGACGATTGCAGAAAGGCAATCACTGTTAGGGTTACTGTACATTGGCAAAAATACATTTTGCCGATGTACACTCCCGGTGCATGGCAAAATGGTGCCAGGAACTTAATTGTTTTTGTTTATGTGGGGGCTGTGCTCCTGCACCCTACTAAAGATTCTCAACTCCGGGGGGGGGTGCATGTCGGGGAGGTGAAAAGTAAAAAAAAAAAAAAACCATCTCTTGGCCTGTGCAAAAATCCTGATGCGCACAGCACCGAACCCGGCACCCTCCCAACCATAGCCTGCCACGAACCAGCCACACCACGCGGCCAGCTAGGCAACCCATTGTTGCGCTACCCCTCACAAACCCTCCCTCCCATTCCACCCATCGTGTGGCGTGCTCGCTCCCCTGCCCCGCACGTATACATACAGCGAGAGGATGCCGCTATACCCACATTCATCCCCCTATCCACTCGCCATGAGAACAGGTGTCACTATTGAGTCACCCTTTTGGTAATCACTCAATAATGATCACCTTTCTCATGGGATAACCTGTTTGTGAGATAAGGACCAGACAGCCCTATCTCACAAATGGGGACTGGCTGATGAGCAGGGATTTTGACACCTTATGAATGGTGATTCGGCTGATGAAAGGGGATTTTGACACCTCACAAATGAGGATTATACAAACAAAATCCCCATTCATGAGGTGTCAAAATCCCTGTTCGTTGGCCAATCCCCATTAATGAGGTGTTAAAATCCCCATTCGTGAGATGAAGACCAGATGGTCAGATATGGCTATCTGGTCATGAGATGAAGACCAGATGGTCAGATAGGGCCATCTGGTCCTCATCCCACTTCCTAAACAGGGATCGGGTGATGAACAGGTATCCAAATGGTGGATTTCTTCTTGCAAAAAATGGTCCCAGTATTTAAATGTTGATATCAGGACACCCAATCCCTGTGTCGGCATGTATCTCTCCCCCCAACTAATATGGCACAGTGGCAGCCCACCAAAGTGTTTTATATATAGATATGTGTGTGTGTGTGTGTGTGTATATATATATATATATATATATATATATATATATATATATATATGTGTGTGTGTGTGTATATATATATATATATATATATATATATATATATATATATATATAGTATATATATAATATATATATATATGTGTGTGTGCATATATATATATATATATATACATATTTTGCAATTGTAATGCTCCGACACTGGGATGCTCATTCCCCGGGTCAGATGATGCCACCCCGACCAAGCTGGTAGTTTATGATTGCTGACACGGGGTGCCCAATCCCCATGTCAGCATGCATGCCCCCCACTAATATGGCACACTGGGAGCCCACCCCAGTGTGCCCCAAAATGAATTATTTAAAAAATAACTGTAAATAAAGAAATCTGTCCCCTGAGGTTTTTAATTTTTTTTAAACTGAAAAAAGAAAACAGTCCCTTGTCATCTCCCCAGTCCTCCCTCCCCCATCCCCATGCTCCCCACTGATCACTCACCTCCCTGCACCCCCTTTTAACCATACTTACCTCTGGAGGTAAGGAGCAGTGATCTTCTCTGTACCGGGACACATTTGCAATCTTCAAAGCTGAACCCCAAACTGAAGAATCAAAGGTAAGCGCTGTATAATGGGAGTCAGTGGGGGGTTCAACTTAGGTTGAAATCTCAGCCATGTTTAGGTATTTTGATCTCAAATTTTCAACACGGGGTTCTTGGGACCCCACCTTGTGAACAATGTTACTGTCATTTCCTTACTTGGTCCTGAAAGGTGGTCTTGTGGTCACTGTGCAGAATCACCTTTCAGGATCAAATAATGAAATGACAGTGCCACTGTTCATGAGGTGGGGTCTCAAGAAACATATGTTGAAAATTTGGTGCAAACATTCCCAAAAATGACTGTGTTATGAGCATGTGTTGCACAGTTTCTATGCACGCTTGTAACTTCACCAAATGTTAATATGTTCACTCCAAATTTTCAACTTTGCCATTTTTTAACACCTCCTTATGAACAGTACAGCTGTCATTTTTCACATCCTGCCTGAAACTTGTTTTTGCATCTGTGGCACAGAATGGTGTGGTCACTGTGCAAAATCAATTTTCGGGATGGATTAACAAAATCTCCGTGCCACTGTTCTTCAGGGGAGGTCCCAAAAAGCTCATGGTGACAATTTAGTGAATAGAATCCAAAAAATGACTGCATTACTAATGTGTGTTGCACAGCTTCTATGCACGCTCGTAACTTCACTAATTTTTCATATTTTCACTCCAGACTTTCAACATTGACATTTTTTCACACATACAGTACCCATGAACAGTACAGCTGTCATTTTTAACATCCTGCCCGAAATGAGTTTTTGCACCTGTGCTGCAGAATCTCAGGGTCGTTGTGTGAAATCAACTTTCAGGATGGATTAATAAAATCACTGTGCCAGTGTTCATGAGAGGAGGTCTCAAAAAGCATATGTTGAAAATTAGGTGAAAAAAGTTCAACAAATGACTGCTTTACAAGCGTGCATTGTGCAGCTTCTACCCACACTCATAACTTCACCAGTTTTTCATGTTTCCACTCCTGATTTTCAGCATTACCATTTCTTTACACCACCTCATGTATAGTACAGCTATATTTTTTTAATACTGCCAAAAATGTTTTTCCCCACCTGTGGTACAAAATGGCATTACAATTGCGTAGAATCACATTTTAACAAGGATTTGAAAGTTTTCTGTACTTGGGTACATGCAGTGGGGTAATAAAAAGATCATGTTGAACATTTGGGGTGAAATTATTTAAGATGGCACAGTTATGACTATTTGTTGCAATTTTGCTACAGTATGCCTGCTCGTAACTTGAGGTGTGAAACAAAGGGTAGAGACCCTGTGTTTCCACAGCTACATACATATATGCATCTGTGGAGGGATAGGAGCACAGGGTCCAAAAGACCCTGTGCTCCCATCATAAAATAAAGATACTATTATACTGTCTCAAAAACTGAGGAAATGGGGGCCGATTCCAGGACAAATGTCACAACTCGCAGGTGTATGCGAGTTGTGACATTTGCCGCTATGGCGGGGACCCTGCACCATATTCTAAGAGTGTCAGGGTCCCGACACTTACAACGTCGGACTTTCAACAGGTGTAGACTAATGCCACTGGCATGGCGTAATAGCCCTGCATGTTGCAAGTCGCAGCCCACTGCAGACTGCCTCCCCAGAGCCCCTCCCACCCAGGAACACCATGTCATGCGCCAGGGAGTATGGGGAGGTGGGACAGTTGGCACAGTAGTCTGGGGGGGCACAGTGGAAAATGGACTCCCGGGGTCCCTGACATTCGGGTAGTGGGGGGCAAGATCATGTTTGTGGGGGCACAGAAAGCACAGTGGGACCTTTGTGCAGCACTGCAGAGTGGGCATCCATAAGATGGCACTGACGGATGCCCCTTAGAGCAGCTCCAAGATGCTGTAAGATAGCTCTACCAGTGCAGCTTCAGGATTTGCAAATATGGGTTACGGTAGCTGCCCTCCTGGAATAGGGTGCAGTTGCTGCCATAACCCACCCTTGCATCATGTCATTGTGGGTTGTGGTGTAGTGGGTGGCATATCCCATGGTTGGCATAACCTGCAGCTGACATGGCGCAAGGCACCTTTTGGAATAGGGAATGTTGTAATGCGTGACGCAAGTCGCGAGTTATGACATTGGGTTTGACTTAACTTAGATTGCACTGGCATGCGCCATCCTGGAATCGGGCCCCCAAATTGCAAAAAAACTTCATTAATGCATCATATCAGACTGTTTACACATGGAATGGGGTGAGAGTTAGGCCTAATGACCTCATGGCACACTCCAGAGCCTGTTGGTGTGTGGAGGATGAGGGGTGGGGTGGTTACGCGGGGGATAGTGGTTCAACCGCAATGCCTCATTTCCATACGTTCGTTGCTTTAACCCTAACTGATGCATTAACAATGTTTTTTGCAATATATATAATTATATTTTACAGTGCTCTGTAATCTGCCTGCTTTGATCTTTTTGAATACTATGATAATTAAACCTTAGAAGCTGTTTCCATGCACTGTAGATTGTTGTTAGTTGTTTTTTTTATTTTGTTTTATAAGTACTTTTGTATCCACCTATAAATAGAAACATATATTTTACTATTGTTAATCATGTGTTAATTCCTATAGGATGTTTTCTGTACCAATTGCTTCTTGAGTTTGTAGGTGACATTTGGGCATTAGTAGTCATATAGAATGGATTATAGTTGTTCAGTGACATAATGGGGTTTCTAGGCACCAGCTGGATGATGTCTGTGGCATGCCTTAGGTTTTATTTATTTATTTTGTGATAGTTTTTGGTTACCTCTTGTTGTGCATGGATTTCTTTCTTAAAGGAAAACTACACCCTCATATCTTGTAAATGTCATTTGCTTCCATGTCAACAGATGACTCTTTTTGTGTAGCTGTTAGAAATGAATGCAATTGATTTAGTTCATTTCACACTTTATACTAGGTCATGTAACTATCCTGGGGATCTCCAGAAGCTGTCTGATGAAATCTAATTGTTCCTGACAGCTACATTAGCATATGAGAATGTGATATGGGATCATAGAAACATAGATGTTGATGGCAGATAAGGACTGCTTGGCCCACCGAGTCTGCCCATTTCCCTACCTATTGGATAAGCTTCAGATTCTAGTTTACCAACAGCCGACTTCCTCCTAACCCCCTACTATAATTGCCTTATGGCTGTCCCATGCATTCTTGAATTCCTTCACTGTTTTTGACCCCACAACCTCCTCAGGAAGGCAGTTCCATGCATCCACCAATCTCTCCATGAAAAAATATTTCCTTACATTGTCCCTGAGCCATCCCCTCTCTATCTTTAAATTGTGCCCCCTTTTTCTTGCACATCTCTTTTCTGAAAGATGCTACCTTCTTGGACTTTCTTGAGTCCCTTGAGGTACTTGAAATTTTCTATCATGCCCTCCCCTCCTTTCCTCAAGGGTATACATATTAAGCTCTTTTAGTCTCTCTCATCATATAGCTTCTGTTGCAGACCCTGCTGCATTTTAGTTGCCCTCCTCCAGACTGCCTCCATCCTGTCTATGTCCTGGCAGAGATGGAGTCTCCAAAACTGCATGCAGTACTGCAGATGGGCTCTCACCAACTGTCTGTACAGAGGGATAACAACTTCCTGTTTTCTACTGGTGATGCCTCTCCCTATGCATCCCAGTATCCCCCCAGCTCTCCTTACTGCCTTCTCACATTGCCTATCTTAAGGTCATCTCATTTGACTACCCCAGGTCCCTTTTCATTTTTGTTGTTGTTAGTACCCCCATTGTGTGCTCTTCCCCTGGGTTTTTGTTCCCCAGGTGCATTACTTTGCACTTCTTTGTATTGAATCTAAATTGTGATACTTTTGACCATTCCTCCAACCTTGCAAGTTCCTTCTCATCCTTTCCACCCCCCTTGTGTATCAACTCTGTTGCAGATCTTTGTGTCATCTGCAAATAAACATGCTTTTCCTTCCAGACCCTCTATAATGTCTCCTATAAAGACATTAAAGAGGACTGGTCCCAGTACTGAATCCTGTGGTGCCCCACTAGTAACCCCCTTTCATCAGAGTGAGTTCCATTTACCATTACCCTCTGCATCCTGTTGTGCAGCCTATTTGTTACCAGGCTACCACCCTGGGACCCACTCCCAGGCTGGCTAACTTCTTTATTAATTTTTTGTGCAAGACTGTGTCAGATGCCTTGCTAAAGTCTAGGTAGGCCATATCCACAGCCCCTCCCTGGTCTACTACTTTGGTCACCCAGTCAAAGGAGTCAATTAGATTTGTTTGACATGACCTTCCTGCTGTAAATCCATGCTGCATTGTGTCCTGTGCCCTGCTGGCCTCTAGGTATTCAACAATTTTTTTCTTTCAGAAGTGATTCCATTATTTTCCCTACCATTGAGGTCAAACTAACAGATCTAGAGTTTCCTGCCTCTGCCTTCCTCCCACTTTTGTGAAGGGGAATCACATCTGCCCTCCCCCAGTCCTCAGTTACCACCCCATCCTCCCATGTTTGTTAAAAAGGGTATTCAGTGGCATCATTAGGTCTCCCCTTAGTTCTTTTAGAATTTTGGAGTGAATCCCATCAGGCCCCATTGCTTTTCCCACCTTGAGTTTTAGAAGTTCTTTCAGGACCCTTTCTTCTGTGAATGGACTGGTGTTGACCCCCCTTGCCCAGAGTGTTCTATTGCTTGATTTAGGTAACTCCTTTTATTCATCTTTTGTGAATACTGAGCAAAGGTATTCATTCAGTATCACTGCCTTGTCACTGTCTCCCTCTGCCCAGCTCCCCTCCCCTTTATTAAGCTTCACTATCCCTCCCTTGACCTTTCTTTGCTCCCTGATGTACCTTCTTAACCGAGTGGGTTTTCATTTCCTTGGTTTGGGCATTTGCTATTCTGACTACCTTCCCCACTTCCTTCTGCTTTAACTGATACAGTTCCCTGTCCTGCTCCTTCTGTGATTCCTTATGCTTTCTGAATGTTATCTTTTTCCCCTTAACCTTTCCTGCCACCTCTTTTGAGAACCATAGTGATTTTTTACTCTGTTTTGTTTTCTTTATTTGTTTCACACAAAGTTTGTTGCCTCTATGATGGCAGTTTTGATTATTTCTTTATTGTTCTTCCACCCCTCCTTTCTGCCCATTTGCTAGTGTATTCCTTAGGTATTCACCCATTTTGCCAAAGTCAGCCTTTCCAAAGTCCAATATTCTAATTTTTGTATGGCTTGAATCCACAGTTGTATTTACCATGAACCGCACTGTGTGGTGGTCACTTGTTCCCAAATGTCTACCCACTTCTAAATCTGTGATCCTCTCTCCATTTAAGAGTACCAGGTCCAAGATTGCTTTCTCTTAAGTGGGTTCCAATAGTAGCTGTCTAGTGTTGGAACTTTAGACTCCACAGTATGCTTGTCTGCTTTATTAGACTTCAAAGAAATAAGTTACAGGAAGGTGAGAATTTCCACATTAACCTTCAGTTAGCTGTGTAAACTGTTTGAGTTGTAATGCAGGGTTTTTCCATTTAAACTGCATTCAATTTATGTGTCTCCAGAGAGTTTCTGAAGAGTTTTTGTTCTTTCAGCATAGAGATAAATAGTATAAATGGGTGATGTGATATCATGATCATGTTCTCATATGCTAATGCTGCTCTCATGGACAATGAGATTTCAACAACCATAAAATGGAGAGCCTCAGGGTAGTCACAGGGAGCTACCATGAATCGTGAAAACAAACTAAAGCAAACATTAGCCCTATCACCTACAGGAAAAGTTGTCTGTTGACATGGAAACAAATAAAATTTACCTGATATTAGGGTGTAGTTTTCCTTTAACAAAAAAGCTGTTGTTCCACAGTTCAAAGGTCATAGAATTCTGTTGTACTCTTGAGAAGCACATCTTTTTTTTTAATAGAATGGATTTGTGTGCCACCAGCCACTTTACTTTCATTATCCCCAAACACACAGAATCCAGACCTTTCCCTAACAAAAACCTTCTGTTTCTTCATCATTTTAAAAACAAAATATCACCCCTCAACCATGTTGGTTTGCATCAGCTAGTGAGGTTGTGTTCCTGTTACTTTTTGAATAATAACAAAATAAAATGAAAATTTCTTGAGGTGAAAAAAGTTATTTTTCATTTTAGTTGCTGCTTCAAACCATTATGCTATATAAACTGACAAACTGACAACCATGCAAACCACTTCTGTGTTGCCATTGCATTGTTCAAATGACATCAGGCACCTCTTGAGCTTCTCTCTCGAGGCCTCTATGATGTCATTAGAAACCCTTGATGGAAACACAGCCTTGCTGTGCATGATTGATATTGAGTTATTCTCTATATCTTGTGGGTTAGCACCTGTTATAGTTTCAGTAGCTCCCTCTGTACAATATACTATGTAATTCTTATCATTTTTATTTTTTCCTTTGCTGAATGTCTTAGTACTTTAGAATATCCATTTCTTGGTACCCTCCATAGGCCAAAATAAAGGCTACCAACTACCACATGTTATTGTGTTAGTGAAGATGCTGAATGGTTATTCAGTTATTTTTACAGTTCTTTTAATAGATGAGCTGATATTTTATCTGTATAAAACATTCCTGCTGCCCCACTGCCTATAAATGTCTATTTTGTGTCTGTAGAACCTCTTGATTTTGAAAATGCTGGCCATTTCTTAAGAGGAAGTGCATGAGTTCATTTAAAAGTGCCTTTCTGATAATTAGAAGATATAGGACAGGATTTTCATAATGATCTACCAAAGATGCTGTGTCCAAAGAAAACAAAGCATGCAATGCTCAGAGTACCAGATGCTTACATGGGAGGGGCATTGCTCTCTGAGGAAGAGCTTTTACCCTTGAAGCACCTGGGCTGATGCTCATGTCTGTATGTCATTCACTTTTTGACTTAATGGCTTGTTGAGGTAAAACAAGCTCTGTTTTGCAAATTACTCGGCCATCCAGGAATGCTTACATTTTCTGCTGTTCTTGTCTGCCCAAGATGCATCTGCTGCTATTTTCAAAGTAGAATTTTGTGTAAACCTGTCATGCTATTAAATTGCCTAACAGCATCCAAAGTTTCCATTCAAATTGGACATAACTTACAATTGCAGCCCTTTCCTGCCACAATTTGTGCCTTTTTTCATAAATGGATGCAATTTTTTAAAACAGAATCAGAGCTGCTTGGATGCAAGTGGATGGATGCAGGCACATGTGCAGCATGCATTTGAGTCTGTGTCCAACCCTTTTGAACACTAACCCAGTATATCATAATAACACAGGAATTGAGCTCATGATCATTTATTCTTCTTGCCACCATGAAGTAGGTTCAGGCATATTTATATACAGTAGCTCTGTATCTGACACTTCATAAAACTATTTACCAAAAATCTATGGTTGATCAAGTCTTTAAGCACCTTTGTAAAATGGGCATCCAAAATCCATGAATCTGATTGGCTACTATATCATCTGACCCATGTCCTTATCAGATGATATAGTAGCCAACCAGCACTACTGTCTACAGCAAAGCCACCTAACAACAACAAATCAGTGAGTTCTGTCAACAGTAAACACAAACACTGACAGGCAGAGCTCACTGAACCAGCCGTGGGAAAGACATTCTGTCACAGCAAAAGAAACTAATGACATTCGCCTCAGCACAACATCAGAACAAACCAGGAGACAATTAAAACCTGAAATCATGATAACACTTTTGTACTTCACTGATGATGTGTCAGTCCTTTTTAAAAAAGAAAGAGTAGTGTGTTTAAAGAAACCAACAGCAGTATAGCGTCACCCAGCAACAAACAACCTCCTGAAGCAGCAAAGCATTTTAAAAATAGGAAAATGTCTGAACAGCCTACTGCACCTTTCAGCTCAACCTCAGTGAAATACTCACCAACTTGGTACAAAATGAGGAAAGCAACACTCTAGCCATGATAGCACCAGACAGCCCTGTCAGCCAGCCATCCACCTAGGGCACTGACACAGCACCTCAGCCTAATGCCACGATGACAGATGCTCCTAGTCTGGAAACCTCCACATATCCTCCTGAAGCAGCAGGAAATGATCAAGACACAGCAGTACAGTCCATGAATCAGCCTAGAAAAAGAAAACAAAAGCATACATCACAATACTCAGATCTCACTCCAGAACAACTTGAGCAGCTAGAGAGGCAAAAAGGTGAGCAACATACTCAGAAAACCCAATGGGCAGTGATAGTATTCCAGACATGGTGCCAAGCTAAAACTGTACACATAAGCTTAGAGTCCATACAACCATCAGACCTATGTACAATCTTGCTCAAATTCTATGCTGAAATCTGGCAGGGAGATGGTACAGAATTCAGTCTTGCTAGCTTAATAGTTTTAAGAGTAGGTCTCAATCGATGTATTAGCAACCCTCCACTGAGATGGAACATAAACCTGCACAGCCACCCAGAATTGAACCCAACAAAAAACATTTTTCTGCTATATTGAAAAAATACAGATGTGAGGGTAAAGATCGAGCAGACCACCACCGTGCCATCACTGAACAGTACTTAGCAAATCTAAAAACCTGTGCTACTCTGTCTCCCAATACCACCCATGGACTACTATCAAAAGTATGACTCGATGTACAGCTGTGCATGGCTCATAGCAGAGAGGGACTCAGGCAATTAAAACCAGAACATTTCAAAATTAAAATAGATGAGCAGGGAGGTGAATACATAACATTTAGTTCCAATGAATTCACCAAAATCAAAAGAAGAATGATTCCTCCAAGCAACAATATCATGGGTATATATATATATATATATATATATATATATATATATATATATATTTGAGGCAAAAAACCTCCGTTTAATGCATCAGTTACAGTTGTTCTACAGTGACAAAAGTGAGGAAATTCAGTGTTAGGATTGAAACCCCTCCAGACACCTCCAGACCACCCCCCAACCAGCATTGGGGTGCACGTTGGGGTCATTGGCCCCTAACTCTCACTCTATCACATGTGTAAAGAAGCAGAGGTATAGGAGAATGGGGCGAGAGTTAGGACCGATGACCCCAACGCACACCCCAATGCCAGTTGGAGGGGCGAGCTGGAGGTGTCCAGGGGGGTTTCAACCCTAACACTGAATTTCCTCACTTTTGTTGCCATGGAACAACCCTAATTGATGCATTAAATGGAGTTTTTTGCCTCTAATTTCTCTTCTTTTGAGAATGATGATGACAAATAGTGAAAGTAACGTAGTGGCAGGTGCAGGGCCCCCGCTTCCACCACATGATGTCTTGTGACATAGTAACAGGAACAGCAATGCAAACAGAAGTGCCAACAGTGGCGCACGTGGTAACAGAAGCGTAAATGGTAAAGGGAACGTTAATAGAAATGCAAGTGGAAAGTGAAGCCAAAGCAAACAGTGACACAAACAGACATTGAAGCACGCGTGAAAACACAACTGGGAATGTGAACAGTGATGGCAGCAGTATTTTAAATGGAACTGTTAAATGTCCAAGCAAAAAGAATGTGAAAGAGAACAGAAATGGAACTGCGAACGCAAGCGCACATGTAATCACAAACCGTAATGTGCACAGGCAAGGTACCGCAATTGTCAATGCAAATGGTAAAGTTAACATGAAGAATAATGCCAAAGGAAAGAGAAACAGAAACGGGAACAGAAGCATGTACGGAAACGCAAACCGAAATGCGCACGGGCACAGTACCTCAATTGTTAACGCAAATGGTAATGGTAACAGGAACAATAACGCCAAAGGAAAGAGAAACAGAAGTGGGAACAGAAGCGAGCACAGAAACACAAACCATTACATGCACTGTCATGGTACTGCAATTGTAAATGCAAATGGTAACAGTAACAACGAAAATAACGCCAAAGGAAACAGAAACGAAACAGAAACACAAGCATACGGAAACACAAACCGTAACACATGTGCAAGGTACTGCAATTGCAAATGAAGCAGGTAATGGTAACAGCAACAATAACGCCAAACGACACAGAAACACAAACGCAAGCACAAGCAAAAACACAAACCGTAATCCCCACAGTGGCGTAGATGGTAACGGTGCCACAAACGATAACGGAAACACAACTGGAAATGCTAACTGGCACAGTAACGAAAGGGCGCACCCTTCTTTTCCCCAAAAAATGCATTGGAAAACACAGTGAAAACAAAGGATGTATACATAACAATGGGCCTCAGAGCAGAAAATGAGGACTTGGAATATTAAATTATTTATATCTCAGGAACCGTACTACATAGAAAAAAAATGTTAATTTCATTTGAATGATGACTTTCCTGGCTAGTTTTGTACTTATTCCCCTATTGGGGGCTAAGCATTTTTGCAATGAAAAGTCTGTATCTCGCACTGTTTCCGAGATACAGGCCCCGAAAGGCACAACGGACGCCGTAATGTTATTCAATGGGAAAAAGCACCAACTTTGGAGTGCCATCACTGTGCTGCCCTGTAGTATTTTTTCACCAAACCACCAAAAGGCACATCAGTGGGATGTTGGCTTTCTTCCCTTCAAATTTCAGCCCAAAAGACCAAATCATTATTTTGCAGCAGGGCGGCAAAGGATTCCTATAATGCGGCGGATGCTGTAATGTTATCCTATGGGAAAAAGTGAAACTTTTGTAGTGCCGTAACTTTGCCACCCTGTAATAGTTTTTCACCAAAACAGTGAAACACACATCTGTGATATGTTGGCTGCGTTCCCTCCAAATTTCAGCCCAAAAGACCAAACCATTCTTTTGCAGCAGGGTGGCAAAGAATTGTTGTCATTTTGCCACAGCCTGGAAAAGTACTGTTGAACTTTGCGAGCTTTCAAAATTTGTTACGACAGTGTATAGTGCGTAAGTACTGTCCAGTACTTTCAGAAATTTGAAATACATGTTTCTGGGGTGCTTTACCCCAAAATAAAGACATACCTAGCATCCTGAGGGTCCGACTAGGTGAATATAAAACGAATTAGGTTGCTAGATGGTCCCAAATTTAAATGCCAAGCATTTTTCTGATCACCAACTGAAAACAAAATGGTGGATTTGTGAAAGTAAAAGGGCCATTTGCGAAAGTAAAAACTGCATTTGTGACACTTTCAAACGTTTTGTTAACTTTTCCTATTGACTTATAATGGGAATTTGTTTTTTGAACAACTTTTGAATCATTTAATATTTTTTCATGAAATCTTCAAAGGGCACATTGGGCACTGCCACCACACATTCCCTGAAGTTTTCAGACTGGTCACGCAAACCTTGTGACCTGTAGGCGAGAGCAAAGAAATCACAAAAAAACGTAATTGCACAATTCGTTGTTGCTTAATAACTCTACAGCTGTATATCCGACTGGTACAAAACATGGCAGATCCCAAGATCTACCAAGGTCAATCATGCATACCAACTTTCAGGCAAATCCGTTGAATGGTGGTAAAGTTATTAAGGTGCAAAATTTGACCCTTTAACCTTAAAAGTGCTACTCAACCCTAACTATGGTAGCACTACCATGTCTACCATATATATATATATATATATATATATATATACAGCTTGCCAGAAAACCCTCTGTGCCCTGTAGAATCATTCAAAAAATATCTATCAAAGCTTTCTCCAAATCCTCAAGCCTTCTACAGTCACCCTAGAAAAATTCCAGAAAGCCTCCTGACAAATGCAGACACATGGTACACCCATGAACCTTTAGCCATTAACTACCTCTCCAACCTTATACCTAAAATCAGTGAGGAAGCTGGTTTATCTCACTGATATACAAACCATTCTGATCGAGCCACAGCTGTACAACTGCTTACAAGCACTGACTTGGAAGCCCTAGAAATAATGGCAGTGACCGGGAATAAGGCTAAATCAAGCCTACATTCATATTGGGCAGCCACTCTTGATGACCGTCAATGCTGGAGTTACTTACTGACTTTAAAAAGTAATGTGCACCAGAACAAAGAAAATAGCTGCGAAAATGTGGTAAATCCAAAAGCTCCACAAGAAAATTCAGTCCTCCCCATGCAAAACGCTCAGCCATGCTGCAGCTCGACCATGCACGCTGAAAGCGGAAATGCCATCACTTCCTCCATCGAAATGAATCAATCAGAAACAGAAGCCCTCCCACCAAGCACCATCATTCAATAATTTAAGGCAACAACAACAAACTGCCTTCACAATCCAGTACTGCATGATGCAGAATGTAAAATTCATCAACTTGTCCAAATAAAGCAACATTCAGCTACAACAGTATGTCTACATTTACTGAACTATTGACTGCAAATTCCCAAACTGTTCTACTCATTTCAGAAAGAACTCTTTCAACATAAGTTAATGTTTAGAACATTTGTCAAACTTTAACACTGAACTATTATTAAAGAAAATTCTACAGTTTCCTTAAAAGTATTTTTAAATGATATACTGCTCAGTTGCAGTATAACAAAAACAATGTTATAAGGGACTATTTTTTCTCTAAATAGAAAAAAAGCTGCTAATTTATTAAGTTTATGCACAATTTGATAAAAAAAATGTTGAACTATAAAATGCCTCAACAGTTTCCTTCAGCCCATTTTATAAGTGCAGTAACACACTCCAAGGTGTGGGTTATGTACTGATAAGATCACGCCTAGGTGCGTGAGGCACTCAGCGGAAGCACCTCATGCCTTAGTACACACCTGGGCATGCTCTTATCGGTATCCTATCAGGATACCAAAGCTGAGGCTCCCAACACTCATTGACGTAACTTTGGTATCCTGAAATGAGGGGTGCCTGACATTTCTGCCCGAAAGCGAAATTGCTTTTCACTGGGCGAAATTGTATTTTGCCCAGCAAAATGCTAGGCTATGCCCATGGAACATGGTTCCACCTGGTGTAAACTTTTGAGGGTGGTGGAGTGAGATGTTGGCTGAGCTTAACGCTTCTGCAGCTCGGCCAGCAGGCTTTTTAATAACTGAGGGTTCTGTTCCCGGTAGGGGAACTCTTTGCAAATTTTTTTTGCAGCCCCCCAATTTAACTATGAACTCCGTGGTCCACTCCCCCTCAGAGTTGGTTATATTAGTTACATAAGACCCCATCGGGATTGTGAAATTCAGTTTCCTAACCTCAGTATAGTGTTGGTCGGGAGACCGAATTTCGGGATTACATAAGTAATCCCTCATCGTGTGTTATTGCTTGCTTATATCATATGAGGTTTTTCCATGAGCGATCATGTTTAAATTTTTTGTCCCCAAACTGGCCAGTGTTATCTTGTATTGTATTATGCTTAATTCTGATTGTATTGTTCCAGGATGATCCATTTTGATGTCGTTAACATGGAGCTCTGACTCAGATGAACCTGAAGTTGAAGTTGTAGTTTGAATTGTTGTGGTTTGAAGAGACTAATTTTTTAAAGTCTGTTGTCTCTAGAAAGATACATACATACTCATATATTCAACAGTCTCACAAGTAAATCTCAAATTCTTTTTTTGATTTATTATTTTTATTAGAATGTATACTTAAAGCAGCAATACTTGTTAGTCAAAAAGTTCATTATTACAATTACAAAATGGCTTGTTTTATTAAAAATTTACAAAATGGCACATTGTGATTAAACTTTAAAATGAAAAACATTTGTGTTGTAAAAATAATTCTTTTTTTTTATTACACCAAATTGTTATGCAAGAAAATAGTCCAACCAGATGTCCAGAAGGTGGTGCTGTGTGACACATTTGTTACTGCCTTCCTTACGTTTAGGGATGCAGCAAAATTTAATCTCACCGGCAAAATTCTGGTAAAATCACCAATTTCACCATGCAAAACATTTCACAAAATTGGGCCCTTATGGAGAAATTTTGCCAGTAAATTTCACTTTTACTGGTACAATTTGCCTCACATTAGTATCAGACAAAATTGGGGAAAAAAGCTTGTCACATGACTTATTCTCTCTAGCAGACTGCCAGTCACATAGGTGACTGTACTTAGGCAGGAAGCCAGACTAAATCTACTTCCTTTAGAGCTTTCGCAGCCTAGTAGAAGAGAGACAGAGTGAGCAGGAGAGCTTGTTTTCCCCACAATATAGTGTCTGTGTGTGTTTGTTTGTAATCTCTTCCCCACTTTATTTTGAAAAGTAAATATTTTCTGTTATGACTTTTTCTTTAGTATTATTTTTTTTACCTTTATAGAGTGTGTGTTTGTGTGTGTGTTTGACTCCCTCCTTGTATATTGTCTTCTCTTTCATTTATTTTCTTTAGTTTTCTATTAAGAAAACTTTTTTTTTATGATGGAAAAAGGGACTGGGACTGGGAGTAGTACAGCAAGGGGGAGAATGGCAGGAGCACCACCAGGATGGTCTACTATCCACCTTAACAGGTGGGCAATTTCCATCAGCCCCTCAAGAGGAGCATGTGCCCACTGCCCCCCACAGCAGCACCCCACCGGCAGCAGCAGCAGCAGGACCACCTTGCTCCCCAAGCAGCATGTCCCCCCACCCAGAAAGAGCTGCAGGAGCCCATTGCCCCACCCCAGGAGCATGTGCAGTCCATGCCCCCCCCAGCAAGAGCAGCAGCAGCAGGTCTCAGATGAGGTGGCCATTGCCTGGGCATCAGATGAAGAGGGCCCCCTAAGGTCTCTTTAGTGTTGTCCTTTTTTTCCACAAAGGTTTCAGATAACACGGTTGTCATCTGCAACTTTTGTGGAAAAGAAGTAAGGAGGGGGAAAAAAGGGTCCCACTTTGGGAAGGGTGGACACAGGAGCCACCTGCAATACCACCACCCTGTGGAGTGGCTTTCCAAGCAGCTGCAGCAGGAGGCAGTGATGGGGCAGACCTGGAGGAAGGTATACAGTGGTCTAGGGGGCACCACAGTATTTGCAGCAGAAGATAGCAACTAGAGTGCAGGAGTGATACAACCCAACCCATCAGTAGTGGTGCCAACATGCTGCACCTGATTCTGCAGTGGCATCCTCACAGCCTGCAGCAGCTCCCCCAGCAGGTCAGATTGTCAGCATGGAAGACCTGGAGGCCGTGTGCCAAGAGGTGGTGGCAGTGCACACAAAGGTATAATGACTCCAGCAGCAGTTGAACAAGTTCTGCCAGGAGGTCAGGGAGGCTCTTGATAAAATAAAGGAGGACCAAAAGAAGGTCTTGGACCTCTTGGCAGAGCTGCATCGTGGGGGTGGGGGTGGTGGCAATGGCATATTTGGTGGAAGTGAGTAGTGCACCTAATTTTTTTTCTTTTGTTTGTCTTCTTCAAGTCTCAGTCTTCTTCATCTGCACCCCCCAAAATAAAAACAGCAAAAAAGAAAGAAAGAAAAAAAACACAAAAAAAGTTCTGTCCTCTTTCTCTTCTATATCCTCTTTCTTTTCTTACCTTGTCCAGTGGTTTTCTGACTAATTTGTTATGTTTTATGTAATGTTTATGCTCCCTCTCTCCCTTTCCCCTCTGTCTCATATGAATACTCTTACCCTGACTGAGTCTGACCCTGCATGTCCCTCCAGCCCCAACTTGTAGTACTGTGACCATAAACTGTGTACCTTTCTGCTTTTTTTTTATGTTACTCCTTATTTATATGTTTCCTCCTATCCACAGATGTCAAGTATAGTAATTTGATTGTGTAAAAAAACATTTTTCCCAAAGTTATGTGATGTTGTTGTCTGTTGTGTGTGGTAAGGGCTGGTGGCAGTTGCTTTGGCTGTGTGCAGCATCAATTCTAATATGTACACAACAGTCATAGAAACAATTAGATAAGCACATAAGTACATAGCTTACATAAGTGCAAGAAAAATGGTACATAAAGTCGAGACATAAATATGGTCTGAGTCATGATGTGATGTGGTCCCCTCCCCCCACCACCCAGACATTGAATTTCTGTTTTGGGCCCTATTTACTAATGATTTCAGCCTGAATCTCAGTGCTGCTGGTGCCAAACAGGGCCTACAAGTCCAGAAATGTTTCCAAAAAAAATGTTACAGTAAATTCAGACAGAAATCAGGTCTCAGCCATGTTGTTATATGGTGCCCAAGCCACCACTCGAACCAAAACATGGTCTTTGGTTCACAGTTTACATTGATTTCATGCTGAATCTTGTTTCTGTGAGCACAGAACAGGCTGTACATGTCCAGAAATGTTACAAGAACAATGATACATAAAGTTAAGACAGAAATATGTTCTGAGTCATTATGTCATGTGGTGCCCCCCACCACCACCCAGACATTAAATTGCTGTTTTGGGCCCCATTTACCAATGATTTCAGCCTGAATCTTGGTGCGGCTACCTGCTGTGGTGTGCAAAAGTCAGAACATGCATTTTACATTAAATCCAGAAAAAAAACATGGCCAAATTGTGAGAGACGGGAGATACAATTATGGTGGGAATTATTAAATAGCCAAAAGGAGTGCCATGCTGAGCAAATGAATTCCTCCTGCAAAATGCTGCTGCTCCTTGCAATTGTTTCCTTCTGCTGTTGCTTTTTCAATTGACTGAGAAATATAGAATTATTATTTCCCTATGTTGCTATCCTGATTGGCTGTGTTGACTGATTCTGTGGTTGTAACTTGCCTGGCGGTGGGGAGTGAATGACATTTTGGGGCACTGTAGCTTGCTGCCCACTGCTGTCTCTGACTACTGCTTGCCAAGTGGCCACAAGAAGTACTGTTTTGGATGGTTGATGGTGGAGCATCTTCACAGAGTCCATACTGCTGCTGCTGCACACGAAAGCATCTGTCTTTATTTTTTTTCCTGTGCAAGATAAAGTGTGTTAGTGGGTTGCTATTGTGGTTTCTTGAGTTCTAATACGTTTGTACTGCTTTTATATTATTTTTCAGTGTGCTGTGGATGACATCATTATGTCAGGCCAGGATTAGGATCTAAAGATGTTGGAACGCACTACATTTCCCTACACAGACAGCAAGTATTTAATTTTTCATTACTAGTGGGTACATCTGTTACTGCCATCTGGATGTCTGAGTTTAATAGTAAGTGTGTTCTTTTTATGGCTGTGGGTGGAGCCTACAGCCATTTTGCTATCTGTAGCTTGAAAATGGAGTATAGTGGAACACATTGTTGGGACTTTTCAATGTATCCTTCCACATCTACAAATCACTATGACAACTAAAATAAAATAATCCCTTCTTTCTGTTTAGAATGTTGAAGACAAAACTCCAAGCTGCTTATCAGATGGCCATTAGGAAACTGAAACAGCTTGTTAAATATTGGCTGCCTATTAAACTGGAGATTTGTTTACCCCCTTCGAAATGCAACAGCTTGCACATTTAAATGTCTAGCATTTAAATATGTTTTGCTTCTAACTTCAGTTGGGGATGAACATCTTGCAAGAAAGATTCATACCTCAGAAATGTTACCCTTTCCCAGTAAAATCTGTAAATATATAAATTTCTTTATGACACAAAGGGCTGTGGCCTGTTTCCTAAACATAACAGATAAGAGCTACTGAGATCTCTTATGGTAAGTGTGTGTTTTTGTGTGTGTGTGTGTGTGCGCATTTGGAGGAGGAGTGGAGAAACAGTCACACTCCTAGCAAGGGAGACCTAATCCAATGAATTAACTGCTGACAAACCATGAGTGATACAGAAGCAAATGATTTGATACCTTTTATTGGACCAACATAGATGTAACAAAAATAACATACCATTTATAAAATTCCTGATCAAACAACTGGAAACAGAAGACTGTTTTTTGTAATTTTATAATATGATATACTGAGCGTATATTTACTGAGTTGCTGGATCAGGGCCTTGAAGAAAATAATAACATTTAATTAACTCATTCAAAATTCCATCTGGTGGACAGAAAAAAAGTCTTTGAGAATTTGTCTGAAAACTAACAACTATGAGATGCAAAAATAGCATATATATATATATATATATATATAAATGTATATATATTATAGTTGCGCAGTTGCGCCACTATAGTTAGGGTTCAGATGTTACTTCTATGTTAAAGTCAAAATTTTGTGCAGTAATAACTTTGGACCCAGTCAACGGATTTACCTGAAATTTGGTATGCGCAGTGGCGCATGGTAGATCTCTTGATTTTCCAAATTTTGTTTTGGTCTGGCTTACGGTCTTTGCGTACGAAAATGCTGAAAATGCAAAATTATCTGTTTTTGGAGGCAGCTTTTGGGATTTTGAACGTGGCCTTGTGTAGCCGTCATGTGGCATGCCACTCTGTGAGATGGCTCGTTTGAAAGAGCTTTGGTGGCCATACATGCTGCTTTTCATTTGGTAAAAAAATATTAAGGCATTCAAAAGTTATACCAGTTTTAAGTTTCCATTATAAGTCAATGGGAAAATTTATATGTATGTTTTGCGAACAAAGAATGGGGTTCTGGCCATCTGGTCCCACCTGGCGATCAAAGAATTTGCAGCCTCGCAGTTCAAGAATATTTGTTCCTGAGAATTTTTTGAAATTCTTTGATTGCAAGGTCTGCCATCTTGTTTTTAGTTTTCCGATCGTAAAAACACAAATATATCAGCTCGGGGTCACTCCTGAAGTAAAGCTTGGATGGGTTTTACTCAGGGAGCTCCAATCAATTGAGCCATGCCTCTCGTTTCATCCAAATCAGTCAAAAAGTAGAGTTATAAGCTTTTAAAATCTTTGATCGTGGCTCGCTAATGATCTTTGATCGCGAGCCTACAAATTCTTTGATCATGAGATTCTTTGATCGTGATCTTGCATCATGACCTAAATACACAAATATATCTGCTCAGGGGTGGGCTAGGGACACAGATGAGGGTGGGTTTTGATCAGGGGGCTTCGTTCTATTGAGGCATGCCATTGGTTTGGTTCAAATCAGTGAAAAACTCACATTTCAGCATTTTAAAGTGTTTGGTCTTGAGTGAGCAATTTCTTTGATCGCGAACCTGCAAATTCTTTGATCGTGAGATTCTTTGATAGCGATCGTGCATCACGAGTGAGGGACGAGATGGCCGGACTAAAAATGGTAATTTCTCAGCCCAGGGGTGTCCTAGGAAGACAAATGAGGGTGGGTATTGCTCAGGGGGGCTTCATTCTGATGAACCATGGCAGTGGTTTACCACAATTCTTCGTATTTTTTTAATTACAGCACTTTATATTCTTTGATCATCAGCCTGAAAATTCTTTGATCCGAGCCTGCAAATTCTTTGATCACGAGAGTCTTTAACCACGATCGTGCATTGTGAGGGAGGGACGAGATGGCTGGATTAAAAAATGAATTTTCTCAGCCCAGGGGTGCCCTAGGAAGTCAAATGAGGGTGGGGGTGGGTTTTTCTCAGGGGACTTTATTCTGTCGAATCATGGTTTTGGTTTACCACAATGCCTTCAATTTTTAAGCAATAATGAACAATCGGGGTTATGTTAATGTTCTAGTTGATCACCCCCTATGTGTGTAATGTGGCACGAGGTGCAGCCGAGTGCCATATTGCCCCAGGGGGTGATTAACTTGAACATTAATGTAATCCCCCAAAGTCCATTATTGCTATTATTATAATTGGGTTATGAGTTGCTGCATTTTGAACAATTAAAAAAATATTTTTAGCTTATTTTTGACTACATTTACATAAAATAGTCCCTCCGCTAAAACTGGTCAGAAATGAGCCTCCAGACTGGGACCTGATTTACAGCATTGAGCTGAGCAGTAACAAACAGGAGGATGATCACATATAATGATTAGCATTAGATCAAACACTTACAACTTAATTTTCGTGTATGCCCGAGTGCAGCCCAACTTAAACAATGCATACCAGTACTCTGGTTACAATCATTTATTTTCATGCATGCAAAGTCCCACCCTCTATCTGCCCTCTCCAATTCTCCACCAAGTCACACTCTTGGTACCCTGCTCTGGCTACTCTTTCATTGAAAACTCAGAAAACAAATGCCAGCAACAGGATGGTTCAAGCCATCACGGTGGTGCCGATTTAATCCTGACTGTTCAAATCCAGTATCTCCTTTGACAGGACTCTGATAGGCTCAGACACATGTTTACTGGTGCCCTGGGGCAATGTTTGAAGAAGCATTACGAATCTGGGGTTTTGCATGATTTTTTCCCCACAGACAATGCTGCTGTGGTTGAACCTGTTTGTCTCTTTTGATGGCTGATTAACATCTGGGTCTAAGGCAAGAGGTAACCATTCTAGGTTGAGAGTTTGCTATAAGCTGAGCCTAGAGCTTCTTATTCTCCTGAATACGGTAGGATGCAGATCTGTAAAGTGGCAAATAGAGATGAGGCTAAGAGTGGTGGTGCACCTCACAGTTGCTGTGCACAAAGTAAAGTAAGTGATGCACTCAAACCATCAAACAGGATATGTGCAAAGCTGCTTGAATGATACTTCGTTTATTGCAGCATACAGTCAGAAGCTGAAAAGTTGCTCAGGAATTCTTACGATTCTCCGAAGAAGCTCTCTCTGTTTGGGGGTGAAACGTGCATAAGAATTTCTGAGCAGCTTTTCAACTGCAAGTCGGATACTGCAATACACTAAGTTTAATTCAAGCAGCTTTGTATGTGTCCTGTTTGGTGGGGTGACTGCATCACATATTTTACTTTGAGCTCTGTAAAGTGTGCTGTGGACTGTGCAGAGTCAATTTCATGTCCCACTGCCTAACTCTGTAACTGGGAATAACAGACCGTGGTGGCCAAAGGCAGGCAGGTTTCCTTCCAGTCCAAGTTGAACCAGTTCAAACAGCTCCCTGCAGATAAGACAACCAACACCCACACCTACCTGGAGACTGTGTTGAGCCTGCATCCTATTTTAGAGTTTGTTGAATAAGCATGCAGGCAGGTCTTTCTGATTTAAAATGAGACTGGAAACGTGTGTGCAACTTTGAGGCACTGTAACAGTTTGTCAAAAGTGTCTGATTGCTTGATCTCGGTGAAGTTACAGGCAAAATGTATACCAACAGTGCAGAAACTGCAAACAGGGGGTGGGGTTACTGTGAAGCATCTCTTTGTTTTGCCTTTACTGCAACACAATCACTTTGAACAGTTTATTTCTACTTATTTTTTTCTCACATATTCAGTTCAGCCTTGTTCTAATGGCATCCATAGGTTCCAGTGGTGAAATGTTGGTTTCATTTTTAAAATCAGTGCTCTGGTAATTAGGCTGTATAAGTATGTTAATAAGTAGGTCAACATAAGGGTCTCAGAATGCTGACAGCCAATAAGATTGCAGCATTTGTGAGACCCTTATAATAATTTGATTGATAGCATTTTTTATTCTTTGTTCATGAGCCTACAAATTCTTTGATCGTGAGATTCTTTGATCACCATCTTTGATCGCGAGGGAAGGATAAAATGGTCAGATTTTTTATAATGGACTAGATATGGAAATTTTACCAATCTTTAACATTAAATATCTTGGAAATGGTTTGGTATTATTACTTGAAATTTGGAGGGTGTTTACGGCATGTCTTGTGGATGTACATTACAGTGTTTACATGTTGGAAAAAAAATTTTTGGTGGAGATATGGTGTGGCACAGTTTACATTCTGCGAACAGTGTTTTGCTTGTGGTGGTGGCTTGAAACTGATAGGATACCTAGTCTTAGTGTCATGGATGTAGTTTTCAGTTGTTGTGTGTGTTATGCAAGCAATAATACCCGACAGGGTGGGCAGTATTTGGCAATACCGGACCGCACAGGGGTGTAATGAGGCCCGAAGCTGCAGGCGTAGGGCCTTATAGTCCTTGGAATGTCCAGTATTGCCCAATACCACCCAAACTGCAGGGTATTATTGCACTTAGAAAATGGGCCAGTGCACTTTTCATCTTTTTAAAAATATGTTTATGAGCAATTTTAAAATATTGAGTTGTTTGATTTTTTTGTAATAAAATAGTTCCTGCTCCTGCATTTGGGTGCTGTTTTTTTTTTAACCTAGAGACGTCTGTTCTACTGAAGCCTCCATAGTTTAATTGTTTTTTGTGATTACTTGTTGCCAAAAACACTTACAGGACTTAACTGTTAAAGTTATGCCCCCCCACCAATGGTTTTAATTTTGTGTTTCATTTTTCCTTCTTTTTCTGTTCATGCTGCCGTCTGTGACATGCATGTACCCCACCCCCACCACTCTCATAATCCTGGACATTTGAGTAGATATTTTAAACTTTTGCTTGTTGCTTTACTGGATTTACAAAGGATGGTGATCGGGTAAGTAAGTGAAGCTTGTAGTGGCTATAATTCATAAGGACTCCTATCGGGATCGAGCAGGGCGGCTGAGTGAGAGACAACATCACAAGGTTAGATTTTTTTAATGTGCCACCTTCTTTATCTTTTCTAGTGCCAGAATTCACAGTAGGAGGCAGCAGGAGTGAGCATGGGGCAACAGAGCCTTCGAGGTGTCAGGAACAGCTGAGCATGAGACTAGGCTGCTACCGCAAGTTTTACTCACACTGAAGGTTTGCAGATTGGGAGAACAGCCATGAGCAGGGGGGGGAGATCTGGAGTGGGAGTGTGTCCAGAGTAAATTAATGCCTTGTGTTTGAAAATTGCTGTGGTACCTGTTCTATGTTCTTTATTTTAAAATAAAGCTGTGGCTATTTTTTTGCAGGGGGTTGGGGAGAAGGAGGGAGAGAGATCAGCCACTACTTTAGGGCTTGAGTGAGTCCCAGCATTGCTGAGGGCAAAAGTGCGAGTCCCGCTGCTTTCGCCAAATTTCCATTAGTCAACCTCTCCAGTAAAGTGTTTTCCAGCTATGCAGAGGGAAAGTTAACAGCAGGTAGGTAGGGCAAACAACAAAAGTGACTGTAGCCGCTTACTTGTGCATGTCTCCCCTCTCTCAGTTGTTTGTTGCTGCCTCGATCCTGCCTGCTGTGATTTTGGTCCACATTCCATGTCTGAGGATATGGCGGAGCATAAAGAAATGCATTGAACAGAATGAACACACTACAGGTTTCACTACTTCTTATCAGCACAATATGTGCTACCACAACAGAAGACAAGCACCTTTGTTTTGGGGAGAGTGGGCAGTCAGGTGGAGAAGGGAGCTCAGGAGCAAGAGTATGGCCAACAGCATGGGCTGGGGGGAGTGTATTGTAAATTAACAAAAAAAAGTTGAGAACAATAAGCATATGAGAGGTTGATTTTCTGTGTTGTCAGACAGCTGTCACTGAATGGGACAGTTGGGGGGATAGTGTCTCTGGCTAAGCCATACAATAAAATGGTGGTGATTTAAAATTCAAATTAGGTAGTTTTAGCCAATTAGGAAGCAGGGTGGGCACCAGGATATTTCAGTGGGTGAAGGGGCACTGTAGGATAGTACTTTTTATTTCCTGGGCATCTATTGAAATATAATGTACCCCCCTGGCAAGGGTATTAGCCAATCAAATGGCAGGAAATTAAAAGCCCATTTTCTAAATGTCAACAGGTGTGAAACTGTGCCACTATGACGAATGAAAATGTCAAACTTTGACATGTTATATCTTGGACATGGTCTGGTCTTTTCACTTAAAATGTGGAGAGTGTTGACGGCATGTCCTGTAGATGTGAACAGCAGTATTTACGTGTCATACAATATATTTTTTACAGAGATATTGTGTGGCGTAATTTACATTTTGTGGACAGCTTTTTCCATTGTTCTACTAGATTAACATTTGTTTGGTGGCTGGCCATGCTGTTGTCAATGTACTTTTTAGTCATTAGGTGTGTAATGAGGCCCGACACTTGCAAGTTGGTGGGAGAGCTGTGCCCACCAACTTGTGCAACTTTCTACTTTTGTATTCTTTCTTAAAAAGTAAGGAAATTCTGTGCAAAAAACTTTGTTAATGCATCAGTTAGGATTGTTCTACAGTGACAAAAGTGAGGAAACTTGATATTAGGGTTTCCACCCCTTGCAGACCACATCCACCCCCACCAACAGGCATCAGGGTGTGTGTTGGGGTTGTCGGCCCTAACTCACACCCCATTCTCCTACACTGCACCACCTCAGCTTGTTTACACATGGGATGGGGTGACAGAGCCAATGACCCCACCCACACCCCGATGCCTGTTGGTGGGGTCGG
The DNA here is from genome assembly GCA_016271365.2 of Neoceratodus forsteri. Classification (NCBI taxonomy): domain Eukaryota; kingdom Metazoa; phylum Chordata; order Ceratodontiformes; family Ceratodontidae; genus Neoceratodus; species Neoceratodus forsteri. The sequence continues at coordinate 1,282,191,153 of CM057452.1, forward strand.
GGTGGGAGTGGGCTCCAAGGGGTGGCAACCCTAATATCGAATTTAGTCACTTTGTTGCTGTAGAACAACCTAACTGATGCATTAACAAAGTTTTTGCATAAAATATATATACAGTATATATATATATATATATATATTGCAAAAAAAACTGTGTTAATGCATCATTTAGGGTTAAAACAAAAAAAGTCAGGAAATGAGACCTTTAAGGTTGCCCCCTACCCCTCTCGTGTACTCCCCCATCCTCCCCAGACTGACAGATGACGGGGTGTGTCATTGGAGTTGTGAGGCCTAAATGTCACCGCATTCCTGCAATCATGTTGACATGCCACAGGACAGAAGAATGCGGTGACATTTTGGCCTCACAATTCAAATGAGACACCCCATCATCTGTCAGTCTGGAAAGGATGGGGGGCACATTATGGGGGGTTAGGGGCAACCCTAAAAGGTCTCATTTCCTGACTTTTTCTGTTTTAACCCTAAATGATGCATTAACACAGTTTTTTGCAAAGACTTTCCTTACTTTTTGACAAAGCTAGAAAACTACAAAGTTGCGCAAGTTGGTGAAGGCCCCGCACTCCCACCAACTTGCAAATGTCTGCCTAACATAACAGTAGAAGTACTGAACATCATATGTATTGGTGGGATCGTCGTGCCCTTTGGACCCCACACTCCCAGAGCTTGAAACAAAACAAATTGTCATTCATCAGATTGGCATAATTCTACACATGTTAACATTTTAGACACCTAGCCAGTGAAAATTACCTCTGTGGCAGTAAGGCTAGCTGCCCAATAAATGTCAAGCCGCTACCACAATTGAAAATGCTATCCGCAAAATGAAAAGCGTGTCACACAATGTCCCTGCAGCAAATTAATTTTCTGGCATGTAAACACCATAAATCACATCTACAGGACATCCCCTCAACACCCTCCAAATTTCAAGTTAAAACACCAAACTGTCTCCAAGATATTTAATTTTAAATTTGTGAAAATTAGGTTATTTGGTCCCTCCAAATCTGGTCATCTAGTCCCGCCCTCGCGAACAAAGATTGCAATCAAAGAATCTCACGATCAAAGAATTTGAAAGTCCGTGACCAAAGAATTTGCAGGCTTGCGATCAAAGAATTAAAAAACATTAAAACTCAATTTTTTCACATAAGTATATTAAACTACAAGCATGACTCGATAGAATGAAGACCCTGAACAAAACTCATCCTAGTTTGAGCCCAGAAGTACCCCGGGCTGAGATATTAAATTTTTTCCAACCCAAAAATCTGGCCATCTAATTGTGCCCTTGTGATTGAAGATCGTGATCAAAGAATCTCGCAATCAAAGAATTTGTAGGTTTGTGACCAAAGAATTTGCAGGCTCACGATTAAAGAATAAAAAATGTTAAAGATCATGTGCAGCAGTTTTTACATATTTTTTTTCCAATTAAAGTTTATTAAGTTTTTAAACAAACAAAACCATACAATAAAAGTGAGAAAGGATCCAACAGAACATTGTAAATATAACAAGGAAAGGAATACATTGTACAGGAGCCATTCTCATGTCCTCCCTCCTCCCCCCTTCCCTAACGTACCCCAAAACAAAAGAACAACATTCCCCCCATCCCCCTTACAACACAGAATGGCCAAGTAGATAAATAAATCCAGTGAATCTAGAAAGAACAGACCAGGAAAATACAAAATGGATATATTAAAGTGAAAACAATGTGTGTAGGGATTCCCATTTTTCTTGTATCTCTCAGGTTTATTAAGACTGGCAATAGTTTTCTCTGTCCTCAAGTTAACTAATAGTTTGTTAAGCCATTCAGAATAAGCAATGTCATCACAATCTTTCCAATGCCATAGAATTAATTTCTTAACAGTCATAGAGATAAGGGCCATGTGGTATCATCTGATAGGAACAGTAATTCTACTATAGTCACCTAATACACACATTTCAGGGATAAATAAATCATTTAGGCCTAATAAAGGGTCAGTATTTTTTTGAATATTGGCCCACAGGGCAATGGCTTTGGAACAAGTCCAGAAAATATGATATGTACAGCCTTCTTCTTTCTGACACCGGGTACAGATAGGAGTAACTAAGAGACCAAATTTAAATAATTTTTGCGGGGTATAATATAAATTATGCAGTATATGAAATTGAGTAAGACATAATCTGTCTTGGGAGACATATTTGTGACAATTCCACCATAGAGTTTCCCATTGTAGTTCTTGAGTGGGGAAAAAGGAGGCCCAGTAATCTGAGGGAGCAAAGCACTACGGATAGGCCCAGTCATATAAAATTTTATAACATTTGGAGACCATTTGTTGGGAGTCAATTAAAGTACCCAGTTCACTCCTAAAGGCTATTGGACTTATTTGAGGGGGAGATATACCAAATACCTTTAAAATAAGAAGCCTTAATTGATAGATTTTAAAGGTACATTTTATAGGTAGCTTCAGATTAGTTAGTATCTCGATAGAGGAAAGCCAAGTGTGTTCATTGGAGATGAAAGAAGCAGGAGATAAGTCATTAATAGGTGCTAACCAATTGGCAGAGAGTAAATTATTATTTATTTTCAAGTTAGGATTACCCCCAATAGGTTGCATTAAATCCCGTGTATGATTGTATTTAAGAAAATTACATAACTATGAATGAACTTTAATGGAAATTGCTATAGGCGTGACTTTTAACTGGGCTGGCAATGAGCTGGCCTTGATGTAAAAAAGTGCTGCCAGAGTTAGACCATGGGCGGCAATAAGGGATAATTCAATTTTAAACCAAAGAGAAGAAGATGAAGAAGAAAAGACTTCCTCCCTAGGTGAGAGCCAACGCAAATATTTGGCAATGTGTCCGGCCCAATGATAGAAAGTAAGACAAGGGAGGCGTAAACCTCCTTTGTCTTTAGGAGCGGCCAATTTAAAATAGGCCAATCTGGGCTGTTTATTGACCCATATAAATTTGGTAATAAGTTCATGGACTTTGCGGAACCAGGAAAGGGGTAGCCAAATATTAAGTAAGTAAAGGGGATAGAAAAGCCTTGGAAATACATTCATCATAATTAAATTAATTCTACCCCATAAGGAAATAGGAAGTTTAGACCATCTATCAAGGTCCATGCCAATAATTCTGATTAAAGAGTCCGGATTCAGTTTCTGTAAAAGAGCAGGATTTCTAGAAATAGTGATTCCCAGGTATTTTAGAGATTCTTGTGCCCAGGAAAGACCGAACACCATAACGGAACTTTTGAGAACTTTATGGTTGAGGGGAAATATGATAGTCTTATCTACATTTAGTTTATAATTGGACAAGTGACTATATTCTTCAGTGAGAGTAAGCATGGGAGGAATCGACCTATCTGGGTAGGATATTTGTAAAAGAAGGTCATCAGCATAGGTCGAGACCTTAATTTCTTGGTCATGAACAGGGATACTGTGAATCTGAGAACAGTCAGTTAGACGGCGAATCAAGGGCTCCAAATACAGGTTAAAAAGTAAGGGAGATAGGGTTCAACCCTGTCTGGTACCAGATTGTAATGGAAAGAGGGTTGATATCACCCCATTAGTGGTAATCCATGCAGAGGGAGCATGGTATAGAATCCTTATCCAATTTTGAAATGTAGGAGGGAAATTATAGGCCTTAAGAGTACAAAACAGGAAATTCCAATTCACCCTATCAAAGGCTTTCTCTGCATCCAGGGAGATAAGAGCTGCTGGGAAATGAGCGTCCCTCGAAACGGAGAGAACATGTGATAACATTCGAAGGTGATCTACAGATGAGCATCCTTTCATGAAGCCGACTTACTCAGGTCCAATAAGAGTGGGCAATACCATACTGATACGTACAACTATTAATTTAGTCAGAATTTTAATGTTCTGGTTTAGTAAAGAGATAGGACAATAGCTAGTAGTTAGCTCCGGGTTGTGACCAGGTTTAAGTAATAACACAATTAAAGCTTTGAACATTGTAGAATCAACCACAGCTCCCATTAGAATGTATTGAAATAATGATAGTAATAAGGGGGTTAACTGTTTCTTGAATTGTTTATAAAAATTTGCAGAATACACATCTGGGCCTGGTGATTTATCAGAGGGTAAACTTTCAATTGTCCTAACTATCTCGTCAGAAGAGATAAGGACTACAAGTAACTGTTGTTGTATATTAGAAAGAATTGGTAAATTAGAAGACGTTAGGTAAGAATCCAATTCTTGGGGAGAAGGTGGATTCAACATTGAACTATATAAGTTGGAATAATAGGTCTTAAACACTGAGACTATATCGGCCGGGAATGTTTTCAACTTGTCATCTTTCAGAGGACTAATAGCAGGGATGTATTTAACAGATTCCTGTTGTTTAATTCTGAATGCTAAAAGACGTCCTGCTTTATCTCCCTGATCTGTATAACAGGCCTTAGTCCTCAGTATAGCAAATTCCGCTTTTTCTCTTAAAATTTGTAAGTACCTATCTTTTAGTTTAGATAATTTTAATCTTACTTCCTCCGAAGAGGAAGGAGACAGTTGTACTTCCAAAAGGCATATTTGTATAAGCAGGGTGGCTGATTCCTGTTCCTTTTTCTTCTTCCTTTGAGAGGAAAGATTGATCATTACCCCTCTAATATAAGCTTTAAATGCACACCATAACAAGTTGGATCTGGTTATGGATCCAATATTAATTTCAATAAACTGCTCAATATGTTTAGTAATAGTGCTGACCATTGCATTATCTTTCAACAGCTGGTTATTAAATTTCCATCATGTTCATTCTACTGGGGGTAGAAGCTATGGACAAATGACAAGTTACCAATGAATGATCAGAGGGAGGGCCTGGCTGAACAGATGCCTCCAAAACTCCGACCAACAGGTTTCTAGAAATAAATATGTAATCAATTTGAGAAGATGTCTTATGAACAGGGGAGGTAAAAGTATAACCCCGGTCAGCGGGGTTAAGGACTCACCATACATCACATCGGCCTAGATTATCAATAAATTCTCAAAAGGCCCGTTGGGCGGGTGAAAGTCCTCTATGATGTCCCGAAGAATGATCTAGCATAGGATCAAAAACTATATTCATATCACCACCCAAAATTATAGGTAGTGATAAAAATGGAGTTAGAACATTGACCAGTTGCATAAAAAAACCTGGATAATCACAATTAGGTCCGTACACACTTTCTAACATCAGTTCAATAGAGTATAAACGACAATGAATGAAGACATATCTGCCCTGTGGATCATTAAGTAATTGAATGAGTGTAAAGGGAATTTTTCTAGTTATCAATATTAAGACCCCACAACTTTGGGTTGTACCTCCAGAGGAGAAGACATGATTTACTTGTTGTCTCCGCATATGGAGAGCCTCAGAATCCATTAAGTGAGATCCTTGAACAAAAACAATTTCTGAGGATAATAGTGCCAAATGTTTAAGGACTTTGTACTGTTTGAATTGTTGCCTAAGGCCTTTCGCATTCCAAGTAGCAAACTTAATTGAACCAGTCATGGTGATTCAAAGTGAGCAGCAGGGAAAGAAATGTCTGGGAATATGTTAGTGATCCACTGTTTTAACAAAACAAATAACATCCATACCACCGTGTTGTAAGTGCCCCACCCCAACCTTCCCCCCTTACCCACATAGCCCTTATAATACAATTAACACCCAGGAAGTAAATGTATACTAGAAATCAAATTTTCTAAAACCCCAACCCCCCACCCTCCCTTACTATTATGGCCCAGCAAACAGCTAACCAAACACAAACCATCCCACCCAGCCATCCTGACCAACCCAAAATAATTAAAGACTTGACTTAAACACCAAGGATATAATATAACATCATTGAAAGTCAAAACTTAGCCAGAATCATGGTAGCTCTGTATATATTGTATAGCGTACCAAAAATTGAACTATTAAACTGGTAACATGAAACCAGAAACCCCCCTCAAAATTAGGTTAAATGAAGGCTAAAGTTTCCAGACCATTATAATAATGAGCATCCCAATTTACAAGCTCTCACATTAATAAAGGCAAAAAAGGAAAAGAAAAAAAAAGGTAGAAATTTAATGCAATTAAGCATGGTTTCCCAATCAAAACGTTTGTTGTATCTCCATAACCCCTGAATGACCTACCCTAGTTAGGATAGGTTAAGAGACATTAAGAATACATACTACATCCCATAAGAACAAGAGTCCCAAAAGAAACAACCATCAACTGCAAAGGTTAATCCAAAAGGTGATTTGTACATGTAAAACAGTTATCACTAAAGGGAATGCCCATTGAACAGTCTGTGATTCCCTCTAGAGGCCAAAAGCGAGAATCGCACACAGCACTCTCTTTTTTTTGTTCTGCACGAACAGATAGGCAAGATCTTTTGTTCTGTATCTTCTTAGCAAGGGTGTTGACCACGAGATCTTCAAAAATCCCAATGACAAATAGCTAAACAGGGGAGTGCATCAATCTTTCTGGCTAATAGCCAGGATTAACATTCTGTCTAAGTTCAGATACCATCAGAGCAACTTAAGGAATGTATCCTACTGAGCATAAAAAGGCATTCACAACCATTTCCTAGTAGAATAGGGATTAGTAAGGAACTCAGGCAACTCCATAACATTCCAGCAACATATACATCCCATTCTTCCAGGATTTTTTTTTTTAAATCTTCTTTATTGTGTTTTCAATGTGCTCCACCAATGTACTTTTACACACATACCTCAGGGTTGAACCCTGGCCCACATCCCCAAACTGGATATGGATACTATTTACATCCCCACAACTATTTACAGTTACAGTTATATTTTATCTAGGTCATAGCTTTAGGTCCAGTTCTACCTAATATCATCTACTATACAATTCCTTGGCATTTGACTTTAAACTAGTCTTTTACTTAATTTAAATTTTCTTAATAGTATCTTCCCATGTTACAAGGCATGTCCTAATTTCTCTGGACATGGCTCTAATAACTGTGTCCCTAGGAGAGAGAGAGAGAGAATCCATCCATATCCACCAAAGATAGTAGCATACTAATCCATAAAGAGACCATCTCTTGAGAGTATTATGACTCCATAGGTACAAAGGTTACACTATACAACGTCCTATATTTCCATACAATCTGGTCCCATTCTCCCATTTTACTGTGAGAAACCATCAGACAAGCTAAACTCCTTCAGACAGACAGATCTGTGCTTCCAGGGATTTAGAGCATATTGTCAGCGATCGCGAAATAACTCAGGAAATGAAATGTTTAGATTAGTTGCAGCGGATTCTGCATCCTCAAAAGTTGTCCAGCTACCAGCTATAAGGACCTGGACTCTCACTGGATAACCCATCTGAAATTTAATTCCGGCAGCAATTAATTTGATTACCAGCTGGTGAAATGAGGCTCTTCTTTGTCTCACAGAAAGTGGCAGATCCTGGGCCACTCAGACCTTCACACCCACCCATCTATTTTCTTGAAGCCCTTTCACTTTGATAATGAAATGCTGATGTTCCTGATAATTGAGAAAACGAAAAATAAATGTACGGGGGGGGGGCCCGGAGGTGGAGGAGGGCGAAGGGCTCAGTGGACATGCTCAATAATATATTTATCTCCAAAAGGAGATCGCCAAGCTACAGATTCTATAAACTTTTGAGCAAAGCCAATGGCATCAGGTCCTTCCTCCTTCTCTGGTAGCTGATTAAGACAGCATTATTATGCCGACTACAGCCTTCCAAATCCTCCACTTTATTTTCCAAACTTTTAGTCCATTGTCGGGTAGAGGTTAATTCCATTTCCATTTTCTGTTGTTTTCATTCATTTGATTGCAAACAGGCTTCATTATCAGAGGTATGAGAGGCAACGTCCTCTATAGCCTGAGACATCGATTTGATTTCTTCAGAAATCAGCCTAAGTTCAGATCGAAAGGGTTTAAATTCTTCCAGGAATCGGGCCAAAGTGAGTGGTTCCGTTTCAGGATCAATAGGCATAGCACTTGAGGAGCTGGCCATTCCAGTGGCCCTTGATTTCTTTGGAGCCTTTTCTGGGGTAGATGGTGGCGTATGTTTAAGCGCTGATTTCCTCATAACTTCTTCCATCTAGTCGAGTAACTTGCGGTACTGAAGAGGAGAGAATATTCAGATGTTCGAAAATGCTCAATTGCGCTTATAAAAATTAGGATTTTAGGGTTTTAACCGAAATAGGTGGCCAGATGGCTAGAGCAAACTCGGGAGGCTGCTACTTGGAAAGCTGCATCACGTGGTCTCCAGTTTTTACATATTTTTAATAAAAGCTTAAAAAGTTACAGTTCAAGTCCTTGTATCATGATTAGTGTTTCCTGAAAATGTAATGCTGTTTGGTTTTGTGGTTTTCTTTAAATCAGCATTTATTAACTTGCTCTGTGGTGTCTGAAAACAGTGGAATTATTTCTGTCCTCTCAGTCAAGCTTAGAGTACGATGACATAATTTTGGAGTAGTTTGCTGTTTCAGATTCCTAATCAGAGCAGCACTCTGTAGAGTTTATGGTTTTCTGAGCGTCCAGGTTTCTTACAAACCCAGTCTCTGGTTTGTGTTTAGGTAGATCAGCTTAAAATATATAATTTTCTTCCTTTAAGAAGCTGATCATTTCAGTTTCAATGCTGAATTGAAGTAGTGGAAATCTTTTTCTTTGAGAAATCAGCTTGTCTGTATCACAGCTCTGTTCTTTTTAATCAAACCTCAATTTTTTTCTAACTATATAACACAGGACTGTTTAATTAATATAAAATAAATCTAAATTTTGTTCATTCACAGAAAGTTTGTTTTTGATATAGCCTTCATAGATATAGTCATGCAAGAACATTTTTTTTCATGTCAGATTAACAGACAGGTGCTTGTCACACTCTGCTACAGTATTTCAAGCACATGTACTGCCATAACTCACAAATATCAGTTCTTTAGTGGTATCTGTGTGAAAATACATCATGTATGTGTATAACTAAAACACTATGTGGCATCCTGATACACCATGTCTCTGCCCCACAGTTGAGGCAGCTGCAGTCTACTGCCACCAGTCCCCTGCCCCACAAGCCCCCTGCCTTCTGCTCCACATTCGAGGCTGCTACACCCTGCTGCCCACTGTGTTCTCCCACACAGTCAGGGATTGTGCACCCTGCTGCCTCCATCACCTGCCTAAAGAACCAGGATTACTGCACCTTGGTGTCCCCTGCCTAAACTATTGGGGTTGCTGCACCCTGATGCTCTCTGTCCCACACCCTCACAGTTAGGGATGATGCATCTGTTGCCCCATTCCTGTCTCCATAGTCAGGGCTGCTGTGCTGTGCTAAGCCCTAGAGTGCCAGGTTCCCTGCCTCCACAGCTGGGGCTGCTGTACCATGCTGCCCTAGCACCAGAGTTGGGGCTTTTTCTGCACCTGCTACCCACTTCCATTGCCCCAAATGATTAGGGCTGCTGGATCACATGTACCCCATCTCACAGTCAGGGCTGCTGTACCCTGATGCTCCATGTGTCCTGTCTCACAGTTGAAGCTTCTGCACCATGATGTCTTCTATCCTCTGTCACCACTGACAGGGCTGCGGCACCCTGCTCCTTTCTACACAGTTGGGGTTGCTGTGGCCTGCTGTGCCCCAGAGCCCCATGCCTCTGCAGTTAGGGCTGCTGCACCATGCCGCATGCCTCCACAGTTGAGGCAGTTGCATCCTGCTGTCTCCCTGCCACCAGAGTCAACTCCTTTGCTACACCCTGCTGAGACAGGAACAGGGGGCAACATGTGCCATGTCCCTAACTGTGAGGGTGAGAGAGCAAGGGTAGCAGGGTGCAGCAACCCCAGCTGTTCAGGAAAGGTGCAGCACACAAGTAAGGGCATTTGCTGCACTTTGTCCCATGCCCTTGGAGGCAAGGGGCTCTGTGGTGTAGCAGGGCACAATGGTGGCAGGGGACAAAGGACAGCATGGTGCAGAAGCCCTGACTGTGGGGTAGGACACAGGTGGGCATCAGGGTACAGCAGCCCTGACAATAGCACAGAGTACACATTGTGCAGCAGCCTATACCATTTGGGGCAATGGAAGTGTGTAGCAGGGTTCAGCAGCCCCAACTGTGGATGCAGGCAGCATGAGACTCTAGGGTGTAGCACAGCACAGCAGCCCTGACTGTGGATATAGGAACAGGGGGCAAGAGGGCACTGTGGCCTGACTGTGGGTGTGGGGACAGAGGGAAGCAGGGTGCAGCAGCCCTGAATGTTGAGGCAGTGGATAGGGGTGGCAACAGGATACAGCAGCCCAAACTGTGGGACAGGGTGCAGCAGCCATGCCTGTTTGGGACAAGGGATGTGGGGAGCAGGGTGCAGCAAAGGATTTGACACTGCTGGCAAGTGAACAGAAGGGTGCAACTGCCTCAACTGTGGAGGCATGCAACAGGGTTCAGCAAATGCCCTGAATATTGTGGCAAGTGGCAGCATGGTGCAGCAGCCCTAACTGCAGAGGCATGGGGCTCTAAAGCACAGCGGGCAATAACAACCCCAACTGTGTAGAAAGGAGCTGGGTGCTGCAGCCCTGTCTCTGGTGACAAGGGATAGAGAACAGCATGGTGCAGAAGCCTCAACTGTGGTGCAGAACACAGGGGGCATCAGGATACAGCAGCCCTGACTGTGAGATGGGGTACATATGGTGCAGCAGCCCTGACCATTTGGGGCAATGGAAGTGAATAGCAGGGTATAGCAAAAGCCCCACCTCTGGTGCTAGGGCAGCATGGTACAGCAGCCCCAGCTGTGGAGGCAGGGAACCTGACACTCTAGGGCTTAGCACAGCACAGCAGCCCTGACTGTGGAGACAGGACAAAAGACAATAGGTTCAGCTTCCCTAACTGTGAGGGTGGGGGAAAGAGGGCAGCAGGATGCAGCAACCTCAATTGTTTGGGCAGGGGGAGACAGGGTACAGCAGCCCTGATTCTTTAGGCAGGGGATGGAGACAGCAGGGTGCATAATTCATGACTGTGTGGGAGAAGATGGTGGGAAGCAGGATGCAGCCACCTCAAATGTGGAGCAGAAGGAAGGCTTGTGGGACAGGGACAGGTGGCAGTAGGCTGCAGCTCCTCAGCTTTGAGGCAGAGACATGGTGCATCAAGATGCCACATAATGTTTCTAGTTACACCTAACATAATGTATTTTCACACAGAACCCACCAAAGAACTGAAAATTGTGAGTTCTGACAGGTGCCTGTCACACTCTGCTACAGTATTTCAAGCACATGTACTGTTTGTCAATCTAACATGAAAAAAATGTTTATACATGAAATATATTTATGGAGGCTACATCAAAGACAAACTGTTTCTGTGAATGAACAAGATTTAGATTTATTTTATATTCATTTAATAGCCCTGTGTCATACAGTTCGAAAAACAATCTAAGTTTTGATTGGAAAGAACTGAGAGCTGTGATACAGACAAGCTAATTTCTCACGGTGAAAGATTTCCACTACTTCAGTTCAGCATTGAAATTAAAATGATCAACTTTTTATGAGAAGATAATGTTATATTTTAAGCTGATCTATCTAAACACAAGCTAGAGACTGTGTTTGTAAGAAACTTGGAGAGCTCAGCAAACCATTTACTCTACAAAATACTGCTCTGATTGGGAATCTGAAACAGCAAGCTTATCCAAAATGATGTCATTGCACTCTAAGTTTGACTGAGAGGACAGCAATAACTCAACTGTTTTCAGCCACTGTAGAGCAAGTTAACAAATGCTGATTTAAAGAAAACCACAAAACCAAACAGCATGAAATTTTCAGGAAACACCATTAATAACATAGGGACTTGAATTTCAGCTTTTCAAGCTTTTATAAAAAATATGTAAAAAACGTTGCACATGATCTTTAAAACTCAATTTTTTCACAGAAGTATATGAAACCACAGGCATGACTCGATAGAATGAAACCCCATGAGCAAAACCCATTCTAGTTTGAGTGCAGAAGTCACCCCTGGGCTGAGATATTAAATGTTTTACAACCGAAACATCTGGCCATCTAGTCGTGCCCTCATGAATAAAGATCGCAGTCAAAGAATCTCACGATCAAAGAATTTGCAGGTTTGTGACCAAAGAATTTTCAGGCTCATGATTAAAGAATAAAACATTTTAAAACTCAATTTTTTCAGACAAGTACATTAAACCACAGGCATGACTTGATAGAACGAAGCCCCCTGAGCAAAATCCATTCTAGTTTGAGTGCAGAAGTCATCCCTAGGCTGAGATATTAGATTTTTAAATCTGGCCATCTCATCCCTTCCTCGCAATCAAAGATCGCAATCACAGAATCTCGCGATCAAAGAATTTGCAGGCTCATAATCAAAGATTATTACCGAGCCACGATCAAAGAATTTAAAAGTTTAAAACTCTATTTTTTGACATAACTACAAGAAATCACAGCCATGGCTTGATAGAGGGAAGACCCCTGAGGAAAACCCATCATAGTTTTACTTCAGAAGTCACCCCCTGAGCTGAGATATTTTTTTTTTCAGACCGCAAAATGAAAACAAGATGGCGGCCATCGCAATCAAGAAATTCCTCTTTGATCACGAGCCTGCAAATTCTTTGATTGTGAGGAGTGAGCAGATGGCCAAAACCCCATTCTTCTTTCGTAAAATAACCATATAAATTTTCTGATAGACTTATAATGGGAGCTAAAAGATTTAATAACTTTTGAATGGATTAATATTTTTTCACCAAACAAAAAGTGACATATTCCATGACTCAAGCTCTTTCTACGTGCCAAGTTACAGACCAGCACACCACACAATGACCACGTAGCGCCATGGAGAAAATCCCCAAAACTGCCCACAAAACTGGCAAAAAGTGCATTTTTCAGTGTTTTGGTGCGCAAAAACCATACAAAATTTGGCAGATCAAGAGATCTCCCATATTCCATCATGCATACCAACCTTCATGCAAATCCGTTGAACAGGTCCAAAGTTATTAACGTGCAAAATTTTGATTTTAACATAGAAGTGCCTTCATAACCCATAACGGTCATGCCCCAATAATACATATATACCTGTATATGTATATGTTTTAGTGGCATTTTAGTGCCACTATAGTTAGGGTTGAGTACCCACTTTAAGGTTAATCTCAAATTCTCCACCTTAATAACTTTGCCACTGTAAAACGGATTTGCCTAACATTGTGCATGCATGGTCTGGTACCATAGATCTCTGGATCTTCCAAGTTGCATTATGGTCGGATGTACGGTTGTGGAGCTGCAGAGCACCAAATAACAGAAAAAACAGACTTTTTGTGTGTTTCTTTGCTTGAGCCTACAGGCTGCATGGTTTATGCGTTTGGTCCAAAAACTTCAGGGATCATGCAGCCAGGGTCCCAAATGTGCCTTTCAAAGATTTTGTGAAAATTTATTAAATGGTTCAAAAGTTATTCAAAACAAAACTGAATGCCATTATAGTCTATGGGAAAAGTTAACAATTGCGACACTTTCACAAATGGCCATTTTTACTGTCACAAATGACCCTTTTAGTTTCATGAGTCAGCCATTTTGTTTTCAGTTACAGCTCAGAAGAATGTGTGGCATTTAAAATTGGGACCCTTTAGGGACACAATTCTTGTTGTGTTCACCTAGTCAAGTCCTGAGGATGCTAGACATATCTTTTTTGGGGGGTTAAACCCCCCAGAAATATGATTTTCAAATTTTTGTAAAAAGTACTTTCGCAAAATAGTGTCGTAAATTCAAAAGTTTTGGTTTTTTTTTTTTTTTGAAAGTGTCATGATTTGCAAAAGTAATTTGCGAAAGTATGGCCAAAACAACAGGAAATCTTTGCCACCCTCCTGCAAAAAATGGTTTTGGGTTGAAATTTATCAGGAAGAAAGCTAAGACTGCACAGATGTGCCTTTTAGTGTTTTGGTGCCAAAATATGACAGGGCTACAAAATGACTGTACTCCGAAGTTGATGATTTTCCCCATAAGATAACATTACGGCGTTTGCTGCGCCTTTTGGGTCCCGTATCTCAAAAACAATTCAAGATACAGACTTTCTTTGCAAAAATTCTTAGCCCCCTGCTGGGTGGCTAAGTACAAAACTAGACTGTAAAGTCGTAAATAATATGAAATTTTAATTTTTTTTCTACCTCATACAGTTCCTGAAATATAGGCAATTTTGTATTCCAAGTGCTAATTTTCCAGTCCAAGGGCCACTATTATGCCCACATTCTTTGTATTCACTGTGGTTCTTGATGCACCTGTTTTGTACACAGAGTGTATGCATTAGCATTATTGGTACTGTTAGCATTTGCATTTACATTTGTGCTTGCGATATCCGTTACCGTTTGCATTAACGTTTCCGTTTGTGTCACCATTAGCATTACCATTTGCATTTGCGTTACTATAATCATTAGCATTTGCATTTGCGCTTGCGTTTCCATTACCATTTGAGTTACCTTTTCCTTTTGCGTCACCATTAGAGTCATTATTACCATTTGCTTTTCCATTACCATTTCCATTTGCATTTATGTTTCCATTTGCATCACCATAACTGTTACCGTTTGCATTTCTGTTCACATTTGCATTGCCATTACCATTAATGTTTGCATTACTGTTACCATTACCATTTGCTTTTACATTTGCGCTTGCATTTCCGTTTGCGTTAGCATTTCTGTTTGCATCACCGTTACGTTACCATTTACATTTGTGCTTGCATTTGCATTACCGTTCCCTTTTGCATTACCATTTGCGTTTCCATTTCCGTTATCGTAACTGTTAGCATTTTCTTTTCCGCTTGCATTTCCATTACCATTTGCATTATCACTTCCATTTGCATCACCGTTGGCATTACCATTACCGTTTGCATTTGCGCTTCCATTTGCGTTACCATTACTGTTTGCGTTACTGTTACTGTTACCATTACCATTTGCTTTTATATTTGCACTTGCATTTCCGTTTGCGTTAGCATTTCTGTTTGCATCACCGTTACGTTACCATTTACATTTGTGCTTGCATTTGCACTACCGCTCCCTTTTGCGTTACCATTTGCGTTTGCATTTCCATTATCATAACCGTTAGCATTTGCTTTTCCACTTGCATTTCCATTACCATTTGCATTATCATTTCCATTTGCATCACCATTGGTGTTACCATTACTGTTTGCATTTGCGCTTCATTTGCATTACCATTACTGTTTGCGTTTCTGTTACTGTTTGCATTACCATTTGCATTTGAGTTTACATTTCCACTTCCATTTATGTTACCATCTGCATTACCATTTTCTTTGCATCACCGTTGGTGTTACCATTACCGTTTGAGTTTGTGTTTGTGGTTCCATTTGCGTTGCCGTTACCGTTTGCATTTTTGTTAACGTTTGCATTACCATTTGTGTTTGCGTTTGCATTTCTGTCCATGTTTGTGTTGGCATTATCATTACCATTTGCGTTTGTGTCAGCGTTACTATTAGTGTTTATGTTTGCATTACTGTTTGCATTAACATTTGCATTTGCATTACCGTAACCATTATCATTTGTGTTTCTGTTCACGTTTGCGTTGCCATTCCTGTTACAATTACCATTTGCGTTTGTATCACCGTGACCATTACTGTTACTGTTTGCATCTCTGCTACCATTGCCGTTAACGTTTTCCATTTCTCTTGGCATTTCCATGACGGTTACTGTTACTGTTACTGTTAGCATTAGTGTTACCGTTTGCTTTTGCTTATGCTCTTGCATCACTGTTACCATTACCATTACCATTAGCATTTGTGTTATCATTTGCATTACCATTACCATTTGCGTTACTGTTACCATTACTGTTAACGTTACCGTTAGCGTTACTGTTCCCGTTGGTGTTACCATTGGTGTCAATATTACCATTACCATTAGCAATAGCACTGCTGTTACCATTAGCATCACTGTTACTGTTAGCATTAGCATTACTGTTATGGTTATTATGCCAAAATGGGCAGCATGGTTGGGTCCCGCACTCCCATCACCACATACCATTCACTATTTATAATGCACATTCTCAAAACAAAGGGAAATTCATGGCAAAAAAACTCCATTAATGCATCACTTAGGGTTGTTCCACAGCAACAAAAGCAGAGAAATTCGGTGTTAGGGTTCAAAACCCTAACTGCACATTCCCCCACATCCCCACCACCAACACACACACACATATACATGCAAGCATGGGAATGACCAAGGCAACACAACCAATCACACACAACCAGCAGCAGGTAACAAAAATAACATACAACTATCTAAACCACGAAATCACACCCTGATGCTTCCATCTTCCACACACCAACAGATGTTGGGGTGTGGCATGGCATCATCACTGCTAACTCTGATCCTGGATGTTCTATGCTCCACAAACAGATATCACTACGGACAACTGTGCATCTTGGGCCCCACACTGCCACCAACACATAACACAGACTACACATATGCTATTTTGGAGTTTACAAGCCCAAAAACAGGATTTTGGACATTCCCTGAAAATACTTTTGCAGATCACTTTCGCAAATGCGAAACTGTCGTGCTATGCATTTGTGACACTTTTGTGTTTGCGACAGTATTTTGCATAAGTATTTTACATGCTTTTGCAAATGTAAAAGTGTTGTGTCTTCCATTTGTGACAGTTTCATGTTTGCGAAAGTATTTTGCAAAACTATGTTCCTGATAACTCCACATCTTTGCAGTCCTCCTGCAAGCAAACAGTTGGGTCTTTTGGGCTAAAATTTGCAGGGTGGCAAGCCCTGTTCCCACAGATGTGCCTTTTGCTACGTGGTGCTAAATTAGTTAAGGATGAAAAAGTTACAGTATTCTGAAATTGAGCAATTTCCCATAGACTAACATTGTGGCTCCCATGATGCCTTTCGCCACCCATATGTTGAAAACGAAGTGAGGTACACAGTTTTTGCTACTGGCAGCTTGGTTCACCTTTAGGTGAACTTACCTCATGGAACAAGTTTAGAAATACTACATGATACCTGAAGTTGGATTTTTCCACTTCTTATGATAACACAGGTATACACCTCCTGCTGGTTGTGTGTGATTGGTTGTGTTGCCTTGGTCCTTCCCCTACTTGCATATATATATATATATATATATATATATATATGTGTGTGTGTGTGTGTGTGTGGTGTGGTGGTGGTGGGGAATGCACAGTTAGGGTTTTGAAACCTAACGTCAAATTTCCCTACTTTTGTCGCTGTGGAACAACCTAACTGATGCATTAATGGAGTTTTTGCCATGAATATATATATATATATATATATATATATATATATATACAGTATATATATATATATATATATATATATATATATATATATATATATATACACATACAATAGGAGTGAGCTATATTTTTACTGATAAAAGCATGTATTACTACCAGAGTGAGATAAATGCAGGCCCAATGCTGTTCATACATACTGTGCTTACCTCACAAATATTTATTCTCACTGTTGTGATGTCACAGACAAGTCCATTAACTCTCCTTCACTCCTGCAACTTGTTTCAGCTCAGTAAAACAACAAATGAATTTCACCTGTCTTTCAAACACCTGAAGCCCCAACAACAGGTTTACTGCTTTCAGTCTCATAGACACTCACATGCTGAGAAGATCTCTAAAGTTCCTACTACAAGAAAAAAAGAAAGAGCACTGACTGCTAAATACATCAAACCATGCAGACTCAAAGCAACAAACATACTTTGATACAGCTGAACAATACTGGAAGAATAAATAAATTCTCCTTACAGAAGAAAACAAAGCCAATGAATGTGGAAGATGTTTTTCTATCTTGCAGAAAATTTGAATGCAACACAGAACTACTTCAGAAAAACCTATTGTATAAATTGCACAGATGATGTGCAGATCTTGTGATATCTGAAATATCTTCACTCATGAACAGTGACCTCTGGATACTCTCACTCGTGCCTTTGGCACTTGTGAGTATCCAGAGGTCACTGTTCACGTGAAGATATTTCATGTCACATTCCTGCCCATCATATATATATATATATATATATATATATAAAATGTCTCTAATTTATTTGCAATACATTTGTTTACAAGCATTACTAGTATCTTTTGAAAGATTTTCTGACTTGTAATTACTAATTTTAAGCATAGTTTATGAAATAATGAGCGTGATATTTATTTCATATACTCCCCCATTATGCATTATGCATAGCATGTAAATTCAAATCATTCCAATGCCACCTTGACATGTAATATTAACACTGAGCAGCAAATCAGAGCTATTTTCCTAATAAAAGGCTGCTGATATAATAAATAAAGAACAAAGACATAAATAAGGAACCAGCGGCTTATGGAAAAATCTACAGGGATTTATACAGGGATTTGATTCTGCCACTGTAGGGAAAACACAGAGAAAATTAAGTCTTCTTACAGGGTAATAGTTATTTGGATCTGGAAGCACTGAATATTTCTTAACCTATATTTTGTATCCTGGATAGGGCAGGGGAAATGCTATATCTCATTGTTACAGGGATGTTTATTTACACATTTTTGAACTGTATTTACTCAGGCTGTTCCAGATTAGATGCAAAATCTTGTTTTCAGTGGGGTCATGATTTTACCATTTTTCTAATGCATTTATTCAGGGTACCTAGTCCAGGACCCCTGTATTCAAAGGAGATATGCAGCACATCCTGCTGGAAAAAGGAGATGTGCTGCACAACTCCAACAATGTGCAACAGCATGATATTCAAATGTGCGAGATGCACCGGCTGCAAAGGAATGGGCCAGGGCCTCACAAATGGTATACCATTCAAGTCGAGGGGCAATCCCAAGCATATGCCATGCTGCAGCATATTCAGTGAGAATGTGCCCCTCGCAGTCCAGAGCACCATGGCCCACAGTTAGACTGTGAATAGCTGGTCTAACCCAGTCAGCCACCCACAGGCAGGCTGTAGACGTGCACCCAGGTGCACAGCATCCTGGCAGTCCTGGTAGACTAGAGGTACACACTTTCCATCCCCTATCTAGCCAACTTCATTCCTGAAGAGCTCCATAATGTAGGGACCCTCCCAGACCCAATCACACCAGAGGAAACCATGGTCCATATCCATAGTCTAGAGGACTCCCATCCACTGCCCCGTACACAGACACCCTCATTCCCCCCATACCCGACCTGTTGCAGACTGGCACTGCCCTCCACACACTGCCATGGCCAGCCATTGACTGCACTGAACCCAGGCAGTGGACCTGCACTCTGGAATGACCCAACTGGCTGTGCTATGCTTTGGGGCTCCATGCCAGCTGTGGATCCACCAGTGTATGCAGCCGTGTGTAAGTCCCTGGCAAAATGAAGAGGGGAGTAACATACATCCAATTCATGCCTTGCCAATGCTGTATCTTTCTGCTGTCATACACTGCTGCAAGTCCACCCACTCCCCTGTTCTCCTATGTAACATGCCACTGTCTGGACTGCTGAGGTATCCCGGGTGCCATGGGATGCAGTATCCTGTAATGTCATTTGCAGTGTACGTTTCAGGCTATGGATAGTTCATCTGCAATTCCCCAATTGTACAAACAAATGGGAGGTCAGCTGTAACATGCCTGTTCTGGGACCTGTGTGAGTGGTTACAGCATTGGTCATCACCCACACTGACCTGTGTAATGGCACCGGGATGATGGATCTGCATGCGAGTGCCTGAGGTGTATGGCCACTGGGTGTTATCACCCACACACAGTTCATGCCTATTTAGAACACATTCCAGCATCCTACTGTGGGCGCTCCACTACCCACTGATAGAGTGGTACTATTCCATTACAGAGCTAGTTGTCACAATGGGATGGGCTGGGGGCAGGGAGGGGGGTGTCTGTGCACCACTGAAGGGGAGTGGGAGCCACTACACTATGGAAATGGACTGTAGGTGTATTTAGGTGCAGTTAGGAATGGCATTAGGGTCCCTACAAATAGAGTCTGGACTCCGGTATGGTCGGGGCTGGTGGAATGGGTGGGGGGGTGCCACTATACTACCAGAGACTTCAGGGCCTGTCCCACATGGAAGTGATCAGGGTTGGGGCTTGGGGGGGGTGAGAGCTGCTCCAGGACATTCATCCTCATGCCAACATGCAAATGGGCTGGTAATGAGCATGCATAAGGCCCCTTTGCACCCTGCATGCTCAATTAGCTCATTTGCATTTATGGGCTGAATATTGCCCATGGGGGCTGCAGCGCGTACCAGTATTTGCCACGTATTCCTCCTGGAAGTTATTCAGTCTGGGTCACCCTGGATGCACCTGACTTGGCAGCTGCCTACACTGTGACTCCTGTCAGGGTCACATTTTCAACAGGTACAATGAAGCCCACCAGGATGAAGTGCAGTGTCACAGGTTTACTGCATGATAAAAGAGATTAACTCCCTTTAAAATTGCATTGTTTGCTGCAGGAACTGTACTGCATAATTCTGCAGTGCTGCACTTCATCCTGTTGGGCTTTACTGTATGACACCCTGTGTCACTGGTGCATTCTTTTTGAATTTTGTATCAGTGCTGACCGGCACACCCCCTTTTTGTGCAACACATCTTTCCGCTTGTGCATCAATCCGGCACTTAATATATCCCTCAGATGTAAAATATTGTTTTTAGTGCATTCTGATTTTACACAGTACAGAATAATATTGTGTAGATGTAGTGCCCACTGAAAATAAGATGCCATTTCTTCTGTGAACTATCCAGGCTAAATACATAACAATCAGTAAGCAAATTCTAGGAAAACACATTGTAAAAATGTGTGCAAGGAAGACCACATTGAAACTGCCTATCCACAGATCTGCATTGTGCAAATTCATTAGAAATAATTGGTAAAAGCATCCCAAAAGATTTCCACAGCCATAATGGTTCTGACCAGAGTTTGTTTGCTTTTGTCAATGTCAGAAATTCCAACACAGTTAACTCTCACTCCTGTTGTTGCTGCTCAAGCAGATCTGGGGGACTTATTTAATTGTGCAATGGTTCCACTTTCACAGTCCCTGAGGTAAGTATTTCTTCATTTTTTATGGTCTTCTTCTTTTGGGGGCGGGTGTTGGTGGTGAGGGGTGGGCCTGGATCTTTTTACAATCTAGAAAATGTATTCTTTTTATCTTATTTCCAGGTATGCAGTACTGATAGAGGAAGGGGAATGCCTGCTACTGTACTTCATCATGGTCTAGAATCTGAGCCCTGCCCAGCATTTTCCTTCTGGGGGAAATTTCTGCAGTTTAATGACATCATGAGGTATGGTAAGTATACATTATTTTCCTCTGCTTGTTCTAATTTGCTTGCTAAAACCAGGTATGCAGATTAATGACTATTCATCATTTTTCTTATCTTTGGTCTTGCTTAGGTCATTTTCTTCTATTGAGGTTTTATCCTATCTCTGTGTGATGACTACATCTATCCAGTCCCTGCAGGAGCTGTGTTGTGTGGAAGACAGGGAGTGTTGCTTGAACTGCAATGTTGGCCACTGGTGTCCATACCATTAATGAGTAAACACCACCAACACCCAGGTAGGAACTATATGTGGAAATGGATGGTTGAAACGGTGTTTATTAAATAATTAGGTGGAGGGGGCTAATGTCTTGTCTAATCATTGGCGGTGGAATAGATGCAGTAATCATGACAATTTGGAATCCAAACTGAGGACAGCAAGCACCTCCACCTGCCCTGAACCCCCCCCCCCAGAACCATCATGGTGTCGGTACAAGAACTTTAATCGGGTAGCATAGCAAAAGTAACCTTTTGGGGGGAATTGGATGCAGTAAGTTGTTAAACCTTTTCATGATTATTTTTGTAATTAATGACTCACATCATTAAAGAAGGCTGTCATTCACCATTTCTCAAAATGTGTTCAACTTATGGTGTTAATGGTTAAATAAACATGTTACATTCATATGCTACTTGTGCTAGGAGCAAGGGTTCTTCAACATGTCACCAATAGTAAGTGTCATAAAATATATATATATTTTTTTTTTTTGGAGGTCCTCCATCTTCCTTCAGCCTAGTCACGGCCCCCCGGAGCTCCCATCACCTGCCCATTTGCTGCCCCTCCCGGTCACCCCGGCTTTCCCCCCGGAGGGCGGGGCCGCGGCACTGGTACCCCCTAGCTCCAGTGCTGCAGAACCAGTAACTAGTTGGGAGTGCAGTGGCAGGGGTGAATTGAAGCCCCCGGGGAGGCTTCACCTAGATGGAGGACCTCCCCCTCCTTCTTTTTCCTCCTTAGTTTCTCCCTCCTGGAGGCGGGGACGTGCAATGACACCAGCGTCTGCCCGGCCTCCTCCCCCCCTGATGTGAGCGTGGCAGCACGAGAGCCCTCAGCTTCTGCCAGGGGTCCCCAATGCTCCGGATGCTGCCCTGACCCTCCCCCCGGAGAGGGAGGCGCCATGGGGCGCTCTATCCCTCTCCCCTAGCCAGCCCTCCGACGACTCGGGTCCGTTCCCGAACCCAGGTTGCCGGCGTCGCAAGCGGAAATCCCACCGCTGCACCGATGGGCCAGCTGTAAAATATTTTTTTAATCACATGGAGAGCATGGGTGTGTCAGGTGGTGAGGGGATGGTGTGGTATGTGCCAGCATGGGCACTTTTAAGGACATCAAAACAACATATCTTGCTGTAAGATGGGGTTGATAGTCAACATGAAAAGTAAAATGTCTATCTTGATATTTTTGGCATTAAAACATTAGGGGCCTGATTCCAAAAGGGGTTACTCTTGTCGCAAGGTGACTTGCGCCAAATCCTTTGGGGCAAATCACATCTTGTGACATGCGTTACACTTTTTGCTATTCCCAGACATGGCCTGCACCATTGCACTTGTGCCCTGTGTCCAAGTGGCCTTCCACTGGCCGCAGCCCCTACAGCATGGTGGAAGGGGGCCTACGGCAGTGACTGCACCCTATTCTGAAAGGGTGGCTGCCATAACCCGCCTACACCATTCCACATCCCAATGCGGCACTGCAGGGTTAGATCATCACTTAGCTGTTCTAAGGGGCATGCTTCCTTGCAAAATGACAGATGCCCCCTCCCACAGTGCTGTGAAACACACATTAACGTGCCCCATGGACCCCCCAGCACAGTGATGCCCCCCACCACCCACAATTCGGGGTGCCATCTGGGTCCGTATTGTGCTGTGCCCCCCCTTGCACTTGTGCCACCCAGACTACCCCCCCAAGGCCCCCAGGGGATTGTGGGCTGTTACGGGGTGGGGCATTCTGGGGGGTTGTTAATTGTGGTCTGCAGCTTCCAGCACCTAGGTCTGGTGTGCCATTCCCGTTGCACAACCCAGCAGCTGTCACAAGTCGCAGGACCTAGGTGCTGGGGACCCTGCCTGTTCTGGAATAGGGTGCATGGTCCCTGGCATAGTGCAGCATGGCGCATGTGTCTTGGAATTGGACCCCTTAACTGTAATCATGCAAAATATTTATGGTTATGGTAACTTCATTGCTGCTGCTTTATATAGGCTGGGGGACTGGTGGGGTCCAAACAACGGGTTATGACAGACAAAGGGTGATAAAATGAAACTGATTCACACTGCAGCAGATAACACATTACTATAACCAATCCAATGGTACATAGCTAAATATAAGTTATAACAATATACTGAGCTGAAAGAGGCTGGGGGGTGGCCTTTGAGTAAACTCAGCCTTTTTCCACTTCCAAATCATCCAAGAAGCACCCCTCACAGTCTTCAAGACTGGAGTTCTTACTAGGTGGGAATTGTCTCACCACTGCTGCTTCATTCACCTCATTGCTAGTGAATGGTTTAGTTGAGGTCATCCTCATCATCAACACACATTTCCTGTGGTAACGCCACTGACATCACTGTGTTGTGTGGAATGTGCCTTTCGTTCATTTTGATGAATGTTAGTATGGACACATAGTAGAGTGACAAATGGGTCCTACAGCAACTCACAATGGCCTCAGCCACACTAAACACTCATTCCATACTGACACTGAATGGTGGGCAGCTCAAGTATTTCACACCAACCGATGTTAGTGATGGTCAGTCAGTCATTTTGCTGCTCCAGTTCAGTAGTAGCTCATCAGAAATAACAAGGTGCTTTGGGTCCCTCCATGTAGGTCTCCACCATCCGTTCTGCTGCCCTGAGTCCAGTTGCCTCATCTGTCTCCTTCTCCTTTTCCTCCATATCATCCACTCCCAACTGAAAGACAACATTCCAAATGGGTTTGCTTGCTGTTTTCTGTTCTGCCTTGCTCATTTTCTCTGATTGGGTTGCCTGTGTGCCACTGGTGGTGGTAGCAACACCTGTTTTCTCTGCAGTGCATGAATTTTTCAGCTACGTAGCATGTACCATTCTAATGAGGTTATCTGTCAACTTTTGTACTCACTGACAGCCTCCTTCAATTATAGAAGGCAGACCACTTTTGTAGCGTGGATCCAGCATGGTGACAATTGCAAAGTCAGCCAACTGCAAAATGCTGGATACATGGGTTTTTGTGTCCAGCACATGGAGAATGTGATCCATTAGATCACAACAGCCATGATCCCCACTTGCCTCCATCTGGTGTTGCACATAAACTAGTGTCTACCTCACCACATGTATCAGGGGTATGGATTGACTTATACAAGCAGTGTCCCCACTCACCGCCTGTGAAGCATGCTCAAACGGACAGAGAATTCATATTAGCCCATCCATTTGGTGACACTGATCTGTTATTAAAGCGATGGACATGCCAGGACTGTCACAGGTGGTGTGCACCAGCAGGTATTCTGACACATCCTTATACTGTTCATATAGCTAGTCAATCATGTACAGTGTGGAGTTCCACCTGGTCACATCATCAAGCTTCATTCATTGCTGAGGCAGATGGTTGTTGTGCTATAGCTCACATAGATGGTCATGGGCCTTTGCAGAATGGGTGAAGTGGACACAGATATGATGGGTGACAGTAACTGTTTCCTTAATGTCCACATAGCTGAGAAACTGCTGAACAACAAGATTAAGGCAGTGTGCCAGGCGGAGCACCCTGAAAAAACCACCATCGCTAATGCACTTCACTACATTGGAGTCATTATCACTTGTGATGAATCCTGCTATGAGTGACTGTGTATGTAGCCACCCATCAATCACTTACAGCAGAACATCAAGCATAATCTCAGCCATGTGAGAACCAGTAACATTAATCATACTCAGGGTCACATGCTGCTGAATACCAAGTGTGTTGCTATCACCACAATTTTGCTTTATGCAGATTTTGCCAGGTCCAAAATCAAGTACCACCCCAGGCAACTGTGCCCAGTGTGCTGTTATGCATAGACATGAGCTTGCTGCTGTTTGTCCACTGGTCCACATATCCATGCTAAGATGGATATATTGTGGTGCACTATGCATCAATGCATGTCTAGTGCAATCAGTCACTCTACTGTTCAGCTCTGGGATGGCATGCTTAGTAAAATAGGTTCACGATGGAACCTTCCATTTGAGACAGGCATGGGCCATCAACCTGCAGAAACCATCATTCCCCACAAATGAGAATGGCAACAGATCGATCACCAGCATTTCAGCAGTGGCAGCATTTAACTCTCATGCAACAGCATGATTGAGGGGGTACTTTGTCTGCTGCTCAAGGATTGTCTTTATAGCGGTCTTCATTTTTGTGCCAATTCAACCAGAACGCTGTACTTGTGGCAGCAATGATGTTCTTTTAAGGGTAACACTTGACTCTTGGTGCTGTGTAGACAGCATGAAACCAGTTATTTTGGTTGCTTGTGGGTGTGGTGGTGTATTTTTCTGACTCAAGGGACTGGGACTGGCATCTCCACTGCTATGCCCACTACTCGAGGGAGTAAAGGATTGCTCACCCTCCTCCTCCACCATTGACCCCCTCTGCCCCACCTCCTCCTGCTCTACTACATTTAACTTGCTGAGGGAAATGCCACAAACAGATCTGGCATCCTTCTGGTATTGCTGACATATCAGTGAGTGCTTGTTTTTCAGGTTGTCATGTTGGCCACAGAGGCCTATGTGGCTTCCCTCCCCCAGGACTAACATGTGCTTGACAAAGGGAGGCAGTATAGCGCAGTGGTCTAAGGCTCTGAGCTGCAAATTTGGTGACATCCAGCAGACCTGACCTGGGTTTGAATCCCACAGCTTCCACTTGCATACTGTGTGACCTTGAGCAAGTCACTTAACCTCCTTGTGCTCCCAGGTCGCTCCTGTAAAAAAGCTTTCAGCTTAGTGTGCTATACCTGGTTAAACAACTAAATTAAAAAAAATTAAATTAAAAAAAAAGTTGGCATATCACTATGGTCTCATCAGCAAAATCAAGCACATAAAAGTCCCAAACTAGGGACTTTTTACCTCTGGACTTCAGATGCTTCTGGGACTGGGGTAGTTCAGAAACAGGTGTAGAAGTGTGTGTTTTTGGGGCTGCTCTCATCACTTCCATAAGAGTACTTTTGGGAGGGGGGTTACTTGACTGCTTGGAGGTTTGCTAATAAGCTTGTTGACAGACTGACCCATGGGTTGTACATGTAAATTGATTACAATACCCTTGACCTTTTTTAACTCAGGCTCCCATGTGGGATCATCCCAGTCATCATCATCACCACCAATAGCAATGATGTTCTTGTCCTCCACCTCCTCCTCCTCCTCCTCCTCCCTATCACTGTCTTCTTGCAGCATGGTGCCTTTTTCTTTCTCTACAATCATCTCAGGGGGCTGAATATCCCTGTCTCCAGGATTATCAGACTTTGGTTGAACACTATTAGCACTAACTCATGCAGGAACTAGGACAGTCACACCGACAGACTTATCACCCTCCTCCTGAACCACTGTCACTGTGCGGGTGTCAGCGCTTCCATTCTTCTCACTGTCATCATTCCCCATTAGCATGGATACAACAGTCTGAGCCTTAACAAAGTAAGACACAGGTATGCCAGTACTGCCAACAACTCCTCTGCTGGGACCTGCTGCACCACCAGAGCTCACAGCAGAAGACACGGATGCAGACGTGTGTGCTTTCACTGCTATATGGAACTGGAACTGAAGTTGTACTCTTTTAAGCAGACTTCTTAGCTCCCTCATCCCCTGTGCCAAGTTTCCCCCCTGTTCGGGGCCATCTCTTAGCAGGCATTTTTGCTGGCTGCTGCTTTAAAGCTTTGCCTTTCTCTGGGAGTATATCATGAAAGGATGTATTACTAATTGTGTAAATAACACCTCACACATCACACCTACAGTACTGGCTTCCTTACAATTCCAAACACAATCAAGACAGGTAGCAGCACTTAGAGTACAACTAATACCGTGTATGGTAGATAGCCTATTCTAGTAAAAACAAATAGGTAACTTTTTTTTTCCCCAAACAGGAATTAAAGCAACACACAAAAGGAAAAATGGCACAAGTGACCAATTTTAAACACAAATCACCTGTGTCTGGATAACCAAAGTACTGTAATGTGTTATTACGTAGTTAATACCACAATTTTTTTTATTATATAAGGGCAGAGACAACCATAAAACATTGACAAAGGCGAGTACCACAATATGGTAGCGGTCTGGATGGGAAGGATCAGCAAGCAATCTCTTGAAAACTACTATATTAATATATAGTTTTTATAGTGCACACATCAGGTGTTAAACAAACAATGCTGTAGTAGAGAAAGGTAAGGTAAGTCAACTAAAACAAGGACACCGTACAATGTGCAGAGGCAAGCTCCAGCAATAAAATACAGGGAGAGCAATTCAACAAAGCTTTGAAACTGTAAATGGACAAGTTCAAGTGATCAAGTAAAAGTACTTAATTTTCCATACAAAAAATATAGAACTGTTGATTTTCACAGTTTAAGTGACACAAGTTAGCACTCCAGCAAAAAGAACTAACCACAAACAAAAAAATAAATAAAATAACGGATCAGCTCTGTGTGTTTAAAACTTTAGAATTCACAATTACAACTAAAAGTGGAAGAATGGTATATATAACACAGCCTAACAGTAGCAGGAACTCTCAGACAGGATGAAGTAACTTTTCAGAGAAAAAAAATTGTGAAGATATATCAAAATTAATAAGAAATAACAGTAAAAAAAACCTCACAGTTTGTGAGTAATCTGTTTATAAAAGGCTAGCAATAGCCTGCACTGGTTTACACTCCTACCCTACCCTATTCAGCTCCTTCAAAGACACAGACAAAAGTAAAACCTAATTAAACTAAGTATTATGCAAAAATCCACCAAATTAAAAAATGTTCCCTAGCAGCACTAGGAAAAAACTCTATATTTTGGAGCAATTAGCTGTCAAAAACACGTTTTAAAGAGGTTTTAAAATGTTTTATTGGCTCTGATGCACCTCAACAGACTGCTCTTCGACTCAACATGCAGCAGAATGAGTTATAAATAAGCTTCATATGATATTTAACCTATTTACCCATAATGAACAGCAAATTTCGCTTTTGGAGCAAAATTCTGTCAGCGAAATCAAAAGTTGTGCCAGCGAAATTACACCACCAGCCGATATTTTAAGCATTAATGGGTGAAATTGGCCAACCAATGCATTTTATGCAAACATTTCACTATTGCATAAAATTGGAAAACCAGGCAAAATTTCATTTCGCTTAGGCAAAAAATTTCTCTTAATTGCGGAATTACGCAAAATATTTCGCCAGATGAAATATTTCAGTTTCGCATAACACTGTTTACGTTGGCTTGTGCTGCCATTTCTTGCTCTTACTTTTGTTTCTCATATTAAGTAGCCTTCCATTTTTATGTGGCCTTCTAACTTCATAGGTTTCATAGGTTACTTTACAGCAGAGAAGACTAATTATAGCCCATACAGCTCGTCACTAAATAGCTTACTAATATCTCACAAAATTATTTCCAATCAGGAATCTATCCAGATTTGTTTTAAAAGCCTGCATGCTTCCACTGGTTACCTCCTCCAGAGGTAGCCTATTCCAGATAGGCACAACTCTTACACTAAGCCAGTGCTGTCTCCTAGTGGTCTTATATTTATACCATGTTAACTGTAGAGGGTGTGTTCTGATTTGTTAAGGTTGGTCTCATAGCCATAAGCCCGGGAGCTCCCTTAAGTTTACATCCATGGTTGCCCTATATACCATGCACATGTCTCCTCGCAGCCTTCTATATTCCAGCGTATACATCCCCAGTATGGTCAACCTATCCTGATAGTCCATGCCTTGTACCTTATTGATCATCTAGGTAGCCCTTCTTTGAACCATCTCCAGTGTCAGAATATCCTTTTTATACCCTGGGGACCAAAACTGTGTACAATATTCCATATGCGGCCTTACCAGCGACCCGTACAAGGACAACAGGACCTCCTTCTTCCTACTCTTTATGTGTCTGTTTATACAGCTCAATGTGTTGTCTGCTTTTTTGACCAGCTGGCTATTGTGCTGACTAAATTTAAAATCATTTGAGATCCTTATACCCAAATCCCTTACATCTTTAACTTTCCCTTGAAGATGTCCATTTAGACTGTAAGTGGTCCCTGCATTATTTCTTCCAAAATGCATGACTTTTCACTTATCTACATTAAAATTCAACCTTGACTCCTTTGCCCAGCCCTGTAGTCTAGTTAAGGTTTCCTGTAGTTTTGCAATTTCCAGGGTGTTATTGACCATGTAGCCTATTCAGGTGTCGTCAGCAAACTTAGCTTCCCACACACCCCCTCTGGCAGTCATTGAATGTAATGTGTATATACATATATATATATATATATATATATATATATATATATATATATTAAAGAGCCAAGGACCCAATACAGATCCCTGTGGGACCCCCACTCATCACCTTCAACCATCCAGAGTTACAGCCCCTGATTATCACTCTCTGCCTTCTATCATGTAACCAAAAGCTAATCCATTGGGTTATGTTCCTCTGGAAGCATGTTCTATCAGGGAGTCCACTAGTTCACCATGTGGGACCTTATCAAAGGCTTTCGAAAAGTACAGAAAAATGACATCCACTGGGCTACCCACATCCAAGGCCACACTAACATTCTCATAAAATCCCAGTAGGTTCGTTTGACGTGACCTGCCATGTTTAAAACCATGTTGTGCATTGTCAATATCCCCACTTTGCTGCATGTCCAGTTCTATATGGTCCTTAATAACCCTTTCAAGTATCTTGTCAAGAATTGAGGTCAGGCTTATTGGTCGATAGTTGCCAACATCCTGTCTAGAACCCTTCTTAAAGATAGGGATTACATTTGCCTCTCTCCGTGCATCCGCCACTTCTCCCTGATCCAGGGAAGCCTGAAAGAGGTGGATTAAAGGTTCAGCCAAAACTTCAGCTAGTTCAATAACTTCTTTAAGATGGATTCCATCTGGTCCCAGGGATTTGCCAGGATTTAGGTTAAGCAGTCTGTTTTTGATATAATCCATTTTTAATTCAATTTTACATTTATTTTCATGATGTTGTTTCTTAGCCACAGTTATGCTATTATATACTGATAGAAAGTAGTTATTACACTTTTCAGCCATAAGTGCATTGTCTTGTATCATGCTACCATCTGTATCTTTAATTGGGCCTATCCCTTGTGGTTCCCCTTTTATACAACTAACATAGTTCTAAAAGGTTTTATAGTTATCTTTAATGTTGTCTGCCAATTTATATTTATATTCAAATTCCCTTTTGGCTTTTAAGATACTTTTTTTGGTCATTTTAAGAAGATATCTATAATTATCCCAGTCTTTCCGATAGCCACTTTTGTTTAGCTTTGGCATAAGCTTTGTTTTTTTTTTATTTATTTATTAGTTTTTTAATCCTACCAGTCATCCAAACAGGAATCTTCCCTGATCTATTATATTTCCTTTTGCATGGAATGTGCTTATCAATAATCTGATCTATCTTCCCAGCCAGAGCATCCCACATTTTGGACACAGAATTATGTTGAAAATCATCCTTCCACTTCCATCTTCTAAACTCTTCCCTTATTATATTGTCTGCTCTGCAGTATTGTCTGACTAATGTTTCACCAGTAACTTTGGCAATTTGATCTCTTATATTAAATTCTACTCTGGCATGGTTACTAGAACCTAGTGGGGTAGTAACTCTGCATTGTTGAATGTTATCCCCATAGTACTTAGAACAATGTCTAGTATATTTGATTGCCTTCTTGTTCTTTGTACATATTGTTCCATGCCAATGAGACTAAACATATCCAGATATCTAGATTCCATCAGGGCAAGTTAAAGTCTCCCATTATTATTAAATTATTGGGAATATCCATGTTCTCTAAACTTTCTATTAACTGGATATCAATATCTCGGGGGGGGGTACTGGGGATCTATATATTACTCCAATGGTGATTTTAGCTCTACCTACTGGGGTAACCTTAAGCCATATTTGTTCAATGTCATCCAATATTTTTACTACCATTTCCTCAGTTATTATATTTTCAGCTATATTAACAGCCACACCTCCTCCCCTCCTACCAGTTCTATCTGCACAGAACTGACCTATCTTTAGAGTCCCCCCCAACATGCAGAGCACTGGTCAGCTGCAGCTTTCATTGTTTATATTGCACCCTCCCCCCATGCAAAGCAGTGGTCGGCTGTAGCTTTTATTGTTTGTATTGTACCCACTCATTATGATTGTTTAACACCCCCACAGAGTGCCACTTATTTTTGGAGTTATAGGGCTGACACAATTGACTGCCTTTCCCTTTCTACACTATGTAGAGCTTTTGTTTTGTCCTGTAATCATTATGGTATAGTGCCACTTGTTTTTTGATTTATGGTGCAGATGGAAATGTCCTCCTCTCCTGGTTCACCTGCTGATGACCTCCCTCTCCTCCCTTTGCTGCACTGTGTACAGCTTTGTCCATTGCTTCAGTGAATAATGAGCCTCTGAGTCTAACCGCAGTGTATGTAATCATGCCTGTCCTGTGGCATGGATGGTGGGTTGCTGATTTCAGAGGGTCCCTCCCTCACTCCTTGGTGCTCAGCTGCTATTAGTGTGAGTGATAGGAAGTCGAGAGCAAAGGACATCTTTGTGAATGTGAGAGGGAAATATTGTGTTATCTGGCAACATAACAAAAGGATTCAAAATGTATTTTATAGAGTGTTTGCCAATCATCTGTCAGTGCAGTTTGGGAAGGCATCACAGTGGGGGTAAAGCAGTACAACAGTATTTTGTTCATTGAGGCCGAAGGCCTTATTTAAAGTTTTTTACAGATGTAGTATTTTATTTAAATAGTGGGGAACTGTTTGAAAATGTGTTCTGAGTGTGTAATTATATCCAAAAAGTTAGTTTCACATGTGCTTGTAGTAATAGTAAAGATTTTCAATATGGCAGCAAGTGGCATTTTTGTTTTAGGAAGCAGTGATATGTTTAAGACAGGTAAGTAGGCTTTTGGAGAGGAAAATGAGATTCAGTGGCTGGCTGTGTGTTTTTAGAGATTTAATATAAGGTCAGGTGATGTCACTCAGCCAACAAAATTACTACATGTTTTTTTACTATTTTATAAATAGAGAATAATGCACAGTAAGGCATGTGGTATGAGAATTTAACACACCCTGGGTGTGTAATACTACAAACACCCTGACAGCGAATCTCAAAAGGTATATTTTAACATTGCACATCTAACAGTGTGTATTAAATTTGAGTAACCACAACACCCCATTTATTATTTCATATAATTTATGGCCAATCAGTTTTTTTCAGGGAAACAAGTTGTCATTTCACCTTTTTTGAGCCTGCTGAGGATGTCTGCAGACGACGAAGGCAGAAAAATATTATTTAAGTGCACACTGATGGGCCAGTGTTTTAATCTGGGTTCCTTACCTGCACCTTTTACGTGATACTTTAATATTCTAGCCACAAAAATAAAGGGATTTGTAAATACGGGAGAATTCATTATGGGGCCTTTAATGATTCTTTCTTACTGGATCTTGATAAAACAGCTATGCCTTCAATTACTGATTACAATATTGTGGCTCAGCTTAAAAAATTATACATGATCAGAATCTGGTGAATGTGTGGAAGGAAACATTCCATAAACAATGACAATGTACCTATTTTGGGGAAACTGAAGGAGTGTACAATACCTTGACAGCTAGGTTCAATGCCAAAAAGTGCAAAATCATGCACACAGGACACAGGAACATAGAAGCCAAGTATAGGATGGGCTAGATACTGACAGTCACTAAGCAGGAAAGGGACCATGGGGTTATCATACCTGTTGATCTTAAAAAGGCAGTGCAGTGTAACAAAGCAGTGGGCAGGGCTAGTGAGTTACTGATATGTATACTGATATGTATAGGGAGTGGGATCTCCAGCAGGAGGAAGGAGGATGTGCTGCCACTATATCACTTTCTGGTTAGACACAGCCCGGAATATTGTCTCCACTTCTGGAAGCCACATCTCAATAAGAGCATAGACAGGATGGAGGCAGTCCAAAGGAGG
The DNA here is from genome assembly GCA_016271365.2 of Neoceratodus forsteri. Lineage (NCBI taxonomy): Eukaryota > Metazoa > Chordata > Ceratodontiformes > Ceratodontidae > Neoceratodus > Neoceratodus forsteri. The sequence continues at coordinate 1,282,224,490 of CM057452.1, forward strand.
GCAACTAAAATGGTGCAGGGGTTGCATCAAAAGTCTTATGAGGAAAGACTAAGGGATTTCACCATGTACACCATGGAAGAGATCAGAGCGAAAGGGGACATGATAGAGACCTGCAAGTACCTCATAGAGACCTACAGGAACCTCACAGCATAAACAGGGAATAGTAAGGGAGTCTCTTCCAAAGGAGAAAGAGCACTAGGACCAGATGGCATGCAATGATGCTGGGGAGGGGGGCCTTAATAGAGATGTGAGGTAGTACTACTTTATTGAAAGAGTTGTAGATGCCTGAAACAGAATGCCAGTACAGTAGAACCCCACAATTATGGACCCCAGAGTTATGAACCGACCGGTCAACCAAACCCCACCGCCTGCTCCCGCCCACTACAGCCCCACCCACGCATTGGCCAATCATTCAAATGTCAGTGATAAACTGAAACTTTTTATACTGTACCATTAATCTCTGTATTAGCACAGTTTCCGACCAAGGCAGAGTGAGACAGGGTATGGAGAAAGAGAGAGAGAGAGAGAGAGAGAGAGAGAGAGAGAGACAAAGACCGAGGTGCAGGGAGATTTTCCATTCCAAAACCCCCTTCCCTCCTTGATGGTGCACAGAGTCCCCTGACTGTCCAGCACATAAAGAACACCCTAGAGAGTGAGAGAAAGCAAACCAGCAGCATAGTGGGAGCTAGGCAGAGAAAGCCTGAGTAATCAATTTTACTGGTCTGCAGAGTGACATGAGAGTGCGATGTGTCTCTAAAGTTGTTTCTGCAGCACTAGTATAAACCGTTGTTGTTTCTGCAGCACTGGTAGAAACCACCATTGTTTCTGCAAAATGCAAAAATTAAGTGGGTGCCTTTACAGAATATCTGAAAACAGTGGATTTTATACCAGTAACATTTAATCATACTGCACACCATACTATATTTCAGACATATGGACTTTTCAGAGTTATGAACACCATGCATTCCCATGGTGTCCGTAACTCCAAGGTCCTACTGTAGTAGTGGTGGAGGTGTACATAGTAGCATGTGTAAGACAGACATATGAGAATGTTAGTAAATAGTCAGGGAGGAGGGAGGGTTGCTTGAGATAAGTCATCTGCAAAGACAGACTATGCGGTGACAATCGGGACAGAGTGGGAGGGCCAAGCAATCTTGTTCTGCCAATAAATTCTGTGTTTCTATGTTTTTCTCTAACCCAAAAGGAACCTCATCAAAGCATGACTATCTTCCGTACAGTGTGCTGTTACCATGTCAGGAAAGTTCCATACAGCGAGGTGGCCAGAATGTTGGAAGGTGAAACATAGCGAGCAGTGCTGTTCCGGCAGGTGCTTGAGGGTAACCAGACACTGGAAAGCAGACACCCTTGCTGTAAAGGCATGCCACATGAAACTGTAATTCCTGTAGTGGAAGTGCACCAGTACAGTGAATTCCAACAGCGTGGTGCACCATGATACCCTGCTTAAGACTGTTTCATCTCTGTGTGAGCACCAAATACAGGATTGTTTGCACACCTTTACATCTTGTGAACAGAGTTTACTTTGTGGTGGTGAGTGTGGGATTCATTTGAATTTAAGTTCATAGATGTGGTTTGGGGTCAGCAGCAGCTGATGGAGTTTAAGATGCAGCAGCTGCTGCATGGCACAGAGGTCAGTGGGTCCAGGAAGAAAGCTCAAGACAGTTGTGAATTCCTGATGAACATTGTCAAGCAGTACAATCTCTGGAGCTTGTGGGACTACTTGATGGGCATCACCCTAACTTACACCTGCAGGTGTAATGGTCCTGGAGGAACATAGACTGGCAGATGCCTTGGACTTGTCTGCACTGCAGGTTGTGTTGGTGGGGTGGGACTAGCACAGTAATATTCTGCTGGCTGTGTGCTTGGTACTCTATTAAACATCACAGCAGCATCACCCCGGTTTCTGTTCTGCTGTTCATTGGTGTGTGCACCTAGTGGCTGTGCCCTGCTTAGTGCAGGTTGGGGGGTCAGGGGGCCATGGGGGGGCTCTGGTGTTGGGGTGCCTGGTGTCATCCACCAACGCAGGGCAGGCAAGGGTTTGGCCACCACTGTTGCATTTGATTCAGTGCTCTGGTCATGGTTATGGCTGTCATGGATGCCGTTGTTACTGCACTGTGTCTGCAGCATGGTTGTGAACATGGTGTTCGTGTCACTGTCTGTGCCACCGCTGTTGATGTTGTCATGATAGCATTGTAGATCCCTTCTGTACTTCAATATTATGTTTTCAAATTTCTTAGCAGCTGAGATACTAACTATCCTCATATCTGATCATGCGATGGTTCAGGGTATGTCTGTTTCAACAAAAAAGTATAGAACCTCTCAATGGAGTTTGACAATGCTCTGTTAAGATGCACTAATTTCATTACATATATGACAGCTAAAATAAAAGAAAGTTTGCACTTTAACTATGATAGGACACAGATGATAGTCAATCTAGGGGACTAGAGATGCAGTAAAGTTTTAATTTGCTAATGAAGCTTCAATCAATCAATCAAAGTCTTTATTTAACCAGGTGATCACCGTTGAGCAAGCTCATTTTTGAGGTGGGCCTGGGTTTGTCAACAAAGAACAAGGGAAAATATACATGGGATGAAACACACAAGAAAATAATAATAATAAAAATAAAGTGAGATACAATAATACAGTATATACAAAGTATCAGCAGGTGGCATTAACAGTAGTATGTGTTTGGAACAGAAGATACAGCTAGTTTTGGGTAGGACACAATTTTTCATATAAGTAAAGAAATATAAATATCAAGTGCACCGAACACAAATAAAACCTAATATAAAAAGATATATAGAGATATGGTATGGAGAATTTAGAGCTAGAACCAGGGTCACAGGAATGTGGAAGGGACAGATATGGGGGGCAGAAAAAGGGGAGAAGGAAGAGTCGACTATAGATGTGATCAGTCTTTTAACAGTAGTAATTAGAGTGTACTTGGACTTATAGGAGTCACTATTTAGGGTAGACAGGCACAGGACTCCTTATTATGATGTAGATATAGAGATTTAAAAGATGCTAGGCTGATGGGGTGAGTTAATTTCAAAGTTTTTTTGCAACTTGTTCCACAGTTGAGGGAGCACAAAGCTGATGGCTGCTCTGCCAATGCAAGATTTTGCTTTGTAAACATAAAGGTAGATATATGAGGTGCTTCTCAGGGCATACTTCCCCAGAGTGCAAAAAGGTAAACAGACAGAGATATACTGGGGTAGTTTATTTGAGATAGCTTTGTATGTCCAAACCACAGCATTTTTTGCCATCTGTAAGCCAGGGATGACCATCCCACTGCCGTGTACAATGCACAGTGGTGGGTTGAGTAAGGAAGACCCATGATAAATCTTATGGCTCTGTGATAAGGCATATCTAGTTTGTCTAAGGTACCTGGCAAGTCCCTGACTATATAGAAAATCTGCATAATCCAATAGGGAAAGAAAGGTAGTTTGAACCAGTTTCAGTTTAGTGTCTTTTGCAAGGAGATTATTAATCCTAAAGAACAGACCAAGTCTTTGTCTAAGTTTCTTTGCCAGTTCTTCTAAGTGATCTGTGAAAGTAAGTCTATGGTCTAACCAGACCCTCAGGTACTTGAACTTTGGTACATAGTCCAACCGCTCACCTAGAATGGTAGAGAACTGCAGGAGTGTCCCAGCAACTGCAGAATTTATTGCATTGTGAAGGGGTGAGAGGAACATTGCTTTGTTTTTTTTTTGCATTTAAGAGCAGTTTCTGGTTTATAAGCTGATGTTGCAGCAGATTAAATTCATTTTGAAGGGCTTTACAGGCCACATCAGGGGTGGGCCTACTAGCATAGAGTACCATATCATCCGCGAATAGGTGTATTTGTACTTCTTTGATGGGGGCATCTACGTTGTTAATGTAAATGGTGAAGAGCAAGGGACCAAGAATGGAGCCTTGAGGTACACCCCTCAATACGAGTTTTGGTGGAGAAACTTCCCCTTCTGCCTTTACTTGTTGAAGTTGTCCAGAGAGGTAGTTGGAGAACCATTTAAGGGACAGGGAATCCAAACCAATGTTCTAGAGGGACGGCAGAAGCAGTCTGTGATCAATGATATCAAACGCCTTGCTTAGGTCCAAGAAAACTGTGCAAAGTTTTTTTTGTCTAATTCAAGCTGCCAGTCATTTGTCACCTTGGCTAGAGCAGAGATTTTACTGTGCTGTACTCTAAAACTGGATTGTAATGGGTGAGCAATTTTTCTGTTTCCAGGTACTTCTGAAGCTGGGAGTTCACTATTTTCTCCAGCATCTTTGAGAGAACTGGAAGTAGGGAGATTGGCTTGTAGTTATTGAGGTCACTAGGATCTCCTGACTTAAACAAAGGGACCACAAGTGCATTTTTACAAATGGGTGGTAGGTCACCCTGGGACAAGGATAAGTTGAAGAGATGAGTAATTGGGACTGTGAGGACACGGTAGCCGACCTTTAAGAAGTACTGGTCAATGAGGTTGGCCCCAGCACTTTTCCTAGTGTGCAACTGAAGGAGGAGATCTTCAACTTCTTCCAGGGAGGTAGGCTGCAGAGAGAAGAATGGACTGGGGATGGGTTTTTCTTGTGTATCCAGTCCAAGTTGTTGGCAGAGGATATTTGTGGGAGAGGAGTCAAAGGCTTGCCCTGCAGTGGCAAAATGATTATCGAGAGCGTCAAGGATAGATGGTCTGTTGGAGATGACAGTATTGCCAATCAATAATTTAGTAGGTACGGAATTAACAGTGGTGTGACCTTCAATGTCTTTGATCGTCCTCCAGAATTTGGAGGCATTTCTTGAGCAACTCTCCAGCTGAGAGCTGTAGAAATTAGCTTTGGCTTCTCTGACCATTTTGGTGCAGAGATTCCTCACCCTCCAGAAAGAATTCTAGTAATTTATTAAATTAGTTTTCCTAGCAGTTCTCTAGAGTACATCCCTACTCCACAAAGCATCTTTCAGGTCTTCCGTAAACCACCGACAGGATTTGTTTCTGGCACAAAATTTTACTATGGGAGCATACTTGTTGAGAGCCCCTAGCACAATTTCTGGGAAAATATCATAAGCTGTAGTCAGGGACTTGGCTAGATAGAAGTCCTGCCATTGCATGGAGTCTCTTAGCTCAGATATATACCCATGGAGATCAAAGTTGCATATGCACATTTTAAAGGGGAATTTTGGTGCAGTTGTGGATTTAAAAGTGGATCTTACACACGTAATGAAGCAATGGTCGCTAATATCAGAGAAAAAGATGCCAGCATGGGAGAATAAATGGGGTTTGTTAACTAAAATGATATCCAAGAGAGTACTGTTATTAGGGTTGAGCTTGTTAGAATGAGTAGATTCATTTATTAGCTGTGACAACCCAAGGGAATCACAGAACATTTTAAGTGGGGCAGATGCACTGGAGAGCCAGTCTAAGTTGAAGTCTCCTAATATGATATACCCTGAAGATACCGAACCCAGGATGTTTCCGAGATGTTTTAACAACTGTAGTCCAGCTGATGGGGGTCTGTAGCATTCTATTATACATAATGAGACACAGGTAGCAATTTCAATCTTTAATGACAAGCTTTCGAATTCTTTTGGGACAGAGGTTGAGTCAATTATGGAGGCAGGAAATTTGTCCTTGATGTAAATAGCTACCTCACCACCTCTGGTTTGCCTGTCGGCTCTGAACAAAGAGTAGAAGGGGATGTTAACTTCATTGTTACAAGTTGCCGGTCAGAGCCAGGACTCTGTAATCATCAGAACATCTGGAGCAGTATGATAAACCCGGGCCTGAACTGAAGTGATTTTCTTTAATAGGCTACATACATTAACATGCAAGAATGTAAGCCCCTTGAGGCTTTGTAGCTCTGCTGGGGATTCCATGGGTGCCAGAGGGCCTGGATTAAGCTCAGCATTTCCTGAGCATAGTAAAAGCAGGAACAAGAGTTTCCTGCAGAGTCCTAGGAGAAGTGTGGGTGGCTGAGTCTTTTTTCAGTTACGTAATTTGTCTGCGGCAATATAGGGAGTTCTGAGGCTAATTCTGAGTTTGACTGATGCTGCATACAATAATACCCTGACCGAGAGAGTCAATGGGAGTAGGGGGGAGTATGCAGAAGGTGGTGTACCCCTGTGGGTAGGCTGTAGGAGAGTTCTTGTATGCCAGTGCAGGTGAAGGACCAGCAGTGGGCTAGGGGAAGTTAGAGCACATACAAGTTCTTCTACTTGATAGGAAAAGTCCCGGTAGGACAATGTAAAAAGAGAGCCATTCTCCACTCTAGGAGTTATTTTTTGATTCACGTTTAGGTCCAATACATATAAGATGAGCAAAGACAAGCATAGAAGCAGGTAATATGCCCTCATTATGAGACTATCACCCAATGGGCACTACAAGTGCAGGAAAGAGAAGGGATTCTCAATGGAGGAGAATTTCTTAATCCCTGCAGAATAGTAATATAGGCAGTGGAGCCTGAAGCAGTAATCCTTAAGTACAGCCCCATGTCAGGCTAAATAAGAAAAGAGTTCACCTGACTATAGAGTAGCACTAGGGGCAGAGAGGCTTTGAGGCAAATTTCTTAGCTACTGAACTGGAGCAGACTAAGTACTAGAGAGATCACCTGACCTAAATCAACTGCCTTAGCAAGACAGGATATGATAGTGAGCAATAAGCAAGCATAAAATTTAAAAATGGGATACCTCAGCAAGACAGGATAGGGTAGTGAACAATAAGCAAACCTAAAGTACCAAAATGGTATGCCTCAGCAAGACAGAATAAGATAAACTGCTAGCAGGCTTAGTTGCAAAAGGGGATGGAAGGAATGGCAGTTGTTGACAGTGAGTAACCAATACATTGAAACATCAGATAGGAGTGGGCAGAGACTGTGTGCATTTAAAGGAGGCCTGGGAGGAAGAGCTGGGGTGGGATGAAAAATCAAGGGGAAGTTTGCAGAGCTAGCAATGAATCAGTGCACATGCAGTTGGAGAGAAACTGCAGCGGGGGGAATGGTAAGTTAATTTACACAGGCCGAGCAGAACAGGCTAAATTAAAATATATAAATTAGGAGCTGAGTACTTGGATGCAGGCTTAGATTAAGCCGTACGTCTCGGGGGCTCCAGCCTCAGGCAAGTGAGACCAGCCAATCAGGGAGCTCTACACAGGCGTGAAGTAAATAGCACTACCCTGAGAAGGCACCAAAATTGAAAAGAGCAAATTGCAAGTGATGATCTGGTTCAGCGTTCACACAGCCCAGAGAAACTGTGGCAATTTTTTCAAGTGTCGTAACTTATCTATCTCTTTGGGGGAGGGCAGGTAGATCAGGCTCCTTGTACAGTAGAGGTGCTATGGCTAGATCATGACCACTGCCCATGGGGGCAAGTGGCACCTTATCTATCTCTTTGGGGGGTGGGTGGATCAGGCTCCTTGCACTGTAGAGTTGCTATGGCTGGATCATGACCACTGCCCATGGAGGCAAGTGGCACATTATCTATCTCTTTGGGGGGTTGGTGGATCAGGCTCCTTGCACCATAGATGTGCTATGGCTGGATCATGACTGCTGCCCGTGGGGCTTGAACAAATTTGGAGAAATTTGCACTTCATAAATTTTGTGAAAATACTGGGGATGTCACCAACTTTACTGAGCAAATTTCCTTTATTTTAAGTTGTCATACTGTAATAAGAAACATCTCCCACCCAATGTGTTGTAATACCACTGCCCCGGCTCCTAAAAACATTTTAGTCATATACTACTCTCCCATCCCCAACTGGCACCATTCTCCTTCCCTCCTCTCCGCTCTGCCCTGGTGAAATTAACTCAGTGCACACAATCACATGAGTCGCATAACATAATATGTTAATCATATGGTTTACGCTTTTCCCCACCCTCGCACCAAGCATACTGTCCCCCACCTCACCCCACACAAGTCCCACCACCAGGTCAAGTCATATAAGACCCCCTACCCAACCCCCATCTGGCCCCCACTACCCTCCTTGCTTTACCAGCACACAGATATAATATAAGCTGTAATAAAGAAAATGGTCTCCTGGTAGAGAGCATCTGCTCTGTTCGGTGTCCAATTCGATAATGGCACTGACACATGAATAAATGGTGATATCATTGCTCCTAATAAAGCCTGAATGGCTGAATTACTAAACTTGAAAAAAGGGGAGAAATATCATTATAGACATGTTAAACTCAAAAGCAGAATTAATGCAGCAGTGCAAAGAAGAGTTTTTAGGGTTTTCATATCAGGTTTTGAAATCAATGGAAGAATCCTGTATTAAAACTAACCAACCTGAATGAATTTACTAATATTATATTGCTTTTACACTGTACTCACCTCCAATTGTGCACATACCCTCATCAGACTCGCCATTTTTAATCATGGTGCAGTGTAGGTATTTTATGAATCTGTGAGGCACCCATGATGCAATTCAGTATCCCGTGATGCAGTGTAATGTTTACTTTTTTTCATGCACATTCACAGTGAATTCAGTTATTGAAAATGTCAGAACAGGCACACAGGTTTAGTAGCAGTACTACATCTAGTAGCTCAGATACTGAATGAGTTTTATTGGCATCCACATTTAGGCCCAGATTTTCAAAGGGGTTGTGCCGGTGCAACCCACATTGTGCCCCAGCGGGATATTGAGAAGGCTGCCTCACACAGCGCAAATCCCGATGCACCGGGGCACAATGATAATGTATGCATTGCAGATGCAGGGGGCATGCCCATGCATATGTGGCACATCCCAATATTCAGCCCAGGATGTGCGGCGCATATGCCGGCATACCCCTGCACTGCGCTGCATGGGGGGCTCAAAGATGAGCCCTTGCAGAATAGGAGTAACTCCTGGCCACCCACAGGTGGGCTGCTGTATTGCAGGGTGCAACACAGCAGTCCAGCCATGGGTGGCCACCCACTAGTCCAGAATACCATCCGCAAGTGCTCACATCCCTGGTGGTCTAGCGGCCCCTCCCCTGTCCCCGATGTGAATGCAACTGGACCATCCCTGATGGTCTAGTGCCCCCCCACCTGAGTCCCCGATTCTCCGATAAATGACAAGATGACCTCCCTGGTGGTCTAGTGTACTAGACAGTCCCAGATCTGTGAATGACTCCATTCACATATTTGGGACCGTCTAGTACAGTATGCTCTGCAAGCCCATTGGTCCACATTGGGGACCAATGGGCTGACAGCTCATACTGTACCTGTCATTCAGCAGGTGGCGGGGTGGTGTGTGGGCAGGATGTGGCCACTCACCAATGATGGGAGGAAGGGCCCGGGGTGGGCTAGGGGTTCTGTGTGGGTGGTGGGGTTGGGATGCCACTGTATCACCAGGGCATTGCTCTATGGGATGATACCGCAATCGTGGCAATGAGTTGGGGGCATCCACTAGACCACCAGGGAGGTCATCTTGTCATTTATTGGGGCATTGGGGACTCGGGCGGGAGGGAGGACCACTAGACCACCAGGGCTGGTCAAGTTGCATACACATTGGGGGTATCTGGGACTGGGGGAGCCACTAGACTACCAGGGCTATCTACAGATACATTTACCACGCAATTGCGGCAATGGTCAGGGGATGACCCTGGATCCCCACAGTACACATCATGTTGTGCAGAGCACCAGGCACAAGTCACCAGCCTGCCCTATGCAAGGCATGCAAATTGGGCCATAATGACATGCAAATGGCCCCATTTGAGCCTTGCATATATCATGGCCTCATTTGCATGGCCCCTGCTAAATATATCATGGGCGATGCACCTAGTGCAATTGCACTTGCACTGGTGCATCCCCATGCTCCCTATCAGTGGCTTGTACCAGTGCAGTGCCACTGTGCCATGTGCAGTTTGTGTGCTGCCCATGCCATATTCAACGGTGCTATGCCATGGTGCAGCACCGTTGAATATCACCTGGACCCGGCACTGGCGCATCACAGTTGCACTGTGCCCAGGCTTGTGCCACTACCCAGTGCAGTCTGAATATCCTGGCCTCAGTGTTTAGTAAAAATAAAGAACAAGTCTTGAATTACTTTGGTGTTTTATATTATGTTTTTTAATAGTTTCTTCACTGGGTCACAATATCGCAAATAACGGCCCCCCAATCCCTGTTCTTCTGGTACACTATATGAAGTAATAGTTGTTTTCAGTAATAGTTTTTCATTTTATTGTATTATGGTATTAAATTTAATGTATAGCATGGACATTTTAATGTGTTCTGACTCGCAGTGTACTCCAAGTCGTCTTTTACTACTGACTCAGCATTATTTTGAACCCACTGTTAATGAAAGTGTTTTCTCCGCTGTTTCATCTCGCTTAGTGAGATTCAAGTCTGCAGTCCTGCACTGCACTAATGCTCATGACTACTAGACCTCATGCCGGAATATTCCTTTTGTGGAAACTTCAATGACAGTTTTAAAAACGAAACTCAAAAGAGCTTCATTTTCTGCTATCCCTAAAAACTGCTGTCTGCTATCCCTAATACCCATAACATCATGTCTTTGAAATTAGCCACACTGCACAACAAGGTGTCAGCAGTCTGATATCCCTGTTCTGATACCATCTCTCTTCTTTTTTTACACTTATATTATTTTGCTGTTTGCTCATTCTACTAGATCTCTTCCTTGTTACACAGGACTTAAAAAAAATAACTGTTTTTTCCACAGTTACATATTTTGCTGTTGGCTTGTTCGATGGCCTTCCATAAGTACAGTAATTCCCATCATTTCAGCCCATATTCCACTGTTGTAAAATCTAGCAGTGATGCAGTAACCAATTAATACAGAATTAGAAGAAACATAAACTGAATAAATAAAAAATAAAAAAATGTCCTCAAGTCCCAGGGGGTAGGTGGGAGATGTTATGGTGACAACCACCTCAGAGGTTAACACTGGCTCCACTGGAATATGAGTCTCGATCAAAAACAAAAAATCAGAACAAACATAAAGAGAGAAAAAGAAAAGGTGCTAGTTTTTTTTATGGGGGGAAGGGCAAAGTAACCATGACAATCAACCCAAAGGTTAAAATGAGTGAGGCTGCACTGGATCAAGAGTCCCTAGTTCACCAAAAAAAACACCATTTTAATACAGGCAGATGAAATATTTTATTATAAAAATAAATCAAACATGTTAAAGTTTCAGCATATAAACATAAAAAGTTATATTTTTTCAAACATACAAAATACAGTTGCCCATTTTCTATGCACTATAATACCCTCTAGTGTGGGTGGTATGAGCAATACTGGACATCCCAGGGGCTATTCAGCCCTCCACCTGCATCATCAGGCCTCATTATGCTCTGGGATGGTCCAGTATTGCCCAATACTAATACCCTGGAGGGTATTATTGATTGCGTGGCAAGGTTCAACCTCCACTTTGCATTTTCCCCTCCATTGCACACCTGGCAACTATTTATCATCCAAAAATGATTAATCATCATATTTTGATGCAACACTTTATATATATAAATACCCACTAAGTACCTGGAAAATGTCAAAGAATGAAGGAAGAAAATAAAAGACTTAAAATAATAGTGTTCCATTTACACTCCTCTGTGTAGTAACTGTTAATTAATATTTCAGATTATCCTCATTTACCCTTTAGTATTACTAAAGGGTAAATGTGAATGAGAGGAGGTCCTGTGGGTCACCATGGAGACAGGAAATGGCACTACAATCCATAAAGGGGTGGAATACAGACCCCGTCTCAGGGGGAGGAAGTAGACAAGGAAAAATAGAAGGTGTCCTTAGAATGGCATAAAAAGGGGGAGATATTGTTGATGAGGAAGCTGAATATGTCAGATGTTAACTGGAGTAAATTTTATGCAGCCACATCCAAGAGTGGCATAATTCTCAATGCCCTGCATGGGGCATGCCTATGACAGCTAGTGTTGCAACCCACTTGAGAGGTCCTAGACCTGGTACTCTCAATTGGGGAAGGAGTGTGGATCACAGATTTAGAAGTGGCTAGCCATTTGGGAACATGTGACCAACAAACAGTGTGGTTAACGATAAACACAGCCATAGAGTCATACCATACAAAAGCAAAGGTACTAAACTTTAAGAGGACTGACTTTGGCAAAATGGGTGAGTGCCTAAGGAATGCTCTAGCAAATGGACAGGAAGGAGGAAAAATCAAAACTGACATCACAGAGGCAACAGGCCTTTGTGTGAAGCAAATAAACAAAACAGAATGAAGTAAAAAACCACTATGGTTCTCAAATGAGGTGACAGGAAATGTTAGTGAGAAAAAGACAGCAGTCAGGAAGTATAATGAGTCACAGAAGGAGCAGAAAAGAGAACTGTGTCAGTTAAATCAGGCAAGACAGTCAGAATAGCGAAGGTCTAAACCAAGGAAAAGATAGCTTACTCAGTTAAGAAGGGGGATAAAATCTATTATAGGTACAATGGGGAGTTAAGGAAGACAAAGGGAGGGATAGTAAGGCTTAATAAAGGGGAAGGGAGGTGAGCAGAGGGTGACAGTGGAGTAGGCAGAGATTCTGATTGAAGGCATTTGCACAGTGTTCACAAAAGAATAAGAGGTGGAGGTGCCTAAACCAAATAATAGAAGCACTCTGGGCAGGGGGGTTGACACCAATCCATTCACAGAAGAAAGGGTCCTGAATGAACTATTAAAACTCAAGGTGGACAAAGCAATGGGGCCTGACAGGATTCATCCCAGAATTCTAAAAGAATTAAGGGGCGATCTAGTGATACAACTGACTACCATTTTTAACAAATATTGGGATGATGGTGTGGTACCTGAGGACTGGAGGATGGCGGATATGATTCCTCTTCACAAAAGTGAGAGCAAGGCACAGGCAGGAATCTATTGACCTGCTGATTTGACCTAAGTGGTAGGGAAAATGATGGAATCAATTCCGGAAGAAAGAATTGTTGATTACCTAGAGGGCAGCGGGGTGCAGGGCCCAAGGCACCATGGAGTCACAGCAGAAAGGTCATGTCAGACAAATCTAATAGATTTCTTTGACTGGGTGACCAAAGTAGTAGACCAGGGAGGGGCTGTTGATATAGCCTACCTAGGCTTTAGCAAGCCATTTGACACAGTCCAACACAAAAGATAAATAAACAAGTTTGCCAACCTGTGAGAGGGTCTCAGGTTGGTAGCTTGAGTAGCAAATTGGCTGGTCAACAAGATGCAGAGGGTAATAGTAAACAGAGTACACGCTGAAGAAATGGTAGTTAATAGTGGGGTACCGCAGGGTTCAGTACTGGGACCGGTCCTCTTTAATGTCTTTATAGGAGAAATTGCAGAGGGGCTGGATGCAAAAGTATGCCTTTTACAAATATCTGCAACAGGGTTGAAAAACAAGGGGGTAGAAAGGATGAGAAGGGACATGGCAATGTTGGAGTAATGGTCAACACTATGTCAGCTTAGATTCAATGTAAAGGAGTGCAAAGTAATGCACCTGGGAAACAAATACCCAGGGGAAAAGTACACGGGTGAGGAGGTTACTAACAACAACAAAAATGGAAAGGGACCTGGGGGTAGTCATATCAGACGACCTTAATGTAGGCTAACAATGTGAGAAGGAAGTAAAGAGGGATGGTGGGATACTGGAATGCATAGGGAGAGGAATCACCAGTAGAAAACAGGAAGTTGTTATCCCTCTGTACAGGCAGTTGGTGAGACCCTATCTGGAGTACTGTCTGCAGTTCTGGAGAACCTATCTCCATAAGAACACAGACAGGAGAGAGGCAGTCCAGATGAGGGCATCTAAAATGGTGCAGGGTCTACAACAGTAGCCATTTGAAAAGAGACTAAAAGGGCTTAATATGTATAACCTTGATGAAAGGAGGGATGGGGGACATGATAGAAACTTTTAAGTAACTCAATGGAATTAACAAAGTCCAAGAGGGGAGCATCTTTCAGAAAAAGAGATGAGCAAGAATAAGGTGGCACAATTTGAAGACAGAAGGGGGACGACTCAGGGGCAACATGAGGAAGTATTTTTTCACAGGGTGGTGGACGCATGAAATTACCTGCAAGAGGAGGTTGTAGTGTCAGAAACAGTGAGGGTGTTCAAGAATGCATGAGTCAGACATAAGGCAATTATAGTGGGGGTAAGATGAAGTTGGATATTGGTTAAATAGAATCTGCAGGTTTTCCAATAGGTATGAAAATGGGCAGACTAGGTGGTCAATTGGTCCTTATCTGCCTTCAAAGTCTATGTTCCTATGTGTAACCACTGCCTCTTCTTCTGCATTTATGCACCTCTTTGCCACTATCACTGTTGCCGTCTGTTAACCAAGAGTCTGTTCTGATTTGTGTGAATGCCATTCATAGTTATATGAACAATGTAATTTTATAAAGTTAGTGCTTCTTCTGTAGGCAGACCAGTTAAGTAACCTTCTGTCATGGGTATCCAAACTTATTTATATATATATATATATATATATGTAAAATAGATAACCCACTCTGGTGTGTGCGGTCACGTTCTGATATACGCATGCCTTGGTTTGCGTTGTGATGCACGAGGATGCAGGCCAAGTGCGTTCAACCACCCAAGGCATGCATATATCAAAGCATGACAGCACACCCCAGAGTGGGTTATCTATCTTATAAAATGGCCATAAATGTGATGGGGGGAAGTAGTCCCTATGTGGCACAAATAATTGTTTTATATATAGAGAATCTGGTTTATGCTGCCATAATTTGAATGGGTTTAAGTTGTTGGTAATGGTTATCTGGTTGATCCTGCCATTTTTGCTGTGGCTCCATGCTGAAGGGCTTTTACTTTCTGCTGCAATGTAGCGTAACCGAGTGCTGCCACTGTTTGTGAGTTGCTGCCAGAAGTTTAAATGTCACTCGGTTTACAAAGTAAAAATAAAAGTTGTTTGTTTCTGTTCTATTCATTTTATTAGAAAAAGAAAGCTGCCGTCTGTACATCAAGAAGACCCACCGAGGAGCACTTTCACTTTTATAATATTAAACTGTAGCGTGACCGGGCGTGCTCGGTCTCCAAAAGTAAAATACAACTACATGTGTAAAGTAAGTGCCTCTTAGGTGAAATCTATAGTAAAGTGTATTTTTTTGCTTTTGTAGTCTAGTTTCTAGAAAAGAAGCTGCTGACTGAAGTGAGAGGAGAGAAAGCACGGAGGGAAAGACAGACGCAATGCAGCGCGAGCGTTGCTATAGCAATGCCCGCTCTGCCTTGCATCTCTCATTCTGAACTCGCCGACTGTTCCCTGACCCCAATGGAGTATATGTTGGTTTTATATCACATCAACTAACTTAGAGAGTGTTAACTAATCCCTGTCTCAGAGAAGTATGTGAAGTTCAGTGGTGTACAAATCTAATTTTGTCTTGGTAGATAATTTATCTTCTACTGTTAACCCTGTTATTGCACTCTGAACAGGCTTTTTAGAAACAAATAAATAGAAGTCACTATTTTTTATAATATTTGTTAAGTTGCTGATTCAGCTCTGAAATATAAGCATTAGGTTTTCAAATCTGACATGTAGGGAATACAGGAGCTCAGTAGATACAAATATTTATTTTTACGCAAGATATGTAGTGATAGCATGTTGTTTCTCATGTTTTACTATATAGAATAACTAATTGCTTTAATCCTTATAAAAATGCAACCTTTTTCTTTTCACATTTTATTAATGTTTTATGATATAGAATAACTGATTGCTTTAATATTTATAAAAATGCAACCTTTTTCTTTTCACGTTATTAATTTGACAGATTGAAAACTGTTAAAATAAAAACTGATTAAACTTGTAAAATATATATCTGTCTGATATTGTATTCATTCTTCTTGTAACAGAAAGACTATGCTCTATCATTTCTGCAGCACATGTATTTATTCTTCTGTTTCTGTTTTGTTCTTATAATCTTAACAAATACTAATGATGTTAAGCTACTTTAAAAACTGTATTTCCTGGTCCAATAAACATAACAATGTTGTTGTTATCCTCATCCTATGTTGGCGGGCCTTTTTCCAGAAGTCAATAGTCTGACCTGGCAAGGAGTAGGGTAACCGCCTCTCCCACCTATGACCTGGCAGGGAGTTGAAAAAACTCCTCCCCAACCCAGGGTCCACCAGGGCCCCTGACACTGCCTCAGAGGTTGCAGTTTGCTCAGGTAGGGTGAGAATGGTGAAATAGAGGTGCAGCTATCCAGTTGTACCTCTCCACATTTCAAATTGTGTTCTGGTGGAGCATGGTTCTTCTTTGGAGGCACCCAGAGTGGAGACCAAGGAGGACACTGGGAACCTCCTCATGGGAGACCCATAGGAGGATGGCCCAGAACCCCACAGGGGAAGAAACAGCTACTGGTAGGGATCTCAATTGTTATGGAGTTTGAACTTGGAGAAGGAGGGGGATAAAACCTTTCATATGTATGTTAGAGAATAAAGAAAGACCAAGAGAGGGATTGTGAGGCTTAATAAATGGGAGGGGGGTGAAGTGGGCAGAGGGTGACTGAGAAAAGGCAGAGATATTGAACAATAGAAACACTTTGGATAGGGGGGTCAATACCAATACATTCATGGAAATAAGTGTCTTGAAAGAAGTCCTAAAACACAAGGTGATCAGGACAATGGGGCCTGATGGGATTCACCCCTGAATTCTAAAATAACTAAGGCAAGACCTAGTGACACTATTGACTACTCTTTTTAACAAATCTTGGGATATGGTGTGGTACCTGAGGACTGGAGAAGGGCATGATTCCACTTCGCAAAAGTGGGCTCAAGGCAGAGCAGGAAACTACAGATGTGTTAGTTTGACCTCAGTGGTAGGGACAATGGTGGCGTCACATATAAAAGAAAGAATCATTGAGTACCTTGAGGCCAGTGGAGCACAGGACTAAAAGCAACATGGATTCACAATGGTATGGTCATGTCAGACCAATCTAATAGATTTCTTTGAATGGGTAACCAAAGTAGTAGACCAGGGAGGGGCTGTGGATATGGCCTACCTAGGCTTTAGCAAAGCATTTGACACAGTTCCACACAAAAGATTACTAAACAAGTCAGCCAGCCTGGGAATGGGTGGAAAGGTAGTGGCTTAGGTAACAAATTGGCTGGACAACAGGATGCAGAGGGCAATAGTAAATGGAGCCCACTCCAAAGAAAAGGGTTTACTAGTGGGATACCGCAGGGTTCAGTACTGGGGCCCGTCCTCTTCAATGTCTTTATAAGTGACATTGCGGATGGACTGAAAGGGAAAGTATGGATGAGAAGGGACTTGGCAAGGTTGGAGGAATGGTCAAAAGTATAGCAATTTGGATTCAATGCAAGGAAGAGAAAAGTAATGCACCTGGGAAACAAAAACCCAAGGGAAAAGTACATAATGTGGGGGTACTAACCACAACCAAAAGAGGAAAGGAACCTTGGGGCAGTCATATCAGATGACTTAAAGGTAAGCAAGCAATGTGAAAAGGCAATAAGAAGGGCTGGAGGGATACCAAGATGCATAGGATGAGGTATCACCAGAAGAAACAGGACGTTGTCATCCCTCTGTAAAGACAGTTGATAAGACCACATCTGGAGTGCTGCGTGCAGTTTTGAAGACCCATCTCCACAAGGACACATACAGGATGGAGTCAGTCCAGAGGAGGGCAACTGAAATGGTGCAGGGTCTGCATCATAAATCATGTAAAGGGAAGAGAAAGGATCTTAATGTGTATAAAATTGATAAAAGGAGGAAGAGGGGGGACATGACAGAGACATTTAAGTACCTCAAAGGAATCAACAAAGTCCAAGAGGGTAGTATCTTTCAGAAAAAGAGATTTTCAAGAACAATGGGGGCACATTTTACTCAGTGGCAACATGAGTAAGAATTTGTTTCATGGAAAGGGTGGTGGATGCATTACACAGCCTTTGTGAGGAGTTTGTGTGGTCAAAAACAGTTGGGTGAATTTAAAAAAGCATGTGATAGACATAAGGCAATCATAGTGGTGTAGTTAGAGATGTGCGAAGTGGCCTCAATTCGCTCCATAGTGTGATTCGCAGAGTGAAGGCAGACTTGCAGAGTGCTCTGCAGTGCAAAGCAGAGTACTTTGCATCATAGGAGGTAATGTGAAGTCCATTGAAAACAATGACTTTGTGTTATTCTGCCTTCCCCAAACCACTACTCCACAAAAAGTAAGGCGAAGTACATTGAAAACAATGTACTTCACCTCACTTCACCTTGTTTTAAGTTCCAAAGGCGGATTTTGCAGGAATTTATGGGATTTCAGGTCACATGGGCTCTAGATTGTTCTGCACAGCCTCAGTTTGGGGTAGTGTGTGTAGGAAGTTGTTGGAGACAGTCTGATCTAAGAGCTCTCTGCGATACAAACCTAAAAGCTGTTAAAAAAGCTTTTTTGAGTCACTTTTTTGCTGAAACTTTAGTTCATTGATTGTAGGAAACCCTCCTGTGCTCATATCATCAAGCGTTTATTGTTTGTGTGTAGATTTTGAATGTTAATGTACAACATTCAGTGTGTGTACTGAGAGACAATGGAAGTGTACTTTGGGGAGGGGCATATCTGTGGTGTACATAGACTTACGTAGGAGAAATAGGGAGTTCTCTGTTTTTTGGTCATATTTTTCTTGTATAACTGACTGTGTTAATGTACGCACAGTAATATTTTCAGTAATTATTGACATTTTTTTGCTGATTGTGTGTGTTGTGGTCTGGAGGACCTGGTGCAGCAGTGCATAATTTCAGGTTGTTTAAAACACGTTGTATATTACTGAAGTTTTCAATTTGTTCCGCATTACTTGTAGACAAATTGTGTGAGTGTGTGTGTGGTGCATGACATCCAATAATACACCTTTTATTGTGCCACAGTGTAATTGCAGGTGTAGCAGTGTGAACCTGCTATTCACTGCAGCAGTGTGATTTTGTACTGCCATTGTGATATCTTTTCTTGGTTTTGCACTGCTGTAATCTGCAGTTAGTGCCCCCCCCACCGGCAAAAGGTATTCTTTTCCAGATTGGATTGTTTGTGACGTGAGAGCACCACTGGTTAGTTAAGGTGTTGTTGAACTTGTTTTGACTTTGTGTCTGTAGCTCTTGTTGAAGCCACAGTTGTTTTTTTGGCTATACATCCAGCCCCCCAGCCCCCACCCAGAGTGAACATTCCAAAATCTAAATTTGTTTAGAATATTCTTGTTGATCCCCCAAAATGCCCACAAAGAGATGTGGAAGCAAAGCTGTTTTTCGCCATGGCACTGCTGCCACTGGTAAGATCATTGTGGGCATGGTAGTACGCAGTCGCAGAAGTGCATTGCTGATATGAGGAAAGGTATTTCTCTTTCAATGTTTTTTACAGTGCAGTCAGTAGCTTCACTCATAGTTGAAGAGATGATGATGTCCCAGCTGGAGGTGTTAGTACAGTGGCTGGTGGTGGTATGAGTATTGCTGCCTCAAGTTCCACTTCTGACCAGTTTACCGTGTCCAAAAATATAGTGGAGTGTGAAGCAGTGCCAGTGAGTGACAGTGTAGATGATGTCATACTCCCCAGTAACATCCCAGTAACTAAGCATGAGGATTCTGATCATCATGTCAATAATAGCACACAATGTCACATTTCTTCCACCACAGTTCAGGTCACGCATTTGCCATGCAGTGATTTACATTGTGGTGAAATAATTTCGGGTGATGGTGGCACTGATGATGATGATGTTGCTGTGGTTGCAACATGCAGTCCACATGCCAGCTTCCAAGCAGAAGATGTGGATGATGTTGATGAATATGGTGATGATGTCAGTGACCCCTGTTGGGAACCAGAGAAAAAGAAATTCAAGGTGGTTGTGCCTGGGTCTGTTTGCATCCCCCCACCCCCGTAAAAAGTTGTGATTTGCCTGTTTCAGTTGATGATGAAGACCCAGTAATAATGATAGGTAGTCGTGGTGGTCAGTTGCAGTCCAAGTGTATCCTGTCTGAAAAATCATGTAGCACACCCCCCACTTCGTGGCTTAAAAAAACAGAGTCCAATAAGCAGCATCAGGGGGAACATGTTAAAACTAGAGCATCACAATCCCTTGTTTGGTATTTTTTGTACAAGATGCAAATGAGTTAGTTGCAGTCTGCCAGGTTTGCCAGGTGCGTGTGAGTCGCGGTAAAAAGGAGAGCCATCTGGGCACAGGGGGACAGCATACACATCTTAAGAACAGGCACATGGCACTGTGGACCCAGCACAAGATGGCAGCTAATACCTTTACCACAGTGGGGCATTCATCCTTGTCATCAACCATTATGAGCGTGTTATCCTCTTCCATGACTGTAACATCAAGTAGAAATTTAAATGTGTGCAGTAATGATGAAATAACAGCAGAGGATTACTACAGGCATGATGAGGTGGAAGACCTGAATAATTTTAAATCTTGTCCAGTGATGGTGAGGGTAGCAGTTTTGGTGGTGGTGGTGGTCAATGCGGTATGTTTAGTGCAAGTGGTACATCAACCCCTGTTGGTAAATGTGGTAAAATAACTGTATTTCTGGGTTTGTCATCACCTGTGCAACCATCTTCATCACACGTCCACACTCCACCCCCTGTGATTCACAGAGCAGAGCCATTAGTCATCACACTCCATGTAAAACGTTTAAGTCAGCCCACGTTACAGGGTGTTTTTGTGCATAGGCTGAAGTAACCACCCAATCATAAAGTGTTATGTGAACTTAATGCTGCTGTAGCTGAAATTCTGGCAATTGATCTTTTGCCCTTCTCCTTTGTGGAGAATTCTGGGTTCCAGTGGTTTGCTGCATGTGCCTGTACAAAATGGAAAGTCCCATCCAGGACATACTTTTCGACACATGCTGTCCCCAAGTTGTACTGCACTGTGTCCAACTCAGTAAGACATGCCCTTCAACATTCCTCCTCTCCATTCATCCATTTAAGTATGGATATGTGGACAAGTGGCAAAACAGTGGGGAGTTCATATTTGTGTATAACTGCACACTGGGTGCAGGTTCCGGGGGTTGTTTGTGCTGTTGGTAGTGTGAATAATCAGTGTAGTAAGGTGGAGTATTGTAGTAGCAATCTTCCAGGAATTCGACAGCATGCAACAATTGCTATGCATAATGTGACCTATTCACACACTGGTGAAAACATGTTGGATGTGGTCCTGACTGAAATTCACAAGTGGCTGAACCCCCTGACCCTGAGATCTGGGTTCATAGCACGTGACAATGGGTCAAATGTGGTGAAATGCATCATGAATGGTGGCTTTTTTCAGGTTCCATGCATGGCCCACTGTTTAAATCTTGTGATGCAGGAGTTTCTGCATCACCCTGATATAAAGGAAATGCTGACAGTTGCACACTATATCTGTACTCACTTTTCATGCTCTGCAAAGGCCCGTGACCAACTTCGACAGTTACAGATCCGAAACAGCCTTCCGCAACACCACTTGAAGCTGGAAGCTGTCACCTGGTGGAACTCCACTTTATACATGGCAGAGAGGTTGTATGAACAGTACAAAGCCATCTTAGAATATCTTGTCATGCACACTAGCCATGACAGTTCCTGGGTCTCCTTGTCTATGATGACTGAACAGTGGCACCCATGGACTCTATAATAAAAATCTTGAGGCCTTTTGAACATTCCACACAGGCAGTGAGTGGCAAGTTTGCCTCCATTAGCCAATCAATTCCACTGCTGTGGGTGCTGAGGTAGACATTGATGAATATACAGCATAGCTTTGATGTTGCCGGAGACAGTGCTAGCAGTGTGTTGCTGAAACACATGCTGACAGTATTTGACCAAAATCATCACATCTTGAACATTCAGCGTAGTGACAGTTTTGCAATACCAAGAATGCTGGACCCATGATACAAACATGGAATTGCCTCAGTACTGGAGGGCAGGCCTGAACAGTTAAAACTGTCAGTGGGCAACTGGTGTGCTTGGTTCATGGGGCACAGAAGTCACATTCCAAGGTCAGCAAACCTCAGCAGCATAACCAGGCTGAAGGTGAACCTGGAGGAGTAGTATCAAGCAAATCCTGTAAGGAGAAGGGCACTGCAGTTCCTGGTGGTCTGTCATCAACAGCAGTTGGTGTTAACCCACTTTAGGAGGCTTTGTCCCAAGTCAGGATTTGTGACATAAATGATTCCGGAGAAGCTGATGAGGCATCAAACACTGGACTCAGAGCAGTACAGTGAATGGTTGAGTCATATGTGTCTGAAAACAGTCATCTGTCAATCACTGATGATTCCCTTTTATACTGGAGTGGAAAGGTCAGTGAATGGCCACAGCTGACCGCTGTGGCACTGAAGTACCTGACATGCCCACCCTCCAGAGTGAGTGTCAAGAGGGTATTCAGCTCCGCAGGTGCAATAGCTTGGGATCATCATACAAACCTCTCTCCTGCAAATGTCAGTTTGCTGACATTCATAAAAATGAATGAGAGGCACATACCAGCTCAGACTGCAACCTCAGTATTCGTACCCCAGCATAGTCATGGTTAAGCTGATGCTGTAGAAAGGGACCATCCTGGTGGCAGTGGCAGCATGAAATGGCCTACCACTGACATAGATGATAACACAATGGAGAAATAATGTCCCAGTGGTCAGAATTCAGACATAGAAGACTGCAAGGGCAGCTTTCTTTATGAGGATGATGATGAATGATGATGAGGTTAATGTTGGCAGGTTTTAACTTAAGTGGTTAAAAGGCTGTCACATTTCGTGTATGATACAAGTTTTATTTTTCATAAAGTTAAATCAGTGTCCTACTCATAGTGACTCAAATTCCATATGTCGTGTCACATTTATAACACAGAGCACAGTATATCCTGGCCCCTGGACCACCACCACCACCATAACACCGCTGTTACCTGTTCACCACTGCCAGCATAGGGAATGTGACTGTGTGTCCCCTTGGACTACCATCCATCCACCACCATAAGAGATAAGACCGCTGTTCGCAACTGCCACCACCACCACCAGATGCAGGAAGATGTGAGAGGAAATGTCATCATGTGCCTCAGCTATGACCAGCAGTCCACCACCACCCACCACCACCATAGTGACAATGTTTTCCATTATATGTCTTGACCATGCCAAGGCAGAGGGAGTCGAACAGGAGGCCATATCCATCAGCCAAAGGCACAAGGCTTCTTACTATTAAAACTATAAAGTGAGTATGTGTACTAATGTTTGTCATGCTATTCAACTTCCTTTAGCTGTGTGTTTTGTTTTCTGTTGCTGTTCTGAGCTACAATGCTCAAACACATACAGTCAACTTATTTTGTTTTTTTACAGGTTAACAACAAAGAACTCTCCTTCGCTGAAGGTCTGTTTCAATGGTACAGCAGCAGTACTGTCTACAGGAACCTATGGGATATCCATTTCTAATCCATACTGGTAGGTATATCAATTTTATTGCATCTCTTCCTTTTTTGTTTCGTAACAGTGCAACATATCCTACTGATGATTCATAAACTAGGACACATGTAGGTCACAAAAAATATTTTTGCAACATATCATGCACTGTATTTCAAATTTGCAGCTGTGCAGCCATGACAGTGTTGAAAAAGTTGGAACCAAGTTGTGTTACTTGACAAGATGTGGTTATAAAATGTAACTTGAGTTGAGACGCAGGGACCAGATACCCACGGTGGAACAGCCAGAGATTAAACATAATGTCTTACTGCTGCAATCAAGTTGTAATAAGTCCTTCATCTCTATTTTTTACAAAACTTCCAGATGCTTTTTGTGTCATAGTTGCCTTATCCAAAGAACTTCTTCAACATTATGCCCCCCCTGGACTGGAGCAGGCATGCAACAAGCAGAATTCATTTCAGTTGATGACCATGACCATCATTACCGGACTGGAGAAGGATGCAGATGAAATCTGTGAAGAAGTGACTAAATAATAAACCATTAATGAGACCTACTTGCAAATATGCTTCCACACCACGAAAAAAAAAATACTTACCTTCATTGCCTTGACAGCATTCCATTTCCAATTTCAACGCCAACATTTCTCATCAAACACTACAATGTGCACACCAACAGTATGTGACCTGTGATACAAAACAATACAATGAGTACATGCATATATATGTCAACCCCCACCCAAATACATATATAATATATATATATATATATATATATATATATATATATATATACTCACCAAGGCTACTATTAGTGTACACACAAAGGGCACCCTTCCATCCAGTTGAGATGATGGCATCGCATTCACAGGAATCACAGCACATTTTGGACCAGCAACAGTTCTCTCACAGTCATCATTTCTGATGGAACACTGAATGGATTCATGTCATGTTATCCCTCCTTCACATGGTTTGGCAAGACAATGTGCATCATGACATCATCATCACAGTAAGTTAATTTTCTGGACACAAGACAGTTGCATTTTGGGGATGCAGAAATATTTTGGGAACTCTGTGTGACCACTGTGTGCATGAGTGACTGCGCAATAAATTCTGGGGGACTTTGCATGTGGTGTAACGCTCCCATTTCACTTCGTCAGTACTTGGGAATTTTGTGGACATGAGACAGTTGCATTTTGGGGATGCAGAAAAATTCTGGGGACTCTGTGTGATCACTGCATGCATGAGTGATTGCGTAATAAATTCTGGTGGACTTTGCATGTGGTGTAACACTCCCATTTCACTTTGTCAGCACTTGGGAATTAGTTACATTTTGGGGATGCAGAAAAATTCTGGGAACTCTGTGTGACCACTGCGCATATAAGTGACTGCGCAATAAATTCTGGGGGACTTTGCGTGTGGTGTAACACTCCCATTTCACTGTGTCAGCACTTGGGAATTTTCTGGACACAAGACAGTTGCATTTTGCATGTTGTGATTGTGAGCACATAATGTCAGAATTAAATTATAAATTAAAGCAGCAGTGCAACAATGTGGTGAACATTTTGACCTATACTTTTTAATGCTGTTTTAGATTGCCAGCCACTAGTTACCTCCTGACTTGTATGATAACATTCTTTTCACAATTTGTGTCTGCTTTAGTACTTTTTCTCATGTCTGAACAAATAAAAGGAGCACTCCTTTTAATATGGCTTGGACCAGGTTTTCATAACTATTTGCAGCTGTTTTTGAACAAATATTGTTCTGTGAGGTCAGAAAACACTGCCTGCTGCATAATTGTTAATTTTACTCACAACAGAAGTGATATATAAACAACTGATGAACAAAAACAGCGGACAATACTGATGAAGACCTGGTCCACACCGTATTAAAAGGAGTCTTCCTTTTATTATTTCAGACATGAAAAAAGTACTAAAGCAGACTCAAATACTGCAAAGAATGGTATCATACAAGTCAGGAGGTAAGTAAAGTGGCAATGTAAAATAACATGAAAAAGTATAGGTCAAAATTTTCACCAGACTGTTGCACTGCTGCTTTAATGTCTGTTTCAAAAAATAGATATTTCTGAGCCTCAGTAATGTTTACTTTGTGCTGGGACTCATGAAGTGTTTGCTAAAAAGCAGGACTGAGCAGTGCAAATATGTTGTGCTAAACTGCATGTGTGCTGTCAGTGTTCCTTCCTGTGTATGCAGACATTGTCTAGCTGTGCAAACATATATATGCTGTGACTTGTTGCAGTATGTAATGAATAAAGCTAAAAAAGAATATATGACATATATTTTATTTGTACCATCAGCACCGGCTGAGTAAGTAATATGATATTTTTTCAGAGTTTCTGGGTCACTGTGCACCTCAGTCACTCACAGTGCACGCATGACTTTATGGAGATAACAGCACAAAAAATACTTGCTCTCCTAAAAGTCATGTGTGTAGTATGTGACTAAGATGCACTCTGGCCAGACACCTCTGAAAAAATATCATATCACTTAGTCCGTTGATGATGATGGTGACAACAAAATATGCGTTATATTTTCTTATCTCTATTCTTTATACCATAAATACTGCAACAAGTCAGCATATATATGTTTGCAATAAGCTGGACAATGTCTGACATCGCACACTCACAGGAAACAACACTGACTGCACACATGCAATCTAACACATTACACTTGCACTGCTCAGTCCTGCTTTTCCACAACCACCCGCAACAGAAAGAAAACATTACTGAGGCACTGGATTTTAATAACAGGGCAATAAGGAGCAAGTATGTATGTATGTGTGTGTATATATATATATATATATATATATATATATATATATATATATATGGAAGCAGTAGGTAACAGGAGCTCCCACCCCTGCAAGGCTACCCTCGGTTAAGCCTTTGAAGTATGTTGTAGCGTTTTTCATATGGCATACTTTATTTTAATAGAGAAAGTCCATGACCTGGAAGTAGTGGCAGATGCTATGGGAGTTCATTACGTATGTAGCAGTGCGGTGACACACCATGCACTTCAATACAAAAGTATTGGAAGCGCAAGTTGCGCCCCACACCTTTTTACACACAATGGAGCCCCATAGCTGCTCACCATACTTCTGGGTTGCAGACATTTTCGATTAAAATAAAGCATGTTGTGAAAAAGTAAAATGCCACAACATACTTCAAAGACTTAACCGGCTCAAAGGGTATGCCTTGCAGGGGGCAGGAGCTGCTGTTGCTGACTGCTTCCCTTTAAACTACTACTGTGGCCTTCTCTCTGTCTGTTATTAAACATCAACAAAAGACAAAACACTACAGTGGTGGGGGGTGCTGTAAAAAAAACTAATGGGGGATCTCCTGATCGTCCAGCAGCAGATAGAGAATCAACACAATCTGTAACTGGTGTTGCTCTATCTGCTGCTGGACAGCACTCACCCTCTCATTATTCTCTTCCACCATGGCCCACAAAAATCCTATGTTTGCCTGAGTTGCAAGCAATGTAGGGTCCACTGGTGGGGGAACACCAGGTAGATGCGGTGGTGAGAATGGTGCTGGTGGCAGTACTGGAGCAACTGCTGCTGTGGCCCTCCTGCCAGCTGTGATGAAGCACAACAGCAGCACCCTCTGCCACTGCCACAGAATGGCCAGCAGGTGGAGGTCTGGCCCGTTCTGTAGCAGCCTGCCACTCCACCTTGTGGTGGTTCAACATATGGGTGCACTGGCACCCGGTCCCTATAATGTGTCCCCCAGGGGCCACAGCACACCTGCACCCCAAAAAGTAGACACAGCACAGGGCTGTTGCCCCCAACACAGTTAAAAAACTGCCAAACTGGGGAGCTGCGGGGGGGGACCAGACACTGGAGGGGCAGATGCAGTGCTGGCAGCACTGTCATGCACCTGGGGCTCCACCTGCTGCTGTGGAGGTGGTGCTGCTGGAGCTCCTGCAGCTGCCACTGGTAGTGGTGTTGGTGGTGGACTTGCTGGACGTGGCATTTGTGGTGCTGCAGCTGCTGCTTCTGGGGGAGAGTAAACACTCCTTCCCTTTCCGATGAGTCTCGACCTCACACACACTCTCACAACACAGGCACACACACACACACACAAACTCACACACACAAAAAAACATAAAACAAATAAATCAGTCAACTAAAAGAAAAAATGAACTGACAAAACAGTACAAAAAAAAAACAACTAAAGAATTAGCTTTTAAAAAAGGTTTTGGGTTTTGAATCTGATCAGCTTTCAGAAAAAGCAGCCAAGAACTATCCTCTCCACAAAATGCTTCCTCTCTCTACCTCTGCAAAGGAGAAAGTGAAAGTATCTGCTACTATGACTCATTTCCTTTCTGCCTGGCTAAAGCATGTGACTTACAGTACTGTAAGCCATGTGATGTGTGGGGAGGCTGCTTATATTGTTGTCATTCCACATTACTTTGCATTAAGGTGGAATGACAATGCAAAGTCATAATAAGAAAGCGAAATGAGCACATTACAGTGGTCACTCTGCATAGCTCTGAGACAATGCAAAGTGGCCACTTCCCATTCACTTCACCGGCGGAATTTAATTTTGCTGCATCTCTAGGTGTAATGGGGTGTATGGGGAGTAGGCTGTTGGTTAACTAATATTTGCAGCACCAATAGGTGGATAAATAAGCAGACTGAGTAAGCCAGGAAGTTCTTATCTGCTGACAAAGTCTAGGATTCTATGTTCAAATAAATCATTCTGTATTTACAACAACTTTTAACATATACAATTGAGTTTCAGAAGCAGAATATCTTTTCTATTGCAGTAATTATGCAACCTGCAATCGAAGTAGGCATAAGTAGCAGTTACTGTTAATCATATCATTACAATGGAAAGTTAATGATGTCATAGTTCATTCACATCAAGCAATTGACACCATTTGGGCACTGCCAAGTCTTTTCTATGCTTCATGTCTCTGGCAAGATCTTGCACAGGAGGTGGAGGTAGTTGAGCTGTTGTTGCTGCTATTCTGTTAGGGTGATTGTCTGGTACCTCAGAGACAGTAAGTAATGGTCTTCTGTCAATCGTTCATCTATGAATAATGTACAACTTAAGTTCAGATATGTATTCATAGGTCTTTGGTTCTTTTATATGCACTGTAGACCATTGCTTTGTCCATTTTGAGTAGTGACCTGTATGGCTGCAACATAATAGAAACGTGAATAAACCATTGATTAAATCATGAACTCAAAGACTTATATAGCTATAATGAATGGGGAGCAATTACTATTAACTGAAATCAAGAAGATTACAGCCTTATAATATATGGACAGTGTCTATTAACCCCTGTCTTCTGTCAGTTTATAGCCTGATAATCCCATTGTTATGACATCAGTATGCTGTAAACCTTGCTTAACTATGTCATAATGATGGGACTACAGGATAGAATGTCACCACCTGTCAAAAGTATTGGAAAGGATAGGTGATCTGCTGCTTGGTCATTCATTCAAAGCACACATTCCATTCAGACAGTTACAGATCCACAGAAGTATAGATCACAATGTCTAATTTCAGTACTTCGGTTGCTCAACATTCAAACCAGGAGACATTCATAGCAGAGCAGGAGAACAAATGCACGTTGAAAAAACTGCATGTTTTCCCCACAGTGACTAGTTATTCTATACACTATATAATAAAATGCCTGACTAATGGTGGTCAACCACGAACGTAATCACCTCTCACAGTTGCCATGACAACTGTAAACATATCGCTCAGTGGTCACAAAGTTTACTTGGTTGTGGTTACACACAATGAGGGGGTAGTAACAACAACAAAAATGGAAAGGGACCTGGGTGTAATCATATCAGATGACCTTAAGGTTAGCAAGCAATGTGAAAAGGCAGTAGGGAGGGCTGGGGTGATATTGGGATGTATATGGAGAGGCACCACCAGCAGAAAACAGGAAGTTGTTATCCCTCTGTACAGACAGTTGGTGAGACCCCATCTGGAGTACTGCATCCAGTTCTGGAGACACCATCCCCGCAAGCACAAAGACAGGATGGAGGCAGTCCAGAGAAGGGCAACTAAAATGGTGCAGGGTCTGCAAGAGAAGCCATATGAGGAGATATTAAAGGAGCTTAATATGTATACCCTTGAGGAAGGGGGGGGGCATGCTAGAAACTTTTAAGTACCTCAGTGGAATCAACAAAGTCCAAGAGGGTAGCATATTTCAGAAAAAGAGATGTGCAAGAACAAAGGGACACAATTTAAAGATAGAGGGGGGATGGCTCAGGGGCAATGTGAGGAAGTATTTTTTCACAGAGAGGGTAGTGGATGCATGGAACTGCCTTCCTGAGAAGATTGTGAGGTCTAAAGCTGTGGGAGAATTCAAGAATGCATGAGACAGACATAAGGCAATTCTTGTGGGGGTAGGAAGAAATAGGCTGTTGATTAACTAGGATCTGCAGCTTATCCTGTAGTAGGGAAATGGGCAGACTAGGTGAGCCAAGCAGTCCTTATCTGCCATTAAAATCTGTGTTCTATGCCTGTCTACTGTTTGAGGTGATTACATCATGGTTAACCACTGTTATTCAGGCGCTATCCTCTATGTTATGCCATTAATACGACATAACTCTGTTGTTAAACCTTTTGAGTATGTCATATCAATGGTATAACAAAACACAAAGCATGCAACAATCAATGATCCATGAACAGTAATGGTTAAAAGTTAAAAATAAGTGTAATGCAAAAAAAAAAAAAAATAATACCTTATGTTTCTTCTCCTTTGTCATTTGTTAGTGTTTTCCGGTCAATGTGGTGGTTGTGGTCAATAACAGTGAGTTTATTTCTTGTGTTGTAGCCTTCACATCTGTGTGATTACAACAGAAATTACTAATGAGAGTAGGAAAATTTCACACTAAATAACTTAAAATAAATAAAAGTAGATGTTAAGTCAGTAACATAAAAACAACTCAATAAATTTTGAACAGGGACAATTCCAAAATACAACCATTTAACAATATACTGTAATTACTGTCATATAATGACAATCTTTTACCATTAATAGTGCAATTATTTTAAACAGTATATTGGATAGTCTATCTAACAGAAGACTTTAGTCTAGAATCTTCGTGACAAGATGAAAAACTGAAGGACTGAGTGTCTGGTATTCATATCAGTCTTTAGACAGCATTACCATTTAGAAAGCATAACATTTTTTTTATTTAAATTTCATCAACTCTTAAACATAGCCAAACCACTTACCAGGGTACATCAGTATAAGACTGTTGAAATTTTCTAATTTTCCAGTGGTTCTGCGTATGGATTTGAATATTACATTATAGGCAAGAAGTTTAATTAGAACACAGAAAACACATGCATTGCAACATACATTTCATATTCATCATTCTTTACTCACAATGTTATCATAAAACAGTTACGTATTACTCAATCACTGTGGAATAATGTGAAATTTCTATCACATAACCAAGATGTACACTGCCACTTAAAATTGAAAATAATATAGTTTCTGGTTATGTAATTGTTATATCACTATATATGGTGACTAATATGACAGTAGATTTAAAAGACATCTGTGGAACAGAAGAACAAGTTACCTTCCATTAGCAAAGTATCCTAGTTTACTGTACATTCCTTTATCATAAGTAACATTTGGAAGAGCCATGGGTGATGCTGAACCCATAACAACCACTGTTTATTGTCTGCAGGATTCTCAATATCTTCATGCATGCAATGATTTATATCCCAGGAATATAATCTGCCATAATGCTAATTCACTATGTGGCAAAACACATGCCAGATGGACTACACATAGGAAATAATTATGAAGCATAACAGGAAGAAAAACAATTATAGTATTAGCAGTAGGTTGTAATTAATGAGTCACTGTCATTAACAGGCTGAACACTAGAAAGCAGTATATAATCTAAAAATAAATCAAAGTCAGTAAAAAATGAAAGAAAACATGTGGCCACAGTAGGTGTGTATGGGAAAAAAATCTGCATACATATTGACCTAGTGTGGCATGAGGCCAAAGACTGAATTCAGCTCCTGGAAGTGCAGTAAGATTTTGTATCATACACACAAATTGAGTGGTTACCTAAGCTCATAAAACTGTGTTTTTTTTTCTTAATTCTTAAAGTTAGGAGAGAACATGTTTAAATATGGAAAGCTTCAAGGAGCACATGATGGCTTGCAGTGAATTAACGCATTTATCTCCACCAGGGAGTGGTTAGACACTAAACTCATTATTGGTGAAGTCACGCATTAGAGACAAAGGTCTTACCACTCATGTGTGTAGATAAATGTGTTATTCCACTGAAACACATTATGCCTTTGATATAAACTGCTACTGCTACAGGTCATGTGCCGTAATCTCATATTCTGACATTAAATATGATTAAGTTCAGGTCATGGCTAAATACGCAATTGGAATCAGACAGATACACAGTGAATGTGAATTTCAAGGCCTCTATGTACTCGTGACAAATAACAAAAAGATGTATTTAAAACTTTTAGCCAGCAAATTTAACTCTCTTTCACAATGGATACACGAGTCCCAAAAAATGGTTGACAATATCTCGGAATCAGAGATTGAGGTCTGAAGTAGTTTTTCTTGTAAAACCTGTGCATCAGCAATAAAATTGAAAGAACACATATGTAAGTTTGAAAGTAAAGAGACAGCTTCAATCATGAGGTTCTGGTGAAAATGGGTCACTGACAGAAAATCAAAAATCGACATCTGATTCGGCAGAATAGCATAGTATGTGATTATCTGATGCAAAAGGAGAGATGGTTGGCATGTTTAACAAAGTAGTATGCTTATAGTAAGAGAGTACCACCAAATACTAAAACCAAGTACCTGACAAACAGTACAACTCACAGGATTCATAAATCATTTTCTTCCTTATTCCCATCACAAACATGGCTACAGTCTATACTCATATTTAAATACTTCAACTAGGTCCTAAAAATAAATATCCATTACATAAAACAAGTAAATAATTTAATGTTATTTACATTCATGAGCCAAATAAAGGGTGCTTAACAGAACCCTGTTTATGCCTTATTGCTTAATTATACATGCATGATCAGCTGCAGCATCTTTGCACCTGAATTCTGTGGACTTGCATAACTCCATATAGTAGCATTACTGAACGATCAAAAAGGAGAAATCAGAATATGAAATATCATTAGGAAACAATAGGAGGAAAGCATTCTGAAATTCCTAGTGGCCTGATTCCATGACATTGTGATTTTATGCCAGCTAAAAGAAGATAGGACATCTAAGTGACGCTCTCCTTCTGGGTAAGAATGTAACAAGTCTGCGACAGCATTTAGATCCTTCAGGGTACTACACATAATGTGCTGTTGGTGGATTTACACAGTCTGAATGTCATGTCATGATGGCGTGCATGTCTGACTGGTATGTGTTGGAGATAGGAGGAGAAAAATAAACATAAAACCTCATGCTCACACAAATGATACTTCTGTGAACCATTGTGCCACAAAGCCATGGCATTGTTTGATGAGTATACCTCCTGCCATGTGACTGTTAAAAAAAAATGTATACTTACCTTGCAGAGACTTGCATGTATTGCCTCACCTTATGGAGCCTTTTATGGATTGCCTTGCTGCCACACCAAAGATCAAGTTGAGGATTGATCATATGGTATTTTTTTCTCTGAAAGAGCACAGTATTGGGCATACAATGGGAAAAAAGCAGGTTAAAAAGATGATTCAGTAATACGGCTAAAGAACAATTATTTGCATTTGTTACCATCACACTATAAATTATCATAAAGTAATAAAAATGTTTCCAACATTAACTAGTCTCACAGTAAAATTGTTAAAAATTCAAGAACATACTCATTAGAAACATAATCTGGATACGGGCATCAGTGACAACCTCATCGACTTGTAACCCTTCCAATGTTAACTTTGTCAAACTACGTTCAAAGGCAACCATCTCCATATTTGTTAACTTCCCTTCAGTTTCCCTAATGTCAGATATTTCAATATGTACAATTTTCTTGCTATTATTCTCCATCATTGCATAAGTCTGATACTTCATAGAGTGTCCTGGGTTATCATTTTGCCGTCTCCCAGAAGTACGGCACTGATATTCATCCTTTTCAGCAAATATGATTGCATTTTTTTCCAAAACACATTCACACTTGGAAAGACATAATGCTTCTGAACTGCATAGAAAGTAGTTTTTGCAACTGGTAACATGCTCATGTACCATAGAAGATGTGAAACCTTGCAGTAATTGTTTCCTGAAAGTACAATAACAGGTTTCCGGCCATCATGTGTCTCAGAAGCAGTTGGGAGTATCATTTTTTATGGCCTATTTCACATGTTATAATCAGTTTAAAGGTGGTACCAATTTGATGGAAGTACAATTTTACTGAGGAGTGACACCCTTTTACATTGCAGAAACGAAAAGCCTTGGTTGCTAATTCAATGAAGCAGTGGTCATAAATAATTGCAGTAGACAATTTCATTAATACTAGTTTGAAGCCCTTTCAAATACATCATCACCAAGTTCATCACTAAATATATTTGGACTTGAATCACCAGGCATTGAAAATGAAATTTATTCATCCATGTCATATGACAACTCGGAGTCTAATATACTGCAACAACCCCGTAAATATAGTTCAATCATTGTAGACCAGTAATAAAACAGGGCAACACAAACATGATTATTCCAGTATATTAACTTTTTCTACATCATACTGTGATTAATGAGCATGACAAACACCCACCTATCTGAGTGTAGTACATAAGAGGAATCTTTGCAAGTTGTCTGTCACAGTCATTTCACTCTCAGATTCAGTATTAGATGTCACAGCTCTGTAAAAGCAGAAATAATCAAATTTAAGTTTGAGCATGGCACAGGAAATTACTACAAAGTGATATTCCAAGATTTCTTTCTACATCTTGCAGTACAATAATACTGACAAAGAAATTCAACACAGTTTTGTGTTACATATACAAACCAAAAGATCCTTCAACTTACTAGTCACAGAATCAGGGTAGGGTCCGAGACAACCACATGCAAAAGGCTGATGAAGGGTGGGAAATGGGGGGAAGGAAAGTGGATACCAACCCACTCATATAAGTGAGAGCCCAGTAACAGCTCGTAAAAATTGACTCAGTTGTCTCAACTGCAATTCAACAAAAGGTAATGCAGAATAATACTTCAGGACATAAACAAGGTACTTGGAAGGGGGGGGTAGATATCTACCATTGTTGAAGTCATACATACATGAGTTGTCATGATTTGACATTGGAAGGAGACAGGGGAAGTGGTAATGTGAGAATGTTTAACTTCATGAAGAGTGTAATGGACACTTGTGAAGATGAGGAGGACAGGAGCAAACAAATTGAATGGTTATAAAAATGCCCAGGACATGTAAAAGGGAACCTTATGATAGGGAGTTATGCTTAAAGACACCTGACAAGTTAAGATAAGAGGCCGCAAACTGGTATAGAAATTGCAAGCAGACTGGAAGTGGCTATCAGTCATTTTGTACTCAAAATTCAAATGTTTATATGCATATATGTTTCTACATTGTAAGACCAACCCAGAAGCTTCAATATAAGAAACATGACATATGTACCTCTGTGGATGGCATAAATGGCCAATGTGGTGAGTAAATGGTGTTGATTCAAGATGAGCTGGAAGTTTTTTGAATGGTGACACTGGAGAACTAAACATACTAGTGGAAACAGATGAAACAGGAGAGTGCTGTCTTGTCAGACTTGTCCTATAAAAACAGATAGCAAATGTAAACACGTCTACAACAATCACACAAGCTGTATCAATCAACATACTCATACAGTAAGCAATAATATGCTGTCAGAAACACCAAGAGAACCACTGCGTTAGGAAAAATCCTGCTATCATTCTGTTGAAAAGAGGTGACATAGGAGGGGAAAAATGAGAAATAGTGAAAACACAAGAATAAATTCATAAGAGAGGTAATGAACATATACACAATAAACAAACACTCTGGCAAATTGCCAGAAGATACGTAACGCTTAGCTCTTCTTTACTACTCGTAAATATTAACCTTTTTATTTGATTTATGACTTAAGCAATAAACCACGACAGGGTGTGGGTTATGCAGGGATTTACCATGGTTGGCATGGTTTGGCCACGAGGCCTCAGGCCAGCCATGGTCAGTATAACCCACACCTTGTCACGGTTTATTGTTTAATTATACAATAGTCCCCGTTTTTTAAAATAGAGAAAAAAATTGGCTTTTTTATTGTTTCAATTTATTTTTATTGTATTTACTACCTAAAAACATACAAAAATTGCCAGCAGCAAAAAGCCATCATGGTCTGTCTGCTGCTCGTGAATGCAGCTAGCTCCCTATTCAGCAGATGCCCCACCCCCTTCCCTTACCTCCCTTTACCCCACCCTTTACCCTGTCCCACCCCTTCTTGAAGCATTCCACTACCAATGGTATTTGTTCCTGCGCCAGTTAAATAATAGTCCTTGGTTGCTATGGCTGTCCTTGGTATCTAGGGCTGTTGGCATGGCTGTGGAGGGTCTGTCACGCATCCTAATGCAACTTTTTCCCCCTGAGATTTAGTTGCACAGAGAATAGTTGTGCTAAGAAGGAACTGTGACTGTGTGGGGTGGTGTTGTGGACCTTAATGGGTTGACATTGACCATTAAAGAGTTTCCGTGTTGAACTGTGTTGCTTTGCAGATGGACTCAGGCAGAGTTTTTTTCCCTGGCATGTAGAGATCGATAGCGGGACTGTACAAGAGTTTTTTTTTGCATGCTTTTTAAAGAGGTGTTCGGGACTTATTTTCCAGTAAAGTTGCAACAGAGCCCAAATGACTGATGGAGTAGTGAGGGAGCAAGCGTTGGAGGGATCCAAAAAAGTCTGTGAGGAAGCATGCAGTAAGGTTTTCTTCTGACTGTGGATTTAAAACAAAAATCAATGTACTTGTTCTTGAGGTACTGTTGTGGGTCATGGTTTTGCTACAGGCAAAACTGAGATTAACAACCAAGCAAAGGGCAAGTGGGCTTCACTGGAGAGACAAAGAAAAGTGAGGTGCTAAGGTTCAGAGTGCGGACAGGCACCTCACTGTCTTTGCCAGCATATGTCAGAGTGATTCCAGTGGGGGTTCCTAATGTGGCTGAGTGGTGACTGGCACCTTTTCCTGTTGGTATGTCGTAGAATTTACCATGGGTAAAAGATGCCAGTTACTAATCAGATTCAGAATTCTCAGCCCCATTGTATAATTTTCCTCTACAGCTTAGTGAATTCACCAAGAACAATTCACTATTAGCAAATCACATTGTCAGAGAATGGAAATCAATTATGTTTACTTACAGTGTAGACTTGCAATAAAACTAAACAACAGGACAGACAATGAACCTGTAAAACATAATCAAAAAAAATGCCATATCTCTGTCACTTTTAAATTCCTCTCCATTCTCAGCACATACCAGGCAGTATACACATCTCCCAATTTGGTTGAACATCTTCGCCTAAACCTGTCCTGTTCCAGCTTCCATTTCTTCACCATTGCAGCTGAGTAGGATCATGGATGCAGGATGACCACTCTTTCTTTTTGGAGGCATACCTTCATATCAAGAAATAAAAAACAGAAAAAAGTTAATGTGATGTGAATAGAATCCTAGTGTATAAATTGTAATGCTGGACCACAGTACCACCATTTAAAATACAATCCTCTTCAACTTCTCCTTTACGCTATTTCTTACTTATCTTATTAAGCCCCTTGCCATGCCCAGATACTCTGTCTCCTTCTGGAATCTTCTTTAAGGCACTGTTTTCAAAACAATTTCCAATTTGATGGTGGTCAGTACCTCTCCGCCATCATGTAATCAATCCTCTTCTACATTTTTGTGCCTCAAATGCATGATCTTGCACTTTTTTGCGCTGAATATTATCTTCCACACCCTTGACCACTCTTCAAGCTTGCCTAGTTCCCTTTTTATTTATAATACCCATCTTGGAGTGTTAACCCTGTTGCATATCTTTGTGTCATCTGCAAATAGACACACATTGCATTGCAGCCCCTTTGATGTGTCACTTATGAAGACATTAAACAGGACTAGTACAAGTACTGATCCATTTGGGAAACTGACAGTCACTCCCCTCTCTTTGGATTGAACTCCATTCTCCACCACCCTCTGTATCCTATTGCTCATCCAATGTTTAACCCAGCTTACCACACTGTGAGACAATCCCAGGCTGCCCAGCTTGTTTACTAGCCTGCTATATGTGACAGTGTAGAAGGCCTTGCTTAAATCCTGGTAGGCCACATCCACTGCTCCTCCCAGATCAACCCCTTTAGTCACCCAATTAAAGATATTCATCAGATTTGTTTGACAACATTTTCCTGGTGTGAATCATGCTGCCTCAGATCCTGTGCTCTGTTGGATTTGAGATATATATCAAACCTTTATTGTTAGTAGTGATTCATTAAGTTAAACCACCACTAAGGTCAGGCTGACTGTCAATAATTGCTAGCCTTCTCCAACTTTTGTGGAGAGACTACATTCACCCGATGCCCATCCTCAAGTTCCATGCTACCACCTGTTTCCAGCAAACTGTTGACAGCGTTCTCTTAATACTCTGGATGTAGCCCATCCAGCACCATTGCTTTGTCCACATTCAGATTAGCGAGTTCCTGTAAGACTCTCTCCTCCTTAAATGGACTGGTGTCCACCTCCTCCCATTGGCTCTCATCATCTAACTTTGGTTCCTCCCATTCCCTTCTTCTGTGAATACTGAACAAAATACTTTTATTTATTTATTTATTTATTTATTATTTATTTATTGAATTTTGATGACCGGGTAGACCCGCTGGGCCCCTAAAGGTCCCTTTTTCAGGGGCGACCCGGGTGAAACAACAAACATACAGGTAACAGATCAGTACAGTCAGGAGATTGAGTAGTTTTTAACAGGTAGAATACATATGTTTACGGGCAGCAGGTAGTGGAAGACATGCAGGCTGTAAGGACATAGAATTTACAAATAATGAGACCATTAAACATCACTAATTATTGATTAGATTAAAAGTGCTCTGGAATAGTGAGCAGCAGCTAAAGACCTAAGGTTAACTGCTGCGTGGACAAGTTGGAAGGGGATAGATTTGGGACATAAGTGCACCCGTCTGAAGGGAGGACTGTTATACTGCCAGGATGGAGGTAGGAGGGTCTATTGAGCTACCCAGGTGGCAGTATGTGGTCAGGTACTGTAGCAAAGACATATGCTCCTGTTGAGCAGGTGTCCCTTAAAAGCAGTCGGAAGCTGGTTACGGTCTCAGCCTCCGTACCTCAAGGGAGGTTGTTCCAGGTGGAAGGGCTGTGTCACAAGGACCTAGACCTGCTTTAGTCCTAATCCTGGGAACTGCGAGGAGAGTTTGGCCTGATGAGCGCAGGCACCGTGGGTTGGGTTTCACCCTGACGAGCCCATCCAGGCTGGGGGGAGGTGAGGTACCCAGTAGCTTGAATGTAAGGCAGAGGGTTGGGTAGGAGAGGCAAGCATCCAGAGACGGCCACCTGAGCCTGGATTGGGCCTCACAGTGGTGAGTCCTCGGGTGAGACATGGTGGCATAGCAGACAATCTTATTGTACAAGGTCTGCAGCCTTCCTAACTCCATCACGGCCACACCCTGGAGGATCGGGACCGCGTATGTGAGCTTCGGGAGGAGTACACTAGTGGCAATGGCTACCCTAGCTTCCGGGATGATCTGGTCCTTTAGTCTATAAAGGATGCCAAGTTTCCCATGGATGGCTTTGGTGATTTGATCTACATGATTTTTTAGTGTGAGGCCTTGGTCCAGGGTAAGGCCAAGGTATTTAGTGGAGGTGACCACCTCAAGTTTTGCACCCCCCCTGGACTGGAGTTGAAGGAGATGTGACCTCTCTGTTCCCAGGGATCTAGGGCCAAAGAGCATTACCTTCATTTTGTTGGTGTTTAAAACCATTTTGTTCAGAGTGAGCCAGTCCTCCATCTGATGGATGTCTTCTTGGAGGGCTGTCTGTAACTCTGGTAAGTTAGGGGAAGCTCTATAAATGACTGCATAATCCAGCATACTGGATGGCTGCTACTCCATGAGTGTTTATGCAGATCATTTATGTACAGTGTATAAGAGAAGGGGCCGAGGATTGACCCTTGGGGTACCCTTCTTGAGTAGGGCTAGCTTGGAGACTTTATCCTCCCACTTAACCCTCTGGGTGCGTCCAGAGATAACTCTTGAACCATCCCAGTGAGTGGGTGTCAAGGCCAAGAAAGTGCATCTTTTGAAGGAGGTTTTCATGATTTCTGATTTGACTTGGCCCCTCCCACTCACTTCCCTCCTTCAATATTTTTAGTTGAACATTCCCACCTTAGTGTTTTTTTTCTTTCACTAAGGTACCTGAAAAGTTATTGCCTGGGCTATTCTTCTCTAGAAATTTACATAGCCACACTTGCACACTGTTCTGGTGGCAATCAAGTAATGCATTACTTATACAAGCAAAGAAAAAATGAGCATACCTTACTTTGTCAGCACAATGTGCTTCTGTTTTATCTTGAACCCATCCAAAAGCTGGTGGATTATGAATGAGGTATTGAGGAACCCCTACCCCCAACCCCCAAACTGACAGTGCGATAATCCTGCAGCCACATACTGCACATCACAACAGTCACTATGTGGCACAACAAATCACAGTCCTTATAGATGCACAGTTGTTGACAGGAGGGCATGCACCCCCCAACCGCTCATTGCAATAAGCAGTTATTTCCTGCACTTCACAGTACAGCAGTCCCAACCCATTGCAGTAGTACAATGATCCACATACAACTATACAATTGTGAAGCCGTGAAGCTGCACAGTTCAAACCATTGTGAACCGATGAAGCCATACAGTTCAAGTCATGGAGGGGGTAGGAAGTAGGGATGCAGGGAAATTAAATTTTGCCAGCGAAATTGTGGCAAAATCATCAATTTCACCATGCAAATGTTTCATGAAAATGCAGCAAAATTTCACAATTTCTCCTGCATTTTCGCCCTCTGAGCAGTCCACCAATAATAGTGAAATTTCACAGGCGAGGATGAAATTCCACTAGCAGTGGTGAAATTTCACCCATTGGTGGTGAAAATTCTGCCAACAGTGGTGTGGCTATCTCTGCAAAGCAGTGTGCAAAAGATGGAGATTAGTTCCCAAGAGGTGGATAAGCAGAAAAGGGGCAAAATTCAGCAGAAGGGCAGACAGCAAGGAGAACCAGGGATAAATGACAACCAAGGAAGGGGCTGGAGTAGAACAGTGAAGCAGTCTAGGGAGGTCAAATCATGGAAAGCCATGTGTGCAAATGCCAGGAGCCTTAGCAACAAGATAGAAGATCTAGAGCTGTCATGGTACAGTCAGACCTGGACATTGTGGCCATCACTGAAACCTGGTGTAATGATAACCATGACTGGGAGATGGCCATACCTGGCTACAACATATTCAGAAGAGACAGAGCAGGCAGGAAGGAGGAGGAGTGGCACTGTATGTGAAAAAATGACATAAAGGCCACAGAGATCCAGGAGGAACAAAATGGGGAGAGATACTGTGGGTTAAGCTGGAAAGGAAAATGGGGCCAGCCATCCGACAGGTGTGGTCTATAGACCACCAGCCCAGGAGGAAGAAACAGATAGGAGCTGATGCTAGCCATCCAAAGGATGGCAGACAAGAGTGAGGTAGTACTGGTTGAGACTTCAGTATTCTAGACGTGGACTGGAGCATCCCAGCAGCAGCATCAACTAGGAGCAGATTTATCCTGGACTCCTTCAGGGTGCCTTCCTCAAGCAACTGGTCATGGAACCAACTGGCAGAAGGCAATACTGGACCTTGTGCTCACAAACAGGGACAGTGTGATGGGGGTAACAGTGGGGAGCACCTGGGTAACAGTGACCACCAGTCATTGTGGTTTGAAATCACAGAAAGAGCAGAACCAAGCCACACAAAAAACACGTATCCTGGATTTAGGGGCAGACTTTTGGAAAATGGGGAGATACTTGAAAGAGGCATTAAAGGGAATGGGACAGGAATCAGGGTTGAGGAACAGTGGGCAGTATTTAAAATGGGATTACAAGAACAACAGAATTATGCATTAAGCAGGTTAGCAAGAGGAAAAGGAAGAGGAGACCATTATGGTTTTCCAAAGAGGTATCAAAGAAAGTGAAAGCCAAAAGATTGCATTCAGGCAATACAAAAGACACAGGCAGAAGGGGATAGGGAGAAGTACCAGGAGAAGCAAGGGAGGCAGGGAGGTCAGTAAGGGAAGCCAAAGTTCAGACAGAAGAACACATTGCGAAATCAGTGGGTAAAGGGGACAAACCTTTACAGGTACATAAGTGAAAAAGAAAGACAAAGGGAGGGATAGTGAGACTGAAGGGGAGGATGGGAGCCGATGGAGGATGACAACAGTAAAGCTGACATATTGAACAGGTATTTCTGCTCAGTCTTTACTGAGGAAGAGGAGGTAATGGGTCTGAAGGAGTACAAGGGGTGAGAATGGTGCAGAAATGGACACAAGTCCCTTTACAGAAAAGGGTCCTGAAGGAACTGGAAGTAATAAGAGTTGATAAAGCAATGGGGCCAGATGGGGTGCACCCCAGGGTCCTTAAAGAACTAAGAGAGGTGGTGGCTGAACCTCTGGCTATCCTGTTTAGACGATCACTGGAAACAGGGGAGGTATCTAAAGACTGGAGGACAGCAGATGTAGTCCCCTTATACAAAAGTGGGAACAAAGAGGAAGCAGGGAACTACAGACCAGTCAGCCTTACCTCGGTAGTGGGGAAGATCATGGAAGCACTACTGAAGGAGAGATTGGTGGAACATCTGGTTGTCAATGGACTACAGGACCCAAGGCAGCATGGTTTCACCAGGGGGAGGTCATGTCAGACCAACCTCGTTGAATTTTTTGACAGGATGACTAGGGAGGTGGATCAGGGAGGGCATTGGACATGGCCTATCTGGACTTCAGCAAGGCCTTTGACACTGTGCCTCATAGAAGACTATTACACAAACTGGGGAATATGGGTGTGGGCAGGACAGTAGTGTGGTGGGTAGGTAACTGGCTGGGTGGCAGGACACAGAGGGTGGTGGTAAATGGCTGTCTCTCCACAGAGGGAAGAGTGACCAGTGGGGTACCACATGGATCAGTGCTGGGACCGGTCCTATTCAACATCTTCATCAGTGACATTGCACAGGATCTATAAGGCAGAATTTCACTGTTCGCTGATGGCACAAAGCTCTGTAACAGAGTAGACACACCAGAGGGTGTAGACAGAATGAGAAGCGACCTGCAGAAACTTGAAGAATGGTCAGGGGTTTGGCAGTTGAAATTCAATGCAAAGAAGTGCAAGATAATGCATATGGGCACAAAACCCTGGCACAATATATCAGTTG
The DNA here is from genome assembly GCA_016271365.2 of Neoceratodus forsteri. Classification (NCBI taxonomy): domain Eukaryota; kingdom Metazoa; phylum Chordata; order Ceratodontiformes; family Ceratodontidae; genus Neoceratodus; species Neoceratodus forsteri. Next base: position 1,282,267,202 of record CM057452.1, read on the forward strand.
GGGTGAGATATGCATGCACCAAGCAGGAAAGGGATCTTGGGTTGTCATCTCTGATGACCTCAAGGTAGGGAAACAGTGTGACAAGGCAGCAGGTAAAGCAAATAGGATGCTGGGATGTATAGGCAGGGCATCACCAGCAGGAAAGGGAGGTCATAATTCCGCTATACAAGACACTAGTGAGGCCCCACCTGGAGTACAGTGTACGTTCTGGAGGCCATACCTACATGAGGACATAGACAGGGTAGAGAAGGTTCAGAGGAGGGCAACAAAGATGGTGCATGGATTGCATCACAAGTCCTATGAAGACAGGTTGAAGGAACTGAACATGTACTCCCTGGAGGAGAGAAGGAGAGAGGAGATATGATAGAGACATACAAGTATCTTACAGAGAGGAACAGGGTGCAGGAAAACACTATTTTAAGCGAAAAGATGTTCCAGGACTAGAGGGCATGGGATGAAGTTGGAGGGAGGATGATTCAGAGGAAACATGAGAAAGAATTTCTTCACAGAACGGGTGGTGGACAAGTGGAACACCTGCCAAGAGGAAGTGGTGGGGGCTGAAACAATCACAGGATTTAAGAATGCATGGGATAGACATAAAGGAATTCTAGAGGTCAGGGGTAAGGGAAACAGACTTCTAGGAAAACAAACTGAATTAAAAAGCTCAAATGGGCATGAACTGGGTGGGCCACCAGGCCCTTATCTGCCGACACTGTCTATGTATCTATGTAATTTCACCCTCAGTGGTGAAATTTCACCTGAGTGAAATTTCGCCAGCTTGGGGGTGAAATTTCATAAACAACCACAGGTGAAATTTTGCATTTTGCCCAGTGAAATATTTTGCGTAATGCACTAATTAGGTGAAATATTTTGCCTGGTGAAATATTCCAGTTTCACCCAAGACTAGTAGGGAGGGGACACCTTTCTGGCACAATCACTGCTGTTGTCTTATAAAGGGACAGATGTGGCAAAACAGAAGTACCATAAGTAGACATCCTGCGACAGTTCCTTATTGCCCCAAAATTATGTACAGCACAGCATGTTTCTCCAACCCACTCCCAGCTGCCACTGCAATAATCATTCATCCGCATCACTCGACACCAGGAACTACTGTGCTGGGGGTGGGAGCTGCCACATTTCCTCTGCCAACTGCTAGGAATGCGTCAGAGTAAGGTGAGATTTCTATTGATGTTATTTGCACTGCACAAGGGGATTAATAAAAGTGGCCTTGTGTGGCGCAGACTCTGAATATTATACTGTACCAACAATCAAGTCCCCAGACCTTCATTTGCATTGCACCCCTCTGAATATTGACTGGTGCAACCTGGCTTTGAATATAAGAAATCCACCTAAAGCCTGGTATGCGCAAGCAAACTGAGATTTACTTTAAGGCAGTGTTTAGAATATTGGGCAACAGTTGTGCCTACCTACGTAATATTCCTGATCCAATAAATTAATGACGGGTATCCTTCATTACTCCGCATTTTCTCCTCAACTGTACCTGAGACTGGGACTAAACAGGGCTTCAGTTCTCACATCAGACAATCCCTTATATTTACAAAGCTTTAACGTCTGACATAGTACAGATAAGCCTGCATAGTAACCAAGCATTCTGTACTTGGCCCTGTAGTCAGAGTACTTTAGTCTCCAATGCAGTCAGTCCCTTACCAATAACTAACTCCAAGTAAATAACAGCTTGAAGTGGCATGCACTGCACCTTCCAACACACTATAACAGTAACTGCAAATAAACAGAGGGTTTAAATATAAAGCAATATCAGTCATTTGCCTACCACTTGTATTAAAGTGATCACTTTGTGAGTAGGCTTGGACTACTCGTAACCTGTAGCTACATGGAGAGTTTCAGTCTCCAGTGATGTCTGTCCCTCACCTTTCACCAGCATAAGATACATCAATGTATGAGTAAACCTGCATGCGTCTGCCCCTATTGATGAAGAGAGAGTGGCAGTATTCAGTACTATCATTCCCTCATCTTTCATCAGCAATAGATACTTCACCTTGTGAGGAAGCCAGCACTAAGGGAACACTGCAAAACATTCTGTGGAGTCCTACCTTATGGTCAAAAGGTTGGTGTAAAAAAAAATAATTCACACAATGCTAAGTATTTCACATTTGTTTTATTGATATTACCTTTCATTATCTACAACACAAAGCAAAGAAATCAAACAACAGCAGCATTACATATATGTAAGTATAATAAATTTCAAACACAGAACCATACACAAACCTTCACAAGTCTTATGACAAATGTTACAATTCAGCACAGGTTTTCCCACCTAGAAAATAAAAGCATATGTTCAAATACCCTCTCAATACAGAACTTCAGACACTCCACACACATTCACAGACCAGCTCAACTTTTTTTTCTGTAACAAGCTCCACCATCCCCATTCAGCACAGATATTCACAATTTGTTTGCCAAACACCCCAACTCGACATGAACTTTCTCACCTGGAACAGACCTTCTCACGGTCCACCTACCTTCACCAACTACAGATTAATAGAGCTAAATTTTATCATAATCATAGAAAATATTATTCTACTCAAAGAATTATAAATCCTTGGAATAATCTACCATTTGAAATTGTTACTAACAATAATAAAAATACCTTTAAATATCGTCTTGACAATTATTTTCTAAATAAAACAAATTTGGGGTATTACAATTAAGTAGGTGCAGTTATGGGCTTTACAGTCTCCTTTGCACCGTACTACCTTAGTATGAACCTTAGTATGAACCTTCACAAGCAAACAATTGTCTTTTTTTTTCTACACAAGCCACACAGTTTGCAAATACCATACTACATTCCACACATGTTCAGGGACATCCACAGCTATTTTTTGTTTTAATTCAAGCACCCCAACCCTGACCCCCACGCACACACATGACATACCTTATCAACCTCCACAGAAACTGTGAACTCCTTAGACAAGTCCCCTGCTCAGCAGAGACCATCCCTCCCTACACATGCCTTCATAGAGCTACAGAACTTCTTTTAACAACCCCCAGACTGAGAATGGACATTCCCACCCTCCATTCACCTTATAATAGCTGTACAAATTCCCAGACCTACCCACATTATTTTTTTTTTATTTTTGCCCAGCATAGACCATCCCAAATCAGAACATGATTTACCCTACTCAGTGACCATCTTCCAGACCAGTAAATTTTGTTTTTATTTTTATGACCACCGTACACTCTTGCCATTTCACTTGCTGTCTCTCTCTCTCTCTCTCTCACCAGTATGTTTTCCACTAGGGTCATGGTACCCAATCACTTAGCCCTTCCAGGAAAGCAACCAGACCTTGACAGTACCGGTATGGCTTCCACCCTCTGCTCCATAGACTGACAAGCCCCTCATAGATGGAGTTTTTTTTGAGTTCCATAGTCAGAATTAAATCTGCACATACTTTTCAATTTCTACCCCTTCAAAGCCCATCCTGTCCACTTTCTCAATGTAAAAACATACATACTTGCAATTTCAAATAGGAAAAGGGCAGATTTCATAAAACTGCACTATCAACAGTTGCTTTCAGGGGCATGCCTTGTTCATTAAATCAAATGACCCCAAGTTGAAGAAGACAAGTACAGGGCAAAACACAGTAAGCAAGCAGCAGCAGCAAGTGGTTCTCCCTCCAGTAACAGGCTGCCTGGCTATTAACTCCAGTAACACACAGAAAGGGGATCAGTCTCAGAGATGACTTGTAGTTCTTTTGTAGCAATGCTTGCAGCTGGGCCAGCAATGGCATACTTGTGCACTGCAGACAGGACCCCTCCAACTGCAAATAGAAATAGGGTCTCCACCTTTGGATGAGGTAAATCCAGATGCTAAACCACACCCCAAACTTTGTCTCTGGCTTCACACCCTTTTTTTTTGCAGGTCGTAGGTGATCTGGCGGGGGCCCTGTAAGTTTTGGCATATTGGGAGAATGGTTCCCTTTTGAGATTGTGCTGCATGCCCAACCTATTCAGCTGCACTGGTGCCCTTTGAGTTTGGCTCTGACTGCTACCTGATCGTGTGGGTTTTGCCGAGATTGCTGCTCTATGATAACTTGAAGGAGATAGCCTGTTTATATGTGGTAGCTGATCCGATTGTTTTAAATCGGCGAGCCTTCTTTTATTTTGATTTGCCTACATTCATTTACTGTACTCGGAAAATACAACTGAATTTAAAACCCTGCTGCTCTGGACAGAACTGTATTCTCTGGTGGCGAGAGGACCTGTGAAAACTTTCCAACTTAAAGTACTTTCGTTTTGGTTACTGTTTATTGTTTATCATTATAACCAATGTGAAAGATTGGTTTAGCGGAAATTATTATTTGGTAAAATTTTTCTATTGGAGGTGAGAGCTCCAAGGAATTCATGTATAAACATGGTGTAATTTAGTTTAAAATTATTTATTTATTTTTCCATTGGAGGTGAGAGTTCAAATGGATTTTTATTTTTATTTACAGTTGGAACAATTGATTGGACTTTAAATCCTGGATTGCAAAGCTCAAATGGATCTTTATTTTTATTTATAGCTGGAACAACTGACTGGATTTTAATTTTGGATTGCAAATCTGATTTCTGTGTATGAAATTGTTTTAATATTTTAAGGTGGTATTTTATTTCATTTTATTTTATTATTTTTTCTTCTTCTCTTTAGGGTTGTTTAAGTTGGGGGTGGGAGGGTTTTGTTTGTATGAGGGTAAATAAATTGATTTAAAATATGTGTTGGGGTACAAGTAAAATGGTTAGGCAGTACTCCCCCTCAAGACTTAGGGATCTCCATCCCTTTGAACTACCCCCACTTACGGGGAGGTTTATGCTAGATGTCGAAACCTCGGCATTATGAGATCAAAATGCAGAAAGATACGGGGATCCTGGAACTCTTGGGGGGGATGGGAGGGAAGAGAATGAATACAGGCAGTGAGGGCTAGGAGATGCCCTGGGGTGAAATGGGTACTGGAGCGAGGTCCTCCTTGCCTAGTTCCCATACCCAAGGGCACTGACTTGGAGTGTGTCAGGCAGGAAGTGGGATCACCCTTGGATTTCCATTGCTTTCAGGTGGTGTTAAGCAATGCCAGGTCAATTAGGAATAAGACTGCAGTGATTGTGGATCTTGTTTCCTCAGTCGACTTGGCTTGCATCACCGAGACCTGGCTAGATGGAAATGCTGGTCCTGTGTTGGACTCTGCGATTCCGGCTGGGTTCTCGGTGATTCACTGCCCGAGAGTGGACCAGAGGGGCGGGAGGGTTGCGGTCTGTTTTAGACAAGATATGGATCTCAGGGAAGTACCAGTGGGTGACACCAACTCCTTTGAATGCATAGTGGGTGCAGGTGCAGGCTACAGGACCCTTCTTATCTGCCGTCCACCAGGAGATGAGAGGGAGTTCCTGAAGGAGGCTGTGGACTTCATCGTTGATATGGTACTGGAATCTCCCAGATGGTTAATTCTGGGGGATTTCAGTGCCTGGGTTGACAATGAACTCTCACCATTTGGTCAAAACCTCCTCCAATTAATGGACTCATTGGGCCTGTCATGGGTAATTACCTCTGCAACCCATGAGGGGGGCATACATTGGACTTGGTGTTCCATCTGGGGATGGAGATATCTGATGTGGTGGTGGAGCCAGTCAGATGGCCTGACCATCACGCCCTGAGGTTTAGATTTGTGGCACCCTGAAATAGGCCTGCCCCCAGGGAGTTAGTACAGTTCTGTCCCTTAAGAGGGATTACCTCAGAAGGCCAAATGATGGAGCTGGACTTCTCGGACTTTCCAAGGGATAGAATGGATCCAGGGCCTTTGGTCTTAGCCTATAATAAGGTTGTGACTGGGGCCCTGGATGCCATTGCTAAAATTCATGTTTGTCCCCGTACTCTTCACTTAGGGGCTCCCTGGTTTGATGGGGAGGTCCATGGGTGGAAGAGGAAGGACGAATTGAAAAGACACTGGCGGAAAACTCAACTGGAGGTGGATAAACTTGAATTGTTAGAACATTACAAATTCTACCAATCAGCAATTTCCCATAAGAAGGCAGAGTTCCTGTCCAGGGAAATTGCTGCAGCAAGGAATAGACCATCCCAGCTCTTCCAGACTGTGGACAGACTAGTCAATCCAGTCTGTCTCCAGACTGGTAGAGCATTATCACAGGTACAGTGTGAGGAGTTTGCAAAATTCTTTGCTGAGAAGGTATCCACCATCAGGGATGAGATCCACCAGTGTTCTTCTATTGGACATTACACTGATCAATTGGGTGGTACTAATGCCCAGTTGTACTGGTCTACCTTTAGACTACCAGCAGTAATAGATATAGTGAGGATTATCCAGACTCTGTGACCTACCTACTGTAAGTTGGATCCAGGCCCTACTCACCTGGTGGTGGGATGTGTAGATGTTATCAGCCCAGCCCTGGCTGGGATAGTGGTGATGTCATTAGAGAGAGGGATCTTTCCGGATCCCTTAAAGGAGGCGGTAGTACGCCCCCTGTTGAAAAAGCCCTCTCTTGACCCCAACTGCCCAGCAAATTATAGACCAGTCCCTAACCTTCCTTTTGTAGGGAAGGTTATTGAGAAGGTGGTCACTCTGCAACTGAAGGATCGTTTGTCCAACCACAATATCTATGACCCTCTCCAATCCAGCTTCAGGAAAAGGCATAGTACAGAGATGGCTCTTGTTTGGGTATTGAATGATCTCCTGATGGCAAGAGATCAGAGGACCCATACCATCTTGGTTCTCCTGGATCTCTCAGAAGCATTTGACACCATGGATCATGGGGTATTGCTCAACCACCTGTGGTTTTTCTGTGGTCTGAGGGGAGCAGTCCACAGCTGGTTTCGAACTTTTTTGGAGGGCAGATCTCAGAGAGTGGTGTCTGGAATGTACACCTCTGCCCCTCATTGGCTGCCCTGTGGGGTACCACAGGGGTTGGTGCTGTCCCTATGTTATTCACGTGTATATTCTTCCATTGGGGACATTATAAGATGGTATAGGCTGAGTTTTCATTGTTATGCTGATGATTCTCAGCTCTACCTGTCTTTTATGCCTGATCAGGAGTCGGATTCCATCACGATGTTTAACAACTGCCTCCTGGAGATTCAGGATTGGATGAGTGCTAGTTGGCTTAGGCTGAATTCAAGGAAAACTGAGGTGTTGGTTGTGGACCCTGGAGGTAGGACAACAGGGGCTTGGACTGGGAAACCCTCGGGTTTATATCTTGGGGGGGCCCCGCTTCTTGCCTCTGGCCAAGTACGTAACCTTGGAGTGATTTTTGACGAAAGCCTGACTATAAAGATGCAGGTGTCGGCTGTAGTCAAATCTGCCTTTTTTCATCTGAGGAACATTGCCCGGGTGAAACACTTGGTTCCACGGGAAGATCTTCCCATCTTGGTCCACGCCTTTCTCACCAGCCATTTTGATTACTGCAATGCCCTCTATCTAGGGTTGCCAGGGGTGGATATCTGACACTTGCAGCTTGTGCAGAACCACGACGCCAGGTTGTTGATGGGAGTTTCACCATCTAGCCATATGACACTTGTGCTGCGTTTCTGCACTGGCTGCCAATACAGTGGTGGATCACCTTCAAGGTCACATTATTGACCTTTAAGGCCCTACATGATTTGGAACCTCACTGCCTGAAAGAGCTCTTGGTGCCTTATTGTCCTGCCCATTCTCTTCGCTCCTCTGATGAGAAATTCCTAGAGATTCCCAGAGTGCGTCTAAAGATGTCTGGAGGTAGATCTTTGCCTATATGGCACCAACCCAGGAATTCTCCTACTCAGTGACACGAGAATGCTAACTGTTGAAAGTTTTAAAACAACTAAAACTTTCCTTTTGCCAGAGCATTTGCTGGTACATAATAATTAAGTGTACTGTATGATTGTCTGATTTATTGTTTTGAAATATGATTTTAGTGATTTGACTTATTGTAAAAGCGCCCTGAGCTTGGGAAGGGAGCTTAATATAAATAAAATTTTACTTACTTACTTACTTTATGACTGGCAATTATATTGCTCCTCCTCCAAAGCCATTTGTAACGTGGGAATAGACATTACTAGTGATAGGAAATCATTTGTATACTGTTTATTTTATTTCTTTATTCAGTTATTTATTTTTATTCTTTGGCAACCAGGTTAACTCCCATAGGCCAGATAGCCCATTTTACAGGAGTGACGCAGGAGCACAGGACGGTTAAGTGACTTGCTCAAGGTCACACAGTATGTAAGTGGAGGTGGTGGGAATCAAACTCAGGTCTGCTGGATGTGCCGAGCTCATCCACAGCTTATTGCTCAGCCCTCTGTTAAACACTCCCATTTTCTTTCCATGTCAGTCATGTATTCTGATGCTTTGATCATTTTTTGATAAATTAATTATCAATGTTTACCCTTAATACTGCACTGTGTTCCCCGTTACCTCAGCAGCTACTGCTGTTTCTTTTCATATTTCTAAGACATTCCACAATTTCAGACACATAACTCCATACTGTTTATCTGAATGACCTGTAAAAGTGCAGCTAACATCATGGAATGTTCAGGTAATACAAAAAATGAGAGCAAATGTAGTGATAAAGGCAATAAAAATTAGATAATTAATTTAACAAAAATGGGTCTAAAACATACCAGAATATAGGGTAAACAAAAAGAAACACATGAGAGCACATAAAAGTGTAAAGCTATTTCCTGTCATAGCAGTGGAAGACCATACTAAAATTCAGAGTAGAAAAGATTAGGTTAATTTATTACTAATGATCTTTATAGCTATACTTTACACCTCCCAGACTGACTTGTTTCACAAACATAGGCAGGTCTGAATGACTGTGACATCAGAACATCTTTGTAACCTGGAGATGCAATGCAGCCAAAACAGTGAATAATTTGATACGTCACTTATAAGAATATATGAGCACTCAAAATGGCCCCAAAAATGGACTGCATTTAATCAAAACTAGATGACCAGATAAGGACCCTAAAAACTGGATTATCCGGTCCAAAACTGGATAGGTGGCAACCCTAAATAAAAAGCCTTCTTGCCCTATAAGTACTAAAGCCAGGTTGGTAAGCAGCACAGACAAGCAGCCTGAAGCAAGAAGGTGTATCAGTGTCCCCATAAAGATCATTGCTGGCTTTGCTACAGCAACATGCAGCAAGATTCAGGAAGCACACAGATTTTAGCAGCATGTTCAGAGGAACAAGGAAAGTGGTCAATGTTAGAACTATGCCCTGACCAGATACTAGACACTGTCCGCTTGTATGTAAATAATCTAAGTGGGGGGTCGAACATTTAGACACAGTACAAAAGGTTCAAGATTTAATTCGGTCAGGCAGAGTTGCTCCCTGATTATTACAAATCTCATAGATGCATCATCAGTCAAGCACCAGACATGCAGTGCTCACTTGATGATGCCTGCTATTCTCAAGTTGAAGATCCTCTGTCCCAGCCAGCAGGTGAAGGCGGTATAAATTATGCAGGGAAAACATACCACTAAATACCAAAAACACACTAAAACAGTAACATCAAAATGATGCTGGCTGCCAGTAGGACACCCCCCCCCACCCAAGAAAGGTTCCCACAAGCTGCAGCTTTACACAAAAAAATTGGCATAACATTCAATTGTGGGAGTATCAAACAACGCCACTAAACCTACCACTCTATCGTGCCAATGTTGTTACCCAGCAATATTCCCCCGATAAGGTGACTTTGGAAAAATTGAAATATATTACTGCAGCAAAAGAAATGAAAAAGATACAAACTACCAGACACTTATATAGCTAGTTTTTCCACCAGCTACTTGGGAACGAGCACTCACACAAGGCTTACTGGACATTCCCAACAGCATTCTGGGAGCAGAGTGAGAACTACAAACAAGTCAGATGTGTATTTTTTTGTGAGAAATTAAATACTTTCAAACATAAATATTTTAACAAACGGATGTCAAAAGAAGAAAACATGAACATGGTAAGAAACCAGAACATTTATTTCACACAGCAATATAATCAGACAACACACATCATTTTTTCACCCAGCTTCTTTGCACTGTTGCTTTAATAAAGGATAAATCAATAGATCAGGTATTTCAGATTACTATAAAACTATATATGCCAAATTCAAAGATGGACATTATATATCAGCAAGGAGCCTATATTAAAAATGCAGACATTCAAAATTAAAAATACAATATGAACCATTTATTATTAAAGATATCATATGTTTGGTGAAATCAATGCCAAGTGATAAATCATTTAGCTATGATGAACTTTAAACAGAATTTTACTCTGCTTTTCTTAACATACTGGTTCCATGGTTGCTAAAAGTGGTAGAAGAAATCAAACCTTTTGTAGAAATTCTATCAAACAATGTTACAGATGCTAGTTGTTCTAATTCATAAGAAAGCAAAAATCCACAACACCCAGAATCAATCAACCCAAAAAAAGACTATAAACCTATAGCAGAATTAATAGTGAAAAGAACAGAGTGAAACTCCAAACATTAACCATCATAGCTGGGTGAGATTTGTTAGAGGTAAACAACTTCTGATGGGATAAAACAAGACTGAATATGTACAGGAGTAGTAGTAGTAGAACTTATTTATACCTGGCACCTTCCCCAGATGCTGAAGCCCCATCATAGCACAGGTGGTTACCACTGCTACACATAAAGCTGGCCATTCTCTTGACTTGGTCTTCTTCCTGGGGATCGAGGCCTCTGATGTGGGGGTGAAACCAGTCAGTTGGTCAGATCACTACACTGTGAGATTCAATTTTGGCGCCCCTCCTTGTAGGCCGACCCCTGTGGAGATGGTCAAGTTCTGCCCCTTGCATAATGTTTCCTCTATTGGCCTTGTGGCGGTTCTTGACCTATCAGAACTTCCTGTGCATAGCAGTGATCCAGAGGTGCTGGTTGTGGCTTATAACATCACCATTACCTCTGCCCTGGATTCTATTGCTCCAGTTCGTGTGCATCCTCTCTCCCTCCAACTTCGGATCCCATGGTTTGATGGGGCCTTGAGGGAGTTGTGGTGACTTGGACACACGTTAGAACATTGCTGGTGGAGGTCTGGCCTGGATGCCGACCACCTTAGACTGCTAGAACATTATCAATTCTATCAGTCAGAAATCTCCCTTAAGAAGGCAGAGTTCCTGTCTGGGGAAATTTCTGCCTACATGAAACGACCTGCTCAGCTTTTCAGAACTGTGGACAGATTGTGCAACCCAACCTGTCTACAGCTCCATCCTGATACAGTGTGATGAGATTGCTCGGTTCTTTGCGGATAAGGTGGCCGACATTAGGACAGACATCTGTTTGACATGTTCTATGCTAGTTGCAGGTGCCCAAGATCGGGTCACTATCCTTTGTTTTCCTGGATCACCTTGACCGCCCGAAATCGTGGATGTTATGTGGATTGCCCAGGGCTGCGTCCTACCTCCTGTAGTTTAGATTCAGGTCCCACACCCTAATTTTAGGGTGTGGAGATTCTATTCTACTTGCTCTAGCACAGATAGTCTGGTCTTCTCTTGACTCGGGTGAATATCCCCTGTCCTTGAAAGAGGCAGTGGTGACACCCTTGTTGAAGAAATCATCTTTGGACCCAGACTGTCTTGCTAACTACAGACCTATCTCGAACCTCCCCTTTGCAGGGAAGGTGATCAAGAAGGTGGTAGCAGCCCAGTTGGAGAACCACTTGACCATCCATAGCATCTATGAACCTCTCCAATCAGGTTTCCGTAAGAGGCATAGTACCGAGACTGTGCTGGTTTGGGTGCTCAATGATCTCCTGATGGCGAGAGACCAGAGAAAATGGTCTATTCTGGTTTTACTGGATCTAGCATCAGTATTTGACACCGTTGACCATGGGGTTCTCTTGGAGCACCTGAGATGTGTTTGTGGAATCTCTGGGGTTGTGCTCAGATGGTTCACATCATACCTCACCAGAAGAACTCAGAGGGTGGTGTCAGGGTTTTTTCCTCTGATCCCATATCTCTTTTTTGTGTGGTCCCTCAGGGCTCTATACTGACCCCCATGCTGTTTGCGGTGTACATGCTTCCCCTCGGAGACATTGTGAGATAGTGCAGGTTGGGATTTCACTGTTATGCAGATGATACCCAACTGTACCTGTCTTTGCACTCGACCAGGAAGGAGCTGTCTCAGTATTTAATAGCTGTCTGAAGGAAATCCAGGATTGGATGAGGTCCCGTTGGTTGAAATTGAATTCTGGGAAGACCAAGGTGTTGGTTTTGGATCCGGATCACGGATAGAGGACCTGTGGCTCCCCTCTGGGGTGTTTTGCGGAGATGTCGAGTTACCGGTCTATGAATGGATGCAAGATCTGGGGATGATCTTAAATGCTGGGCTGACTTTACAATCTCAAGTGTCAGCGGTGGTAAAATCTTCTTTTTATCATCTGAGAAACATCGCCAGAATCAAGTACCTTGTTCTGTCCAGCGATCTGCCAACTCTGATCCATGCCTTTGTGACCTCACGCCTGGACTATTGCAACTCGCTTTACCTTGGGCTTCCAGGGGTTGATATCCACTGCCTCAGCTGGTGCAGAATCGCAGCTCCCGAGTACTCACAGGTACTCCTAGATCATCTCATATTACTCCGGTGCTGCGGAGTCTGCACTGGCTACCAGTTCAGTGGCAGATCACCTTCAAAGTTGGATTACTGACTTTTAAAGCCCTGCATGATCTGGGCCTGATTACCTGAAAGATCTCCTGATTCCTTACCTCCCTATGAGGTCGCTCCGCTCAGCCGACAAGGGGTTGCTAGAGATTCCTAGGGTTATACTGAAATCAGCTGGGGCCTGGGCTTTTATGTTTGTGGCCCCATCCCTTTGGAATTCTCTACCCCATTGGATAAGGGAGTGTACAACCGTGGGGAGCTTTAAACAGGCTCTCAAATCCTTTTTATGAAATAGGGCCTCTGAGTCTCTGACTGATGTCTGTATTTGTTTTAACAGTTTTATATTATTGTTTGTATACTTTGTTTGTATTCAGACTTTTGGAATGCACCTTGGTATTTTAAAGACACAATATAAAATAAAGATTATTATTATTATTATTATCACAACAATGGAATACTATGAAACAAAGATACAATAAATAGTTAATAAGAAAACATCCCCAAAAGTAAAATTTCACACTAACTTTAGCAGCATTGTATAGTAATAAATAAATGTATAGCATAGCTGAGATGAACAATAGATAGTAATGCAGTGAATTATTTCAAAAATGCCTGGAGAAATAGTAGTCTTAAAGTCTCTTTAAAGGCCTATACTGATGGAGCCTCCTCAGAGCATTAGGGAGTAAATTCCATTGGATCAGGCCTGCTACTTCAAATGCCCAGCCTTGCCCTGAGTACCAAGGAGGCCCTCCTCAGTGGCACTGAGAAGGCCAAAGACTTGTAAAGATGCAAGAGCTCAACCAGATAACGTGCACAACCCATGTAGAACCCCATAAGTTAGCAAAACAACTTTAACAGAGATATGCCACTTTACTAGTAGCTGTGCAGATCATGCAGCACCAGAGACATGACACTACCTAAAAAGGCTCAGTCAGCAGCTCTTGGTAGCTACACTGTACACCAGCTGCAGGCACTGAAGCATGTCTCCACTGACTCAGAGGTATAGAGCATTGCAATAGTCAAGCCTGAAAGTCAGACATGCATGCAGTAGCATCACTGGGTCTCCAGGAGGATAAGGGATTTGATCCAGCTAATATTCCTGAGATGGTAGAAACCACTCTGGACTACTTCTGACACTTGAACCTCAAATGTCAGCCCCATTATCAGAATGACACTGAGATTCTTCACCTTAGAGGTAGCCACCAGACCAGAAGAATCTAGACAGAGCACCATAGCCCACCCATGGGTCACCCAACCCCTTCTCCAACCCAGCTCGGCAGCAATTACTTCAGTCTTATCAGGGTTCAGTCTTAACAATCTTGATGAAATCCAGTCCTGGATCTCAGCCATGCATTTTTCAGTAAATCAATCATGCCCGGCATCCCGGGTGCAATAGACTGATAGAAGTTGGTATAATCTGTGCAGCAGTGGGCAGCATATACATTGGAACAACATAGGTAAAAGGAACAAGCCCTGGGGTACACTGCAGGCCAGAAACACTGGGGAAGAAGAGAAACCTCCCAACATCAGTTTCTGTGTCCTGCCACAGAGGTTGGCTTAAAACAGCAGATGACTTTACAGGCAAGACTCAATACTCCCTAAGCCTATCCAATATATCCCATGATCCATTGTGCCAAAAGTGGACAAGAGATCATGGAGAACAAGAAATGACCACTCCTCAATCTTCACCCTGAGCAGGTCATTGGGCACCCTGACCAGTGCAGTTCTATGAACAAGCATCAAGCATACAACAATCAATGATCCATGAACAGTAATTGTTAAAAGTTAAAATAAGTGTAATGCAAAAAAAAAAATAATACTTTATGTTTCTTCTCCTTTGTCATTTGTTAGTGTTTTCCGGTCAATGTGGTGGTTGTGGTCAATAGCAGCGAGTTTATTTCTTGTGTTGTAACCTTCACATCTGTGTGATTACAACAGAAATTACTAATGAGAGTAGGAAAATTTCACACTAAATAACTTAAAATAAATAAAAGTAGATGCTAAGTCAGTAACATAACAACAACTCAATAAATTTGTATCAGAGACCATTCCAAAATACAACCATTTAACAATATACTGTAATTACTGTCATATAATGACAATCATTTACCATTAATAGTGCAATTATTTTAAACAGTATATTGAATAGTCTATCTAACAGAAAACTTTAGAATCTTTGTGACAAGATGAAAAAACTGAAGCACTGAGTGTTTGGTATTCATATCAGTCTTTAATCAGCATTACTGTTCAGAAAGCATAATATTTTTTTATTTAAATTTCATCAACTCTTACCCATAGACAAACCACTTACCAGGGTACATCAGTATAAGACTGTTGAAATTTTCTAATTTTCCTGTGGTTCTGCATATGGATTTGAATATTACATTATGGGCAGGAAGTTTAATTAGAACACAGTAAACACATGCATTGCAACATACATTTCATATTCATCATTCTTTACCCACAGTGCTACCATAAAACAGTTTTGTATAACTCAATCACTGTGGAATAATGTGACATTTCTATCACATAACCAAGATGTTTCAAAATAATGTAGTTTCTGGTTAAGTAATTGTTACATCACTATATATGGTGACTGAAATGACAGTAGATTTAAGAAGACATCTATGGAACAGAAGAACAAGTTACCTTCCATTAGCAAAGTATCCTAGTTTACTGTACATTCCTTTATCACAAGTAACATTTGGAAGAGCAATGGGTGATGCTGAATCCATAACAACCACTGTTTATTGTCTGCAGGATTCTCAATATCTTCAAGCAAGCAATGATTTACATCCCTGAGGAACATAATCTGCCACAAATGCTAATTCACTATGTGGTGCAAAATACCGTGCCAGATGGACTACACATAGAAAATAATTATAAAGCATAATAGGAAGAAAAACAATTATAGTATTAGCAGTAGGTAGTAATTAATGAGTCACTGTCATTAACAGGCTGAATACTAGAGAACAGTATATATTCTAAAAATAAATCAAAGTCAGTGAAAAACAAGTGAAAACATGTGGTCACAGTAGGCGTGTATGGAAAAAAAATCTGCATACATATTGGCCTAGTGTGGCATGAGGCCGAAGACTGAATTCAGTTCCTGGAAGTGCAGTAAAACTTTGTATCATACACACAAATTGAGTAGTTTCTTAAGCTCATAAAACGGTGCTTTTTTTTCTTAATTCTTAAAGTTAGGGGAGAACAAGTTTAAATGTGGAAAGCTCCAAGGAGCACACGATGGCTTGCAGTGAATTAACGCATTTATCTCCACCAGGGAGTGGTTAGACACTAAACTAATTATTGGTGATGTCATGAGTTAGAGACAAAGGTCTTACCTCTCATGTGAGTAGATAAATGTGTTATTCCACTGCAACACATTATGTCTTTCATATAAACTGCAATTGTTACAGGTCATGTGCCATAATCTTATATTCTGACATTAAATATGACTAAGCTCAGGTCATGGCTAAATACGCAGTTGGAATCAGACAGTGACATACACAGTGAATGTGAATTTCAAGGCCTCTATGTGCTCATGACAAATAACAAAAGAATGTATTTGAAACTTTTAGCCAGCAAATTTAACTCTCTTTCACAATGGATACACGAGTACCAGAAATGGTTGACAATATCTCGGATTCAGAGATTAAAGTCTGAAGTAGTTTTTCTTGTAAAACCTGTGCATCATCAATAAAATTGAAAGAACACATATGTAAGTTTGAAAGTAAAGAGACAGCTTCAATCATGAGGTTCTGGTGAAAATGGGTCACTGACAAAAAATCAAAAATCGACATCTGATTCGGCAGAATAGCATAGTATGTGATTATCTGATGCAAAAGGAAGCTGGTTGGCATGTTTAACAAAGTAGTATGCTTATAGTAAGAGAGTACCACCAAATACTAAAACCAAGTACCTGACAAACAGTACAACTCACAGATTCATAAATCATTTTCTTCCTTATTCCCATCACAAACATGGCTACAGTCTATACTCATATTTAAATACTTCAACTAGGTCCTAAAAATAAATATCCATTACATAAAACAAGTAAATAATTTAATGTTATTTACATTCATGAGCCAAATAAAGGGTGCTTAACAGAACCCTGTTTATGCCTTATTGCTTAATTATACATGCATGATCAGCTGCAGCATCTTTGCACCTGAATTCAGTGGACTTGCATAACTCCATATAGTAGCATTACTGAACGATCAAAAAGGAGAAATCAGAATATGAAATATCATTAGGAAACAATAGGAGGAAAGCATTCCGAAATTCCTAGTGTCCTGATTCCATGAAATTGTGATTTTTATGCCAGCTAAAAGAAGATAGGACATCTAAGTGACACTCTCCTTCCAGGTAAGAATGTGACAAGTCTACGACAGCATTTAGATCCTTCAGGGTACTACACATAATGTGCTGTAGGTGGATTTACACAGTCTGAATGTCATGTCATGATGACGTTGCATGTCTGACTGGTATGTGCTGAAGATAGGAGGAGAAAAAATAAACATAAAACCTCATGCTCACACAAATGATACTTCTGTGAACCATTGTGCCACAAAGCCATGGTGTTGCTTGAGAGATATACCTCCTGCCATGTGACTGTTAAAAAAATGTATACTTACCTTGCGAGAGACTTGCATGTATTGCCTCACCTTATGGAGCCTTTTATGGATTGCCTTGCTGCCACACCAAAGATCAAGTTGAGGATTGATCATATGGTATTTTCTCTGAAAGAGCACAGTATTGGGCATAATGGGAAAAAAGCAGGTTAAAAAGATGATTCAGTGTCTGGCTAAAGAACAATTATTTGCATTTGTTACCATCACACTATAAATTATCATAAAGTAATAAAAATGTTTCCAACATTAACTAGTCTCACAGTAAAATTGTTAAAAATTCAAGAACATACTCATTAGAAACATAATCTGGATATGGGCATCAGTGACAACCTCATCGACTTGCAACCCTTCCGATGTTAACTTTGTCAAACTACATTCAAATGCAACCATCTCCATATTTGTTAACTTCCCTTCAGTTTCCCTAATGTCAGCTATTTCAATATGTACAATTTTCTTGCTGTCATTCTCCATCATTGCATAAGTCTGATACTCATAGAGTGTCCTGGTTATCATTTTGCCCTCCCAGAAGTACGGCACTGATATTCATCCTTTTCAGCAAATATGATTGCATTTTTTTTCCAAAACACATTCACACTTGGAAAGACATAATGCTTCTGAACTGCATAGGAAGTAGTTTTGCAACTGGTAACATGCTCATGTACCACAGAAGTTGTGAAACCGCATAATTGTTTCCTGAAAGGACAATGTTAGCCACTAATAACAGGTTTCAGACGCCATGTGTCTCAGAAGCAGTTGTGAGTATCATTTTTATGGCCTATTTCACATGTTATAATCAGTTTAAAGGTGGTACCAATTTGATGGAAGGATAATTTTACTGAGGTGTGACACCCTTTTACATTGCAGAAACGAAAAGCCTTGGTTGCTAATTCAATGAAGCAGTGGTCATAAATAATTGCAGTAGACATTTCATTAATACTACAGTTTGAAGCCCTTTCAAATACATCATCACCAAGTTCATCATCACTAAGTATATTTGGACTTGAATCACCAGGCATAGAATATGAAATTTCTTCATCCATGTCATATGACAACTCGGTCTGATATACTGAAACAACCCGTAAATATAGTTCAATCATTGTAGACCAGTAATAAAACAGGGCAACACAAACATGATTATTCCAGTATATTAACTTTTCTACATCGTACTGTGATTAATGAGCCTGACAAACACCCACCCACCTATCTGAGTGTAGTACATGAGACGAATCTTTGCAAGTTGTCTGTCTGAGTCATTTCACTGTCAGATTCAGTATTAGATGATACAGCTCTGTAAAAGCAGAAATAATCATATTAAAGATTGAGCATGGCACAGGAAATTCCTACAAACTGATATTCCAAGATTTCTTTCTACATCTTGCAGTACAATAATACTGACAAAGAAATTCAACACAGTTTTGTGTTACATATACAAACTAAAAGATCCTTCAACTTACTAGTCACAGAATCAGAGTAGGGTCCGAGACAACCACATGCAAAAGGCTGATGAAGGGTGGAAATGGGAAGGAAAGTGGATACCAACCCACTCATAAGTGAGAGCCCAGTAACAGCTCTTAAAATTGACTCAGTTGTCTCAACTGCAATTCAATAAAGGTAATGCAGAATAATCTTCAGGACATAAACAAGGTACATGGAAAGGGGGTAGATATCTACCATTGTTGAAGTCATACATACATGAGGTGTCATGATTTGACATTGGAAGGAGACAGGGAAGTGGTAATATGAAAATGTTTAACTTCATGAAGAGTGTAATGGACACTTGTGAAGATGAGGAGGACAGGAGCAAACAAATTGAATGGTTATAAAAATGCTCAGGACATGTAAAGGGAACCTTATGATAGGGAGTTATGCTTAAAGACACCTGACAAGTTAAGATAAGAGGCCGTAAACTAGTATAGAAATTGCAAGCAGACTGAAGTGGCTATCAGTCATTTTGTACTCAAAATTCAAATGTTTATATGCATATATGTTTCTACATTGTAAGACCAACCCAGAAGCTTCAATATAAGAAACATGACATATGTACCTCTGAGGATGGCATAAATGGTCGATGTGGTGAGTAAATGGTGTTGATTCAAGATGAGCTGGAAGTTTTTTGAATGGTGACACTGGAGAACTAAACATACTAGTGGAAACAGATGAAACAGGAGAGTTCTGTCTTGTCAAACCTGTCCTATAAAACAGATAGCAAACATAAACACATGTCTACAACAATCACACAAGCTGTGTCAATCAACATACTCATACAGTAAATAATAATATGCTGTCAGAAACACCAAGAGAACCACTACGCTAGGAAAAATCCTGCTAGCATTCTGTTGAAAAGAGGTGACATTGGAGGAAAATGAGAAATAGTGAAAACACTAGAATAAATTCATAAGAGAAGTAATGAACATATACACAATAAACAAACACTCTGGCAAATTGCCAGAAGATACATGCAACAAGCTCTTCTTTACTACTTGTAAATACTAACCTTTTATTTGATTTATGGCTAAGCAATAAACCACGACAGGGTGTGGGTTATGCTGGGATTTACAATGGTTGGTGTGGTTTGGCCATGAGGCCTCAGGCCAGCCATGGCCAGCATAACCCACACCCTGTCATGGTCTATTGTTTAATTATTCAATAGTCCCCTTTTTTTAACTAGAGAAAAAAACTGACTTTTATTGTTTCAATTTATTTTTATTGTATTTATGACATAAAAACATACAAAAATTGCCAGCAGCAAAAAGCCGTCATGGTCTGTCTAGGCTGCTCGTGAATGCAGCTAGCTCCCTATTCAGCAGATGCCCCACCCCCTTCCCTTACCACCCTTTACCCTGTCCCACCCCTTCTTGAAGCATTCCACTACCAAGGGTATTTGTTCCTGCACCAGTAAAAAAATAGTCCTTGGTTGCTATGGCTGTCCTTGGTATCTAGGGCTGTTGGCATGGCTGCGGAGGGTCTGTCATGCATCCTAATGCAGCTTTTTTCCCCCTGAGATTTAGTTGCACTGAGAATAGTTGTGCTAAGAAGGAACCGTGACTGTGTGGGGTGGTGTTGTGGACCTTAATGGGCTGACATCAACCATTAAAGAGTTTCTGGGTTGAACTGTGTTGTTTTGCAGATGTACTCAGGCAGAGTTTTTTTTCCCTATTTTTTTCCCTGGCATGTAGAGACCGATAGCAGGACTGTACAAGAGTTGTTTTGTGTGTGTTTTTAAAGAGATGTTCAGGACTTATGGTCCAGGAAAGTAGCAACAGAGCCCAACTGAGTGATGGAGTAGTGAGGAGAAAGCGTTGGAGGGATCAAAAGGTCTGTGAGGAAGCATGCAGTAAGGTTTTCTTCCAACTGTGGTTTAAAACAAAAATCAATGTGCTTGTTCTTGAGGTACTGTTGTGGGTAGTGGTTTTGCTACAGGCAAAACTGAGATTAATAACCAAGCAAAGGACAAGTGGGCTTCACTGGAGAGACAAAGAAAAGTGAGGTGCTAAGGTTCAGAGTGCGGACAGGCACCTCACTGTCTTTGCCAGCATATGTCAGAGTGATTCCAGTGGGGGTTCCTAATGTAGCTGAGTGGTGACTGGCACCTTTTCCTGTTGGTATGTCGTAGAATTTACCATGGGTAAAAGATGCCAGTTAGCCAATCAGATTCAGGAATTCTCAGCCCCATTGTATAATTTTCCTCTACAGCTTAGTGAATTCACATTGTCAGAGAATGAAAATCCAATTATGTTTACTTTACGGTAGACTTGCAATAAAACTAAACAGTGGGACAGACAATGTAGCTGTAAAACATAATCAAAAATAATGCCATATCTCTGTGGTTATAAAATTCCTCTCCATTCTCAGCACATACCATGCAGTATACACATCTCCCAATTTGATTGAACATCTTTGCCTAAACCTGTCCTGTTCCAGCTTCCTTTTCTTCACCGTTGCAGCTGAGTAGGATCATGGATGCAGGATGACCACTCTTTCTTTTTGGAGGCATACCTTCATATCAAGAAATAAAATACAGAAAAAAGTTAATGTGATGTGAATAGAATCCTACTGTATAAATTGTAATGCTGGACCACAGTACCACCATTTAAAATAAAATCCTCTGCAACTTCTCTTTTAAGCTATTTCTTACTTATCTTATTATACCCCTTGCCACGCCCAGATACTCTGTCTCCTTCAGGAATCTTGTTTAAGGCACTGTTTCAAAATAATTTCCAATTTGATGGTGGTCAGTGCCTCTCCGCCATCATGTAATCAATCCTCTTCTGCATTTTTGTGCCTCAAATGCATGATCTTGCACTTTTTTGTGCTGAATCTTATCTTCCACACCCTTGACCACTCCTCAAGCTTGCCTAGTTCCCTTTTTATTTATTATACCCCTCTTGGAGTGTCAACCCTGTTGCAGATCTTTGTGTCATCTGCAAATAGACACACATTGCATTCCAGCCCCTTTGATGTGTCACTTATGAAGACATTAAACAGGACTGGTCCAAGTACTGATCCATTTGGGAAACTGACGGTCACTCCCCTCTCTTTGGATTGAACTCCATTCTCCACCATCCTCTGTATCCTATTGTTCATCCAATGTTTAACACCACACTGTGAGATAATCCCAGGCTGCCCAGCTTGTTCACTAGCCTGCTATATGTGACAGTGTAGAAGGCCTTGCAGAAATCCAGGTAGGCCACATCCACTGCTCCTCCCAGATCAACCCCTTTAGTTACCCAATTAAAGATATCTGTCAGATTTGTTTGACAAGATTTTCCTGGTGTGAATCCATGCTGCCTCAGATCCTGTGCTCTGTTGAATCCGAGATATTCAGTATCTCAAGCCTTTATTGTTAGTAGTGATTCTTTAAGTTAAACCACCACTATGGTCAGGCTGACTGTTAAGTAATTGCCAGCCTTCTCCAACTTTTGTGGAGAGAGACTACATTCACCCGATGCCCATCCTCAAGTTCTATGCTACACCTGTTTCCAGCAAACTGTTGACAGCGTTCTCTTAATACTCTGTGTTGTAGCCCATCCAGCACCATTGCCTTGTCCACATTCAGATTAGCAAGTTCCTGTAAGACTCTCTCCTCCTTAAATGGACTGGTGTCCACCTCCTCCCATTGGCGCTCCCATCATCTAACTTGGTTCCTCCATTCCCCTTCTTCTGTGAATGCTGAACGAAAATACTTTTCATGATTTCTGATTTGTCTTGGCCCCTCCTGCTCACTTCCTTCCTTCAATAATTTTAGTTGAACATTCCCACCTTAGTGTCTTTTCATTCACTAAGGTACCTAAAAAGTTATTGCCTGGGCTATTCTTCTCTAGAAATTTATATAGCCACACCTGCACACTG
The DNA here is from genome assembly GCA_016271365.2 of Neoceratodus forsteri. Lineage (NCBI taxonomy): Eukaryota > Metazoa > Chordata > Ceratodontiformes > Ceratodontidae > Neoceratodus > Neoceratodus forsteri. Next base: position 1,282,289,808 of record CM057452.1, read on the forward strand.
TTCTGGTGGCAATCAAGTAATGCATTACTTATATAAGCAAAGGAAAAATGAGCATACCTTACTTTGTCCCCACAATGTGCTTCTGTTTTATCTTGAACCCATCCAAAAGCCGATGGACTATAAACGAGGTATCGAAGAACCCCTACCCCCACTCCCCAAACTGACAGTGCGATAATCCTGCAGCCACATACCATACATCACAGCAGTCACTATGTGGCACAACAAATCACAGTCCTTATAGATGCACAGTTGTTGACAGGAGGGCATGCACCCCCCCAACCGTTCATTGTATTAAGCACAGTTATTTCCTGCACTTCACAGTACAGCAGTCCCAACCCATCACTGTAGTACACTGATCCACATACAACTAAACAATTGAGAAGCCATGAAGCTGCACAGTTCAAAACATTGTGAACCGATGAAGCCATACAGTTCAAGCCATGGGGGGGTAGGAAGTAGGGATGCAGGGAAATTAAATTTTGCCAACGAAATTGTGGCAAAATCGTCAATTTCGCCTTGCAAAATATTTCATGAAAATGCAGCAAAATTTCACAATTTTGCCTGCATTTTTGCCCTCTGAGCAGTCCACCAATAATAGTGAAATTTCACTGGCGAGTGGTGAAATTCGACTAGCAGTGGTGAAATTTCACCCACAGGTGAAATTTCACCAACTTGGGGTTGAAATTTCATAAACAGCCACAGGCAAAATTTCGCATTTTGCCCAGTGAAATATTTTGCGTAATGCGCTCATTAGGTGAAATATTCCAGTTTCACCCAACACTAGTAGGGAGGGGACACCTTTCAGGCACAATCGCTGCTGTTGTCTTGTAAAGGAACAGATGTGGCAAAACAGAAGTACCATAAGTAGACATCCTGTGACAGTTCCTTATAGCCCCAAATAATGTACAGCATGGCATGTTTCTCCAACCCCTCCCAGCTGCCACTGCAATAATCATTCTCACTCCTGGACACCAGGACTACTGTGCTGGGGGTGGGGTTGCCACATTTCCTCTGCCAACTGCTAGGAATTCGTTAGAGTAAGGCAAGATTTCTATTGATGTTATTTGCACTGCACAAGGGGATTAATAAAAGTGGTCTTGTGTGGCGCAGATTCTGAATATTATACTGTACCAACAATCAAGTCCCCAGACCTTCATTTGCACTGTACCGCTTCTGAATATTGACTGGGTGCAACCTGGCTTTTGAATATAAGAAATCCACATAAAGCCCGGTATGAGCAAGCAAACTGAGAATTACTTTAAGGCAGTGTTTAGAATATTTGGCAACAGTCGTGCCTACCTCGCAATATTCCTGATCCAATAGATTAATGACGGGTATCCTTCATTACTCCTGCATTTTCTCCTCAACTGTACCTGAGACTGGGACTAAACGGGGCTTCAATTCTCACATAAGACAATCAATTATATTTACAAAGCTTTAACATCTGACATAGTACAGATAAGCCTGCATAGTAACCAAGCATTCTGTACTTGGCCCTGTAGTCAGAGTACTTTAGTCTCCAATGCAGTCAGTCCCTTACCAATAACTAACTCCAAGTAAATAACAGCTTGAAGTGGCATGCACTGCACCTTCCAACACACTACAACAGTAACTGCAAATAAACAGAGGGTTTAAATATAAAGCAATATCAGTCATTTGCCTACCACTTGTATTAAAGTGATCACTTTGTGAGTAGGCTTGGACTACTCGTAACCTGTAGCTACATGGAGAGTTTCAGTCTCCAGTGATGTCTGTCCCTCACCTTTCACCAGCTTAAGATACATCAATGAATGAGTAAACCTGCATGTGCCTGTCCCTCTTGATGAAGAGAAGTGGCAGTATCCAGTACTATCATTCCCTCACTTTCATCAGCAATAGATACTTCACCTTGTGAGAAGCCAGCACTAAGGAACACTGCAAAACATTCTGTGGAGTCCCACCTTATGGTCAAAAGGTTGGTGTAAAAAAAAGATAATTCACACAATGCTAAGTATTTCACATTTTTTTTATTGACATTACCTTTCATTATCTACAACACAAAGCAAAGAAATCAAACAACAGCAGCATTACGTATATGTAAGTATAATAAATTTCAAACACAGAACCATACACAAGCCTACACATGTCTTATGACAAATGTTACAATTTAGCACAGGTTTTCCCACCTGGAAAAAAAAACTCCTATGTTCAAATACCCCTCTCAATACAGAACTTCAGACACACCCACATTATTTTTTTTTTATTTTTGCCCAGCATAGACCATCCCAAATCAGAACATGATTTACCCTACTCAGTGACCATCTTCCAGACCAGTAAATTTTGTTTTGTTTTTCATGACCACTGCACACTCTTGCCATTACTCTTGCAGTCTCCCACCCACTCTCTCTCTCTCTCTCTCTCTCTCTCACCAGTATGTTTTCCACTAGGGTCATGGTATCCAATCACTTAGCCCTTCAGGGAAATCAACCAGTCCTTGACAGTACCTGTATGGCTTCCACCATCTGCTCCATAGACTGACAAGCCCTTCATAGAGGGAGTTTTTAGTGCCATAGTCAGAATTAAATCTGCACATACTTTTCAATTTCTGCCCACCAAAGCCGTCCTGTCCACTTTCTCAATGTAAAACATACATACTTGCAATTTCAAATAGGAAAGGGCAGGTTTCATAAAACTGCAGTATCAACAGTTGCTTTCAGGGGCATGTCTTGTTCATTAAATCAAATGACCCCAAGTCAAAGAAGACAAGTATAGGGCAAAACACAGTAAGCAAGCAGCAGCAGCAAGTGGTTCTCCCTCCAGTAACAGGCTGCCTGGCTATTAACTCCAGCAACACACAGAAAGGGGATCAGTCTCAGAGATGACTTATAGCTGTTTTGTAGCAACGCTTGCAGCTGGGCCAGCAACGGCATAGTTGTGCACTGCAGACAGGACCCCTCCAACTGCAAATAAAAATAGGGTCACTACCTTTGGATGAGGTAAAAACCAGATGCTAAACCACACCCCAAACTTCACCTCTGGCTCCACGCCCTTTTTATGACTGGCGAGTATATCGCTCCTCCTGCAAAGCCATTTGTAATGTGGGAATAAACATTACTAGTGATAGGAAATCATTTTTATACTGTTTTTTTTATTTCTTATTCAGTTATTTATTTGTATTCTTTGGCAATGAGTTAACTCCCATAGGCCACATAGCCCATTTTGGGCGTGACCCAGGAGCACAGGAAGGTTAAGTGACTTGCTCAGGGTCACACAGTATGCAAGTGGAGGCGGTGGGAATCAAACTCAGGTCTGCTGGATGTGCTAAGCTCATCCACAGCTTATTGCTCAGCCCTCTGTTAAACACTCCCATTTTCCTTTCCATGTCAGCCATGTATTCTGATGCTTTGATCAATTTTTGATAACTTAATTATCAATGCTTGTGGTACCCTTAATACTGCATTGTGCCCCCCTTTACCTCAGCAGCTACTGCTATTTCTTTTCATATTTCTAAGACATTCCACAATTTCAGACACATCACTCCATGCTGTTTATCTGAATACGAAATTTGCCAGCAGATAAAGGCTTAGAGGTCTATCAAATCGACTTAAGTGTGCAGCTAGCACCACTTATTCTGCAGCTGCCCCTTCCTTCCACCCTTCCCCTTCATTGACCCTCCCCCTTGTCCTGTCCCATCCCCTTTTAAAGCAGTCTACTGTTCTACTGGATACCACTTCTGCAGGTAACACATTCCACCCAGCCACCACCCTCTCTGTAAAAAAGTGACTCCTCATCTCCCTCCTGAACCTTCCTCCCTCCAGTCTCATATCATGGCCCCTGGTGTCCCTCCCCTCCCTTACTTTGAATAGCCCCTCTATACCTGTCTTGTTTATTCCTTTCATGTACTTAAAGGTTTCAATCATGTCCCCCCTGTCCCTCCTCTCCTCCAGCGAGTACATGTTCAACTCCCTCAGCCTCCTCTCTTATGATAAGTCACCCAGCCCCTTGATCATCTTTGTCACCCTGCGCTGCTACCCCTCCAGTAACTTAATGTCTCTCTCTTCTGATACAAGCCAGTGCTGCATGATACTCAGGAAGCGGTCTAACTAATGACCTATACAGTGGCAGAATCACCTCCTCCCTCCTCGAGGATATACCCTTGCAATACAACCCAGAATTTTGTTGACCTTTGCAGCTGCCTTCCACCATTGTGCTGAGTTGTTCATTGACCCTGTAATCAGCACTCCCAGATCCTTCTCCTCCTCTGTCTGGGCTAGCTGCACTCCCCCAGCTGGTAACTCCTCCTTGGGTTCTTCATCCCAAAATGCAGCACCTCGCACTTTTTGGCATTAAACCCCAGTTGCCAGGTGTCTGACCAGGTTTCAAGCTTTGCCAAATCATCCTGCAACCCCTGCCATCCCCCTAGGTCATCCACCACCACTCCTACCTTGGTATCATCAGCAAACAGAGTGATCTTGCTTTTGATGTCCAATGATATGTCTGCAATGAATAACCCAAACAACACTGGTCCCAACACCGAGCCTTGTGGAGCACTGCTCATCACTACCCTTGGGTGTGAGAGCTCCCCACCCACCACACCCTCTGTTGCCTTCCCTGCAGCCAGTTCCCTAACCATCTCACCAACTTTGCACCCACCCCTGTGCCTTCTAACTTACTTCCCAGCCTTCCATGTGGCACCAAGTCGAATGCCTTACTGAAGTCCAGATACAGGACATCCTCTGCATGGCCCCTGTCCAGTTGCTTAGTTACCCAGTCATAGAACTCCACCAGGTTGGTTTGGCAGGACCTGTAAAAGTGTAGCTAACATCATGGAATGTTCAGGTAATACAAAAAATGAGAGCAAATGTAGTGATAAAGGCAATAAAAATTAGATAATTAATTTAACAAAAATGAGTCTAAAACATACCAGAATATAGGGCAAACAAAAAGAAGCACATGAGAGCACATAAAGGTGTAAAAGCTATTTCCTGTCATAGCAATGAAAGACCATACTTAAAATTCAGAGTAGAAAAGATTAGGTTAATTTACTACCAATGATTTTAATAGCCATACCTTACACCTCCCAAACTGACTTGTTTTACAAAAGCAGATCTGTATGACTGTGATATCAGAACATCTTTGTAACCTGGACATGCAATTTAGCCAAAACAGTGAATAATTTGATACATCACTTATAAGAGTATATGAGCACTCAAAATGGCCCCAGAAATGGACTGCATTTAATCAAAACTAGATGACCAGATAAGGACCCTAAAAACTGGATTATCCGGTCCAAAACTGGATAGGTGGCAAACCTAAATAAAAAGCCTTCTTACCCTATAAGTACTAAAGCCAGGTTGGTAAGCAGCACAGACAAGCAGCCTGAAGCAAGAAGGTGTATCAGTGTCCCATCAAAGATCATCGCTGGCTTTGCTACAGCAACCAACATGCAGCAGGATTCAGGAAGCACACAGATTTTCAGCAGCACGTTCAGAGGGAACAAGGAAAGTGGACAATGTTAGAACTATGCCCCTGACCAGATACTAGACACTGTCCGCTTCTATGTAAATAATCTAAGTGGGGGTGGGGGGGTCGAACATTTAGACACAGTACAAAAGGTTCAAGATTTAATTCGGTCAGGCAGAGTTGCTCCCTGATTATTACATATCTTATAGATGCATCACCACCAAGCACCAGACATGCAGCGCTCACTTGATGATGCCTGCTATTCTCAAGTTGAAGATCCTCTGTCCCAGCCAGCAGATGAAGGCAGTATAAATTATGCAGGGAAAACATACCACTAAATACCAAAAACACACTAAAACAGTAACATCAAAATGATGCTGGCTGCCAGTAGAATGACCCCCCCCACCAAGAAAGGTTTCCACAAGCTGCAACTTTACACAAAAAAAAATGGCATAACATTCAAATGTGGGAGTATCAAACAACACCACAAACCTACCACTCTATTGTGCCAACGCTGTTACCCAGCAATATTCCTCCGATAAGGTGACTTTGGAAAAATTGAAATATATTACCGCAGCAAAAGAAATGAAAATGATACAAACTACCAGACACTTATATAGCTAGTTTTTCTACCAGCTACTTGGGAACGAGCATTCACACAAGGCTTGCTGGACATTCCCAACAACATTTTGGGAGCAGAGTGAGAACGACAAACAAGGCAGGTGGGTATTTTTGTATGAGAAATTAAATATTTTCAAACACAAATATTTTAACAAACGGATGTCAAAAGAAGAAAACATGCACATGGTAAGAAACCAGAACATTTATTTCACACAGCAATATAATCAGACAACGCACATCATTTTTTTCACCCAGCTTCTTTGCACTGTTGCTTTAATAAAGGATAAATCAATAGATCAGGTATTTCAGATTACTATAAAACTATATATGCCAAATTCAAAAGATGGACATTATAGATCAGCAAGGAGCCTATATTAAAAATGTGGACATTCAAAATTAAAATATAATATGAACCATTTACTATTAAAGATATCATATGTTTGGTCAAATCAATGCCAAGGGATAAATCATCTAGCTATGATGGACTTTAAACAGAATTTTACTCTGCTTTTCTTAACATACTGGTTCCATGGTTACTAAAAGTAGTAAAATAAATCGAACCTTTTGTAGAAATTCTATCAAACAATGTTACAGGTGCTAGTTGTTCTAATTCATAAGAAAGCAAAAATCCACAACACCCAGAATCAATCAACCCAAATAAAGACTATAAACCTATAGCAGAATTAATAGGGAAAAGAACAGAGTGAAACTCCAAACATTAACCATCATAGCTGGATAAGATTTGTTGGAGGGTAAACAACTTCTGATGGGTTAAAAAAAAGACTGAATATGTACAGTAGTAGTAGTAGTAGAACTTATTTATACCTGGCACCTTCCCCAGAGGCTCAAGCCACCATCATAATAAATGGAATACTATGAAACAAAGATGCAATAAATAGTTAATGAGAAAAACATCCCCTTAAAAGTAAAATTCTCACACTAACTTTAGCAGCATTGTATAGTAATAAATAAATACATAGCATAGCTAAGATGAACAAAAGATAGTAATGCAGTGAATTATTTCAAAAATGCCTGGAGAAATAGTAGTCTTAAAGTCTCTTTTAAAGGCCTATACTGATGGAGCCTCCCTCAGAGCACTCGGGAGTAAATTCCATTGGATCAGGCCTGCTACTTCAAATGCCCCGTCCCTTGAGGTTTTCAGCCTTGCCCTGAGTACCAAAAGGCGGCCCTCCTCAGCGGCACGGAGAGGGCCAAAAGACTTGTAAAGATGCAAGAGCTCAACCAGATAACATGTGTTCAACCCATGTAGAACCCCATAAGTTAGCAAAACAACTTTAACAGAGATATGCCACTTTACTAGTAGCTGTGCAGACATGACACTACCTAAAAAGGCCAGTCAGCAGCCTTGCAGCTACACTGTACACCAGTATAGTATAGAGCATTGCAACAGTCAAGCCTGAAAGTCAGATATGCATGCAGTAGCATCACTGGGTCTCCAGGAGGATAAGAGATTTGATCCAGCTGATATTCTTGAGATGGTAGAAACCACTCTGGACTACTTCTGACACCTGAACCTCAAATGTCGGCCCCATTATCAGAATAACACTGAGATTCTACACCTTATCGGCAGCCACCAGACCAGAAGAATCTAAACAGAGCACCATAGCCCACCCATGTGTCACCCCACCTCTTCTCCAACCCAGCTCAGCAGCAATTACTTCAGTCTTGTCAGGGTTCAGTCTTAATCTTGATGAAATCCAGTCCTGGATCTCAGCCATGCATTTTCAGTAAATCAATCATGCCTAGCATCCCGGGTGCAATAGACAGATAGAAGTTGGTATAATCAGCACAGCAGTGGCAGCATGTACATTGGAACAACATGCGCAAAAGGAACAAACCCTAGGGTACACTGCAGGCCATCAACACTGGGGAAGAAGAGAAACCTCCCAACATCAGTTTCTGTGTCCTGCCACTGAGGTAGGCTTAAATCAGCAAATGACTTTACTGGCAAAACTCAATACTCCCTAAGCCTATCCAATAATATCCCATGATCCATGGTGCCAAGTGGACAAGAAATCATGGAGAACAAGAACTGACCACTGCCCTCAGTCTCACCCTGAGCAGATTATTGGGCACCCTGACCAGTGCAGATTATTTGATATGCTTTTGACCTAAAACCAAACTGGAGAGGTTCATGCTTGTCAAAGGCTAAGAGTGTTCCTCAGGTTGTTGTGCAGCCAAATCCTCAATACTCTTGCCCAAAAGGGCAGGTTAGAAACAGGTCACTAATTCACTAAGACATCCAGGTCTATTGCTGATTTTTCAGAAGCGGCCTCATTTTGCAGTGCAGCTGGGAAAACTGCCTTTGATAAGTAATACTGAATAATCTCTGTGAACACTGGATCCAGCTGTCCAACACAGCTCATTAGCAGTTGTGTTGGGCCTCATAGATACAGTTCACAAAATGCTGGTCACAGCTCAGAGAGGTTCTATGTGATAATGGCGACTGCCAAAGGGTGATCACCGTTACGGTAAAGTCAGAGCATCGAAAATCAATTTTGGTGCTCTGACTCCACGGCGCACAACAAAACAGTGCTGGGGACTTGCATTTTTTAGGTTTATGTAGGGGTCTGTGCCCCTTGCACCCCCCTACTTAAGGATTCTCCACTCCAGGGGGGTACATGTCGGGGGGTGGGACAAAACATAAAAAAAATTAAATTTGGGCCTGGCACAACAAAAACGAACCTGTGCCCAGACCCAAACCCAGCACCCTAACCACCAAAGCCATGAGCCTACCCACTACACCACGGGGCCAGCACAGCAGCCTACCACAGTGCCACCCCTCACTGAGCATGATCACTCCCCCGTGCATGTACCTGTAGTGACTTCCTGTCACTACAGTCACCAACCCACCCCATCCAGTCACTGTAGCTGCCTGGTAGCCGCTGTGCCATGCACCACAATTGAGTCACCTTTTGGGGGTTGCCCAATCTTGGTCGTGCATATCACAGTTACCCTCAGAGATCACCCAAGTAACTTCCTCCACCATCACTGGTCTAAACTCTTCCCATAACCATTGATTGCACCTGTGTCACTTATGATACACTTCTGCTGGGCTGTAACAGCCCACTTGGAGAAGACCCAGCATACATTGACGAGACACTGCCTAAAAAAGAACTGAGCTAACTCTTCACATTTAGTGGGTAAAAAAGGCTCTGATTGGCTCCAGACAGGTCAGATGGAGCAGTCCGTCCACAGTCTGAAAGAGCTGAGCCAGTTGATTCCTCTCAGCAGCAATCTCCCTTAGTAGAAAGCCAGGCTTCATTTGTACGATTGTCCTTTTGCACTCACCATGATGAGCAATCAGTCCTAACTTGTCCTTCTGAGCCCTGAATCTGGTCCAATAATCTTCCAACCTCTCACTGTCATACTAAGGTGAGTCAAGACATGAATCCAATGGATGTACATGAATTGGTGCCATTAGATTGAAGGCTGCCTCAACGACCCTATTATAGGCCACCATGAGGTCATTCAGTCCCATAGAGTATGCTGCCAAGACACCCAAAGTATCCAGCACCAACTATAGTCAGCCTGGCCATAGCCCTGCAAAGGACAGTACCAAACCATCTGCACAGGGGATGGACTACAATGAGGTGCCCTGAAAGAGGAGCTGATGGTACAGTGATCTGACAAGCTGAAAGATAAATCTCATGATCTCCAACCTTGAGCCCCAGAGTGAATACAGAGTCCAAGGCATTGCTGTGTTGGTGGGTCACAGATATAATAACTTTTGTGAGACCCGGGAACTCCATACCCCTGATGAAAGTTTGAGTTAACTGCAAGAGTTTGTCATCAACCCAACCATTGAAGTTGCCCAGAAGAAGTCATCAGTGCAATTCCAGCACTTTGTTGGCTGCAAAGTCTGCAATTTCCTGCCGACACTCCCCTTTGTGCCCCCAAGACCTGTATACAAGTAGGATTCTGCAACCTTCACCCATACCCTCAAGCACAACCACATATTCAAATGATGAGATGTCCCCTACCAGCTGCCCCATCAAGTTTAATTACATTTAAAATGGATGGCCACCCCTCCTGTGATCCTCATTCAGGCAGTGCAAAATGGAGAACCATACTGGGACAGCTGACTCCAATATCAGGCCAGTGACATCAGCAAGCCAGGTCTCACTAATGCAAGCCAGCTCTATAGAGGAATGAAACATAAAATTAGCAATAATGCCCATTTGATTGTCATTGATCTAGCATTGCATAGCTGTGATGTGGCCGGCCACTCAGCAATCTACACACTTTGTCCAGTGGGAGCCTAGGCTATGAAAACCAAACATGTTTGGCATCTTTCGTTCCTGCTTTTGCCCCAGGGCATCTCCTTGCCCCAAGTATCCCAATGGTGCCTCCTGTCAACTCCCACAAACCCCTATCCCCATGCACCTCCACGCCTTCTTTCATACCCCACTTTCCTGCAATAGATCAGTATAAAAATTAATCAAAAATAATGCATGGGAATTGCCTTGGCTACTTCAAAGGCATTAACCTGCTCAGTTGGGGTTTTATATTACAATATTTAGAAGAGCTGACCTTCTCACAATCATATATAAATATTGTTAGATTCTGCTATAGCAGGCCTATGAACACCTTTAAAAAAATCAGCACCATACAGCCCCTCACCTTCTAATGACCAAGGGAATCCATCAGGGTGTCCCCTATCACCTCTCTTTTTTTAGCTCTAGAGCTCCTATTTTCACATACAGTATACAAAAGAATAAGAATATTCCCTACTTAGAATAAGATACAGAGCAAATAAAAGTCATGCTTCCTTAGATGATGTGATGCTGCTTTACACAAAACTAGAGCTATCCTTTTCCTCCATTATGCAGGAAATTTGCAAGTACTCACATCTGTCTAAATATCAGCTTAACAATAACAACAACAAATAATGCATGGTTCTGTTTGGGATATACAGTATAACAAAACAAAACAAAAATAATAGATTTTTTTCATGTCTCTCATTTTGGAAAAATTGCTAAAATTAACAATCCTATATCAACCCAAATATTTGTGTTTTTTATAACTCAAACATGTTTAGAACTATTAAAAATCTAATTCTTATGGATATTAAAGTAGCTAACCAGCTATACACAATCAAAAGGAAACTTTTCTTATGGTCTTGCCATACTTACCAGTAAGCATGGATCCTTTATTGAAAAAAAATATATATATAGAAAATAACTTGGTGAGCAAATTAAACAGAGCCAACATATTTTCATGGAGATCTGTAGTGAATATACAAGGATTAATGGAAATAACAGAACTACAGAATATGTATATCATACCCAACCTGTCATGGTTATAATAGAACTATTTGAAAATTATATATAATAATGTACTAAAGAAATTACAAATAAGTGACACTAAAGACTGGACAAAGAAAACTTTTAATGATGATAGGATACTAAATACATGCTTGAAAAGGACTATTAGCAAAACCTACAAAGACCTAATTACTCTGTTTAATTAAAAAAAAAATACAATACATAAAAACAAAACTGGAACAAAGCAGTTTCAAGAAAATCGAAATAAAATTAACAACAATGCATGGTCTCAGATATGGAGTAACAAATACTAACAATATGGGGAAAAACAAGACCATACAATTTATATGTATTTCAAAGGCTTATTTTTGCAAAACACAGATTATACAGTATAAAATGGGGCAAATACTGTATATCTTCAAAATGTTGACATGATTATACTGAAACAGGAACTGCAGTATGTATCATCAGGTGTGGAGCTATAAAAAGACACAGACTAGCTGGACAGACACATGCTGTCATGCCAAAAAAATAAATTATAGGATGTCACATTTTTCAAACCTTCCAAGTTTTCATATTAAATGACTTTTTCACAACCCAAATTGTCAACAGAACAAAAATATCTCATGACCTTAATTGCAATGACCACAACTGGAATGATTTTGGAAATATTTAAATAATCCATAGCTGCCACAATATAATCCATATATTACAAATGATTAAACAACATGAAGGGTACCCTAAGGGAAGAAAAATTGTCCCACAACTATAATGTATCTTTCAATATTTTTGACACAACTTAGAATTGGATACTTTTCTTCTTACCACTTTCTTTAAGGTTATTACTTAATTGAATCTTAATATATGTATGTGTACACATAAGTTATGAATTCATAATGAAATGTCACATTCCATTTTGTATTATGAAAGGTGTATATCACAAAAGGTTAAACAAAAATTCATTATATAAAAATATGTTTTCTACATGAAGTATACTGTTGATATTTTTACCATTTCTGCAGTATTGAGTGTGTTCAGCAGTGAGATGTTCAGAAAGGGAAAGAACCACACAGTGTGAAAGTGTCTCATGCTTGATGGACTGTAAAAGTCACTGAGCATGTAATGCTATAATAACTGATCATTTTCATTGAAAAGATGAATGGTCAGTTATTATATAGTTTTTAGTAATAATGTATTTCTGACATAATTTGTCTTATAGGTTTGTTTTTATTTTTCTCTGATGTTTTTAAACAGCTTTTGCTACTGGTTGTATAATTAATGATTCAAGTCATTAAAGCTGGACACCATAGGTGATTTAAAAAGAAAATCCCTTTCCTCAAGGTTATCTTTTGACTTTAAAAGTGGATTCCACATATGTCTGCATTAAGAGGGACTAGCACAAATGTCTGATAATAAACAGCACACCATACCAAGATGTTTATTTTTTCATAATGGATGTTTCAAAGAATATTAATTTTCAAACTTCATAATCTCTTCTTAGTTCAGTTAAGATATACATAAAATAAACATAGATATATTGATGCAATAGTTTTGCTAGAACTACAGTACATTATGTATTGATGAAAATGTATCCTACTACCAAATACAGCTATTTTAAAAATGTATGTAATAGTGATAGCATCTGGCCTAACATGAAAACAAAATCCAGCTATATTTTAAATTGTGATCATGTGGTACTATATTCTGCGATATAGACTGGCATGTCACTCACTATTTTAATACTTCATGACATAGGAACATAGAAACATAGAAGCTGATGACAGATAAGGACTGCAAGGCCCATCCAGTCTGCCCATTTCTTTTTCTACTTTATGAATGTGCCATCGGCCTTTGCTCTGTCAATGGCCTATCTATTCATACTCATCTGTATTGCTCCCTTATGCCTATCCCATGCCTGTTTGAAGCCCTGCACTGTACTCATATCCACCACTTCCTGAGGTAGGCCTTTCCATGCATCCACCACCTTTTCTGTGAAAAGAACTTCCTCACATTTCCTTAATCAGCCTCCCTCTAATCTCATGCTGTATTCTCTTGTCCTGCTATTTTCTTATATTGAAACTTGTTGACTTTTCACCTTGTTAATGCCCTTAAGGTGTTTAAATGTTTCAATCATATCACCTCTCTCCCTCCTTGCTTTAGGGTATACATATTGAGCTCCGTTAATCTGTCTTCATATGTTTTCTGATGCAGTCCCTGCACCATTTTGGTTGCCCTTCTCTGGACTGCCTCAGTTTGGGTAATGTCCTTGTGAAGGTGTGGCCTCCAGTACTACATGCAGTACTCCGGATGGGGCCTAACTAGTGTCTTCTAAAGAGGGATTATTACCTCCCTCTTCTGACCTGTGATACCCCTACTAATACACCCCAACATCCCCCTATCCTTACCTACTGCTTTAGTGGTCTACTTGAATGATTTCAGGTCATTGGTGATGATGATGCCCAAGTCCCTTTCTTCCCTTGTGACTGCTAGCAACTCCTCCCAGCCTATAGGTGGCTTCAGGGTTTCTTCCCTATGTGCATGATCTTGCACTTCTTTGTGTTAACCCCCAGTTGCCACTCTTTAGACCATTTTGCTAGTTTATCCAGATCTCTTCTCATTCTGCCCACCCCATCTGGATCATCTACTCTGTTGCAGATCTTGGTGCCATCTGCAAACAGACAAACCTTACTATCCAGTCCATCTGCAATGTCACTGATGAAGATACTGAAGAGGACTGGCCCCATGACTGATCCCTGAGGTACCCCACTTGTGACTTGCATCTCTTCTGACTGTATACCGTTTACCACCACTCTCTGTTTTCTGCCCGACAACCAGTTTACCACCCAGCTGACTAACTTCTAACCCACCCCAGGCCTACCCAGCTTATTGATCAATCTTCTATGTGGAACAGTATCAAAAGCATTGCTGAAGTCAAGGTAGGTGACATCAACTGCTCCCCCTTGGTCCACCACTCTGGTTACCCAGTCAAAGAAATCTATGAGATTAGTTTGACAGCACCTTCCTTTTGTAAAGCCATGCTGTCTTGGATCCTGCGCTCCTATGGATTCCAGGTGTTGCACTATCCTTTCCTTTAGGAGTGCCTCCATAATCTTGCCCACTACTGAAGTAAGAATGACTGGTCTGTAGTTCCCTGACTCCTCCCTGCTACCACTCTTGTGGAGTGGGATAACATGAGCCCTTCTCCAGTCTTCTGAGACCTCTCCTGTGATCAGAAACTCACTAAACAGTACTGATAATGGCTCTGCTAGTTCCACCCTTAACTCCTTCAGTACCCTGGGATGTATGCCATCAGGTCCCATTGACTTGTCCACATTGAGCTTATCAAGCTCTTGTAGGACCCTTTCTTTTGTGAAGGGCTAGTGCACATCTCCCTCTCCCTGTGTCCATGGTGCTGAGCTATGGGCACTGCCCTACCTTCTCTTCAGTAAATACTGAGCAGAAGTGTCTATTTCAGATAGATGCTTTTATATAGTCCTCCTCCTCACACGCCCCCTTATCCCCTTTGATCTTAACAATACCCCCTCTGGACTTTCTCCTTTCACTAATGTATCTACAGATAGTCTTGTCACCTTCTTTTACTGTTTGTGCTAGTGTTTCCTCAGTTTGGGCCTTTGCCTGCCTTACTGCCTTCCTTTGTTTCCCTTAGGGAGTTTGGTATGCCTCCCTATCTTCATTCTGTTGTGTTCCTTATATTTCCTGAAGGCCAGCCTTTTGTCTCTGACCTTTTCTGCTACTGCTTTTGAGAACAAAGTGGTTTCCTTCTTTTTGTACTTCCTTTTCTCTCTAACACAATGAGATATTGCTTCAAGTATTGCATCATTAATGCTTGCCCACTTTGCCTGTACCCCTCACCTGTATTTTTTTGCCAGGGCTAGCTTAACTCTGTTGACCATCTTATCAAAGTCATCTCCTCTGAAGTCCCATAGTTTTGCCTTGGAATGGGATGATTAAGTTCTAGTGGCCAAACTGAACCATACCATGTGATGGTCATTGACCCCCAGGTGACCTTCTACCTGGAGATCTGTGATCCTTTCCCTGTTAGTAAGTACTAGATCTAGGATTGCCCTGTCTCTTGTGGGTTGTTGTACCAGTTGTTTGAGCCCCCGCAGGGAATCCACCATATGTCTAGTTCTGGCAGATGTTCCTGCTGGTATTGACCAATCTGTAACTGGCATGTTGAAGTCTTCCATTATCAGAACCTCCCCTTTAGCTGTCATGCTTTGTATATCTTCTAACAGTAATGTGTCTATGTCCTCCCCATGGTCTGGAGGCCTGTAGACAACCCCATTTCCTGTTTCCAGGGTGACCACAGTTCTTCTGGCTCCTTATGTGTATTCTGAATTTCTGTAGCTTTGATATTTTCATTGACATAAAGGGATGACAGGAATGAGTTTAAAAGATAAAGCTTATGACAACATTAAACATCCAGATATTATTGATATCTTGTGGTTACTATTGTTTGTTGTCCTTTGTATCCTGTCATTTATTACTCCACTACAATTATCTGTCCATCCATCTGTCTGTCAGTCTGTCTGCCTGCCTGCCTGTCTGTCTGTCTGTCTGTCTATCTATCTATCTATCTACCTACCTATCTACCTATCTGTCTGTCTACCTTTATTAAAGTTGATATTTTGGAACCCACTTTGCAAGATATCATGATGCCTTGTATTTTGGTTAAGGGTGAGAGAAGTGTGCCAGAGCCATTTTCAGTTTGACTTTGACAGTTCTGTTGAACTACTTCAGATCCAAGAGATAAACTGCAGTTCTGCAGCATTCCATGCTCTTGTACTGCCTCTCCTGTTGTGCTTCTGCTTACCCATCTTCTACCACCTCACTCTGACAGATACATGTCACTGCCACTGTCATGATCCTCCACTATAAGCTGCTTTGGAAGTGGTGCTACTGGTTTAATGTTACAAAATTGCAAGGTTGGTATACCTCACTTCAGCCAAAACAATCCCACTTTTTCCTCCAGCAACAAAAGAGCAGAAGTATCAGTGCCAGACTAAGACTCACTACTGCCTTCCTCCTACAATCACTGAACAGTAGAACTGAATTTAGTAATGCTTCTATTGGGGTCAGGTAATTGTCCATGATCATGGCATAGAGGCTGCTGTGGTTATGATGCTGGTACCACTGGTACTGAGAGCTGGTGTCATGTTGTTCATACAAGTGAAATAGTCAGAAACCTGTATGCTTCTAGTTTTCACAAGATGCTTTCATCACCAGATGCACTGGACCACTAGAACTGGCTGAGAAAGCTGCTGTTTGCAGTGAACATGAGTTCAGCCAATGTCTGGGTACTAACAAGCCATGATTTCTTTGTATGGACTATCAAAAGCCCAGCTTTAGTCCTTCTGTAAGGCAGAGCCACTGCCTCACCACAATTACTCCCACTCCCTGTTTGACTCCTTCTCTACCACCACATATTACATACAGTAACTGCTAATTGTTAAATCTGGCATGGTGGAACCTTCCACTGCTTCATTTCTCCCCCATGCATCAGTTTCTCCTCCAGTTCTTTTCCTCATGGTTTCTACTCTACATGACGGCAAATGAGCACACATACACCACCAAATAATTTCTGGAATGGTGGTTGCCTATATTGTATAGAGTATTTAATGCATTTATTCAAAGACAAGAATTTCATTCTAGTTGGCAGAGCTGTGTTACATTCCCCATATTTAAGAAAGAAAACCCCAACAATCCTAAGATGAACAGGCCAATAACGCTGATTGATGTAACTCAGTAATTTTTTTCCAAAACAATCCTAGGTAGATTCTTGGACTGGTTAGATGAACACTCACTCATAAGTGAATTCCTGAATGGTTTGATGAAGGACAGATCAACTATACAACATTGCTAGATTTTGTATAACTTAATTTGGAAATATACCAAAATTAAGGGAGGGAAGTTGTTTTGTTGTTTTGTCGATTTTTCGACTGCTTTTGACAGCATCAGCTGGAAAATTCTCTGGCAAACATTAAATAACCTTGGACTTGATAGAGTCCTGCTTGATATTTTGATTAGGCTACATGACAAAACGTGGGCTAAAGTTCAATATGACCAATATGGACACACTATTCCTCATTTCCAAACTAATGTAGGCATTAGGCAAGGTTGCCTTCTGGCACCTACTTTATTTAACATTTATATTAATAGAATACTGAAAAGTCTATCCAACCCTGATTACTTTGCCCCAAAAATCCTAGAGCAAACGATTGATTGTCTTGTGTACATGGATTATACAGTAGTTACTGTATATAACTTTCTGCACTTGGACTAAAAAGGAAACTGGAACACTTTGCAGGTTTATGCAAAATAAAATGTTAAAGATAAACTTAAATAAAACAAAGATTGTCATCTTCAGGAATAAATCTGAAATATCATATAAATTCTGGGTAGAGGAGGACAAAATAGAAGTAGTAGACCGCTATGACTATTTAGGAGTTAGATTTGCACAAAATCTGACATGGAATAAACATAAAATTAATTCAAACTAAAATGAATACTGCTGCCAATGGTCTCAACATTTTTAATGCAAAGATGGGCAAAACTATGGTCAAGGGCATGCTCAAGGCAATTAATGCAAAAATAAAGGCAAGCATATTATATGCTTCTGAGATTAGGGGCTCAACTAACTTATTAGCTATAAAAACCATCCTTAATAAACTATACAGATATATCCTTATGGTGACACCTGTGACTCCATCCTGTATCCTTAAATTAGAATTGGGACAACATTCTATGCTCTCATTAGTTAGAGAGAGACATATGTTTTTCTTAAAAGTCTTTTCTCCTCCCGGACACTTGGTTACCCAAAATTTGTCTGGATGATGAAATAAAGTTTTCAACAATGGAATAGGGCCTTCCATCCATTTAGTTAATTAAAAAAAATGTTTCCCCTTAGGCTTATGATATCTTCAGCACAATATATACACAAGACCATGGGAGGAAATAGTTACTTCCATCAAGATTAGATTAAGGGATCTGGATTCAAGTACATTATTTACCCAACTCTCTGCACTGAAATTACATAATTGGTATAGACAGATCAAGATCTCATGGGGTTATGAATGTTATTTGTCTAAATTTACTAATCTCAAAATGCATAGATTATTTACCAGATTTAGATTGGAGGTCTATAACACCCAATACATCCATCATAGACAAAATAGGTCCAATGTTATGAACCCTTACTGTAAATGTAGCTATAAGACATATGATGACCTCAAACATGTGATCCTGATTGCCCCTTTACAAAAAAACAGGAAGCGATGGCTGGGGATATAATACTGTGGGTGATCTGTCTCCCTCCTGATAATATAATACTCGTCTTTTTACTTCCCAGGATTCTAATGTTCTACAGAAACTTGCTAGATTTCTGATAACAACCCATTTGTTCTAGAGCTTTCACCCAAAGAAGGACACCACACCCAGTATTGTTTTGGCTGCTCAGTCAGCACACCGTTTATTAAACTTTCCATTCAAATTTACAAACAACACTGAGTTCCTTTACATACCATCTTTAGCGTGTTCTTTATTCCATCTTCTCTTTATTTGAAATATCACAACTTATGTCACATTTCATAAACATCTTTTATATCACATTTTCTTTCCACCCCGAGTGTAAACTCAAGGGGCCTCTTTTCTTCTTACTTACTTTTCTCTCTCACCCCCAGCTGTAAAGCTGAGGGGGTTATCTCTTACTGTCTGGGCCAGGTCCAATTCCTGTCCCCCATTTTATTCCTGGGTGTCCATACCCTTTTTCTCTTACACCCCACCTTGGTGTAACTCCAGAATTTTTCCCCCGCCCCTCCAGAAAATATTTCCTTTTTCATTCTTCCACTAGCTCATCTCCAGCTTGCATTGGAAGGCGGGCTTCCCCCCAAACTCCTTCCTTCCTGCAAAAATCTCAGCCCTGCATTCATGTCCCCCTTGTGTTCTTTGAGCGTGCCCCCCATCCCCTTCTTACTGCCATCTTCCACTACTCAACCTGACTCTAGGTCCCTCCACTCATGGACTCTCTGATCATTCCGCATCTGCTTAATTGGAGGCAGTATAGCACAGTGGTTCAAGGCTCTGAGCTACAAATCCGGCACAATCAGCAGACCAAACCTGGGTCCGAACCCCACAGCTTCCACCCGCACACCGTGTGACTCCGAGCAAGACATGCAGCTTCCCTGTGCTCCCAGGTCACTCCTGCAAAAAGCTTTCAGCTTAGTGTGCTACTCCTTGTTAAACAACAAATTAAAATAAATAATAAAATATGAGTAATCCCTAAC
This sequence comes from Neoceratodus forsteri, assembly GCA_016271365.2. NCBI lineage: Eukaryota > Metazoa > Chordata > Ceratodontiformes > Ceratodontidae > Neoceratodus > Neoceratodus forsteri. The sequence goes on from CM057452.1 coordinate 1,282,309,465, forward strand.
GTGTCCAAAATCATTTGCCACCCAGATGTACCATAATGCAGTTAGGTTCTGAACTAGTCTGGCAGCTTCTATCCATCAATAGCAATAACAGGGCCCCCAATGCCCCTTTTTGTGCCCTTCCACTGGATCCATACCTTTTGTTGCTCAAAATCAATTGTTCACACCCCCCCCTTCTGTTCAGCCTGTCTCTTGGCACGCCATGTTCAAAATGTCTCCTGCTGCTCCAGTACTTCTGTCCTGCAGCCGGTCTCTATAACACGTAAACAAATCATTCAAAACCATTTATTTTTATAAGCATACTGCTCCCCCACCTGCTCCATATTTTTTGGGATAACTGAAACATTTCCTTTGTGATTTCCACTTCAGATTTTTTTTTTTTTGCACAGCTGGTGTTACCCTGCTCAATTTTCTCAAGCCAGCCCTTCAACACCCAGTGGGCTGTAGCCTCAGAGGCTGCTCTCAATTTATTGCATGTGATAATTAATTTTGGGGTTTTCCTCATGGGGCCATGCCCCTCTTTTTTCCCTACTATGATTCCCTGTTGTGCCTTCCATGAACTGGGCAATAAGCCACTCTCCTGTACTGCTGTAGTGGAACCTGGATCCCCATTTTTATCCACCGATCCACTTTAGATCTACAGAACTTCATGATCCTTTCTCTGCTCCAGCAGACAGCCCTTCACTACAGCCCTGATACTGAGGCACCCTGCTGTTGGGCCCTATGGCTCGCCCCCGAATTGCACCCCCATGACTGCCCCTGCACTCTACCTTGAAAACTGCTCACCTTGCATGTCAAGTAGCAAACCTGTGGCAGCACCTCTGCCAATTTACTCTACAACTATTCCCATATGGGCTTTCCACCCCCTGCTCTCCCCTGTCCCCAGCCGCCATCCCGCCATCATCCTCTATGGCATTACACTCTATGATTCTGGCCCAACAGTAGGCCGTAGCAGCTTCCACTCCTGAAATGAGGAAGACCAAAGGTCCCTGGACTCCATAGTTACAGTGGGAGTAGATTACAGTTCTGTTTCCGCCCTGGACCTCCAGCGGTCACAGGCACTTGGGTACAGGATCCTCCCCAGTCACCCATAACTTACTTCAGATCAGTAGCTTGAACAATCCAGTCTGTTTAGTCTCATGTTGCTTCAAACCAGCTCTCTCAATCCTCCCTAAGAGTGCTGCTGAATCATCTCTTGCCAGCTGGTACTCTAACATCTGCATGTTATTCAAGTGGAAGTAAAACTCTCCTGCACATCTGTCTGGTGGTAATGATCAGTGTTAACGATTGGGGACATCCATCACCCCTATATAGATTTCAATGTCATAACCCCACCCTGCACCCACGTAACGCCAGGTTGGCACTGTTGTGATCCCTAATAAGCAGCACCTTGAACATAAAGATTCGCCACCTCCTTGCTGCACTGAACTTCTGACAGTTTGAAACACTCTCAAGGCTCGTGTCCTTTTCTTCAAGTTACTCCTGCTCACTATACTCAAACAAACACCCCATGGTGTGGCCCTTTGCCTTCACCATGGCTCGCGAGCCAGGCTGTATAAACACATGCCCTAACCCCCTAGCCTTGCAAGCAAGGTGCCATTGATCCAATACTCACTGCACCATCTGAAGCATCACTCATCTTGTTTTATTTCATCCCCAAAACCCTTAATTTATTCCCATTCTGCCAAGGGAGCCTGACAACCCTTCTCTGCTCTATTACTAAAATCCCCCCAAATTCTTCCCAACAGTGCCTTGGACCCTCCAGCCTTTTCCCACTGCCAGTGGCAATCCAAGCCCCCAATACCTGTCTTTCACAGGTTAACAGTCCTTCCCAATATTTTCTTCCCCAGCGTCCCTTAACGAGGCAGTGGTGGGAGATTACACTAAGTCCTAAACCCTGGGCCCCAGCGACAAAGGTCAAGTGTGTAATAGAAATCCTTCTGTAGGCCATAGCCATTCCTTTCAATGAAGTAGTCCTGCCATGCCCAATTTGTCTGGCCCCTTGTCCTACCAACCACTCCCCTCTAACCCCCACTACTGGTGCCGCTGTGTCCTCTTACTGACTTGCACCCAACCCCAATGTTATCATGAAGTGGAGGTAAAGCTCCCCCGACTGGTGTTCAAGAATCTGAAGCATCCAGTATGCCCCCCACCAGACTTAAAAATGTCATAATCCCATCTTTGTCCCCGACGGTTCAGGCTGAAATGCTGTGCTCCACAATTATCTGAGCCCTATAACCAAACCTACCCCATTAATCATGGCACTGTTCTGTAGAAAAACTCCTTACCCATATAATGTCTGGAGAATAGTGTCATACTCACAGGTTTTGCAAAAGATGCACTCAGCTGGCTCTGTCCCTACCACCATGGAGTGAGCTACACCCATGTTACGCTTTTTTTTGACTAGCAGCAATACTTGTAAATGTGTTACTTGTTGTGCCCTGCACTGCTTTTTAACTGCTGGATAAACCCTAGCACCTCCTGCTGTACCATGACATTACCCCACATCTACTTCCATTACCCCATGTCTACTGTATATCCACCCCACTATATCTCCCTGCCTTATTGTAGTAGTCGTACTATATTTTCCCAATGCCTAATTTCAGTTTGCACTTTTTTGCATTATGATTCTTTTTCTTGTCTTTTCAACTGTATTATGATTTAGTTACATCTTCTACCATGTTGCATCTCATCTGCAACATGCTTATTGAGAATATTTTTCACTCTCTCTGCTCTAACCAAGACCCCTTGCAAATGAGTATCACTCAATGGAGTCTTTTCCTGGTACACCAAATAAATATCAGTGAAGCAAAAATCTAGAGTGGGGCAAAATAATACCTAGACCTTTTAAAGAAACCTCCTGTATTCCTCACACAGAGGGCTATCAAAGCAACAGGTTTGCAATTCTTTTTTTTTTTTTTGGCACCCTGAGTGCTGGCACCTACCAAACTACATGGCCTATGTTCTTCAAATATCAAAAGCCAATAAAGGAATTATTTAACCTAGCCTACCCCCCAAGATAACAGCAATTTCCTTATCTTTTTTTTTTTTTTGCTTGAATAGCCTTCCTACAGAAATGCTAATCCCCCCTGTTTTTAGGAAAAAACTGTCTGGAATGCTTTTGGTAAGCCCTCTTCCTGGAGTGAGCTGGTAGTTCCCACCACCCTTTTTCCTCTGTAGATTTCTCCCAACTATGTTAGTACTTATATTGCCTTAGCTTATAACCATAAAGCCTGCATTGTTAGGAAAATTCAGCCAACAATACTTTAGCGATATGCAGGCTATTTCATTATCAAAGTTCTGCAGGTGCAGCCCAAGTGACTATAATCATATTTTAGGTGGTAACTTAACTTCCTGACAGTCATCTGCACCTAATAGCAAAGGCTGTTTTGAGTCCAATGATTTTCTGCCAAATTTTTCAGATCATCCTATCCTACAGAAGAGTTGCATGGCTGGGATCCAATCTCAAAAGCAGCGCTCATCCCAATAAAGCTCATCGCCCCTATCTCCCTTCTGTGACCGCTTCATGTCATCATGGAAGCAATGCAGTGGATATTTATTTATTCCTACTTTATTTATTTATTATATATATACATATTTTTTACTTATTTATATATTTGTTGATTTTTTTTAACTTATTTTTCTCCTTTAATCAATAGTATGCTAATCTATTCTGTGGCCATATGAGGTAACTGTGACCCATCCCCTTGTAAGTAAAAAAACCCTTTCCATTATGTTATTTTGTTATTATTTATTATTCAGTTTGAATCGGTAGGGTCTGTGAATCCTTGGATTCATACCCCTTTGTTTTCCCCAAATATGGTGGCAGCAATGCAGCCTGTACAAAATGGCGCCCACCACATGGCCGGTACAAAATGGTGGACACAACACGGCCACTCTCTCAGCCCTTTCACTGTATTCCCAGAAAAACTTCCCTTCCACTCTATAGTGCTGTCCCCGCATCAAAAACATTCAGGTTGGCCTACTGCTGAAGCTCAACCCCCTTTGCTCCTCTCTTTTGCCCTCCTGAGACGATCATTTCTCCAACTAGTGATCAGTAAGGCAGGACCAGTGCTCCTCCTGAGCTTGTTCGCTCGCTATTATTTAGTTATTTATTTTATTTCATTTATTCTTTCCCCACCGATCAACAACATTTTTCTATGTCCTGCTGTGGCAAGGCCTGCACCTGCCACCTGACCAGCTGTAGCTTGAAATTGGGAACGTGGAATACAGCAGCTCCTATCAAAATGCCAATAAAAACTAACCTGTAAGAACTGCTGTGTGTTTTAAGAGTTGTTGCCTTGTATAATGTACAACACTCTCATATGCAAGATTTTCTAAGTATTCCTCTTCACTGCTCATATCTGACCTTAAATTGGCTTAGCTCTGGCCAGTGACTCCCTTTGGAAGCCTCTCCTCTCCTCCGTGGCTTCTCCTTGAAAAACGAGCATCTGCTGCTCAATAGCCAACATGGTGACAACACCCCCACCACCACAAATGAACATCCGATGTGGTCGCCCGCGTTCCGAAAATGGCGTCTGCTACCCGGTCCCCTGATTCCAAAATAGTGGGCTTCCACGTGGCCCTGTTTTAATTACCATCACCACAAGATCAATTCTATTTTGCGTTCAGGCATTTGGCCCTGCGCGCATTATGCCCGTCTCTCCCCTAGCCTGTCTTGCCTGGCAATAGACTGCAGGTGTCCTCGAAACCCTGCCTTGCTATTCGCTCCTTTCTTTACCTGGTGCTTCTGCCCCTCTATCTTCACTTTTCATTCACTTGCGTGGGCTCCTGTCTCTTGCTATGCTCTATTGCCTTCCTCTTATTGCAACCTTGCCGCCCCCACTTTTCGTAGAAAGATGTCCAAAATGCTTAAAAATTGACACAAAAATCCTGCTGCAGGTCCCCTTGCCTCCCCTCAGGCTCCTTTCCCTGATCTGCTCACCTGCTCCTGCTCTCTGTCTGTATTCAGCACTTTCCCAATTTTTACAGTAAAACCTGCCACCCTCGGCTTCCCTAGACCTCATTCCTAATCTGCTACTCCTAGAAATTGTCTGCTGCCTCAGTGCTCTTTTTACTGCCGCATTGCCCCGTTTTAGTTCCTCTTCCAGACCAGAATGAATTGTTTCACCAATGTGCATAGTATGTTGCCCAGCCTAGGTCTGTACCTCCTACTTGTAAGCCCCCAGCCTATGTCACGGAACAAAACCAAAATTGCTCTCCCAACTCCTATGTTTTTTTGTCCCTTTGTAACAGTCTCCTGCCTGACAAGCCTTACCATTCCGTGACCAAACTGTCTAACCAACAAATTTCTGTAACTGCACACTCTTATAAGCACAATTCCTAGGAAAATACTGACCACACTGCCTAATTAAATTATTATTTTTTTTAAATCTCTACATCTATTTCTAACCCGCATGCTTTAGAAGCAGAAACTCCACTCAGCTAAATAAATGACCTTACCCCTTAAAAATCTGCAACAAACCTCAGGAACTCCTCCGACTGATGTGCTAAGCAAAATTTTGCCGAGCAAAAGTGAGGGAGAGCTTCCTTGTGCAGCCCATTATAACCCTCCTTTTGCATCCACCCCTTTGCTCTCTTTCTCTCACTCCCTCTCTCCCTTCAACCTATCCCTGGCTCTCTTCTCTTAATGCCCCACCCTATATGTAAGGTCATGGACTCTGGAGCTGAGCCCCCCTCCCTTCCCTGGCCCTCCCCCTATGACCACTTTTCCAAACCCCACCCCTTGGTTCCCTGTTCCCCAACCCCTCCCCATTCTCTGTCCTCCTTCTAGGCTTCCAGGCCTATGACAATGGGCTTGTCTTTCTAGAGACAATCCGTCTTGCAATTAACTTTGGAAGGAACAGTCTCTATGTTATTCATTGCCTTTAAGTAATGCTGCCTATCTTATGCTGCAATTAAAATTGAAAGCAGTATTGTACTGTACTGAGCAATTCTGTGATTTTAATATATTTTATTATATTTTATGTGTTTTGTTTATTGTCTTGTACATTGCAATAGTATGCTCCTTACACAGTGAAATACCACCTGCTGGCAATATCGACACTTAGCGACTGGTCACTGTGTTAGTGTACTTGAGACAGGGGCATGTGGTCTCGGTCCTGCAGCCCCACCCGAAACAACTCTGACTGGAGTTGAGAATCTAAAAGATGGGGTGATGGGGGCGGAGAGCTCCCTCATGGGTTCCCCAATAAAATACAGGACCTGAGAGATTACACAGGAATCATGTAGACCGCAACTTGCAGTCAATCATGATTCCTGTCAGAAATGCCGTCAACATAAAGAATGTTTAACTGGCATGGTACAGACCATTATAATGGCTAGTGCTGATCAAAAAAAAATTGTACTTGTAAAAAAATGACCACACATACACCATCAGCTCACCCACTTTTTCCCTCTTAAGTTCTCTTCACCTTCATTGAGAGACCCATAGCAGCCAATGTACAGAACTTCATCCTTTCACACAGGCAAAACATGAAAGAAATAAAGATGGATTTTTGTGGCCCACCCAATAATCAACCAACATTGTCCCCAGATTCCCTGCCCAATGACAAAACAGACACGCTGCTTTGTGGGTGCTCAGATTAGCAATAATTTTATTAGTTCAAAATAATGTTTTACAGGCAAATACGAACATACAAACATACGAATGTGCCAGCAGAAACAGGCCAACCAGTCTATCTAAATGCTAGAGTGTGCAGCCAACACCCCTAGTTTGCAGCAGCCCCACCCCCTCCCTTTGTCATCCCACTGCCACCCCCACCTTCCCACCTCACCCTCCCTGTTCCCTGTCCTATGCCCTTTGAAGCTGTTCACAGATTTACTTGATACCACCCATTCTAGTAGGGAGTTCCATTTTGCTACCACCCCTCTGTGAAATAATGTCTCCTCATTTCCTTCCTAAATCTTCCTCCTCTATTCTTAGCCCATCTCTGATGACCCACCCTCCTTAACTTAAACACCCCATCTGCCCCATCCTTATTGATTCCCTCAGACACTTGAATGTTTCTATCATGCCCTCTTGTTCCATCTATCCTCCAGGGTGTACATATTCAGGTCTCCCAGCCTGCTGTCATAGTTCTCCCTCCATTCCACATATCATCTTTGTTGCCCTCCTCTGCACCCCTCCAGCCTGATATCATGCTTTTGGCATTGCCTCCAAAACTGCACACAATACTGTAGTGCAGCTTACCAGCGATCTGTGGCGGGCAAGATCACCTCTCTTTGCCTGGATGAAAAACCCCTCACTATGCACCCCAGCATTTTGTTCACTTTCACAGCCACTTTCCTGCACTGGGCAGTGTTGTTCATGGTCCTTGCTATCATTACCCCAGGTCCTTCTCCTCCTTAATGATCCCCAGCTTAACCCCCCAGCCAGTATTCTCTCCTTGGGTTCTTCACCCCAAAGTGCATAACTCACACTTCTTTGCATTGAACCCCAGCTGCCATCTCTGACCACTCCTCTAGCTTGCATAGGTACCCCTGCAGCTGCTTCCATCCCTCCTCTCCATCCACCACTGCTCTGATTTTGGTGTCATCAGTGAACAGACTTACCTTGCTCACCACCCTGTGTGCAATGTCTGATATGAAGAGCCCAAACAATACTGGCCCCAACACAGAGCCCTGTGGCACCCCACTCATCACCAGGGAGTTGAGAGCTCCCCTCTCATCACCACCCATTTCAGTCTGCCACTCAGGCAGCTTGTAATCCAGTTAATCATTTTTGCCCTACCCCTACATCAGTTAGCTTCCCCCCCAAGCCACCCATGAGGCATAGAATTGAAGGCCTTGCTGAAGTTCAAGTAAAGAACATCCACCGCATGACCCTTAACCAGCTCACCTGTCACCCAGTCATAATATTGTATGAGGTTGGTTTGACAAGACTTCCCTGAAACAAACCCATGCTGCCTCACATCCTGGAGGCCATTGTCCTCCAGGTAAGACACCAGTCTTTCCTTTAGTATTGTTTCCATGAGTTTGCACACTATGAAGGTGAGACTTACCGGACGATAATTAACCGGTTCATCCCTTGGCCCACTCTTTGTGTAATGGTACTACATGTGCCATCCTCCAGTTCAGTGGCACACATCCTGACTCCAGTGAAGTGCTGTACAGATCCACCAGCAGCTCGCCTAACACCTCCGCCATCTCCCCCAAAACCCTGGGGTGGATACCATCCAGCCTGGTGCCTTGTCTACCTTCAGTGCACTCAGTCCCTCTAGGACTCTACTTGCCTCAATTCTTCCATTTGTTGCCTCCTCTCCCCCTGTCCCCACCCTCCCAGCCCATGCTGGTAGCGGTCCCCCCTTTCTTCTGTGAACACTGAGCAAAAGTATTCATTCAGTGCTTCTACCTGCTCCTCCCCCTTTCCTGTCCACTCCCACCCCTTTTATCCTCACTATTGTCTCCTTGCACTTCCTTTTCTCCCTGATGTATCTGAAAAAGTATTCCCTCTCCCCATTAATTCCCTGTGCTAATCTCAGCCCTCTGGGCCTTGGCTTCTCTCATTTTTCTAGTCACCTCCTGAACCATCTTGCATATTCCTCCTTGTCCTCCTAAACCTCTGGTGCGCCACTCATTTTGCCCTCACCACCTCCACAACCTCGCTGTTCAACCAGCATGTTTTTTGCTGCTCCTCTTACTCTGTGCCTTGGTGCAGGCTTCTGTTGCATCTGTAACCCCCCGTTTAATAATATCCCATTTCTGCTCCATGTCCATCTCCTGCCTTATGCCCTCCAGTTTCCCTTTCAGTACTTCCTGCATCCTCCAAAGTCCACCCCTGAAGTTTACCACCCAAGTAACTGATTTTCTGGCTCCCGCACATCATGATATTAAACCACACCATTTGGTAATCGCTGTCGCAGTGGGTCCTCTACCTTTATTTCCCTCACTGCCTCCCCATTCGACAATACCAGATCTAAAGTGTTCTTTAGTCTAGTAGGTACATTAACCAACTGTCAGGAGACCCTCCTGGATCACGTCCAGGAGCACTTGCTCCCTAGCACTGGAGGTGACTGGAATGCTCCAGTCAACCCCCGGCAAGTTGAAATCCCCCACAATGGCCACCTTCATCATGATCCAAAATCCTCTGTACATATCATCTTTATTATATCACATCCTTTCCATTTTACGTTCCATCAACTCTATATCCAGCTTATATATATATATACTGTACATACGTGTGTGTGTGTGTGTGTATGTGTGTGTGTGGACAGTATTTGACAGACTTGGGTGTGCACTTAAAATAAGGTCTGTTTTTTACTCATAATTTATTAAAAATACAGAATTTGTGCTCTGTACTGTTACCAATATGGTTAAGAGATAGTGTGCATAAAAAAAGGGTGTATGTATTTTTATTTTATTGCGGCAACATTTTAATAATGAAAATGGCCTTAAAAATGGCAGCCATTTTGTGACATGGTTGTGCTATACATCTTGGTGACCATTAAATTTACTGTATTTAAAGCACAATACTAAAGTTTTCTTTTTTAGTGGACAGAGTGGATGTGTAACTGTCCCCCAGTGATTATTGATTTTATGCAGATGTAATTACATTTACATGACACCACATATAATTTATTACTTCCGTGCATTACTGTGGTGTCTTATATAGCTGCATAGTTTCTTTTGTGTATTCTACCTTTATGCGTTAAGGTTTTTTTTCAGTGTCAGTTCACATTGCTTAATGTGTTTCCCCACATAATCTGCAATCTTAATGCAGTGGTACATGAAACCTGCTAGGAGCAGCAGCATCAAAAGCTGTGGCTCTTGCTGTCATGTCCATGTTACCACGTGGATGATGATGTTCGTGGTATTGGTACAAATAGCCAGGACCTGAAGGTGACATCAGAGTTTTGGTACTCTGGCTCTAAGAAAAACTGTTCTCTTCCTGCTGCTTCTCCCATTTACTATTCTTAAAAACAGGTGGAATGAAGCATTGTCCATTTTAAATCCAGTGTGCTGCACAGGAGTTTGGACTGATCTCAGAGGTCTCCAGTCACTAGAAAACATGATCGTCAGCATTCTGCTACAAAACAGCAAGTTAACATTCTGGGAGGTATATTAAATAGCGACTGGCTAAAGTGCAGCAGATATTCTGTGTGATTTTGGGGACAGAAAAAGTAAAGTATTCACCTGAAGACTTTATGGCCCTGCTGTTTGTAAGGGTCCTCTTGAAACAGAGGATGATTGGATTAATGGGCTGTGCAGCACAATGATTATATTTAAAAGTTTTGTTTGGGAAGTATATTAGCAGAACTTTCCTCTGGTTCTAGCACTGTGTAAATGGGGCATATAAAATAATATAGTTTAAAGTTGTGTATGGAAGTATATCAGCAGAACTTTCTTCTGGTGTAGTTAGTGTTTAAATGGGGCATATTAAATAATATATTTTAAAGTTTTGTTTGGGAAGTGTATCAGCTGAACTTTCTTCTGGTGCTGGCACTGTTTAAATAGGGCATATTAAATACTATCTGGCTATAGTGCATCAGTTGTGTTCTATCATCTTTGGGGGTGGAAAAGTTAAATTTGTGTGTTCTCTCATGGCCAAGCTGTTTTGTGAAGGCCCTCTTCAAAATGGGGATGTGCATATATGTGACCAGTCTAATCAAATAGAGTTTTGTTTGAGATTTATAGTTTTTGTTTACAATCCATCCAGCGGGATTTCATTGCATTGCATAATTAGATTTTTTCAGAATATTGCTAATATTGGTGAACTTTCCCTGTGATGACTTTAATCATGTTTAAATGTGGAAAAAACAACACCTGTGGGGTTCCTACTGGTCAGTTCTAAGAATGTGTATTTGTCGAATGAATGCTACACCTGTTGATGTGATGATGGCTCTATTTTAGAAGTGTGTATGTGGAATGAATATAAAAGTTGCACTCTAAAAATGTTTTAAATAAAAACAAATGCAATTTGTGAGCGATGCTTGTAATTTTTGAAGAAAAAAGGGGTGATGCTGGCTCCAGTTAAGGTAGGAGTGTGTGTGTGTGTGTGTGTGTGTGGTATTTTAAAATGATAAAGTTGCATTTTTTGATGTAAGATTATAAAGGAGCATCATTGTATTGACATACTGAACTAGGGGAATAGGTGCGGCTAGTGGCATAATATATTGGAACTGTTTGAAATAAAAAAAAACTTCAGCAATGGGGCCTACCTCAAAAATGCTCCTTATGGCATTGGTCAGTTCATTCAAGGTTATGGGGGGTTACCACATGTAGGAATGAGACTGCTTCTAAATTAGACATCAAATGGTGGCATAATATTTTGGAACTGTTTAAAAATAAAAGAATACAGCACTTGGGCCTACCTCAAAATGACTGCTCATGGCATGGGGGGTACTATGTGTAATAACTGGGTCATTGCCTAGGTGTACTAGTAATGCCTGTAAGGCAACATCATTGTTTTGATTCATCTGGCAAAACATTTTCCTGATTTATTTATAATATGACTGTTTCTAAATTAGATGTCAAATGATGGCACACTATGTTGGAACTGTTTAAAAATAAAAAAAATTCAGCACTTGGGCTTACCTCAGAAAGGCTGCTCATGGCATCGCTTAGTACATTCAGGGGTATGGGAGGGATACCATGTGTAGTACTGGAATCTGATCATTGCCTGGGTGTCCTAGTGCCTGTTAGGCAACATCAGTGGTTTGGATTCATCTGGCAAAAACATTTATTTTATTTATTTTTATTTAAAACTGGTGACCGGGAAAGGCACACTGAGCCAAGGCTCATTTCCAGGTGCAACCCAGGTACAAGGTGTACACTGAGGTAAGCAGAGAAGTACAACAATTGCTTGTTACAGATGTTAAGTACAACATCAAGACATTTAGCAGATTTTTTTATAATTAGACTACCTATAAATTAAATGTCAAGTATTGGCCTAATATCTTGGAACTGTTTGAAAATAAAAAAAACACATCACCTGGGCTGGACTCAAGCAGTTTGGATGTGGCATTCCATGTGCAGTACAAGAACCCTGCAGCAGCAGTGCCCCTGTGATTCACATGGTGGTGAGCACAGGGTATGTCTGTGTGATATTTTGGCATCATTTTCCCCATAATGGCTGGCACTGGGTTGCCAGGGGATGTCATGAAGTGCCTGCATCTACAGTTATCAACACAAAACAGCTTGCCTGGGTGCTTTTTCATTGGTAACTGTGGTTGGGCCTGCCCTCAGTTTAACTCTGTGGGTACAGTGATATCAAAATGACCCTGATGTGGCTCAGGCCCACTGTGTAACATCCAGCTGTCTCTTGCCTTGCCTTTGCTTATTCATAGGAACTTTGGTGTATTGTTTTGACTTGTAGAGCAGTTTGATGTGGCATTCCATGTGCAGAACAAGTACCCTGCTGCAGCGGCATCCCTGTAATGCACAAGGTGGTGAGCTTGGGGTTGGCCTGTGTGATATTTTGGCATCATTTTCTCCTCAAAGGCCGGCACAGGGTTGCCAGGGAGCATCATGTGGCACCCACATCTATAGTTATCAGTGCCAAACAGCTTGCCTGGGTGCTTCCTGGTTGTTAACTGTGTTTGGGCCTCTCCTCAGTCTGGCTCTGTGGAGCTACAGTAATGTCAAAATGGCCACTGATGTGACATGGTGCTTATCAATGTGTATTGTCTGTTTGGTTGATAATAAGCCATTAATAAAAGTTGCACCATGTATTTCACATGTTGCATTGCTACTGTGGTGTCTGCGTTACCCACAGTAGTAGTATGCAACAGAGATGGTCACATAGTAAATCAAGTAAAACCAAGTGATTTGTTCATGTTTATCTTTCTACTTAATGTCCAGTTTAAGTGTGAAAGGCATGTAGACTAGACATAAACAGTACAAGCATGAAGTAATGAAACTTTGGTAACCTCTTGTTTGTATTATTAGTGCTGTCTACATTGGAGGATACATAGCAACACATAGGTATGGAAGAACATTAAATCATTAGATGTTGCAAACAAATACACTTAAATAGAAAACAGAGACAATGAATTTGAAAATTTTATTTATTACTAGAAATGGGAAATAATGCATAATGGATTACCCATAAAAGTAGTTTACATGTCATAAATAACTGTGCCATTTTTCCAAACTTATAAATACAGAACTATCTTTATATTTTGTATCATGCAACTACCACATATACATATTAAAATTAAGGTTGAGTCATGCCTATTTTTAAAATGTTTTCTGAGTGTATGAATGTCACACTTTGTCTCTTGAATACTGTTCACAGCTATATCTATATATATATATATATATATATATATATATATATATATATATATATATACACACACACACACACACACACGTTTATACACATTATATACATCTTCCTTTTTTTCTTCTCCCCAGATGTACATCTGGGGCTACTCTGATCCTTTTCTTTTTCTCGCTGGTGCTGGTATACACCGTACTGAACTTCATTTTCTTTTCAGTTCTTGTCCTTCTGAGTCCACCTGTTCCCCACCCCATACCTCCTCCCCACTTGCTTCTATCTTTCCACTATCCTGTCTCCAGCTTCATGGAAGACAGGCATTCCCCTCTTTATCTGCCTATCTGCTTCCACCATACTTCTACACAATTCATAATCTCAGAGTTAAACATGTCGGTGCCCATGACTGACAATGTAACCCCATCCCCCCTGTAAAATTCATTGTCCTGTTCCTCTATGCCCCTCCTTATGACCCACTCCCACATGGATCTAAATAACGCCCCTACTCTCTGATTCATAAGTCTCCTGACCCTATCAATAGCTTTGTGGTGGTTCCAGCCAGGTGGCACTGAGGGTTGACGCACTGGGATGACACACCTCATGCCACACCAATGACCCAAGTTTGGGAGTGAGCTCTGGTGTCAGGGGTTGGCAGGAAGGGAGATGGATCGAGCACCTGCAGGGCTGCCTCCTCTCCCAGGGGAGGGCACCGGATTGCTTGGTACTCTGGCAGCCCCTGGTGGCAATCAGGGTGCCGCAGAGTGCTAGTGCTTAAGTGAGCGTGGCTGATGCAGGCAGGGTTGCCAGACACCAGCATCATATGTGCAACATGCACGGGGGGGTGCAGGCACCACAGGAGGAGAAGAAGAGAAATACACCTCCAGATTGGATAGGCGATGGCCCTGCCAGTGCCACCACCACATGCCCAATGCTGGTTCCCCACCACTGCTCCTCTGCAGTCTCCCCGGATTGTCCTCCCCTGACCCGGGGAACCATGACGAACTTGAAGATGGCAGGGGAACACAGCAGGCAGTAGAGTGAGTCAGCAAGAGCAGTGGCCCGAGAGAGTTCTTATCTGGAGGGTCTGAAAAGATAGTAAAAAAAATAGCCTTGTGGCTATGAGCATGGCACCAAACCCTCCTTGGCACCATGTCTGAGCAGACCAAAGTTAGTGCTGGCCATCATTTCCTAATTTTCTCAGTATCATCTCTTAACTAAAAATGTATATCCAACCAGGGTCTGTTGCCAATGTCATTGCCTCCTAGGTGGATGATGAGCATGTCCAGCACTGGCAGCATCTCCCTCATTTCCCACAGGGTAGGTAATAACTGGGGCCACTTCATCCCTCTTATTGCTTTCCAGGTAATCCCACATTGCCTTGTGTCCTGGTACAGCTGCTTTCCCTCGGGCTTCTTTGATACTTTCTTTCTGCCCAATAAATAAATGAGTGCCCACAGAGCCATACTTCCTGGACCCTAGTGGTGAGAAAATAAAATGTGTGAGCTTTGTTCTGATGTCCCCTTATCCCCCCCTTCCCTATATATCAAGGGCTCTTATCTCCCCTTTGTATCACTCAAACTCATGTTCCTATAAGAGAAAAATAGAGAAATGTTAGTAATCTGCAGTCGAGCATCTAATGGTCTCACGTAGTGCTTGTAGTTGTCAGGTGCCTAGAACCCACCTAATTCTTGTAGCTCACTCCAAGAAACCCCTGTTGGCTGTGGCCTGTGAAGCCGCCCAATCCTGAATGAGTGGGATGAAAAACTCTTCAGGTCCTCCCCCAAGAACTCCAAACCTTTCTTTAAAATGGCCACTACTTGATAGCTTGTCACTGGATTCCCATCCCCATTCATGAACAGCCAGCCTGTTCTGGTCCTTTGCACTGCGACATATGCCCACAATGCCCGGACTGGGAAATCAGCACTATTTTGTTGTAACACAAGCTTCACTTTGGCCACCAGACCCATCTGGTCTATCTTTGATCATCTGATAACCAACATTATCTCCCCTTAATCCCAGGCTGTGTCTTTCCATCTCAATCCCCCTGCCCCTTCCCCTCTTCCATGCCTGACTACCTCACTTATTATGAATGCCCTATGGAACATCACTGAATATATGGCTGCAAATAGAATGGCCTCATCTGCTGACCTTCATACCTTAGGTAGTGCTCCCATTAGTCCCTGTAAGAGCTTCACCAATACCTGTCACCTGCTGCTGTTGGCTTTGCCCCTGATGCACCCTCACCCTTGCACCATCTGCCTGACTAGCATAGTTTTTGTCTGGTTTCCCCACCCCTTCAAGCTGCACACTATGCAGATTGCTGCCAGATGCACACCCATGGTTGTGTGTGCTACCCTTTTCCCCCGTTGTATACTATATACCTTCCAACCTGTTCGTCCCTGACTGGCCCATTTACCTCCATGTGCTGTCCCTCTCTGAATGTTTGGAATGCCCTTCAGGCCCATTCATATGCGTTCAGGGACCTGGATGACAAGGAGTTGCAAAACAGCAATTCAGCTTTTTCCAGCCAATGTCCAAAATGCCAGGCGGTACTGGTGTTCTTTTTGTACCTCTGCCCTTGGTGCAATGGCCCAGATCCTGTCTGGCTGCAGTCAAGAGATACTGTCAGATATTGTTTTCTGAATTCCATCAATATGCCTAGCCCTAAAAGACATGTTCAGCTCAAGCCCAGAAGTAGGGTGCTCACCCAGATGGGCAAGATATCCAATAGCGTGATGTCCTTAGTCAAACCTCTCTCCCTCTATTCTGGTGGCCATGTCTCGGAACCCCACCTACCCCTGAACTAGGCCCCCATGCCCAGGCCACCTGAAGCATCAGTGTATAAGACCAGGTCCATGTTGAAAACCCAGTTATCCTGCCAAAAGGATCTACCATTGAAATTCTGAGGAAAGTGTCTCATACCTTCAGGTCTTCCTTGGTGCCTTTTGAGATATCTACCCAGTGGTATGGTCTGGTAGCCCCTTTTGTGACCCTTGCTAAGCTTCAAGTAAACACCCACCCAGGGTCAATTGCTCTACAGGCAAAGTTCAAATGCCCAATCAACTGCAGCACCTGATGCAGCCATGCCCCAGGAGTGGTCCTGATAATCTGCATGGCCTCCTACAAGATGGCATACTTTACCTAGCTGTCTTCCTCATCAATATAGTCATTTACAGAGTCCCTTCAGTAAAAGACTGGTGGTGTATTACCTAAAATCCCGGCTGTTTTTGGGACTAGCTCAAAGAAGATACCCTAAGATTATGGACGCGGCTTTTCAAATGGCCCTTCTACTATCCCAGCTTTTTCCTCTTTCTCAATTTTTTGCATTAAAAGCCCTTCATTTCCCCTGCTAGATCTTAGGTTCTTTGCCTCTTTTGCTGTCTGTGGTATCTGAATTGTAAATCCCCCCCCAAAACCTTCTACCAGTTTTTTAGCAGCTGCCCTGTCAGGGTACCATTTAACCCATTACTCTAAAATAGTCACCTTAATAGGGGTAACTGACTTGTTGAAGATGCTGGTATTGCTGTGGGGGCTGCTTCCTATCCCCTCTTTACTGATTCAGTCCCCACCCTTCATTGTAATCCCTCCCCCATTGCTGTCCTTGAAAGCCCGAGTGCCCCCTTGAAAGGGCTGATTGGACTGAGTATGAGTGGAAACCACCTGTCCCCCATTAACTGAAATTGTTCTACATTTTGGAGCCAGATGCCCCCCCACACACTTTGAGCATGCATGCTTAAACCTACATTGCAGCCACAAGTAAAAAGCCCTACCGTAGCCCCAACAGCATTTTTTGAGAAAGGATGAGTTTCTTCCTCCAGTCCCCTTCATTATTGGCTGTGTCTATCATGCAGTCCAGCCAAAGGTCAGATTGCTTGGTGTCCCATCTCACATCTCCAAGAGTGGCCATTCTCTGATGAAACAGCTCATCATACTGCAGCCAGTTATTCCACCCTCTCATCTTGGACTTACATATTATTAACAAATACGTGAGCATGGGCATCACCAGTTACAGCTTTTTCTCTATTACTAGGGCCGAGTTTGTGTTGGAAGCCCACAAACCATGTGTCCCATGTCTTCCCTTCTGGACTTGTCCTCATCCCCCTATCCCAATAAAACAATGACTACTGCCATGTCTTTTTACTTATGATCGCCTTCTTGTCATATTTCATCACTGATTCGGCACTTGCCAGCATGAAAATATCCACATACCCCTTTCCAAATCTTCTTTTGTCACTAAAGGAATGTGCTCACTATCCTCATCCCTGCTGTCCCCACTTCCCTTGTTCCTTTACTCATCTCCCAAACCATAGGTCTTCTCAGTCCCTGTCCCTCACCTTTTCCCTTTTTATGTCTGCTAATGACTTTTCAAATTATCCCAGACCATCCTCACCTAATAAGTCAATCATTTGCTCTATGTATTCTTTTATGCTAAGACCCAGAGTCAAACCCTCATTACCTGGCTTGGGCACTGGATCCGGTGTGGGGGCTTGCCTCGGCCGAGGAAGCCTACCATTGTCTGGTGCCAGTGGGTTCAAAGGTTGTGGTGGTGGAGGCAGGGGAGCTACTGGGCCTGGTGTGGGAGGCAGACAAGGAAGAGGTAGAGGGCTCCAGCACTGGGAGGGAGTGCGGCACAGGCAGGCAGAGAGAGAGAGAGAGAGAGAGAGAAGGCAAGGGAAGTTCTGGTTCTGGTAGTGCAAGGCTGGCCAGCCAAGGTGGAGGACTTCTCCCAGCCTTGCCCCCTCTGCGCCCGTCGGCCTACTGCTTCTCTCCCTTACCAGGCTGCTTGCCCACCACCTGCTCCCAGATCTTGTTGACCTTGTCTGCCAGTCCCACTATGGCCTTATGGGCATCCTCTTTTGTGATCTGGTTCTTTCTGGGTGCCATAATAACTGTCTTCATGGTATAAACCAAAAGCTAAAATAAAATAACAATATTGACCATGTTGTTTATGGCAAAACTCCTCCTCCCCCCTTTTCACCCCCGCCCTCCTTGTTAGATCTGTATCCTTAATGTAGTTGCCGGGGTGTAACATGTCCCATCACCTGTATGCCTTCCTCTACAGTATATTAGATTTGCCTCATGCGGTCTTATTTTTATATATATATATATATATATATATATATATATATATATATATATATATATATAAAATCACACATGCCCACACAATGCAAAGCATCATGGGCTGCATATGCAAATCACCACAGAATGTTATGCTGGTCCAACTTTAAGCAGAATTGCATGGTGGTATAGCTATATATATATATATGTCTTTTGTAAAAAAAAAACATTTTTACAGGGTACCACGGCCATGGGGACTTGGTTCTTTGTGGCTGTTGGCCCCTAGTCCTATGCCCAGCATTGTGTTATTGGTTATTGTAATTGGTTTGCCTATTGTCTCCTCTAAATGATTAGTATATGTTATTTTTTTTATGTTTGTTTCAAATCATAAAGTTCCTCACAAGGATACCAGTGTCAGTGACAATTTTCCAGCATCCTTCATGCTTATTCGCTTATGTCCTTTCTCATTTTTTTATATAAATTGGAGGTAAACTATGATCCCTCTATTCAGCACATTCTAAGAGTCCCAGCCTTCAGCAGCCCTTTTCCATGCTGCCCAGCCAGTCCCTTCATGTTTTCCCTTGTTGTTTCACTTTCTTATTGGAACCACCATGAGAAAGGTAAACTTGCCCTGTGTTAACCTGAATAGTCTCTTAGCCATGCTTCCCCCTTATGAGGGGCCATTTCAGCAAAAACACCACATGTCGACCAATACTTCTGGTTTGCATTGTAATATCTGTCTGGTTTGAAAATGCTACATTCACAGGTGCATGCAGCTATCTTTCCCCCAGCACTCCTTAAAGCTGCCTCTATGTGTGCAATCACAAGGACCAGTTAAGATGGTTGCCACCCATGTGCAACCTTGCAAGATGGCAGCCGCCACATGTTGTCACTCAAAATGGCGGCCATCCTCACTGTTTACTGATGGTGTCCCTTGTAACGCACTCCATGCCTGTTTTCCTTTGTCTGGCTCACTATTTTCTTCTGAGGCAGAAAAACATCTTACTGAGCTTTTGTGCCCACCAAAACACTGACTCTCCACACACCCCCTCCCCGCGCCCTTCGAACATGGTAACTGAAAAATCACACAATTGTCTCCTGGTCCCAAGTGTCCTTTTAATTTATTTATTTTAATGGAGGGCTGGCTGGCTCCAATACCAAATTCTCCCCTCCCCAGAATCTTGTCCCTGAGCCCTGACAACCCCGCAGTAGCTCTCCATGATCAACGCCATGTGGCGTGCCTCCCCCAACCCCAACTCCTCTTCCACTAGGGGCAGCTTCCTATCTCTACATGATAATGGCTCAGTCAAATCTCTCACCAAGCCCGCCTCCCTGTGCTGCGCCATAAACGTAACATCCCCCTATACGCACAAACCCAGGTCTTTGAGTATCTTCTGCCCTGATGTTTGCTGTAACCTCTCGGCATTTCTCCTTCTACTTGGTGCCTAAGCACCCTGCTCCTGCTATACTAAAATGCCCTGTATTTATGCACCTGTCCACTAGCCTGACTCCTTTTCTCTGCCTGTTTCTCCTGCTTGGTCTTAACAGTGTCACCCTGTCTCTGCCTATTGCGAAAAACATTCTCTACCGTCAGTCAACGACTTTAGCTTCTAATCTCCTGCTCCTTGCCATCCCCTCTACCTATTATCACTACGACCCTGAAGAAAGGATGTACCTACCTGTCACTCCTGTTCTACTTGCAGCATAGTAAAGAGAAAAAACATAAAATATTCCCCAGAGCTATGCTTTTAAATTCCTTTGCCCAAAGGCTACTCTTGCTGGCTGGTGACATTGAAACTAACCCTGGTCCACAACCTAATACCCATTGACAGCCACTATCAAAACAAATAAAGGCCTAGTACTAGCCCATATGAAAATTAGAAGTCTCCTGGGATGCTTGGCTGAGCTTGAAGTCTGGGCAAGATTGGTTAATCCTGACATCCCTATGCCTCACTGAAGCGGCTAAAACCTAATATCCTGGATGCACATTGTTCCCTACCTGGGTATACTATCATTCGACAAGACCAATTTGGTTCTAAAAGGGGTGGGGGTGTTGCCGTTTACTACAAAAATCACCTCTCTATTAATGTTGTTCCCAACCCTGGTCCCCATATGCGCTGTGAATCGCTACATGCGACATTGACCCTTGGGGCGAAATACTTGCACATCCTATGTTTATACAACCCTCCCACTGGTGGGCTGGACAGTCTCCAGAACTTACTTCAACATGTGTCTCTAATCGTGAACATGAATGAGACCATCCTGCTAGGGGACGTTAATTTGAACTGGCTAGGACCACATCACAGTCACCTTGCATCACTGGTCCAAAGGCACAACTTTCATCAACTAATAACTGAATGCACAAGAATGACTAATTCACAAACAGGTACGCTACTGGACTGGATCCTCACTAACAGACCGGACCATATATCTAAAACAGCTGTCCTAGCGGACTCTCTGATGGATCACTCGCCCACTGTCTGCCACTGGCACTCCTGCCCACCACCTGCCCCTCGATCCCACCTGATCACCTTCACTAACTTTGCAGCACTGGATGTAAGCCTTTTTCTGACATTTCTAACATGGACTGGTCTGAAATCTTCCATGCAACCAGTGCTGAAGCTGCCCTGGATGCGTTCCTCACCAGGTTTGGAGAAGTACAAAGGAGGCATGTACCAATGATAAAGAGAAGGGTCAGAGGTCAACAAACAAGGTGGCTGGACAAAGAACTTCTACACAAGCTCAAAATCAGAGACAAACTCTGGAAACAATACAAAATCACTGGACTACCCAGGGATCATCTTATATACAAGCGGCATAGAAGTGACTGTAAAAAACATATCAGACTTGCCAAAAGCAAATATTGCCAGAACCTATTAACTAGCTCCTCTAATGATCCACAAAAATTTTGGAGTCAAATTAAAACCTTCCTTGGGACCCCCAAATCTGTCACCCCTTCGGAAATGATATTTCAAGGAGTCCACTGCAATGACTCTCTTACTATAGCTAACGCCTTCAATCAGCAATTATCTGACCTATCTGCCTTTACATCCTTCCATAAATCTACGCCCATTGCTCCTCAGCAATACTCTACTGCAATGAGCACTGATTCTCAACTAGCTTCAGCAAAATCATTTTACTTTAAGGCGGTTACTGGAAATCAAGTTTTCAAACTCCTGAACGTCATATCGGATAACACTAGCCCTGGCTCTGACACATTGGAACCACGATTACTGAAAGCGGCTGCTCATCTCATATCCCATCCAACTGCCAGGATCTTCACACTATCTCTCTCCACAGGCACTGTCTCTGAGATTTGGAAGGCCGTAGAATCACTCCCATATTCAAAAGGAGCAAAATGATATATCGAACTATAGACCTATTGCCATCCTTTGCGTCCTTAGATACTTTTGAAAAAATAGTAGCCACCCAGGTCATTGAATTCATCGAATCCTCCATCGCACTCTGTGAAGCACAACATGGCTTCAGGAAGCACCACAGTACTACAAACGGCACTGGCTAAATTTACCTCTGATGTACTCACAATATGGACAATGGGTGCTAACTGGGCTGTGTTCATTGACCTCACAAAGGACTTTGACCTCATTGATCACCCATTGCTGCTTGCCACCCTCAAAAATCTTGGCTTCTCATCCCCTGTAACAACATGGTTCAGAAGTTACCTTACCAATAGGTCACAAGCAGTCAAATTCAACTCAGCTATCTCTGACAGTACCACGATCAACATTGGGGTTCCACAGGGCTCTATACTTGGACCGCTCTTCTCATTATTTATAAATAACCTGCCCAACTTAATAACATCTGGTAACTCGCTCCTTTATGTGGATGACCTAGTTATCTATACCCACTCCACAATACTACTAACCTCAATGCCACTGACATCAGCCTTCCACTTGGCACAATACTGGCTAAATGCTCATCGCTGAGACTCAATTGCTAGCAAAACTAAAGCTATGCTTTTGGATCACTCCATAAACTCAGAACCTGCTCATCTCCACTAAATATTCTTGATTTAAACGGCACCCCTCTTGAGACTGTAAGCTCGTTCCGATATCTGGGAATACAGCTTGACCAAAACCTTGACTTGAATCAGCACATCCAAGAAACTTGCAAAGCTGTCAACTGCAAACTGGGTGCCACCTACAGGACAAACTACTTGCTCACTCCCACTGCCAAGCTTGCCATCACCAGGGGAATCCTATTACCTACCCTGTCCTATTGCGCTCTCATCCTCACAATGGCAAATAAAACTGTTCTACAAAAATGGGACACTACCTTTAACAATGTCTGTAGATATGCATCTAAAGCGCCGCACCTGAAACACCACTGCCAACTCTATAAAGATCTAGGATGGCTATCCCCCTCCTCCACTAGGCAATATTACCTCTGCTGCCTGTCAGACTCCATAATTAGAGTGGCGAAACCAGCTACTCTATCTGAACTGCTCCAGCCTGTGATCCCATCGCGTGAGCTGAGATCATCTGACAAATCTTTTTTAACTGTTCCCCTCTGCAGAACTACCAAGGACGCTGGTGCATTCAGGCATGCTGCCCCCCACTCATGGAACTCGCTGCCTATGGACCTGAGAAGTGCCCCCTCACACCTTGCTTTCAAGCGAAGATTACGATCTCACCTTGCCTCTGTGGACCAATGCACTTGTTTTGATCCTACTTAAAGTCTTGATACTTTGTTCTCCCCCTGTCTAAGTCTATCTCTGTGTTCCCTTGCATATGTCCACTCGCTCACCTTCTACTAAGTTTTGATGCCCTACATAACTGTCATTTCTTGTATACCTGCACTTTAGTTAAATGTTTACAAAAGCATCCTGTATGGATACTCTGGCCAAAACTACTGCTATTAATGTCTCAATAATGCCTAATCACTGTGACTTCTATAATATGTGTGGTATTCCACTTAAATGGTTCTACCGATTATTTTGTTGTACTATGATTGTCTACAATTGTCCTACTTTCTCTGCTATTTGTGTATGAATTAGCCAAAATCCCACTATTGTTGGACCCTCTTGTGTTGCACTAAAACCTATGATGTACTAATGTAAGTGGGTACTGGTCTTCCTACTCCCCCACCCCACATGCTCCCCACCTCTGTGCCTTAGCCGATTTCCAGTTCCATAGCTCCGGTTCACTCGCGCCTTTTCCCGCTAAAGCCGTAAAATGCCCTCTGGTTGGCCGAATCCCCCTCCCTGCCCTAACTGGCTCTTGGTTCCGCTAACCCAGACATGGTCCATGTTATCCCCTGCAATGGCCGTTACTCCTCCTCCTGTAGACCGTGCTCCTCTGCCTTCCCTGCTGGTCTACGCTTATGTAGGACAGCTCTTCCCTGACTTTCAATCCTCTCACTTTCTGTCCCCTAGTCATGCACTCATTCTACCCTACTCATGCCATTCTTCCTCTTCTTCCCTACCTGTACCTCCTCCATCACCCTCTGCCTTCCTTAGCTGTACTTCTACTTGTGGGTATTGGTCTCCTTTCCCCCCTGCCTGCCGCTCAACCCTCTTTGCACTTTCAGTTCATTCTCACACCTTTTCGTATAAGCCATAACCCTCCCCTACTTACTGACCATCCCCTTCTAGCCCTCCCGTCCCTCGGTTCCACCAGCCTGGAAGCAGATCATAACCTTGTACCCACAAAGTTTTATTCACCGTCACTTTCCCGCATTTATTATTTCCCTGTTAGCCCATTCACCCTTCAGTGAACTGAGTCATACAACTCTCCCCTCCTGCTACACTTCCCTCTCACCTTCCCTTTCCTATCTTTTTATTTTTTTTTTTTATTTAGTTGTTTAACCAGGTATAGCACACTAAGCTGAAAGCTTTTTTACAGGAAGCGACCTGGGAGCACAAGGAGGTTAAGTGACTTGCTCAGGGTCACACAGTATGCAAGTGGAAGCTGTGGGATTCAAACCCAGGTCTGGTCTGCTGGATGTCACCAGATTTGCAGCTCAAGGCCTTAGACCACTGGGCTATACTGCCTCCAGGTAAGTGTGCTAGCCAGTGCCCCCCCCTTCCAAATCTGTGCTCCCTCCAGTACCCTTTGCCCCCTTTTTTGGATTATGTGCCTGTGCCTTGTATCAATGCTTTACTTGTACTGTATAACCTGAACTGTACTATTTTGTACTGTAACTGTACCTCCCGGTCGTGCCTGAAAATAGTCACCTACTGGCTAGTGCACTTACCGGTTAACAAAAACTAAATAAATAAATAAATGGCTAACCATCTTCCCAAACTGCTCACAAACAGCTGAGGCAGCTGATTGCATTTATATCGAAAGGGCCCTGTATTAAATTTTTTGCTTCTCTCAGCTGGGAAAACACACTTTCTCTACCAACTAGTCAAAGCTGGAAAGAAAAACAGGATGCCAGATGGCCATCTTTGTGCAAGGGTAATGGGTGAACACTGCAGATATGTTCAGGAAAACCTTTAAATGGAGGTAAGACTAATGAGACCCCTTTAGCCTACTGCCTGTAAAAAAACACTGTTTGAACTATTTAAAGAGCAGTCCTAGGCAATAAATAACTCAAGAAACAGACTCCCATGTACCAGGGGAAACACCTGAATTGATCCTGGCAAAACAAACTCTTAATCTCCAGCTAACACGCAAAACAAAGCCGTGGCTTTTCCTGCGTCATAGAGTATGCCACATAAACCCTTTGCCTTACCCTGCAGCTTTGTTATTTGGACAGATTTTTTTCCTTACCTGCTATTTTGATTGATTACTCCTCACCCATTCAGCTGCTGGAACCAAACGTAAAAGCTGCAAAAAAAATGATTTTTGATTTAAATCAGGAATGCTGATGCAATTCCTTATAGGATTTTAAATGCTACAAAAGTAAAATAAACTAATTCTTTTTTTTGTATAGAAAAATATTCTAATAAAATTATTCTGCCAATCTGATGTGCTGCTTAGAGTCCACAAACACTCCAAGTAGCAGAAAAAGAGACCCTCCCAGGCTGTGCATCTCCTTATAAATCCCTGGATCCACCTTCTCTCTCTTTTCTCTCAGGCCAATAGGTTGCCTGGGTCTTTTCATCTAAGCCCCTCCCTTTGTGAGGTCGTGCTCACCTCACTATACCCTGTAGCCCTCCACCTCTGAGTCATCCTATCCCACCACCTCCCCTCACCTCCCTTCCTCTGAGTCACCCCCATTGACCGGAGTACTGGGACAGCTGAAAATGGACAAGAGAGTTTCTGCTCACTGTTATCAGTGGAGCATTTGGCTTCTACTACTACAGTAAGCATGACAGCAAAAATACATTCATCTGATGAAAACAGTGTTTTCTTTGGTTTTAAAAGGGCCTTGAAAGATGCATGTTGACTACAGGTACAGTCCTCTGCTCTCATGGGGAACTCTGCTCATGGAAGAGGTAGGGTAAGTCTGTACTGGGGGTGCCAATAGTTCACCTAGGTAACACCCTATCTAAATGTGGTGCACTGCATCCAGCAAGGCGGAGAGAAATGGGGACACTTGTAAAGGAGGGTGGAGACATAGGAGATAATAAAGAGCAAATTCTCTGTATAGGTTGAAACATCCTATCTATGGTCAGGTAATACAGTAATAAGGACAAAGAGTCAGGAGGATTGGAGGGTTAAAGAGTACTAGAAATTCAGGTAGGCACATGAGTAAAGAGGGGCAAGACAAGCAAATTAGAACAGATTATCTCCAGCTAAGGGGAAAGACCTTACTGGATTAAGGATAGAGATGTTGTGAAATTTAATTTCACTGGCGAAATTGCCATGAAATCAGTAATTTTGCCATGCAAAATATTTCATGAAATTGCTATGAAATTGCAAAATTTCACTCGCAATTTCACCCACAAATGTGGATCATTATTTTATTATTAAATTTATTTTACCCCTCCGCTGTATCTAGTTGTCCTCCCCTACAAACCTGGCGCTCATTCATTGAAACACTCAGTTCGGCTGCCGTCATGGAGGTGAGTGAAGGAGCTATGCCGGTGGGGAGTAGGGGTGAGCATTATCTGACTGAAGACAGGAGGGGGGTCCACTAGACACCAGGGACAGGAAGGGATTTTTTAAAGATTGGGTCCTGGTCATCTTGCCTGGGGAGGGGGAAATAACTGGGGGGGGGTTCTTTAATTCAGCTGGTTATCAGCCAAGGCACTCCACAAGACATCAGGGAGTCTAGAGTCTAGACTCTTAATTAGTGGTGAAACTGAGAAATTTCACCCACGGGAGGTCAAATGTCACCCACCAGCAGCAAATTTTTGCCTGTTTGAGGGCGAAATTTCACCCACTCTGCAGGTGGAATTTCACATTTCACCCCACAAAATATTTTGCGAAATGTGAAAATTCCTCTAAATATTTCACTGGGTGAAATTTTCCAATTTCGCACAATTCTAATTAAGGATAATCTATGGCTAAGATTTACTGTTAACCTGTGGCTCAGATATACTGTGGTGCAGTAAGTAGGAATGGATGGTTAACATGGTGGGAGGTTAGGCAGCTGCAGAAACTGTGGAGCGACTTTGCTTAGGCTACACAATGGAGGACTGGTCACTGTCCCAGATGAAGGAGATTCAAGGAGCTCCATGAACAGCTGCAGGCAGCATGGGGAGAAATACTCCTGCTTCACAGAAAGCTGAGTTATATTCTAGAACCACTATGCACTCCCTCTTTCCTACAGAGGCCCACTGGACCGGGGCAGGGAGCATGGTAGAAAAGAGGAAGGAAGTAGGTTGCAGGTGTGAAGCAATATCCTTCTGGTGGCCACAAGAAGCATTTTTGTACCCCTGCAGGAGATGAAGTTACCTGACTCCACAAGGGGAGGCTATAACCCAGTCACATAGAAGGGCCAGCTGGGGAGTACAACACCCAGATGTGTAATGGGAAAATAAGGAGATAACCATCAGGGTAGTGGAACTTAAGAAGGTAAGCAGTGAGTACTAATAGCTGGGGACTCTGTGGCAGGAAGGGTGGAGACAGTACTATGTCAGGTTGGGTCAATGAGAGGGAGCTGAGAGGAGTAGGAGGAGGATCAACAGGTTAAGGGGGGCACATGTCCTTCAGACTTCAGTAAAATGACCTGACAAATCAAAGGTTGAAGAAAGTTAAATCCAGCTTCCAAAGGTGGGGAAACTAAAGGGAAGGTAGTCTCACTAACCTTTTCAGAGCTTTCCCAGTGTGGGATAGGGAGGTATGAGAGGAGAGAAAGGTGAGGCTGGAGGAAACTGAGACATTCAATGCCTTGTTGAAAAGGTGGTGGAAGGAAGATGAGTATACATACTGTATGTGGAAGACCGGAGTATAGCTACTATATGGAATACTTGGGAATGCAGACTGCTTAAGGGAGATGACCTTCACCTTAGGAGGAAAGGGAGCAATTGTGCTTTAGCAGAAGTTTGACATCTATGTGGACCATCATTTAAACTGAAGAAGAAGAAGAGGCAGAAACTGTAAGTTCCCTGGAGGCAGTCAGAGAACCTAGCAAGAACTCCCTGGAAATGGGAATAGGGTAGATGACATAGGCAAATGACAGAAAAGGAATAGAAAGGATGGGGAAGGAAGTCATGACAAAAAAGCTAGCAAAAGCAAAAGTGGGCAGAGTAGGAGGGGTTGGGTGGGCTGAAACTAAGGAAACAGGTAAAGGAAGGGGGAATAGGATGGAAGTGTGGAAGGCAGTTTACCTAAATGCCAGAAGTCTGAACAACAAGAACAGTGAACTACAGGTAATGGCAGCAGAGACCAAGTTGAACTTGATAGTTGTCACGAAGATGTGGACCTCTAGGAACAAAGATTCAAACCTAGCAGTTCCAGGGTACACCTTAAATAGGAAGGACAAATGAAAGGTAATGGAGGAGTAGCCTTTTCTATCAGGAAGGAATAGAGCTCAGAGGAAGGGACTATTAAAATGGAAGTGAGGTAGCAGAGTGGATTTTGGTACAGCTGACTACAGCTATTGGAAAAAGATTATACTGCGGTGGTCTATATACTGTGTGGGCAAGAAGAAAATGAGGAGAAGGAATTGGAGAAGTAAATCAGAAGGGTAACCAAAGGGATCTAGTGCTATATGGGATCTGAACTTGTCAGACAATGATTGGGAATACCCCAGTGGCTAAGAACACTGGGGTCAGGCACTGATAGACACCGTGAAGGACTACTCACTGGTGTAGCTTGTCAGGGATCATACATATCAGGACACCATTCTTGGCTTACAACTCAGGCAACCATTGAGGAACAGTGACCAAAATTTCAAATGGTTTGAACTGAAAATGGGAAACAATGGTCCGTCATCGAGACATTGATCCAGAATGTCAAATGGGCAGATTTTTGTCACATGTGGCAAAAGGTTAGGAAAAGCCAGGTAGTAGTAGTAGTAGTAGTAGTAAGCTCTGGGAGGGAGATGCTCGAGCTGGAGCATGACGTCAGTTCCACTGGAATGACTGAGCTGAGTGAGACGCCAACTAGAGCAGTAGGGTCAAATGGTGGCAACCTAACTAAAGTCCATAGCCGGTTCAGTGATGAAATTAAATGGTAAATCTAGCTAACATGGATACTTTCTGGAAGAATGTCAGAGAATTAAGAAAGCTTTGCATCTTCTAATTTACCACGTGCCAGAGGCCTGTCAAAGGAGATGCATGAGTGAAAGAAATTTTCTAAATGATGAGCCCGATTCTGAAGGGTGGCGTAAGTCACTGCTAAACGAATTTGTGCCACCAAGAATTGCAACATTAACTCCTGCGCCTATTCTAGAAGGGGCAGGGGTCACCCAGCTAAGTCCTATGACTTGCAACATGCTAGGTATCACGAACAGTGGGCACAGCTGGCAAGCATGTCACAAGATGCAACTGTCACACTGCACAATGCAAGACCCCTCCCCACAACCAGCAAGCCACTATGGTGCCCCACAGGGCTGCCCACACCCCAGCCCCAGATGTGTCCGTAAAGAGGCCCTGCAGGGTGGCCACACCAACCCCCAAAGTGTATCTACGAGGCCACTTGGTCTAAGCCACACAGCTGCCCCAGAAAACACCAGAGATATGCCCTGCAGGGTGGCTCTGTCATTCCTCACCTGTGCCCCAAATCTCAAGTCACCCGCCAAAATGCAGCATATGCCCATGTAAGCCCTGGTAGTCTAGTGGCTTCTCCATGCCAGCTCACTCATCACTTTCTTCGACACCTATCCTCAGTTGGCGATGGCACAGCTCACTTGATTTCCACGTCGCCTCATTGAGTTCCTCAGAGGGAGACTACTGGAAAGACATGCCTGACATACACTTGAGCTTGTTTTCTCCAGTAGCACTCCTACAGAACTCAGCTGGGGTGGCTGGGCTGTGGAGGTGAGATAGGGCTGTGCCAGCTACTGGCTGGGGATGGGTGGGGATGATGGGTGGGCTGGCACGCTGGTTGAGAACACTGACTACCAGGGCAGGGTAATTACCACATTTGCAGTTGAGACTCGGGGTCAGGGCATGGGTGGGGGATGATAGCGCTACCCTGTGGAGCATTGCACAATGAGGGATTCAGGGTGCTGGGGTGTGGGCAGCCCTGTGGGGCATTTATCATACACTTGGGGGCAGTTGGTGTTGACTATTACTATGGGGGGCATGTACATTACGGCGATCATGCATGATCGTGCGTGATGCCCATCGGGTAACAACAGGGGTGGTCTGGGCATGGGGGGGGCACATGGACTGGGTTCTATAGGACCATTGGAGGATGGCTGTAAGTTACACCAGCTAAATGCAGGTGTAACTTACATTGCCGGTTCTCCTCCGGGTGTTCTTGTAGAATCCCAGCATTGAGGACTTTGTTGCTGCCTTTCTGGAATGAGGTGCAACTGCTGCTGTAAACCCCCTAGCACTATGTCACAGGGGGTTTATGGTGCAACTACCGGCATAACAGCTGTTTAGGCGCCAAGTGGTCTGTGACATATCAGAGGCCACTTTGTAGAATCATGCAATGTAACTGCAGAGCATAAGTTCCTTCTTGCGCCATTCTACTTGACGCAAGTGCTGTTACACCATCTGGTTCTTTTCTTGAATCAGGGCCCATGTATGCAGCAGAAACAATGCAAACAAGAGGTAACACTTGGAAAACATCGCTTCTCATTACTGACTTCACCAGACGAACTACAACAGCAACTACCTTCTCCTGGACTGGGTTTGGTAAGCTTGACTAATTAATTTCCACTTTCTCCCTCCTGGACACTCCGTAAGAGCTTTCTCCAATATTTCACCAGGAAACATAAGATTTCACTGCTTTTTTTTTCAGTTAAATGTTTTATTGTTTCCAAGCATAAAACAAAACAAAACATACATTCTCTGTTACATATGCAGTAGATGTACATACAGGATCACTTGATGTTAACATACTGGATATGTCCCTAATGTATCATCGTCCCTTCCTAGAGACCATACAGGCTGCACTAATAATTATGTAATTGACAGCATTTAAAGGATATGTGCCTCTTTTATAATATAAAATTCAATATGTAAACTGATGACAATGCCTAATATACATCTATACATAATGAATCCAAAAACAGAATGGAAAAAAGAAAAAAGGAATACAGAGGAAGTCGCTCAAAGATATATACTGTGAATGCCTATGGTAGCTAGGTCCTAACATACAATATAAAGAAGACAAAATAGATGCACCTACCTCTCTTTTCCCATAACATGCAACCATAGGAGGTATCACCACATAAATGACATGGCTTCATGGAATATAATAGTTACACCCTCTTATGGCCGCTTCATACACTGCTTCTGGGGGAAAGAGACCACAGAGTAAACATAGTGATATGAACATTATCTGTACCTACTGTGGGGTATGTCAACAGATAGTAAACAGTATTTTACATATATACAGGTAAAGTAGGTATGTTAATTACCATTACTCAAACTACACAGTTAAGACTAAATAGATATTCACATACAAGTTTGACCTATATTAAACCTATAAAACAGAAATTACCACAATATGGGTAACTATATACAGTACACTAAATCCTACACATATAAACAACATTGCAGTTGAGAGACATTATAGACATATGTAACCATAAAATCACAGTAGATATTATAGATAGCCTTAATTCAAACATTAAGTGGTGACAGATGGATATGAGAGACTGATCAACCGATACCAGCTCTGGGTGACAAATATGCCATAAAGGGGCCCAGCAAGAAAAAAGCATTCTATCCTCCCCATAGCCATGTCGTCCGCCTATCCATCTTGTATACAGAGGGAGTGTGGCCAGAATCACCTTAAGATTGGGCAGTGCAGTACTTTGCCAGTTTGTAAGATTAGTCATTTAACCTGCATGCTAAATAAGAGTAACCACCTAAGTTCCTGGTATTTAAGGGGAACCCACGCGTGACCTAACAGCATAAGGGAAGGGTCCGCTGGGACCTGACATTTAAGTGTTGTACTGGCAGCAAGTATCACTTCATCCCAAAGATCATGTATCTGGGGACATTGCCAACGAATATGAAATAGATCCCCCCCAGGCTGGAGACAACGCCAGCACATATCATGTGTAAGGATTTGCATTTTCTTTAATATAGCAGGTGTCCTATACCAATAATGTAAAATTTTATTATGTATAAGTCTGCTCCTGGTGTCTTTATGAACTTTCAAACCAACCTGCCAGCACTGTTTCCACTGTATCTCTGATATTTGTATATTTAGGGCTTTTTCCCACTTTAACTTAGATTTTATATTGGTGAATGGTAGCGAGTCCACAGTGCAGCATATATCATAGTTGCAACTTTATTAGGTAGGCCAAGCCACCTTTCTAAGTGTGAATCACTGGTTGGGAGAGCTTTGCCCCGACTTAGAAGGGGCTTAAGACTATCACGTAGTTGCAGGTATTT
This sequence comes from Neoceratodus forsteri, assembly GCA_016271365.2. Lineage (NCBI taxonomy): Eukaryota > Metazoa > Chordata > Ceratodontiformes > Ceratodontidae > Neoceratodus > Neoceratodus forsteri. Next base: position 1,282,341,642 of record CM057452.1, read on the forward strand.
CCAAAAATCTGATTTACCCAGATTCCATCTGGATTGCAAGTTCTGGTATGTATCTACCACAAGGGAATTGAGGACCAGCACATCCTTTAGATATATAATCCTTTTCTCTTGCCAGGATGGCCAAGCCACTATGGAGCCACCAGTAGTTATGCTAGGGTTATTCCACAGAGGCACATATGTAAGGGAAGAATCAATGTTTTATTTTTGTTTGTAAAATCTTCCAATATCTGACTGAAGCCCCAATAGTGGGATGCAATGTATGCTCCTCATCCGGAAGGAAGAGAAAGGAGACTGCTGAGAGGCTGTTACTATACATCAGCTCGAGTCTTAACCACTGGGGAGAGTTAATATTCTGGGGATGGAACCATTTCAATGTTTGTGCTCCTTAAAAAGCTATCTTGTAGACTTCAATCCATGGAAGGTTCCATCCTCCCCGCAGTGGATGGGTCTGGAGTTGATTTCTACTGAAAAGAGGTCTGTCTGGACCCCATATGAAGGAACCGATCATCGTATCTATTTTCTTGAACCAGTAATTAGGGAGAAAAAGGGGGATATGAGCAAGCACATAGAAAAATCTCGGGGCAAGGGACATCTGAAAAGCGACTATCTTACCTGCCATGGTTAGATGGAGCTTGTATATTCGGTCCATTTCAAGTTTACAACTGGCCAGAAGGGGGCACAGGTTACTATCCCACCACTTTGCTAAGTTACTCCCAACCATGATTCCCAAATATTTGATCGTATGATGAGACCATTTAAATCCAAACTGTGCCACTGTATGAGATTTGCACTGCATGTTGAGCGGGAGTATTTCGGTTTTGGATTGATTTATTTTTAACCCTGAAATGGATGAAAAGGTATCCAAAATTTTTAGAAGGTGGGGTAGGGACTCATTAACATCTCTTAGTAATACCAACAGATCATCAGCATACAGCAGGGAGGAGACAGAGTCCTGCCCCCTACCAATACCAAAGATGTGTGCATTCTGTCTGATTGCAGCTGCTAATGGTTCAATAGTGATGACAAACAGCAGAGGAGAAAGCAGGCACCCTTGACGTGTACCTCTGTTTAAAGGAAATGGTTCACTTGGGAACATAAGCAGAAGGCCAGTAAGGGCAGATGTATGGTGTTATATTCTGTTTTAACTGAATTATTTGAATAGTTTTGTAAGTGAAATTAGTTCTATGTGTTAAAAATTATTACCTTGAGTTAGAACCGTTACTTGGGCTGTGATATTGTAACTTTGGAGGCTTGGGAACAGTTGTTTGGCAGTGATAAATGGAGGGAAATTTAAATGTGTTGTTTGCCAGGTGTTAGGGGGAAGGGACTTTAACAGGAATTACCTTGTCTTTAACAGGAATTACCTTGGCTTTCATTGTTCACTTGGGAACATAAGCAGAAGGCTGGTAAGGACAGAGGTCTGGGGTTATATTCTGTTTTAACTGAAATATTTGAATAGTTTTGTAAGTGAAATTAGTTCTATGTGTTAAAAATTATTACCATGAGTTAGAACTGTTACTTGGGCTGTGATATTGTAACTTTGGAGGCTTGGGAACAGTTGTTTGGCAGTGATAATTAGAGTGAAATTTAAATGTGTTGTTTGCCTGGTGTTAGGGTGAGGGGACTTTAACAGGAATTGTTGCCTTTAACAGGAATTACCGTGGCTTTCATTGTTCAATTGGGAACATAAGCAGAAGGCTGGTAAGGACAGAGGTCTGGAGTTATATTCTGTTTTAACTGAAATATTTGAATAGTTTTGTAAGTGAAATTAGTTCTAAGTGTTAAAAATTATTACCTTGAGTTAGAACCGTTACTTGGGCTGTGATATTGTAACTTTGGAGGCTTGGGAACAGTTGTTTGGCAGTGATAATTAGAGGGAGATTAAAATGTGTTGCTTACCTGGTGTTAAGGGGAGGGGATTTTAACAGGAATTACCTTGTCTTTAACAGGAATTACCTTGGCTTTTATTGTTCACTTGGGAACATAAGCAGAAGGCTGGTAAGGACAGGGGTCTGGGGTTATATTCTGTTTTAACTGAAATATTTGAATAGTTTTGTAAGTGAAATTAGTTCTATGAGTTAAAAATTATTACCTTGAGTTAGAACTGTTACTTGGGCTGTGATATTGTAACTTTGGAGGCTTGGGAACAGTTGTTTGACAGTGATAATTAGAGGGACATTTAAATGTGTTGTTTGCCTGGTGTTGGGGGAGCGGACTTTAACAGGAATTACCTTGTCTTTAACAGGAATTACCTTAGCTTTCATTGTTCACCTGGGAACATAAGCAGAAGGCTGGAAAGAACAGAGGTCTGGGGTTATATTCTGTTTTAACTGAAATATTTGAAAATTTTTGTAAGTGAAATTAGTTCTATGTGTTAAAAATTAATACCTTGAGATAGAACTGTTACTTGGGCAGAGGTATTGTAACTTTGCAGGCTTGGGAACAGTTGTTTGGCAGTGATAATTAGAGGTAAATTTAAATGTGATGTTTGCCTGGTGTTAGGGGGAGGGGACTTTAAAAGGAATTACCTTAGCTTTCATTGTTCACCTGGGAACATAAGCAGAAGGCTGGTAAGGACAGAGGTCTGGGGTTATTTTCTGTTTTAACTGAAATATTTGAATAGTTTTGTAAGTGAAATTAGTTCTATGTGTTAAAAATTATTACCTTGAGTTAGAACTGTTACTTGGGCTGTGATATTGTAACTTTGGAGGCTTGGGAACAGTTGTTTGGCAGTGATAATTAGAGGAAATTTAAATGTGTTGTTTGCCTGGTGTTGGGGGAACTTTAACAGGAATTACCTTGTCTTTAACAGGAATTACCTTGGCTTTCATTGTTCACTTGGGAACATAAGCAGACGTCTGGTAAGGACAGAGGTCTGTGGCTATATTCTGTTTTAACTGAAATATTTGAATAGTTTTGTAAGTGAAATTAGTTCTATGTGTTAAAAATTATTACTTTGAGTTAGAACTGTCACTTGGGCTGTGATATTGTAACTTTGGAGGCTTGGGAACAGTTGTTTGGCAGTGATAATTAGAGTGAAATTTAAATGAGATGTTTGCCTGGTGTTGGGGGGGAACTTTAACAGGAATTACCTTGTCTTTAACAGGAATTACCTTGGCTTTCATTGTTCACTTGGGAACATAAGCAGAAGGCTGGTAAGGACAGAGGTCTGGGGTTATATTCTGTTTTAACTGAAATATTTGAATAGTTTTGCAAGTGAAATTAGTTCTACGTGTAAAAAATTATTACCTTGAGTTAGAACTGTTACTTGGGCTATGATATTGTAACTTTGGAGGCTTGGGAACCGTTATTTGGCAGTGATAATTAGAGGGAAATTTAAATGTGTTGTTTGCCTGGTGAGAGGGGGAAGGGACTTTAACAGGAATTACCTTGTCTTTAACAGGAATTACCTTGGCTTTCATTGTTCACTTGGGAACATAAGCAGAAGGCTGGAAAGGTCAGGGGTCTGGGGTTATATTCTGGTTTAACTGAAATATTTGAATAGTTTTGTAAGTGAAATTAGTGCTATGTGTTAAAAATTATTACCTTGAGTTAGAACTGTTACTTGGGCTGTGATATTGTAACTTTGGAGGCTTGGGAACAGTTGTTAAACAGTGATAATTAGAGGGAAATTTAAATGTGTTGTTTGCCTGGTGTTAGGGGGAGGGGACTTTAACAGGAATTACCTTGTCTTTAAAAGGAATTACCTTGGGTTTCATTGTTCACTTGGGAACATCAGCAGAAGGCTGGTAAGGATAGGGGTCTGGGGTTATATTCTGTTTTAACTGAAATATTTGAATATTTTTTTAAGTGAAAGTAGTTCTATGTGTTAAAAATTATTACCTTGAGTTAGAACTGTTACATAGGGCTGTGATATTGTAACTTTGGAGGCTTGGGAACAGTTGTTTGGCAGTGACAGTTAGAGAGAAATTTAAATGTGTTGTTTGCCTGGTGTTAGGGGGAGAGGACTTTAACAGGAATTACCTTATCTTCAGCAGGAATTACCTTGGCTTCCATTGTTCACTAGGGAACATAAGCAGAAGGCTGGTATGGACAGAAGTCTGGGGCTATATTCTGTTTTAACTGAAATACTTGAATATTTTTGTAAGTGAAATTAGTTCTATGTGTTAAAAATTATTACCTTTAGATAGAACTGTTACTTGGGCAGTGATATTGTAACTTTGGAGGCATGGGAACAGTTGTTTGGCAGTGATAATTAGAGGGAAATTTAAATGTGTTGTTTGCCTGGTGTTAGGGGGAAGGGAATTTTTACAGGAATTACCTTGTCTTTAACAGGAATTACCTTGGCTTTCATTGTTCAGTTGGGAACATAAGCAGAAGGCTGGTAAGGACAGAGGTCTGGGGTTATATTCTGTTTTAACTGAAATATTTGTGCTGTGATATTGTAACTTTGGAGGCTTGGGAACAGTTGTTAAACAGAGATAATTAGAGGGAAATTTAAATGTGTTGTTTGCTTGGTGTTAGTGGGAGGGGACTTAAACAGGAATTACCCTATCTTTAACAGGAATTACCTTGGCTTTCATTGTTCACTTGGGAACATAAGCAGAAGGCTGGTAAGGAAAGAGGTCTGGGGTTATATTCTGTTTTAACTGAAATATTTGAATAGTTTTGTAAGTGAAATTAGTTCTATGTGTTAAAATTTATTACCTTGAGTTAGAACCGTTACTTGGGCTTTGATATTGTAACTTTGGTGGCTTGATAACAGTTGATTGGCAGTGATAATTAGAGGGAGATTTAAATGTGTTGTTTAGCTGGTGTTAGGGGAAGGGACTTTAACAGGAATTACCTTGTCTTTAACAGGAATTACCTTGGCTTTCATTGTTCACTTGGGAACATAGCAGAAGGCTGGTCAGGGGTCTGGGGTTATATTCTGTTTTAACTGAAATATTTGAATAGTTTTGTAAGTGAAATTAGTTCTATGTGTTAAAAATTATTACCTTGAGTTAGAACTGTTACATTGGGCTGTGATATTGTAACTTTGGAGGCTTGGAACAGTTGTTTGGCAGTGATAATTAGAGGAGTTTTTAATGTGTTGTTTGCCTGGTGTTAGGGGGGGACTTTAACAGGAATTACCTTGTCTTTAACAGGAATTACCTTGGCTTTCATTGTTCACTTGGGAACATAAGCAGAAGGCTGGTAAGGACAGAGGTCTGGGGTTATATTCTGTTTTAACTGAAATATTTGAATAGTTTTGTAAGTGAAATTAGTTCTATGTGTTAAAAATTATTACCTTGAGTTAGAACTGTTACTTGGGCTGTGATATTGTAACTTTGGAGGCTTGGGAACAGTTGTTTGGCAGTGATAATTAGAGGGAAATTTAAATGTGTTGTTTGCCTGGTGTTAGGGGGAGAGGACTTTAACAGGAATTACCTTGTCTTTAACAGGAATTACCTTGGCTTTCATTGTTCACTTGGGAACATAAGCAGACGTCTGGTAAGGACAGAGGTCTGGGGTTATATTCTGTTTTAACTGAAATATTTGAATAGTTTTTAAGTGAAATTAGTTCTATGTGTTAAAAATTATTACTTTGAGTTAGAACTGTCACTTGGGCTGTGATATTGTAACTTTGGAGGCTTGGGAACAGTTGTTTGGCAGTGATAATTAGAGTGAAATTTAAATGAGATGTTTGCCTGGTGTTGGGGGGGAACTTTAACAGGAATTACCTTGTCTTTAACAGGAATTACCTTGGCTTTCATTGTTCACTTGGGAACATAAGCAGAAGGCTGGTTAGGACAGAGGTCTGGGGTTATATTCTGTTTTAACTGAAATATTTGAATAGTTTTGCAAGTGAAATTAGTTCTATCTGTAAAAAATTATTACCTTGAGTTAGAACTGTTACTTGGGCTATGATATTGTAACTTTGGAGGCTTGGGAACCGTTATTTGGCAGTGATAATTAGAGGAAATTTAAATGTGTTTGTTTGCCTGGTGGGGGGAGGGGACTTTAACAGGAATTACCTTGTCTTTAACAGGAATTACCTTGGCTTTCATTGTTCACTTGGGAACATAAGCAGAAGGCTGGTAAGGTCAGGGGTCTGGGCTTATATTCTGGTTTAACTGAAATATTTGAATAGTTTTGTAAGGAAATTAGTTCTACTGTAAAAATTATTACCTTGAGTTAGAACTGTACTTGGGTTATGATATTGTAACTTGGGAGGCTTGGAACCGTTATTTGGCGAGTGATAATTAGAGGAAATTTAAATGTGTTTGTTTGCCCGTAGAGAGGGGAGGGGACTTTAACAGGAATTACCTTGTCTTTAACAGGAATTACCTTGGCTTTCATTGTTCACTTGGGAACATAAGCAGAAGGCTGGTAAGGTCAGGGGTCTGGGGTTATATTCTGTTTTAACTGAAATATTTGAATAGTTTTGTAAGTGAAATTAGTTCTATGTGTTAAAAATTATTACCTTGAGTTAGAACTGTTACTTGGGCTGTGATATTGTAACTTTGGAGGCTTGGGAACAGTTGTTAAACAGTGATAATTAGAGGGAAATTTAAATGTGTTGTTTGCCTGGTGTTAGGGGAGGGACTTTAACAGGAATTACCTTGTCTTTAACAGGAATTACCTTGGGGTTCATTGTTCATTTTAAACATAAGCAGAAGAAGGGTAAGGATAGGGTCTGGGGTTATATTCTGTTTTAACTGAAATATTTGAATATTTTTTAGGTGAAAGTAGTTCTATGTGTTAAAAATTATTACCTTGAGTTAGAACTGTTACATAGGGCTGTGATATTGTAACTTTGGAGGCTTGGGAACAGTTGTTTGCCAGTGATAGTTAGAGAGAAATTTAAATGTGTTGTTTGCCTGGTGTTAGGGGGAGAGGACTTTAACAGGAATTACCTTATCTTTAGCAGGAATTACCTTGGCTTCCATTGTTCACTAGGGAACATAAGCAGAAGGCTGGTATGGACAGAGGTCTGGGGCTATATTCTGTTTTAACTGAAATACTTGAATATTTTTGTAAGTGAAATTAGTTCTATGTGTTAAAAATTATTACCTTTAGATAGAACTGTTACTTGGGCAGTGATATTGTAACTTTGGAGGCATGGGAACAGTTGTTTGGCAGTGATAATTAGAGGGAAATTTAATGTGTTGTTTGCCTGGTGTTAGGGGGAAGGGAATTTTTACAGGAATTACCTTGTCTTTAACAGGAATTACCTTGGCTTTCATTGTTCAGTTGGGAACATAAGCAGAAGGCTGGTAAGGACAGAGGTCTGGGGTTATATTCTGTTTTAACTGAAATATTTGTGCTGTGATATTGTAACTTTGGAGGCTTGGGAACAGTTGTTAAACAGAGATAATTAGAGGGAAATTTAAATATGTTGTTTGCTTGGTGTTAGTGGGAGGGGACTTAAACAGGAATTACCCTATCTTTAACAGGAATTACCTTGCCTTTCATTGTTCACTTGGGAACATAAGCAGAAGGCTGGTAAGGACAGAGGTCTGGGTTATATTCTGTTTTAACTGAAATATTTGAATAGTTTTGTAAGTGAAATTAGTTCTATGTGTTAAAATTTATTACCTTGAGTTAGAACCGTTACTTGGGCTTTGATATTGTAACTTTGGAGGCTTGATAACAGTTGATTGGCAGTGATAATTAGAGGGAGATTTAAATGTGTTGTTTACCTGGTGTTAGGGGGAGGGGACTTTAACAGGAATTACCTTGTGTTTAACAGGAATTACCTTGGCTTTCATTGTTCACTCTTTGGGAACATAGCATAAGGCTGGTGGGCGATTAGGGGTTATTCTGTTTTAACTGAAATATTAGAATAGTTTTGTAAGGAAATTAGTTCTGTGTGTGTGTTAAAAATTATTACCTTGAGTTAGAACTGTTACTTGGGCTGTGATATTGTAACTTTGGAGGCTTGGGAACAGTTGTTTGGCAGTGATAATTAGAGGGAGTTTTAAATGTGTTGTTTGCCTGGTGTTAGGGGAGGGGACTTTAACAGGAATTACCTTGTCTTTGACAGGAATTACCTTGGCTTTCATTGTTCACTTGGGAACATAAGCAGAAGGCTGGTAAGGACAGAGGTCTGGGGTTATATTCTGTTTTAACTGAAATATTTGAATAGTTTTGTAGTGAAATTAGTTCTATGTGTTAAAAATTATTGGCCTTGGAGTTAGAACTGTTACTTGGGCTGTGATATTGTAACTTTGGAGGCTTGGGAACAGTTGTTTGGCAGTGATAATTAGAGGAATTTAATGTTTTGTTTGCTGGTGTTGTTAGGGAGAGACTTTTAACAGGAATTACCTTGCCTTTAACAGGAATTACCTTGGCTTTCATTGTTCACTTGGGAACATAAGCAGACGTCTGGTAAGGACAGAGGTCTGGGGTTATATTCTGTTTTAACTGAAATATTTGAATAGTTTTTTAAGTGAAATTAGTTCTATGTGTTAAAAATTATTACTTTGAGTTAGAACTGTCACTTGGGCTGTGATATTGTAACTTTGGAGGCTTGGGAACAGTTGTTTGGCAGTGATAATTAGAGTGAAATTTAAATGAGATGTTTGCCTGGTGTTGGGGGGGAACTTTAACAGGAATTACCTTGTCTTTAACAGGAATTACCTTGGCTTTCATTGTTCATAGGAACATAAGCAGAAAACTAGTTAGACAGAGGTCTGGGGTTATATTCTGTTTTAACTGAAATATTTGAATAGTTTTGCAAGTGAAATTAGTTCTATCTGTAAAAAATTATTACCTTGAGTTAGAACTGTTACTTGGGCTATGATATTGTAACTTTGGAGGCTTGGGAACCGTTATTTGGCAGTGATAATTAGAGGGAAATTTAAATGTGTTGTTTGCCTGGTGAGAGGGGGAGGGGACTTTAACAGGAATTACCTTGTCTGTAACAGGAATTACCTTGGCTTTCATTGTTCACTTGGGAACATAAGCAGAAGGCTGGTAAGGTCAGGGTCTGGGCTTATATTCTGGTTTAACTGAAATATTTGAATAGTTTTGTAAGTGAAATTAGTTCTATGTGTTAAAAATTATTACCTTGAGTTAGAACTGTTACTTGGGCTGTGATATTGAAACTTTGGAGGCTTGGGAACAGTTGTTAAACAGTGATAATTAGAGGGGAAATTTAAATGTGATGTTTGCTTGGTGTTAGCGGTAGGGGACTTTAACAGGAATTACCCTGTCTTTAACAGGAATTACCTTGGCTTTCATTGTTCACTTGGGAACATAAGTAGAAGGCTGGAAAGGACAGAGGTCTGGGGTTATATTCTGTTTTAACTGAAATATTTGAATAGTTTTGCAAGTGAAATTAGTTCCATGTGTTAAAAATTATTACCTTGAGTTAGAACTGCTACTTGGGCTATGATATTGTAACTTTGGAGGCTTGGGAACAGTTGATTGGCAGTGATAATTAGAGGGAGATTTAAATGTGTTGTTTACCTGGTGTTAGGGGGAGGGGACTTTAACAGGAATTACCTTGTCTTTAACAGGAATTACCTTGGCTTTCATTGTTCACTTGGGAATAGCAGAAGGCTGGTAAGGACAGGGTTATATTCTGTTTTAACTGAAATATTAGAATAGTTTTGTAAGTGAGATTAGTTCTGTGTGTTAAAATTATTACCTTGAGTTAGAACTGTTACTTGGGCTGTGATGTTCTACGCACTGGAGTTTGGGAATGAAGTTGTTTGGCAGTGATAATTAGAGGGAGTTTTAAATGTGTTGTTTGCCTGGTGTTAGGGAGGGACTTTAATTAGGAATTCACCTTTGTCTTGACAGGCTTACCTTGGTCATTGTTCACTTGGGAAGTCATAAAGCAAAGCTAGCTGGTAAGGGACAGAGGTCTGGGGTTACTATTCTGTTTTAACTGAAATATTTGAATAGTTTTGTAAGTGAAATTAGTTCTATGTGTTAAAAATTATTACCTTGAGTTAGAACTGTTACTTGGCTGTGATATTGTAACTTTGGAGGCTTGGAACAGTTGTTTGGCAGTGATAATTAGAGGAAATTTAAATGTGTTGTTTGCCTGTGTTAGGGGAGAGGACTTTAACATGAATTACCTTGTCTTTAACAGGAATTACCTTGGCTTTTCATTGTTCACTTGGGAACATAAGCAGACGTCTGGTAAGGACAGAGGTCTGGGGTTATATTCTGTTTTAACTGAAATATTTGAATAGTTTTAAGTGAAATTAGTTCTATGTTAAAAGTATTACTTTGAGTTAGAACTGTCACTTGGCTGTGATATTGTGACTTTGGAGTGTTGGGAACAGTTGTTTGGCAGTGATAATTAGAGAGTGAAATTAAATGAGATGTTTGCGTCTAGTGTTGGGGGAACTTTAACAGGAATTACCTTGTCTTTAACAGGAATTACCTTGGTTTTCATTGTTCACTTGGGAACATAAGCAGAAGGCTGGTTAGGACAGAGGTCTGGGTTATATTCTGTTTTTAACTGAAATATTTGAATAGTTTTGCAATGAAATTAGTTCTACCTGTAAAAATTATTACTTGAGTTAAGAACTGTTACTTGGGCTATGATATTTATAACTTTGGAGCTTAGGGTTACCGTTATTTGGCAGTGATAATTAGTTGAAATTTAAATGTGTTGTTTGCCTGAGTGAGAGGGGGAGGGGACTTTAACAGGAATTACCTTGTCTTTAACAGGAATTACCTTGGCTTTCATTGCCCACCTAAATCAGATAATACAGAAGGTTGGCAAGGTCAAGGTCTGGGACTTATATTCTGGTTTAACTGAAATATTTGAATAGTTTTGTAAGTGAAATTAGTTCTATGTGTTAAAAATTATTACCTTGAGTTAGAACTGTTACTTGGGCTGTGATATTGAAACTTTGGAGGCTTGGGAACAGTTGTTAAAACAGTGATAATTAGGAGGAAATTTATGATGTTTGCTTAGGTGTTAGCGGTAGGGGACTTTAACAGGAATTACCCAGTCTTTAACAGGAATTACCTTGGCTTTCATTGTTCACTTGGGAACATAAGTAGAAGGCTGGAAAGGAAAGAGGTCTGGGGTTATATTCTGTTTTAACTGAAATATTTGAATAGTTTTGTAAGTGAAATTAGTTCTAAGTGTTAAAATGTATTACGTTGAGGTATAACCGTTGCTTGCGCTGTGATATTGTAACTTTGGAGGCATGGGAACACTTGTTTGGCAGTGATAATAAGAGTGAAATTTAAATGTGTTGTTTGCCTGGTGTTAGGGGGAGGGGACTTTAACAGGAATTACCTTGTGTTCTAAAAGGAATGTCTTGGGTTTTATTCACTCTGGGAACATAAAGAAGGCTGGTAATGATAGGGTCTGGGGTTATATTCTGTTTTAACTGAAATATTTGAATATTTTTAGTGAAAGTAGTTCTATGTGTTAAAAATTATTACCTTGAGTTAGAACTGTTACATAGGCTGTGATATTGTAACTTTGGAGGCTTGGGAACAGTTGTTTGCAGATAGTTAGAGAACTTTGGAATGTTGTTTGGCTGGTGTTAGGGGGAGAGACTTTATGGCATTACTTTATCTTTAGCAGTATTACCTGGCCCATTGTTCATTAAACATAAGAAGGCTGGTATGGACAGATTGGGTTATATTCTGTTTAACTGAAATACTTGAATATTTTTAAAGTGAACTAGTTCTATGTGTTGCAAATTATTGGCCTTTAGATGAACTGTTACTTGGGCAGATATTGTAAACTTTGGAGGCATGGGGAACAGTTGTTTGCAGTGATAATTGAATTTAAATGTGTTGTTTAGCTGGTGTTAGGGAAAGGGACTTAACAGAATTACCTTGTTTTTAACAGGAATTGCTTGGCCATTTTCACTTGTGAACATAGTATAAGACTGGTATGACAGGTTGTATTCTGTTTTAAATCGAAATATTAGAATAGCTTTGTAAGGAAATTAGTTCTAAGTGTGTTAAATTATTCCCGAGTTAGAACTGTTTCTTTGTGATATTGTAACTTTGAGCTTGTAGCAGTTGTTTGCAGTATAATTAGGAGTTTAAATGTGTTGGTTTGCCTGGTGAGGAGGGACTTAACAGAATTAATTGTCTTTGACAGGAATTACTTGGCTTTTCATTGTTCACTTGGGGAACATAGAATGGGTTGGTATGACAGAGGTCTGGTTTATATTCTTTTAACTGAAACATTTGAATGGAAGAAATTAGTTCTATGTGTTAAAAATTATTACCTTGAGTTAGAACTGTTACTTGGGCTGTGATATTGTAACTTTGGGGCTGGGAACAGGTTTGGCAGGATTGTTAGAGGGAAATTAAATGTGTTGTTTGGTCTGTTAGGGGAGGACTTTAACAGGAATACCTTGTTCTAACAGGACCTTGCCTTGCTTCATTGTTCACTTGGAACATAAGCAGACGCCTGGTAAGGACAGAGGTCTGGGGTTATATTCTGTTTTAACTGAACATTTGAATAGTTTTAAGTGAAATTATTTGTGTGTTAAAAATTATTACTTGAGTTAGAACTGTCACTTGGCTGTATATTAACTGAGGTTTGGGAACAGTTGTTTGGCAGTGATACTTAGAGTGAATTTAATGAGATGTTTGCTGGTGTTGGGGAACTTTGCAATAGGGTAGACACCCTGGTAGGGGAGGCAGTTGAGGGAGGGGCCAAAGATTCTGGAGAGGTGGTCAGAAACTTGGCAGCTGAAATTTAATGCCAAAGTGTACAGTAATGCACATGGGTGTAATAACCCAAACCATTTATACATGAGGATGGGGGTAAGGAAACTCAGCAGGAGAGAGATCTGAGGGTTATAATTTCAGATAACCCATATGGGAACCAGTGCACATAGTGGTGAGCAAAGGAATAGAATGCTGGTGTGTATAAGGTGGGGTATAAATCGAATGAGGGAGGTGCTGATGCGCCTTTATAAATCCATGGTGAGTTCTCACCTGAGTATGGGGTTTAGATCTGAGGCCCCACCCACAAAAGGACATAAGACAGATTGAAAAGGTTTATTGGCAGGCAACTAAGATGGTATGCTGTATAGGAAACCATTTGAGGAGAGGTGAGGGAATCTGATCTGTACCGACTCAGACTAGTAAGTGAGTGGGAAGCTTTATTTGGTAAGGAAAATAAGTGCTAGAACTAGGTTCATAAGCTAAGATTTGAAGAAGGTTTTGGGCAATGAGGGGGCATTACTCCACTGAGAAGGTGGTGGAGTCCTGAAACAGACCACCTGAAGAGGTGGTTATCACCAAAATGGTGAAATGATTCAAGTGGGCATGGGACAGACACCAGGAGCTGACCAGTGGTGTATCTCTTGACAAAGAAGACAAGTGTGGGGTGTAAGGGGCATACTCGACTGGTCAAAATGGTCCTTTTCTGTCATTAGATTTCTATGATTCTAAGGCAGTTAATTAATTAGGGCTTACCTGCTCCAACAGAGTCGGGGAGTCCAGAGTTGGGGTGTCCTTGGTTTGGGGTATTCTGGTAGGACCTGAAAGGGAAGAACAGAGAAGGTTGAGGGAGCACAAAGGGTCAGAGGTGCTACAGGAAAGATTAGGGTGTTAGAATTAAACAAAGATACTTATCTGATTGGTATGTTTGGCCAGACCTGTAGAAATAAAGGGAAAATAGACTTTATGGGGAAATTTTAGTAGCAAGAGTAGAGAGATACAAAAGGGTACAGATAGCACAGGAGTAAAGGAAGAGAAGTTTTAGAGGAAAAGACAAACTAGGTCAAAGTAAGGAAACCATAGATAGAATAAAAATGCAGATAGCTAAGAAGAGAGAATAAAGTGATATTTGGACTGCAAAACCCATTTAGCACCCCTAGGGTGACTGCAAATAGCTAACAACTTAAGTAGTAGTCCAGAAGGCAGTGGTGGGGATGCAGTTAACAGGCCCCCATATTATTTAAAAGGGACACTGGTTTCAGGGTCTTGAGTTGTCCCTGAGGCCAGTGGTTTAAAAGGCAGCTCTGGTGGTGTAATGGCCAACTCTCATGGACAGTGGCATTTTTTCTTTTATATTATCTTTCCTGGCATCCTGTGTGTGTGTGTGTGGGGGTGGATGTCCTTGGGCCCAGACTGTATGTAGCAGGCAGAAGGCTGTTCAGAAAACTGCTGACCAGAAATTCTCCTGGCTGTTGCTATGCAGCCAGTTTAGAGCTACTGAACTACAGTGACAGTTATAGCAGGCACTTTCAACCGCCAGCCCAGAGGAGGGCGATTGTGTCACTGAAGGGTCTGCACTAGAAGCCATACAAAGAGAGATTTGAGCTGAATATGCATGCCTGAGGAAAAGAGGGGGGACATGATAGAAATTCTGGCACCTCAAGGGAATCGACAGTCCAGAGTAGCACCTCTTCAGAAAAAGAGATGCAAGAACAACGGGCACAATTTGAAGATAGAAGGGATGGCTCAGGGGCAACATGAGGAAATATTTTTTCACAGAGAGGGTGGTGAATGCATGGAATGGCCTTCCTGAGGAGGTTGTGGGGTCAAAATTAGTGAGGGACTTCAAAAATGCATGAGACAGACATGAGCCAATTCTATTGGTGGGTAGGAGGAAGTCAGCTAATGGATAACTAGGATCTGCAGCGTATCCACTAGGTAGGGAAATAGGCAGACTAGGTGGGCCAAGCAGTCCTTATCTGCCATCAAGGTATATGTGACTATGATTCAGCCCACAGAGCTCAGGCTGTAGCCTGCTCCATGTGTGTGGGAATGAAGATGGGAGATTTTTGGAAGGGAAAGGAGGCTAGAGCAAATATGCCTCCCTCTACCCATCAGCCACAAAGTGGCATGTGAAGAGCCCCCAAGGAGCAGGTTAAGAGGGTCTGGAGGGTGGGCAGCCAGCAGTAGGTGGCAGGAATCTTTAGCTAAGCTGCATGGTGGCAAACTGTAGGTGCCCTGAGTGGCCTGGTAGAAACGGACTGGGAGAGCAAATGCACAAGATAGGGGCCACAAAAGAAAATCCACAGTGCAGCTGAAGGACAATGCCTGAAATTGGCTTAAAAGTAGCTGTGGGTGGGAGGAGGCAAGCAGGGGAAATCAGTGGGCTCCCTGAGTGGAACATGAAAGCAGCAAGCACTGCATACAATAGATTTGCACAGCAGCTAATGTCAAAGTAGCATGGGCTAACAAAAGGATTTGGGGGAGGAAAAGAACAGCATAAGATTCAGGAGAGCCCACAATTAAAAATGCAGAGCAGTAAACAGAAAGAGCCCTGATGGGCTACAAATATTAAGTAAATTTATGCAATAGGGTGGACATAAATGGAGTGTGATAAATCCGTTTATCTGAGTAAGTATGTGTGTATATATGCAGAATCTTCATTTATACATGTAGTTATTATTACGTCATCCTCAATTAATGTATATAATGAACTGCGTCACACATCCCTATTCCTCATCCCCACTGTTTGGCACTGCTTAGTGGTATCTTGCTTTTAGTTTTGTTTCTTCCAGGTTACCCGTCCCTCAGCTACACCACCTGCCATTTAGTCATACTTTTCCCCATTCTTCCCACTATCATGCAGTGATCATTTGTTTCTGTTTAACAGTTTTAGTTTTTTGTCTTTTTACCAAACCTTTTTCAACTGGCTGCTCCAAGCTGCGCTCCAGCTGTCGCACTCCTCTGCATGCTGCTGCTGCTGTGTTCTCTCCACACCTCTAGATATACAAAACATACTTTTTTTTTAACTGTTTCCTCAAAAACTGATGAGTCATGATAAAACCACTCTAGTTTCCCAACCTCGCTACAACTGCCACCAGAGCTCCTCCCAACACATAAATATTTTTTTCCTTAAACTGCGTGCTCGCAAACCCCACTGCTGATGAGCCATCACTCTAGTTCACACTTCTGCTCTGGTTTTCAGACCTCACTACAACTGCAACCAGAGGCTGCTGTGAAGTCCTTCTCTGCAAACTCTAAATGGTCTCTTGTGGCCCTTATGGCCCTCCCTCTTCCCTGCTTATTTACTGATATTCCTCTATGTCTATTTACCCCACGTTTTAAGCCCCCCCCACCATTTTTCACTCCTGACCTCAAACACTATAATGCTGTCAGTCTGTTCCAGGTGTCTACTACCCTTTCAGTGAAGTAGTAATTCCTCACATCCATCTTACCCCCACCATAAGCTTCATCATATGCCCCATGGTCCTTTTTCCTATCTGAAGGAGCCCCCCCAGCACCCTGTTCATCCTTGTAAGGTACTTGTGGGTCTCCATGTCCCCTCTCTTTCAGGGTTTACATATTGAGATCCCAGTCTCCTCACAGGGCTTTTGCCACAGCCCATGTACAATTTTAGTTGCCCTTTATACTGCCTCCACCCTATGGCCTTTCTAAGGTGCAGTCTCCACACCTGAAAACACTCTAAGTAGGATCTCACTAATAAGGGATTACTTGCAACACCACCACCTCCCTCCTCCTGCTGAAGATACCTCTCCCTATGCAGCCCCAGCATCCTCCTAGCCCTACCCACTGCTTTGCAACACAGCACAACAATTTTAAGATCATAATAACCCCCAGGTCCTCACCTGCTTAGTGATCATCAGAACCACCCCCAACTCTATAAAGCAGCTACTGGTTTCCTATGCCCTAGGTGCACGATTCTGAACTTTGTCATTGAACCCCAACTGCCACAATCTTGACTGTTTTTCGAGTTTCTCCAAGAGGCATGTGTATGCTCTCTGTTCCCTTCTTAGTGCCCACCCTACAGATTTTGGTATTGTCTGCAAAAAGGCATTCCCTTCTCTGCCAGTTTTTCTGCAATGTTACTTATGAAGACACTGAAGAGAATCTGCACCAGTACTGAGCTGAGCTGCTCACTGTCCCATCTCTGTAATGAGTGCCATTAACCATCACCCTCTGACACCTTAAGCCCCCATCCCCAGCTACTACTCTTTTTCTATTCTGTATCTCTGGTCACCCCCCCTTCTGTTCAGCTGCCACAACACCATCACTTTGATGTCTGCCAGGATTTGCTCCACTGTAGAATGAATCCAATATGTGGAGGAGCTGCCTAGGTAGTCAGGATACATTTGCATATTCTTCCATCCCCTAGGACATAAGCGGCAAGGGTGCACAAACACGTGCACAGACATGTGTGGCGCAGGACCAGTCAATGTCTTGGTCCACCCATGAGCTGCTCCCACCTGCACTGCCACTAGTGGTCAGTCAGTTGGCAGTACTACAGCTGAACTGGCTGTCCTCCTTCCCCAGAAGAGATCCTCTTGTGTATCAGTTGATCCTCTTCCTCTCATCAGAGATCCCATGATGCGAGCTCATTCCTAAACTAAGGTCACCTCCGCCGCAGGCCATAGTGCTACTGCTGAGCTGAAGGGCCAATAAGTTAACAAGTTTCTAATTAAATTTCACCACTCTGGATCCATCCTAGGCTGATCAATATCTTTAGCCTCACCTACCACCCCAACAGTCAATCACCCTCCTCTCTGCTAGATCACCCTTCCAGGCACCAGACTATCCTCCATACAGCTGGACAACCTTTCTAGCCCCAGCCTCTCACATGATGAGAAACCTCACTGGAGCTAGAGCACCACACAGGCTCTGTACCAGCCTCTTACCCAGCCAGCCACCCTCCCTACATCTGGACCAGCCTCCAATTATATTCTATACAACCTCCATGTAGCTGGAGCACCACCCCAAACCTCCACTCTAACAGACGACATATCTGAAGCTGTCCCGCCAAGCCCCTGGACGAGCAGTCCCCCACCCAACCTACAGCTAGATCCACCAGATGCCCCATACCAGCTTCACCATCCAACCACCCATCCTGCAGCTGGACCTCACTTCCAACCTCAAACTAGCCCCACCACCAGCCACCCTCCCTGCTGCTGGCTCACTCTTTCATGACCTGGACTAGCCTCCCCAGCAGACAACCCTCCCTGCAGCTGGACACGTGTTCATTCCCACCCACAGACCAGCCCCCCTCTCCTCTGCAGGTTGAGTAACATCCCCAGAGCTGGGCACCCTTTCCAAAAGCTAGACACACTCTCCATCCAGAGCAGAACCTCCCTACACCTAGACCCCCCTGATCACCCTTCCGCAACCATGAACCCCATACTTCTTAATGTAATATTAAAAAAAATAAATATGTGACACTAACATATTGCATTTGCAGTGTCAGTGGCTCAACAGGTAGCACACTCGCCTCTGAGACTGGGAGATCAGAAGGCTGTTGGTTCTAGTCCCACACCAGGCACTTGGGTTAATATCCCAATACTGATGCTGTAGTGCAGCATGAAGGGGGTGCTGCACTCCTGAGGTGCCATCTTTTGGATGAGACATTAAACCGAGGTCCCATCTGCCTGTTCTGGTGGTAGTTCAGGTGGATGTTAAAGATCCCATGGCACTTCTCAAAAAGAGCAGGGGAATTTTCTCCGGTGCCCTGGCCAAATTCCCCCCATTCACTAAAAATACCACCAACAGTTTAATCTGGTTCAAGGTCAGTTGGCTTTCATTTGTATACCCCCCTCCAGGTCATGCCTGAAAATAGGCAAGAATCTGTCTAGTGCACTTAGCTGGTCAACAAAAACTAAATAAAATAAATATAAAATATAAATTAATGCAGCCTTCAGCAAAAGAAAAAAAGTACACTGATCTCCAGATTACAAAATGGATTAACACATGCAACTGTTAAATACAAATATTAAATGCAAAAAAACTGATCCCCCACAAAAACACTCAAATATCTGCAGCAAATAATTCTTCCTTTATCTACAGGTAACTCCAGATTTTCTCAAATTAAAAAAGTTGTAACCTTTTCTCTGTAAATATAGTTAAATAGGTTACTGATTGGATACACAGAAAATGCATTCTGAATTTGCTCATTTATACAATCTTCCTGCTAATCCCCTGCCCCACCCCACTACTTTAAAGTAACTAAATCAGCAAAAATTCCACAAATAACAAGTAATCTAGAGGCACAATGCATACTAGACACTTTAAGGGGTGGGGGGATTGAAAATAAACTGAACATTTCTAAGTTTAGCCACGAGTTCAGAGCAGAAAAAATGTTTTCATGACAAAACATTGATAGTGAAACCTGCACAGCATTTCATTTAGAAAAAAAACAACACGTGAGTGATAATTCCCTTACTGTATTTAACATTTCAGGGAGTTAAAAAGATGTACTTTTTAAACATAAGCTCTTACCTTAGGCTTAACATGTAAATCTTAGCTGTAGGAAACCACAGTTGATCAAAAATGGAGACCACAAAGTGCTCCTGCAGTTTCATCAAGCTGGACACAGACAGGAAGTGAGCTGGAAAATGTAGTTCAAAGACTGAGTAGACTTATGGGAAATGTAGTTTAGTATAGACTTTTAAAGGGACACTGCCAACTTTTTTTTGCATCATATTATTTCTAGGTAAAACCCCACATTTTATGATTGCTTACCTTCTCTAAAATTCATTGGTGTTGCGGGTTGTTTTATCTGTCTCCTTGCTTAGGAGAACTGAAATGCATGGTAATGTACCCAGCCTTGATTGGCTAATTTAAATCCTAAAACCACTCCGCTGACTGTAATCTTCATTTATGATTAAGTAGTATCAAAAAAATGCATACTTTATCAAACTGTAATGCTCGTCAGAGCAGTACTAATGCCTTAGCATTCTTGATCGAGCAAAAGTTATTGTAAAAGAAGTGATCATACTAAGGATCATACTAAGGTAATGAAGGAGCTAGAAGGCTAATGAAGCCTGTGTATACTCCTATCATCTATAGTGTATAATAATCAAGGTTATGCCCCATGATCAGAATGAAAATTAACAAGCTTGCATATAAAACAAACAGAAGTATTGAAAAGTCTTCATTTATCATTCAAAAGTATTCAATAATGTGCAGTTCTAAAATCAATGTATAATATTCATTTAGTAATAATTTACTCTTAAAAAAAATTGCATTTGAACTTCTTAGAATTAAGTATTCCTACAGGCAGTATTCTTCTGTCTTCTGGGCACCTGACATCCCCTGACTGTTCTCCTTCACAGTCAATTCAAACTCCCCCAATGGCCATTACTGACCACTCTCAGTATTGACCCTGGCATTCGGGATGCTGAGTCCCTAACAACCAGCTGTCCAGTGCAAGTTGGACCTTACTATAGATGTGACACTGGCTTGTGCCATCTTCACTGGGCAGGCCACAATAAGGAGAAAATACCTTTTAAACTACAGAAAAGCACTTTATTTTTATGGGGCTCCTATCACTATGTTGACCCCCCCTTGCAACCTAAACTATAGGGGGCACCTGGAGGCACCTTACTGGGGCTTGCTGGCATCAACTAAGCATGCTGGTGATCCCATCTTAAGAGATATTACACTCCTGCCTTTGCCACCCACTAAAACATGCTCATAAATTAAACCACCTCTAAAACGAGAGGCTATCATAGCTCCTCTCATTTTGATGACTGCTCCTTCTTCATCTTATCGCAAAAGTAAAGGTCCTCTTCGTGAGCTTCTGGCAGGAAGTGACATACCATACTGATTTCCATTCCTACTGGCCTGGTACCTGGTCTGAGCCAGAACCATTTGCTGTTGCTACTCAAATATCAAGAACATAATGCCATTGAAATGAATGGGCCTGTATAGGTTTCAGTGGGGCCATTCATTTCAATGGTGATTTTTCTGGTCATGTCGTGCTGGGCTAGTGAAACTCCTGTTGGGTTGGTGGAATTTTCTAATCACTATTCCTGATGGCTAGTGGCTGAAAAAGTTAGTTTCAACCTCTGTGACAGTCAGTAAAATCTCTAGCACCGCAGTGCAGGATGGCCACATGCGTAGAGGACTGTTCCATACCTCTCAACAGTCTCTTAGTGATGTGTCCCTCATTTTATCCCTCAGCATTGCTGTGTCCCTCCTGTAAATGTTGTCACACAGAGAAGGTGCTGTAACAAAATGTTAGTCTTCAGCTGTGGGGGTCCAGCTGCAGGGAGGGGGTCTTGCTTCAAGGTGGGGAGCCAGCTATAGGGAGCCAGATCTGAGGAGACTGATCCCATACCTCTTAACTGTCCCTCATTAAAATATAGCATTATGGCACCAAGTACAGGTATCTGGACTTCCACTCTAATGGATGCAGATTCAATTATGGCTTGAACTCGCCATCCCTAATCAAGTAAATAATTCATGGGTACTTTACGGTCCAGGTGAGGGAACCTATTTGGAGATACTGATTCTGGAGAGTGGATGAGGAGTACTTGTAAAATAGAAGGTTACACAGGAGTCAAAGGGGACCCATAGTTCTTAGGGAAAAGTAGTACAAATAGATAATAAATAAAACTATGCTCAATGGCCATTAATGTATTGCCACAACTTGACCGAATTTTCATGGCATTGAAAAGCTCATTGCTCAGTTTTCATTGTTATTAAACATGCCATTAAAATATCCTGATACAAAATATAAGGGGTGTACCACACCCATTAAATATTTAATGGATACCTGTCATGGTTAATTAATGGCATGGATGAGTAAAATAGGTTTGCACCCATGAAACATCAATAATTAATGGAAATTTAATTAATGGGAATAAAAACTGGCCATTAAAATAGGTGATACAAAATGTAATGGTGAAAATAAATGGGTTTGCATGAAAATAATGGAAAAGTTATGGAATTTAATGAAATTGTAATGGATTTCAATGCAGTGGTGATATCCCATTCAATTTGGGAACTTAACTGAGGGTTGTTATTGTGATTTGCATATAATATTTTTCATTATCAATGTATGTTTCGTTTTGTATTTCTTTCAAACATTGTTTGATTTTTGATGTGTACCATGTTGGTACCATAGTGGTATCAATTGTCTAGATGCACTGATGCCACAGTGATACCATATAAGCTTGGGATTATATGCGCACCAATTTGCTCCTCTAACGTAATACCCTTGTGGTGACAATACTGATACCACAGTGGTACCAAATAAGTCTTGGTGGTATATAGAAAACAGTTGCGTTACTACCATTGCATTATCATTGGGCACTTCTAGGGCAATTTAGAGTCCCACATGAAAGGGGACTCAAAATTACATAATACCACTGTGCTACCATTGCTCATTTACCAGTCTGGGCAACCTGCTGAAATTGCCATAGAGATGTCACTGTGCCATGGCACTACCACTGAGGCCAGAAAACTGACTGGATTGACACCATTGTACTACTAGACTACCACTGGGTAGTACCATTGTTCAAATTCAGGCATACCCAGGTATTGCCATTGATAGAACACTGTGTTCTCAGGGTTTTTATTTTGGGGGGGGAGAAGCAGCAGCAGGCTCACTCAGAGCAGCTGCACCTCTTGTAATTCCTTTTTTCACCCATGGCATAATGGACAAATTACTTATTTAACCATTATACAATGGCAAGAAAGAGAGAATCCTGGCTCCTGATTGGTCAGTTGGCCATCACAGCAGTGATGTTATCCTGGCATAACATCCCTGTTGATGACCTGCTTGACAACCACCATAAATTGCTCTTATCTTTTCTTAAAAAAATATTTTTAAACACTAAATAAAATTCTTTCAGATTTTTTTTTTTCTGTATAAAACAACGAGCCATTGTATAATAGGAATAATGCCCTCCAGAGTGGGTGTTATGCTGGGATAACATCCCTTCTTGGGTGTTGGATGCCCTCGACCAGTGGCCTCGGGCCTAACCACCTGAGATGGGATGTTATTCCAGCATAACACCCACCCTGTCGGGCATTATTCCTTTATTAAATGGCTCTCTGTTTTCACTAACCACTGTAGACAATTTGTCTGGTAATGTCACATTAATAAAGAAAAGTTGGGGCATATCACAGTAGCCCTTTATAAGAATGCCTTATACAGCCATAGTACTAAAGACTGCATTTTGGAAACAGTAGCAGGCTTGCTCAAAGCACCTGTGCCTGTCTTACTTGAGTCCAGACAGATAGATTATTTTAAGTAGTTTTCTCTGTATTGGGGAGTCAGAAACAAAGTCTTTCACATTTTGTTATAGCCAAGGTAGTGCAACTGCTTAGCAGAATGATTAGGATAGTAACTACCCGAACCTAACCAACTACATGTTTTTCATTAGGATATTTTTAGGGTAATTTAGGGTAGTTTTGAGGTGGCAGCAGGTAGTGTTTAGTGTAGAGTATTTTACTACCCACCCATGCCTAGTTCAGAGTTCCACTGAGGTAGTTGATATATATCAAATCAAATCAGTCTCTATTTCTATAGTGCCTTTCAAAACCAAGGTGCTTTACAGATTATAAATACAATAAAATGCAATAAAAACAGACAATATAAAAATTTTAAAAATCAAATCATTATAATCTAAGTCAATTAGTCCAGGAGGCCAATGAAAATAAATATGTTTTTAACATTGTTCTGAACTGCTGATGGTCAGGCATTCTCTTAACCGAAGAGGTAGGGAATTCCACAGGGTAGGTGCTAAAAATGAAAAAGCATGAGCACCAGATGTTTTTAAATGAACCTTGGGAGTCTCCAGCAATCCCTCATTGGCGGATCGGAGTGGATGATTGGGGGAGTAGGGAGTCAGGAGATCTTTAAGGTAGTCGGGTCCCTGTTCATGTAGGGCTTTAAAGGTAAGCAAGCCTACCTTATAGGTAATCCTCCACTGAACTGGCAGCCAGTGCAGTTCATGCAGGACAGGTGTAATATGACTGGACCTACAGGTACCAGTCAACAACCTGGCCGCAGCGTTCTGCACCAGCTGCAAGTGGTGGATATCAACCCCTGACAGCCCTAGGTAGAGGGCACTGCAGTAGTCAAGATGGGTAGTAATGAAGACATGGACCAATGTTGAAAGGTCACCTGGGGGAATCTGGTGTTTCACCCAGGCAATATTCCTCAGATGGGAAAATGAGGATTTGACCACAGCTGTCACCTGAGACTTCAAGGTCAAACCATCATCAAAAATAACACCCAGGTTTAGCACCCGATCTGAAGTGGCGAGCTGGGCACCATCAAGCCAAAGGCCCGACATTTGCCCAGCACCAACACCCACCCCCAGGCAACCCCATTCCACAGCCAGCACCTCAGTCTTATCTAGATTCAGTCTCAGCCAACTAGAGCTCATCCAGTCTTTGATCTCAGAGAGGCAACTGTTTAGCACAGAGACCGCGTCAACCCGTCCGGGCACAAAGGACATATACAGCTGAGTATCATCTGTATAGCAGTGAAAACTCAGGCTGTATAACCTGATGATATTTCCTAAGGGCAGCATATATACTGCAAACAACATGGGTGCCAATATGGAGCCCTGGGGCAGCCCACAAGGCAGGGGGAGGGCATCAGAGGAATAAATTCGTGTGACCACCCTCTAAGACCTGCCTATCAGGAAAGAACAAAACCATTTGAGGACTGTACTTGCCAACCCACAAAGAAGCTGCGGGGTCTCCAAAAGCACCTCATGGTCCACAGTGTCAAAAGCTGCTGAGAGATCAAGAAGGACCAAAACGATACGAGCCTTTCAATCTCTCACCATTAGGAGTTCATTTAATACCTGAACAAGGGCAGTCTCCATGCTATGCCTCTTTCTAAAACCAGACTGGAGAGCCTCATAGACACCGTGCATTACCGAGTGATTGTCCAATAGCACTGCAACCACCTTCTCAATAGCCTTCTCAGCAAAGGGAAAGTTAGAGACAGGTCGGTAGTTAGCTTGATCGTCTGGATCCAAGGAAGGTTTTCTAAGGAATGGTCGAATGACCGCCTCCTTTAAGGGGTCAGGAAAGATTCCCCTCTCCAAAGATCTCCATACAATTTCAGCTAGGATCGGGCAGATAACATCTACACATCCCACCATCAGGGAGGTAGGGCCCGGATCCAAACTACAACAGGTTGGGTGCAAAGTTTGGACAATCTTCACAATGTCCATGAATTCCGGTCAGCTGAAATCCATCCAGACAGACCAAGCACTCATCACTTCCCGTCGACCTCCATAACCCATCATGGAGAGAGCCTGGCCGATTCTGGACTTGATGCTGGCAACCTTATCTGCGAAGAACCGAGCAAGCTCATCACACTTAATTTGTGAAAAAGCTCTTCCAGATTGCAGACAGATTGGATTGCACAATCTGTCAACAGTATGAAAGAGTTGTGCCGGTCGGTTCTGCACAGCAGAAATCTCCCAGGACAGGAACTCTGTCTTCTTGGGTGATTTCTTATTGCTAGCCATTATAGTGTTCCATCAATCTAAGCCTGTCAGCATCCAGTATGGATTTCTGCCATGCTCTCTCCAGTCTTTGACCACTCCACCTCAACTCCTTCAAGGACCCATCATACCACGGGGACCTTGGGCAAAGAGTGAGTGGTTGAACACAAACAGGAGCATTCAAGTCCAGAGCATCTCCCACTGCCTCACTATAGACTAGTACAAGGTCCCCTAGACTTGTGCTTTTACCCAGAAATCCCGATAGATCCAGCCCTGCTGATGGACTATCTGGGGTAACTCCCCTTAAAAGGCGGTACCGGACTATCTCCACAGGGGAAGGTCATTTGGGGGAGCCCTGAAACTGAACCCTATGGTGTGATGGTCAAACCAACTGAGTGGTTCCACCACCAAATCAGTGATCTCCATCCCCAGGAGGAACAGCAGATCCAATGAATGTCCTCCTATATGAGTAGAGGAGGTAACAACCTGTGTGAGGCCCAGTGTTGTCATTAACTGGAGGAGATTTTGACCAAACGGTGAGAGTTCATCGTCGACCCAGGCATTGAAATCCCCCAGAATTATCCATCTGAGAAATTCCAATACCATATCGATGACAAAGTCCACAATTTCCTGCAGGAATAAACCCCCATCACCTGGTGGATGGTAGATGAGGAGTATCCTGCAACCTACACCCTCACCCATAACACACTCAAAGGATCTGGTGGTCCCCACTGGAATATCCATAAGGCCCAGTTCGGTCTTAAAAAGATAGCTACACTCCCACCCCTATGATCCAACCTCAGGCGGTGAATCACTGAGAACCCAGCTGGAACTGCAGAAGCCAAAACTGGGCCTACATTTTCATCCAGCCAAGTCTCGGTGATGCATGCCAGGTCCACTGTTTCAACAAGATCAGCTATAATAGCTGTCTTGTTCTTGATTGACCTAGCATTACATAACATTGCCCGTGTTGGATGAGATGCTGAGGAAGACCTTTACTCCTGTCCAGCACTAAATTCTGGCCCTTGGGTATGAGAACAAGACAGTGATTACCCCTGTCATGACACCATTTCACCCCAGGGTATTGCCTGGTCCCCACCACCCCAATTTGTCCCCCCCTTTCCATTCCACCACTAGGCCCTGTCCTGCCCCTCTTCCTATCCCTCCTAGCAATCCCAAGGGATTGACAACACTTGTATGTTTCAGTTGGTAGAAAGGGGCAGTCAAAAGGGCACAACTCCTTGATCCTAGTGGGGAAATATTGCCTGACCATCCTTGGACCCTCCTTACACATTCTAATACAAACTACGCACAGCAGAAGAATTAAACAAACAAACCAAAAAATACACACCCAAAAATAAACCCCACCCCACAACTATCACTTGTGAACCTTAAAATTACTAAAATATTTCAATATAGCACATCAGTAACAAACAGCAACAACACACTGCATCCAATCCAATCAATAGAGTTTATCAAAAGTTTCTTGTCCAGATAGGGGTCCAAATATAAACTGCAAAGTTCAATACAGGAAATTAGCCAGAAAGTACAGAAAATATTCACAGTGCAAAAGCGGAGGAGCTCTCACCATCCCCCATTGCAAAAAGTCTGTGTGCAGTGCAGCCATCTCACTGCCACATGCCAACAGGTTAAAAATAAAACAAAACAAAAGGAGGCACTCTCACTGCCCCTTAAATAAACAAATAGCTGTATGATACCAATATATTTTGAAATGTACTTGCAGAATTTGATGCATAATTCCAACATCCAGTTCTCCACTGGTAATCTAAAGGATCTTTAAACAATAACTCTATCAGCTGAAACTCTGAAAATCCAAGTCCGAGATAAATAAGATCAGATCCAGGTATAGCCACTATTCAGCAACCCTAGGCCAGACTCCCCAAAGCAGGCGCACAGCACAAGCAATCCCCCACAGTTTAGCCACCGGAGTATACTCGACACAGTCAGGCAGCCCCAGGTGAACTCAGGACAATTCAAGAGAGAGCGACCCTCCAGTCAGCACCATCCAAACCTCCCAGTGGGAGACAGCTGCACTATGCACCTTCCAGGACAGGACAGCTCAGCCCACCCAGTTTACCACACTCACCTTATCGGATCCTTCTCAAGGACTTGGCTCGAAGTAAAAGGCCAGATAGAGTCTCAGTTTAATCACTTTGCACTGGCATTACTGTTTCAGCCCACAAATCAGAAACACCAAAGAAATGAAAGTCGATAAAATCCACCAACCATCATCTGGCAGGCTGCATCCCTCTGATCACCATCCAGACATGGACTCTTGAGAAAATGCCAAGCCAGTCAGCTAAAACTTCTTAATTCATAGTAGTCCAGGAATCAAAAATCATGCAGCCTACGTCCACTCTGTAAAAATAGGGCATCCCCAACAGTAAGTGGTGGGACAAAATGATGGAACAAAATACCACCATTAGATAAAACAGTGTGGTGTTGCTGAACTACTCACAGAAAGTGGGCTAGTTGTGTTGGATTGTTTACTTTTCATCTTAGTGTGTTATTACTAATATACAAACATTGACTGGAATCTGAAGCTGAATGCTGAGGGCAGTACAACTACTAGAAGTCAGTAGTTCATCCTGAAGGGCCAAGATCTTCCCACTTTCTACCAAAACAACTCATTTCAATGTCAGATTTATTAAACCATGCCCAAGTTATGTATAGAATACATGAAACTTTTATTCTTATCTTTGTTACTTGGGCTTGGAAGTGCCACCAGCTGTATTATTATGTGGTGCTGTCTATTTAAAAGAAATCCTTAGTGCTAGTGGAAGAACACATACACACACACACGGTTTGTTAAACTAAAAAAAATCCCTGGTGCTAGGAATGGTCCCCCCTCATGCATCCCTTTTTAAAAGAAAAAGACATTGGGCCAGATTCTCAAAACACTGTGGGACTAAATCCTTCTCAGCAACTTCAGTTGTGGACCGAAATCTCCGCATCTGCTGAGATTAGTATTTTCAGCTGCCATAGTTGTGGAAGGTGTTATGTTTGGTCCCACAAGACATAACATTTTCCAAAACTGGGGGAAACCCCCCACAAGCTGCTGTAAATTGTGGAGGTGGTCGTAAACCAACTCCACTTTTGAGAATACTGTAGCTGCGGGGAAAACTGCAGTTCCTCATGTGACAGCCCAGTTGCACCAAATTTTTCCTGCAGCTGCAGGATTGAACAGGCTTTGAGAAGCCGGCCATCATCCCTGGTAGTCTAGTGGTCCAGCCCATTCCTGATCATGGTCATTACCTGTCTGCTCCCCCAAGCTCAAGATAGAGGCTGGTATTTTTTTTTTTAATTCTTTGGTAACCAGTGGGCCAAGCACCCTCATCTACCATATTTCTATATAACTGAGTAAGGACCACAAGGCACAAGTGCCTGTTTTCAAGGGCAACCTGAGAGCATTGGGAAGGTTAAGTGACTTGCTCAGAATCCCATAGTATGCAAGTGGAGGTTGTGGGAATCAAACCCAGGTCTGCCAGATGTCCCAAGCTCATTCACAGCTTGTGAGTCTAACATCTAGGCTATACTGTCAGACCCAGCAGAGCCTGCCAGTCCCCTCTGCTACTGGTCACTGTCTCATGCAAGTGCAACAATGTATGTTTTCTAATGTGTCAATACTGTATCTGCAACATCAGTTTGACAACACAAGTCACAGAACTTTAGTGAGATGGCAACCAGTGGCAGAGCTGAGCAGATGGTAAAAACAGGCCACTGTCTTGAGGCTGGGAGTGGAGCACGGAGATGATTACATTGATCAGGATTGAGGGTGGGTCACTAGGTTTTACCATGCCGCAGCGAAAGCTATCATGGAGACATCCCCTACAGCGACAGCTGCAGTGCTGACTGTCAGTATTACGATGTCGGGGATGCTTCTGTGTATTCATAGGGGGGCTGTGCCCCCCAAACCCCCACACCCCCTGGTCTCTAGGATTCCAACTCTGAGTCGGAGTTGGATGGGGGGGGGGAGAAACATCCAGCGAGGCAATCTTGGTCACTGCACCAACCATCATAGCGACCTGTGGATTTTGCCTGAGTTCTGTCACTGTGATGGCTTTTGCAGTGTCGGAGTTGCTGCGGTGACGGTATACCGGGCCACTATACTGCCATGGAGAAAAAATGTACTGTATTACAAGTAGGGAGTGCTCAGTATCAGGATCCAGACCAGACCCATGTTTTATTTATTTATTTATTTATTTAAAGAGGATTGTGTTCATATGCATGTTTAGCGGGCAATCATTTTTGAACTAATGCCAATTGTCAAAGACTTTAGGAGGCAATAGTCTCTAATATTTCTGGTCATGTTGTCAAGTTTAGACCAATTTTTTTTATTTAAACAATTAATAACCAGAAAAGGCACATTGAGCTGAGGCTCGATTCCAGGTGCAACCCTGGGGAGGGGAGATGGAAGTATATACAATTTATGCTTACAGAATACAACAGTGATAATACATGAACAATGGGTAGATCAGTACTGGTTGAAGTTTCTTACTGGATACAAGTTGCAGCAGTATTACATAGACAACTGATAGACCAGAACTGGTTACTGGTCACTTAAACAATTTAGCATGTGTTACAGAGACTACAAACTTCACAGTATTGTACATCATTCTGAAGGCTGTCATATTAGTGAAAGCCAGCAACTAAGAAGATGTATGTGAACAGTGCTCCCATTGAGAAAATTAGTAAAGTAAGTGCTTAGGAGGCAAAGAATTAGAGGGCTAGGTGCAGCGGGAGGAGGTCATCTGGGACAGAGGCAAGGAGGAAGAGGATGGGAGTGAAGTTGTTTCTTGCAGGTGAGGTAGGACGATGTGTTCCTTATGGAGGGGGCTAGTTTGTTCCACAAACTGAGAGACAGAGAGAAAAAGTGACTTGACCAAAAGTGGAGGATGGACAGGGTATGCAAAAGGAGCATTAATTTCTGTGTCTTAGTTTATAAGGGGGGTCAGAGGCAGGGCAGAGACTATCCGATAGGTGGAAGGGTAATATGTTGAACCAGAATTTAGATATAAGATTGAGGGAGTGGATATAGCATCTGTCGGATAGTGGAGTTTGTCCAGGAGGGGGGTAAAGATCACAGTGGTGAGTTCTATGGGGTCAGTTGGTAGCAAGGCGGCAGAAGGAGTTCAGGAGGGTGTCGAGCTTAGATAGGGTGATTGCCAGGGCAGTGCAGTACACCATGACTGCATAGTCAACAATGGGGAGGATCATTTTATTTATAGTTTGACATCTGGTAGGAAGTGGAATGGAGTCTCTGTGCCAGTATAGCATACTGAGTTTGGGGCGTAGTTTAACTACAGTTGCTTCAATGTGAGATGAGAAGGATAGGTGGGGGGGGTCGAGCCAAAAGCCCAGGTATTTGTATTTAGTGACCTGGTCAAGAGGGGTGCCATCTAGGAAAGTGATGGGGGAGGATCTGTTAAGTTTTTGAGTAGTGCCAAATAACACGGATACAGTTTTGGAGGTGTTATGTTTTAGCTGGTTTTGGCTGAACCAATGCTGGATATTATCAAAATTACATTGAAGGGTAGCTTGGACTTCACACGGTGAAGGACCTGAGGTGAAGAGGATTATGTCATCTGCATACATGTGTACATTTGATTTTGTTCAGGAGGATGGGAGATCATTCATGAAGAGGGAGAAGAGGATGGGACCAAGAACTGAGCCTTGTGGGACACCAGCTAAGATGGGAGGGGGGAGACATCAGTGATTTTGACAGACTACAACCTGTTTGAAAGGTGAGAGTTGAACCATTATAAGGTGATAGGAGCTAGGCCTGCAGCTTTTAGTTTAGTTTGAAGGAGTGGATGGGAAATGGAATCAAAAGCCATAGTCAGGTCAACGAATACAGCTGCAGTGAGGAGGCCTCGATCAGAGGCAGTGTGGACGTGGTTTGTGACACGCAGAAGTGAGGAGATAGTGGAGTGCTGCTTTCTAAAGCCAGACTGGTGTGGAGTTAAGAGGTTGTTTGTAGTTAGGTACTCCAACAGCCTGGAATGGGCCAGGGGCTCCTGTAGTTTGGCAAGAGCAGGGAGGAGAGAGATTGGTCTGTGATTACTGGGCAAGGAGAGGTCACCTCCTTTGAGGAGGGGAATAACAGAGGTGGATTTCCAGGCATGGGGTACTATGTCTGAGGAAAAGAAAAGGCTGAGTAGGTGAGTGAGAGGCCTGGTAATTGCAGGAGCCGATATCTGTAGGAGTTTGGAGTGAATCCCATCTGGGCTCATTTTGTTGGCATTTAGTGAACAAAGGGCTGCGAAAGTCTCTTGTTCAAATACAGGAGAGAATATGGAATTGCTGTGACAGGGCAGTGGGGGGACAAAGTATAGAAGGGGGACTGTGTGGCACAGCGCAGGATATAAAGAATTTAAGAGTTTCAGCAATGCCAATAGGATCGGTGGTAGTCTGGCCATGTTGCATGAGGGTCGTCGAGCTGGGTTGAGAAGATGGGTCAAGGAGAGAGTGGACAATGTTCCAGAATTTGGAGGGATGAACTTGAGCCAGTTGTGACTTGAAATAGTCCACTTTCACTTGTCTAACAGTCTTGGTTGTGAAGGGTGTTATAAGTTTGCCTGTTTAGAGGATTAGGGTGAGCTTTGAAAGCAGACCAATCTTTGTCTCTAGCTTTGCATTTGGCAGACCAAAATTTAAGTTCAAGGTTTAATAAAAAACATCCTGCTCCATAACTAATGTTATTGGTTTCAGCAGGTGTCTCTCATCAGAGAGGCACTTGACTAATGACATATTTAGCACTCTTACTGCTCTAATAAGGTACACCTCACTTACACTTTGTTGTCAAGGAGGCAACAGGGCATTTTTCTTTTTTTGAATGGCCTTGTTACAATCCATAACAAAAGGAAATACACTTTGTGAGATTTGGTTTCACTTAGGTATGGAAATGTTTACCTGTCATAAGGCATTGCACCCAGGAAACTGCTGTGCTGCCCTTATTCAGTTATATTGCCAACTGCCATCATTAAATGTTTTGAGAATAAGGAAAGCAACCTCTTAACAAGCATTTGTCAATGCTGAATGTCTCCTTGCATGGTGTATGTGGAAGGGGTGTAATGTGTTAGTTGAAAAATCGGAAAGAAATGGACATCCATGCAGCATTGGAATTTTGGAACCCAAAGTTGTGGGTCCAATCACTGTTGACCACTATGAAAAATCAGAAATGGCTATGTTGAAAGTTTGCAGTCAAAATATTGAAAAGTACCAAAGGCTTTTGAGTTCCATGCATAATAAGCCCTAACCATACACTATAAATGTATTGCTGTGTTTAGGGAATCCAGCATGACCTTTGTAACGTGTTTGTTTAAGGACACTTTACTGTACTACATCACTATGGCATTATACTTGCACACTTTCCATGCAGGATACAAATCTAAGTAATCCACCCTCAATCAACAATCCTGCCAAGAGCTTCTCAAATATGCTGCCCACAGTATACTAAGATATTAAAGCAAAAATCCACTTCGATCGAGCTGACCTTCACTTGATGCTGCACCAGGCAGAGTTAGGGACAGAGATTGTAGGGGGTAGCATAGGGTAGAATCAACTGAAATGATGCAGAGGAAACATGCTTCCATCCCCCATAGACAGGACAAGCCCACCTTCCCTCCATACCACTGAAGGCAGCGTTAGGGATGGAGGATGTTGGGGAGTTGGTATGACAGGTGGATGTTGGAAGAGAATCCAGCTGGGTGAGATGGGAATGCACTGAGATAGACTTTTGAGGCATTGAGCAAGGTAGGTTTGTCCAGTCTACCTTGCTCAATGCCTCAAAAGTCAGAGTTAGGGATGGAGACCAGAAAAACTGCTGGTATGCGCTGAGCAATAAAAGGGGCAGCCAACTACTGCAGAGTAAAAGGTGAGCAAACAGGAGCAGGAGAAAGGGAATGTAAGTAGGGAATAGGAGGGGCAATGAGTAAAGTAGAGACCATAAAATGGACAAAACAGAGGAATAACAGAATACGAGACAAGGGCAGACAACATGGAAAGAAATGGTGAGGAGTACTAGTTGAGAAAGGGCCAGTGGAACCACAACTTGAGACCCAGAAAGGAGGTATGATTGTGCAGGAGCTCCATCGACAAAGGTGGAGGAGGCAGGGGAGTAGGAATTCTGGAAGGGTATGAAGTACCAGGGGTAATATTGGTAAATTCAGAAACATGAGGCTAAGCAGAGTATATACAGTAATGCTGGAATCAGAGATGGCGCAAGAGGGGAAAGCAGGAAAAACACTGGTGGCAAATAAAACCGCTAGGATAGGTGGACTGCAATAGGTGATGGAGTGCAGCAAGTAGTATTGAATATCAGATGCCAGATGAGGAGACACATGGCTGTGGACTGCAGCAGTAAAGTATAGGGTTGAAGAGGAGAGCTGGCATGAAAACAGAAAGAGGCCAAAAATATAGGAGAGCAGGACAAGGCAAGAACAAGAGGCAGGGAACTGGAAGGCACAATGAGGACAGAGTGTCAAATGTAAAGGTTTTTTTTGTTGTTGTTGATATGTCTAACACAGTGCTCATATATCTCTTCTCCCCCAGTTTCACAGGCACTCTCAGCTGCCAAACTGCCTGCGTTGAGCAACAATTCTGCAACTGTAACGCACCAGCTGACGTAGTAGCTCAACAAAGTAGGAGTGAGCTGGAGAGGCCATTGTGATGGTCCTTTCAAGGTCTCCCTCAGAAGCCATCTGACAAGCACTCGCTGCTGCAACTGCACATAATCCCCCACCTGCCTCTTACCCTCACCCCTAGGCTGGGTCTGCCCTGTCTACTTTTGCTGTATATACCTGGGGTCTCAGGCAACATTTGCTGACTAATGTAATAAAATATCTCTGGTTGCTACCTGACGTGGTACTCGTGTACCTATATTATGACTACTGTGATCTAACTATCCCAGGTCTCTCCTGCAAAAAAGCTTTCAGCTTAGTGTGCTATACCTGGTTAAACAACCAAATAAAAAAAAAAACTATGAATGCCTGTAACACTGGTTGCTTTTTTAATCTAAGCGTTATGTACTGTACTATTTTATTTGCTGTGATGTATTGCTCTCTTGACGAGATGCCTTTGTAAATGAGTCTTTGACTCAGAGGTCTGTAAACCAATGATCTAATAAATAAATAGTTTGAATTGTATTTGCAGTGGCCTACAGCTGCAGGAAGCAAATTTGACAAACTATGGAGACACTACACAGACAGAATCATAAGGTGTTGGGGCAACGGTAGTGATGGTCATTAGCATTTTGCCTACAACAGAGGTCAGGCATACTGGCCTATAGTCACTCTCCCCCCCCTTGTGGAAGGGTATCATATCAACTCTCCACTCATCCACTGGGTCTAGTCCTGTCTCTAGTGAACAGCTGAAAACATCTACCAAAGTGGTTGTTAGTGCATTCCCACTTCTTTCAGCTCTGAGCTCTATCAATACCCTGTCCAGAGAGATTTGTCCTATTTCTAATTTGCTCCCTAGCCCTGGAGTTTAATTATTTTGCAATCTGGTAGCAGCCCAGCCCAGGCCTTTTTAATGAAAACTGAACTGAAATCATCATTTAACACATCTGCCTCACCTTAATCTTCTACCTCCCACCCTAACCTCTATGATAATCTTTCTATACCCTCTTTTTCACTTATAAATATGAAGAAGCCCTTGTTGTTGACCTTCACTGTTCACCCCCTTTGCTATCATGAGCTCTGATTCCATGTTAGCCTTCCTTATGGACGTGCTGGCTGTGTTAAGCTTTCCAGATAATCATAAGGCCTTATCAGCTAATATATTTGTATGTTCATTAAATATGTTTAAAACATGTGGTCTGTAGATCAAGAAGGTGATTGAAGGAAACAGAGCAGCTGACCATTTGTTAATGGATCTTAAAGCACAGTTGCTGTGAAAAGTCCTGGCTGCAGGATTCCTCTTTACAAGTCATACTTGTTTCCTGTGAGGCAAAGGAAATGTGTATGGCAGCCATTACAATCCCCCGCTATCCCCAAGTAGAGGCAGTTAGTGGCATAGCAGTCACCACACTGAGCCAAGCAGCTGTGGTTTCCCACCCACCACATGGACTTCCAGAGACCCAGCACATAGTGAACCCCCACTGTTTTGTGGAATGTCTATGTTATTCCCTGCTATCCTCAATCAGCCCCCCCGCTTCAGCCACACTATAACACCATGAACGCAGTGTCACTGGAAAAATGCTTGACTTGACATGGTGCAGAGTTGCAAAATGACTGTCCCAGCAGCAGTACGGCGTGAGTTCCCACCCACCCACCCACTCACTCCATGGATCTCATATTTGTCCTCGCACAGGCATTGAATTCCCCACTTTCTGTCCAAGCAGTGCTACCTGACAAGCCACTCACCCACCTCACAGATCTCATACTTTTCCTTGGTAACACCAGGTTGTCTGTGGAGAGCAAAGTACGCTGCACAGACAGGGAGTGAGAGGAGAAAGACAGCAGAACCGAGGATTTCGGCAGCAGTCTGTGCTCCATTGGCGTCCCCCACCCTCCCCCAACAATGTCGCCTGCTCCCATGCTGTTACTGGTTTGTATACTGAGTGATTTTCTGCCTGTGACCCAATTGAAATAGGGCTTGCTGTCATGCGGATTTGTCCCTCTGTTGTTTTTTCGTGGGTCCCCCATCCCCTCCTGCAGAATTTGTGATCCATCCCGCATCATTTCTCCTTGCCATTGTCCTTGGTGGGTGTTGATTCCCCTGCTGTCCCGTGCTGCAGTATTTCTCCCCACCACAAGCCTCTCCCATGCCCTCCCACAGCAGTTCTCCAGAAGGATGCAGCAATTCATTGAGTTTTCAGCAGCCTCCCCTCCACCACCCCTCATGATCTGCAGTATGTCATCATCTGTTGAGACTGCAGAGAGAGAGAGAGAGAGAGAGACAGAACACAGAAGGCGAGAGTGTGCAGGTTAATTCAGAAAATGCAGAGAGATGGAACACTGCACCCCACCGTACAGAGCAAGAGACCGCATGCGCGGTAGTGTGTGTACTGCACTCACATTGATGGCCTCAGTGCCGGATGATGCACAGTAAATCCTGGCATGCAGGACTAGAAGACAGACACAGACAGTGGTGGTCAGAACCCCCACTCCCCCGAACCACAGAAGATCCACAGCGGCAGAGAGCAGGTCAAGAGACAGATACAGGCAGAAGGTAAACGCTGCAATGCTCAGCAACTGTGATGTATGTGATGGCCATTAGTCTGTCCCTGCTCCAGTGCTGGCCATCTGTGGGAACTGTGTGCTGCTGGGTGGTTTTTTCTTCTGTAAAAGTGTCCCTGTCTTCCCTACACAGTGCAATGGCACTGACAGAGGCACTAAATTTCCCTGCACAAAGTGACAGCACTGACAGAGACATTAAATCAGGTGAAAGAGTCTCTACTAATGGGGTCAGTGCGCTGATGCAGCCAGGAGTGAAACCCGAACCTCGCAACACCTCACATCTTACATTGTGCAGACACAGCAGTCATAAACCGTGGACCTGTATTCCCTGACATTTGCAGAACAGGCACTATCATGCTCCTGTGACAGAAACAGTAGAACCAGACTTCTTGTAATACCCCCTGTACAGAAATTGTTGTGTATCGCTGGTTGCAGTGTTCTGCAGCATTTCCAGTGTGGCACTATTTTTTGGGTGGAGGCATACCTATTAACATTTTTCATGTTTAAGCCTGTAAAACCTGTCCTCTTTCTGTTTTTTGGGTACTATTACAGTCACTCCATGTGTTCCTCATGTTTTAAGCACAATAACCCACTCCAGGGTGTGCTGTTACTGGGGATTAACACACACCTGGGTACTGTGAGGGCACTCGATCTGCAGTCTCATGCCACACAATGCACCCGGGTGTGTGTTAATCCCCAATAACAGCACACCATGTCATTGGTTATTGCATACTTAAAAACATGCAAAAGGACCTAGCTCATAATCACAATAAATGTACTCAAAGATATGGATTATGGTGGGCTAATGGACCTTCTAGGGGTGTGGAATCTCTTGGCTTTACCTCATACTTCAGCCCACCCAAGGTGGGCTATTAACCACCATAACACACACACACTCACACATACACACACTGTCATACCTTATTGCTTAATCAACTAGCTACAAATGGATGGATTGGAGCACAGGGCAGGCGTGGGCTTTGAGCCTGTGATTGTCTGGTTCCTAACCCAACACTCTATCTAATCACTAGATCTGCTTCACCAGCAACATTTCCCACACATTCTTGCTAGAACACACTACAGACAGACTAGAAATAATGCATATCTCCAATCCGTCACTGATTAAGAGGAACAACTCTCATTTTTACCTCTCAAAATTACTCTGTCACTTATGAAAAAGGTGCTGCCTGCACAGAGAATATGATGTAAATTCCAACTTAAAAGAGGAAATTAATTATATTCTAAGATGATAAATCAAAAATAAACTTTGTATAAGTAAAAATACTAGTTTCCACAATGTTCTGAGCTTGTATCTCCAATGTTTGAGGATGTGTCCTTCATTATGTGGGTCTGTGACCCTCATTTCACTAACACAAGGTTGACAGGTATGAAATAATGGATCATGATTGCAAAAGGGAAATGAACAGCTACTTTCAGTCTGCAGCAAGCACCGGATGTTGGAAAAAGATGTAAATCCTAACAGGAAAAAAAAATGCCAACAGAGGGACTTGAGAGAGTGGGTATTTGTCTGTGATTTGCTGACAGAGGTTGTATAGGAGGATCACTGTCCAGGATCACTATGCTTGCTGACCACCCCTGAAAAAGTTCAAACAAGAAGCACTGGTTCTACTTGTAGTCCCTAATAACTCTGCAGTTGGTGTTTTATTTTTTTTAGAAACAGCATAGAGCAGAGAATAGCATTCATGAATTGTTACCTTATTTACCTCCAGCCAGTCTGTTTTGGGTTTCTTCTATCACTGCTGCTGTTGTGACATCGCTGCATGCCGCTCTCCTGCTCCATTACTTGTGCAGCACCTGTAATCGAGGAATGGTCAGTGCTGCATGCCCCCTTCAGTACTTTCCCCACAGTCCTCCTCACTCTCACCACCTTGATGGTTTCAGACATTTATCACCACTTGCCAAATTGCTCAACTGTCCTGTGCAGTGACCCAGCAGACACTGCAGAGATGTGACGAGGGGCCAAGAAGGCGATAGACTCCAAAGACTACTGAAGGAGACACCAGCCATCAGGACAGCTGCAGACTGGGAAAGGAGCAGTCAGGAGGGCTCAGGAATTGGCACCCAGTGACCCAAAATAGGAGGGACCAGATGGGAGGTGGAGATGATGCGGGGGAGGAAGAAAAGATGGGAGGAGGGAAACTAGTGGCTGGCGGGAGGGAGCATGCAAAGGGGATGGAGAGCTAGGAAGTGGAATGAGGGCTAGAGAAAAAAGAGCAACCAAAATGGAGTGGAAAAAACTGAGAAGAGGAAGCACAAGGGAGACGATGGGAGTGGTGGGGGGGTGGAGGAACAAAAACAGAAAACAAACATGGCAGGAGGAGGCACAATCTGCAGCCAGCTTTATGCAAATCAAAGAACTGAAGCACTCTCATTGGAGTACTTCAGTTGTTTCAAGTACACAAAGTTCACACCCATGAAACTCTGACCACTGTCATACTCTGCTTCTGTGGTCATTGGTTTGTCAGGGACAAGCCCCAATGTAGATTGCTCTGTATTGGGCTAGTCCATGACACACCTCTGAAATGATATTCTCTGCAGCAAAGCAAGATTTTTCATGCGCATGTGAAAGGAACCATAAAAAGCATCTGGATCCTCACCATAGGACCCAGCCCGAAGCAAGCTATAGGTCCAGGGTTGTACATCACAGGTGTACCACTTTGTTTAGGTTTGGAGGCATGCATCAAGGGTCTGATCCTGTGACCCTACAAAGCAAGCTACAGGTCTGATGCCATGCTAGTCTGCATCTTTGCAAGCAGCCCTACATGCATGACCTATAAGCTTGAAGCAGCAGACCGAAGGGGCATAGCACCTGACCTGAGGCTTGGGCAATTGGACATGGACCCTGCCTTGGTCCTGAGTATAGGGGTGGTAAGGTTAACCAACATTTCTCTTCTTTTGTGGCTGTATAACCTCAGTATATGCATGAACTTTTTTTTTTTTTGCCATGAACATTTAATGACATCTGCACCATGCAGAGAATAGTCTGGCCTCATGAGGCAAGATTTAATTTATAAGGGGGTCCCTTGGTACAGAGCACAGTACAAAAGGTTCAGTGTGATACAAATGAAATAGTTCCAAAAGCAGGGGGCAAAAAAAGGGAGTCGAAGACTAACTGGTCATACCAACTCACTTCATCCAAAAGCATTCAGTGCACCAAACCGCTTCAGGTTTGGCTCTTGGGAGGGGAATAGCATCAGTAGCACAGGAACTATTTTCATCTCTAGCATAAAAAAAATCATAATTTCAACAGCTGGAACACTCAAATGCAAGTTTTAACAGTGCAAGACAATACACTGCAAATCTGCAACAGCAGAAGGCAACATTTACTAATACAGTTGAGTCAGAGGGATAAACGGGAACGGGTGTTGCCCCTTTATACACACATTAGGCAAAACAGAGTTTAAAGGGAGGCAGTTCCTAGTATTTCATAAAAATCAGTAGGGATTTGGGTAATAAGTACGCTAGTGGGAGGTCAGAGATGTAGATCTTTGCCCTTAAATACTATGTTGTGAATTTTTTTAAATGCTTTAAAAGACCCAGACAAAACAACCAACTAGGCCATATACTGTCAGCCATCCTACGGCCCAACACAGAGACTATTTACAGATACACAATAATTGCATGTTTCTGAGGGGGCCCTGTGGCCCTTTCAACACAATGCAATACAACATCTTCCAAAACATAACAAGCATGACTAGCCCCCGCGACCTCTGCATAGATCGCAAAACAAGTACTTTTAAAGAAGTCCACCCAGAATGTGTAAAAACATATGTTATGTAGAGTGTTTTGATATGCATGTCAAGTCCTAGTGTGTCCTTCCCTCTGTCTGCTATTAGGAGTTTTTCCTAAATTAACCTGCTAGCTGTATGGCAGTTTTATGAGCCCTGGGGATCTCCATCACAAATAGGTTTATTGGCGTTCTTTCTCCTAAGATGCACTCTGGCTCATGTGACAGTAATGTAGCTATGCCCTTAGATTTAGCAGGGTCTGTCACAGCTCAGCCACAAAGATAATACTTCTTTCAGAGAAGTCACACTGCTAGATTTTGGGTGAGTGTAATCATTATTATTTTTGATATTAGCACCTTGTCCTGCTATGTTACAACCTATAAGGTGATGTTCAATTTTTGCTACTTAGCACTGGTGCAAAAACTGAAAGTGACTGAGAGGAATAGAGCAAACATTGACATGATCCAAACACACACACACACACACACCAGAACATAGCAGGACAAGGCACTGATATCAAAAAATAATAATAATTACACTCACCCAAAATCTAGCAGTGTGTCTTCTCTGGAAGAAATATTTTCTCTGTGGCTGAGCTGTGACAGACCCTGTAACAAGACACTGACTTCCTGCAGGAGCAGTTAGACATCACACCAAAGGGCACTCTGGGAAGACTATCTGGGATAAGAGACCATAAAGGAAACCAGAATGGCAACCTCCAAGGGCAATAAAACAGTTAGGGAAAGTTAGAAAAAACATCTCTCACAGCCAGAGGAAAAGAAAACACTGGGAACTGGTTAGAGCACAGAAAAAAAAGACTATTGCATATCTTTTTCTGATTTTAACATGGAGTTTTCCTTTAATGCCCTAAGAATTACAGATAGTTTTCAAAATGGAAGATCTGCATAAAATCAGCTGCTACAGTACACTCATTCTAATCTTTTCCCAAAGATTCACTCAGTCAGACCACAGTAAGTAGTGGCTGCTTGCTAACTCTAACAAGATAAATTACAAGCTGAATGTGTAGATTAGTCAATAGTCTAGCATTTATTTATTCTGATTCTGAATGAAACAAAAATCTCCAACATGTCTAGCATGCGTTTGATTCCTGACCTGAAATGTTCAAAAAATAAGTAAGCATAAGCAGCTTAGGATAGCACCACTAGCAGCAGGTTAAAAGATTTAGTCTCAAGTCACACTAGACTGTCAGTCATGATATCCCGTGACACTAGCTACTGAGTATGGGTGACTGTCGAAATGGTGACTCCATATTCAGTGTTGTTATTATAGGTGACCTGCAAGTGTAGCGACTAGTTCTACTTTGAAGGTAGCAGAAAGTGACCTGAAAAGGGAATGGCGAGGGGAAGGGGAGGAATAAGGAAGAGGGTAATGTGGAGGAAGTATGCTTGCTACCACCGAGCCAGCCATGCGGTGTGGTGGTGGTGGTGAGGGAGGCTGGCTCTGGCACAGCCGATACTGAGTTTAGGGCTGGTGAAAGGAGAGTTTGAGTTTTGCCGCTGCCTGCAGCTCCCATACTTCATTTTTTTTACCAGATTGTGCCTCCTCCCCAACATTCACCCCACTGGAGTTAGGAATCCTAAGTCAGGGTGGTGTGGGGGGCATGGGGAATGCAGCCCCCCCCGCAAAAAAAACAGACGTTAGATTCCTGGATGTCGGTTCACCGGTAAGTGTATATCGCCAGTTTCCTTTTTGGCAATATACACTTGCCATAATAGCAATCACCATTTCACATTTAAGCAATAATGCGACAGGGTGTGTGTATATCGTGGGATATACGTCACGCCTCGGTGGTTGAGCGCAGGCCGCGGGCGGTCGTCCAACTTCTCCAGTGATATCATCCCCTAAGTCGATATTCTATAATTCAGAAATACAAGTTTTAGCATTAAAATAAATACAAATCTTTTAAATCGTTCTGAAAATGTGTTTTGTGAGGTGTTGGAGGAGTACCTTTTAATAAAATAGTTCCTGGAGGCTCTGGCCAACAGGTGGTTCCGCTGTAATTGAAGTTGTTTGAGGAGGTGCAGCTGTGAACATTGTCCCCCAAAAAAAAAATATATATAGTGTGGTCAGGAGCCATCCTATTTATGTGGGTGACTTTTTTGGGAAAAATAAGAAAGTTTCTAGTGCTACCACATATGTGAAAGTATCATTGGAGCCATGAGAGGACTGAAGTCACAGTTTGAAAGGGAGCAGACTGACTAGCGGGGGCACTTCAAGAGTTTCCAATATATCGGTAAGTACGCAGGAAGATGTTACAGATGTAAGCGTTAGTATGTGAAGCAAACGAGCAGGTAAGCGCACGCTTTTGAAAAGAGCGAGCAAGTAAGGGAGACGTAAAGCTGCACGCATGTAGCAACGCTGCCTTTAAAAAAAAATAAATAACAGCTTTGTCTGTATTAATAAATGTCAGCAGTTTTACTGAGAGTGTCAACAACTATATTGTTTTGAATTATCTTGGTGTACTCGCCCATTTGTGACGCTCGGTGCTGCTGTTGAAACTGCGATTTCCATCGGAGCGAGTGAAGAGCTGGTTGAAGTGACTGCCCATTGCCGTCGGAATGATTTGCTGTGGGTAAGGAGGCTGCTGGCTGGAGGCTTTTTGAAGCCAGGATGATGTAGCTAGATATCATCACGGCTTCAAAGTTCTCTCAGCCAATCAGAATCGTCCATTTATGATCGCCAGTTCATAATCAATATTATGACATAGAACCATCAGTCACTCACTCACTTTAAGCTGGTGATGATAATCCAAAACTTTTTTGATACCCACCATGGTCCCTCTGGGCCATCAACCACTGCCACTGATAGATGTGGAATCGGTGGGATCCTTGGACTCTGAGAGAATGCAGCCTGATCTGCTAAGTGATGCTGACAGCCAACTCACATGTCTAATAAGTAAGCCCTTAGCCTGCTGTAGTTGCCCCATCCCAGGCATTTTTCTACAGGTTCCTCAAAGCTTCCCATTCCAGCTTTGGGCTGTTGTTATATCTGGGGTTGGGTTATTCTGATAAAAAGGTCCAGTATACCTTGTTCACAAGCCTTTTGAAATGCTGCTACTATAGGACTTTTGAGAGGGATGTAAGTAGATGGTTTCTTGAGGTTATCAGAAAAATTCTGCACATTTTTGTTTCAGATCTTGTATCATCTTTATTGAACATAACTCTCAAATCCAATATATGAGTGAGTTTGTGCAAGTCTGACATCATTTTGAACTCATTTATGTGGGTAGTTGGAACATAGTTCGAACCCTTTTTCAGAACCTATTCTTCAATTTCAGTTACTGTGTAGTTGGATATGTTTACAATAAGGGAATCCTCCTTAGTTACTAATTCTACTGTTTGCCCCTCCTGTTCAAGCATCCTCACCCCCATCCCTGGTTCCACTGGCTTTTGTATATGTGGCCACTGTTTCCTCCTCTTCATCTGAGTTCCTGCCCTTGTCCTTCTATGCTTTGAAATTGTATGAAGCACGGACTGCACCTCAATCCTATCTGTGGTATTGGAATTTCTGGGAGGTTGGGGTAATTCAGTGTGGTTATAGCTCCCTGTTGTTTTTGCAGTAGGTGGGGGGGGGGTTATTGCTGTTACCAGTGGCAGTATGGATGCACTTAGTTGATCCATCCTTGCTGGTTCAGGGGAGGGGCACTCACCTCATCTCAAGTTTGCTCTAAAGAAGGTTGTTGAATAATGCCCTAATTTTCAATAGAGGGACCATTAACTTCTTCTAAGGTCAGTCCTTCTGACTCTGAACCTGACCCACTGGTATATGTGTCTGTATTAAGTCTCTGTTCAGGACTCTTTAAAATAGATCTGGGGTTGTTATTCTTCTTTTCCCCCATTCAGATA
This sequence comes from Neoceratodus forsteri, assembly GCA_016271365.2. Classification (NCBI taxonomy): domain Eukaryota; kingdom Metazoa; phylum Chordata; order Ceratodontiformes; family Ceratodontidae; genus Neoceratodus; species Neoceratodus forsteri. The sequence goes on from CM057452.1 coordinate 1,282,385,558, forward strand.
TTCACCCCTTCAAACAGTCTTTCCTGTTCCTCTCAAATGTGTGTTCCTTAGTTCTTTTTATTCTGGCATCATGCCTTTTGATAGTTAGCTCAAGCTACTCCCAATGTTTAATATATTCAGCATCACTAATAAATGTTCTGGCTTGCCTTTCTTTGGCCAAAACAAGAGCTTTAACTTCCTTCTCTTGTTCCTTACCATCATTTAAAATAATCTTTATTACCCCAGCACTGTAATCTAAACAATGAGTTTGCCAGTTTGTAAGAAAGGGAATGCGATCTAGGCCAAAAGCAGGCTGTTTATTGAAGCATAATCCCCACGGTGCTCTCTTGACCTCCAGGAAAGCTATTAGCATCACCCTTTGCCAATACAGATGACTGACTATTAACACTGCTCTTTCTAACTGTATAAAAGCTTATTTAATCATAAGGGGTGCTTGCATAACCGCATTGCTTTATGGCCGTTGAACAGCTAATCGATCTGTGGTAGTTGATTTGGTTAGTAACAGATTTACATATTTTTATTTAAAAAACAATGACTCCACAAATGCACTGTCCACATTTTCCACTTCCCTTCATGCCAGTAAAACAAAAGAATGTATGGTTACATCTAAAATTACAGTTTGTGAATGCTTACAAAAAATCTGGGGTTCTGCTTGCAGTTGCAGGTGTTCCAAGTCCTCCAGTCACCATCATTGATGGAAGAAATCTTACATCTTCAGAGCCAAGCCATGGAGAGGATCAAACGAATAAAGCAAATAGGCAGCTACATGAAGAAATTCTGCTGGTGCCTCAATTTAAAACCAGAAACAATTTACAGCAAAAAGTCTGGCCACTCAGCAAAAATAGTGATTAAGCAGTGATATAGGGGTGTATTGGTGTGTTTTTCATATTTAGTCAAATTGTTTTATTAATATTTTTATTACAATGTTGGAATATAATAACTTTGAGCAAAGGGCTCATTTGCAAATGTTCCATGTCACAGATTAATATATAAAACAAGAAAGTAAAACTCAATTACAAGCAAAGATTAGAACACACAATAAAAAATTGACAGGAGCTTGGCAATAAGCATACAAAGGAACAAACTTGGAAGATCAAACAGAGCTAATGGAGTGAGTTATATACATTAGCTGCCAGAGAGCGGCATTGTCAATAGGAAAATATGTGGGGCAAGAAATAAGGTACAAGAGGGTGGTGGTGATGAGAGGGAGTAGGGAAGAGGGGGCAATGGGATGTAGGAGGGGGGGCAGTGGATCTAAGAGGGCACAGGGATGGAAGGAGAGAGGAAGGGTGGAAAGAGGAGGGTCGATCAAGAAGAAACTGAAAACAGGTTAGGATGTGGGAAAGCAGGGCTGGAGAGCCAGGACAAGAGGCACAAGTAGATAGGGAATGGTATCATGAGGGACGGGGGAGAGACAAGAGCTTAGAGAGCACAGTCACATAGGTTCCTGGTGGTGAGGTATTGGTGCAGCTTTGATTTTATTGGTTCAAGTTTAGGCTTGTGGCAACCTTGGGAGGGCATTAAGCCAGGTAGGGGTTCTCAAGGAGAAAGATTGCTGAGCTAAGAATGTGCCACAGAATGGTACAAGATACTGATGCTTCGAAGAGCAGCATGTGTGCCTCAGGCTAGTGGCTCACTGAAGAAGTACCTGGGAGGAAGGGTGAGTGAGGCTGAGGCAGATCTTCTTCGCAATATAATACTTGACCCTGTCCGTAAGATGGAACCAGTCAGTACGGGCATAGAGCTCACAAGTATGGATTTGCTTTTGTGCTGCAGAGATAAGCTGACAGTAGTTGTTGAGTGCCACCTCAAGGTGATTCAGGGTGGTGATGGTGGCTGAGCTATAAATAGTGGGCCCATAATCAACAATGGACTAGTAACTGCAGTTTGAAGTGCTTCAGTAATAAGGCAATGGCAGTGCTGATATAAGACCCCGAGCCTGGCATTAATGACTTTAGTGATGTGGTCAGATATTTATAGATTTTGTACCTTGTGTGATTGTTTTTAACATGATGTGCACGTTCATTATTGTTAAGCACATTAGTATTAAAAGATCAGTATACCTTTAAGGAGCTGCTTTAAATATGAACAGATAATGTATGATGCTCACACATTGAAAAACATCAATGAGATGTGAATGTTTGTGGTTGGGGTGCTGCTGTTTGTACTTAATAAAATGCTTTTTAATAAGACCTAGCTTAGTGGTCTTTTTTTTTTAATCTTTTTTTGCTTAGTGGCCAGATTGTTTGCTAGAAAAAGAGACCACTATGGTTCCAGAAAGAAGTAGTGGAGAAAGTCAGAACAAAAAAAAAATGGCATTTAGAAGGTTCAAAAGAAAACAGAGTGAGGAAGATAAGGAAAGTTACCAGAAGAAACACAGGGAGGCAGGGAAGGCAGTTAGTGGTACAAAAGCACAAACAGAGGTAAATATTGCAAAATGGGTAAAAAAGGGGGATAAAACATTGTTATATACATAAGTGAAAATAGGAAGACCAAAGGATGTATAGGAAAGGCTGAAAGGAGAAGGAGGGATGTGCTGGCAGAGGATCACCAAAAAGCAGACATACTTAGCAAATATTTCTACTCAGTATTTATGGAAGATGGAGTGGGAAAAGGGCCACTGATAAAGGAAAAGGGCATTAAGTGACAGGAGGTGGATACTAGTCCTTTTGCAGAGGATAGAACTCTTAAGGAAAAGCACAATTGAAAGTGGACAAGGCAATGGGACCTGATTGGATACACCCCAGAATACTGAGGGAACTCAGAGAGGGAATGCTTGCACCTCTGTCAGCCCTGTTCAACCTATCATTTGAAATACTGTAGGTGAGGTACCGGAGGACTGGAAGAGGGCGGATGTAGTCCCGTTTCACAAAAATGGAAACATGGAGGAGGCAGGAAATTACAGGCTTGTCAGCCTGACATCAGTGATGGGCAAGGTAATAGAATCACTACTGAAGGAAAGGATTGGGGAATACCTTGTTGCCAGTGATCTACAGGATCCAACACAACATGGTTTCATGGGGGGATGTCTTGCCAGACTAATCTGTTTGCATTCTTTGACTCAATAACCAGGGAAGTGGATCAGCAAGGAGCTGTGGATGTAGCCTACTTGGATTTCAGTAAGGGCTTTGACACTGTTCCACATAGGAGACTGGTAAAGAAGATGGAGAGCCTTGATGTAGAGACTAAAGTAATGCAATGGGTAGAGAGTTGGCTACAAAATAGGAGTCAGAGGGTGATGGTAGATGGCATCCACTCTTGAGTAGGTAAGGTAACCAGTGGGGTGCTGCACGGATCAGTACTAGGCCCCGTCCTCTTTAATATACTGTATGTATTAGCGACATCACAGAGGGACTGGAAGGAAAAATATGCTTATTCGCAAGTGACACAAAGCTCTGCAACAGAGTAGACATATGGGGGGGGGTTGAAAGAATGAGGGATGATCTTAATAAGCTGGAATAATGCTCATTGATCTGGCAGCTGTGCTTCAGCACAAAAAAAGTGAAAACTCATGCACTTGGGGCACAGAAACCTGAGGGCAACATAACAACTGGGATGAGTAGAATTAGCAGTCACAGAGCATGAAAGGGACCTGGAGTTAATAATTTCTGATGACCTGAAGGTAGCTAAACAAAGTGACAAAGCAGAGGGGAAGTCAAATGGGATGCTGGGCTGCATAGGCAGGGGATTCACCAGCAGAAGTAGGGATGTAGAGATACCCCTCTATGGGTCACTGGTGATACACTTTGAGTACTGTGTCCAGTTCTGGAGGCCCCATCTCTGAAAGGACATAGGTAGGGTGGAGATGGTTAAAAGGAGAGCAACCAAAATGGTGCAGGGCCTACATCAAAAGTCATATGAAGAATGACTTAAGAAGTTGAATTTGTGCTACTAAGAGGAAAGGAGGGAGAGGGGGAATAAGATAGAAACATTCAAATACCTTACAGGTAAAAACAAGCTACAGGAAGACAGCAATTTCCAAGGAAAAAGATGCTCAAGCAAAGGAGTCACAATATTAATGTGGAAGGGAGGAGGCTCAGAGGAAATTTAAAATAGTACTTCTTCACAGAGAGGGTGGTGGATCCATGGACAAGCCTCCTGGCAGAGGTGGTGGGGACTAAAACAGTTACAGGATTCAAGAATGCATGGGATAGATACAAGAGGATCTTGGAAGTAAGGCGGTGAGTGAACACTGAAGACTGAGTAGGGTCTGCAGTGTAGCTGTTTGTAGGGAAAAATAGGGCTCACTAGATGGACCAAGAGGCCTTTATCTGTCATCATCATTTATGTTTCCATGTAAGTACATTTAAGTTTATAATCAACAGGGTCCTCCGAACTCCTCAGATATTTCAGAATGTAAATATGCATACAGGGAAAACTTACCCTACCACTCAAACACCAGTCTTCTGTTTTAATGCTTTATTTAGGTGAATGGGGCAATTGACAGTATCTTCTCACAACTATTGTTCCAGTCTCTGTGGCATCAAAAAGTTTTCTGGTAGTCTGCTTCAACACAGACAGCCAGAGGTTTGAAACCAAACCAGTGGAGTGAATCAGACTAAAGCAGAGTCACACTGGACCCCTTCTTACCTCACACTGTAATGGTTTGGCCAAATTCAAGTCTTTGTACCAAACTGCTAGCCTGTCTGAGTATCAATCCTTGAGAAGTTAAATATTTTTATACAATTTCAGTAAAAAGTTAATACATTTCAAGAAATTGTGCTTCTGTTTCTGTGGAGAATGGTGGAAATTGCAAATATTGTGGTAAAATTGTGGGTGTAAATTTCAAGTGCACTGCACATGACTGAAAACATCTACTATAAAAAGGCATTTACATAAGTCAGTAAGTAGGACTCAGCATGAAAAGTCATTACAATGCATGGCATTAGTACTAGGCAGTGATAATAATGATAAAGGCAGTCAGACAGAGATGAACGTTGATAGTTAGAAGGAGGTGCAGGAAGCAACTCATCATAGTTCAAGTGACAGCACAGTAACGCATTATCTCCCATACCTTTGAGAGTCTGCCCTTCTCCATCTGCCTCCACCCCAAGAGATGGGAAATGTAGCTAAGATGCGGGAAGCTGCTATTCAAGATTCAGTAGCTGAACCACTTCCCCCTCTACCAACTGAAACAAAATTTGCCAACAAGTTGAAATTACACCTATTACCTGTACATCATGCATGGTTGCTCAAACAACAGAAGGCTTTTCAGTAGTATTCAGTTAAGGATGGCATTGGCATGGAAGAGGTTAACATTAACTGTAATCAGTGATTACTGATGGAAACCCTTTGATTTGTACTGAATCCTTCTGAGGAGGCCACATGGGACACATGTACTGATGCAGATGGTCTAAGTCAGGTACTGCCCCCTTGCTATCCTAATTAACCTGCAACTTGTTCACATGAAGTTTCAATGTTGGAAGAAATAGGATACAACTTATGTTAATATGGTAGAACAGCTAAGAACACATTTCTTCAGTAATACACACACATTATGAAAAGACATACAGTTAGCTAACAGATCATAATCACCATATTGGATCATTACTTTAAGGACACATTTTGGGCATACATTTATGTGCAAGAAGGTGATAAGGATGAGAGGTCTCTAAAGGCTGGCTTATCCATCTATCTCTGCATGAGTTGTCCAAACAATAGCTAAAGCTACAAGAACAGCAGAAGAGGAGCAGTTATCAAGTGCATGCCCAGTGACACGTCAGGCAGAATATGGGGAGGAAGGATCCTGTCTGTCCCAAGATGTTGATGGTGCTGATTTACTTGAGGGAGGCTTCATATTCATTTTTCTTGAGTCCACACAGAACTACTGCTGCTACTGCTAAAAAAGCAGATGTCATCTTATGACAAACCACTGTGAGGACAGCTGTACAGCTATGGATTGATTAAAAAGACCATCAAGTCACTGTCTTCCCTAGTGGTGTCAAACATGCCAGCCCACAACATGATTTATATTGGATAAGAACATGGCAGTTGCAGAAGGAAATGAGCCTCTATTGTACTGATGTCAGAAAAAGAACACCTCACCCTCATTTACAGACGTAGCTACTGAGTACATCAGTTGTCCATCTGCAAGTAAAAAGAAAATGTGGGAATTTTTAAGAATATTTAAAGGTCATTGATCTATCACATATGAGCTATATATTTTACCATTGTCATTATTAGCCATATCAGTAACTGCAAACAGTTAATTTTTGGAACATTTATCCTTGGCATAACATGACGCCTTGTCCAGCTTTGGGAGTGCCTGAAAAGACCTCAATTTTGGACCCAGTAGCCTTTACACAGTGTAGGCTGCTGCACCACTGTATTCAGATTGGCCAGGTACTCTACATCTGACACATATCCCTGGTATACCATAAAGCCCTGTCTAGATGTGAAAGTGTATAAAAAGACTTCAGACACTGTGGGCTGCCATATGAATGCCTTAAAATTTTTGGACCTACAGTACCTAGGCCTTAAAGCAGTAGTTAAATTAAATTGGGCAAACATTTGACCCTACCTTTTTTTCTCTAGAAAAGATCCCAGGCAACTTCCAATTTAATTTGGTAGTACAATTTTCTAATTCCACCAACATTTGAATATTTTATAAATGTTTTAATTGAGTTTTTCCTCAAGAAATAAAGATGGCCACCACATTTTCCATAGAAATAGCATTGTAGACCTGGCAAGGGTTAGAACAGAAAAATTAAAAAAGTTTAATTATGTACAGCATAGGCGGTACCTAGACAATACATTTGGCAGGTATGTTAATATTTGTCTTAACTGTTGCTGAAACTAGCTTTTTTGGAAAATCATTTCTTGTTGCACTGCTGCTTTAAACAAACAGTAATTTGTATGTCAAAGTTAACCAAATTCATTGTGCACAGCACTTATTCTTGGCATAAGCTTGATTTTTCTCTAAGTTTGCCAGTGTCCTTTTTGGCCATTTTGGGCTACCGTACAGAACTAAGCTCTAAAGATATGTGGTTGGCAAATCTAGATGACTGACTGCTCTGTGTGTCCATCACTTTGCTTTGTTGCAGCACATATTAGGTTTATCTGTGATGAACAGACATCATTTTTGTAACAAATAGCATTCACTGTGGATCAGTGCATCATTTGGAGTTTTTTTTTGTGCCCTTATAAAAATGAAACACTTTTCCAGTACTATGTAAGCACCAAACAAATGGTTTTCTGCAGTAGAAGCACAGTGAACTAGTCAAAAGCTGAGCAGTCTTTGTCACTTTTTACCTGGTTTGATGGACAGTGTCCACAAGATCAGTTTCTGTGAGTAGGGATGTGTGATGCTGGAAAACTATGCTGCTCCTGAACTTCACGTTTCCCAGTTTTGCAAAGTACTTTGCGAAGCTCTCTGCATTGTGATGTGTCAAACTCCACCTGGCAAAACTAATGAAGTGCCGCATTGCTGGTGAAGTGCAAGCAAAGTGGCATTTTCCATAGTTGTCGATCTTGTGAACTGACTCTTTGCTTGCTTAGAACTGCGCTTAGTGTTTTCAAATTTACTCAAGTTTGTTTTAAAGAAAAGGGTGGCTCTACCTGTGACATCTATTTGATGTTTTTCTGCAGCTTTCAAAATCCAAAGCCACTGCAGATCTAGATAGATAGATAGAGAGATACATACATAGACAGACAGCCAGACAGATGGGTGGTGGATGGACAGATAGATAGACTGACAGACAGACCGGCAGACTTGCAGGCAGGCAGGCAGACCGACAGACAGACAGACAGACAAACAGATAGACAAACAGATAGATAGATAGACAGATGAATACAGATAGCAGCTTACACATTTCAAAGCCATTGCAACTCTTAGAAAGTATATATTTTCTTTAATAATGACAGATACAGTAAATGGATAGACAGATAAATAGAAAGACAGACATAGAGCCTGACACTCAGATAGATAGATAGATACATTCAGTTGGGTGAGAAGTGAACATACTGGATGATGATGCAGCACAGTAAATAGCTAATCGCACGCAAGGTTAGTACAGCTACACTCACCCTACTAGAAGGAGACTCAAGTAGTAAGGACGCTTTTGCTCATTGTTTACCATCATTCACTAAGGATATGGCAGTTCTAATAAAGTGTTACAACTTTACTGACAACTGACTACTTGAGTCTAATCCTAGTAGGGTGAGTGCAGCCATTATAGAGAGATACATTTTTATTACTATCAGGAATGTACTACATAAGGAAGGTTCTTTAGGGGATATGAACTTTATTGGCAGAGGGAAAGGTACAGAAGAGTTGACATAGCACATCTTCTAATCTTTTAACTTAGAACCTCAGAGGATTTTCACATTTTTCACAGTAGGACCCCATGAAATGGAGAAAACACACTGCAGTTTGAATACTGTTCTGTGGTGAAGATCTTGCTGTCTGTAGACAGCATGAAACTGCAGAAGGAAACCTTTTTATCCTGCCCTGTAGATCATTGATTATAGTACAAACCCTGCCATGAAACAGATATTACTAATCAGTGGTATATTAAAATCAACATTTGTTACAAGATCTGTCATTTTAAACAGCCAAAATAAAAAAGATCTATTACAGAGTGTGAGGTAGGCTTGTTGTAACATGAGAGAATACCTGCTGTTTTTCATTTAACAAGTTGCCATGAATCCAATGCAGGCATTTGTAGCTACAGAATGGTACTGGATCAATTTGAAAAAGAAAATTGCAGTTGGTTGAGACAACAGGAAACAAACTATAAACTTCAATGAGAAGTACAATACCTCATTATTTTTGTTAGCAAGGTGAGAATCGGCTTTAGATTTTTTGCATAAACTGTCTGCTAAAAATAGACTTTTAATTCCAATGACAAATACTATACTAGTCCAACCAACATCTTCATAGAAATAAAATTCAGTAGATTTAATTGGAAATATGTTATTTCCATTGCACAGATGCAACACTTATTAAAGCAAAAATAAAACAAGAAGTAAAAAAACACATTTCTTACTTTCACCTTCATATTCAGCTTGGCCTTTATGTGTCATATTTTGCCTCATCAATATCACCAGAATATGGGAGAACTCCTTATTGACTGGGTAGTTATGCTAGTGTCAGTACTCTGCCACTCAATTTTTAAAAATAACAATCAGAAAATAAAGACATTTATATTTACTATTTAAGAACTATACAGTGTTGATCAACTTTTTATTTTAAATCTCAAACCAACATTTAGTAAAAGGTTTTGGATAGCTCTTAAAGTATAATGTATGTTAGAAAGCATTGCAACAGATGTCACAGTAAATCACAAAAATGATAGTCAGACAAACAGTTATTAGCACTAAAATTATTGCCAAATTTACAAAGACAAAAACATTATCAAGTTAAAACCTTTTTTAAAACAAATAATTTCATCCCTACAGCTTCTGAAAATCTGCTTGTCTTCTTGTTTCTTTAAAGAAATGCTGTGATAACATCCTTGAACACTTTGCTTTCTAAATTGTATGTACATTAAAATAGTTACCTATTTCAGTTCCATTTATTCCTTGTTTTTACCATGTTCCAGTTTTAGTGCCTGATCAACAAAACTACCCTTGAGTCCAAGGCAACCATGAAGGGGTGTGGTGAGAGTCCTGAGGAACACAGAGGCCCCTCGCTATGCATGCAAGGGGCCACTGTGTATTCCAAAATGGAGTTAAGTCTCCTGCAAAGGGTTGTCCTGACCTAATTCATGTTTCTACATGTGCAATCCAGGGATCAATATATTGGTATGACTAGACTCTGCCAGATCCATAGTGTGAGACAGGCACTGCAGACAATGACAACGAGTCTCCATAGGCTATGCCAGGGAGATCCCAGCTGTAACATAGTAGTTAGAAGTCAGAAGAGAGACAGGTTGATTAGGGTTATGTCTGCCCCCTGCTTCAGACATACTGTAGGTAAGTATAACGATGCTGTACAAAGACTGGTTATATCAAAAGGGTTCCCAACCTATTCTACTGCAGTTCCATGTCATGATAGCGATGGCAATACAGCGATAGCTATCATAGCGAATGTATATCACCGAAAAGCATTTCAGTGTTATAGAAACCCAAGCAACCTAACTTCTGGCTAGTTTAAGTGTTTTAGCTACAACCCCCTTTGTGGGAAGCTTTGCCCACCCCACCCCCGATTAAGGATTATTAAATCCAGGGTGTGCATGTCAAGGAGGGGGCAAAACATGAATAGAAAAAAAAACAAACAGAGAGCAGCATGTAGCGGCAAACAATCACCTCCAGCAGGTCCCAAACTCAGTGCCAGCTGCACCATAGCCATCCACGCTCACCACCACACCACAGGGCTGGCTTGGCTGCACCAGGATCCCCTACCCATTCAAACCCTTCCTCCTATCCTTCCCCTGCACCTCCCTATCCCTCCCCTTTCAGTCACTTTCATCGCTATAGTATCACTACCCTTGCAGGGTAACTGATGATGATAGTGCTATAAATGAGTCGTTATTTCTGCAGTTGCTCATTTATAATCACTGTCATCACTGGTTACCCTCTAGGGCTAAGGATATCAAGCGTTTTTCTTAGTAACCAGAAAGTGTTCATTCAGTGATGGCTTGCACTGTTGTCAGGTCACTATCTCTACTGGTAGGCTGTTCCACAGGTCCACAACCCTCTGAGAGAAGATGTGCTTGTTAATTTTACCTCTGAATGTACCACCTATTTGATTTAGGATGTGTCCATATATCCTGCTGCAGGTCACCAGATCAAAAATCTATGCCTATTTGAATTTGTCAGTACCCTTGAATATACAGAAAACTGAGACCATGTCCCCTGCCAACCTCCTTTTCACTAATGTGAATAAGTTAAAGTCCATCAGCCCTCAGCATATCTTTTTGTCTTCATGCTGCTAATCACTCGAACTGAATCATATTGCCTGCATCAATGTCCATTTTGTATTGAGTAGTCCAAAGCTGCACATTCTAAGCTGGAAATATAATGAAGCAGGATAAAATCCCCTGAACCAAGAAGCACAAAGAGCAGTGCTCACAAGGGATTTAAATTAGACATCCTGAGAAAGCGGCAGAGCATTTGCATCCTAAATGTAGAAAAAAAACTGCACTTTGCTTTATAATTCAGACCCCTTGAGAGTTCAGCAATGTATTTGTGCTTTCTGATGCAAAGTTCTAATTTACGAATTTTTCACTATAATGCAAATTAGAACTTCACATTATGGAGTAAATTCACCTGTGAGTTGGGGCCCAAAGGCATACCTCTCAACCTGCTAGGACCAAAATCAGAGACACTCCCCCTTCCCCCCAAATCAGGGAAAAATGACCCAAATCAGGGACACCATATTTTGCTTAGCATGTCCACGCCACTCCACAGCATACCATTGTGAGACCTGTACATCACATCATGATTTAGTGCACTACAACATAGAGTGTCTTTTTCTAAGCTCTAGATGTCAAATTCAACTTGGTATCCTAACAAAATGCACTATAAAAAATACATGTTTTATAGTTTTCATCTGTTTTCACATATGGCAGATTTGAAGACCATCTGATATTGCCAAGGCCTGTGTCATCTCGGATTCTTTTGCCTTTACAGTCACAGGAGATCCACCAATTCTTTACTTTATTTTGGGTTGAGATGCCCCTGGGAACCATAAAGCAAACTCTCTGACCCATTTTGTAACTAATAGGGTAGCCCAGAGGCAAATCAATGGTGCAGTTAACAGGATGGATCTCAGTTCAAATGAAAAGGAGCACCTAGGGATGCTGGTACAATTTACACCATCCAATAAACAATGATGCACCCAACAACCCCAAACCTAAAGAGGCACACAAAGCACTAAGTGCAGGAAGCTTTTTATCTGAAGTGCGTTAGTGATATACCAAAGTACAAAATGCTGGTCAGAGTAGTGCCACCCAATGAAACCTAACGCATTTCACACTAAAAGTGCTTTTTCAAGGGTGGGACCCCCTTTTCCCAAGATGCTTTTAAATGCAACAGTTAAAGTGACAATGCCTATTTAAAGGGGCAAAAACACTGTTCCCTAAACGCATACACTGCTGGTATCCAAAGTGATTAAGTGCAAAAATTGGAATATTATGGACAATTACAACTGTACGACAAGATGCACAAAAGTATGAAACCACTTAGACCCCCTCCCAAATGGGAATATTATGAACAATTACAACTGTGCGACAAGATACACAAAAGTATGAAACCACTTAGACCCCCTCCCAAATTGGAATATTATGAACAATTACAACTGTGCGACAAGATGCACAAAAGTATGAAACCACTTAGACCCCCTCCCAAATTGGAATATTATGAACAATTACAACTGTGCGACAAGATGCACAAAACTATTAAACCACTTAGACCCCCTCCCAAATTGGAATATTATGAACAATTACAACTGTGCAACAAGATGCACAAAAGTATGAAACTACTTAGACCCCCTCCCACATGTAAACTTTTTCTGACATATGGCTCTACAATAAGCTACTTAATGATATGCGATTGTACAACATTTTCAGATACATGCAGTACATCAACATCTAATGCTAAAACAGTGGACTGCATAACACAAATCTCACTACTACCCCTGCCTCACTACCCTGAATCCTCCTGCCATAAAATAATACCCTGTACAAGTTTTTCTCCCTTATTAACATGCACAGAATGCAAACAATTCAACGCAATCTTGAACTGCTGTTTTGGAGAGAACTTGTCCCAGATCCCTGATATTAGCTTGTGGCTCAACATCAGAACAGTCTGTAAACATAGTACTCCAAACAACAATAACAAAGTGGACCAGTCAGCACCTCTTGAGTTAAAGTTAGTTAGCGTAAACCAACTTACAACATTGTTGTTTCAGATTTACAAAAAAAGTATGTATACTTGTATCTTGGCATTTTATTTTAAACAGTACACCAGCAATAAATCCAACAATGGTTCAGGAATTAAATTGTCAATACACACATCAAGCTAGTGCAGTTTATAATTTGCGGTTTAACACTAAAAGGCTAACAGCTTCCACATATGTGCAAAGGCCATCAACATACCCAGACCAATTGCACCACATGACGTTTGTAAACATACCAGCACAAACATCCAAATGGTTTAAGGCTTACCAGAGTTATTATTATTCTGGCCACTGGGGAAAAAAGGGGTCCTCATAGGCCAGTGAATTCCTCCGTCCTGTCCTGATCAGAATTTGCTTCCTATGCTGGATTGTTGCAGCAGCTGAAAATTGCAAATTTGTTAAAAAACTTTTTTAATGCTGCTGGTTGCTGTCAGAATATCAGTCCTTTCTTCTAGTCCACTCCTTGGTTGTGTACTTCAGTGCTCAGGCTAGCAGGCTTCTTCTGGTCTCTCGAATATGACATTTTTCACAGAGTCCTCCATGTGTCAGGGATATCTCTAAACTGATCAAGAAAACCCAAATCCAGCTCCAAATATCCAAATACTCCAAATAGAACAGCAAAAGACTGCACCACTGTTCATGTATCAAGGCTTTATTTATGCTCCAAACCAACAGCAAATAGCTAAGGCACTATGAACCTCTTTAGGCTCCCTGCTAATCCTCAGATGGATGCTGCTGACAGGCGGCTTGACACTGACTGGTGCAAACACAAGGGGCTCTATATGTGAAATAGCTGAGGCAGTGGGCTCCTTTATTCTCTGGAGACAGACCTGCGGAGGAGGAAGGTAACAAATTTCAACATGTGGCACTTGCAGTAAGCAGGTGCTATCAGTCCCTGCTGGCTGGCTGCTTTTTTTCCATATAAGCTACACACACACACACTGTCTGAGGCTCTGAGCTGCACCCAAGTACAGATGAGCATATCCAATGCTTCTGCATGACGATGTCAGAGTGTCTCTTGCATCTGTACCCAGAAGCCTCTCCAACACCATGATATGACCAACATGTTCACAAAAACAAACAGCACACAGTGTAATAAAAAGTGAATGGTGGGGCTGCGGCAAGCCTATGGAGCAATTCCGGGATCTGAAACAGGGTGATAGGGATGTCAGGACAGAGGGTTCAAAAACAGGATGTCCTGGAGAATTCAGGACTCGTGAGAGGTATGCCCAAAGGTGACATTTGCAATATACCATGGAACTGGAGGTCACATGGTACTGCAATGAGCAGTATTGCTGTGTGTAGGCTGCATTCAGTGCAGTCTGATGAAAAGAGAGTTGGTTTAAGACTGCTCTGAATCTCTGTGCCTAAAAACCCTTCAAAAGCACTGTAAACATGCAGTAATTTGAACAAAATCACTCCTGAAAGTATCTACACTGCCTTCTGCCTATAGGTTAGCACTTGTGTTGAAAAGCAGTTCTGTGGTGGAAGGGAACTGTGTTACAGTAGCTAGCAGCAAGCAAGGCAGCTCTGTTTGTGAGTACTAGTGCTATTTTCATCAGTGTCTCTAAATTATTTTTTTCTGTTTTCTGTGATTCATAATTTTAGTTCTGTAGAACAGTTTGGTGTGTTTTACTGAATTAACTTTGTTAGTCTGGTTTTACCTTATTGATTGTAGTTTATTTATTGAAGTTATAGTTTTTTTTTATTTTAATGGGTTCACCACAACATAACCCAGACAGACTGTCTTAGGGTAGCTGGTTCATTCCACTGGGGTGTCAAACAGACGAGGCATACTGATGAGTCCTGGTAGGACGAAACACGTGCCTATGTCATCTGTTAGCACCCTTTGCAAATTGTGTGAGACGCCTTTCGGCACCATGCAATTGTGCTTAAAGCTGAACCAGCATAACATTCTATGGTGATTTGCATATGCAGCCCATGATGCTTTGCATTGTGTGGGCATGTGTGATTTTGTATTTTCTTGAAGTTACAGTTTTACTGTGACAGTAATTTTTTTTAAATTAATTCAGTTTGTGTATGTCTCCTTATTCCCTGTTATGTATTGTTCATGTAAAAAAAAAAAAACTTCTAGAAAAAGCTTATTGTTGAGTTGTTTCTACTGTGGCTGCTGTTAGCTCGGGAAACTGTTATGGTGTGTTACAGTATTTAAAGAGCTACTAATGCTTCAAAGAAAACTTAACAAAATATATAATAATTAAGTACTGTTCTGCTTGCATTCCATTTATCCACTGCAGATTTCTCCTCCTCATAATTTATTACTGAGGAAATTTGCATGAATATATGATCTTTATCCATTACTCCAAACTGTAAACTCCAAACTCAGAATAGCTTACAGTACTAGTCAGATGCTTACCCCCTCAGCTAGACTGGCTATTGCTAGGGATATCCTACTTCCATCCCTTGTGTATGGTGCTGTCACCTACATAAATGCTTCAGAAACCACCCTAAGTAAGTGGGATACAATGTATAATGGTATCTGTCTGTATGCCTCGGCTTCCCCACATTTGAAGCACCATTGCTTGCTATATGCAAACCTTAGTTGGCCTTCTCCATCTGCCAATTGACTCCTTGCCCTTGGTACTCTGCTGGACAACATCATCAGAACTAACCTACCTACCTACCTCTCTTGCAGTCATGCTGGTGCCTCTGTCCTCCACCAATGGTTTCCACTCTACTGGACTTTCTCTACTATACACCCCTAGGTGCTGAACCCTAAAAGGAACCCCAGCTTTCTCCTGTCTGGCCACAAAATACTGGAATTCCCTACCTCTTGATGTTCGCTCTGCACCTAGTCATATTGCTTTTAAAAAGATGCATCACTCTCTCCTCGTCAAACGTGCCCTATGTTCCTGTTTTAAACCCCCATAGGGTGCTTGACATCCACTTCCTCAGCTCTCAAAATGTTAAATTTTGCTCTGACCTCTTGTTACTGTTATATGTAGCAATTACCATGGATTATGTGCTAAAACTCTACTGCACTACGATTGTATGCTTATTACGTTTTGTACTATTGTGTATTTGTCTGCCATTGTCTCTGTCATATTAACAATACTGTTTATGTCACAGAACATTGTGTAGATTTTTCCTTGTATGGTTGATTACCTCTGAACTATACCTGTTTTTTGTTTTGCCTGCCAATTTTGAATTGTAACCTCCCGGGTTGTGTCTGAAAATAGTCACATTTTGTGGCTATGACACCTTCCCGATAAACAAAAACTAACAAAAATTAAAAATAAATTAATGTTTCTTTAGTGCTCATCTTGCTCAATAGCTTAGTCCCTCTTTTAAGTCATAATCCTTGTTGTGACATCACAGTCATTTGCCATGACAGTAACTGTGATGTCACAAGCAGTGCATTATTGTGTCAGGTAGGGAGAAAGCAACAGGAATAGATGAACTCTTCAGGGCAAAGATCCTGTTTACATGCAAATTACCTCAGTAAAAAATAATTGGGAGGAGGAATGCAGAATGAATGTAAAATACAAGCAGAAGTGTGTTTAAATATTACATTTTGTCAAGGTTTTCCTTAAGGTATCAGCTGCTCTTTAAATAACATGCTATTTTGAGATGTGTTAGTATCTCTGCTGCTGCCTGTATTTACTTTAACTACATGTTTCAAAATCTACATATAAAATTGCCTGGAAAGAAACACTCAGGTAAAGTTTAAGCTGCTCATTGGGGTGATGTTGGCAAGAAGAGCATAGGTTCTATGGTTCAGAAGGGCATTGTACCTAAAATAGCAACTTCTTCTGCAGGTTTATCAGTGGCTGGCAGTACTAGCACTCAAAATGGGGTAGGTGGCATACATAGTAGAGGCACTGTATGGCCACATTTTTCTCAGCCATATTTGTGACATCAGTACTGTTGCGTGCTGGCACTGCTGCAGGATGCAGTAACAAAAGAATCAGTGCAAGAACCCCATCAATTTCTTGCTCTGGAAATGTTGCTGAGGACAGTGAAAGGTTGATGCTGTCCCCATGACTGCTGTTGATGGTGTCGATGAGCTTGAGTATGACTCCTAGTCTGATGTGAGAGACCTGGTGGCTGCATGCAGGGATGCTGAGAAGAAAACAGAGGCTGGAGAAAGTGAGGATGAGGAGGAGGAGGACAGATCTCAGGAGGAGGATATCAGCCTCAGTGGGGATTTGGATGATGATCTGTACACCCTATGAGAACCTGAAAAAAAAAGGAAGGGTCAAGCTGATGAACCTGTGGTGCTGTGTATACCACAATTTCTGGGAAATACTAAAGCCTCCCAGTCCTCAATGGGCTGTTACTTATAGAACTGTTGAGCCAGTAACATAACATGTCACCTACTGTCTCAGCAGTGCAGAAATCCTCCCTAAAACACCCATTGCCACCCCTCTGATGTTCCAGTACTGGGTCCACTGCCATATAAAAACAATGGCCACAAAATCCCTAGTTTGGGATTTTTAAATCCAGACCCAGCTGACAAAACAGTGGCTATTAGTCAGCTATGTTGAGCATGTGTTAGCCATGGGAAAAAGTGAGGCCACTTAGGCACTGGTGGGGAATACACACACTTCAAATACAGGCACTTGTTATGCTAGACTTGGCACCAAATGGAAGCTATTGCTGGGGGAACCTTCTCTCTCTTATCATCCTTATTGTATAAGGCATCCCAAAGTGGCATAGATATAGTCCCAGTGGAGTCAGAAGTGACCACTGAGGACTACTATAGATAACAGGAGGAGGAGTCGATGTGATTTACTAGTAGTGACAATAGTAGCAGTGGTGGTTTGAATAGTAGCAGCCAGTCACAGAAGTTTATCAGCCCCAGTCCATAAAACACAAGGAATCACATCATTCATTCATTCATTCATTCATTCATTCATTCATTCATTCATTCATTCATTCATTCATTATCTATGACCCACACCTGAGTCAATTGTTACCCTGCCAGACATGCCACCAGTGTGAAGAGTCAAGCTGTTTGGTATTCCAGCACCCCAAAAAGTACAGCCTACACTGTATAGCACATTTGAGAATCATACCAAATACCCACCCATTCATGCTACTGCATGAGAGCTGAATGCAGCAACTGCCAAAATGCTGGCAATTGATCTATCGTTATTCTCTTTTGTGAAGGTAGAAGGTACGTGCCCATCTAAAATGGCAGATTCAATTGCAAACCTATTTCTCCACTCATGCCATTCTGGAACTTTATAGGACTGTGATACATACAGTAATACATGCCCTGCAGCATTCAGCATCACCATACATACATCTTAGTATGGATATGTGGACCAGTGGCCACACAGCTGGTAGTTCTTATGAATGTATTACAACCCATTGGTCACAGGTTTCTGGGGTGCTATTTGACACTGGAAAGAAGAAAAATTGTACAAAACCCGCTGCGGTGGTAGCAACATTCCGGGTGTATGTCAGCATGACACACTGGCAATAAAGAGTGTGAGTGGATGCCACACAGATCAGAACATTTCAGAACTGCTCCTGACTTAGATTGATAAGTGACTGCACCCACATTTTCTGAAACTGGGTTTCATTGCAAGTGATAATGGTGTGAATGTGGTTCAATGCATTAGTGATGGTGGGTTTATCAGGGTTCCATGCATGGCACACTGTCTTAATCTAGTAGTGCAAGAGCTTCTATCATATCCTGAAATAAAGTCCACGTTGACTGTGGCCTGCTGCATATGTGCCCACGTTGCTCATTTCAGAAAGGCCCGTAAACATCAAAGGCACCAGCAGATCCAGAACAAGCTACCTGAGCACTGTCTGAAGCTAGATACATCAGCAGATGGAACTTGACAATCTACATGACTGAGCACTTCTATGTGCAGTAGAAAGTCACCTCTGAGTACCTGTTACTGCTTACAAGCTGTGACAGTTCCAGAGTATCACAGTCTCTGACAGCTGATCAATGGTGACTAATGGGTGGCATGATCATGATTCTAAGGCCATTTGAACATGCCACACAGGCAGTGAGTGGGGACACTGCCTGAATCCAATGTCAGACTGGGTCACCTGGATATTTTCAGGTGGTCTCCCTCTCTTAGACACCTGGCCACCTTCAAAATTCTGAAAATCTATGCATTTATCTTTTATTTCTAATAGAAGGGTATTTGAGGCATTGAATGTCACTATAACATGCAAACACAGAGCTAGTGTATCAAATGTAAATGGAATATTTATATGAATATGTCATGCTGGGCCTTCCACTATTGATATTCAAGGTGAGCACTGTATTGACCTTTTGGTGGGCTTCCTGTGTCTCAGTCCAACCCTGCCTCTATCAGTCAGGTCATCCCAATTCTAAGGGTGCTGAGGAAGATGCTGTGAAATCTACAGCACGTGCTAGAGGCAAGTGTTGATAGGGAAGCTGTGCCTTAATGGAAAACATGCTGCATGTATTTGACTGCAATTCCCATATTTCCAGCATTCAGCAGTCTGCAGATTTTGGTATTGCCGCCATGCTGAAACTACAGTGTAAAAGGGGACTCTCCATGATATTTGAAGGTTCCTGCCATCAGGTACAAAATATAACTGATCAGCTAATATGATGGGTTCATGGGCACAGATGTTATGCACACAGTTATGTAAGGCACAACATGAAAATGATTACGGACTAGAGTTGCTGACATCTCAGTTAAACTGGCTGAAAAAACAGGCCTGGTAATAGAAACAAACTCTAGTCAGAGCCGATATGGCTGCTCAGGGCAACGGCAAGCAACAGCAGTGTGGTGAGAGTGAGTAAAAGAATTATTGGAGCTGTCACCATACCGGAGTCTGCCATTTGCAAGATGGCAGCACCAACATAGCTGCGTATGCACGATACTCACACATGCACAGTTTGAGTCAAAGCTGCTATATTGTGCATGGCAGCTATCACTTCTGTGGGTGTGTTTATGCAGCCCGCGGAGGGGAAGGGCTGCAATAACAGCACCAGTGGAAGTACACCAGACAGTGATCCGGTCACGTGCTTCCACAGTGCTCTCCTAAACCACCTATTTGATGACATAAGGTCTGTGGAGCTCTGCCCACACAGCCATAAAAATTACAATAAATCCACTTAGGGATGCTTTGTGCTAGGTGGGAATTGCAGACGTAGAGGAAAAGGAGGAGGAGACTGATGAGTCGGCAAGATTGTGTGCAGCATTATGCATGGTGGATGCATATTTGGTGAATACCAGGCAGCCTAACATACTGGAAGATCCTCTGCTGTACTGGTGTAGCAAGGTCACTGACTGGCCAGTACTGACTTCCATAACAATCATGTGAAGAAGATATTCAGTTTAGCAGGGACCATTGTGCAGGACAGGCATACAAATCTGTCTCCTAGAAATATTGGCATGCTAACATCTATTAAAATGAATTGAGGACACATTCCATCTAACACATTTACTATATGTCTGCATTCATACCACATGATGTTGGTGATGAAGAAGAACCAGAACAGCCTGGTGGTATTGTCATTGGCAAATTGCCTTCCACTGAGGCAGATGAAATAGTACAGTAATGGAGAAAGAATTCCAATGTGGGGACAACTCCTGTTTGCAAAACTGTGAATACTGCTTCCTTGATGATGATGACTGTAGCACGTAGACAGAAACTTGTTAGATCCTTCCTGTCATCCTTATCAGTTTAATCATTTTCTTTATGGTTCAGTTTTGTTTTCCTGTGAATATTTTTCCCTAAGTTGTGCTGCTGTAATATACATCATTGGCCCTCTCCTATGTAATGCTCTCAGACAAAAAATGAAATATTTGAAGACTATATCAGCTAATCTGCCAACCAGTCTACCAGACATCCTGCCAGCCAGCCTGCCTATCAACTTGCCAATTAGCCTGTTAGTCATCTAGCCAGCCAGCCCACCTACCACACATCCCACCAGCCAGCCTGCCAGCCAGCTCCCCAGCCATCATGGCAGCCAGCCCACACACCAGACAACCAGACATTCTGCCAGCCAGCCAACAAGCCAGACCTCAAGCCAAGCCTCCAGCCAGCCAGCCCATCAAGACCAGAAGTCCAGCAAAGGTCAACATTGTCTGCTGTGATGGTAAGATACTTTAATTCTAGAGATATGAGAAAGTCAGCAAAATTCATGCCATACATTATTTTGTGAATTGCGCTCAGTTCATGAAGTGCAATTTGTAAAATTCACCAATTCGTGGAGCACAGATAGGCCACAAAGTGCAGAATTTTGTGGGTGAAATTCCACACATCGCAGCTAAACTTATGTCTATTAGTAGTGGGTGCCTCCCTGGCCCTCAGTGTCTAACAGTAACCCTCCTCACTGATCGCCAGCCATGGTGTAAAAAAAAAATGTATTTATTTAAATCCCTGATGTTTAGTGGTACACCACCACCCCGACAATAGCCGGTCACATGTAAAAAAAAATACATATTCATTTAAATCCCTGGTGTCTAGTGGCCCCAACCCCACCAATCACCAGTCACAGTGTAAAAAAATAGCAGTTCAATCCCTGGTGTCTAGTTTACTCCCACCCTCCCACTCTGTCAGGTAGTACACCACTACCCTGCTTCCCCCATCCCAAGCCTGAGTGGGTGACCAGCACAGCTCTCCACTCTCTACCATGGCTGGCTACCTGACTGACTTGGAATTAATGAGTGCATACTTGTATTGGTGGGGGCGAGAGGGGTGGTGGAGTACTACATGATGGGGTGGGGGGCTCACTAGACACCAAGGATTTAATTGCTAGTGATCAGCCAGACAGGGGATATTGCTAGCACCTGGGATTTAAATGAATATGTATTTTTTACACTTTGGAAGATGATTGGTGGGGTAGAATTGTCCCACTAGATTGAGGAGTTTAAATAGAATAAGTGGTTTAACACTGTGACTGACAATCAAAGGGCATGGGGGGATACTTCTAGACACTAGGGGTTTAAATAAATACATATTTTTACACTGTGGCCAGCGATCGGCATGGGGGGGTATCACTAGACACCAGCGCTTTAAATTATGCATTTGGATGGATGCAGGCTGACTCCCCTGCACAGGCCTTTATCCCTCCAGGTGGGGCCACGGTACCCAATGAATCTGAATCCCTCTTCTGTGCACCATTTCTTCAGCCATGTGTTGAAGTTCCTGGTGCACAAAATCCTGTTCTCCTCCCTGGCATAGACAGGTAGTAGCTCTGAGAAGGTCACAGATCATACTAATTGCCTAAGACCCCCCCCCCAGTTCCATGAACTCCTCCTGAACTGTTGCTGACTCATCCCTAGCCAGGTCATTATTCCCCAGATGGACAATGACATCCAGATCTCCATCCCTTCCTGCTGCCCCAGTGATCCTTTGAATCCTCTTTCCATCCCTGTTAGCTATGGCACCAGGAAGGCACCTAACCTTCCTCTCCTCATCCCTACCTGCCACCAGTTGTATCCCCCCCCACCATGGAGTCCTCTACCAGGATTTGCTTCCTCCTCCTCTGGGGTCCTCTGCCACCCCCTTTGGGGTCTCCACTATGAAGGACACCAACATTCATCCCAGCCACTACTTTGGGTGTCTCTGTGGGACATTCCCACCTGGCCAGTGCAGTGTAGGAGTTTCATAGTGGTATCGGATTGGGGATGTGCCTGCCCTCCACTACCCTTACCCTTTCTGAGCCCACCATTCTTCAGCCACTCCTCCTTCTTGGCATCCTTTGAGGTAGCAGTGGCAGACTAGGTGGTCCCTGGGTGGGGAATAGGCCTTCTGAACCCAAAACAACTTGGTCTTGAGTCTGGCAACCTCCTCCCCCAGCCCAGAAAGTCACATGTAGATGGGGCAGAATGTATCCTCCAGAAGGTCTCCCAGAAGACTGCCTCACCACAGCAACTGCACTGGACCACTCCCATCATCTTATACTTCCTACTCTCTCTGTAATGTTAGTCCTTTGAATTCATTTTATTCCCTTACCCTACGTAGGGAGTTTTACCTATCCCTAGGTTTCTGTTTGAGTAGGAATAGCTGAAGTACACAGAAGTCCAATCAGTTTCCAAATCTAAGTCAATCAACAGGGAATCTTAAGGCTCTCTTTTGGATGAAGTTATATGGATTCCAAGCAGGGAGAGTTTCATTGAGGCTTAAGCTATACTGAGAAAGGAATGCATTTGATTAAGATAAGAAGACTTGGAGTCTTGATAACTATTGCTGTATTATTTTATTTATTTATTTATTAAATTGTGTTAAGTGGGTAGGCATGCTGAGTCCTGAAGTTTCCTTTTTCAGGTGTGACCCAGGATTAGTTACATATGGCAAGTCATAGACATTTTGAATAGTACATTTCTGAACAGATCATTCAGGATTACAAAGACAGTGTACAGTGTTATATAGTACAATGAGGTTATTTACAGCAGGGTTATGCAGTTAAACAATAGCACATAGTTGCAATCACAAGCTTGAAAGAAAGGAGGATTGTTAGGACAATAGCTGATGCAGGTTCCACTCAACCAATTGGCAGGTAACAACTGGGGCGGGATGACAGTGAATGTTAAGTCATTCTTTGGGACAGGAGCAGAGACTGCAGTTTAGTAGGTGCTCAAATAATCCCTTCTGCTTTATGGTCCCATGTGGTACTTTGAGGTTTGATGGCACTACGTAATGGATGCAAGTACATGAATGAGGGATAAGGAACTCCCCTGGATTGATTAGATGGCACAAAACAAGGAAGACTTCTTCTGAGTGGTGATATGAGGTTGCTCAGGACCAGACGTTAAAATGGACCACATGAAGGCTTCCCCTTGCTTTGAGGTTTGGTGGCAATGTTTAAGAATGCATGTATGTGATCAATATAGGAAGAACTCCTCTGGATTAATAGAATGGCACTAAATGAGGAAGACATCTTAGAAGTGGTGATATGAGTTGCTTAGCAGGCAATAAGGCAGACAACTTAAAGCTTCAACTTGCTGACAATCACATGATACATCAAGATGAGAACAGTGACTCAAGCAGATGAAGTCATGATTAAGTCTGTTGAGTGATAGATGGAACAGTAGTCCTCGAATTAACATCAAGATAAATAATCAGCTGCTTCAGCCCTGTAGACAGTAATAGAACACATTTCAGAGCAAATTATGTCATAGAGATGACCAAGAAGCTTCCACATAGACACCATGATAGAATGAGATGAAGACTTGCCATTATAGATAGTGTCCACTGTTGGCTGATTTTTTGAAAGATTGAAATGGTCGCAGACTGGAGATATCCCCATACCTGGATATGAGATGTCCCCATACAAGGACCTGGAAATGATGATCACAAGTGACCTGAAGCATTCCACACAGTGCAAGAAAGCAGCAGCAAGGGCAAACAAGATGCTAGGATGCATAGCTAGGGGGATCAATAGTAGAAGAAGAGGAGGTTATACTGCCCTTGTATAGGTCACTGGTGAGACCACATCTAAAGTATGGAGTTCAGTACTGATACCCACATCTCAAAAAGGACATTAACCTGCTGGAAAAGGTCTAGAAGAGGGCTACAAAAATGATAGAGGGTCAGTGGGGTATGGTATATGAGGAGAGATTGAGAGCACTGAACATGTACTCCCTGGAGGACAGAAGAGAGAGGGGGACATGACTGAGATCTTTAAGTACTTGAAAGGGATAAATAAGGTAGATAAGGAGGCTCTCTTTAAGCTAAGTGGCAACCATAACATGAGGGGCACAGTCTTAAGCTGGAGAGAGGGGTGTAGGAGGGAGGTCAGGAAGCATTTTTTCACAGAGAGGAAGGTGGTCACTTGGAATGAACTGCCAGAAGAGGTGGTCTTTCTGAAGATGGTGGCCAGCTTCAAGAGAGGCTGGGATAGGCACAGGGGGAGGTAAGGATCATGGGTAGGGAGGATGGAAAGGTTGGGAGGGGTGGGAAGGGGGGCAGGGTCAGTGGCTCAAGCTGTGGACCCTGCAATACAAGTGGACTAGATAGACCAAATGGCCTTCTGCTGCTGGTTTCTTCATATGTTGGTATGTTCATAAACAATGCATCAGCTTCCATAGGGAGCATTTCAAAGAGAAGAGAAGAGACAATGCTGAAAGTATCGAAGGGTGGATATAGTGGGAGGCTAGGGAGCGGTGATTCAGGATGATCAGGATAGCAGTTTATCCATCAGTTGGAGGTATGCTAATATATTTCAGAATGTAAGCTGAATGTAAGATCGGAGATGGTTCTTGTAAAACATAAAGCATCTGTTTCAGTAAGCAGGATGAAGAGATGAAGTGATTGTCATTTCTAGAATGGGACACTTGCGAATGATGATGTGACCATGGGCGCTACCCCAAATTGCAGATATGAAGAAACAGAAGCCAAGCCCAGGCAACCTTTGTCATTAAATATATTGCAATTTAGTTGCTTTCTGCAATTTAATGAGTCTGCTTCCTGTCTATAATATAAGGTGGAAGGAGGCATTAGGAAAAGTAATTATGTGGATCATCCGTGCAGGATTTGCTCCAGCTGATCTTAGCTAAAATTATAGATTGAGAGATATCTAATGAGGGAAAGCAAATTGGGCAAGGAAGCTGAGTAACGGACAGGAGTATGGTTGCTGCCTGGCACAGTGAGGACAAAACTGTTCACTATCAAGTAAGGCCCAGTTCAGATTGTATGAAAAGATGCTTATACAGCTGCAGCGGTGAAGAGGGACTGACAATAATCACAAAATGTTGTCCCTCCCTATCAATCCCTGCATTGACCAATAGATAAGAATACAGGTCTCTATCTTCATAACTAGCCTGTAATGCAATGTACAAAACATCACGACACAGCAGAAAGCAAGAACAAGTCAGTGTCTTCACTGGTTAGGGAATTGTTGACCGTGAGGGACAGAAACAGTTCCGCAGGTTGTTATTCTGTTTTCAGTGATATCTTTGGATGAGATGAGAAGTGATATCAGGTTACTTCATTTCTGTCTATCATATAACTGCAGAAATGATCTACGAGAAGTTGAATGGGACAGGTGACCTGAGGAGGTGTTCCTGAGGAGGAAGTATTACTTGAATTCTGTCTAGTTCGCATATCTGACATGAATAGAGCACTTATGGATGGCAAAGCACTTGTATAGCATAATGGCTGGTGGATGGAGAAGAAAAAGCAGGTATTGCAAAGCCAGAGGCTGGAGTAGGTTGCAAGGAAAGGCAAACTTCAAGAGAAGTGATATGATCATAGTTCTGATGGGAATGTCACAAGCTGAGCCAGGAATCCAGGAGGTGCAGATAAAGCAGAAGTGGCAGTCTGGAAATGAGCAGGCTATATGCAAAATCTCTGGCAGTCTGAGATTTAGCACTTCCTAAATAAATTGTACAGTTTTGCTTCCAAGCCGTACAATAGCTAAAGGGGGCATACTGAGGTTGCCAATTCTTGGCTTGGAACAGTCCAATCCTGATGAAGAATGAATTTGATGGTTTGTGCATGTCTGAAGAAGTCCTTGGGAAACCATAAGGACCTTCCTTAAATCTGATGATGTAGAACCAGTAGGAGTTGATGAGGCTCCATGGAGAATGGATGTGAAGGTCCTTTGCAAGCCTGATGCCTGATTGATGAAGTCTGAGAGGAACCATGAAGACTTTCTTCAGCTCTGAAGATATACAACCAGTAGGAGTGGTAGATGCTTCATGGAGTGTGGATTTATTTTATTTGTTTATTTTATTTTATTTAGTTTTTGTTGACCGGGTAAGTGAACTAGACAAATCCTGCCTATTTTTAGGCACGACCCAGGGAAGGGGGATACAGATGAATGCCAACTGACTTGAACCAGCTTAAGCTGTTGGTGGTATTTTTAGAGAATGAGGGAAATTTGGCCAGGACACCAGGGAAATTCCCCTACTCTGTTTGCCAGAGGGTGCTGTGCCTTTACGTTTCTCCTCGGTGTGTGGGAGATTTTGGCTGAGTCGGACGTGTGAGAGGCTGAGGAGCCGATCACCTCCTCAGCTCCCGATGGCTGTAGTGGTCGGGATGATTTCTGATATTGATATGGAGAACAAAAATGTTGTGGATGCTGTGGTTTTAAGTGCTGCTGCTGCCGATTCAGGCGGTGTGCATTTTGAAGAGGATGAGTCGCTGTTGGATGTACCAGTTGCTGCTGTTCATCTCCAGCTTGCGGAGTTAGACCGTCAACGGAACCTTTTGCTGATGGAGTTGCAGCAAACACGGACAGATGATCCTGGTGTACCAGGACAGGAAGGGTTGTGTACCTCTGTTGCACTGGCTTCTTTGCTACAGGCACCAGTCATGGACTCCGCAGGGCAGTTGCCTCCTGATCCTTTTTTCGCTGCTACTACTGTGACATGCTCGGAACAGGGTGAGTCTGCAATCCCTATTACTACTGCTATGTTTTCTCAGCCACCAGTTTACAACACTGTGGAGCTTGCTACTACTAGTAGCTCGACTGGTTCTGTAGTTTCCAGTGTGGGGATTTTTATGATAGGCCTATCCCTGAAGAACAATCGATCGCGGGGGGGGATCCATACCATGGTTCCTACTGGAGGTGTGACTCCTTCCTCCCAGACAGATGTGAATACTTTTTCAACGCCTTGCACTTTTTCAGATAAGGACTTGAAAGCCCCAGCTACAAGGGTGGATACAGCCCTGGAAGCTGCGAGGTGGGTTAAATCCCCAGATGGGAAATCATGGGATGCGAATGTGTCATCTGGAGATGGTGTTGCTTTCTCCTCTCCAGCTGCAGACTCCAAATTTCCTCTTGAAAAGTTGCCTAATGATATTTCTGCTACTGTTTCCCGTATTTCCAGTCCTGGCCTAATGGAGAACATTAGGCAGTTGGAAGGTGATGATCTGCCACTTCCCACTGCCCACCCCCATTCTGAGGCCTCACCTGAAGGCCTAGCATCTCAACCATCTACTACAGCAGCACCTTTGTTGTCTGAGCCTGGGAAAGGTAATACCTCATCTGTGTGGCATGACAGGGTGAATGAGAAGCTATTTCCTGCTACTTTTGGTTTATTGAATGAACCTGCTACTAGACGTAATGCAGTTGGTTTGAAGTTTTGGTGATCTATGGAGGATGTTCCCAATAGACTTTTTATTGGACGTGAATTGTTGAAAACAAGTATGAGGTTTTACACATATGAAATATATGCTTTGATTCATATGCCTGGGTATACCATTTCTGATGTCAGTTTCAAGCATCCGGCAGGATTGGACAGATTTTGGAAGCAATATCAGGCATTAAAATGTACCCCTTTATGGAAACCTTTTTTAGCTATTCCCTTGACAAAGCCAGTTACAAAAAAAATAACAATATTGTTTCAGAATGAAGGAGTAAATGCTGACGATATAACCTACTGGTTGCAGCAGCACTGTACTGTTACAGGCCCCCCTGACTCCATTCTTGATGATGAACATCTTTGGACAAGGGGTTGGCGTTATTCAGTTGATTTACATTGGAAAATGGGTTGACCAAGCATTTGCCTAATTGTTTTTTGTTTGGGACGGGACAGGGGTGTTCTTTTTTATCCAGGGCAGCCAAGGGCCTGTTATAAGTGTGGGGCTTTGGGGCACTTAAGCAATGTATGTGATCAGCAAAACTGTGGGCTCTGTGGGGATTTAGGTCACATGGGGCTCACTGTAGATGTCCACTGAGGTGTAATTTATGTGATGAACAGGGACACACTTTTCGCTCTTGCTCTTGGGCCTCTCATAATCAGGCTGATCCTGCTGTTCGAGCTGAGCAAGATGTCTATGTTGCAAATGCACAAAAGGAGCATCAAAAAATGCAGGCTTTACTTTTGCATTCTGATTTACCAGCCCCTGGTTCCCACCTGTCCTTTGCTCCTTCTTCAGTTTCTACTGCAGAAGAAGTGATTCAGGTTCCAGTTTTAGATCGCATGGATATTACTACCCTGGTCCCACTCTCCCCTTCTACTGCTAGTGTAAGTGCTGACCCTGGTATTGTTCCCCCTTCCTCTCCTCTGGTTACTGCACAAGGGGCTGTTCCATAGGTTGCTAGGACAGTCTCTACATCTGATGTTCTTCAGGCTTGTGTGCCTACGGAGAAGCAGGAGACTCCTTATATGCCCCCAGGAGTTCAGACTGACACTCCCTTTCAACGAGTTACTCGATCTAGGTCTACAAAGACAGGCTCTGCTGTCCTTTCTCTTGTCCAGAGCCTGAATTAGTTATTGCTGCTAATCCTTTTGCCCCTTTACTGGATCACGAGGGAGATGATGACAGGATACAATCAGATTTTTCCTCGGTTGCCTCCTTACTTCCAGACCCTACTCATGATACAGAGGTTAAAAATAATCCCAAACCGAAAAAGTGGAAAAAAAGGAAATGACTTGTTTCTAGTATTTGATTTTCACTTTTTTTTCTCTGGCACAGGGCGTTTCCTTTCTTACTGTTATCATCAACAGTATTACAGTAAATCCCAATTAAGATGATGTCTTACTTTTGCCAGTCTTAGTGAGCATTCTGGTTCTATTATCCTATTACAGGATACCAGATTGGGCTCCTGACAGGTATAAGAGAAGTAGAAAAAGATTGGCGATGGGGTGCTTCCTTTTGGTGTTTGGGAGAAGATGTGTGTGATGGTTTGTGTGTCTTATATTTTTCTAGTGTTGCTATACAAGTTTTACAAATCTTAGATATTGTACCAGGTAGGGCAATGCTCATGGATATTATTGTATATCATTGAGCATATCGCCTTATAAATATCTATGCTCCTCAATCTAAGGCTGACAGATCAGCCTTGTTTCATCGTATATCTCCATATTTACATACCTCAGAGTTGGTCTTGTGGGGGTGGTGATTTTAATTGTGGATTAGCTGCTAGAGATTGGGGACGTAAAACTCAAAAAATGTTTTGTCATACGAATGCTTTATTGCGAGTCTTGAAAACTAATCATTTACTGGAAGCTTATGATTTATTACAGCAGATGCCAGAGCATACCTTTTATTAGGGGACTATTTCTTCTAGGATAGTTTTCTGTTTTTTGTCCAGGAGACTTTCCTGTCTTGCCATTGGAGAATTCTGACCATTTAGTTCTCAAGTTGACTATTGGTGTCTTTCAAGAACTTTTAATGGGACGTGCCTATTGGAGATTGAATACGTCCTTATTACATGATGAGGACCTTTCCTCACAGATATTTTCTTTTTTTTCAGTCAGGTCAGATATCACCTTTTTATATGATTGTCCTCTGGAGTGGTGGGAAGACACAGAACTTGATCTAAAGATACTTTTCCTTCAGGTCTCCCAGACAAAAGTCCAGAATTCTTATCTTTCTTATCTGGGTTATAGATCTCAGTATTTGAAATTGCTGTCACAGGCATGTTCTTCATAGGATACTAAGCGTCAGTAGTTTTTGGATATTAAAACAAAAATGCTTGATTTTCTTAAATCACTAGAGCAAAGGTATAGACATCAGCAAAAATACGTTGTTACAGGCAGCTGTGAGCAGGTCAATCCCTTAGATCTTTCTGACCAGGAATTGCCACACTTATGTATGTCTGCTTTACAGAGTTCAGATGGATCATTAGTCCGTCATGCTAGGGGTTTACGGACTGTGGTTCAGTCCTGTGTTACTCAGACTTTCCAAAAACCTAATTCTGATTTTTTTCTCCCTTTTATCGCCATCTTGAAATTCCGTCACTATCAACCTTAGAAATTGAAGCACTTGAATCTCCTATTTCTGTAGATGAAATTAGTAAGGCTATAGGCCATCTGTCTACACACACTAAATCAGGGATAGATGGCCTGCCAAATGAATTCTATAAAACATGTGGATATTCTTGTACCTTGGTAGCTTATTTTTCAAGTTGTTTGGGCAGAACAACGACTCACCTCTAGTATGACAAATGGTGTAATGATTTTTATATATAAGAAAGGGAATCTTATACTTTTGCAAAACTGGAGACCATTGAGTTTGTTAACTTCAGACTATAAAATTTTGGCTAATATCTTAAATCACTGTCTCTTTAAGCTTGCCAATAAATGATTGATTCCCACACAATCCTGTGCTGTTCCTGGTAGAAACATCTCCCAGAATTTAATTTATGTTTGGGAATTGATAGATCAAGGTCTTCAGAACAAACTATCTCGATTTTTGTTTAGCTTAGACCAGGAAAAGGTCTTTGATACCCTATGTCATGATTATCTTTGGGCTATTTTGGTTTATTATGGTATTCCACCTCATTTTCTAGATTTACTCCAAACCCTTTATAACTCAGCAAGAGTAACACCTATGGTTAATGGGCATTTGGGTGTCCCAGTTCCTTCTCAGGTTGGGGTTCATCAGGGCTGTCCTCTGAGCCCGTTGTTGTTTGTCTTTGGTTTGGACCCTTTGCTGCATTGCATAGATATGGATCAAAATATTTTGCCCCATTGTCTACTCAGATGGCTATTCCTTTTCTTTTTCTTTTTTTTTAATTCAGTAAGCTTTATTAGTTTCAGATAACATAACAAAACACAAAACATATTCCCCAAGAGGGATGCCAGTAATATTAATACACAGCATACATAGTATAATTCCAAGGCAATCCCCCACCCCCCAACCACCATTTACCATCCCTCCCCTCCATCCCTTCCCCCTAATTCTAATCCTCCCTAACCCCTCCTCCCCCAGCCAAGTGTTACTCGTCCACTGCTCCAACAAATATGCACACATTAATCTATACTCAGACCTATTTGGTCCTCCAAGCTGATAACAGGGCATCTAACGCTCCCCATCTACTCTGGAAGGTTGCATACCTATTGCGCATCAAGCAAATGTGTTTCTCCAACTGGATGGCCAGCAACATTTCTTTATGCCATTCCAGAACAGAAAGGGGAACACTGTCTCTCCAATGCTGTAATATAATCAACTTTGCAAACACTGCAGCCAGGACCACATGGCTCTTCCTGACCTTGGGCATACCCAGAGGGGAAGTAGTTCAGTAGGCAAACTTCTGGGGTAAATAATGGATCTAACCCCAGAAAAGGATCTAGAGATCATCTATTTGCCTGCCAGAAAGGTTGCATGTTTGGGCATGTCCATATCATGTGAAACAACATACCCAGCTCCCCACCACATCTGGTACAAACAGGGGAAGAAAGCCGCCCCAAAGAGTAAAGCTTCACAGGAGTGAAATGTAAGTTGTGCGTAATATTAAACTAGGTTAGATGCAGTCTATCTTGCTTAATGTAAATATAGACATTGCACCACAGTCTCCTCCAGAAGTCAATTTCTGTGTTTAGTGACAATTCCTGAGTCCAGTAATAGCAAACCCCTTGAGGTAAGTTATGCTGCAATGCCTGTAACTTCTTGTAAACCAGAGAAATGGCATGAGGTTGTCTAGCCAATCTGAGAATAGAGGGCAAGTCAATATTCACAGCGTCTGATCTTGGGGTTTTACCTATATGGGAGACAACAGCCTCCTTGAGCTGCACAAACTGAAATATACCAGTCGTCTGTACATTGAATCTACTTTGGAAAACGGTAAAGGAGATTATTCCTCCATTATTGTACATATCCGCAGCTTTCTTCTCCCTCAGATTAGGCTGGTAGGACAGTGGGATAGGTCAATACCCTATTTTAACATGCGGGTTACCCAAAATAGGTTGATCTAGGGAAACATGCCAATTAGCGGCTATCTCTACTTGCAGTTAGTGCAACACTTTGATGGACCAGCCCAGAGGGGTAGATCTGAGGGACCTGGGAATGACCCTAGGAGTCACATATAGGAAAGTCTGAAGAGTACACCTGTGCTGAGATGCAAGATACTGTTCTATTTCCAACCACTCTGGCGAGTAGGCAAATGGGTCTAAGGCCAGTGGTTACTGCGCCCACTGGGAGAGTTTACTCAGGTGATGGACACAATAGTACAGGAAAAAGGAGGGAACCGCCAGGCCACCTAGCTCCCTTGGGGCAGTTAGTTTGAAATAAGATCTCCTAACCTTCTTGCCCTGCCATAGGAATGCATTCAGAATTGCTTGCAATTTAGCAAACCATCTCCTGGGGAGAAAACAACCCATCATGACCATTGGGTAAAGGATACGGGGGGGGCACATTAATTTTCACCATGCAGACTCTACCCCACAGCGATGAGGAAAAAGCACCCCATCTCTCCAAGTCAGCTTTGACCTTGGTCAATAGGTCCAAAAGGTTAGCTTTCAACATGGGGGTTCTTTCCCTTGCCACATGAATTCCCAAGTACAAAAGGGATTTCGATTCCCATGACAGAGCAAAGTTGGTCACATCCTCTCGAGAGACATGGTTGTTCAAGGGAAATACTTTGGTTTTGGTGAGGTTAAGCTTGTAGTATGAAACCTTGGAGAAGGCCCCAACCTGGTCTAGCAGCGCAGACAAACTGTCTCTTGGGTCTTCCAAATGCAGTAACAGATCATCTGCATATGCAGAAAGTGTGTATCTCTGGCCTCCAATTGAAACACCTCGGATGTTTGGAGAGGCTATCAAGTGCCGGATGAGGGGTTCTAAATATAGATTAAATAAAAGAGGGGAAAGAAGGGGGCAACCCTGCCGGGTACCTCTGTGAAGCAGGAAAACCTCAGCGTGAACTCCGTTACATTGAATTTGGGTGGAAGGAGAGCAGTAGAGTAACCTGATCCACTGAATGAAGTCCTATGGGAACCCAAACCATGACACGGTGGCGAAAAGGAAGTCCCATGACACCCTATCGAAGGCCTTCTCGGCATCCAGTAACACTAAGATCACTGGCAATTCTGAATCATTGGCAACCGAGAGGAGGTGCATTAGCTTCCGCAAATGGTCCCCAGAGGACCGACCTGCCATGAAGCCAACTTGTTCTTTACTTACTAAAAGAGGCATAATAGGCCCTAACCTCTTGGCTAAGATCTTGGCCAAGAGCTTAACATCAGTATTAACCAGTGAAATAGGTTGATAACTCTCTGGGATATTGCAGATCTTTACCCTTTTTAGGAATAAGCGTGATTATTGCTATTAAGAAACTGGGGGTCAGATAGCCCTTTATCGAACTAGTGGTTATAAACCTCTGCCAATATAGGGGCTAACTCTTGTATACAGGCCTTATATAGACCATTAGGAAGTCCATCCAGCTCTGGGGACTTATCCATTGGGAGGAGTGCTGCAGCATTTGTCACCTCTTCAGCCATGATGGGGACGGCCAGAGATGAGGTGTGAATGGGCGACAACTTGGGCAGGTCAACTGAGCTGAGATAACTCAGGATATCTGCCATGGAGGGATGAGCATCTGTTTCCTCAGTGTACAACTTCTGATAATATTGTCTTAGTACCCCTGCTATAGCATGAGGATCGGTCACAATAGGCGCATCCTTATCCGGCTTGATACCCAGAATGAACTGAGATGCATCCTCTTGCCTGAGCCGTGAAGCCAGCAACGTGCCAGCCCTTTCCCCAGACTCCAAATATTGAAATTTGGTACGTTTATGTGCAAGCTCGACTTTTTGAGAGATATAACTAAAATACTGAGCTCGCAGTCTATGCAACTTGGTCCAGTCTTCATCTGGGGATGAGCGAGAAATAGTGGATTCCAATTGGCTAATTGAGGAAAGCAGGGAGTTCATTTGCAACTTGAGCAGCCGTAACTTTGTTGAGGATAACTGGATACACTCCCCCCGCAGGGAACACTTTAAAGCCACCCAGACTATATCAACCCTACTAACTGACCCCCTGTTGTTTCTTATGAAGTCAGTAATGAAGTTTCGTATTTGTTGCAGGGAGTTAGGTTTGTGCAGTAATTGGGTGTTTAACCACCAGAGTGTGTCCCTTTTCACCCCAGGTTCTACTAAGAAAATAAGGGAGACGGGCGAGTGATCCGATATAACCCTGGCGTGAATATCGACATCGATTACTCCAGGGAGGGCAAAGGAGCTGATAAGGAAAAAGTAGATTCTCGAGAATGTTTTGTGCAGCAGTGAGAAAAAGGTATACTGGGGCTCCTCCGGGTGCAGGATGCGCCAAACATCAATAAGATCCACCCCCTTCATGAACTCATGAAGGGCCCTCTGCGCAGGGAAAAAACCTCTTCTTCGGGAATCAGACCTATCAATGGGGGTGTAGGGGGTGATATTCCAATCCCCACCCAAGATAGTAAGTTAAGGGGGGTTGGAAACAACCCACCTCAATAAGTGAGCGAAAAATTGGGGGGATTCAGCATTTGGGCCATAGACTGCACCCAGTATCAGCTGGTGCGATTCTAGTAGACCAGTCACTATAACGTATCTCCCATCAGGATCCCATATTTCTTTTCCTAGGGTGAAGGAGATCTTTTTGCTTATCAGGATAACCAGTCCCCCTTTACTGGTGGAAATGCCTGCCCCATAAACATAACCAACCCACTGTTTATGAAACAGTACAATATCCTTGCGCCGGAGATGCGTTTCTTGAAGGAGAGCAATTCCGGTGTTTAGGTGTTGCAAGTGTCTGAGAATAATGTGCCTTTTGCGATGATCATTGGCACCCTTAATATTCCAACTTTTAAACTTATATGGGCCACTCATGAAATAGCTCCAGCTGTGCCCTTAACCCTGTCACCGCTCCGAGATAGAGCAGGACAAGAACACTTGGCCTCCCTTCCTCCCCTCCCATAATACCCCCATTCAACCCTTTATACACCCCAAACTCATAACAGTACACATAAATTGACACATAAAAACAAAATTCAACTAACTCTAACTACTTACACAACTCTATCCCCCAGTTCTAACACTGCACTGCACTTCTACCCCGGTACATGATGTTAATGCAACCTGCTTCCCATATCACCCCACCCACTTCATCCCACCCCCGCTATTACTAACCCTGAACTGAAAGCAGGAGGAGAACCCCCCCAGCACACTTGATACTGATCCACCCTCTTGTCTTTATGCCATTATTTATATATTACAGCAGTCCCACTGAATCAAAGGTCCCACCCCCCATAGGAAGAAAAAAAGAAGATAAAAAAAAACCCTAGGTCTCTAGGAATACAGGGCAGGCAGGCAATCCCCTTATTATACAGGTGCTGCCCCACTAGATGATTATAGCAGCGACAATGAATGACAGGCAGCCCTACGGGTTGAAACTGATCCTTATCTGTAAACCTGTCAAACTCACTGGTGAGGCTGTTGAGAACAACAATGAGAAAGTGGGAACATAGTCTGCCTGCCCCGCACACCTGTTGCCCCTGAAAGAGTGTAGCCATGTCCATCATATCTTATCCATGCTAACCCAAGCGATTAGATCCAAGTCCAGTGACCAGGAGTCCTGATGAGGGCATGGGAAGACCTAGTATGTTTTTGCTGAATCAGAGAGGGGCAGACAAGGTTTAGCCTGCTATGACTTGCTGAAGTGGCCGATCCTCCGATGAGACTCTCACTGCAGAGGGGGCTGCTCAATACAGGTAAGATGGGACTGTAAGAACTCTTCCAGCTGCCAAAGGTGGACTCCTTCAGCCAGCCTCAAGTAGTAATACCAGAGAGTAGGGATAAACTATATGTCCAACCAGAAAAACAGCTATACATGTAAGCGCTTAACAAGGAAGATACAACACCACTCTGCCCTCATTTGAAGAGATCAGTGACCAAAACCTTAAGCTCCTTCTTTGCCTTATCCTGAGACTCAAACGAAAGCCATTTCTCTCTGGATTTGACTTGGAGCGTTGCTGGATATCGCATAGGAAATGGCAACCCCACAGCGATCAACTTGGACATTGTCAGATGCAACTCCTGCCTTTTAGCCGAACAGACTGCAGGAGATCTTGAGTAATACGAATTTTACGCCATTCCCAAAGGATTTCCTGCAAAGCCTTGATTTTATTAAGAATAAATTGCTTGTCCTGGAAATTGAGCAATCTGAAGATAAACGGCCGGGGGGGGGGCATCAGGGGGCGGAGGAGGGCACAGAGCTCGGTGGGCACACTCGTTGATGTAAACTGTGTTATTTGGTGAAGGCCCGGCTATCTTCTCACAAAACTTCTGGGCAAAAATGACCAGGTTGTTCCTTTCCTCCTTTTCAGGTAAGCCAATCACAAGAAAGTTATTCCTTCTGCTCCTTCCATCTAAATCTTTGAGCTTCTCCTCCAACCTCTTCACCCTGTTGCCCAGCTGAATAGTATCTTGCTCCATTTTCCCCTGTTTGTTCTCCAAAGAGATAATGTTAACTTCTGAATCCCTCACACGCTCTGTTAGCGATTGAAACGATGTTTTGATTTGCTGCAGGTCATCCGAAATATCCAGGATTTTTTCTTGCATGGGCTGCATAATTTCAAGAAATTTCTCCTCGGAAAGGGATTCGGTCGATGTAGCTGACGTGACTCCCCCCACAGCTTGCTGCTTCGGCCGCTTTGCGGCCTTGTCCTTCTCAGATGTCGGCGGGGGAGAATGCTGCGATGGGGCTTTCTTCATGAAAACATCCATATCTGGCTCACCAGATCCGAAACCCAGCAAATGCAGAGCACTCTTACTTTTAATCAGGACTGCTTCTTGGACGTGAACTATTCTCGATGTGGATTAAAGCACGGGAATTGTTAGTGGGAAAGTGGAGCCGTGACGAGAGCTGCTTCACCTCAGGCTGCCATCAAGGCTATTCCTTTTCTAAAATTTTGGCTTATGCGGAAGGCTGTATTTGCTCTATTGCTGATATTGACTCTGGGAGACTAGTCCTTGGTTTCTTAAATTCAGTACAGGTTAGCACTGGAATAAAAATTAATCTCTAAGTGTTCTTTAATGCCTTTAGGTATGGCTCCTAGTATCCAGATTTTTGATATTCCAGTGGTTGTCACAACCTTAAAGCTCCTGGGTATATATTTTGGTTCCTCAGAGTCAATACAGAGTAATTGGGATATGGTTTATGACAAAGCATTTCATAAGGTTAAGAAATGGCAATCTTGGAAAATGACATGGAAAAAAACGTGTGTTTTTGTTGAAATCTTACATTGCTCCTCTTTTTTTGTTTATTTCTCGTATTTTTCCATTACCGTATAATATGCATTCAAAAATTTTGAGTCTTTTTTTTTTCAGCTGCTGTGGGGTAGTTGTTTGAACCCAGTGAAGAGGGCACATACCTACAGACCTTGGAAGGAAGGTGGACTGGGTAAGATACATCCCATTGTTCAGTTTTTTGGTAATTTTTTTTTGTAGTTCAATCAGGCCTATGTTGTGGAACAAGATGAAAAGGGTCATATGTGCATGTCCCTGTGGGGATAGCCTTTTTTAACGGCATGGGGATGGGGAAAGTGGCACCCTATGGATAAGCAACTACCCTTGTATGTTCAGTTAACTTTGGAACTCAGTTGGTTTGTCTCCCATGAGTGAAAAACTTTTTATACTTATGTTGTTTCTACTTGTTATTTTGGGGACCCCCTTTTTTCTGTTCCTACTTATATTAACAAGGTTTCATTGTTAAAAGTATGACAGAACCTGGAATCCTGCAGAAAATGCAGGATGTAGTTTGGTTGTGTGCACATCAAAAGTTTAACGTGAGGGCTATTCATAAGCATAAGCAGCTCAGTGATAGAATTTGTTAGGAACCCCCTTGTCAAGGGCAGCCTGAAACAATACGGCATTTATACTTTGAATGTTCCCTTTCTCAACCCTTTTGGTATGCTCTGGCACACTGGTGGGGGGAACCGCTTTTTGAATTTATTACTTATGATAGTTTGGTGTTGGGGCAGATTCCTGCAGAATGGGGCAAATGGCACAAAAATACAATGTTTGTTTTATTAGCCTGTCTTAAATGGCATATTTGGCAGGCTCGGTGTTTGAGAGTGCTGCAAAACAAAATTTTACAGTTGCAGGAAGTTTTTTCTCATCTACAGGAAGAATTGTATGCTCTCTATGCTTATGAATTCCGTACATTGGGAAAAGCAGTAGGTACTTTTATTTGACGAAATGTTGCCTGGGTAGGATGAATTTATTGTTATTTCCTTTTATGATTATTGTGCTTATGTATTGCTTGTTTTTCATTTCTTTGTTTTTTTTCTCTCTTCTGTATTATGTTTTGGTAGATTATTTCATTCAGATGTATTAGCTTTTGGTTTTCAATAAAAATTTCCCCTACTCTTTTCGATAAGTGCCATGGGATCTTTAACATCCACCTGAACTACCACCAATCCAGGCAGATGGGACCTCGGTTTAACGTCTTATCTGAAAGACGCCACCTCAGAAGTGCAGCACCCATCTCATGCTGCACTACAGTGTCAGTACTGGGATACTAACCCAAGTGCCAGATGTGGGAACTGAACCCACAGCCCTCTGATCTCCCGGCCTCAGAGGCGAGTGTGTTACCTACTGAGCCACTGACACATCAGAAACTATTGCTGACTGATGCATTTCTGAAGAAGTGTGAGGGATGTCCTGAGAACCTTCCTCTGAACCTGCGATGTAGAATGAGTGGGAGTGGAGAGGACTTAGTCCAATAAATCACTTCATATTGCACTTCAGAGGAATAAATCCTGGATGGAAGAACACAAATCTTTTACAGACCTTGAAAGAATATGGGATAATATACTCTCTCACAAGTTCATGGGGAAGTTTTACTACAGGTTGTGGTGAGAAGGAGAATGAACCACAGGTGGCCGTGTCCAGTTACTGGACACTGTCATGGACTGAACAGTTAGGCTGCATTCACTGCAGGTTTTAAAGGTTATTCAGAATTACACCTCTGTTGGACAAAGTCAAGCCTTAAATCTCGTATCAGTTAAAGAACTGTCAGAATTAGAATGAGGTACAAGTGTGAGGCATTGCTGAAGAACTGAAAGTTGCAGGCTCCCATATCTGGTGGGTGAAGTCGAACCCTGCCTACACTTATAAACCTCCTGCAAGTATGTTGTAGGAAGATGGAGTCTCGTAGGCTGCAGGTGAAGACTGTTAAGGATAGGAGACAGCAGACTGGCTGCTTCAGGACGTAATAGGAGGCAGAGGAGTAGAAATATGGAGGTGGGAGATGCCAGACTAGGCAGAGAAAGAGTAGTTGAAGCAGCAAAATGAGTGAGGAAACAAAATGACAAAAGAGAATGTATATTATAGGGAGCAGGAGCTAGGACTAATAGAAATATAGAAACATAGAATTTGATGGCAGATAAGGACCACTTGGCCCCCCTAGTCTGCCCATTTCCCTATCTAATGGATAAGCTGCAGATCTTAGTTAACCAACAGCCTACTTCCTCCTACCCCCCACTAGAATTGCCTTATGTCTGTCCCATGCAATCTTGAACTCCTCCACTATTTTTGACTCTACAACCTCCTCAGGAAGGCCATTCCATACACCTGCAATCCTCTCTGTGAAGAAATACTTCCTCACATTACCTCTGAGCCGTCCCCCCTCTTTCTTCAAATTGTGCCCCCTTGTTCTTGCACATCTCTTTTTCTGAAAGATGCTACTCTCTTGGACTTTGTTGATTCCCTTGAGGTATTTGAAAGTTTCTATCATGTCCCCCCTCTCCCTCATGTCCAGGAAGCTATACATATTGAGCTCCTTTAGTCTTTCTTCATATGTCTTCTGGTGCAGACCCTGCACCATTTTGGTTGCCCTCCTCTGGACAGCCTCCACCTTGTCTATGTCTTTGTGGAGATGGGGTCTCCAGAACTGTACACAGTACTCCAGATGTGGTCTTACCAACTGTCTGTACAGAGGGCCAACAACTTCCTGTTTCCTACTGGTGATGCCTCTCCCTGTGCATCCCAGTAACCCCCAGCCCTCTTACTGCCTTCTCACATTGCTGGCCCACCTTTAGGTCATCTGATATGACTACCCTCAGGTCTCTTTCCATTTTTGTTGTTGTCAGTATCTCACCCCCTGTTATGTACTCTTCCCCTGGGTTTTTGTTTCCCAGGTACATTACTTTGCACTTATTTGCATTGAATCTAAGCTGCCAAACATTTGACCATTCCTCTGACCTTGCCAAGTACATTTTTCTCCTTTCCACCCCACCTTGCATATCAACCCTGTTGCAGATCTTTGTGCATCTGCAAAGAGACATAATTTCCCTTTCAGTCCCAATGCAATGACACTTATAAAGACATTAAAAAGGACCGGCCCCAGTACTGAACCCTGCAGTACCCACTAGTGACCCCCCCTTTCTTCACTGTGGATTCCATTTACTATTACCCGCTGTGTTCTGTTGTGCAGCCAGTGTTTTACCCAGGCTACCACCCTGGGACCCACTATCAGGCTGGCTAATTTGTTTATTAATCTTTTGTGCGGGACTGTGTCAAATGCCTTGCTAAAGTCTAGGTAGGCCATGTCCACAGCCCCTCCCTGGTCAACTACTTTGGTCACCCAGTCTAAGAAATCAATTAGATTTGTCTGATATGATCTAACTGCTGTGAATCCATGCTGCCTTGAGTCCTGTGCCCCTCTAGCCTCTAGGTACTCAACAATTCTTTCCTTCAGAAGTGATTCCATTATTTTCCCTGCCACTGAGGTTAAACTGACAGGGATGTAGTTTCCTGCCTCTGTCTTGCTCCCACTTTTATAAAGGGGAATCACATCCACCCTCCTC
This sequence comes from Neoceratodus forsteri, assembly GCA_016271365.2. Taxonomy (NCBI): domain Eukaryota; kingdom Metazoa; phylum Chordata; order Ceratodontiformes; family Ceratodontidae; genus Neoceratodus; species Neoceratodus forsteri. Next base: position 1,282,426,834 of record CM057452.1, read on the forward strand.
CAGTCCTCAGGTACCATAGCATCCTCTCTTGATTTATTAAACAGGGTAGTCAGTGGTGTTACTACTGTATTTCTTCCCTTAATTCTTTTAGAATTCTGGGGTGAATCCCATCTGGCCCCATTGCTTTATCCACCTTTAGTTTTAAGAGTTCTTTCAGAGCCCTTTCTTCTCTGAAAGGACTAATATCAACCCCCCTATCCAGAGTGCATCTATTGACTGGATTTGGGATCCCCCCGGCTTTTCCATTGCGAATACTGAGCTGAAGTATTTGTTCAGTATCCCTGCCTTTTCACTGTTGCTCTCTGCCCAACCACTTTCCTCTTTATTCAGCCTCAGTAACCCTGCCTTAGTCTTTCTTTGCTCCCTAATGTACCTATAAAAGGTTTTATCCCCCTTCTTAACCAAGTTGGCTATCTGTTCCTCGGTTTGGGCCTTTGCTATTCTGACTGCTTTCCCCACTTCCTTCTGCTTTAAATGGTACAGTTCTCTGTCCTGCTCCTTCTGTGTTTCCTTATACTTCTTGAATGCTATCTTTTTCTCCCTAACCTTCCCCACCACTTCTTTTAAGAACCATAGTGTTTTTTTTCTGTCATTTTGATTTGTTTATTTGCTTCACATAAAGGCTTGTTGCCTCTGTCATGGCGGTTTTGATGTTTTTCCATTGTTGCTTCACCCCTCCTTCTTGCCTGTTTGCTAGTGCTTTTCTGAAGCACTCTCCCATCTTGCCAAAGTCAGCCCTCCTGAAATCCAGTACCATCACTTTTGTATGGCTTGACTCTACAGCTAAGATATGGCATGGACGACCCCTTCTGGTAGAGCTGCTAGTGAGAGATGACAGGACATAGCTGAGGCAGCAGGCAGCTGCTTTAGGCAGGTAAATGTGATGCTAGGGTAGAAGCAAAGCAGAAGTATTAAGTAGAATGAGTGGTGGCACAGATAATAAATAGTTTATAGGTTAAGGAAAGAAAAGCAGGCGATGAAAAAGCAGACTTGAAGAGTATGTACATAGTAGGTAAGGGGAAGGCAAGTGTGCAACTGCAGCTGCAAAAATAGGTGTCAAAGTTCCAGAGCTGGTTAGGAACTCCTTTATTTGCATTAGACATCAGTAGAGTGTCTGTTCTGTTTTCAAGCAGATCGCCTTACCTCCATGGATATATATCTGCTGGGCATGCCTGTGCTGTGCATGCCTTACATATCTGCAGTTAATACTGTGGAACAGCGAACACAGTTTACTCTGGCTGTAAAGTAATCATTGCTGCACTACATGTATGAAATAGATCTGAAAATACAGCATTAAGGGCAGTGACTGGTTGATGCCGGTTGGTGACATCAGCATGTGTTACAACCTAGAAGAATGGCATGCTCTGAGCAGAGCTAGATGGCTCTTACGATGGAACAAAAAGTGGAAGGTATAGTAGATATGAATATAGAGGTAACTCCCACAAAGAAACAGAGGAGCAGCAGTGACAGGAGAGAGCATGGAGATGCAGGGAGAGAAAACAGAGGTAAGCCTGGAGGAGGAAGGAGGTACAGAGAGCAGTGGGAGGACCACCAACCAAATCCACAGAGGTAGACAGACAGAAGGGACTAGGAAAGCAGAACACAGATGCATACACTGAAGTATGCAGGATGGAATGAAGCCCACCACACAGTCTGAATGGGATGGCCAGGGAAGCATAAGACAAAAAATATTTAATTATTTATTGAACATATTGGCATTACAAACCTTTGAGTGAGAGACTCCTTTGCAAAGGCTCCACGGCAAAATACAAGTTAACCATACAATACAAATTAAAAGAACAAGTGGATACATGCGGTATAGAGCTGGGTAGAAGATAAACAAAGGGTAGACAACTATACCCTGAATCACGACAAGCAGATAAGCAACAAATTGTATATTACATTAGGAGAGTACAATAAGTAACATAGAGCAGCAATATATTTGAGAATACTCAGATGCAGGTACAAGCCTATCATTTTTGAGATGAGGGGTACCACTCAGGAGGAGGATACAAACACAGCGTTTTAGAGATGGGGAGAAGGTATGGAGGAGAAAGGGGAGATGGGGGGGTGCCATTGGAAAATACTTTGTCCATGAAAGCTAGTAGGGTAAAAAGTAGGGAGTATAAGGAGAACAGGGGGAGAGGAGGAATGTTATAAGCAATCGCAGACACAGATGGAGAGGAGTAGCTCTCTAAGTCTAGATTTGAAGGGGCCAAGTTTCAATTCCGAGGAGCTATCTACAGATAGGTCATTCATCCAGAGGGGGCCCTATAGTAGAATGCACGTTGCCCCAAGGAAGTCCTACAGTGAGGGACTAGGAGCGGGTCTTTTGCAGAGATTCTGGTGGATCTAGCTTGAGGGGCATACTGGATTAGATCACAGAGCCCCACAGGAAAGAGACCAGATGAGATTTTCTTGGTTATAAGGCAGGTTTGGTATTTTAGTCGAGCTTCAAAGTTTAGCCAGTTTGTTAGCTTGTAGAGGTCACAAGTGTGGGTCCACCTATCACACCAAGAGACTAGCCAACAGGCTTTATTCAGCGCTACCTTGATACAACTGAGAGCAGTGTTATCAGCTGCACCATAGAAAGTAATTGCATAGTCAACCAGGGAAAGGACTGATGGTGACACAGCCAGGCAGAGGGATGCAGGAGGCATACAATGTTTGTGTCAGTGCAGCAGGCCAATTCTTGAGTTGATGGACTTGGTTAGAAGATGGATATGATCATGGTAGGTAAGGTGGGAGTCTAGGGTTTTACCCAGATATTTAAAGGATTTTACTGGCTTGAGTGGGGCGGTTTTGTAGTTAAGAATACAAAGAGGAAATTCTTTTTGTCTGTTTTGGTGATGGGCGAAGATCATAGCCTTGTTTTTTTTATAGTTAAGCATGAGTTTGTGCTCAGTGAACCAAGGCTCTGCTTTGGAGAACACACTCTGTAGGTCAGTTTGGAGGGTGAGGGGGTTTGGGTGGCTACTGTAAATGACTGCGTCATCCACATAAAGAAGAAGGTGACCTGTGCAGGCTGAGGGAAGTGCATTCAGGAAGAGACTAAAGAGCAGTGCACCTAAAATGGATCCCTGAGGGACCCCAGAGAGAACAGGCAGGCTGAAGGAGATGGTAGAGTTAATTTTAACTTGCTGAGACCTTGCACCTAGGTAGCTGTCAAACCAAGAGGTGGATTACTGCACAAGCCCAAGGGATGGCAGAATCTTGAGGAAGAGAACATGATTGACTGTATCGAATGCCTTAGTTAGGTCAGTATAGACTGCCCCAACTAAGTGTCCATGATCAAGAGCTTTGAGAATAAATGAAGTATATTCCAGCACGGCAGTGGTGGCACAGTGCCCTTTCTAAAACCATGCTGTTCGTGGGAGAGTAGGTTATATTTTGACAGGTAATCAGTTAGTTGGTCAGCAGCTATTTTTTTTTTTTTAATTAACAAAGCTTTATTATTTTCCAGCACCAGGTTAAATACAAAGGACAATCCACCATCTGAAACATTAGGTGCAAAAGCAGCTATTTTTTCAAGGGCCTCAGATAAGGGGGAGGAACGATGAAGATTGGGCGGTAATTGCCCAGGGAGGTGCGGCCACCACCTTTATGAATGGGTTTAATCACAGCCTGTTTCCAGAGTATTGGACCTGGCCTAGACAGAGGGAAAGGTTGAGGATTTTTGTGAGGGGGGCAAGGACAGAGTCAAGGTTGAAGTGAAGGAACTTAAGGTCTAGGTTGTTACCACTATACCGGGATTTGCCTAGCACTCTTGTTAGGTAGGATTGGGCCTTAAGGGTGGAGATTATCTTGAAGCAGAAGAATGGAGTTTTGAGGGGTGAGTGGAGTGTGCACACAACCGCTGAAGGGACGCGCACTACTAAGGTCTGAAAAGGCAGAGTTAAAGCATTAGCTATAATGTTGGGGTCCTGCGAGAGGGCACCATTGATGACAAATTGAGAAGGGGTGGGAAGATGATTTATCACTGAGCTCCTTGATGTTTTTCCAGAACTTATGCCCTGAGCCCCAAGAGAATGTGAGCACCTCTTGATAGAGGGCTGCCTTGGCTTTACGGAGTTCCCAAGTGCATTTATTTCTAGCTTCCCTGTAATGTTGTCCATGAAAGAGGAGGACTGATTCACAGGGTTTGCACCAGAGGTTATCCCTATATGAGATCCAGAATGGATTGGGTGATCCAGGATATAATGTAGCCTTTAATGGTTTGTTTTATGATGGGGTGAAGAGATCACACGCTGTGTTGAAAATGGAAATAAAGTCGGTGGACTGTGCAGTGTCAATAGGGGACCAATCGCAATTCAAGAGATGGTCTCTAAATAGGCTAAGGGAACCTTTTTTCAGACATCGGAGATAGATTAGTTTGGGGGGTGGTTTTAGTGCCTTGACACACCACCAGCAGAGTACAGGAAAATGGTCATTTAGGGCATCTGGAAGGACAGTGACCTTTGATGACCATTCGGGGCAGTTGGTAAGGATTAGGTCCAAAAGGGTGGACTAGCCGGTTTTATGATTAAGTCTCATAGGGAATGGAACAATTTCAGTGAGGTCCAAGGCTCCTATTTTGTCCTTAAAGATGGCTGCTGCAGGCGATAGCCAGTTGACATTGAAGTCAGCTAGGGCAAAGAGTTTGCATTTAGGGGGAAATTGAGCTATGTAACCGGTTACTGCACTGAAGGCCAGTTTTTGGTTTCTGGACGGAATGTAAAACACCATTATTTGAAGCGACTTACCCAAGTTGCCCACTAACAATTTAACTATAGCACAATATAGCGCAGTGGTTTAAGGCTCTGAGCTGCAAATTTAGAGACTTGTGTTTGAATCCCACAGCCCCTACTTGCATACCATGTGACCCTGAGCAAGTTACTTAACTTCCCTGTGCTCCCAGGGCACACCTGCAAACACGTTTTCAGCTTAGTGTGCCACTCCTGGTTAAACAACTGAAAAAAAAATTATGTGGACCTGAGTACCATGGTGGAGCGGAGTGAATGTGACAAGAATGGCTTGTAGCATCTCCCTTATAAAAAGAGCACAGCCAACTTTCCTTTTCCCAAGTCTGTCAATTCTGAATAGGGAGTAGCCTGTGATGGCCATAGCTGAGTCTTGTGTCTTAGGGGTGAGCCAATTTCGATCACAGCCAAGATATTGGGTTGGTGCTGGACCATTCAGCCTTGTAGAATGTCATGCTTTTTTTAGGAGACTGCATATATTTATAGAAGCAATATGGAGGCCATTTGTCCTGTCCTTAGAGGAGGAGATGGAAGGGGGAAGAACAGGGTTTGGGTGAATATTTTTGGATAGAAGTAAGAGTAGGAGTGTGTGCCGGAGAATTGCAATTTTAAGCAGTCTGAGTTTAATAGAGGGGTAGCGGGGGTAGAGTTGGGGTTTGGTTCCCACCACAGGAGTCCGGAGGGATCTGATGTGGTGAGTTGGTAGAGAAGATAAGTATAAGAGATGTGAGAGATAAAGAGAGGAGGGGAAAGGAGATGAGAGAGGAAACCCAGGAGAGGGGAAGGAGGGACCATGCATGGCAGTGGATTCACTGAGAAAGGACCACAGCAGCATGGAGCAGCAGAGACAAACAACAAGAGGGAGTGAAAGGGGGAAAAAAGAGACAAAGAAAAAGCAAGGTGGAGAATGGAGCACAGCCACATGGACCACACAGCAGCTCAGGTGCTTGAAACACCCTGAGTGCTGGTTGCTAGGAGAGGCTGGCTTATGTTTGATTTGTGGGAGGAGTTAGTCTCCCATACTGAACCTTGGGCAAAGCTCTCCCAAAATGTTTTACAGTTTCACTGTGGAATCTGTACCATAAGTTGTTTAAATAATGGAACTAATAATGTGACAAATACAATGTTTATATTTTAACTAGGATATCATCTACAGTAGGAGAAAATCTTAACAGGACACAGAGAAAATACATTTGATTGGAATTACAATTAAAACACAAGCCATGAAAACAATTATAAGCATGGACACCAAAATACACAATTAGATCATAGACAATCATGGTATCACGAAATAATGCTTTTATTTATCAGAATATTTTCTTTCATTTACCAAATTTAAAATGTTTTAGTTGTTCCATTTAGTCTCCTTGATTATGTCCCTCCCCCCCCTGGCATTTGTGCATGTACATCACCATGGACATTGACAATCTCATCATGAATCATGGACATACCACAGATGTAGTTTGTTTTATTTATTTATTTAATTCTTGGATTGCAATTACCTATGAGTCAGAAGACTGTTGCGTAGGTTCCACGTTATACAATGACAAGTAACAATACAGGCAAACAAATTACTAAAAACATCATTGTATGGATAAATACAATTTCAGTAGACAGATTGTATCATAGTCATACAGAGCAAAGGCTACTTGAGTAAACCGAGTAACAGAAACATATATTGCACATAATAATTAAAGAACGGTAATGTTGCCCCATACAGGAGCGGCAAACAGCTGGGGGCAGAAAGAAATGGCTTTGATGGTGTGAGCTAGTCCGCCTAAAAATAAGGCTTCATCTACGAGGTGTGGAGGGGTTGGGAGCTATCATAAATAGGATTGGGGGAGAGTTAGAGGGTTATCATGGACAATGAGAGAAGATGACAATGGATGTCCATGGACAATCTTGTTTGCAGATGAAAACATGCACAACTTAAAAGTCTGAATGCCAGAAAGGCTGTTCAGTTACATTCGTAATAACTCAGCCACAGCCATGCAGTGCACATCTTTCAGTTTAGTTTATAATCAACAACACCCAATCACAGACCCAGATCCTCTTTAGTAATTTTATGAATAGGTGGTTCCAACCCACAGTAATCTTTTAGACACATATGGCAATTGGCAAAGCTAGGGCACAGCAAACTCAAATCTTCAAAACGCTGACTTAATTATTTCTTTTTTTCAGTTGATCTTTTTTATTAAAAATGTTCACACTAAAATACATGTATAACAATATATTGATAATAGTCACAAAAATAAACAAAAGAAAGTACTGAACAGAGGCAACATAATCCATACTGGGCTCACTGTGCATTTAGTAGTTAGACTTTTTCGCATTATACTAGCTCCTTCAATCCCAGATCCCCCACCCACCCAGAAGGAACATGGAGCATATAGAAACATTTACCATTATGTGACATCATTAGGGAAGGGAGAACTGACCCTGTGATGTGAGGGTGGTAGAAGACTTACAGTTGCTCACATTTCTTGGGTGGATACTGGCCCAGCAAGCTGATCAGTACCCATGGGATGAGGGGATTCACAGGTGCCTGCAGTAATCGGAGGCTAGGTATGGTACCCAGACTTGAGGGGACATTTCCAAGGTACAGTAGTAGCATTTCTTTCAGAGAACCTTTCCAGGGCTGCCAGCTGACCCACCATGAGGAGCCATTTTAGCACAGTGGTTACTTCTGATGAGGGCCATTGGCATAAGAGCAGATGTTTTGCTACCACACTTTTGGCCACCACCCAATGGACAAGTGGGGAGTGTTTTGGCAACAGAGGTCAAGTTAGACTAAGCAGAAAGAATGGAAAATTGAATTGGGACAGAGAATTTAGCATGCTTTTGTTTGAACTCAGCATTACATACTTGTTGAATGCCTTCCAAAAATACAACTAAGTTTGGGCAGGCCCAGATCACATGGGTAAAATGTGCCCCGGACTGCTGGCATTGCCAGCATTCATCTGCCAGTAAAAAAACAACTTCAGCAGGACTGAAGGAGTCTAATGCTATCTGAGGAGCACTTTTTTCTGAATGAGCCTGCCGTATCCATCACAACATACTGCATGAGCTTTGTATAAGCAGGTACTCCAGACCCCTGTGTCAATGGAGATGCCTAGCTCCTACTCACAAGCACCTTTGAAGGAAAAAGACTGGTCCAGCTGGGCATCTCTTAATGTGTGATAAATGTAACCAGACCATCCTCATTTCAGTTCATTGCTTGTGTATCAACAAGGTGGCCAGTTCCATGGGAGCTTTGTGAGCATTGGCCAACCTGGAGCTGACCATGCTTCCAACCTGGAGATAACACCAGAGGCTTGATTCTCAAACTGCAGTGCAAGCTGTGCAAATTGCAGCTTGCACCAATTGCCAGTGTTCCAGGGACCCTTGATTCTCCATCAGGTATGGTCATGGTGGCAAAGTTTCAAAGCTTGCAGAAAAAGTGGCAATGCAGCAATACGATGGCACACCCAAGAGGTTTACCACCAGCTGAGTGCATGATTGGGTGGTATCTATACATTTAAGAGATACATCAGTCCCTGGTGGCCAGTGGCCACCACAGTCCTGATCCCATTTTTATTGTAAGTACTCATGTCTCTAGTGGTCTAGAGGACCCTGTTCCCTATCCCCAATCTCCCCCTTACATAATCATATAACTTTCCTCAGTCTTCTAGTTGACCCCAACTTCCCCGCTGTTCTGCTGTACTACCACTTGCTTCCCCATCCCATCCCCAAACTGGTGACTGGCACATTCCTCAACTCTCCATCATGACCAGCCACCAACTGAACTGTCAGTGAGCGTGTACTGTACAGTCAGTTGTTACAGTATGCACTCATTGACAGCTCAATTTGTGGCCAGCCATGGTGGAGTGTGGAGAGCTGTGCTGGTCACTGGCTCAGGGATGACATAGGGGGAGCGGGGTGGTGGGGCACTGCCTGCCAGGGTGGGAGGGGGGTTCACTAGACCAATGGGAAAACTTACATGACTATATAAGGGGGAAATCAAGATTGTGAGGGGGAGTCTGCTAGACTACCAGGGAAAGTGACATGATTATGTAAGGGAGAGATCGGGGATAGGGAGGAGAGTCCACTAGACTGTCAGGGAACGTGATATGAATATGTAAGGGAAGAAGGGATAGGAATGGGGGTCCACTGGACCACGAGGGACATGGTTACATTTACTAAAAAGGGGATTGGGGCTTGGAGGACTGTGGCACATGTTCCCGCCCACCCAGGGAGGGCTCTGGGGTGGTGCAAGGTCTCTAACCCTTCAAGAGGACACACTTCTTAGTAGCCTTAGTCCAGCCCTGGCTGGTCTAATGGTACTTAGAATTTCATCCTCTAGGAGGGTTTACGGAATCTTGAATTAGGTGATACGACAGCTTGCATCTGCTGCAAACCCCCTAGCAGCATGCCTCAGCCAATTTTGTGCTGCAAGGATGGTGCATTCCCCCTTTGGCACATGCAGCCTCTGTTTGCTGCAGGCTATGTTTGAGAATGTGACATAAGCCCTTTGCGTCATTTGGGGAAGCTTTGAAAACCAGGCTCCAGAAGTCATGTTTAGGAAGGTCATACTTTGTTTTCAACTTATCAAACAGCTCCACATGATGCCCATCTCTGGTCAGTAGATCCCATATGACAATACTTTTCTGCACCCATGAGGTTCATTTTGGGGGTGTTCATCCCAGTTTCAGTGATGCAATGCCCCATAAGGGTTATATAGCAGATGGAATTGGATTTGAACTAATGAACTTGTGGAGTTGGACCCACATGCATTAGGAGTAGGTGATTGTGGGGTGTTCCTGAGCCAGTTGGAGAATAGTGTTACATAGATGGCTGCCAATGGGTTCTGGGACAGTCCTTGCTGATAATACAGCAATAAAGGCAATGTACCTGTGGCTGAAGTGAACCATTGTAGTATTTGTGGAGTAATAAAAGCTATGTGGTACCCTAGAAACCATGGCAGTTCTCATCCTGCTCTGGACCAGTGTGCCCTGAGCTATGCATAGCTATACTGAGGCAGATTTTCCTCCAATAAGAATTCTCCAATGAGCTGATTCAGCTTCTGGGACCACTTAGGAGACAGGTGTATGGGCAGATGTGACAGGATATGAGTAACCTGAGGAGCTATCATCATATTAAAAGTTTCAGTCTTAACAGCCAACAACAAGTTCAGCAATTTCCACCTGGCCACTTTATTCTTAGAGTACTCTGTCAGAGGGATGAGCTTGAGGTGGACCATCTTAGACTTGGATGGGTGAATACTGACCTCCAAGTAGGTGATGCCATGGGCAGCCCACCTAAGGACTTTCGCTGCATATGGCCCCACAGTGGAAGCCAAGTGCAATGAGAACATCTCCATTTTACTCTGGGATTATCTTCAGCCCCGATACCTTGGAGAAGTCTTGCAATAGTTGTAAGAGTAGATAGAGGGTGGTCTGTCCACTCTCCTGCAGCATAAGAAGGTTATCCATGTCTAACAGTGCCTTGTGCTCTTGTCCATCCTCCTGGATGCCTTTTAGGTGGGGGTGGGAGTGTATCGCTATGGGCAAGGGATCAACAGTAAGTATGAATGGGGAAAGGGACAGAAAGCACCCCTGTCTAGTACCTTTCTGGAGAAAGAAAGGAAGCAAATGCACCCCATCTGTGAGGGAGCAGTCCTTAGGTGATCTGTGCATGAGTCTTACCCATTGGAGGAGTGTGGCCAAACTCCAGGTGCTCCAGAGTGCTTAGTAGACACTCTCTTTCAACTGAATTGAATGCCTTTTCCAAATCCATCATGATAGCCACTGCTGGTGAGAAAGTTTTGCTTGCATGAAGTTGAGAAGCTTACAGTTTCCAGGTGGACAGAGCTCTGCCTACCTTTATTGAATTCCACCTGAGCCAGATGAATGAGGCCCTAGAGTACCGGCTCCAGCTGACAGCCAGGATCTTGGCATTGGCATTCATGAGGGAGACAGCCTGTAATTGCACAGCGAAGTAGTATACTTCTTCTTCTTCTTTGGCAAGACTGTTATGACTCATTCTGCCATTGCTGGGGCAATGATTTGGTGTGAAAGTCAGACTAATAAACGTCTAACAAAGTGGAGCTTACCTCTTCATTCAGGAACTGATAGTAATCAACGGGAATGTCACCACCTCTCGGAGCCTTTCCCTTATTGAAGGAATGGATTGCTTGTTTGATCTCTGGGAGTATGATGGGTTTGTCCAGAGCAAGGGTTTTGGCAGGGGCATGCTGGGGATGAGCAATCTGTCAAGAAAGAATGGCTTCCTTAGCTGGGGGCAGGGAGGATGCATAGAGTTTATGATAAAAGGCTTGTATAATTGCATGGATTGCCATGGCCTCCATATGTGACTTACTGTTGTCATGTATCAGGCACACAGTATGCATCGCTGCCTGTCACTTCCAGAGTTGATACTTGAATAGCTTTCCTGTCCGGTCACCCCCTTCCCAATAACAGTGTTTGAGTTGGAGAAGGACTAATTCAGCTTTTCTTGTCAGAAGCTTGTTAAGCCGGAGCATCGTATTGGTTAAACGGGCCAAAGTTTTTTTTTGAAGGGTGAGGTTGTTACTTATGTTTGGCCTTTGAAGCCAATAATGCCTACTCCAGAGCAAGGAGTTTGGCCTCTCACTCCATTCACCTATGTACTGCATAAATTATGATTTTACACCACATTGTGATGTTATATCCCTCCCACAGTGTGGCTTTTGAGGTGGCTCCATTATCAATTATCTGCAGAAATGACTTGAATTCCTTGATAGCACATTATATGTACTTGAGGTAATGCAGTAAAAGGGGGTCTTCTCTCCAGTTCTTTGTTTTGGTGGGGTGAGGACCCAAACCGTCCTAAGGGCCATCAGAGCATGAGCCAAGATCACCATAGGTAGGATTACAGTGAAGATTTACCATGGTTGGCAACAGGGGATATAAACCACTTGTCAATATGGCTCAATGAGGAGTGAGCCACTGAGAATCATCTGTAGTCCATTTTGCATGGGTTTTCAATCCTCCTGGAACTGACTAAATTGTGCTCCTAGAGCTTCTTGTGCCCTGGCATGAGGTTCCACATGTCCAGCTCTATGGTTCACACAGGATCCCATGGTGAGATTAAAGTTGCTGCCTAGCAGTATAGGCATCTAGAGTAATGTAAAGCTATTGATTACTTGATCAAGCCAGTGAAAAAAAATGTGAGTCATCATGGACGGCCCGTATGCACTAATCAGTGTAATAAGCCTCTGTGGGGTAGTAGCTTCCACAATCACCCATTTGCTCTCCATCTCAGAGGAGGAGCACTTGATAGCCCATTGTAGTTTCATATTTATTTATTTATTTGCTTATTCATTAATCCATTTATTTAGTTATGTATGTATATATTTATTTATTTAAAAAAATGGTGACTGGAAAAGGCACACTGAGCCAAGGCTCATTTCCAGGTGCAACCCGGGGGAGAGGAGCAAAGGATAAAAAACAATGCATAGCAAATACAAATCCAGTGTCACAAAAAGTGCAAAGTCAGAGCACACAGCACACGGAGATCCTAGGAAGTGCATAATGAGCAAACAAATTATACACAGGCAGTTGAACATTACAAGTGTCTGAGGGAATGTTAAGGAGGGTAAAAAGGACCAAGGGGAGGAGGGAAGGAGTCTCAGCTGCTATCTGAGGGAGGCATGGGAGGTAGTGAAGTAGAGGGAAGAGGGGAGCTTTTTCTAAAGTGAAGGGAGAGGATATGCAAATGCTGCTTGGCCTGCCGAGGTACAGGGATGTGGCAAAGCAAAGGTGCAAAGGTCCCTAGAGTGGAGGGGGCAGGAAGCAGAGGGAACAATGGAGAGGAGTGATGAGATGTAGGAGGGAAGAGACCCACACCATAATTTAGATATAAAGGAGGTACAATGCATCTGGCTACAGGATGGTAGAGGGAGAATGGAGAGTGATGAGCAAAGCAAGCAGTAATGGGTTTGAGAGGGTGATTTGGGTGCAAAGTGAAAGGAGTTACAGAAAGTATCCAGTCTGGCAAGAGAGGTGGAGGTGGCAAAAACCATAGACCACATCTGCATAGTCAAGGACTGGGGGCACCATTTTGGTTACAAGCTCTCAGTGAACCTAAAAAAAATCTTTATTTCAGTACAAGGCACCAAGTTTATAATGGAGCTTGGCATGGATGTCATTGATGTGGGCAGTGAAGTCAAGCTTCCCTTCAAGTCACATACCAAGGTACTTGAAGGAAGGAACCACTTCAAGTGGGAAGCCATTCAAGAAGGAGAAGATGGGCACAGATAAGACTTTTACCAGTTTTTGGCTGGTGCCAAAGGTCATGGATAATATTTTGTTTTTAATGATGACCCAAAGCTGATTTGACTGAAACCATTGTAAAACGTTGTTGAAGTCATGTTGTAACAAACCTCATGTGTTTGTGGTGAAGGGACCAGAGATGTAGATGACTGTGTCATCTGCATACATGTAAATATGCAAACTGGCACAGGCTGAAGGGAGATCACTGAGGAAGATGGAGAAGAGTATGAATCCCAGGATGGAGCCCTGTGGGACCCATGCTTGGACAAGAAGAGAAGGCGACAGGGCATTACCAACCTATACTGACTGAAAATGGCCCATAGGGTAAGAACAGATCCAGTTGAGAGCAGGAGCCGACAGGCCAACAGAACTCAGCTTGTTCACAAAAACAGGTTGAGACAATGAGTCAAAGGTCTTACCTGGATCAATGAATTTTGCTGCTGTGATGTGACCCTGATCCATCACTGAGAGGATATTATCAGTTACACAGAGTAGGGAGAAGATGGTGGAGTGATTCTTCCTGAAACAAGACTGGAATGGGGAGAGGAAATCAGAGGAGAGGAAATTGAAGAACCTATTGTAGACAAGCTTTTCTTGCAGTTTGGCAAGAGAGGGGAGATGGGAGTTAGGAGGGAGGTAAGCCTATAGTTGCTGGAGGAGCTAGGGTTCCCCTTTTGTGGAGTGGTATAACTTTGATCAACTTCCAGGACTGTGGGATTGCACTGAGGGAGGAGAGATTGAAAAGGTGAGTCAAAGGAGATGCATTGGCCAGAGCAGAGATATGAAGATGTCTGGGATCTAGTCTGTCAGTTCTGGACTTACTCAAATTCAGGTAGTTAAGGGCAACTGGGTGGTAACAGGGGAGAAGTGGAAGCCCTGGGAAGGAAAGGAAGAAGGAATGAGGTATGTTTGAGTTATGGGATGCAGGGAAGAGGATGAATAAGGATTGATACCCCCTGCTTCTTCACTGAAACTGTGCTGTGCTCTTCTATCCCCTCCTACTCCCTAAGTAGTTTCCTAGCCTCTGCCTCTGTCAGCCTGATTTCCTGCTGAAAGGCACTGGTAGCAAACTGGGGTTTTAAGTAGGATAGCACTTTCTTCCTTTTGACAGGGGAGTTTAACCCCCTCACATTCCATGTGATAGTTTGTACATTAGCCATATTCAGAGCACAGACAAAACATGAAACTATGGCATTGCGTGATGTTTCCTCCACCCCTCGGGGTCATCCAAGGCAATCCCATAAAGGTGGGGGGTCCTGCTTCTTACATACAAAGCAATAACATTTTGTGTCAACACATCATACAGGGGGAAATATATTTACATTAAAACATAACTCCATCCCCACCCCAATCAGTCCTTCCTGCCCCTTGCCACCAATACCCCAGGCTCAGGATCCAAAAACCTCCAACACCATATAGCACAGGCATCTTTGGGAAGTGGCCTAAGTGTCTGCAATTGGCAAGTGAGGGACAGCCAAGAGAAACACCATTCACGCACCCCCATTGGGATTAGAATAACCTGTCTTGATGGAGGATCCCATACTATACATGGGGAGCATCTTGGGGGTGCCAGGTTAGAAGAGACACAGTCTGGGCCTGCCACCTGCCTGTGACTACCAGCCCATCATAAGTGGCTCAATGGTCTTGTCTAATTATCTTCATTTAGGGGAGTATCATATTACAGAAAGATCTCCTAGCTCACACTTCCTAATGGTGCCTGAGAGGGAGAGAACACATACATCATCCTGTGTTCCACAGGAAGCTCAGACGAGGCCTCCTTGTGTAAAGTCATACCTGTACCCTGTGAGGCCTATGCCAAGAGCACCAGTGATCATCCTTTAGGGGTCATCTTCCTCTTTGATATTCAGAAGGGTTGGAGGAGGCTGTAGCATCACCCAAACTGCGTGCAACTGATAAAATATTTGGACTCTAGCCCCCTGGGGCTCTAACGTACATATTGCATAAGTCAATCTTCTTATTGGGCCAGTGGTGTGAGCTCTGAGGCTGGGATGGATTATACCCCCTGAGACACCTAACTCTCAGAGGGTTGACCCCCTGAATATATCCATCAGTTAAGCAAGAAGAGATATAGAAAATTGTAAAGTTCTATCTTTGCAACCCCATATTCCACATTTATTGTCAACAGTGTCACACACTGAGTTACTGGGGGTGGTTATTCCATCATGTCATGCCTTACCCATTCCCATAAACTGTCCTGTGCTTTACTTAACTACTGGTATGTATCTGGAAGATCTCCTAGTGAGGCCATGTTTCCCTTGTATATAGATTTGACCCTCAGGCACCATGAACAGCTGGATATAGTGTCTGATTACTGTTGGAGTGCAAAGAGCTACACTTCTCATTCCCCCAGTCATGGTACCTCTCAGCACTGTGATGCCTGTAGCAGCTATATCTTTTGGGACGCCCCAACATGAGGATGCCCTTTCAATATAGGAGCTATAAAGTCTAGGCCCTATTGTTCATAGCCATATTCATCTTCAATCCCTCCTAGAGGCACCGTGTGTAAGGTGGGTACCAATGGTAAGTGGGAACTGTGACCTGAGCCAGCCAACTGAGAACAGGATAACAGTTGTCGCTCCAGGGGAGGAAGGGGAAAGAGGGAGGAACAATACTGCTCTGATAACTTGGCAATCATGAAAAGAAATGCCCAAAACCATCATTCATCAGTTCAAGGCAGCACCTCACTGGAAGGTGCTCTCTTGATTATCGGAGGGGACGACTCCTGAGGAATCCCCCCCCACCCCCCGATGTCAGTGCTGTTGGTTGGAAGTCAGGACTCTTTGAGGTTTCTTGTTTGTGTAGCCACCAGTGACTGAAGACTGTGCATCATGCTGGTGCTTCTTTCCACAGAATGAGAGGGCCATCGACGTTGTTTCAGTCTCTTGGTTTAGCGGGACTGCATTCCCGGAGCACACGGTCACTGAGAGCGTGTCCATGCTAGTGACCCTGTGGCAAAGGATTACTGTTGAATTAAACTGTCTTAGTTGTTCTGTGGAGTGACACAGTGTCATTGGCCTGCTTCATGGACTTGAGCGGCTGGTTGAAGCGAGGTGGAGGTAACGCTACCTGGGATTAGAACTGGTGCCACCATGGATCTATCAGTTAGGGGGCCAAAGATCTCTACACTCTGATAACTTTCTTGGAGTTCCAGTAGCTGGTGAGAGCAGCTCTGGGGCACCACTAGGAGTATATCTTTTGGTTGTGTTTTGAACTGTTTCTGATGGAATAGCCTACTACAAAGAGACTGGGGCAGTGAGAGAGCCCTTACCTAAGAGTGGTTTGGCAGTGAAACTGACATTTATGTCTGCTGCCACTTTAACTGTTAACATTTGTGATCATGATCATTAGGATCCTATATGTGAGCTGCAGCCTGCTCTCCTGGACTTGCTAAAGCTTATTAGTGAGCTTTCTGCTCTCTTGGTTGTGAGTGGAAGGTTGTTTGGGTGGAAGGTGAGGGTTTTAGTTTGTTAATGTTTGTGTGTGTGTGTGTGTGTGTGTGTGTAGGTGGTTTAGGGTTTGTTGTCTTAATGCATGCTTGTATTTTGTGTGGTTGTATAGTTAGGACTTTGTGGGCCTGGGACTGTGTAGTCAGGCAGGATTTTTCTGGGAAAGTGTGAAGGCCTGGGGTGGGCTAGAATAGTGTACTGGGCATCCCAGTTGCTCGATCTGTGGCCATTTTCCACCTCCCAGTTTCCACCACTACAGCAAGGTGCTGTTGGGAGGTCAGGATTAAGAGGAATCACATTGATCGATTGTGGGGTGGTGCCCCATGCACTGTGGTAGGGGGCAGGATTGAGGTTGTTAGGTGCAGAAGGTTCCCTAGGTTTAGATGGGTCCAAGGGAGAGGCCAGACATGTTTAGTACCCATCAACAGAGTTCCCACCATAGTGGGCAGGTAGCCAGATGGGCTGCACCATCTACCAATCCCCTAAGGGCAGTGCTTTGCAATGCCCAATCAATGAGAAACAAGACTACAATTACTGCAGACTTGATTTCTTCAGTTGATCTGGCTTGATTCACAGAGACATAGGTGGGCACGGTGCTGGCCATGTTTTAGAGGCCACCATCCTGCCTGGGTACTCCATAGAGCACTGCCCCAGAACAGAATGCATGGGTGGGGGGTAGCCATCTGTTTTAGATCCGAACTAGGCTTCACCCTGCACCCAGTGGGAGTACCAGGTTCATTTGAATGTGTGGCTGTTCGTGGGGGTTCAGGTGCAGGTTGCCAGATTATCCTGATTTACCGCCCCCCTGGATTGGCAGGAGAATTCCTGCAGGAGGTTGTCTAATTCATCGTCGGTGAAACATTGGAGCCCCCAGATGTTTAGGGCTGGGGGACTTTAATGTTTGGGCCAATGACGAATCTGCTTGGCTTGGATACAACTTCCTCCAGATGATGTCATCTCTGGGCCTGTCACAAGAAGTTTCTTTTGTGACCCACTAGGGAGGCCACATGTTGGACCTGGTCTTTTCACTGGGGCTTGAGATAAATAATCTCAGGACTGATCAGGCTGTCTGGTCCAATCATTGCATGGCGGAGCTCCTGTTCAGGCCCCTTCCCCAACAGCCGTGCACCTGCTAAGATGGTTAGCTACAGCCCTTTGAGGGGCTTGACCCCAGAGGGTTTTCTGGTGGTTGCTGATCTATCTAGTGTGGACCATGCATGCGTTGGGGGTGTGTGCATAGCAGTTGCTGCCTGTAATAAGGCGATGTCTGGTGTACTCGACTCCCTCACATCGGTTAGTGGATGACCCAAATCCTCTCATTTGAGGTCCCCTTGGAATGATGAGGATCTCAAGGCGATGAAGATTATGGGTTGGAGATTAGAGCGCTGCTGGCAGAAGACTGGGCTGGAGATAGACAAACTGGCCCAGTGTACACATTATGGTGTGTACCGGGGCAATCAACCATAAGAAGGCAGAATTCCTGTCCATGGAGATTGCTGCTGGGAGGAACCGACGAACTGTGCTTTTTTGGACTGTGGACAGGCTTCTTTATTCACCCTGTCAACAGCTGAAAAAAGCTTTTTCCCAATGCTTCATGTGAAGAGTTTGCTCGATTCCTCTCAGATAGGATGTCTTCCATCAAGCAAGGAATCCCACCAGTGAGCCTCATTGTGTGGGCATCCAGAGAGCGCTCTGCTTATTTGGGGCAAGTTTAGACCAGTGGATGTGGCTAAGGTCATTGAGGTTGCTTCCAAGCTGAGGCACACTTTTTGTGAACGGGACCTAATGCCGACACATTTCTTAATAGGATGTGTTAACTCCATTAGCCCGGTGTTTGCCTTGATTTTCTGCTGTTCTTTGTCAGAGGGAGTCATTCTTGATGACTTGAAGGAGGTATTGGTGAGACCCCTTCTGAAGAAACCGTCCTTAGACCTTGATGTCAAGGCAAATTACCATCCCATCTCCAACCTTCCTTTCTTGGGTAAGGTTGTGAAGAAGGTTGTGATGCTTCAGCTTGAGGAACATCTCATGGCCCACGATCTATATGAGCCTCTCCAGTCTGAGTTTCATGCAAGGCATAGTAGAGAAACTGCGTTAGTTATGGTGCATAATGACCTCCTTTCGGTGAGAGATCGAGGAGAGGGACAATTCCCATTCTCTTTGATCTCTCCTCAGCATTTGACATGGTGGACCATCGTGTGTTACTCAACCACCTGAGTGAATTCTGTGGACTCGCCAACACTGTCATCTGCTGGTTTGAGTCATTTCTCACCAACAGGAGACAAAGGCTAGTGATGGTGAATTTCTCCTCCTCCCCTATCTTCCTGTCATGTAGAATACCCCAGGGTCCTGTCGCTGATGTTATTCGCTGTGTACATGCTGCCCCTGGGAGAGCTCATTAGAAAGTACAGTTTGGGTTTTCATTGCTATGCTGATGATACTCAGCTGATGATGATACCCAGCTGTATCTTTCCTTTGCCCCTGGGGCATCCAATGCAGTGGATGTGCTAAACACCTGCCTTGCTGAGATCAGTGACTGGATAGCCTCCAGCTGGTTGCGACTGAACCCTGATAAGACGGAGGTACTGGTGTTGGAGTCGAACAAAGGGCATGATAGGATGGCCTTTGGTGCACAAACAAGGCTCTTTCTTGGGTCTGTACCATTGTAGGTCTCCTCTAAGGTGCATGAGCTGGGCATTATTCTTGACAGCGAAATGATGCTTGAGTCTTAGGTATTGTCCATTGTTCGTACCAGTTTCTACCATCTGAGGAATATCACCAGGATAAAGTCCCTAGTTCCACCTCTGGACCTCCCCACCTTGGTGCACACCTTTGTGATGTCTAGGATCAACTACTGTAATGCACTCTATCTCTGGGTCTCTGGAAGTACTGTTCACCAGCTGCCAGGTTGTTGACGGAGAAGTCTAAGTACTGCCACACCACCTAGTGTTGCATGAACTGCACTGGCTGCTGGTCAGGTGGAGGGTCCTCTTTAAGGTGGGCATGCTTACCTTTAAAGCTCTACATGGCCTGGGGCTTGGTTACCTGAAGGACCTTCTTACACCTGCCGTCTTGGTCTGCTCCCTCTGTTCCACCTCTAGGGGCCTCCTTCCGATTCCCAGGATGAGGGTAACAATAGCCGGTAATAGAGCATTTAGTGTCTCCGCCCCATCCTGTGGAATGTGCTACCTCCAGATGTAAGAGAGGTCCCTTCAGTAGAGGTATTCAAAGCCCACCCCAAGGCTTTCCTGTACAATCAGGCTTTCCCGGACTTTGTTTTATAATCCTAACCATGCATGACTTCTGTGGTTTAACTTTGCCTCTAGCTATGTACTTAGATATCTTCAGTCATCGAATATGGCCTTGTAGTCTATGGTTCTGCAACCTCCACGGCCCTCAAAACATTGAAGACTTCACTTAACAAGGCCTGTAGGCTCATCCTGGATGCAAATCGGTTGACGCACATGTGCGAACTATATGCTCAGACAGGTTGGCTTAACTTGGAAAGCAGGATACAGTATCATGCTTGTCTGCTGTCAAAGAAAGCTACCCTTGGACTTACCCCAAGAGGTGTTAAGAATCTCATCAGCCTACCTAACTCCGCTAGAAACATCAGGAGCATAAATATCTACTCTCTCAAAGCTCCCTTCCACCGTACCATGCAAGGTCAGCGGTCCTTTGAATATTGTGCACCCACCTGGCCTAACTCACTTTGGGTAGACTTACAAAAGGAAGCTAGGCTTGGTCTGTTTAAGTCTAAGCTTCATACCCTACCGGCCAGTACCAGTGTTTATGATTATGGGACCTAGGCCTCCTACATTCCCTTCCTTCCCTCCCTATTCCCTCGCTAACCTACCATAAGACCCTCTAGTGCCTTGGCCTCCCCCATCACCTCTACCTGATGTCCACATCAGCTCCCCTCTGCCCTTGGTCTTCCCCAGCCTGCTTCTTACCCATCCTTTCCTTGAACACCTGCCTTTAGTTCACCCTGTCAGCCGGCATTCATCTCCCCTTTGTGTCTACCCCTGCCACTCCCCAACCCCTACACATGGCCTATCCCCACTACAGGCTCTTTACTCTGCTTCTCTGCCTGCACTTGGCAGCCATACTATTCTTGCACTTAGACGAAAGATATGAATGCATAATATGTTCTGACTTAACGCTGCTCCTGCAACTGGAACAGTTTGTAACTGATGTGTGTAGGTCAATGTTTAAAATACTTACTGTAAATAGTTCCTACCCCACCCCTTAACACTCCATCTATACCTTTCCCACTTTTTACTATATTTATTTGACTTTTACCTTAAACTGTACTCTCTGACAAGTGTTTCTATCTGTTCTGAATGTATTTACTACTTGACTTTTATCACAATGTGTGTAACGTATGACGTGGATCCTCTGTAAATGAGCCTTTGGCTCAAAGGTACATCCAAAATCTAAAAAATAAATAAATAAAATATTTATTTGATTAATTTAAAAGTGTATAATTGTGTGCTTCAATTTACTTATATTTATTATAATGTTTATAATATTGTTGCTTTTATTTTTGTAACTAATTTGATTTGTGTATGGCGTCCAAAGCCTCTGGGATGGGGCATCTTTCTAAATAAAATTTGCTTTGCCTTGCCATTCTGTGGTCCACACCACTGATCCCTGCTCCTGGTTCCCTTGGTTACTCCAAGACCATATGCAACCAATACCCTCCCTTAGCTGATCTGATAATTCTCCCCTGTGAGATCCGCAGCCTGAGCTGCCTTACTGGTATTCAGGCCCAGGAGAATCAAATGGTTCAAGGGAAGCTTAATGCCTCTGCTAGAGACTCCACCAGAGAAGAGTGAATGGAGCTTCTAGGAGGCCAACCTCATACAGTATATAGAAAATATGTGCCCCCCCACCACAGGTTACACCAGTGCACAGCACTGCCCTGCAATTATGCAAGCAGTGCATATGAGGAGAGTGTAGTGATTGCCTCTCGATTGTGCACACTACCGCACTCTTGCAAAGAAAACTTCTGACATGTAGGGTGGGTGCCTGCTCTGAAAAGGTTTACCAGTAAAGTGCTGGAAGCCCCCCACAGTGCCTCTGGGGGATCCGCCAGCCACCATGACAGAAGAGTGATGGTATACAGGAGAGGGCTCCCACGCTCACTGTGCCTGGCACAAGCACCACAATTTTCCAGGTTGGGAGGGCAGCGGCACCAGGACAGGATGAGGGTCACAGGGACCAGCAGAGGAAGTTTGGCCACCTGACTATGGTAACAAGCAACCATAGTGAAGAAATGTCCCTAGCAAGACAACAGTGGGGTGAGGCAAACCAAGGAGCGCTCTCCATTCCCTTATCTGACAGAGCATATTGTTGTCCACCCTCAGCAATGTACTTTCCTGGTAGTCTATCACATGCAGATGAACATGAGGCCCTGCAAAATAAAGCACATGCCCCCCCACCCAACACTTCAGCAAGCAAAAGCTGATTTAAAGGAGGTCCCACCCCACCACTGCCTGTAAAGGGCAAGGAAGCAAATATTGTAGTACGTAACACAATAGTTTAAACAGTAAAATATATGAACAGGGCATAGTCCTTTTAAGCTGAACTACTGAAGTGTCCTGATAGGCCTGGCAGAAAGGCAACAGCAAGTGTTCAAAGTTATGCATAGTCTGCATTTAGATTCATTTCAGGGCAGGGCACTGGTGGTAACAGTATGACTTGTGGTTGTTGGAGGAGAGCTTTTTGCTGGAGGCCGCTGCTCTTCAGGCCCAGATGACTCACCAGCAGGAAGGCTAGTAACTGCCACAACCAAGCTCACTGACTCTACCCAGGGATTTGGTCTGGTCACTGGGTCTGGAATGGCAAGAAGGTGCTGAGTCAGTGGCAGTTGGTACTGGTCTTCTGGAGGAGTGTTGAGCAGTGGGGCAAACTATTTGGCCCCCAAAAGAGGTGAGTGAGTCACTAAACAGGTGGGTAAGCCTCCGCTCCTTCTCTGACACCTGCTTTTCTGCCTGGTTAGCCATTTCCATTTCTATTTATTTTGTTTATTGCATCTCTTAGGAAATGCTGTAGGTAGCCAGGGATCAGCTGGCTTGAGAAGATGTTGTAGAGGGAGGCCATATTCAGATCCAGGGGGATGTATGTAGGAGTTACGCCCATTCCTTGGGGTGTGCTGCTTACTTTACCCCGGCAAGGTTTGGGTCGGGACTTGTTCCAGCATTCTTGGGGCCAGAGTTTATGTATAAAGGCTTCAGCCACCTCCAGTGCAACAAATTGTTTAGTGTGGTGCCATTTTTGCTGATGCTGAGAGCAGCTGGATACTGCATGGCATAGGGAATCCCTAGCTCCGCAACAGCCTTCCTGGCCAGAGTGTATGCCTTGCAATGGTTGGAGATTTCCAGTGAAAAGTCTGGAAAGATTTTAATAAGATGTCTTTTCAAGTTCAATGTTCCTTTTTGCTTGGCCCACTGCATGATCCACTGTATGAAAGGAATCTTGCCAGCAGGGGCCAGGGATGTTCTTCTGCCTTTGGAACGGGGTGAGAGAATGATGTGCCTGGTCTATCTTGAGGGTAGGCAGGCATTCTTAACCATGCACATCCCTCAAGCCCTACTGAAAAATGACTCAGCATTTTATGCTTCACATCCTTCGTAACATCTCACAAAATAGAGGTTGTTCCTCTGACCGGGATATTCAAGGTCCTTACCCATTCCCATTGAAGTCGGAGCACTCTGTCCTTCTTTTGGAGGTACGCTGTCACTCTCTCTGCAGTGCCTTCTGTGAAGGCAATTTTTGACTCTGCCATGTTAATCCTGTCCCCCAGCTGCACAACATCAGCATTTGGTTTTTGGGCAGTGATCTCCAAATTATTGATTTTACTTGTCAGTTGTTCCAATATCTGCTTTATCTCCAACAGGGCTGCTAGAGTGGAGCTATCTTCTGCCATCACCATCTTGCATCTCCTGACAGAAAGAGGATTCTGTTAGCTGCAGTCAATGATCTCTCAACCAAACCACTGCTGATTTTAACAACTCGGGAATCAGCTGATGCAGTGAAAGCAGCTTTGTTGACCTGTAGAACTGAAACCACAAATAATACAATTATCAGGACAGATTTTGACAGACTGCATCAAGGGGTTGATAAAGAGAATAAGCTATGCAGCCTTTTTGTGGGTGCCAAGCCATGCCCCTGCTTTAGTTATTTATCGTCTTCAAAGCCCAAGCATAAATGTGCCTGCACATAATTTTCACACTGAGTATAACATGGTCCATTATTTATATATGTGTAAAATTCGTTATCCAAAAATGTAACTACAGTACCATAAACACCTAGTAATTCTGCAAATAAGTCTAGTTTTTGAAAATATCACCATGTTATGACTTTTGAAATTCACATCCAACATAACAAAACGTCTTGCCCATTTTATGACTTGAAAATCCCATCCAGAGTATACTGTACATACACTATTCTGGACCCTGCAGGACCCATGTCAGATGGTAACATTCTGAACCCAGTCTATCCCTTCCTCCAATCAGATCCCATAAGTCAGTCTTCAAGTTCCTTAACTTTCACTCCTAATTACTCCCCAAGAAAGTTAACTAAATGTTGACAGCCTCTACAACTGATATTAGTTGTTTATAGTCTGTGACAATCAGGAAACACTGCTGGAACTGGAATATTCACTGCAAGGCACCCACCCAAAGTTTTATCTTTGAACATCTTTTTTCTGCCCTTTCTTCTCTTAATTTCTCTTTTACTATATGTAAATCACATTTGAATGACAACCCCTTCCAGCCATCAATCTCTCCTCCTGTAGCATGACTGGCACTGGAATTCTGAGAGCCTTTCAATAGCATACACAAATACAAACATACAATGAAGCCAGCAGAATAAGGCCTTTAGGTCTACCTAGTCTGCTCATAGTGCGGGGTCCTCAGCATAAGCTACTTACCCTGCCCACCTCCCTGATCTGCCCTTTCCCTCTGTCCACCCCTCCCATGACCCTTATTTTCCCCTAACTTTATCCCAGCCCCTCTTGAAGCTGTCCACCATCTTCAATGAAACTACCAGTTCTGGAAGCACATTCCAACCTACCACCACCTTCTTGGTGAAGAAGTGTCTCCTAGCCTTTCTCCTAAACCTTCCCCAATCCAACGTGATACTGCTTCCCTCATGTTTCAGTTCCCAATAAGCTTGAAGAGACCCTCTTTATCCATCCTCTTTATTCCTTTCAAATACTTGAATTCTCAGTCATGTCCTCCATCTCTCTGTCTTCTCCTCCAGTGAGTACATGTTCAGGACCTTTAACCTCTCCTCTTACAACATACCCCACTGGCCTGTGATCATTTTTGTTGTCCTCCTTTGGACTGTCTTGAGTAGGTTAATGTTTTTTAAGGTATGGACACCAGTACTGTACACTGTACTCCAGATGCTGCCTCACTAATGACCTGTACAAAGGCAGTATTACCTCTTCTTACCTGCTGCTGATCCCTCTGGCAATGAAGCCAAACATTTCATTTACCTTTGCTGCTGCTTTTCTACATTGTGTAGCATGTTTCAGTTCACTAGAGATCATCAGTCCCAGGCCCTTCTCTTCCTCTGATGCAGATAACCGGATCCCTCCCAGGTTGTACTCAGTTCTCAGGTTCTTGGCTCTAATGTGTATAACTTTACATTTCTTTGCAATGAAGCCAAGCTGCCAAATCCCAGACCACCTCTCCAGGTTTTTCAGATCCTCCTTTAGGTCTTGTATTCCTTCTGCTGTGTCCACCCTCCCACTCAGTTTGGTGTCATCCATGAGTAGGCAAATGTTTGCCCTTAATACCATACCATACCTAATATCATTGATAAAGACATTGAATAGCACTTGGACCAAGCACTGAGCTCTGTGGAATCCCACTAGTGACCTCCCTGGTGCTAGATAGTGCACCCCCTACCACCACAATCTGGGTCCTGCACATCAGCCAGTTTGCCACCCATCTCATCAACCTCTCCCAACCCCAAGGTACACCAATTTCCTGATCAACCTATTGTGGGGTACAGAGTCAAAGGCCTTGCTGAAATCCATGTAAAGGATGTCCACCACTTGGCCCCTGTCCACTGTTTTAGTGATCCAGCCAGAGAAGTCAATCAGATTTGTTTGACATGATCTCCTTCCCATAAATCTGTGCTGCCTTTGATCCTGGGGACCATGCTCATCCAGATACTCCACTAAACTTTCCTTAAGTATGGTCTCCATGTGCTTAATCCAGAAAAAAAGTCTGCTCCGGAGCCCAAGTATGGTGCGCTCAGTGTAAATATCCCATCAAATTTAAAACAAAAAGCTGAGCACCCATAAACAGCACAAAACAGTCATACCAGCTGTATGAGTGCAAAAAAATACTTTATGTTGTGCAATTTACAACACTGATGATGACTGCAGCATCATGCTCCACACCTAAAAAACACCAACATTTCATGATCAAGTGCTCAGTAAAAGTTCTTTTTGATACTCATATAGCTAGTAAGACTGTTTTGTGGTGTTTATGGGTGCCCAGCTTTTAGTTTTACATTTGGTCTCCATAAGCTTTCACACAAGTAAGGTCTGACTGACCAGTTTGTAATTTCCTGTGCCATCCTTGGGGCCACTGTTATGGGGAAGCACTACATGTGCTTTACCCCAGTCCTACAAAACCATGCCTGACTCCAGTGAACCATTGGACAGGCCAGCCAAGGGATCTGCAGGCTCCTCCATCAGTTCCCTCAGCACTCTTTGGTGTATGCTGTATGAGCTTGGAGATTTTCTACCCTCAATGTTGGCAACCCTGTCCTCACCCTATCCACTTCTATCAAAACATCTGTGCACCTTCCCCCTTTCTCCTCTTCTTCCCCCAGTGGTATCAGTCCGTCTATCTCTCTATGGTGAAGATGGGACAGAAATACTCATTCAGTACCTCTGCTTTGTGGAGATTCTTCTCCACCCACCCATCCCCTTTCTAATGATCCCATCTTTCTTGTCTCTTTTCTTGCTAATAAAGCAAAAAAAGTATTTTCATACTTAATTCCTTCAGCTATCCGCAGTTCTTTCTGAGCTTTAGCTTGCTAGATTACCTTACCTGCTACACCAGCCATCTTCAGATACATCCTGTCTTTCAACCTCTGGGTCCTTCTGAATTTCTTGTAGGCTGACCACTTATCCCTTACTGCATCAGTACTAAAACAACTGGCTGCTTTGGCTCTCGATTTCTTCCCTTTGAGCTTAATGCACTCCCCTATTGCAACCATTATTCACTCCTTGATGTCAACTACCTTTGGTCCACACACACATACCCACTTGGATGCTTGCCAGGTGACTCATTAGGAGCTCACCCATCTTTCTGAAGTCTGTCTTTCTAAAATCCAGTGTTCTAGTTTTAGTGTGGGCCATTTCCTGGCCCATGTCCAACCAGAACCACACTGTGCCATGGTTATCCCCACCCAGGGGCTCCTCAGCTTTTATATCCTGGACATCATCTCCATCCCTCAGTGCCAGATCAAGGACTGCACCCTCTCTGGTGGGTTCTGTGACACCCTGTGTCATAAACTCACTTTGCAGCACATTTAGTATCGCTTGACTCCTCACTCCTGGCTCAGGTCATGACTGGTACCCTAAAATCCAGTTTGGGCAGGCGGAACTCTCCCACCATTACCACCTCTCCCTTTACTGCAACAGTCTATTTTTACCAGTTTAGTTCCCTGTCTCTTTTCTCCTCCTCTTGGTTGGTTGGTCTGTAAACCACCTACAGCCTCACCTTCTCCCTTAGTTAGACAGTAACTAAAAACAACCTTGCTTCTACCCTCCCTTCCTCGGGCTCCTCCATCATACACATTGCACACTCCCTGATGTAAACTGCCACCCTCCTCCTTTTCCTGCCTCCCTGTCCCTCTTGTATATTTTATACCCAGAGATTGTGAGGTCCCAGTCATGGTATTGTTTGGCCCAGGTCTCAGTGACTGCCACAATGTCCACTTCCCTCTCTGCCAGCAATGCCTGCAGGTCATCCATCTTGTTTCCAAGACTTCATGCATTCAGGAATACCACCGTCCACCTAAAATCTGAGCCTACCTCCCTTCCCGCCCATCTGCCTTTCTT
Source organism: Neoceratodus forsteri (assembly GCA_016271365.2). Taxonomy (NCBI): domain Eukaryota; kingdom Metazoa; phylum Chordata; order Ceratodontiformes; family Ceratodontidae; genus Neoceratodus; species Neoceratodus forsteri. The sequence goes on from CM057452.1 coordinate 1,282,454,426, forward strand.
GTTTCTCCCCATTGTCTGTACTCCCTACCTCCCACTGTTAACCTCTTTGCTCCCCTTCCATCTTCACCCCCTAGTTCCCCCCTACTGGTATGGGGGGAGGTCTTCTGATCACCACTCCTTCTGGAGTCTGGGGGCCTGCAGGCCAACTTGCCCTCCCCCACAGTAGTTTGAATTATGATTTTGGTTTATGTGCCCCATCCAGCTTGTCCATGAGGACCTTCAACCCCCACTACTAAAGTGCAGCCCGACTGGTGAAAAATTGTTTTATATGTCCAGGTCTCACCCCCAACCCCCGATACAGTTATATCCTTCCTCCTTATACCATTCCCTCAGCCAGTCATTGAACTCCTCTATCCTTTTCTTCCCAGCCTTGCTAGCTCTCGGTACTGGCAACACCTCTGAGAATGGCAGTGATCTGGCTACCTCTCTACAGTTCCTTCCTAACACCCAGAATAATTCCTGTACTACCCCACCTCCTCACTGGCTAGGTCATTGGTACCTAGTTGTATAGCTATGATTGTTACCCCTAACTCCTCTCTCCAACTCCCCAATTTTTGGGCACACCCTCTCTGGTGTCATCCCTGGCATGCAATCCTGCTTCCTAACTATATTTGGGCCCCTCTTCTTTCCCTAGTGAATACCCTTACTTATGGAGTCCTCTAGGATTGCCACCCTTCTGCCCTCTCCATTCCTGACTCTATCCTTTTCTTTGCTGCCTGCTGTACAAGCTTCTCCCCCACCTAACTGCTCCCTCCCCCTCTGTCTTAGTTACTACCCTATCCTTATTTTCCCCAAGTCCTGCTTGCTTCACACCCCCACAGTCTGAAGAGATGCAAAAAAATCAAGACCAGCTGCACTGCTGTTACTGCACACAAATAAACCATTTTGGATATTCATCCTGTTATGCATGGAGTTTTTCATGGGGTGAGTACCAATGCCTTCTTTTCATTGACTGTCTGCACTGTGGCTTAGCATGCCACATTCCCTAGATGTATCCCTCTCTGTTCTTTAAGTGGTAACCAGTCCACTTTAACAACATATCACAGTAATGAATATCCTGCAGACATCCCAAGTAAAATCTCATAATTGTATTGCAAAGTCTACTGCAATAATTTTCATAATAATGTTGACTTTGCCAATCTGTGAAGGACATCCTTAATCCAATTAAAGGCATTCTACTGTAAAATGGGTTGAGAAATGAATTCTACCATAAAAAGAAAAATCAAATATGAAAATAAGGGACTTGTTCATCCTAAAATGTCAGAAAGAACTTTTAAAATCTCATTGTTGTGTCAAGGTGGCCCCTCTTTGGGATGCTCTCAGAGATCGTCTTAATCTGCTTTTAGACCTAAAGGATTTTTTTACCCCTGACATATGTATTTTGGGCGACTACTCCGCCATTTTGGGTATGGAACATAAATATCATATGGCCATCATTTCTATGGTTGTAAAGAAATTGACTCTCAGGCATTGGCTAGACCAGCTCACTATAACTTTCCAGGAATGGTTGAGGGAGTTGTCTCACCAATCTCAATACCGAGGAAGCTTATTGCTAGCTACAGGCACAACCCCCAGTCTTTCACTCGGAAATGGGGAAAGTTGTATGCTCTCTTTTAGTATAATCAGGTCCCTAGCTGGCGTTATGTTTTGTTATTCAACCAGCTTGATTTCTCCAGGTTGATTGGTTTCCAGACTCCAGACAGCTCTCTGTCTCCTTTTCCTGACAGCTTTCCTGTTTACTTTCTTTTCCTGTAACCACCTCCTCTAGTTGTGGTCTCCTTTCTAGAGCAATTCTCCGGCCTTGGGGGTTTGGGGTGGGGGGTCGAGATGGGGGCTTGGGTTAGGGGTCTCTGTAAATGTTTTTGGTTCTAGACTACTTGTTACCCTCCCCTTTTCCCCCTTCCCTTGTACTTACTTATGTTGTTCTATTCCTGGTATCTGATGGGTTTTCCTTTTATGTATCTGCAAACTCAATAAACTTAAATTTCAAAAAAAAAAAAAATCTCATTGTGAGTCTCTCTACTACATCATTCACAATATTATGGGGGAAAAGTTGATGTTTAGTGGACTGGTGACACTTCATTGTTGGGTGAACATATGATCTGAATTACTGGATTAAGTTTTCTTTTTCTCAGTTTTGTTGTCCTCTGTATTTTATGTCTAAAATTAAATGACAAGTGTTCTATCCTGTCTGCTGACTCATTACAGAGTTTTGTTTTTAAGTCTTTGGCTGTTAAAAGTCAATCCAGTGCAGAGTACATGTATTGACTTCCAACAGCCAATGACTAAATAAAGTTCAGTAATAATGAGACAGCAGAGAGGCTAGAGCATTCCTCAGATCAATTTCATGCATGAAGTACCAAGACCAGATATGCAGTGATAAAAGGAACTATATTTACTCACACAGATTATATGCTGACATGCCCTAAGGAAGTGGTTGCAGTCCACAGAACCTCAGTATTTTATTTTGCAGTTATGTTATGTGATGCACTACAGAGACTCAAAATACAACTTTAAGATAGTTCTTTTTTGGGGTGAATATCTTGTTTGCATATCTGATGCATCAGATATTCCTTATGAGTGGATTCCTCCCTGATTTCTTTATGCAGCTACACCAGCCAGAATGCAGTGCAGTAGTACTGCAGTATGTCTCAAAATGCTGCAGTATGCTGCAGAGAACAGTGTAATACAATGACAATTAAACCTTAATTACTACAGTATTTCATGACATGTAATTCAATGCAAGTTACTACATTGCATTGTAACTGGCTTGTCAGTATTTATTCAGGGTCACAGAAAACCATGCTGTTGATCCTTGACAGTTACCATAAAACTACAGCATATTTTGTTATGTTAAATGTTAACATGCTGTGTTCCTTATTGTAGAATGTGTATGTACTTAAAGAGCCCCTGACACCATTGTAACAACTTTGAGAAAATGTAATGTTTAGCACAAGTGAGCATATATTTTAATATTGTTTCTATATTTCTCATTCTTCTTTATTACTGAGGACATTTGCATGTAAACAGAATCACTTCCCTATCTTTTCTGGCTGCTAGCCTACATATGATATCACAGTTCTGTTTATGACATCACAGTCTGTTGCTGTGGGGATAATTAATACGATGCCATAAACGTGGGATTATTTATTTATTAAAAGTTGGTAACCGGGAAAAGCACCATGACCAGAAGCTTGTTTCCAGGTGCAACCCAGATTATGATGTCATATGTAGGATAACAGAAAGAGCAGATAAAGTCTAAGGGACAATACAGCTCTTTCATACAGCTGTCCTCAGTAATAAAGAAAAAAGGTAAATAATTATAGAAAATACATGAAATATAATCTGAAAGGTCTAAATCTCACATTTTTCAAGGTTTTTCTAATGGTGTCGGGGCTCTTTAAAGGGTTAATGATTCATCTGTAATGTAATCCACGTACTTCAGTTTCCTCACATTATTTAACTAATTTTGTTCTCACTGCAACACTTTTATGTAGTCCTCCACTTAATCCTATGTATACAGTATAAATTAAGCCTACCCTGAGCATGGCTTTTGCTGTTCAATTAAATTTTTGAAATTAACTACCCTGGTTCATTTACTTCAATAATTTAAAGCTGATGGCAATCTAATTCTGAAACAGAATCCCTTGTCATAACAAATAATGAACTGAACTGTAAAGCAAGTGGTATAGGCCTGTGGTATTGACCTCGTTAATAGCACAGATTCTGGGAGAAGATCAATGTGCATTAAAACATCTTTAAACAGTGGCAAACAAAATGCTTGCATTCCTGACAGTGCCATAAAATATTGAATCTCTACTGTTGCTAGAAGACATACAACAAATGATTACTTTAGCAGTGTTACAGATTTATGACTCTACAATGACCATCAATATCAATTGTAGAGTTCATAAGACATTGTGTTTATGATCGCAAAGTAATAAAAATTCCAGAAACTGTATATAGGTATTTATTACTTCATAAAGAAACATACACAATTTTATGGACCCTTTTGCAGCATTATGATTTAAATCTGTCTGTATATAAACATTCAGTTCATCATTTTGTATGTCACACGAAACAAAGTAGTCCTTCACATATGAATTAAGTTAAACTGATGGAGAGTACACAGTAGTATCAAAGGAAAACAATACATTATACAGTAGGATCAAAGGAAGATAGGAAATGCTAGATGAAAGGAAAGGGCCAGATATTCAGATGGCTAAATGCAGACTCAAATGTAATGCTGTGTCTGGATCATATTCTGCCTGATTGAATTTAGGCAACTTTATGTATGTGAAATCAGAACATTTCAGTACGCATAGCACAATGCATAGTTTCCTGACTTTGCACAGCATGAAGGGCCCCTTTGCAAACTTCTTTACATGGTGAATTGCCAGCATCACCAGTCAAGAGCCATGAATAATGACACTTCAATGGTGAAAGTGCCGGTGAAGTGCCACTGCACATGGTTTCTCCAGGCAATGTATAACTTCAGCGGTGAAAAGTATGCTGAGTATTATTATTTTGTTAAAAAAATAAATAAATAAATAACCCCCACCAACAGTGACAAAGTGTGCCTACTCCCCTCCCAGCACCCAGACACTCTCCTGGTACTTACTCCAACCCCTCCACCGTCTATCACCCTACCTCTTCCTCCACAGTTCCTGTTCAGTTGTATTTATTTATTTATATAAATAGCAATTGCAGCACTGTCCCTCCACAGCACATCAGCAACAACTACCACCCACCTCCCTCACCCAATCCTGTCCCCTGAGCCACACTGTAGCCACCACAACCCACATCCTATCACCATCTAGCACCTGAATTCCATTCTCCCATAAGTCCCCAAAGTAATTGAAAGGCTTTGCCTGTAGTTCAGTGACCAAGCAGCCAACCACTCTCACTTCCTGAGCTATATAAGCAGTTCCTCTCGCCTCACTGTGAAGCATTTTGTCTTTGCAGCCGGAGGCTATGTTGGTTTGTCCTCCTAGCTGGCTGGGGCCTACCCCCCTCCCCAAGCCTGCTGTTTCTGTGTGTCTCTGCTGGACTTCAGTGTTTGTTTTTCTGCTTCTGGTTTGTATCTTTCCTCCGGCTGAGTGCTTCCCTGTGTTTTGTTTCTTGCATTTTTTTGGGGCCTTTCCTGTTTTCTGTTTTGCTGTGTTTTGTTTCTCTTTTGGGGGGCTTTAATTTTTAAAACTCCTAGCATACTGCTGCTACAGAGCTCATTCTGCTTGCTTTCAGTTACAACTCTCAATTTACTGCACTGCAACTGCAAACCTGCTAAGAGCTCATGCTACTGCTTTCAGTTACCTACAACTTCAGCCACTGCTGCTGAGTGTTTACTTTAATTACTATTGTACTCAGTGCCTGTGTTTTTAACACTGTACTCATTTAACTACTACTGTACAGTCCTACTTGCTTCCTGCTGCTGCATTGTTGTCACCCATTCCTATTCTACCTTGTTTACTCTGAGGTTAGCTGAAGCTCCTGCTGAGGCTATTAAACTAGCTTTTATATCTGTACGTGGTTCTCGGCCTTTCATCGCTTTCTTATTTGTCCTACAGCGGGGACTGGGAGGTGGTTGGGGGGTCGTGGCCTATGTGGTTAATTAATTTTGTTCTAAATCCTGCCTTCGCCACCGAAAATCCTCAGAGTTTGTCACCTTGATTTGGCTATTCACGTCTGGCTGGCTTGCCCCTAACTCAGTGCTGTTTACTTGCTATACAGTTGTTATGCAGGTCCACCTATTACTACTACTACTGCTTATTGACCTATCAGGTCCCGATTTGCTTACGCAACCATTGCTCCTTGCTTACGCAAACCATTGCTTTATGCCTAGTGCCATCCCCTCGGCTTCGCCTGGGATTCTGCTGCTCTCAATCTGCATCCAACCTTGCAAGGTCTCAGCACTCAATGCTCATTACAATCTCAGCATGCAGTACTCATTCAGCTCACCAGCTTTACAGCTCTCAATCAATTCTGGGGCATGTCAGACATTCTAATCTGGCACAGGTTCCTGCAGCCGGCGGTCTTGCTCTGCATTTAGTCCGCATCATCGAGCGTGTCAAACTTGGGGCGGGATCCTTCTCACCTGGCCCATAGCTGGGAATGTCCTCGCCCCGGGCTTGGCTTTAGCTGCCTGCTACATGACAGCAGCTCCTGGGTGTAGAATTTAAGACTAGCAATGAAGGGTGGTTACGATGATCTCCTTTGGCTCTAGTGTTCCCACTGTAACAGTTGGCCATTGACTTTAGTGGTTTTCCTAGCAAGGCACCTTCACCGCATTCTCCCCACAAATGCCTCTGGTTCACCTGGTTTGATTTAGGGCTGGTAGGTTGCTATCCTCCTGCACCTTGGATGCTCATATTGTTGTAGAGTTTTCTCGCAACCTTCCATGACGTTCCTGCTAGAGGGTTTGAGTGAGAGCCTTCCTCCAAATTGGAATATTTCCACCTCCCTTTAATTGCGTTTTCCAAATTGCAGCTGCAGAGACGTCACTAAATACATTTTTCCAAGCCTGGAGGGAAGGCGACCTAGGCCTTGGATCCCCAAAGATTTCCTCCTCATAGGGTTTTTTTTTTTCTCTCCTCCATTGCCTCAGGTCATAACACTTATTTAACATAGTTGTTTCCCCTAGTTTCCTTAGGTAGGTTCCATTGTTGGATGGAGGTGGAGGATGTTCTGCCATTCCCTCTCTCCTTAGGGGATCCCCTTCTCTCATGCAAGCCATCACTATTCTTCTCTACTACTCTGTTGCAGTTACTGCTTCTACGTCACTGTTACTGCTTGCTCATACACATCATGTTGCCTCCTTTTGGGGATGATACTACATTTCTTTTGGGGATTCCTAAGGTACCTTTAGCTACGGGAACCATCTTGTGGCACCTCTAGGGGTGGAACCCTCTCCGAGAGTTCCTTGCTTTCGTACCCCTACAGGGTGGTAATTCCTCTGGAATAGAGAGTGCGAGCGGCCACAACCAAACTAATACAGTTACATAAGCATAACACTATACTGGCTGCATAGGTTGGTAAATATAAAAATACATAGAAACCCATAAGAAAAAGAAAACAATCTTGTGCTGGCACAAGCATGCTCACTTTTCAAAGTCCGGCTTTAGAATGAATACACAATGATGTCCTTACCTACAGCAATACCTGACTTACATGCAGACTGTACCTCAAAGCATTTTACAAAGCTGTTAGATAATAGAAATGAAGGAGCTGTAGGCAGTACACTTTCTGTGCAGCAGATCCTTAGAATGGCCATACTATCAGATATAATTCTTTAGAACATGCAATATTAAGAGAAGTAATGTTAGACACATACCACTGGTGAGAATGTGTCTACTCTTTTGAAAAGTGCCATGCAATATTTATAGTATCTTTAAACTGCACCACCACCTGAGATGTGCAAAAAGGACCAGAGCTTAACAGGTAATCTGAAAGATGGCACCTCACAAATGTAGCCCCCCACTCCCATGCAGCACAATACTGTCAGTGTTGGGAATCACTGCAAGAACCTGATGTTTGACTTGAACCATTGACCTTTCAAACTTCTTGTCCCACAAGCAAGAGTACTACCAACTGAACTACTAAAGCTTGAGAACTTTAGGGGTACATGCATACCTTTTCTTGAATACTTGACACATATTCAAACTCAGAACCCCCAAATACTTTTTATTCATAACTCATTAGCACCCCCAAAAAAATAATGAAAAAAAACCCTCTTGCCCTTGCCATGTGGTTAGAGCTAGTTCCGTGGTCACCCTTTCTCAACACCCAGTCTGGACAAACTGGGAGGGCCAAGTGGTCCTTATCTGCTGACAAATTCTATGTTTCTTTGTTTCATCCAGTCATCTCCTGCCCTCAAACAGAGTCTTCCCACATAGAGCAGTTCTTGAAATTAAAAGTTGCCCGGCTTCTGGCTCAAAAACACAGAAAATGATGCACTTGGATCATGTAACAATGCCAAACAGAACAAAAATACAAAGATGTAGCTGTATTGCATGCTACTGGTGATAACAGTGCTCAGAAACCCTGCCACTTTGCATTTCCAAACAAAGAGGTTTTGTTAGTGGGCACTGTGCTAGGAGCTGACACAGTTTTTTGATATCCCCCCCCCAGCCTACCCCAGCTCCAAAATGCTTTTTGTATGAAATAAGGCCCTCTCCTAAACCTCAGTCCATAATTTGGGGGGACACGAGTCAAAATCTGGTTGACACACTTATTCGTCCCTTCCTAACTTACAGCTGATTATTCCACTACCAGGCAGTCATCAGATTGTAACTATGCATCATACATGCACCAAGGAGGGAAGGAAAGAGTAGTCTGCATCATTGATGATTCTAGGCAGAATGATCTCTTGTTATAAATGGCCTTTTGGGTCCCTGTGGGTCATGGTATGGAGGAGGTGATCATATAAGATGATGTTGACTTCTGGCACACTAGTAGGGGCTGGATTTTTTTATTTTTAAACAGCTGGGTATGGTAACATGGGGAGAGTGGAGGGTGGGAGAGGACTGTGCTGGGAGAGGGGTTAATCATGGTGTCATGAGAATTGAGGATGGAAAATGATGGGGGTGGGTCAGAGAGGTACTGTGGTATCAGAATGGTGAAGGGTGGGAGATGACAGTGGAGGGGAGGGGTGATCATGGTATTCGAAGATTGAAGGGTGGAAGATGACTGGGATATGAAAGAAGTGATGACGGGACTGCCCCTAGCCACCTGAAAGTGTTCTCATTCATTTTAAATGTTGAATTCCTGATGCCAAATCCACCAAATAATGGAAATGAGGTACTATTTGATCCTGAGTACCGAGTGCCAATTTATTCATGAATTCTTATGCATTACTCATAGAACCCAGGAGAAATTATTGGAAATTGTTATAACCATTGTTTAATAGTGCAAGGATATTTTATGCACCTTGGCCCTTTAAAGAGAAAACTGCTCTGTCTAAAATCTCTGAGAATCTGAAAACAAGGGCTCAACCAGTACCTGCAAGGCATACCAAGTCTGCTATGACATATGCTCCTTGTGAGCATCCTTCTCCAGTGAATTATATGAAATCAAACTTAATATGTTATTCTCCAAGATCAGCTAATCTACACAGATATATATGTAATCCCCACTACCAGTTTGGGGTGTACCTTAATGTCTTCCTGGACTCTAGCCATGCCCACTGCCAGGCTGACATCCTGTATAGGTAATAAATCCAAAAGTATTGATTTGTTCCTGTTTATTTACATGAGAGTGCCATGTAGTGCCTCTGCACCTGTCCCTTTAAGAATTTAGTCAGTTTGTGTATAACAAATGGTCTGGGCTTTGTCTAAGAGCTTAAAGTCTTGTGACCAGCCAGACGCTGCTTTAATTTGCTCCACTCTGCAGTCAATAATAAATCAGAGGGAGCTTGAACTGGAACTGTACTTGTTTATTTCTAGCTCGCTAGTATATTTAAATGAGACACTTTGTTTAATCTCCTTTCCTTGCAGCTTTGCCTTTCTGAAAAGGGAGCCACCATGTTAGGTCCAGGACTTCCAGAAGTTGGACCAGTGGGACCCAAGGAGCCTTTAAGGGTCCTTAGCTCCAGTATTTTGTAGGAAGGAAAATCTGTAGTTTTTGCAGTTTTTAGGATGGCGCCTAAACTGAACTGAAGGTGGCACCCAGACTGTGACTGATAGCTCCCTCAGCCAACCAGCAGTCTGGAAATCAAGGGATATCCCCATAACTGTTAGAAACAGTGAATCAGTGTGAGTTGGAGTTTGACGAGTGAGCAGCTCAGGCTATTGAGGAGCTGCTCCAAGAAGAAGCCTAGAGGAATCAGCAGGAGAAGGCAGAACTTGCCTCCCTGTCACTGTTCCCCTGTTTTGGACTGCCTATCACAGAAGTCAGAATAATCCGAATTGTAACTTTGAACTGCAGCAGAAGCTCCAAAGCATTTGAAGGTGCAGCCTGAGATTTGAACCAGGAAGATGCTTCCTGTGAAGCGGTTTGGCCCAGAGGTTGTTCAAGACTGATTTAGCATTCGAGAGGTGTGCTCAGTGAATCAACTGCTAAAGCGACCATCACAGAACAAGTTGTGTGGAGGAAAGTTTTATATTGTTCTTGTTAAATGTGCTACATGTTCATCATGGGTAGAGGCCTGCTTGCCCATGACCAGATTGTTACACCAGCTGGAGGCTTCTCCAGCAAAGAAAAATGGAACATTGCTGAAGTGATCATCACATCTGGGCCTCTGCCAACCCAGCCCAGACTGACTGTTCCGCACGAGATTGCCTTTGGTTGGAGAACGGCTTTGGGTATCCAGCCCCTATGCAGAGACAACTTGCAGGTTGCAACCACCTGAAGGGAAAGGCCATGAAGTGGAGGTGTGGTGTGTTGGCCCTGCTTCTCCATGCTCATTGACAAACTATATGAGGTCTCCATATTGCCTGATCCATCACAGCCCTCTGGTAACGTGATTAAATCCGGGGTTGCCCCCTGCAACACATCCCTTAATTATCTGTGGTACCATCTGATTGTTACAGTAATTTTCTGGGTTACAAGAGGCTGGGCCAAGCAGCCAGGATTACAAATAATCAAAACTCTGTTGTGCATGCTAACTGCCTTTTCTTTCCATCAAGGGCCCCAACAACAGCTGCAATGCTGGCCACCCCAGGGCAATGCCTCTGGCTAGCCAGTATATCATCCTGGGTACCCTTTGCTGCTGAACTAATTATTTGGGACTAAAACTACATGCCAAGAAACCTGAATTCAATCAGAATAGTAATCATTCAACTAAATTCATGTCCCTTCCTTGTTCATGACCCCTTAATAAATCTTATTGTTGTTTCATGTTTAACATGGCTTATGAGCATATTATTAGCTGGGTTATAGTACTGAAAGTGTGTACTTGTTTTGCTAACCTTGTTTTTACAGAGGGTTCCAGAGAAATTGCTGACGGCCAGACCCTGGAGGTAAGTGTAAAAGGTGTGTACATATTGTTAATGTTACTTGCTGACTGTGTGTTAACTGCTGTTAAAGGTACAAAGCCACTAGGAGGGTTGGTGGGTGGTTATAGCTTCCCAGAGGGCTATAACAGGTTAGATAGATATCCCCACTATTGTTACTGTGGGTGGAGGCACCTTGATCCTGAATCCAGGCCCCTTAACCTGTGGTCAGAAATACAGGTGGGGTAGTAACCTAAGGGTTAGCTCTGCCTAGGGGTTACACATAGATCCATAGATACTGATGGCAGATAAGGGCCTATGGCCCACACAGTCTGCCCATTTGCGCATGTAACTTTGCTCCTTCAAGCTTCTCCAGAACTAGGTTGTCCCCGTCCCCTGACTACTAAGATCCCCAATGCCTATCCCATACATTCTTAAACCCTGTGATCATTCCAGCCTGCACCACCTCCTCCAGCAGGGCATTCCATTTGCCCACCACCCTCTCCATGAAGAAATACTTCCTTATGTTGCCTCTGAACCTCCCTCCTCCCTCCCTCCCTCCATTTTCATCCCACGTCACCTAGTCCTGGAACATCTTTTTTATGAAAGTTTGTGTTTTTCTGCACCTTGTTCCTCCCTGTGAGGTACTTATATGTCTCTATCATATCTCCCCTCTTCCTCCTCTCCTTCAGTGAGTACATATTTAAGTTTTTCAGCCTGTCATCATAGGTTTTGTGGTGTAATCCTTGCACCATCGTGGTTGCCCTCCTCTGAACTGCCTCCTCCCTTTCTATGTCCTTACATGGGTAAGGTCCCCAGAACTGGACACTGTACTTGAGGTGTGGCCTCACTAGTGTCATGTATAGTGGAATTATCCCCTCCCTTTTGCTGATGATGATACCCCTGTCCATGCATACCAGCATCCTGTTTGCCTTTCCTGCTGCCTTGTCACACTGACTCCCTATCTTGGGATCATCAGAGATGATAACTCCTAGGTCCATTTCCTGTTTGAAGCATTCTGTATACACCCCCCACTGATATGTTGTTCCTGGGTTTTTGTGCTCCATGTGCATTATCCTGCATTTCTTTGCATTAAATTTCAACTACAACTCCCTTGATAAGTCCTCAAGCTTCTGCAGATCTCTCCTCATTCTAGCCACACCCTCCGGCATGTCCATCCTGATGCAGAGCTTTGTATCATCAGCGAACAGGCAAATTCTCCCTTCTAGGTCTTCTGTAATGTCACTGATAAAGATGTTGAAGAGAACTGGAGCTAGCACTGATCCCTGTGGCATCCCACTGGTCACCCTTCCCTCTGCTGAGTGATATCCATTTACCACCACCATCTGTGTCCTGCAATCCAGCCCATTGCCCACCCACTGCACCACCGACCTACCCACTCCCATGTTCCCCAGCTTGTTTAATAGCCTTCTATGTGACCAGCAGCACAGACCTTTGTACACCTTCATGGCCACCAGCCATCTGTGTTATGCAGGTAGCGTGCATCTGTAGCCGACGAGCTCCCTGCATCTGTCAGATAGCCGGCAGCCATGGAGGTGAGCAGAGGGCTGTGCCACTGGCTGTCTATAGACGCACACCAACTGGCTGATATAGGGTTGTGGGTTTGTGGGAGGGGGGTTGTTGGTGCAATGGAAGGGGTGGGGGACTCACTGGCCACCAAAGCTGTGATTGCCCTGATCGGCTCAGGGTTTTGTGGACTGGGGCACCACTGTGTGTGTGTGTGTGTGTGTTGGGGGTTGTCTTATGTTACACTGGGGACAGGGCTCTCATGTGGTGGGGGAGTGGCCTGCATTTGGGGGAGCTTCATGTGTTGGGGGGGTTTGTTCCAATCATATCAGGTGGGTGCTCACATGTGTTAAGGGGGCAATCTTCCATTCATACCAGGTGGGCGCTCACATGCATTGGGAGATGCTTGGCTACTATGGGTATGGGGCAATAATGTGTTATGGGGACATTTCGGCATGGGGTAGTGTTGCTGCCAGTGGGGGACATCTGTGCACTGGGCAGGTGTGCCCATTGGGGTGGGTCTTGGGCTGGGAGGACTGCTGGATGATGGAGCATGGCAGCGTGGGTCCGGATGCCAGCGGGGGCTATTCATGCACACAGACCTGTGCCTTTCTGCACAAGTAATCCACTCTGGGACCCAGAATGGGCATCCAATTGAATGCCTGCCTGGGTCCACTACTCTGCCCCCAGCCACCCTGCACAGTCCTGCTCACTAGGGTGGGCCACAGACAGGTGGCGCCATTTCTGAACACCAGCCTGTGCCCACCTGTCTGCAGGTGCAGAGCTACACAGGCAGGGTACATGCCTCTGGTGTGTACTTTACTCCTATTTGTGCATAGCGGCCAATAATAGGAAATAATACTGACATCCCCTTGATCATATTTTGTTTAGATTGTGTCCTTTTTTTTGTTTTGTTTGACTTTGCTTGACTATCATTTGTCTTCAACTTGACTTCTTTTTAATAAAATTTCCCCCTCTCTTCTTTGATATTTCCATGGTGTATTTTTCTTTCACCTGAACAGTGATCAGAGATGGGCAGAAGGGACCTCTGTTTAATGTCTCATCCAAAGGATGGCACCTCACCAGTGCAGCACCCCCTTATACTATACTTCAGTGTCAGTTATCAGTATTACCCCAAGTACCTGGTATGGGGCTAGAACCCATAACTTTCTAATTTTCCACCCCTGAGATGAGCTTGCTACCTAATGCTTTTCCATACAAAGCATGAATGCTAGTATTTAAATCAGGGCAGCCATGGCTGCAACCTGAATTAACTTAAAATGCTAGCTTCTCAAAATCTTTTTTTATTTCATTTACCAAATTGAAAATGGATTTATCTCTACTGATCTGTCTATATTGATTGTTTTTGCTTTTTCCATCTATTTATGCATGTTCCCCAACCAATTACACTCTTGCTCCTAAATCATGGACAAAGACTATGGATGGAGTTATCATGGACAAAGATCAGTGTCAGAGTAGGAATAACCATGACTGCCAGGGAACACGCTTTTTGTCCTTGAAAATATGGGCAGCCAGAGAAAATGTAACATTTTCCTGTTAAGAGTAGGGGAAATGACTGTGGTAATCTGTTAATGATCATCATTTCCCCCTGTAATCATGGATCAGTAGTCAGGAGAGGAGAACATTACGAAAGAATGTTATTTTGGAGACAAGGGTGAAGTAAGAAGGGGGACTGGTTAAAAAAGTGTTAACTCCTGGGATAGAGAAGAGCCAGGGGGGGGCAGCTAGCTAGTATATCTTCTGGCTACCATTGACTACTCCAAATCACTGATCAGAAATGGGAGGGGGCAACATTGTTCAATAAAGGTATTTTGGGGACACTGAAGGTGAGCTACAAGGGGGATAGAGAATCAAAGTGGCATAGGTGTCTTGCATTGTGCCAGGAGACAGCAATTACAGAAATGTGTTTATGTTTATGAGGGTGTGACATTACTGGAATGGGGGAATTGGAAGCCAAGGGCTGAGCACTGGCCACCTGGAGAGGACTGAAAGATTTATTTCTTTTCTTTTTCAGTTTATCTTGCTATATGGCCTTAAAAACTGTGAATTGAGTTGGACTTGGTTTGAGCTTTGGTTTGAAGTTTGATGTTCTCCAGGTCAGATTTTGGGAGGTTCACACAACTCTTCTCTAATGCATCCTTTACAGATGGGCTCTGGTTACCAGAAACAAAAACTCACAGTTGGACACAGTATATCCCATGTACTAGGCATTCCAAAACACAATCTGAGTTTCAACTAATTTTCTTCAGTAAAGAGGACCTCATCCAAAAGGTGCTTGTACTGGACCCAGGATAAGATTAGCAAAGTGTCCCTTACTTATTCAAATTCGTTTTTTTGTAGAATTTTTGGTTGATCTTGCAACCTCCTGCCCCCTGTCCAGATGTAAACACTATACCAGATGACCCTATGGTTGATGTGAGTGAGATATTTAGCCATAGGGGACATCAGACAACCTTAGCTGTTAAAATCAGTAGTAGTCAGGATTTGGGCATCCTATATCACAGTGCAGAACACTTCTGAAACTACTAGAACTGCTTAACCTCCCTGAGGGCCAAGGCAGGCTGAGTAGAAACATTTTTACTCATAATTGGAGCCCCTCATTAAGCATAGGGTATTCCCTTTAGTACTTCTGTCCTGAACAGGGTGAAAAAGTGTCCTCTGATACATCTTATCCTACTCCATTAAAATGTGAATATTTGTAATTGTATTTCCCCTTTGTCTTCATTTTTTCAGGGAAACATACCCATATTGTTTAAACATTACTCACAGCTTAACCATCCCATTCCCTAAATCATTTTGTTTCATCAGGCTCCGACCCTCTCCCCCCCAAGACATGACATTTAATATACAGTTTTTGGAGTTAAACTACAAAAGATATACTTATTATATTACTTTAAGTGCAAATTGCATATAAGACATGCACAACATTTGCAGCTATAGTAGCTGTCCAGTACCCACCCCATTTCATATCTGATATGGGAACTTCTGGTAGAGCTCAAATACCAAGTGGGATATAGGAAAGGGGTGCTAGCTTTAAATTGTCTATACTGAGCATTGAGTTTTGTCATATGACTCACTCTTCCTACATGTGGAAGACTGCCTCCTTAAAAGCTAGTCTACTGCTTGAGTTCAGCTACCCAGCAGGAAAAGTATGGGAAGGGAAGTGTTTTCTTCCCATTACCATCTCCTTCCCTTCCTAGACCATGAGTAGACAAAGGTTGGGCATTGGATTGCCTTCCCATCAACCTCCCTCCTCCATTATAACAGGGCTATGAAACTACCTTTTTCAGGAATATTCAATGACTAGTCAACTCATAGTCTGTTCTGGAAGATACTTGATATTCAGTGTTTGGCCATGAAAAGTTGGTGATGAAAATGGTGGAAATTACAGTTTAACTCCTCTGTCTACCACATATCCCCCTGGACACATAAGATCCAGTCAGACAGGCAGTCTCCTGTTGCAGTTAAGAAAGCAAATACAATGCCGGGATGCATTTGAGGGTGAGGAACTGGTCAAGGGATGTGGTCCGCTCCCTGTGCAAGGCCTTGGCCTACCACTCCTGGATTACTGTGTTCAGTTCTGGTTACCAAAATCGTGATTTCAGTTATGTCCATCTAATTAAAAAAAAATTGATTTAAATCACATGACATCTGGTGTTATGACTTCACTAATGACCATTAATAGGTACACCAAGTATTAGATCTCTGTCTTTGAAGCTGAGTGGGAGACAAGCCTCCAAATGTTCAGGGCCATAGAAATTTTGAAATTACATTTCAAAATGCAGAATTGTAAACCTCTGTAACTTTAGAACAAGAGAACAAGAAATATCAACAATTTGTTAGGTTCATTGACCCTAAAAATGAGGCTTAATGGCCTAGCAGCAATGCATTGTGTCACACTGTATGCTGATGGCCTGGGTTCAGAAGCAAACCCAGGCAATCATGTCAGGACATACTCCATGGTCAAGGCAGCTGCTTCTTGGCAGTGCATCTCAATCAGGGAGGACTGGCAGCAGGTTCTGCCAACACAGTTATCTCTGTGGCTGAGCCAGGGAGCTTGCTCCTCTCACCGGGGATCTGTTTCACTGCAAAGGTGACAGATGCACAGCCCCTACCAGTGGAGGGAGGGAACAAATGTGGGAGAAAAACCCAGTAGCCATCTGAATTACAATCAAGTTCAGCATGATTAGACTATATCCCTGTGAACAGAATATACCCCTGAGAGATGAGCTGCTGTCTGGGAGAATAAACAACAAGGAAAGAAAAGCAGATGTCTGTGTGTCAACTCTCTAATTTCTTGCTCAAACGCTGGCCAAGTAATAAGCAGCTAAAGATTTAAAAATGACACCAGTCATTAAAGTTTCATTTTTTCAGATTTTTATGAAATTGTGTAATTCTGCAATACTTTTATCAAAGCCATATCCACATATTTTGCCTAGCCACAAAGCTGAGTTACCACTGTGGAGAAAGGTAAAGTCTGGGCAAATTGGCAATAAGGTAGCAGTCATCGGAGGTTCCATAGTAAAAGTATAGTTGTGCCAAGCATCAGGACAGTATCTTGAGTGAATAACCATGAAAAATACTTATGGATATCATTGTGCACTAGTCTGGCTTCTTGCAATGTACCAGCTAACCACTAGATCTCTCTGACTAAATGATCTGTAGAAACACATGCATGTGCATCATTGTTTCTTTACAATGCCACCTTCTGACTCTTTTACAACACTGTAGATAACAATGTATATTTTTAGGATTTGAAAACAGTGATGCCAAGCATTGCAACTAGTTCCAAATGGGGTCATTGTGACAGAAGTATCTAGATATCTTTAGAAGAGATGGGGGAAGTGGATAAAATTCTCTTTACAAATTTAAATTTGTGAAGTTGACCTAATTCTCAAAGTGCGGAGTGCCAACTTCGCAATGTTTTTACAAGACGAAGTTGCCCTTTCTCTAGGCTAACTGGCTTAAATTCACCTAACTTCATCTGACCTCGCCATAACTTCTCAACCTTTCTAGGTGAAGTTAGTTGAAGTTGTGAAGTAGGAAATTCATGAAATAATTTGAAAAAGTGAATATCACAACTTCTTCAGAACTTCACCGGTGAAGTAACACTTCGCAACATCTATAATTTTTAGTCATTATGGAGCATGATACTGGGCATGACTGTCATAGAAGTGCTGGAGGGGTATTGCAGGGCCATGCTAATAGTGCAGGTGAGGTGATTCCTGTCTGCAGTATTTAATATATGGATCTTGAATTTAATACTATTGAAAAGCATTAAAAAAAACTCCGGTAATACCTTCGATCCCTCAATGATAATACCACTATTAGACAGTGATAATACCATTGTTTGAATGTGATAATACTATCATTCCACTCCTGAATGATAGTATTATCACAACTACCAAACAGCGCAAGCGCCCACAAAAGATGCCTTCTGCCCCCCACGTCGTCCTAAGCATGCCTCCTGATTGGCCACTTTTGGTGTGTGGGCAGGCAGAACAATTTTAAAAACATGGCGGCTCGCTCTCTCTCTTAGCGAGACCGTACTGCCTCTGCACATTTCTTCGGCGTTTTTTTTCTTTCTCATACACAAAAGGGAATGCAGAGCGGAGCCCAACAAAAGGAAAAGGTAGGACTGCCTACCAGTTCTTGTCATACGGCAAGATGAAGGTGGGCTGGGTGGGCTGAAAGCAGCAGCAAGGTAGCTCGGCGGTTGGCCAGGACCGAGAGTCCTTCACTGAAATGGCCACCAGCCAGTCGCAAAATAAACAAATAAATAAAAATCGCATCCATATATTAAAAAAAATAACATATAGCTTACTGTGCGTTACAAGGGAATAATTCCATCTCGAGGAATTATTCCCTTGTAATGCACAGTAAACTATCCATTATTCTATATGTCGAATGAATGTGATTGATAACCAACCCAATATGGACTGAATTTCTGCAAAAAGGGAGGGGGAATGGCCATGTCAATTAAAATTTAATTCAAGGGGATTGGAACAATAGGATGGGGTGGTAGTTGATGCAGGAGTTACCAGTACAGGAGTTAAATGCATTGGTTCAATAAA
Organism: Neoceratodus forsteri; assembly: GCA_016271365.2. Classification (NCBI taxonomy): domain Eukaryota; kingdom Metazoa; phylum Chordata; order Ceratodontiformes; family Ceratodontidae; genus Neoceratodus; species Neoceratodus forsteri. Next base: position 1,282,472,976 of record CM057452.1, read on the forward strand.
GGAAGGGCAGCTGGACTGAGTAGCAAAACAAAAAATAGTAGACCTCTAGCTGGAACAAGAAAGCACACAGGGACAAGTCCCACTTGAAGGCAGGATACATGAGAATCACACCCTGCAAAACTGAATGGTCTGAGTAACAAATGCACTTAGAAGTCCCAAAGTTAGAGACATTCACATAGACTTGTGGAGGGAAGAAAATAACTAGGGTTCCAAGAAGGAGAAATTCTGTCTATTCCTATGGATAGGTCCTACAGAAAAAGGAGTAGGTACAGTTGCAGCCATAGACATGGCCAGATATAGCCTGAAATTCTTGCGAGATCTATAGAGAAATTCCTTGCCTGCTTTCAGAACCTCTGCGGGCCACTAGAAAGAATCTTTTTAGCTATATCACTAAATACCTAGAAATAACTGAATGTATCTATGGCTATAATTGTAGCTCTCTTTTGAAGTGAGCTTGTCAGTGAAAAACAAGGAGGAAATCAGTGTCACAAGCAAGTCCACGGAGTCCATCTGATCAAGCCCAGAGAAAAAAGCAGGGGTGCCAAGGTCACCCAGAAAAGAACTACAGGACAACAAACAGTTCAGTACAGATAAATAGATTCAGTGGTGATAAGTGATTTGTGAAAGTTAAATTCAACAGGTAGAATTCCTGTGTTGTTACCAAGTATGCGTTCCAGGAATTTAAAAGAGTTTGCTGATTAATCATTTCTAAAATTTGCACAGCAAATTTTAACTCATTACACTACATTTACCCAGTTTTATTAGATTTCAGGACCTATTTACTGTACATTGCAAATGCATGTTACATTTGGGGTATATACCTGCAAAAGCAGGAGAGTTGCAAACGTCCAAATATTTTAAAAATGTTTACACAATTTAACAAATAATTAATTTGTGAAATGTGGAACTACTGTATCCTACAATTTGCTTAACCAATTACCTTGCTTGCCTGCAGTTTCTAGGACTCTTACAACAGTACATGTATAAAGTTTTATTTATCTAACTCCAAAGGTGGCTAAGTTGTAAGCATAGAAATACGTTCAGACATTTTCACACAATTAATAAATGACAAGACTTTGATCCCTTATTAGTTCCAAGTACTCCATCCAAATGTCATGAAACATTGCAAATCTTTAGGATCCCTTCCAAAATACAATCATACCACATTTCGGGTCTTTAGCTTTAAGAATGTTGTTATTCTTTGGCACCAGATAAGGCCCACTAGGCACAAGTGCCTCTCTTTTGGGGCAAACCAGAAGCACTGGGGAGGTTATGACTTGCTTAGAGTCACACAGTATGCAAGTGGAGATTCTGGGAATCAAACCTAGATCTGAATGTGCCAGCTATATGTTTTACCTTCAACCCCCCCTTAACCCTCCTCCATACCTTCCATTGCCCCTTTTGGGACACATCCATAGGAGCTAGGTTTGTAAAATTTTTGGTGGGGCCCAGGGGTCAGGGGTCAAGGTCCCACCCCCAGTGTCAAGGCCTCGCCCACTGGTCCAGGGGCAGAGGTGAACCATCGCATTATAGGGGTTAAAGCACCGCCCATGGACTAGGGTCAGAGGTCAACCCAGCACCACCAGAGGTCTATGGGAGCAGGGCACCTTGTATCATAATGTGGGTCTCTGCATTTAGACCCTGGCCCCGGGTAGGAAAAGAAACATGTAGTAAAGGACCAATTCACACTAAAGGCACACAGCAGCCCAGCTGTACAGGGACTATATTTATAACACACACACACACACACACACTGCTCTAACCATACTGTAGGTTCACCCAGTCAAAAAAAAAAAAAAAAACAGAAACAAAGTTACTGCATTGCTGAATGAGTAGCGAAAATCTCCCTCCCCTCCTTCACTTCACTTCACCGTCTACCCAAAGCTAAAGATCACACTAGAAAGAAAGCATTAAAGGAAAACACACACACACACACACACACACACAAAAAGGTCTCACTAAAGTACAGTCGCCCTCGGTGTGGGCGGGAACTTGGTTTACCATCACTCCGAGTGGGCACCTCTTGGCTCAGTACCACAGAGCTGGCACCTGCAGTACCTTAAAGCATGACACCAAGCTCCTACTCTGCTAGCAGCAATTGCACCCCAGTGATATACCCACAGCAACAAAACAGAGAGCCTTTGGGGTGACTTACAAAAGGTGCACCCACATGGGGGTTGAAGCACTGCTGGGAGAATGAGCAGATTATGCAACAACAACAGCAACAATTTATCACACAGATTATATAGAGAATATTGGATGGACAACTATGCACAATCAGTGTGTTCTGCCACTGAGGGGTTCTGATGCCCTCTGACCTTGTCCTTAAAGCAATGCGCGAAAGGTCTATGGGAATCAGAACCTCGAGGTGGCAAAACACACTGGTTATGCATATAGTTGCTCATCCAGTATTTTTTATAGTGTATAGTTTTATGCAAAATGTGTGCATTGTGTTTTTTTTCTCTATCACAACGAAACTGACTTGTACAGTCTCCAAAGGTTCTAGAATGATGTTCTACCACAGAAGGGTACAATCACATTCCATGACCTTTGAACTGTGGTACAACAGCATTTTGAAAAGGATGGCTTTCAATACAGAACAATGCTCTACTATTCACTATATATAGAATAGTGTATGGTTGTTCATACACAACAAGGCTATGTTGCCTTTGAGGGGATGTGATGACGTCACACAGACCTCGAGAGCGAAGCTCGAGAGGTCTGTGTGACGGAATCATTTCCCCAAGATGGCAACAATGCCTTGTTGTGTTTAAGCAACCATATACTATTTTATATAGTATATGGTTCCCCAAGCTGTAGGAGGTTTGACTTTTGACAAGGTTCATACCTTGTGAATATTGTCCTGCTTGCTTGCTCGGTCGCTCTCTCCCTGACAATGCTGCAGTCGCCATCCAGTTCCGACACTGAAGATACAGGTGCTTCACTGCTTCCTGCAGTCCTGCTCTCGGCAAAATAAAAAAAATAAAAACTGGCAAACTGATAGCTTGGGAACACGGTGCCGAGTATGGCAGTCCGTGTCCCAACTATCTGACTGAATGGCACTACCGACTGATCATTATACACCTCTGCCATTTTAGAGCGCATTTTTTGACCAGCTCTGTTTTCAGCCAATCATGTAGCAGCTCAAGGCTGAAAAGTTGTTGTACTATCGATCTGATGTCAAAACGATAGTACAACAACTTTTTTGACCTTTGAACTGTCCTACAGCAACATTTGGGAAGCCACTGTTTTCCATCTAGAATAAGCCCTAACCATATACTATACAGAGTTTATTGCTACCCCATAGCTCCCATTTTCCCTATTGTCCCCTTGTTCTTTATGTACTCTCCCTTTTCAATAAATTATTTATTTGAACTGCATTTCTTGCTTTGGGGGTTATTATTGCAGTTACTGTATAACTTGTTCTGGGGCGTGACTGTGTGGACAGGTTATGCACTATTTCCTGAGGGAGGGAGGACAAATGTGGAGCTGGTGGAATCTGTGATGATGCTAGGCAAACATAACACCATCAGCATCACTTGCTTGCTCTGTCTGTTGATGAAAGTGTGGCCCACTTGTGGGTAATGGAGAGGAGAGACTGAAGTAGCTGGCTGTTGGATTTTTGTGCCCCCAAATCACTGATCTGGTGTTGGGGGGTTAGGTTCTAGCTTTTTTGTTATATAATTTAGTCTTTATTGAACTTTTGAGGTTAAACAGAATACACATCCCGTAGCTCTGTTATTAACATTCACAAAAAAGTCAACATACTGTTTAAATGTTTACAATCATGCAAGTATTATTATCACTCACAAATCTATTGCAGGATCGGCAGGACTTCAAGAGCCTTTACCAAAGGTATGAGGGGATTTTAAGGAGGTCAACAAATGAAGGGGGAATATGCAGAAAGATGTTGCCAACTCCTGGCATGATGCCCAGAGCCAGGTTTTCAAGAGAAGACATTTAAAGCTGTATTTACTCCCCTCCTCCAATCATGATCACACTTTTCCAGTCACCAATTTATAAATTAATATATTAATAAAATGATCAGGAATGAAAGCTTTTCTAAAAATTTGAATTCGGGGATCTTATGGTAGGTTGGGTGGGGGGTCTGGGACTAGGTTTCTTGCGTTTCTAGGCATAATCCTGTGTCTATAATGATGCTGTGGGAGGGGAGGGCCTCTAAGTCTACATAGAGATTTAACTCAGCTCTGCATCATGACACAGTTTTAGCCACAGCTACAGAATGAGACAAGTTAACATTTTATGACTAATAAGACCCCTGAGATGCAGCTTGCCATTGTTGATGTCTTCAAGGTGTTTGTCAGAGTCAGAATTATAACATTTATTTCTGCAAAAAGATGGCCTCTGCTGCCAGACTACTGTACTTAGACAGAAACCACCTCTTTGCCTCGAGTTGTTGCAACTGCTGATAGACTCAAGCCCCCCCACTCATTTCTCCAGCTGCCCCCAGCCCTCTCTGACAATGTCCCTTGGACAGCTAACCGTCACCCCCTGAAGAGTGTCTATTTCAGCACTACCGCTATATCTCCCACCAGCAAAAATCCCACTGTCTACCTAGTACCCTACCTGTCCACCCCTCTATTGCTTCCCCTCTGGCTGTACCTCAGTCACTATATAAGACAATCTGCCATCCCCTTCTACACATTGCCTACTCATGTAACCATGTAACCATATGAAGCTATGTTATTATATTCTTCTGTAACTATGTCGTGTTCTGTTTGTGTGTAAACTGTACTTTGACTGACGAGGAGCCTTTGGAAATGAGTCCTTGACTCAAAAGATTGTAATTCCAATTTGTGCAATAAGTAAAAAAAATAAAAATAAATAGACGCATCCCTTAGAGAGGCTGAGCCAAAATACAGAGAGAACAGCCTTAATCCAGATTTGTGCCATGCTTTTGCCAATATTAAGTATATGTTTAGCAAACACCACCCTAAAATGCTGCATATGCATCATTTCATACTAGACAAGTCTACAACTCACATAAGCTGCAGCAGGGTATAATAAACAAGCATTTGTCAATGCCGAATGTTGTCTTGCTGGCATTGGCATTGGTAGTGCAGGACTTAGAGACGTATAAAACGAATGGCAGTGAAGTATTGAACTGAAGCCAACGCCACCCTCACCCTGCAGAGACTGACAGGTGTTGGGGTGTGCTTTGGGGTCATTGGGCCTTATACTTACACCATTCCATAAGGAAATACGCTGAGGTGGGTGCAGTATAGGAGAATGGGGTGAACTTTAGGGCCGAACTCTCCAAGGCAGACCTCGATGCCTGTCAGTGGCTGCAGGGTGAGGGTGGGGGTGGAATAGTGTGAGCATTACAGCCAAGGATCCCAAGTCACACCCCTGACACCTGTCAGTCTCTACAGGGTGGGGAGTTACAGATGGAAACCCCAATGCCGTAGGTGTGTGTTGGCATTTTCACTCCAAATTTTCAACATAGGCTTTTTGTGACCCCACTTCATGAAGGGTGGCACTATCAGTTTGTTAGCTGAAAAGTAGTTTTGCACAGTGGCTATGCCATTTGGCGACACAGAGATGAAAACACATTTTGGGCAGTATGTGAAAAATGACAACTGCATTGTTCATGAGGAGGTGTAAAAAATTGCAACGTTGAAAATCTGGAGTGAAAATATTAAAAATTGGCAAAGTCATGAGCATGCATAGAAAGTATGCAGCACACATCCGTAACCCAATTATTTTTGGGAGTTTTTTAATCACATTTTCAAAATAGGCATTTTGGGTCCTCTCCTCATGAACAGCGGCATTGTAATTTTGTTAAGTTGTCCCAAAAGTTGATTTCCCACAGTGACCATGCCATTGTGCGCCACAGGTGCGAAAATAAATTTTGGGCAGGATGTGAAAAATGACAGCTTTACTGTTCAGAAGGAGGTGTGAAAAATGCCAGTGTTGAAAATCTGGCATGAAAATATTGCAAATTTGTGAAGTTACAAGGGTGCGTGGAAACTGCACAATGCACGCTTGTAAAACAGCCATTTTTTTGATTTTATGGACTTTCGTTATCAGATTTTCAAAATAGGCATTTTAGGACTTCTGTTCATGAACAGTGCCACCATCATTTGCTCAAACTGTCCCGAAAACTGATTTCGCACAGTGACCACGCTATTCTGCGCCGGACGAGCAAAAACACATTTTGGCCAGGATATGTAAAATGACAGCTATACTGTTCATGAGAAGGTATGGAAAAATGCCAGTGTTGAAAAACTGGCATGAAAATATTGCAAATTTGCAAAGTTACGAGCGTGCGTGGAAACTGCGTAACTCACGCTCGTAAAACAGCCATTTTTTGATTTTTTCCACCAAATTTTCAACATAGGCTTTTTGAGATCCCCCCACGTGAACAGTGGCACTGTCGTTTTGTTAATCAGTCCTGAAAGATGATTGTGCGCAGTGACCACAAAATCACCTTTTGGGACCGAATAACGCCATGACAGTGACTGAATTCATGAGGAGGGGTGCCAATAACCCCATGTTGAAAAGTTGGTGTCAACATTCCCAAAAGTGCCCTCGATATGCACCAAAGTTGAAAAAACCCTATTAATGCCATTATACAGCTTACCGGCATTTCTTTAGTTCGTGGTTGGCTTTGAAGAGTGCAGACGTGTTCCCGGGCCACTGAAGATCATTGCGCTGGACTCCGGAGGTAAGTATGGGGTGAGGGGGGTGTGGGGAGGCATGGTGCACAATGGGTGGGCGCTGGTTGTGGGAGGGGGCAGGGAGACCACAAGGGACCATTTTTCTTTTTACAGGGTTAAAAAGGGAACATTGTGGACGGTTTTTGTTTTTCAGGGGATTTGGCATGCTGGGGTGGGCTCCCAGTGTGCTACTGAAGTGTTTTTTTTTGGGGGGGGGATGCTGTAGCCGATGGGGGATTGGGCACCCCCGTTGGCACATATCGAAGGGGGAGGGAACAAGAGCCAAGGGGGATTGGGCAACCCCCTCAGCACAGAACAAAAACGGGAGGGGGTGACATTATGCCAACTGGAAGTGGGCTCCCCCATCAGCAAATGAAATGGAGAAGGGTATTAAAGCTGATGGGGATTGGGCCCCCCATCAGCAAAGAAAGACTATTGGGGAGAGGGCGCATGATACCTAGGGGGATTGGGCACCCCCTTGGCATACATTGTAAATGAGATGGGGTGATTATGCCAATGGAAGTGGGCTCCCCATCAGAAAAAGAAGTACATCGGAACACGCTGCAGGCGCTGTCACCAGGCACGTCAGGAGGGTGAGTTATTGTGCCACTGCATGATTGCAGCAGACCTTTTGTTAGATCTGGTGGTCCCTTGACATATGCCTGGTGTCAGCGCCTGTAGCTGTCTCATTGAGGAATGAGGGATGCACCCACTGATGCGTGACCTGCATTCACCCAACAGTGACTGCGCCTCAAAATCTGCTACTACTGCAATATGTTGTCTGCGCATGCGCGAGCCAACATAAAAATCCCTACCATAAGGAAGCTAGAGATGTATTTACTGACTCTGCCCAATTCCATCACAGATTCCAGCAGTTTTACACCAAACTATCCTATTTTCACAGCACAGCCACATCAGCTTAATTAGATGAGTAAGAGAAAATAAGGAAGGGGAAAGCTTCCCATGATGGATCATAACCTCTGAGAAATCAAAAAAGCTGGCGTTTCACTAGATGATTTTTAATCCATTCTAATAGTAATACCCAAAGTGACAGTGGTTCTACAGGAACCCCAACAGGTAGAACAGATTCACAATGAGAGGGGCAATCATGTTACTAATAAAGTAACACGGAAAAGATGCCTGTGTCTGTCAGAATTACAGTCCAGGTGGGTGCCAAGTTCCTAGCTCCACTGGTGCAGCACGACTCATGAAAAATTACTGGCATACATCCCTAGCTCACTTGTACCTTCAGCTGCAGTTTGATCCTGGCAGGCCCCTTGAGAGGAATTCTGGACTCTGGGTAAAGTTCAGATTCAGGGAGCCCCTACCAGGTCACAGCCCTGTTCTCTAGGTACAGTATGCTGGGAGGCTTGAGCTTTCTTGGTGCTGGGTCCCCAGGAATTATCCCCTGCTCCCTCACCCTCTCAAGGACCCTGGATCCTGGGTTTATGCTGCTAGTTGCCACATAATCCTGCTCAACTGCCATGGGCACCACTTTTTACTGGTTTGGTGATTAAGTGCCGATGACCATAGAGACCATCCACAGTACTTACCATCTGGTGTGTGGTGGTGATGGTCTGATCTCTCTCTCCTCAGCTCGTCGTCCTCCTTCAGTCAGTTTTGGTCTCAGGCTGACTGCTGGTGGCTCAGGAATCAGTTCTCGAGTCATCCCCTGCTGTGGCCTGGTGGCCCCCTCTGGCCTTGCTTAAAAAATCTAACCATCATCGTGACCCGACCCGACCAACCCCCACCAGACCCAGAGAACTCTCTGACTTTCTCCCAACTCAGCCTCTCCTATCTCTAGTCTTACCCTCACTACAGCCTGGCTGCATGCTGCAGCACCGTGGGTGTGGGTCTTTTCTTGATGCTGTCAGCTGTTCAGCTCCTCGCTCAGTCAGCTCACCCTCTCAGACTGGGCTAAGACTACCACCGATGGCCCAACACCCCACACACGGCTGCCTTGCTTGCCCTTGGCTGCTGGACAATCAGTGACCCACCACCACAGAGTTGACACTGGCAAGGCACCTCTCATCATCTGCTCTAGTCTCTCCCTCCTGACTCGAATACTACTCTGGAGAGTCCGGCGGCTGCTAGAATAAAATGTAGAAAACTGGCCCACCCAATTAAAAAGCCAAAAGATTGCTGAGCTTGCTCTGCCCTCTCCTATCCATCGCACTAACCACTTGCTGCTGCATGCCACCTCACACAAATCACCCACCAGACTGACACACGTGTAGAGTGCCTATAAGCCCTCCCCCCCCTCACCAATCACAGTGCATCAATGCTGGCAAATTCCACTGTGCCAACCAACCAGTCCAGCACTCAATGACTGAGGGGGGCAGACAGCCAGCAGAAGAACTAAAGGTGCGAATTTTAAATAAAAACTGAAGCACTGTGCCTGCCAGCCAAATTAAACAGGAAGAGGGTGGGGGGCATGCCAACAGCCAGTGCAGCCCTGCATGGGTAACAGCAGCAGCAGCAGCAGAGGGTGTGCTGCATGCATGCACTGAGCCAAAAAAAAAAAAGAGGCAGGCAGCAGAAAAATATTGCTGGGGCTCAGCCCAGGTCCTTAAATATTGATGGGGCCAATGCCCCTTGGGCCCATAGAACCTGGCGCCTATGGACACATCTGTAGCAGTATGTGTGTCTTCCCTTCCTTTACTTCTCTACCTGTATGTTCTCCCTCCCCCTCCCCCACCCTCCTCCTTTTTTTAAATCAGAGCTGTTTTGCTAGTGGAGGTCTGCAGGATGCTTAGCCTACAGCAATTGGGAACTTGATAAATCGAAGACGCTCCCTTTTTGGGGGAGAATATAAGTTACACATACGTACAAGCACCTGATGTGCTTTGAGAAAGAGCAAAGTGCTCAAAAACATTCGCCATTATATGGGTGTGCTGCATTTGGGCACAAGGTTTTATCTATATCTAGCAATCAACAAGTGTCCTTTTCCAAATTAGACAACCAAGAGTGTGGTTCTTTGGCAAGATGTGGTAGCCTTAGTATGAACTCCTTTTACCATAGACTGAGGTATGGTCAATTAAAGATTTTGGAAAATTCTGTGAACGCAGAATTTGCTAATTTCACCCAACCTTAGTATACACAAATGTTTGAGTTGGTGAGTGCAAGCAGAACCAGAGGGCATACCCTCAAAATGAGTAGGAGCAGAAAAGAGAGACACATTAGAAAAGATTACCTCACACAGAGAATGGCTTACATGTGGAATAATGTTTTCAGTGAGATTTGAGGAACTAGCACAATTCAGGTATTCAAAGCAAAACACAGAAAAATAGAATTTGACGGCAGATTAGGACCGTTCGGCCCACCCAGTCTGCCCATTTTTCCCTATCTACAGTACCATCCCAAACCCTACTTGATCTACAGCTCTTTCACCTGTTCCCTTCTTTTCCACTAAGAATCCCTTATGCCTATCCCATGCATTTTTGAACCCCACCACTGTATCCACTCCCACCACCTCTGCTGGAAGGCTATTCTAGGAATCCACCATTCTCTGTGAAGAAGTATTTCCTTGCCTCTCTCATTAATCTACCCCCTCCAGCTTCATTGCTTGTCCTCTAAATACAACTGACATTTCTGAAGAAGAATGGCTTTGAGTGTTACAAAGCATGAGGGAGATGTAACATTCCTGTTATTATGTTTAGCTATATGTCCATGCTAAAACTTAGTTTATGCAGTGGGGAAGAAAATAAAAAAAGCAAAATAAATATGCGTATTTGCAGTCATGACACCCCCTGGAGTGTAAATAAATAATGTATTTACACTTGAGGCAGGTCATCAGCATTTACGTACACAGCAGTTGTATCATACTGATTCTACAGTTCTATGCAGAGCGTTACTGATGCCTCATACAGTGCTGAGCCTTTGTCAGAATGTCCGTTCAGCTGTATGAGGGTAGGGGTTCTAAAAGAAAACTGTTTACCTGAAACAGCCATCAGAGCTTTATCGGCCAGTAAATCAGTATTTGAAAGCAGACTGACACGGTATAGCAATGTTTCTCCCTCCCTGTTTTATGTTTACCTCTAACACAATTACACTCCTTGCTTGAGTGCTTCAGAAATTGCATTCACACTGTTTCTTTGTCCTGGTGTTACCAGTAAAGCAAAAAAAAACCAAAAAACTGTGCTCCACTCTCGACACCCACCCCACTAAAATGCTTCATTATTAGGTGAGGCAGATTGAGTGCTGAAAAGCAGAATTCATCCACTTTATGTAGCACACTCAGCGATGCTGAAGGCTGCAGAGAAGCCTCATCACAGCAGTTTCCATAAGTGATAGTAACACACCAGCTGCAAGAAACGCTGCCAAAAACAAACAAGACCTTCATGACAGACAGATGATTCCACTCCAATGTTTAAATGCTTAATGTTGACATGCATGCACATTTGATGGCTTGCATCACTGTGACATCAAAATGGCATTTCATTTGTCAAGACAACCACAAATGCTACAATGTTTTCAGCCTAAGAAAAAATCCTGGTATCTAAGGTAAAAAAAGGGATTTCTAAGTAAGCCGACCTGATATTTAATGCAAAATGTCCTCAAAAATAGCTGTTTGACCATTGCATAAACAACATATGCCATGGGAAGTGTGAAAAGAAATTATTTATTTTTTGCTTCAGGCTTTGTCCTCTATAGACCTCATTCATGACTCTGCCATTCGTGAGGTCAATAAAGGTAAAAACCTGAAACAAAAAATAAATTGTTTATTTTCCCAATGCCCATGACATTTCCCCTATAGACATGAGAAGCAGACAGGATGAATCTTAAGTTCATTCCTTCAACATAATACTGTGTTGCTATATGTTACTATAGTTCACCACTCTACACTCAAAAGCCCACCAGTAGCCCAACAGCTACTTGTCCTGTTATGTACCCGCTGCAACACTGTTTGCTGAAATGTGGCCATGGCCAATGTTGTAGGACTGGGATTGCATTATCACCTGACAATGATGCCATGCATGCACAGAGGCTAATCCTAGTATCTCACCAATAAACTGCCTGATGTAGCTTATTTGAAAGCATAAAAGTTCAGGCCTGCACCTGGGTACCATGCCGTGCTTGGCCTGCAACAAGTAAATTGGAAGAAAAAGAATATGTGCCAGCACAGGCTACTCACAACTCAAGGTCCATAAAAACATTAGGCATTCACAAAACTCTGAAGCCAGTCCTCAATAAGGTGCAATCACAGTGCTTTGTTTAATATTTTAGTGCACATCAGCTCCATATAGAACTCGCTGTCCCCTCTAACAGCAATGTGACGTGCAGATCTTCACGTTACATTGCTGTTAAACAAAGCACTGTCATTGCACCTTACTGAGGACTGGCTTTGGATTTTTGTGAATGCCTAATGTTTATTATGGACCTTGAGTTGTGAGTAGCCTGTGCTGGCACATATTCTTTATCTGATGTAGCTTATGATGGACATGAGGATGAAAACTGGAACAGTTTCCAAGCTACAAGTGTTACAGTGATGTGAGTCTTTTTTTCTTTCTTTTTTTTTATTTTCATCTGTTTCTTAAAACCCAGTCCATTCCACGTACAACTAAGGGAAGGGTGTTTGTCTGATTGCTTCCTGTCTTCATGACCTGTATGTAATCTGTTTGAGAACAATAAAATATAACAGGGTGTGTATTATTTTTGAACTACAGAATGCCTCTGTTGTGTCGTTAGGCAAAAATTATTGCTGAGTGCCTTTAACTTTCCTTGTCTCTCCTACAGTGTACTTTACCATTAATGGTACATGCATTCACAGTATGTCTACCATCAAATGTTAAAGCATGCTGTCCTGACATAGAAACAAAGAAACATAGACTTTGATGGCAGATAAGGACCGCTTGGCCCACCTAGTCTGCCCATTTCCCTACCTACTGGATAAGCTGCAGATCCTAGTTAACCAACAGCCTATTTCTTTCTACCCCCTACAAGAATTGCCTTATGTCTGTCCCATGTATTCTTGAATTCTCCCACCATTTTAGACCTTACAACCTCATCAGGAAGGCAATTCCATATATCCACCACCCTCTCTGTGAAAAAATACTTCCTCACATTGCCCCTGAGCCGTCCCCCCTCTATCTTAAAATTGGTTTCCCTTGTTCTTGCACATCTCTTTTTTCTGAAATATGCTACCCTCTTGGACTTTGTTGATTCCACTGCAGTACTTAAAAGTTTCTATCATGTCCCCACTCTCCCTCCTTTCCTCAAGGGGTATACAAGTTAAGCTCCTTTAGTCTCTCCTCAAAATGGCTTCTCTTACAGACACTGCACCATTTTAATTGTGCTCCTCTGGACTGCCTCCATCCTGTCTATGTCCTTGTGGAGATGGGGTCTCCAGAACTGTATGCAGTACTCCAGATGGGACCTCACCAACTATCTGTATAGAAGAATAACAACGTCCTGTTTTCTGCTGGTGATGCCTCTCCCTGTACATCCCAGTATTCCCCCAGCCCTCCCTACTGCCTTCTCACATTGCTTGCTAACCTTATGGTCATCTGATATGATTACCCCCAGGTCCCTTTCTATTTTTGTTGTTTTTACTACTCCCCCCCCATTGTTTACTCTTCCCCTGGGATTTTGTTTCCCAGGTGCATTATTTTGCACTTCTTTGCATTGAATCCAAGCTGCCATACTCCTTATCATTCCTCCAACCTTGCCAAGTCCCTTCTCATCCTCTCCACACACCCACCTTGTGTATCAACCCTGTTGCAGATCTTTGTCTCATCTGCAAAGAGGCATACTTTTCCTTCCACTCCATCTGCAATGTCACTTATAAAGACATTAAAAAGAACTGGACCCAGTACTGAACCCTGCGGTACCCCACTAATAACCCCCCTTTCTTAAGAGTGGAATCCTTTTACTATTACCTTCTGTGTCCTGTTGTCCAGCCAATGTTTTACCCAGGCTACCACCCTGGGACCCACTCTCAGGCTACATAATTTGTTTATTAATCTTTTGTGTGGGACTGTGTCAAATGCCTTGCTGAAGTCTAGGTACAGTAGGCCACGTCCACAGCCCCTCCCTGGTCTACTATTTTGGTCACCCAGTCAAATAAATCAATTAGATTCATCTGACATGACCTTCCTGCTGTGAATCCATGCTGCCTTGGGTCCTGTGCCCCACTGGCCTCTAGGTACTCAACAGTTCTTTCCTTCAGAAGTGATTTCATCATTTTCCCTACCACAGAGGTCAAACTGAGAGGTCTGTAGTTTTCTGCCTCTGTCTTGCTCCCACTTTTGTGAAGGAGAAACTCATCCACCCTTCTCAAGTCCTCAGGTACCACACCATCCTCCCATGATTTGTTAAAAATAACCTACTGGCTACATCAGGCAACTGAAGGGTTAGTCACACTGACATGACCTACACAGGACAGTGGTTTGAGACAGTCAGCTAAGGTTAAGCTTGATTCCTGTTTAGTTTATTTGCTCCCCTGGCATTTTGTACTAATCTTTTTCAGTTTTAGCCCTTCGAGTGGAAGTTGCTCACTGCTGCCATGAGATTGTGGCAGACAGCAGCTACTGCAGGAAATAACGACATAGCATGTGCATGCAAACGTTTAAGCAGAGACTCCAAGGTTGCAGCATCAGTTATCCATATCAGTGAGAATGCTGTTTAATGAAACAAATGGCAGCAGAATGAGTGACAAAAAAACTTATGTGCTTTACTGTGCTTGCAGTAATTAAAGAAGCATGTACTAAGTCTGGGTTCTAGGCAACGAATGCCACGAAGGATTAACATTAGAGTGACTCAGGTGCAAAGCCCTTGCATCCTGTGCCACTGTACACCATGTATAGGTGAAGCTGTTCATGTAGTAAACTCACAGTATGGTAACATAACTTTCAAAAGTCTCCAGCCTGTTATTTATAGGAAAGTGCATATAGACAGTTATACTTTGTGTTTAAACTTTTTATTGTTTTCCAACTTATATACAAACAAAGCCTAGACATGGCATAAACAAGGCCATATAAAAGGACATACACCTGCAAGTGGTTACAAGGTACAGGGCATTGGTTTTGGATCAACACTGGTATATTTTCAGCATGCTCTGTTACACCCTGAGAGGACCAAGCAGGTCCATGATCGTAGAGTTATTCTTAATGAGGGTAATGTACTCAGCAGCGCCAGTAGCATCAGTGTATAATTGATTCAGTTTATCCCTTATCAAGGTAACAGAATGCATATTGTTACTTACTATACCCTAGACAGTGTGATCTTGGAGGAGTCAGGTGGGGTGGACTGATCTGTTACCTTCAGGGCTTCCGGTAAGATCTTTGGTATATGTCTCCAAACCAGGAGTTGCAGAGTGGCTGGTGGCCCTCTGAAACAGAACAATAGCATAGAGAAAACTCAGTACTGGGACCCCTCCTTTTTAATATCTACCTTAGTGATATAGCGGACGGGACAGAGGGAGAGGTGTGCCTATTTGCAGATGATACAAAGATATGCAATAGGGTGGACACACCAGGAGGGGTGGAGGCCATGAGGAGAGACCTGTAGATTCTAGAGGGGTAGTCAGAAACTTGGCAACTGAAATTCAATGCAAAGAAGTGTGAGGTGATGCACTTGGGGCATAAAAACCTGTGAGCAACTTACACTCGGGGGGGGGGGGATGAACTGGAGAGGAATTTGGTGCCAGAGTGCTTGTATGTTGGGACAGGACCAGACTATGTGATGTAGATCACCTCCTGGAGCTTGGCATCTCCAGCATCTGTCATTATCCAGTAGTTTAGCTTCATAGAGGATTGCTGGGGTCCTGAACCAGGCATGTACAATTTTGTTTTGCATCAGTCTACTATGAGCATCCTTAAACCAACTGTGGGTGTCCTTCCATACCTGGGCCCATTGTTGCACTGTGATTGTACTGCCTAGTAGCCTCTCCCATCAAATTCTTGAGTCGTCAGATTGGAAGGGGAGTGTGTTTCTTAGTTCAGAGTAGACTTTCCCTGCTAGGCTTTTGGATGTATCTGGCCCGTATTTTATCTTGTTACCCTTTTTGTTGAGTTTCTGATCATAAAAGAGGGGCTTTATTGCTTCTCTAATTTGTAGGAAGTGCCAGAAATCCTTTTGCTGGAGCCCTTTCTTCCCTGGAGTATTTGAAAAGGGGCCACCCTAGGATAGGGGAGGTCCAGGATATCTTGGATGTGGAGAATACCCTTGACACTCCAATGTGGTCAATAAAGTGGTTTGTTATCTATTAAGATATGTGGGTATTGTCAGAGAGGTGTATGGGAGAGTGAGATTGCAGTCTGTTTGGAACAAATGCTTATAATATCACTTTTTTTTTTATGATGGTGCACTTGGATTAACCTTGGGCCTTACCCCAAAATTATTTCATAAATTTCCCCAAATAATAAATATTCACAAGTGATATTATCCTATGCTGTCCAGATTCAAGTATAATGGTAAATGACACTGATTAGCACATGTATAGTTATATGAAAAATAGATATTCTATTTACACCTACTGTATACAATGGTTCTAAATATTCTTCATTAGCATAAATATCAAGCCTAATACTGTAAACATCAATAAAATTGTTTTAGATAATCCAGCAAACTAATAAAAAAATTCTAGCAACTAAACAATGCAAAGGAATAAGCAATACTCAGCAAAATAAATGGTAACAGTTATACTACTTTTATCATACTTAGTATTTAACATAACCTTCATGCATAAGAACATGCAAACTTAAAAGATCAATGTCAGATTATTTCTGTATAAAACTTGTTTTAAAACTTCATTGCATGTAAAATGTATTTTGTATGAGAACTGACAACAACTTATTACATCAGTGGTATGTACTATACTTTTATAAAACTCAGTTTTAACTTTTTAGATCATGCAAAATTTATTAGTTCAAAGCTTAAACTAGATACCCAGATTCTTTAGTTAAAAGTAAGTTTATTTCTTATTTCTCAAAGAAGCAGTTCACCTCCTGCATGCCTGGACATCACTCTTCGGCTCTCTCAGCGCCAAGGAGCCTGCTGCCACCAGCCCCATGGAATCAAGCATTTAGCATCCTTATAGCCCACTCGGGTTACTACATCAAGACTCCGCGTGTCTACCTCCTGCATTCCTGGACACCATTCTGTGCCTCTCTCAGTGTCAAGGAGCCTGCTGCCACCAGCCCCCTGGAATCAAGCATTCAGGTGTCCTTGTAGCCCGCTCGGCTACCTAACGCATTGGCGGTTTGCCTCCTGCATGCCTGGACACGACTCTGTGCCTCTCTCAGCCCCAAGAAGCCTGCTGCCACTAGCCCCCTGGAATCAAGCATTCAGGTACGGCCTATACACAGCTCCAGCCTCGCTGGCTGCTGCTCTGGCTGCCAAATTTTTCAAAAACCAGCACCTTTACCTGGAAAGTTCTTATTGGCTGCTCCTGAGTGGGAGCATTCTGACTGTCTGCCAACAGACTGGCTTTTTGCTCTCCCGGTACTGGACTCAGCTTTACAGCTTCCCCTCTATTGATTATTCACTGTACTTGTACCGGCTGACTTTTTTGTATTGTATTTAGCCTGCCACCTCAGTTGCTGTGTCTATGTTTATTAATGTACAGAATTTAGAGTCAGGATTCAGAGTTTAAGATTTCTACATAGCTTACTGAATTGTTGTATTTTAATCTAGTGCAGCTACCATTTTAATTTCTCCCTTTGTTGCCCCCCCCCCCACTGTTTTTCAAATCTCAGTTACAGAGCTGGTGCCTTTCTGTCTGCTTCTTGACCCACTATTTGTCCCTCTTTTAGTGAATTACAGCTCTTTTGTCTCTGTGCTAATCTTAGTTTCATTCCCACCCCTTTGCTGGGCTATAAATCCCTGTTCTGTCCCTTTTCTAACAGGCGTCCTTGTGGCCCACTCGGCTAATTACCGCACCCACGGTTCACCTCCTGCATGCCTGGATATCACTCTGTGCCTGTCTCATCACCAAGAAGCCTGCTGCCACCAGACACCTGGAATCAAGCATTCAGGTACGGCCTATACACAGTTCCAGCCTTGCTGGCTGCTGCACCAGCTGCCAAATTTTTTGCCCACCCCTCCCTCCCAGGCCAGCCTTAAATACACTTAAGCTCCTCCTTCCCCTGCCCCATCCTGCCCCATTGACTCCCAGTACTTGTGCTCTGAGCTTAAAGCTTTCTGTCTCCCCACCCACTTTGTTGATCTTTCCTCCTGTGCACACACTCTACCTACTCTTCGCCATGCACACCCTCTATACCCTGTTCCCACTTCTACTTGCCCTCTCCTTTCTGTCTCTCTTCTTCTACTACCTCCCTGGTCCATGCAACCCCTGCCCCCCCACAAACCACTTAGTCACTACCTACCACTACCAGGGTATGCTCTACCATGTGCTCTGCCCTCCCCTTGGACCTCCATTTGCTACTACCTGGATGCTCCTAAATATCCCTGTGTTTGGCCTATGGGCCAGCCTATCTCCACTCTCATACAAAGCATCACACTGGGACCTTGCCAGGAACCTTCTATTGGCTCATACAAACAATGGTGACACAAATTCTCACTCAAGGAACTATGCCTATGCCCCATGAAGCTCCTGCTCCTCCTCCTGCTGATGTCAGTTAACGTCCATCCAAACCCTGGTCCAATCTGCCCCAGTTATGTGAAACCTTCCGGGGCTCTCATCCTCGCAACCCTCAACATTTGCAGTTTACTACCTAAGCTTGATGCTGTCCAAACCTTTACAAGCCAACATAACCCTGACGTCCTTACTGTTGTCTAAACCTGGCTGACGCCCAAAGTCCCAGATCTGGCAATTGCCCTAAAAGGTTACAACATATTCAGGCTGGATTGAATCTCTAAAAAAGGCGGGAGTTGTGCCAGCTATATATCATATTGCTGGATAAACGACTGTGCAGAAGCACCTGTAAGGGGAGTTGAACCCACAGTTGTGAGGTTGCAGACCTGTTGGGGCAGTTTTATATTATAGTCCTGTGTATTGGTACATCTTAGCCAAGAGCTCTGCCTCCTGTTGTTATATAGGAAGCAGGAAAAGAACTGGTAGTTTTAGAGGGACAACAGTAAAACTACAAAGCCAGCTAGTGTGTTTTTTATTTACTTGTGGCTCTGAATTCTGTGCCTTGGTCATGCATGAGTGGCAGATGCACTGAAAGGGCTAGTGTTATTACTGAAAATACACAACAGTGTTGCGAGTCTCTGTGACACCTAGCAACCATTTCCAGGTTGGTGCTCCTATTTAGCAAGCCCCTGCTGTGAGCAGGGTGAGCTCGTGCAGGGCGTGCATCAGCATGCGTGGAGACACGTGCATCTGCACATGTCAGCTGTGTCTGCTGAGGATGATTGGGACCTGGGCCAGCTTACTAAATTCAAGGTAAACCACTCAATATCTGAACTGGTGACAGTATGGAGAAGGAGGGGATATGTTGTACAGTTTGTAAAATGTTTACAGCTGGAGATCAAGTCATGCAATTTGTATGCAATAACTGTGAACTAATAGATGTTCTGAGGAAAGAAATGAACATTCTTTACCATAGACTGGCAGTTGGAGAGGATATCAATGCATTAGAACATTATATCGACCAAGAAGTAGATAGGTCTCTACAGGAGTGCCCCCCCAAACCTAAATAATTTACATACAAATTCTGGTTACACAAAAGGGGAGGAGGAAGTGGAGGAATGTTCCACCATACAAAAGGCACCAAAGAAAGGGAGAAGGAACATTGGAGGCTCAGTAAATATCCCCCTACATAACAGCTTCCAAATATTAGCGGAGCCTAGTAATACTGATGAATTGAATCAAGTGAGTGGGCTAAATGTTGCGGATCCAACTAGCAAATCACCAGTAGTAGTCCCTAGACAGCAGTATTTGGTAATCACGAGGGAAGTAGTAATTCCAAGCCATGCCACACAGGATGTACTAGTAGTGGGGGATTCTATATTGAGAGCATCAGACCAGATTCTGTGTAAAAAAACAAAATGAGTTTACCACAGTGAGTGTCCTCCCTGGGGCTGGCATAGGGGATATTAGGCAGCTCCTTCCCGGCTTATTGGAAAATACAAACAAACCAGTTACTGTATTGCATGTGGGAGTAAATTATATAGGGAAAAGAAATATGATAGCTATTCATCGAGATCTTGAATATGTGGGGGCAGCAGTACAGGACAAGGGTTGTAAAGTCCTGATCTCTGAAATTCTTCTAGTCCCTAGGGCAAACTTGGCTAAAATAAATGCTATAAACCAGCTAAATGGATGGTTAAAATGGTGGTGTCATAGAGAAGGGCACACTTTTTTTGGACCTAAGGAACAATTCAAACAAAGCAGCTTATTTGCACCTGACAGTTTGCATCTTAGCAAAATGGGGAAAAGAGCTGTGGCATATAAACTTCATGCATCAATAGACCTTCATTTAAACTAGTTAGGAGGGGCAGATAAAGCTGATGCATTTACACATACCAGGGATAAAATTTCCAAAGCCACAATCCCACATCTGAACTGCTTGGTATTAAATGCCAGAAGTTTGATAAATAAATTTGATGAACTGAGATATGCACTGCATAAGGATAGAATACACATTTGTGCTATCACAGAAACATGGTGAGACAAGGAAGATGTCTGGGATAAACAAATCCCTTGTTAGGCATTATATTCAAGAGATAGGATTAAGACAAGGGGAGGTGGAGTAGCACTATATATATCTGACCACTTGTCATCAGGACAAGTAGAAACTACTGCCTGGGACCCTCTAGAATTAGTTTGGATAAAGCTTACCTCCACAAAAGGACCTAAGGTTGACATAGGAGTAGTGTATAGACCCCCTCATATCTTCTCCATGAGGATATGACTCTCCTGGAGAAACTTCACACCATTGCAGACGGAGCAAATTGTTTACTTATGGGACAACTGAACTTGCCAGGTATAGATTGGACCAATCTTACAGCTCAGTCTGCTGTAGAGCATCGCTACATGGAACTCTTTAGCCTATCAGGCTACAAGAATTTGTGACTGTAGGTACCAGAGGTGACCACACCTTGGACTTATTTTTTTGTAATATGTATGAAGCTGTACACAGTTGTACAGTTTCTCCCCCATTAGGTTCTAGTGACCATAATATGGTAAATTTCACCTTACTAAATGAATTGGGGAACATTAAGGGAGCAACTATTATTCACAACTATAGCAAGGCTGATTGGAATAGTATGCAGAGAGATTTGGGAATCTAGGACTGGGAAGAAGAGTTCAAGTATCAATCCTTGAACAAGATGTGGGATACTCTAGCAAGTAAGATTACCTTACTAGTTAACAAATATGTAACCCAAAACAAAAAATACAGCAACACTAAAATAATGCCCGTATGGATAACAGCCAAAGTCAAAAGGTGTATTAAACAGAAAAAGAAAGCTTACATCAAGGCAAAAAAGAGCAATCAAGCAACATGCTGGAATACATATCGCAATTTACTTAAAATACACCAAAAAAGAGATTGCACAGGCCAGAAAGAAGTATGAACTACGGTTAGCCAATAAAGTGAAGGATAACCATAAAACCTTCTATACTTACATAAATAATAAAAAAGGAAGGAGCTAAAACTATAGGCCCATTAAAACAGGATGATGGAATAACCATTACTGACAATGTTCAAATGGCCACCAGCTTTAACAAATTTTTCACCTCAGTACACAATAATAAATCATGTAACATAAAATATCATCTAACAGGAAGGGGTGAACATGATGTAGTAATTGATTCTATCAAAGTTAGGGAGAGACTGCTAAAAATAGATCCAAAAAAGGCTCAGGGACCAGATGGGTTGCACCTGAGACTTATCAGGGAGATGGCTAATGAATTAACTGGCCCTATTACAACCATATTCTGAACTTCCTTGGCCCAGGGTGAGGTGTTAGATGAGTGGAGACTGGATGATGTAATTCTCATATATAAAAAGGGGTCTAAGCATGCGGTAAGTAACTATCTAAGCATGTGGTAAGTAACTATCAGCCCATAAGCCTAACTGTTGTTTTGGAGAAAGTCATGGAGGGGATTATAAAAGATTTTATGATACAATATATGCAAGAAAGAGGGGACACTGACCATACCCAGCATGGCTTTGTCAAGGAACATTCCTGCCAGACAACCCTGGAATTCTATGGAAAGGTTAGTCAGGCATTAGATGAGGGAGACTCTGTGGATATTATCTTCTTAGATCTGTCAAAGACATTTGACAAGGTACCACATGGGCAGATAATTGATTCCTTAATTGAACATGATATTCCAGGAAATATTACCAAATGGATTGCCTCTTGGCTAAATGACAGGAAACAAAGAGTTTGCATAAGGTGTAGTTATTAGGACTGGTCCAGAGTCACTAGTGGGGTGCCACAGGGTTCTGTCCTGGAGCCAGCCCTATTTAATGTTTATATATCATCTATGAAAACTAAGGGAGAAACTTGGATGTCCAAATTTGCTGATGACACAAAATTAGGCCAACCAGTAAATAATAAGAGAGATGCAGAAATACTACAAGAAGCACTACAAGTACTGGAGGACTGGGCTAGGATGTACAAACTTACATTCAATGCTGACAAGTGCACAGTGATGCACCTGGGCCACAAGAATCCTAAACATAACTATAGTTTAAATGGTTCCATATTAAGAGAAGTAACAGACAAAAGGGACCTGGGAGATAGAATTTCAAATGACCTTGGTTGCAAGATACATTGCAACCAGGTAGTCAAAGAGGCTAGTGGGATCCTAAACTGTATTAAGTGGCATATCAAGAGTTGACATAAAGATGTTCTCATTCCACTCTATACTTCACTGGTCAGACCACATATGGAATACTGCGCACAACTATGGGCACCAGGGGGTAAAACTGAAATAAGAGCACTGGAAAGGGTACAGAAAAGGGTGACAAAATTAATTAGAGGGGTACAACACTTGGAATATAGTGAAAGATTGCAGAACTTGGGTATATTCAGTCTTGAGTATCGCAGGCTCAGAGGGGATATGGGCTTGGTGCACAAAGCCTTTTCTAACTCATATATATGGGATATGTTGAATATGGATATCAGGGAACAAAGTCAATACACTAGAGCACACCCCTTGCAGATTAAAGGTAATAGGTAATGTAATAACAGAAGGAAATACTGGTTCTCTGTCAGAGTACCAAAAATCTGGAATAGCCTCCCTATTGAGGTAGTGGCCAGTAAAACTACTAAGAAATTTAAGCATAGCTTGGCTAGATACTCACTTAATAGAAAAGTAATGGGATAAATGGTGAGCAATATGGACTATTAATCTTCTCTGCTCAGAACAACCTATGAAACAACAAAAATGGAAAGGGACCTAGGGGTAGTCATATCAGATGACTTAAAGGTGGGCAAGCAGTATGAGAGAGAGGGCAGTAAGGAGGGCTGGGGGATACTGGGATGCATAGGGAGAGACATCACCAGTAGAAAACAGGAAGTTGTTATCCCTCTGTACAGACAGCTGGTAAGACCCCATCTGGAGTACTGTGTGAAGTTTTGGAGACCCAATCTCTGCAAGGACATAGACAGGATGGAAGCTGTCCAGAGGAGGGCAACTAAAATCATGCAGGGTCTGCACCGGAAGACATATGAAGAGAGAGACTAAAGGAGCTTAATATGTATAGCCTCGAGGAAAGGAGGGAGAGGGGGGACATGATAGAAACTTTCAAGTACCTCAGGGGAATCAACAAAGTCCAAGAGGGTAGCATCTTTCAAAAAAAGAGGTGTGCAACAACAAGAGAGGCACAATTTGAAGATGGGGGGGTGGCTCAGAGGTAATGTAAGGAAGTATTTTTTTCACAGAGAGAGTTGTGGATGCATGGAACGGCCTTCCAGAGGAGGTTGTGCAGTCAAAAACAGTGGTTGAATTCAAGCATGCATGGGACAGACATAAGGCAATTCTAGTGGGTGGGGGTAGAAAGAAGTAGGCTGCTGGTTAACTAGGATCTGCAGCTTATCCATTAGGTAGTGAAATGGGCAGACTGGGTGGGCCAAGCGGTCCTTATCTGCCATCAAATTCTATGTTTCTATGTTTCTATGTAACCTATATTAAAGACACTCTCATGGGTCACCCCATTGCAACTCTCCCACCTGACTCTATGGCTCAGATTTTGCCTGTCAAAATTCTCTTAGGGGCCAATAATAAAGCCCTCACAATTGCCTAATTTTATATCCCTCCAAAAAAACAAGGAAATGACCTTAGTGATGTTCTCAACTTTATCAGTACCCAACCTCCTGGCTCAGAACTTATCCTGCTAGACTATTTTAACATAAACCGGCTTGCCACGGGTGCAGGTGTACACAAGGATGCCATTACAGCAGCCAATCTTACTCCTTCCCCACAAGGACAAACTACAAAACAGGCACTAGTATTCTCCTGGACTGGGTCCTTGCCAGCCACCCTGCCCGTCTCTACCGCACCACCGTCCTCCCGGATTCACTCAGTGACCACTCCCCTGTCATCTGTGAATGGTCTAACAAATTTTTTAAGCCCCCCCCCAAAACTGTCACCAGCAGAGTCCTCCCCCATAA
This sequence comes from Neoceratodus forsteri, assembly GCA_016271365.2. NCBI lineage: Eukaryota > Metazoa > Chordata > Ceratodontiformes > Ceratodontidae > Neoceratodus > Neoceratodus forsteri. The sequence goes on from CM057452.1 coordinate 1,282,497,191, forward strand.
GCAACTTATCCATCTTAAATACTACCTGAGTCTGCAAGACAGGCTACCCATTTACAAGGTGACGGATGCTATTTTGGCTCTTGACTACTTCATCACCACCTTCAATGTGGCCTGTGACTACTTTGCTCCATTCAAAGAATGCAAGGCCAAGGCTTTCTTTAACACATGGCTCACTGTGGAGCTTCTTGCTCAGCTCAGATCAAGGGACCACATTTGGGCACTGTCAAAAGCTGCTGACAGGCAGTCCGACATACAAAAATATAAGCATGCCCAAAACAGCTGCACAAAATTTATCCAGCTAATGAAAAATACATATTACAGGGATGCTTTCACCAATACCTGAGGAAATGGGAGCGCTCTCTGGGACAATATTAAAGAAGTAACAGGAAGCAACCAAAAACCTCCCCATCTATGCTAAACGTTGATGGGACCACTACTCTAGACCCTATGGTCATTACCAATACCTTCAATGCAGCCTTCACTGACCTCAGTTCCATTCTTCCTCCTGACTTTTTTGCAGTAAACAACTTTCCCTCAATCATAACCCCCCACCCCATCTAAACACCCTCCTTTCTACTTCAAAGAGGTCAAATTGAATGAAGCCCACAATTACATCACCAAAGCAATCTCCAAGTCCAGAACTAGTGGTGACTCCTTGGGCCGTAAACTGCTGTCTCTCACCCTTGAAGAGTTACTACGTCCATTAACCAGTATTCTTAACCTCTCCCTTAGACGCAGTCAGTTTCCTGACAAATGGAAATCTGCCACTGTTATCCCGGTCCATAAAAGTGGTGACAAGACGAAACATTCAGACTATCGGCCGATCTTCATATTGCCCCCACTTTCTAAAGCCCTCGAGTGTATAGTTGCGGAAAAGCACACTGACTACCTGGACAAATATAATATTCTGTGTGCACAGCAACACGGTTTCAGAAAATGTCACAGCACGACCTCTGCCCTCCTGGAGTTCACTGGAGCACTGCATAGCACTCTGGACAGTGGCCACCTAACTGAGGAAGTCTTTATCAACTTGACCAATGCCTTTGATACTGTCCACCATCGGCTGCTAATAGACCAGCTGCTGAATGCTGAGCTTTCTCATGACTCTACAGTGTGGTTTAAAAGCTTCCTTGAAAATCGTTCACAAAGAGTAAAAACTGCTGACGTACTCCCTAATACTCGACTAGTTCGCTCTGGTGTCCCCCAGGGATCCATACTGGGTCCACTTCTTTTTAGCCTTTTCCTAAATTCCCTTCCACAAGCCTGCTCAGAATGAATCATCCTGTATGCTGATGAAGCAGTTCTTCTCTCTTCACACAAAGACCCTACACCACTACAACTCAATGTAGAACATGGTTTCACCACTGTTGAGAACTGGTTTACTAATCATAAATGTTTCCTTAATCACAAAAAACAAAGTCTATGCTTTTTAGCAGCTCTCACAACCAGCACAGGCTACACCCCTTGACTATCTTCACCAGGCAGGGAATACCCTTGAACAGGTCCAATCTTTCAGATACTTAGGGATCCTGCTTGACTTCAACCTGTCCTATGGGGCCCACATTGACAGTGTAGCAAAAGCTGCTAATACATGACTAGACTTATTGTTCAAGCACAGGCAACATCTCACCCCAGAAGCCTTGAAGATCGCTGTCCAGAGTTTCATGATCTCCATCATTGATTACAGCCTAATCATTTATGGCTCACCATGATAACTACCCTCAGACGCATATCAACATCCCTCAACAAGGCCTGTTGGCTAATCACTGGAGCCCACCATCTTGCTCATGCCTGTGATCTTTTTGCTCAATCTGGATGGCTCCGACTCTCCAACCATATTAAGTATCTGACTTGCACCATGGCAAAAAAAATTATCCTGGGCCTCGCCCCTCCTGGTGCCCAAGCTGTACTGCACCCTAGCAATAACTTGCAAAGCTCCAGGAGATCTGAACTGCAGCTCTTGCAAGTTCCCTGCAGTTGCATTACCCAGGGTCACTGATCTTTTGCCCATAGGGCTCCCTCGTGGCTGAATGGACTCAGCACCACCATCTCTGCTGCTCCCAAACTTGGCATGTTTAAAACCAGACTCTGACTCCATCTTACTGCCTCCAGCTCCTGTGATTGCCTCACCTAATCAGAAATACTTGCCACCACCAACAGCCTTGCCGTGCCACCCCATAGCACTTATCTCCTATTTTACCTGTGTCCCCATGAGCCCTCCCTTCCGCCCCCCACCCACCCCCTCTCTCCAGCACCTATCCCAGTGATGTCTGACAATGCCTCCAGCTGCTACTACTCCCATCTTACCATCCCTTTCCTCCTCCATTGTTCTTAACCCCCCTCCTAGTTGATGCTGCTCAAGGCCATTCTATGTACTGAGCTCTCTAATGTGTTGCTTCCTCCCTTAATTAATAACTGTATAATGTACTGTTCACCTGCAATGTTGTTATTTCTGTTGTAACCCCTGTACTGTACTTCAAGTGATGTGGAACCTTTGTAAAAGAGCCTTGGCTCAAAGGTATTTGTAATCCTAGAACCAAATAAATAACTGAAAAAAAATTACCAAGACTATTACTTAAAATTAGTGAAAGTAGTACAATGACTACTTATATTTCTGATTATAGAAGTGAGTCTTCTTTTCTCCACTCAGAACTCTGGCTGAGTCTGGCTTTTGATGAAAAGGTCTCTTTATCAGCTAACCTTGACCCTGGAACTTCTTTTAGCATGGATACACTCTACAAGTTAAACCTCTGCTGAATGTCACTTTGCCAAAAGTCAGTTCTTAAAGTTGTAGAACACAGCTTCAATCTGCATAGTCCATAGCAATACTAAACTCAAAGAACTTTCTTGTGAATAGCAAGTTGTTTCAACAACTGGAACTTCATGACTGTTTATGCTTCATCTGTTTTAAAACTTTAAGGCAATAGACCTTTTCCTTACAACGCTGTAAAGCTTGTGTGAGTTTTAAAAATAAGTCTATTTCTGGCTAACAACAGGCAACATTGCTTCAGTCAAGGTTCAGCAGACAAAACACAGACCTTGCTTTATACACAGTGAGAATGTCCTTGCATCTTTTCTTGCACCTGTATATCTTCTGGCAACATGGCATATTCTTTTGGCTATCCTTAGGCAGGTACCTGCATTTCAGACAGGCATGTTCCAAAGTTCTTTGGCCTAGCTACAACATAAAGTCAATAAAATTCTTAGTTAAAGTAACATAGGTCTTCCTACATTGATAGCTAGCTCAGACTGATGAATGGTCAGCAGTATTCACTAATATGAAAACTGCGCTGGTGATGTCATCATCAGATTTTGATTGGTTTGAGTCGCTAAGAAGGTAGGTCATCTCAGAAGATAAGTGATGACATACAGACATGCCTCCTAAGATCTTCCCCTCTCCTCAAACTTAGTTTAGTTCAAAATTATTTTCTTTAACTAAACGTCTTATTTAACTTACTTTGAACATTAAACTTACATATTCAGGTGTTTTACCTTAAGTAGATCATACTGGTGTAATGTTGATGTTTCTAACATGGATATTTCCTAAGTTACACTATTAAGGCTATAACTTCATAATTTCAATAAAACATCTTAAAATAAAATAATAGTTTTGCTCTTAGTAGTCTAAGCTACAGAATGATATAAGATTTATAAGAAAAATCCATTTCTAAAGTCTTTAAAACATTACTTTTTTGTAGAGACACATGGAGTCTTTGTTCTTTTAAGGAAGGCAATAAATCAATGTTAGAACAGTTAATTTACTGTAAACTTTTAGATGGTATTTCTCTCTACAGCAACAAACTACAGATTTAAGAGTTATTTTGTTAGACTTCCTAAGATGTGAGTTATCATGTGATACTAGATTTGTCTAGTTTTGAAATAAGAAAATGATATTAAATAAATCTTATTTATATATCTTATAATTCATTCATTCACATATCTGGACTGCCTTGTACGGTATGTGCTGCACACCCATTGGCTCATGCTCTGAACCAATGGGCGTGCAGCCCTACTGAGCTGTCAGTTGGCAGGCAGTGGGGCGGCAGGCAGGTAGGTTGCTGCCCACCAGCTGATGGGGAGCGGGCTCAGTGGGGCTTCATGGGTGGAGGGGTGGGGGCCACTAGATCACCAGGGAGTCTGGACGTGGGGTGTAGATGCCGCCAGCGATCTGACTTCTCATGGTCCACTGGACCACCAAGGATCTTGGACTTTGGGGGGGAGTTTAACTTCATGCCCGTGATCGAGCTTCTCCGGGGGTGGGGGGATGTGGACAGTATGCCCGCGATTGGGCTATTCAGGGGTGGAGGGACATTTACCTTATGCCCGCGATTGGGCTGCTGGTGGGGAGAATTACATTATGCCCATGATTGGGGCATGGGGGCACTGGGAACAAGTGGAGGGCCACCCACAGGTGGCAGCTGCTGTGCTGCACCCTGCAATGCGGCAGCTCACCTGTGGGTGGCCCTCGACTTGATCCTTTTTGGTTTTGTGTAAAGTTGTGCAGGTGCAGGTAGGGGGTTGTGCCTGCATAACTCTGCATGGCCCGGCTGAATATCAGGCTGTGCAGTTTATGCATGGGCACACCCCCCCACCTGTGCCTGCATACATTACTGAGGTGCACTTTTCCCTTTTAAATATCGCACCGGGGCGCATAAGTGGGTTGTGCATGGTGCAACACTGTTGCACCATATGCAACCCTTTTGAATATCTGGGCCTACATCTTTAAACTATAAATAAAACAACTTATTTTAATGTAAAGTAATGGAACTTTTACTCACTTTTTTCCTCATTTCCTAAGACAACTCAGTGTATCAGTCACTGGTTTCTTATCTGATTGTAGCCATGGATAGCTAGCTCAAGCTAGGATTTCCTTGTACAAAACACCCATAAATCTGTCATGCATGGCTTGGACATCACAGAAATGGTTCTTTGGAATGTGTCTAGGCCCCTTAGAATAACATTGCACCACATGCTTAGTGTGGAAGGTGTCCACTTATATCATGGCTTAAAACCAAAATGGAGTCTCATCTTTATCTTCTCAGACCTCATCTAGCATTTGGCAAAGTGATGCCTAGGGAACAGAGATATTCTCCTAAGCATTAAAGTCAGATAGCTTGTCTTAAGGTTTAATTAACAAACACTTGTTGTTTGTTCTTAGGAAAGTATGAAAACAATAATCTTAACCAGAATTTAGTCCAATAAAAAATCAGATAAAATAATAATTAAAATCAATTCTTGAAAATAAAAATAAAATAATTTTTCCATCAAGGGTTTTGTCTCTACATTCCCCCCTTTTGAATTAAAATGCACCTCAAAAATGCATCTGCACTTCAAAACAATAATCCTACTATACATAGAAACATAGAATTTGATGGCAGATAAGGACCGCTTGGCCCACCCAGTCTGCCCATTTCCCTACCTAATGGACTACTTTTATCATACTTAGTATTTAACTTAACCTTCATGCATAAGAACATGCAAACTTATATGATCAATGTCAGATTATTTCTATATAAAACTTGTTTTAAAACTTCATTGCAGGTAAAATGTATTTTCTATGAGAACTGGCAACAACTCATTACATCAATGATGTGTACTATACTTTTATAAAACTCAGTTTTAACTTTTTAGATCATGCTAAATTTCTTAGTTCAAAGCTTAAACTAGATACCCGAGAAGCAGCAAGTGTATTTCACTGCACAGTAACGAATTCAAAGGATTTGGAGATAAAAAGCAAGGTGGAGCATTCTGGAAGAAGGAAAAAAATATGGATTTTTCCTTTGCATTGACTTTTTTCAAAATCTCTGTGAATATGAGATTGACAGTGGGCAACGTATCATAGAATCAGCTATCCCAGTATGCAAGTTCTTAACAGAAAACTCAACATTTACACCTAATATCAATGAGTATAAAGTTTTATATCCTGGTGTCATGGACTCTTTGATGATTATACTGGCACATCTAAAGTCAAGATTGTCTTCTTTCATGGAAACTAACATCCTCACCCAGAAACTGTATGAAACACTTCTACAAGCACTTACAGACTTCAGTGTTTTTTATTGAGAGAAGCCTGCAACTGTATACATCAGGGGTGAACCAGAGTGGGAACATCAGAAGTAACCCTATTTTCAGGCTGAATCAAGAGTGTTCCTTGAGTTTAATCTTTAAACTGGTGTTGGTACTTTACCTGCTATTATGAACAAGAGACAGATTGACAGAGTATCAGACCCTGAATGTGATCCATAATTGCTTGAGTCTGTGAAAGATTTTAAGACTCCAATCTGTGAATCTTTGTTCCGCATCCTGCTTTTTTGCTTGTTTTTGGATAAACTATTTGTAAGAAGTATTTCATATGGCATACTTGGGGAAGTGCCTGGCCTTTGAATTTGAATTTGTGACTCTGAAGAACTGATTTCAAACTATTCTAACACTTTGTATGTTAATCAATTGTATTTATTTATCAGACAGGAAACTCCTGGTACTAGCTGTGCTGTGAACTGTAGATAAATGATTACCTCAAGATTGTCACTTATTGTACTAATGGATAATTGTGAAGAGCAGATTGTACAGCTTTCTGTGTGCTTGAACTCTACTTGTTACATCTAATATATTGTCAGCATCAATATGGTTCATACTAGGAAATGGATTTTAACAATGGGGAGGAACTTAACGGTTATAGACCAGAGTGTAAGCGGTGATTTGGTTTTGGGCTCCCAAAATGGTAAATTGGAAACAGAGTATAAACAAGATAGTTTCAGGATTGATTTGATGCACACTTCATTTAATTTACATTCGACCCCGATCATAACTTGCTCAAATTCTGAGCAATTAGAGAAAGGGAAAAAAATAATAAAAAAAGTAAAGGTAAAGGTAAAGGTGGAGGTGGAGGTATAAAGAAAAAGGTTAAAGATATTAAAGACACTAAAGGTAAAGGCTGAAAGGGAAAGGAAAGTAAAAGTTATTTTAGCAAAGAAGTAGGGTTTTCTAAACCTCACTTAAACAGTAAGCCTTATGAAATAAAAGGGAAAGTAAGGCAATTAAAGCAATCAAATATAAAAGACCATTATAGTCCTTTGACCATTGAAAACAAGTTGTGCATACCATGTAATGTACCCAAGGGTCCTTTACACATAGAAAAAGATTGCCTAAATGATGATTATAATGATCATACTCAAGTACAAGTAATGGAACTTATAGGAGCAGGGTATGATATTCAAACACCTGCAGATAATTCAAACTCGGGAGTTTATATTAATTTAGATGCTTCTAAAAGTATAACTGAGCTCACTGCACGTACTCCTAAACATACGGAGAGGATGTTAGAATTTTCGCCAGACTATTTTAGGGAATCTAATCTGGATCCAGATACCTATTGGCAGAATGATTTCAAATATATAGCTGGGGAATTACAGGAAACCATAAATGGATTAAAACAGTTTACTGGCTTGAATTTTCACATACAACCCGATAATGGTATAGCAGCAAATTTTACTACTGCTTTAAGCAAAGAATATTGCACAACTGCATCTAATACACATACTGTGCATTTGATGATCTTGGATCATTTATTAGATTTGAAACATGAAATAGATCTTTTAAAAGAAAATATAGTGATAAATGGATCCAGATTAGATGATGTATTACATAAACTTGACAAAATACCCCGTTCTGAAAGTATATGCTCATTATCTGTTATTGAAATGGAATGCCCTCAAACATTACCTAGCCTGGATTTTTCAGTGCTTGACTTTTCTGATATGCCTCCTACAACAGCCGAATCATCAGTTTTTCCATCAGTAATTAAGAACGTTCGAGGTACTAAGGATTTTAGTAAAAGTAAAAGTAAATCTAATAAAAACAGGGGTACAAAAAAGAACCCAGGAAAGGAAAAGATAAACTGTCAGCAAGAAGGAAAAAAGGTGTTAAAAAAAGAAAGCATGTACAATATGTGTAAGCAACAGAATGTTATGGATACAGTATGGACATCTATAAATGATGGGAATTCGGTCTCTGAGAAGTTCACTCATACAGAAAAAACAAAGACAGATGTGCTTAAAGATTCTTTCCCCGAGAATGTTAATGAATTGGTATGTTGGGAAAATACTGTATTAGATTAGATCATAGGAAGGTGGGTGGCTCAAATATGAGCAAAGTAATGAATCAAGATCAGAGGTCAGTGAAAAGGTTAGAGGAATCATGTATGAAAAATGCCACAGATCCCTGTAGGTGTGCAATTCTGGCACTTTATGGTTTTAAGATGTTACACAACTAGTCCTATGAAGAGCTAAGGGACAAGATTGTGAACCTAATAAGGGCAGCAACTGGTGCTGATTTAGTTGTATCTGATATCCTACAAATCTGGAATGATAAAGATGTTAATGGTTTAGACTGTTTATTTATATTTTGCACAGCTCCTCGAATAGCAAATCAGATCTGGATTAATGAAGGGGGCCTCAGAAAATTTGGATGTGAACTAGAATATGTTAACAGGGAACTCTTGAACAAGAGACTTCAAATACTAAATAATGAGCTCTGCCACTTAAGTATTTTTTTGTGTAAAATCAGCCTTTAGTGAAAATACAAGACAATTAAAAAATACCCTGTTAAACATATTTAGACAGGTCCTAAAAATTCCAGATCCAGATTTTATAATAGAAGAAGTTTGCAGCTGGAATAAAGGTACAAGTATGGGACACGTGGATATTTTGGTTAAAAGTCCAGAGGTAGCAAGAAGTATTTTAGTTAAAGCAACATCACTAGACGATGCAGGGTTACATATAGTGGAGAGAAAATTATTAAATGAGGGAAATAAACAGAACAAACAGGAAGTAAGTGCCTCAAAACGAGTAAATGTGGTTGATAGAGTTCCTAAGTCATTGCATCTCTATGGTCTGGAGAAGATTAAAAATGAGAATAATAATAACCTAAAGGAGCTAGTAGTAGACATATTAGAACAAGTCCTGAATGTTTCCATAGAAGACCCCAAGGCATTAACCATAACAAGGCAGGGACCTGACCTGGATTGTGATCTAATCATTGTTAAAATAGGCTTTTTAAGCCTATATAACAAGATTATTGAGAATAGGGGTCTACTGGATGCTTTAGGTAAACATATAGTCTCTACAAATGATTTTTCTCACCAGACCATTTCTAAATGTAAAATATTAAACAGAAAAAATCATGAGGAACTGTCATTTAATGGTACAACTTGTAATAGATTTGAGTTGTTAGACACACAGCCAAACTGACTGACAAAAGGAAAAGAACAATATTTTGAAACAAAATCTGATAGTTTGTTATTAATTTCCTGGAATATTGCGGGATTTCTTTCTAAATTAATGGATCAAGAATGGTTAGAATTCATATTCAAGTTTAATATTGTTTGTCTCCAGGAGACTTGGCATAACAAAGATCAAGAAATTTTATTGAATGGTTATCTAATTTTTCAAACACCAGGAGAGGAAGTTGCTAAAAAGGGAAGAGCTGTAGGGGGCATAATTACCTTAATTAAAATAAACTCTAACATTACTGCAGACATTTTATACACTAATAAGAATATAATGGTTATTTATATGAAAGTTAAAAAGGTAAACATTTTTGTTTAGTTAATATACTGTATATATATATCCCTCCATTTAATTCTAATTCATATACTCCTGCACTTTCGGACCAATTGGAGGACTTTTTTCGTAAGAGTTGGGCAGTAACTTCTTGTGATGACATATTACTGTGTGGTGACTTTAATGCAAGGATTGGATATCATGATGGTTATTCTGATAGTAACTTTCATAATTGGTGTCACTCAGAAGCCTAGAACAACAAAAGATAGTAAATTAAATAAAATGGGTCAGAGACTAATAGAATTATTAGCCTTATATAACTTAGCACCAATTAATGGTAGGATTTATGGAGACAAAGAGGGCAATTTTAACCATTTTTCCACCAAGGGACCTTTAATTATAGACTGTCTTTTTTGGAATGGGACTATGACAGATTGGGTACTTATGAAGATTCCAACCAGGGGTGAAAGTGATCATCTCCTCCTTGTCCTACAAGCAAAACACATAAAATGTGTTATTGATGTCCCTACTAAACCTACACAATTTGTAATTTGTAACAATAAAATTAAATGGCAGGATAATTTATCTCCCCTTATTAAATATTCTTTGCAGGATTTATGTATTAAGTTAAATAGTGAAATTATGAGATATGGGCTCCTGCATCAGCTTTTGTTTTCAAGTCTTGAGGACATAACAAAATTACTTCAGTCCTCAAAGACTATTAAAAGTGTAAAGAATAAAAAGACATGGTTTGATGAGGAATGTTGCAAAGAAAAAAAAAATTGAATAAAAAATTAGAAAGGTAAGACAGAATAAAACCACTCAAAACATCATAGAACTAAATAGATATTGAGAAAAGTATAAGAAGTTTCTTTTACTAAAACAAGGACAATATCAACAAAGGAATTGGGACCGTATGCTTAAAGCCATTTTTAATAAGGATTATCAGACGTATTGGTTATTAGTTGCCAAGGGAACGAACAATATTAAACATGAATTAGATATCTATATTACGTTGGAAACTTGGGTCTCCTTTTATTCTTCAAAATTTTTCTCCCCTAATGTTGAAAATGTAGAAACAGTTTCAAACATTAATATGCAAGTTTTTTGACCATTTTTACCTGCAGAGGTGTATTTTATTATTGCAACTCTAAAAAAAAGGAAGGCACCAGGTCCAGATATGATTCCTTCCGAAGTATATTTGAGTGACCCTGCTTTATGGTCTGCAATTCTGACTAAATATTTCAATTATTGTGTCCAAAAATTGGTATTTCCAAGTTCTTGGAAGGGTGCAATAATAATTTCACTATATAATAAGGGTGATAAGTCAGATCCTAAAATGTATAGGCCTATCTCACGATTAGATAGCCTTGGGAAAATTTTTTCTAGACTTATTTTAATTAGATTAAAATTAAAAATTAAAATTAATAAAGAATTATTAAGATTGGGGACTTTCTGAAGCACAAGTTGGTTTTAGGGCTGGTTATAGTACAACTGACAACTGTTTCATAATTAGACATCTTTATGAAAAATATCTTGTAATTAGGAAACAGATTTTATTTGCTGCTTTTATAGATTTCGGTACAGCATTCGACTCAGTTTTAAGGAATCTACTTTTGGTGATAATGAAGCAAAAAGGCTGTACCGTGAAACTGATAGCAATTATTAGGGAATTATATTCTTTAACATGGGCCCAAGTAAAATCAGGTATTAAGGGACAATTTTCCTCAACCTTCTTCACAAATATGGGAGTCAGACAAGGCTGTGTAATTGCACCTCTGCTTTTTTGCATATATATTGACAAGTTATTATGTGACTTAAACTCTAGTGACATGGACTCTCCTAAAATTAGTGATAAGCATTGTGGCGTACTGGCTTACGCAGATGAATTAGTCTTGTTCTCCCTTACTGAATCTGGACTGCAAGCCAAATTAAATATGCTCACAGTAACCGCTAATGAGCTTAATATGTCAATAAGTGTTCAAAAAAGTCAGATTCTTCCCTTTGGTTTGAAGGTAAAAAAAAAAAAGAAATCCTGGGTGCTGAGTTCTGTTAAGTTAGAGACTGTAGATAGTTATACATATTTGGGCCTACATGTGACAAGGGATGGAAAGTGTAATAAACAGTTGGATACAACTTTAGTAAAATTAAAGAGGACAGCAAATTCTTTACTTATATTTAATAAAAAATATGGTGGAAATACGATTAGGCCTATTTTAACTGCAGCACAAGCTAAATATTATACCTGAGCCTTATCCAATGTTGAAATTTGGCATCATAATAAAATGAATATATTAGATATTCCTATTAATAAATTGTTGCGTGAAACCCTAGAATTACCTAACTTTGTTCCTGCCACTATACTGAGGGCTGAGACAGTTTTTTTTCCCTTTGCAAGCATCAGCTGATGCTAGAAAGGTTAATTTCTGGATCAGAATTCTTCAACATGGACAAAATAGATTTACGGCCCTATGCTTAAATGAAAAATATTTGTGGTCTTCTTTAGACTATTTAAAACCAGAATGGTTATCCTTGATATTTAAGTTACTACAGAAAGTAGGGTTAACTTACTTATACCAGTATAGGGCCAGAGGAATCATTATTAGTTTAAAATATCAGTTCCTCATTACAAAGACATTTAGAGAGTATCATAAGATTTTAGACTTAAACATCATTAATAAATTGAAGATGTTTCCATTTTTTAGGGCAAATGATCCTTGTCACTATTATAGGCATTCTCTAGATATTCCTACAGAAATGAAATATAGAAAACAGTATACTAGATACAGGCTAGAAGTATTCCCAAACAATATCTTGGAAGCAGTTTACAAGAAAAATACTTCTGTTAGTTCTGGATACTGTTCTTGTACTTGTTCCACTCTGGAAAATTTGGAACATGTTATGTTTGCCTGTAAATGGTATACTGTACCAAGAGTAAAATGGATCTGGCTCTTATGTCAAACTATACAAACAATAGATCAGAGCATTTTACTCATTATTCTGTTTTACCACTAATGATGATATTGTAATCAAGTATGTGGCCAAATATTTGGTAAATATCTCTAGAATATGTTTTGGTAAAAAAAAATGAAAAAAATATGAATTAATATCCTTTTTAAAATTATATTCTGAATGGGGTAAAATATGTACATTCTAATAGGATGAGTCTCATGCTTATAGGAAATACTGTAGTTAATTTAATTCTGTCTTTGTATCTGTACTTATGCACTTTAAGGAGACAATGGAACTTATTTCTTATTTCTTAGTATTTTATACTTATTATATATATATATATATATATATATATATATATATATATATATAATATATTCTAGATAAGTTACTTACTCACTTACTCACTTATCTATTTTATAAAGAGAGTATATTTTGTAAAAGTATTAGGTTTTTCCTATTTTGATTTTCCTTTTATATATTGTTGTAAGTTATTTGTGCATATTGTCATGGTCTTTGATAGCTCAATAAAAATTTGAACTTGAACTAGATATCCAGATTCTATAGTTAAAACTAAGTTTACTTCTTACTTTTCCAAATAAGCCAGTTTACATTACCAAAACTATTACTTAAAATTAGTAAAAGTAATAACATTAATACTTATATTTCTGGTTATAGAAGTGGATCTTCTTTTCTCCACCTAAAAACATGGCTTAGTCTGGCTTTCAATGAAAAGGTCTCTTTGTCATCTAACCTTGACCCTGGAACTTCTTTTTGCATGGATACACTATGCAAATTAAACTTTTGCTGAATGTCACTTTACCAAAAGCCAGTTCTTAGAGTTGCAGAACACAGCTTCAATCTGCATAGTCCATAGCAATACTGGATCCAAAGAACTTTCTTGTGAATAGCAAGTTGTTTCAACAACTGGAACTTTATGATTGCTTATGTTTCATCTGTTTTAAAACCTTAAGACACTAGACCCTTTCCTCACAACACTGTAAACCTTGTGTGAGTTTTAAAAATAAGTCTGTGTCTGGCTAACAACAGGCAACATTGCTCCAATCAAGGTTCAGCAGACAAAACACAGACCTTGCTTTATACACAATGAGAATGTTCTTGCATCTTTGCATCTTTTCTTGCACCTGGATATCTTCTTGCACCACGGCATATGCTTTTGGCTATCCTTAGACTGGTACCTGCATTTCAGACAGGCATGACCCAAAGTTCTTTGGCATAGCTACAACATAAAGCCATTAAAATTCTTAGTTAAACTAACATAGGTCTTTGTACATTGATAGTCAGCTCAGACTGATGAGTGGTCAGCAGTATTCACTAATATGAAAACTGCTCTGGTGATGTCATCATCAGATTTTGATTGGTTTGAGTCACTAAGAAGGTGGATCATCTGAGAAGGTAAATGATGACATACAGACATGCCTTCTAAGACACTCCCCCTCTCCTCAAACGTAGTTTAGTTCAAAATTATTTTATTTAAATAAAAGTCTTACTTAACTTAATTTGAACATTAAACTTACATATTCAGGTGTTTTACCTTATGTAGGCCATACTGGTGTAATGTTGATGTTTCTAACATTGTTATTTTCTAAGTTACACTATTAAGGTTATAACATCATAATTTCAATAAAACTTCTTAACATAAAATAATAGTTTTGCTCTTAGTAGTCTAAGCTACAGAATGATATAAGATTTATAAGAAAAATCCATTACTAAAGTCTTTTAAACATTATTTTTTTGTAGAGACACATGCAGTCTTTGTCCTTTTAAGGAAATCAATAAATCACTGTCAAAACAGCTAATTTACTATAAACCTTTAGATGGTATTTCTTTCTATAGCAACAAATGACAGATTTAAAAGTTACAATATTAGACTTCCTAAGATGTGGGCTATCATGAGATACTAGATTTGTCTAGTTTTGAAATAAGAAAATTATGTTAAATAAATCTTATTTATAACTCCAGTATCCTTCATTCTGCAATCATAAAACCTGGTAAGCTTATTTATCATACTATTTTACAATGACTGTCCAATTTTCATAGCGGCAGTACATTGCATTTTTAAACTATGAATAAAACAATGAATTATAATGTAAAGTAATGGAACTTCTACTCACTTTTATTTCCTCCTTTCCTAAGACTACTCAGTGTATCAGTCACTGGTTTCTTATCTGATTATAGCCATGGATAGCCAGCTCGAGCTAGGATTTCCTTGTACAAAACACCCATAAATCTGTCATGCAAGGCTTGGCCATCAGAGAGGTGATCCTGTGGAATGTGACTAGGCCCCTTAAAACAACATTGTACCACATGCTTAGCTTGGAAGGTGTTCACTTATATCATGGCTTAAAACCAAAATGGAGTCTCATCTTTATCTTCTCAGACCTTAACTTGCATATGGCAAAGTGATGCTTAGGGAACAGAGATATTCTCCTTCTAAGCATTAAAGCCAGATAGCTTGTCTTAAGATTTAATTAACTAACACTTTTTGCTTTTTCTTAGGAATGTATGCAAACAATAATATTAACCAGAAATTAGCCCCATATAACAATCAGATAAAATAATAATTGAAATCAATTCTTGAAAATAAAAAAAAATAAAACATTTTCCATCAAGGGTTTTGTCCCTACAGGTCAGGCCTAATTTGTTAAGGGTTGTGTTCCAGTTTTGGACAGTGGATGCGATGGTAGGGTGTGCAGTGCCAGCCATGCCCCTTGTGAGGTGTAGTAGTGGTGCTGGTGTACTTACCCTACTGGTAGCTTGCTCCATGTGTACCCATTGTGAGGCTTGATCCATGGTGGGGCACAATGTAGGGTCTGTGCTGTCTGAAAGGTGTACTTGTCGCCTTCCAGCCATGGGAGGTTCCAACCCCCCACTTTCCAGTGTGCTCTCAGTTTACTGCGACTGAACCTCGGCTTTCTGCTTTCCCATATGAAATCCCCCATAAGATTGTCGATAGTCTAGAACCAGTTTTTTGGTAGGGTTGTAGGTATATGCATAAGCAAGTAAAAGAATGTAGGTGCAGTAGCCATTTTGATGCCTGCTATTTTATCCATAAGGATACAGTAAGTCTAAGTAACTTCCATCTGTGAAACTCAGTTTTAGTTGAGTGTACTAATGGTTGGAGGTTAATGTCCCATCATTTTTCCAGTTGTGGGGTGATTCTGAGTCCTAAATATGTCCTAAATATGCCTTCTGGCGCTCATAGTAGCGCTATGCTGGTGGCTGCAGTCTGATGGCATTTCTGATTTAGGGGCATCTTCTCAGTCTTTGTGTAGTTCTGTTGGAGGCCTGAGTGTTGTGCAAATGAGGCTAGGAGTATAGGTAGAGAAGAAAGTGCTTGCAAGGCATCTACCAAGGAGATAAGTAGGTTGTATGCATACATAAGAGTGGGGTATCGAATACCCTTGACTTCAAGGTCCATTATGTTTGGGTGTTGACTGATCACTGCAGCTAGGGGTTCCACTGCTAGAATAGATAGTAGAGGGGAAAGGGGCAGCCTTGTTGAGGGCCTTGCCCAAGGGGGAAGCAGTGGAGAGCAGTCAATTGGTGGTTACTCTGGCTGTTGGAGATGTGTAAATTGCTTGCACCCATGTTCTAAATCTGTCTCCAATTCCCAGGTGTGAGAGCACCCTCTGGAGGTAGTCCCATTCGAGTGAATCAAATGCCTTCTCTAAATCCACCCCAATGGCAGCTGTGGGGTGGGGACATTCCTTGCTGAGTGGATGAAATTAATGAGAGATCGTATATGTGGTTGGCCCTATTTCTCCCTGTGACAAATCCCACCTGGGAGGGGTGAATTAATCTGGCTAGCAGTGGGCTTAGTCTATTTGCCAGTACTTTGGTGTAGATTTTACTCTCCATGTTGATAAAAGAGATTGGCCTGTAATTACCTGCTTTAGCTGGGTCCTTCCTTTTTTGGGAATTATCATAATAACTGCTTCTCTGAGCATGGTGGCAGGCACCCTTGAATCTCTGCCTCTGCATATACAGTATCTTTGCTAGTAATGGGTATATTTAGGGGGCAAGGGCTTGTAAGAAGTCTGCTGAGAAGCCATCTCCTCCAGAGGATTTTCCAGGTTGGAGGGCTAGTATGGCTTGTCTCACCTCTTCCTCCAAAATTGAAGCTTCCAGGACCTGGGCCTATTGCTGGAAGAACTTAAGGAGGGAGAGTTCATTAAGGAATGGTTGGATTCCCAAAGTGGGAGCACTATGGGTGGAGGTATATAACTTAGAGTAAAAGGTGATCATAATATTGTTAATTTCTTGGGGGAGGACTCAACTTGTCCCTCAGAGTTCTCTAGGCCTACTATTTGCCTATTCACCATCTGTTTCCACAGCTGATAGGCAAGCACCTTTCATCCTTTGTCCTCTCCCTCCCAGAATCTATACTGAAGTCTAATGATTGTTATTTCACCTTTCCTGTTTAGTAGTTGATTAATCTCTAACCTTAGCCCCAGGACCTCCCTACCGAGGGGGGAGTGTGGTGACAGGGAGGGAAGAGTCTTGTACACCTCTTCAGCTAGTTTCAGCTTATCTTCATGAGAAGCTAGTCTATGCTCCCACTTCTTTCATCTCACCGTTGTGAAGTCTATGATGTTGCCCTTCATGGTGTCTTTGTATGCTTCCCAAGTATTCCCCACTAAGGTACATTATCTGAGATAGGGTTGGTTTAGAGGAAGAGGAGGTTTCTTTTTGCACCCATGGGATAAAGTTGGGATCTCTTAGGAGACGTTGGTCTAATTGCCATGTACTGGAGGGTTGTGGGATAGTACCCAAAGAGATGAGTAGTTGAACTGGGTCATGGCCTGATATCACTTAAGGGGGAATGGCTGAGTCAAGTATGTTCTGTATCAGGGACAGAAAGTTAAGCCAGTAGTCCAGTCTGCTGAAACAGGCATGTCCTCCTGAGTGGTACGTATAGTCACAGGTGTTGGGGTGGAAACAGCTGTCTGTCAGTCCAAGATTGGTAATAAGTTGGTGCTGGGCTCTCCCTCCTCTGGTGTGAGTTTCCATGCCAGTATCACTCCTGTATGCCTGAAGCATTAGCATGAGTTAAAAATCTCCCCCATCAACAGTGGGCAGTAGGGGGTCATAAAGGAGTTAAGGGCACTGGCCAGATCGTGAAAGAACTTGATGTCATCCTGATTAGGGGTGTAGGTATTGCAAATTACTATTTGGTCAGTTGTGGTGGTGATCCCTGCTATTACCCATCTCCCCAAGCTCTGGAGGAGGTCACAGTCCATTTGAGTGATTTATGAATAAGTATGGCTACCCCCATTTTCTTGTGGGAGCAAATGCTTATATCTCTTGCTCCACCCTGTCTTTAACCAGATAAAAATGGTCCTTTTGAGGCAGCTTGGTTTCCTGAAGAAAATCCACTTTTGACTTCATCCTTTTTATGTGAGATAGGACTTTTTTTCTTTTGATGTGAGCATTAAGCCCTCTGACATTCCCTGTATGACAAACTACCTCATCCATGGTCTGTCAGGAGGGTAAGAATTACTTGCTCAGATAGTATTAAGAGTGTGGGATGTAAGAAGTAGTGTCTGTTCTTGAGGGTTCCTCTGCATATTACTCTAAAGCCTCAAGTGTGACCATATATATATATATTTATCTATTTGGTGCAAGTCACCCTTCAGAACTGGGTAGGTCTTTATAGTAGTGCTATTCTCTCACTATATATTCTCTTGTGGTGCTATGCGTCTATGCAACACATTCACAAAACAAAACATTAACAGCAGGTGTAATGAAGAACTATATAAATGAGATTTGTTCAGAGATTTACTTAGGGGTAGTATACAGACTTAAAGCCGGCAGCTGTTGCTGCCCAAAAGCTAATCTTACTACCCTGGGGGTGTGAGCAGTGACCATCACAGCTCCTGTGGAGTTACCTGTTTCTCGTGGGTAATTAGCATTGTTAACTATATTGTCCTTGATGAGTATCGTTACTTTGTGGTGCTCTTGGCTCTGTTGGTGTTCATGCTGCATGTGTCACCACCTAGGACAAGAGGAGATAGTAGATGGATATATGTCCCCTAAGCTCACTAGGGTACAGGGTATAAGAGTTAGTTATCTACCCCCATCTCAAGTGGCTCAGACTGCCTTTCTTAGATGTCGGGGTGAGGCTTTTTCACATACAGTAGGTGCAGGAAATTACTTGCCTGGAAGCCTCTCCCAATCTGTCACCTCAAGGGAGGGAGGGAGGGAGAGAGGAGGGAAGGCTTATGCCCCTCAACGGTACCTTCACTGTAGAAGTTGCTGTCGGTGTTACTGTTGGTTTGGGCAGCTTAGTTCTGGTGGGGAGGGGGGGTCCATTCCTCCTGACGTTCTACCGGGAACTGCAGGTCTTGTTTGAATTTCATAGATCAATCTGGGGTCTCTGTTGTGGGGTTGCCTCTGTTGTGACTGCAAGGTTAGTGGAACTAGGGCTGGGAGGCATGATAATCCTACAGCAACTCAAGCCAGGGGTTCAGTGTTTTATGAATAGCACAAGGCCCCTTTGCCCCCAGGGTGTACTGTGGCTTAGGCTGGCCAGTGGTTAGTTTATGCATCTGGGGGGCTCTTTCAGTTTGTGATGCTCTTTTTATGCATTGCCCATTTGGTTTCAACCCATGGAGAGCCCTGAATTGACCAGTGTTCCTGGGTCAGTAGCCTAGCATTGACTGGTATGTGGGTGGTTGGGAGGTTGGGATACCTGGTAGGAATACAACATGCCTGTACCCACTTTTCTGTGTATTTGAAAGGCAAACCATAATACAGTAGCATGTCTCTTCTAACAAGCATTTCCCCAGATCAAGCAAACTGTGTTCTTCAGGTCGTGGTGACCTACAAGGGGATTAGGCAGAAAAACTACCCTCACATAAGGTACACAGTACAGCAAGGGCAACTTCCTCGATCAGATACACAGTAACTACCATGTGGGGGATTCTATTGCTAAAGCATCTGGGCCATACCCCCCCATCCCCATGTACCCCTCATTATCTTTCCCCAACATAAGGTTCTCATTTTACATATCTGATACTTGGCCCTCTTCAAACCGGGGTGTGGAGCCAAGATGGTGATATTGGTTTCAGCTGCACATCGTCCATGGGTCTGCCTGTTGCTTGCTGTGTCAGACTTTCTCTCCAGCCTACTTGGCTGTTGTATTCCTCGGTCTGGGGCATGGAGCCGTTCTCTACTACCAATGCCCATGACCACTGCAGCAGTGGTGAGGGAAGTCTCAAGTGTTCTGGAACCACTTTCTTTTCATTGGGTTCTTCCAAGGATGTCATCTGTGGAGAAGGTGTAGCCAGTGGAGCAAACTTATTGTTCAAGAAGTACGGGCTGTAGATCTCTTCTGATGGGTTTGGGATGTCCGCGATGTCCTGGTCCTCACCATTGCTTCTTGGCTTCTCTCTTCCTGTAGGGTGGTACTGCTTGGCTTGTCTCTCTGGCTGGGCTATTTTTCTGGGTCAGAGCAGCAATTACTACTGCTGTGGCTGCCCCACCATGTATGGGGTGTATTCTCTTTGTCTTTGTTGTTTCCAGGCATCCTTTTGGGTGGGCTTGTTTGGATCCTTGTGCTGGGGCCTGTTGGAGTGCACAGAATGGTGAAAGATAGATTTGATTGAATTTGGCCAGGTCCTGGTATTAAAGTCCATCACTGCCTCTGGAGTGCTGAATACCAGAGGGGTGCCATTGTGGATTACTCTCAAGGAGGCTGGAAAATGTAAGGAGAATGAGACATTGAGTGAGTGCAACATATGTCTTACATCAGTATATTCCTTACTGCACCATGCTGGCTCTCTGGAATAATCCTGAAACATTAGGATTTTTTGCCCTCACCAGTCCAATGAAACTAATTCCCTGACCCTGGCCTGTATTGCCTCTTTTTCCACAAAATCCCCATATCTGGTGATCATAAGCTTATTTTTTCCCCGGTTTTGAGATGAGGTTGTAGCGTATGGTGTGCCCTCTCAATCATGAGACAGGTCTCCTCTGGTAGTCGCAAAATCTTTGGGAGCTCCCTCTTCATAAAATCTGCTGTTCTGTAATTTTCAGCTCTTTCAGGGAACCCCAGGAGCAGCAAGTTATTATGGCAGCTCCTGTTCTCCTGGTCATCTGCCTTATCTTATATTATTCCAATTTGGTGAGCCTGTTCCCTGATGATGCCTGTGAGTTCAGTTTGGGCAGCATCATGGGTGGTCACCTTTCATTCATTTTGTGTAATCCTTAAGTTGAGATGGTATAGAACTACTATTGTGTTATTTGATGCTTGTGTGATGTCAGTCATTTACTTTAGTAGGGAGGAGAACATTTCATTCACAGAGGCCTCCAAAATCATAGTCAGTCCTGGGTTGGATGCCACGTGGTGTGGGGACCTCAGATCAGAGATCCATCTCACAGACAGTTCTAATGAGGTCTGTTTAGCTTTGAAAGTGGATTGATCAGATACAGCAAACTTTTGATGCTTGTTATTGAGCTTTTTTAATTCCCTGTTAACCTCACAGTGCCTTGGTTTTATGACATCATTGTGCTCACCATGACAGCAGACAGTGATTTCACAAACAGCAATTGTGTGGTTAGCAGGTGAGAGTCAGATACATTTTGAAAGACTCAGTGAAATAATTGCTGCATTATCTGCACTAGTAGACAAACAGCAGGGGTAAAGTAAAGAAAAAAACAGATAACTAGAAAACAATAAAGTTAAAGCATAATTGGTGTACATCTGGTGTTTATAGGCTTGATTTATTATAACAGAGTTGCTTTTTAACACACAGTGTTAAATATATTCCAGCACATATCCAGAGTTGACAAACCTTTTGTTTAAGTCTGGGCTCTTTCAGATGAAAAAAGAGAGTCATGAAATAATTCTGATCTATTTTCTTTCTTTCTTTCTTTCTTTCTTTCTTTCTTTCTTTCTTTCTTTCTTTCTTTCTTTCTTTCTTTCTTTCTTTCTTTCTTTCTGCAGTGTTTGACACCGTGGACCATGAGGTGTTGCTGGAATGCCTGCAGCTATTCTACGGACTGTCTGGGACAGTTCTCAGGTGGTTCCATTCTTTCCTCGCAGGCAGGACTCAGAAGGTGGTGTCGGGGATCTTTTCATTGGCCTCTCTCTCTCTCTGCCATGTGTAGTGCCGCAGGGTTCCATGCTGTCCCCCATGTTGTTCGCAGTGTACATGCTGCCATTGGGAGACATTATAAGGTGGTACGGGCTGAGTTTTCACTGCTATGTAGATGCTACAGAGCTGTACATGTCCTTTGTACCTGAACAGAATGATGCTATCTCGGTCCTTAACAACAGCCTAGCTGAGATATAGGACTGGATGAGTGCCAGCTGGTTGAGGTTGAATCTGGATAAGACTGAGGTGCTGGTGGTGGACCCAGGTCATCGGGTAGATGGGTTATCACCTGGTCAGTCATCCAGACTTATGCTGGGGGCAACCAGTTGAGATCCTCTAAATGGGTGCGGAACCTGGGCATTGTGCTTGATGATGAGCTGGCTCTTAAATTTCAGGTGTCAGCAGTCATCAAGGCCTCTTTTTACCATCTGAGGAACATTGCTCGGATAAAGCACCTTGTTCCACCTGATGGTCTTCCAACATTGGTCCATGCCTTTGTGACCTCACGCCTTGACTACTGCAATGCTCTATATCTAGGGCCACTGGGGTGGACATCCGTCACCTGCAGCTGGTGCAGAACATGGTGGCCAGGTTGCTGATGGGATAGTCAAGATCTAGCCATGTCTCACCTGTGCTTCACCTACAGCCTTTAGAGGCCAGCGCTTTTCCTTTTGTGGCCCTGACCATGTGGAATTCTCTACCTCATCAGATTAGAGAGTGCCTGTCCACTGAGACTTTTAAGTCCACACTAAAAACCTATTTATTTGATCTAGCATTTGCAGATACTATTTAGAGGATAATTAATTGCACTGCTTGTTTTAATCTGTATGTTTTATCTGTGAGTATTTATGTTTTTATGATGTACAAGCACTTTGGTAATTGAAAAGTGCTCTTTAAAAATAAAGTCTGACTTGACTTGATTTGACCTACCTGTCTTTCTTTCTTTCTTTCTTTCTTTCTTTCTTTCTTTCTTTCTTTCTTTCTTTCTTTCTTTCTTTCTTAACTTGGGCACCTCAGGATCTGTTGTTGCTCTGGGACATATGTAAAAGTCTAAAGATAAATACATTCTATATTGCTTCGCTGCCTGTGTTTTTCTTTAAAAAGAATATTGAGGTTGACCCCTGAAGCACTGTAACTTGTAATCAGAGCACGACAACTCCATGAGGTGGGTCACCTATATTTAACTAATTGATTCAAAATGGTGACTCCTGAGATAGCTTAAGAAATGATGGATGCACCAGGGCTTGGAGTTAAGAGCAGAGATGTTGAAAAGTTTTTTATTCACAGGCAAAGTTTAGGTGAAGTCACAAAATTCATCTCCATGAATCATTTCAAAAGTTTTTCTGTGTAATAGGAAATTCACCATTGATAACTTTGCCATGCAACTTCACCTGTAATTTCTCCTTGGGGAACACCAAGGTGAAGTTAGTTCAACTTTTCTTGCAACTTCACCTGTAACTTCTCCTTGGGGTACACCAAGGGAAAGTTGAGTCAAAATGAAGTTGTTCCTGACACAGAGATTTTGCTACCTCTCAGAGATATCCTCTTGTTGTTGCCTCCCCCAGCACCCACCCACAGGGATCCTCCAGATATCTCAGAGAATAATTTGGCAACATGAATGCAGCCACCCTACTTCTTTTGTTTTTTTAGGGATAACTCACTCAGTTTTTGTCAGATTTGTCTAAGCTTGGTATGGTTGTAGTCCACAAGGAGATGCATGTTTGGTGCATTTTTGATGATTTTTGGACTTAAATTGTGGATTTGGCACCATGGTCAATTTGGGAGGTGATTTTGGGAGGCTGTGCATACCCCATGAATTATTCCATGATTATTATGTGTTACTGTTTTAGAACTAGTTGAAACCATTGTTTGGATATACAGAGTGTCCCTTAACTCCAAAGACTGATGGAGTTATGACTTGTTAAAGTTGAAATGTTATCTTATGGGACATTAGGGTTAGGGATAGGGTTAGAGTGATCCCTTGCAACCTTTGCAATGACGTGTGCCCTGGGGCAAGCAGGGGACCCACATGGGTATTGTGGGCCACATGACACACCTTATGGCCAGTCACCAGGCTGAGTGGGAGAAAACACAGATGGAAGAGATGAATGGGGTGGTGGTGGTTCATCCATGCTAGAAGCAGTTCATGGAGTGCATAATGGAAGTTCCCATGCCACTGAGGGGTAACAGGCATACCCTGTGGAAGCAGTAGCAGTCTCTTTTGAATTTCAATCTCCTTATGAACCAGCAGCACCAACAACACCCACACTGCCATCAGTTTTTTTTTTCTATTTTTTTTTACACAAACAACACACAAAAGGGATTTCAAGGATGAAAGGGACACATGCAAAATGCAACACCTCAGTTAATTATAACAACATTACTGTGTACATGAAAAATTAAAAACTTCAATCAATAAACAAAAACTAAATCAATATGGTTAAACTACAGTGACAAAAATAATTCAGTAAAATACACCTAACTGTTCTACAGAACTAAAATTACAAAGAAAATAGGAAAAAGAAATTCATGCAAAACACTGACTACAACAGTACTGGTACTGCAGAGACAGAAAAAGGCTGCCTAAGCTGCTTTTTTAGGACTGCAGTGGGCGTAGTCCTGCAGATCTCTTACGATCAGAAAAAGGAAGATTTTTTCCAACTGAACAAGAGTGTGGAGTTGCCTCACAATCACCTCCATGTCTGTGACGCACTCCACACTGTCCATTTGCAGTCACACAGCACTATTTTAATACATCAAAGGTCACGGTGGAACATGGCACCATCTGCCATGTCCAAGATGGCTGACAACTTGTACTGCACATGCACGACTACTTGCACAATATAGTTTGGTGGCTATCTTGGTCATGGCGGATGGTACCATGTCTCACCGTAACCTCTGCCAGCAAGACCTCAGATGCAACTCTCTCTTATTTTAACATTTGTTTCCTCCAGCCCACCTGACTGTCCCTCTTGGCAACCACAAAATCACTCCCCCACAAACATAACAGTTACACTGGGAGTGCCCTATTCCCCAGTGTAGGAATTTTCTGTCCATTTTACTGGGGTAGCCCCATCCCCTAGTTCAGGAATCCTTTTTTCTTTCCTATTTTTTTCCTCCTGCCCACTTGACCCTCCCTCTTAACACCCACCACCCCACCCTCCCCCAAGAAACATAACAATGACACTGGGGGGTGCCCAATGCAGAAATCCTAATTCATTTTTTTTTATTCTGTAAAAAGAAAACCTTCCATAGATGTCTTTTGCGGCCATTACAGTCCCCTCAACCAACCATCCCACTCAGAGCCCATCTCCCCACACCCCTCAAGTTCTTACTTACCCATCGGGGATCCAGTGCCTTAATGTTCCCTGTATTGCAGACACATCTCACTCTTCAAAGTCAGACCATGACCTGAAGAAACAGGTATGCAATTCAATGTATTTCAATGGTGTTTTGAACTTAGGTTCATATGTATAGTGCATGATCGAAGGACAAGCCCAATTTGATCACGCCACCTAAGCCAGGTGGACTACATATTTTAAATCATTCATGTGAGAATCAAGCTTCAATTTAAATAGAGCCAAATTATCACAGTTTACTACATCATTTGGAAGTGAATTCCATATTGGAACTATCCTTTGTGTAAAGAATTTATTTCTTTGTAATTTTATTTATGGATGTAGTTAATTTCAAATTATGTGTTCGAGTATGTACAGATGTTGGATTCCAAGTCAAATATATTGTATCAAACAAAAATTCATCCTTTGTAGCCTTATAGAGCAAACAAAGGTCACCTCTCAAAGACCTGTATTCCATAGTATAAAATTGTAATTTTTTTGATCTTTCTTTATAGGTCAGTAGACCCATGCCAATAATATGTTTGGTGAATCTTCTTTGAATTTTCTCTCTAGATAAGCTATCTCTAATTAATGTTGGAGCACTAAATGAGGAACAGATGTCAAAATTAGATATAATAATACTAGTAAATAATGGGAGTAATACAGCTGGTTCTCTGCTTTTTATATTTTTGAAAATACAATTAGTCAATCGAGTACTTTTTTAACAGAAGTATTCAAATATTCTGTAAATTTTAAGTTATTAGTAATAGTGACACCCAGATCCTTTTCAGAAGTGATTACACTTAACACATGGCTGTTGATATAATAATCAGCACACATATTATTAAGCCCAAAATGCATAACTTTGCATTTATTATAATTAAAGTTTAATTTATGATTGGTAACCCAGTCTGAGATTAAATTCAGGTCATCCTGTAAATTTGATATGGATTTTATATTGTTAACAATCCCGCCTAGTTTAGCATCATCTGCATACTTTGTTAACCATATACCATCTTTGGTGTTCATACTAGCTGTAAGAATATTAAACAATATAGGACCCAGGACAGAGCCCTGAGGGACCCCCGCTAGTAACTTCAGTCCATGTAGAAGTATATCCTTGTAGTGACACCCGTTGTCTTCTATCAGTCAACCATTGTATAATCCAAGCAGTAATAACTTAATGGCATTTTTGCATATTTTTGGCCCAAATTTTCAACATGCCTTTTTTGGGACCCCACCTCATGAGCAATTGCACTGACATTAGGAAAATCTGTACTGAAAGGTTTATTTTGCAGTCCCTGCACTAAATCACCTTTCAGTCAGGAGCTGAAGATTTTCTCTGCCCTTGTTCATGAGGTGGATTCATAAGAAGGTTATGTTGACAATTTGGTGTAAAAATATAAAAAAAAAAAGTTATGATCCCAATATTGATTTTGAGAATGCAGGCTTGTAACTTTTGTAATTTTCAATACTTTCACCCCAATTTTTCAACATAATCATTTCTTTACAGTACTTCATGAATATGACTGCTGTCATTTTTCAACTCTTACCCAAAATGTGTTTTTGTGACCCAAAAGGTGATTTTGCAGTCCCTGAGCAAAATCATATTTAGGCCACAGATGAAAAATGTCTATGTTCTTCTTAATGAGGCTGAGTCATAACAAGGCTATTTTGAAAATTTGGTGTTAAAAAAAAAAACATTTATGGGCCTACGTTACATTGGGCAAACACAGGCTCAGAACTTGTTCTTTCTATAATGGCTACAGCTAAGATCCCCCCCCCCCCACAGCACTGCCTCACTACACAATGCAGAAAATGAAACTATAAGTTTAAACTGACTTAATCACAGAAAATACCACAGATAAGTGGTGATCTAGAGGCACAAGGAACAGCAGGTGTTTAATTGAGTGATTTGCTTGAACAAATGCCTGTTTTAAATGCTATCCAAAGGTTTTTAGGCACAAAGATACAGAGCACACTTACCAACTGTCCCTTCCTCACACTGCACTAAATTCAGCCTATGCATGGCAATACAGTTAACTGCAGCATCATGTTACCTCCAATCCAATGGATCCTTGGAAACTTCTCCTCAGGGCAAAAAATCACAGGCAAAGTTCACAATTTTACCATTCGAAAAGTTCTCCTTTAAAGTGAAGTAGAACTTTGCCTTAAAGAAGTATTTTGTGAATTCAGTAAAATTTGTGACTTTTTCCATGAAACAAAGTTTTCTACCTTTGCCCACCTCTAGTTAAGAGCACCCAACTATTATGCTGATGAATGACCTAGGAGACATGATTGGTTGCTGTTGGAGCACTGGTGCTTAGTGTGATAGGTCCCTTTTTAACCGTTTGAAGCACTTCTGTTTAGGCAGAAATTATATTCCCATTATAAAACTTATCTGACCCCTTTTCTTTATACTTCTAGTTCTAATTGGATAATTGTACGGTTACTATTTCTGATAATGTAATGACTTTTTGTGTCAAAATTATATTATTTTTATTATGCACCTTAATTGTGTACAATAAAAAATCATAAATAAAACAAGCATTTGTTGATGCCGAATGTTGTCTTGCTGGCACTGGCATTGGTACTGAAGGAGTTAGAGAGATGCATAATAGGAATGGCAGTGAAGTATGGAACCAACGTCAACCCCACCCCACCCTGCAGAGAGTGACAGGCACTGAGGTGTGCCTTTGGGTCGTTGGCCATAATGCTCATGCCATTTCACCTCACCTTACCCTGCAGAATCTGATGTGTCACTTTGTGCCTTGGGGTCTTCTGGCCTTACACTCACCCCATTCCATAAGGAAGTACATTAAGATGGGTGCAGCACAGGAGAAAAGGGTGAACTTTGGGGCTGAAGAGTCCAAGGCACACCTTGATGCCTGTCGGTGACTGCAGGGTGGGGGTGTAATGGCATGAGCATTACAGCTGACAATCCAAAGGTGCACCTCTGATGCCTGTTAATATGTACAGAGTGGGACGTTACTGTTAGAAACCCTAACAACTGCGGCATTTGTTGGTATTTGCACTCCAAATTTCCAACATGGCCTATATGTGACCCCACCTCATGAAAGCATTTGGGATCTCTGTTCAACAGCAGTAGCGCTGTGATGTTGTTAATCTGTCTGGAATGTTGATTTACCACAGCAACCGCGCCATTCTGTGCCACGTGTGAAAACACATTTTGGGCAGGATGTGAAAAATGGCAGCTGTACCATTCATAAGGAGGTGTGAAGAGATGCCAATTATGACAATCTGGAGGGTAAATATTACAAAGTATGCTCATAACACAGTCATTTTTTGGAATTCTTTCACCAAATGTTTAACATAGACATTTGAGACCTCTGCTGATTAACAGTGGCACTATGATTTTCTTAATCTATCCTGAACATTGATTTCCCATGTGACTGTGCCATTGTGCACCAGATGTGTGAAAACACATTTTGAGCAGGATGTGATAAATGGCAGCTATACTGTTCATAAGGAGGTATGCAAAAATGGCAATGTTTAAAATCTAGAGTAAAAATATTAAAAATTCTCGAAGTTATGACTGTATATGGAAACTGCACAATGCATGCTCATAACATAGTCATTTTGTGGAATTTTGTCCCCAGATTTTCAACATAGGCATTTTGGGACCTCTGCTCATGAACAGTGTTACTGTGATTTTCTTACTCTGTCCTGAACATTGTCTTCCTACAGCAGCTGTACCATTGTGTGCCAGATGTATGAAAATATATTTTGGGCAGGATGTGGAAAATGACAGTTGTACTGTTCATAAGGAGATGTGAAAAAATGGCAATGTTGAAAATCTGGAGGAAAAATATTTAAAATTCTCAAAGTTACGAGCATCCATGTAAACTGCACAATGCATGCTCATAACACAGTCATTTTTTGGAATTTATTCACCAAATTTGAACACAAGCTCTTTGGGAGCCCACCTCATGAACAGTGACACTGTTGTTTTGTTAATCAGTTCCAAAAGGTGATTCCATGCAATGACAGCAAAATCACCTTTCAGGACTGAATAACAAGATGACAGTGACTAAATTCATGAGGTGGGGTCCCAAGAACCCCATGTTGAAAATTTAGTTACAAAAGTTGCAAAACTAGCTGAGATCTGCACCAGAGTTGAAAAAAAAAAACATTAACGCCATTATACAGCTTACTGGCATTTCTTCAGTTCGCGGTAGGCTTTGAACAGTGCAGATGTGTTCCTGGTCCACCGAAGATTGTCACACCGGGCTCTGGAGGTAAGTATGGGGTGAGGGGAGTGGGGAGGTGGGGTGCACAGAGAGTGGTGTGGATTGGGGGTGGGAGCCGCTGACAGAGAGGGACCATTTTCTACTTTACAGGTTTTTAAAAAATAATTAAAACATTGCAGAACAGCTAATATTTTTCCTAGTCAAACTATCTCTTGTTGGGAGCTGCAATACTGAACATAGGATTTGCAAGAAAGCGAGTTGTGCTCACAACAGAGGAAGGGGAACCTTTCAATTGTCTTTGGTTTGTAGCAGATATACTGCAGGTGGAGGCTGCTTCTAACTGAAAGGTGAAATAAGGAATTTACAATTATCAGGAAAAGACAGTCTTGTTACAATTCTTAAGATTTTCAGTGCAGGGAGATTTTAAACTCTGGGCGAAACATTTGTCGCAAATCCTGAAATAAGTGCAGGTACAGGTTGTGTATTTGACCCAGACAGTAAACTGTTTTCTGTGTTTATCTTTGTTTGCCTTAAAAGGCAATTCCAAACTTTCTCAGGAAGTGATTACATCACAGAGACTTAATCAGCCAATAGCTTGGGTAACAGACCTGAAAACAATAGTATTATAAGCAAGTGTTTATAGCAAACTCATCAGAACAGCTAATATTTTTCCTAGTCAAACTATCTCTTGTTGGGAGCTGCAATACTGAACATAGGATTTGCAAGACGAGTTGTGCTCACAACAGAGGAGGAACCTTTCAATTGTCTTTGGTTTGTAGCAGATATACTGCAGGTGGAGGCTGCTTCTAACTGAAAGGTGAAATAAGGAATTTACAATTATCAGGAAAAGACAGTCTTGTTACAATTCTTAAGATTTTCAGTGCAGGAAGAGTTCAAAGCACAGCTGACTTATTTTGGGCTGACTGCTTTCAGAGCACAAACCACCAGGTTGTTTTGGGGCTGGGGAGGTTTACCTGTGTCTGACTTGGATGTCTGGATTTTCTCTGTTTGATTAACGAGAGTTTTCTCTGTCAAATTGTTGTGTATAGTATCTTGCAGACAGGAAGGCACTCATCGCAGCGGTGGGTCAGAGCTCTTAGCTGATTGTTTTGTGATGGCACAGTTTAGGCCCAACCCCTTCCCACCCCTCATCCCACTCACCCCTGGAAATAGTTCCTTCATACCTGGGGTTCTGACATCATTTCCTCAAGAGTGCAAGGTGCATATCAATGTCATATCCTCTCTAGCACACAGCACTGAAAATATACTCATACACATTGTATAATATATATATATATTTCTATATAACAAACTAATCACACACACAAGCACAAACACACACACACACACACACACAAAAAAAGTACATAGTCATGTGGGGAGTAGTGCAATGTAATGGCTGTGGGGCAGCAGCCTTCTGGGAGTCTTTCTGGAGGCTGAGATGCTGCCCTATTTGCAGACAACTCTATGCCCTGAGGGAGGAAGTTGCCCATCTTCAGGCCACACTGGACAACAGTAAGAGAACCTTCCCCCAGGCCAGACTGGAAGGTAGTAAGGGAACCCCCCCATCCAGGGAGCACCAGAGCCTCCACCACTACCTCAGAGGTTGCAAAGGCACAGCAGTTGGACCACTGTGGGCTCAGGGAGGTGAGGAGGGTGGAACAGAGGCACACCCAGTCAGTTGTTCCACTCACAATCCATACACCATTCTGGGGAGCACAGCTCCCATGGATCACCCACAGAGGAGATTAAGGAGGCTGAGGACACCTGTCACAAGGGAGGCCCACAGGAAGGAGGCAGAGGATGCCACAAGGAAAGGAAGCAGCTCTTGGTGGGGGACTCAATTATTAGGGGGATAGAACTGGGGGGAGCAGGGAAAACTGAAGTAAAGTGCCTGCCTGGTGCCATGGCTTGTAGGGACAGGAAGCGCACCCTCACGATCATGAGAACAGCTGCACGGGAGTCTGAGCTGGATGTCATTGTCCACCTAGGGACAAATGACTTGGCTCAACATGAGATTAGAGCAGTGCAGAAGGACTTTGTAGAACTGGGGAGGGGCATAAGACAAGTAGCACACACAGTATCCTTCTCAGAGGTGCTGCCTGTAAATGGCATGAGTGAGGCAAGGGTACTTTGCACCATGCAGTTTAATGAGTGGTTGAAAAAATGGTGTGGAGCACAGGGGTTTGGCTTCATTGGGGACTGGGGTTCCACCTGGAGGGACACCAGCCTATACTGGCAGGATGGGCTGCATCTGACCAGGAAGGGAACAAGTCTTTTGAGCAATCAGTTTAAATGCTTCATTGGCAAGCTTTTAAACTAGTCAAGGGGGGAGGCACTGATAAGCAGCAGGAAAATCCCAGCCTCTCCCTATGAAACAGGGTACTAAATGGGAAAAAGACCGAGGTAGAAAGGTCAGTGGGGGATGCTGCAACAGAAAGTAAAGCCATCAAAAAATGGAAAGTAATGAGTACCAATGCACGTAGTCTGAGTAACAAACTTCCTGAATTAGTGGCCTTGATGGAGGAGGAACATCTGGATATCGTGGCAGTCACAGAAACATGGTTCGCACAAAACCATGACTGGGATGTAAACATACCAGGATAGACTATCTACAGGAGAGACAGAGAGGGTAAAAGAGGAGGAGGAGTAGCTCTTTACATAGGGAAGGAATCAAAGTAACAGAACAAAGAGAAAACAGGGAGGAGAAGAAGCACTGTGGGTAAATTTGGAGACCGGCAATGGCACCACAATCTGCACAGGGGTTGTATACAGACCCCCTTCTCAGGGGAAAGAAATGGACAAGGAAATGATAGAAAGTATACTTAGTATGGCAAAAAAAGGGGAGATATTGCTGATGGGTGATCTGAATATGCCAGATGTTAACTGGAGTGCAGTTGCCACAGCCACTTCGAAGAGTGGGGTTATTCTAGATGCCCTACAGGGGGCATGCCTTAGACAACTAGTATTGGAGCCCACTCGAGAGGGAGCAATCTTAGACCTGGTTCTCTCAAATGGAGATGAATAGAGGATCACAGATGTAGAAATGGGTAGCCATCTGGGAACTACAGACCATTGAACAGTATGGTTCACAATAAACACAGCAATAGAGTCAAGCCATACAAAGGCAAAGGTACTGGACTTTAGGAGGGCTGACTTTGTCAAAATGGGTAAGTGCCTAAGGAATGCACTAGCAAATGGGCAGGAAGGAGGGGTGGAAGAACAATGGGGAATAATAAATACCGCCATCACAGAGGCAACAAGCCTTTGTGTGAAGCAAATTAATAAAACTAAACGATGTAAGAAACCTCTATGGTTCTCAAAGGAAGTGGCAGTGAAGGTTCAAGAGAAAAAGAAAGCTTTCAGGAAGTACAAGGAATCACAGAAGGAGCAGGACAGAGAACTGTATCAGTTAAAGCAAAAGGAAGCTGGGAAGGCAGTCAGAACAGCAAAGGCCCAAACCGAGGAAAAGATAGCCAACTCAGTTAAGAAGGGGGATAAAACCTTTTATAGAGTACGTCAGGGAGCGAAGGAAGACCAAGGGAGGGATAGTGAGGCTTAATAAAGGGGAGGGTGGGCAGAGGGAGACTGTGAAAAGGCAGAGATACTAAACAAATATTTTTGCTCAGTATTTACAAAGGAAGGGGGGGTACCTAGAACAAACAGTAGAAACACACTGGATGCAGAAGTTGATACCAGCCCATTTACAGAAGAAAGGGTTCTGAAAGAACTCTTAAAAATGAAGGTGGACAAAGCAATGGGGCCTGATGGGATTCATCCCAGAATTCTAAAGAACTAAGGGTAGAATTAGTGACACCACTGACTACCCTGTTTAACAAATCATGGGAGGATGGGGTGGTACCCGGGGACTGGAGGAGGGCAGATGTGATTCCCCTTCACAAAAGTGGGAGCAAGGCAGAAGCAGGAAACTACAGACCTGTTAGTTTAACCTCAGTGGTAGGGAAAATGATGGAATCACTTCTGAAGGAAAGAATTGTCGAGTATCTAGAGGCCAGAGGGGCACAGGACCCAAGGCAGCATGGATTCACAGCAGGAAGGTCATGCCAGACAAATCTGATAGATTTCGTTGACTGGGTGATGAAAGTAGTAGATCAGGGAGGGGCTGTGGACATGGCCTACCTAGACTTTAGCAGGCATTTGACACAGTCCCACACAAAAGATTAATATACAAGTTAGCTAGCCTGGGAGTGGGTCCCAAGATGACAGCCTGGGTAAAAAATGGCTGGAAAATAGGACACAGAGAGTAATAGTAAATGGAGTCCACTCTGATGAAAGGGGGGTTACTAGTGGGGTACCGCAGGGTTCAGTATTAGGACCAGTCCTCTTCAATGTCTTTATAAGAGACATTGCAGAGGGACTGGAAGAAAAAGTATGTCTCTTTGCAGATGACACAAAGATCTGCAACAGAGTTGATGCACAAGGTGGGGTGGAAAGGATGAAAAGGGACTTGGCAAGGTTAGAGGAATGGTCAAATGTATGGCAGCTTAGATTCAATGCTAAGAAGTGCAAGGTAATGCACCTGGGAAACAAAACCCAGGGGAAGAGTACACAATGGGGGTGAGATACTAACAACAACAAAAATGGAGAGGGACCTGGGGGTAGTCATATCAGATGACCTAAAGGTAGGCAAGCAATGTGAGAGGGAAGCAATGAGGGCTGGGGGGATATTGGAATGCATAGGGAGAGGCATCACCAGTAGAAAACAGGAAGTTATTATCCCTCTGACAGCTGGTGAGACCCCATCTAGAGTACTGCGTGCAGTTCTGGAGACCCAATCTCCGCAAAGACATAGACAGGATAGAAGCTGTCCAGAGGAGGGCAACTAAAATGGTGCAGGGTCTGCACTGGAAGACATATGAAGAGAAACTTAAGGAGCTTAATATGTACAGTATAGCTGCGAGGAAAGGAGGGAGGGGGGGACATGATAGAAACTTTCAAGTACCTCAAGGGAATCAACAAAGTCCAAGAGGTAGTATCTTTCAAAAAATAGGTGTGCAAGAACAAGGGGCACAATTTGAAGATGAAGTCGCTCAGAGGTAATTTAAGGAAGTTTTTCACAGAGAGGGCTGTGGATGCATGGGCAGCCTTCCAGAGGAGGTTGTGGAGTCAAAAACAGTGGTGGAATTCAAGCATGTATGGGACAGTCATAAGGCAATTCTAGGGGTTGGGGGTAGGAAGAAGTAGGCTGCTGGTTAACTAGGATCTGCAGCTTATCCATTAGGTAGGGAAATGGGCAGACTGGGTGGGCCAAGCGGTCCTTATCTTCCGTCAAATTCTATGTTTCTACATTTCTATGCCATGGATAAGTTGAGAAAATCTAAAAAAACAAAAGCAAATTTTAATTTGATAGGTACTTTAAAAAAAAAGGAATAAAAAGTGCCCCCCCCCCAGCTATCAAGCATCTGTCTATCAACATATCCAATACATGGAAAGTCAATTTATCATGGAATGCAGACATTCAAATTTCTGCAGAATTCTACTGGCTGAATGTTCACTTCTCCTCAGGTAAATGCATTGAATAAAAAGTTGAGTAAAGCCTCTATCTGTGGCAGAGCAAACATCAAAAGTTTTCCTAGTATGCAGGAAAGCATTGGAGGGGTATTTTTCATGGTCAGAAAAGAAGCTGAAGAAAATAATACTTAGAAACATAGACTTTGATGACTTTGATAAGGACTGCTTGGCCCACCCAGACTGCCCCATTCCCTACCTATTGGATAGGCTGCAGATCCTAGTTAACCAACAACCTACTGTACTTCCTCCTACCCCCCCACTAGAATTGCCTTATATATGTTGCATGCATTATTGAAACTCCCCACTGTTTTTGACCCCACTATCTCCTCAGGAAGGCCATTCCATGCATCCACCACCCTACCTGTGAAAAAATATTTCCTCATTTTACCCCTGAGCTGTTCCCTCTCTATCTTCAAATTGTGCCCCCTTGTTCTTGCACATCTCTTTTTCTGAAAGATGCTGCCATCTTGGACTTTGTTGATTCCCTTGGGGTACTTGAAAGTTTCTATCTTGTCCCCCCACTCCCTTCTTTCTTCAACGGTATACATGCTAAGCTCCTTTAGTCTCTCACTTCATATAACAACTTGTGCAGACCCTGCGCCATTTTAGTTGCCTTCCTCTGGACTGCCTCCATCCTGTCTATGTCCTTACGGAGATGGGGTTTCCAGAACTGCATGCAGTACTCCAGATGGGGACTCACCAATTGTCTGTACAGAGGGATAACAACTTCCTGATTTCTACTGGTGATGCCTTTTCCTACGCATTTCCTATGCATAATTACACCATCTGTATGCATTTACGTGAATTTGTACTTTGTATATCCCTTTCCCCTTTCCCCCAGGATGTACCATGAGATGAGCTTTACGTTGCTTAGTGTAACTTTCCTGGTGAAACAATTCAATAAATAAAATAAATAAATAAATACATAGTGCATCCCATTATCCCCCCAGCCCAACTTACTGCCTTCTCATATTGCTTGCCTACCTTTAGGTCATCTGATATGACAACACCCTGGTCCCTTTTCATGACTGTTGTTATTAGCACCTCCACCTCCCCCATTGAGTACTCTTCCCCTGGGTTTTTGTTTTTCAGGTGCATTACATTGCATTTCTTTGCATTGATTATAAGCTGCCATAAATTTGACCATTCTTCCAATCTTTTCTAGTCCCTTCTCATCCTTTCCATCCCCCCCATGTATCACCTCTGTTGCAAATCTTCATGTTGCCTGCAAAAAGGCATACTTTTCCTTCCAACCCCTCTGCAATGTCACCTATAAACACGTTAAAGAGGACAGGTCCCAGTACTGAACCCAGCAGTACCCCACTAGTAACCCCCCTTCCTTCAGAGTGGACTCTGTTTACTATTACACTCTGCATCCTGTTGTCCAGACAATTTTTTTACCCAGTCTACCATCCTGGGACCCACTCCCAAATTGGCTAACTTGTTTATTAATCTTTTGTGTGGGAACATGTCAAATGCCTTGCCAGGTAGGCCACATCCACAGCCCCTTCTTGGTCTACTACTTTGGTCACCCAGTCAAAGAAATCTATTAGATTTGTCTGACATGACCTTTGCTCTGTGAATCTATGCTAACTTGGGTCTTGTGCCCCCACTGGCCTCTAGGTACTCAACAATTTTTTCTTTCAGAAGTGATTCCATTGTTTTTCCTACCATGTCTGCAGTTTCCTGCCTCTGCCTTGCTCCCACTTTTGTGAAGGGGAATCATATCCACCCTCCTCCAGTCCTTAGGTACCACACCATCCTCCCATGATTTATTAAAAATGGTAGTCAGTGGTGTCACTGGTTCTCCCCTTAGTTCTTTTACAGTTCTGGGGTGAATCCCATCAGGTCCCATTGTTTTGTCCACCCTAAGTTTTAGGAGTTCTTTCAGGACCCTTTCTTCAGTGAATGGACTGGTATCGACCCCCCTATGCAGAGTTCTTCTATTGTTTTGTATATGTACCTCCCCTTTCTTCTTTTGTGAATATTGAACAAGAGTATTCATGGTATACCATGATGTGCGTGACTGCAATTGAGTGACCCCTGAAAGGGAGACTCAGTCGTGGTGCATGGCACAGTGGTTACTGGGAAGCTACAGTGACTGGATTGGGTGGGTTGGCAACCATAGCATGAGGAAGTCATTACAGGTATACTCGGGGGGGGGAGTGAACATGCTACAGGTACACGTCCGGGGGGAGCGAGCATGCTCAGCGAGGGGTGGGAGGGGATTTGAGTAGTGGTGCTGCAGTTGACTGCCGAGCTGGCTGTATGGTGTAGCAGGTCAGCTTACAGCTTTGGTGGCTAGGGTGCTGTGTTCGCGTCCTGGCGCAGATTAATTTTTGTTGCGCTGTCCTGAATTTTATTTTATTTTTTTATGTTTTGCCCCCCCCCAACATTTACCCCTCTGGAGTTGAGAATCCTTACGTGGGGGGGGCAGGGGTGCAGCTCCCTGTAGAAATATAGAAAATCCAAGTCCCCAGCACCATTTTGTTGTGTGCCGGGGAGTCAGAGCACCAAAATAGATTTTCGGCACTCTGACTTCGCCGTAACGGTGATCTCCCTTTTGTGGTTGCCGTTATCATATAGAACTGTATTCATTCAGTATCTCTGACTTTTTGTTGTCACTCTCTTCCAACCCCACTCCCCTTTATTAAGCCTCACTATCCCTCCATGGGTCTTTCTTTGCTCCCTAATATACCTATAAAAGGTTTTATTCCCTTCTTAACTGAGTTGGCTATCTTTTCCTCAGTTTGGACCTTTGCTATTCTAACTGCCTTCCCTTCATCCTTCTGCTTTAACTAATACTGTTCTCTGTCCTGCTCCTTCTGTGATTCCTTAAACTTCCTCAATGTTTTTTCTCCCTAACCTTCCCTGCCGACTCTTTTGAGAACCATTGTGTTTTTTTCCTTCGTTTTGTTTTATTTGCTTCACACAAAGGCTTGTTGCCTCCGTGATGGCAGTTTTGATTTTTGTCCATTGTTCTTCCATCCCTCCTTCCTTCTCATTTGCTAGTACGTTCCTTAGGCACTCTCCCATTTTGCCAAAGTCAGCCCTCCTAAAGTCTAGTACCCTCACTTTTTTATGGCTTTA
This sequence comes from Neoceratodus forsteri, assembly GCA_016271365.2. NCBI lineage: Eukaryota > Metazoa > Chordata > Ceratodontiformes > Ceratodontidae > Neoceratodus > Neoceratodus forsteri. Next base: position 1,282,534,996 of record CM057452.1, read on the forward strand.
CTCTGCAGCAGTGTTTATCGTGAAACACACTGTTTGGTGGTCACTTGTTCCCAGATGGCTATCCACTTCTAAATCCAAGATCCTCTCTCCATCCCCATTTGAGAGTACCAGGTCTATGATTGCTCCCTCCTGAGTTGGTTCCAACACTAGCTGTCTGAGGCATATCCCTGTAGGGCATCGAGAATGACCCTGCTCTTGGATGTGGCTGCAGCAAATGTACTCCAGTTAACAACTGGCATATTCAGGTCCCCCATCAACAGTATCTCCCATGTTTCTGCCATTCTAAGGATGCCTTCTATAATTTCCTTGTCTATTTGCTCCCCCCTGAGACAGGGGTCTGTATACAACCCCTATGCAGATTGTGGTGCAATTTCCTGTCTCCAAGGTAACCCACTGTGCCTCCTCTCCTCCCTGTTTACCTTTTAGTTCTATTGATTTGATCCCTTCCCTTATATAGAAATCTACTCCTCCTCCTCTTTTACCCTCCCTGTCCCTCCTGTAGATTGTGTACCCTGTTGTGTTGACATTCCAGGCATTGTTCTCTGTGTACCATGTTTCTGTGACAGCCACGATATCCAGGAGTCCCTCTTCCATCAAGGCCACCTTTTCAGGAAGCTTGTTACCCTGACTATGGGCATTGGTACTCATCACCCTACATTTTTTTGATGGCCTTACCCCTTTTAGTGCCATTCCTGTCCTAACTGCCTTTGCCTTTTTCTCCATTTACCCCAATCCTGCTCCCCATCGACCTCTCTACCTTGGTGTTTACCTCGCTAACTACGCTATTTTGTGGGGGAGGCTGGGAATTCCCTGTTCCTTTTCAGTGACTTCCCCCTTTAACTAGTTTAAAAACTTGCCAATGAAACATTTAAACCTATCACCTAGGATCCTGGTTCCCCTCCCAGAGAGATGCATACCATCATGCCAATATAGGCCTGCATCCTTATAGGTGACCCCCAGTCCCCAATGAAGCCAAAACCCTGTGCTCTGTACCAGTTTTTCAACCATTCATTGAATCTCATAGTGTGGAGTACCCTAGCCTCACCAATGCCATAGACAGGCAGCACCTCTGAGAAGGTTACCATGCATGCTACTTGTCTAAGGCCCCTCCCCAACTCCACAAACTCCTCCTCCACTGCTCTATTCCCAGCTAGGTCATTTGTCCCTAGGTGTGCAATGATGTTCAACTCCCTCTCCTATGCAGCAGCGCCCATGATCCTGAGGATTCACTTCTTGTCCTTCCAAGCAATGGTGCCAGGCAGGAAACTTACCTCCCTTCCCCTCCCTCCCCCAGTTCTACCCCCTAGCAATTGAGTCCCCCACCAAGAGCTGTTTCCTTACCCTGTGGGCTCCCATGCCACCCTCCTGTGGGTCTCCTTTTTTGTGGAGGTTCCCTGAATCCTCCTTAGTCTGCGCTGTGGAGGCCTCCGTAGAGGAATGACACTCCACCAGAAGGGCAGATGAATTGTGGAGAGGTACAACTGGAGGGATGTGTGTCCATTCCACCACCTTCCCCTTCCTGAGCTGGCCATAGTCGAAGTGCTCCTCTTTCTTGGCAACCTCAGAGGCAGTGGTGGCAGCCCTGGTGGTCCCTAGGTGGGGGAGAAGGTTTCCCTACTTCCTGCCAGGTCACCCTAAAAATTGGCCACCTCCTCCCTCAGAGCAAAGAGGTGTCTGCAAATAGGGCAGCATCTCAGCCTCCAGAATGTTTCCCAGAAAACTGCCTCCCCACAGCCAGTGCATTGCATCACGCCCCATGTCTCTTCCCTCCCTGTTTAATTTTTTTTCTCTTTTCTGTTAGTGTATGTGAGTATATGAGTATATGAGTGCATTTACCCCCTGCACAGTGTGCTGGGCTGTTAGGAATATGACAGGTGTATGTCCTTTGTCCATTTGGGGAAGTGATGTCAGAACCCCTGGTATAAAGGAAATTATGCCATTGGGGTGGGTGGGGTGAGTTGCAGGGAGGATGAGACCAAGCCCGTGCCCTCCAGAAACAGTCAGATACAACTCTGACCCACCACACTGGTGAGAGGTTTCCTTCCTTTCAGCAAGACAACCTGCTCAACAATTTAACAGATAATATACCCTGCAAAAAACAATTTAAATCAGAGAAAAATAAAGCAGTTGAGCCCAATACCTATGTTGCAAGCATCCCCTGACCCAGCCTTATATAACCTGGTTGTTTGTGCTCTGAACGCAATCAAAGCAAACCAGTTTCAACCTCCTGAGGCACTGTCTGGGTCAAATACTGCTTACAATGAAAATCTAAGCCACCAGTGAATACTTCACTGTACCAAAAATAGTTTGATGCAAAATGTCACCAAAATAGTACTAAACAACAAGCCAGCTGTCCACAACAGAAAAACAAAATATGCAGAATTTCAACCCCTCTGGATTTAAGCTCCACTACAAGTACATAAGCAGTATTGCAAACCCCTTCTTGATTAACATAAAAAAAAAGCAATAACAGGTGTAAAAGTTTAAGTAAAGTTCACCTCGCTCAGATTTGAGAAAAAAAATGGTGCTTTCCTGCAGATATCCAGTTCAGTATTGTGTACTCATCCCAGCTCCAAGTTGTTTCAAAGCAGGTTCCACTGCCAGGAAGACGGGCCATTCTGTCTGAATCTGCTTCACACTTGTGTCTTATTGTAACCTAATCAGTTCTGTAAGTCTTCACCCAAAACTATTGGCTGACAATGCATATGATGCAAGCATCCCCTGACCCAGCCTTAAATAACCTGGTGGTCTGTGCTCTGAAGGCAATCAGAGCAAACCAGTTTCAACCACCTTAGGCACAGTCTGGGTCAAATGCACAACAACTCCACTAACCTGCACTAAACTGCAGGACTTACAATGAAAAATCCTCATCCACCAGTGAATACAGTGCTTCACTGTATCAAAAATAGTTTGATGTACAGTAAAATGTCACCAACATAGAGAATAAAGTATGGGTCAGGGTGTGTAACAAGATTTTACACACACCCGAGTTGTGGGATGCTACATAAACCCCGAGGACGAAGCCTGAGGAGTTTGTGAAAAGCATCCCACAATGAGGGTGTGTGTAAAATTGAGTTTGACACACATCTGACCCATATGAAGGAGGTCGGTTCAGGGGCAATGTGAGGAAATATTATTTCACAGAGAGGGTAGTGGATGCATGGAACAGCCTTCCTGAGGAAGTTGTGGGGTCTAAAACTGTGGGAGAATTCAAGAATGCATGGGACAGACATAAGGCAATTCTTGTGGGGGGGGCAGGAAGATATAGGCTGTTGGTTAACTAGGATCTGCGGCCTATCCTGTAGGTAGGGAAATGGCAGACTAGATGGGCCTAGCAGTCCTTATCTGCCGTCAAAGTCTATTTTTCTATGTTTCTATATTTTATTTTATATAATTGCTGGGTTTCCCTTTTTCGCCTCAGCAATTATATAAAATAAAAAGCTTCCAGTGCATCTGCCGTGTGGCTTCTCAGGTGCCGATTTGAATCGGCCTATTTTAAAACATTTTGTTTTTGTCCTGGTTTATGAGGTTTTCACTGTGTAGGGGGAAAAAATAACTTACCACCGAGTTCTTCTGGCAGTGGCAGTGCTGTTGCAGGAGAGATGGAAGCAGTCAGTGGCCTTTAGTGGTGGCACTGCTGCGTGAGGATGCGCACTGCAAGGGAAACAGTGCACATGTTTGCTGTTATAAACACTCCTTTATAACGGCAAATTGCACCATGGTTTCCTTATGGAAAAAGGGGAAGCTGGTTATTATATACTAGTTAACAACAAGCCAGCTGTCCACAAGGGAGAAAAAAACATGCAGAATTTCAATCCCTCTGGATTTATGCTCCCAATCTGCAAGTACATAAGCAGTCAAATATAGAATTCCATTCAACTGACAGACTTACAATTAAAAATCCTCAGCCACATGTGAATACTTCACTGTACAATAATTACTTTGATGAAAAAAGTCACCAAAATACTAGTAGACAACAAGCCAGCTGTCCACGAGGAAAAAACTAAATATACAGTATTTCAATCCCTCTGGACTTAAACTCCCAATCTACAAGTACATAAGCAGTATTGCAGACCACTTCTTGATAAAAAAAAACAATAACAAGTGTAAAATATAAAGTAAGGTACACCTCCTTCACATTTGAGCAAGACTGTGCTTTCCTGCAGATACCCAGTTCAATATAACCGAAAAGATGGATATACTTGATGCATTCAATAACCACTTTGCTACTGCAGGCATGGCATTTGATAACTCCCCTGCAAACATACTTCGCTCCCAGATTGCCAGCCAACTGCCTGAAACTTCGATAGCTTTGCCACCTTTCTCGCTTCAACCTGCCTCACTGAAAGAGGTAGAGGACCTCTTGCTTCAGTTGGATCTAGAAAAAGTACTGGGGCAGACACCCTTGACCCTTACTTCCTAATAATTGCCTACCACGTACTAACAATACCCGTCTCCCACCTTTTTAACTTATCCCTATCTCAGGGCACCTTACCACCTATATGGAAGACAGCACATGTCATACCACTGTTCAAATCAGGTGACCCTGGTGATCTCAATAATTACAGGCCAATTTCTCTCCTTCCGGTCCTGTCCAAGCTCCTAGAGAAAATTGTAAATGCACAGCTGAGGACTCACCTTGAGTCTAAAGAACTGCTAAACCCTATGCAGTCCAGATTCAGAGCTAAACATAGCACTATCTCAGCCCTCGTCAACGTTACTAATGACTGGAGGACAAGAGGACACAGCATGAGATTAGAGGGAGGCCGATTAAGGGGGAATGTGAGGAAATTCTTTTTCACAGAAAGGGTGGTGGATGCATGGAATGGCTTACCACAAGAAGTGGTGGCTATGAATACAGTGCAGGGCTTCAAACAGGCATGGGATAGGCATAAGGGAGCAATACAAATGACTATGAATAGATAGGCCACTGACAGAGCAAAGGCCGATGGCACATTTATAAGGTAGAAAAAGAAATGGGCAGATTGGATGGGCCTTGCGGTCCTTATCTGCCGTCAACTTCTATGTTTCTATGACTGGCAGTGTAATCTTGAGAACAAAAACTTTATTTGTGCTGTTTTCCTTGATCTAAGCAAGGCTTTCGACACCGTCAGCCATAGTCTGCTCCTCTCCTCCCTTCAAACCATAGGTGTGGACCCCTCCTCTCTGTGCTGGTTTACTGACTATTTTACAGGGCACCTTCAACAAGTTAAAGCTGAAGGAGGCCTGTCCCCCTTAAAAACTCTACAAATAGGGGTACCTCAAGGTTCTATATTAGGGCCCTTACTTTTTGCAATCTACATTAATAACATTGACTACTGTATAAAAGAAGCCAAAATCCATCTGTTTGCAGATGATACAGTTCTCTACATGAGTCGCCCAACACCTGAAGCTGCCTGCAATGACCTACAGTCAGAATTCAACCTTTTGCAAAGCCAACTTCTCCAAAAAAAGCTACTCCTTAACACCAAAAAAACTAAAGCGATGGTCCTCTCCCCTTTTATCTGTACAGCTAACCCTGTGTCCAGTGGAACAGTTCCCCAAATTACCACAGTTCTAGGTGAAAAACTAAAATCTGTTACAAAATTCAAGTATCTGGGAGTTTGGATAGACCAAAGACTCTCCTTCATTGAACATATCGAGGACTTGCTAAAACGACTTCGGCAAATGCTTGGCCTGTTTTTTAGAATCAACCAATTTCTCACCAGAGATGCCAAGAAACAACTGGTCCAATCCATTTTCCTATCATTGGTTGATTACACTGATTTCCTCTACAGCCAATGCCCCAACTCTTACATGGCTAAACTGGACACTCTTTACCATCGAGCACTGAGGTTTATAATGGGACTTCCCTTCGACACGCATCACTGCACCCTATATGCGGCAGTGGGGTGGACATCACTAAAGTTCAGGCGCCACAGAAACACCAGTCTCTGGACCTATGGAGCCATCTCTAATAAGCTGCTTTACTATGTCTCCTGCTGTCTTCCCCTGGGTATAATTGGGAAATACATGTTAAAAAGTTACTCAGCTATTACACTTAAAGTACCCAAAGCAAAATCCCACTTTGGCAGGGCACCCATAAGCTTCGTGCTACCTACCTTATGGAATGATCTACAAAAAAAACTCAAATTAAGCACTCTAATCAGTATAAATGCCTTCAAGATGCTTTATTTTCATACAATCAGAGAAGTATGTAACTGCTTCACCCACTCAGACCCAGTACTGGTGTCTGCACTGGTATATACCCACGCCCAGACCCAATTTTAAGTACTGACCCTGCAGCTTGCTCCTCACAAGTCTAATTGTTCTCTCTCTTATCCTCCTGCCTTATCAACACTAGTCCCGTCCATCCCCTTATCCTTCCTTTCCCAACCTCGGATAGGAGCTCACTACCCATGGGTTATGGCATCCTACCATGCCCCGTACTTTATAGCATTCAATCCCAGGGCTCACACATACTCCTTTTCTCCATCCACCTTCTCTACATCCCATTTTACCAACTACTCTATGTGCATCGTGCCCTCCTTGCCTTTCTCCCCCTACCTCCCTCCCTTCCCCCCCACCTTCCCCTCTACCTAGTGGATATTTTTATTTTATTTTGTTTCTTCCGTTACTTCCTCCTCTAACCTTAAATAACCTGCTTTATCTTCCTATAGACACTTCTATGTATGCAAATACCCTGTAATCTGTACAATATCTGTATAATTCTATGTACATATGAACTTCTTTTTCTTCCTCTCTGTAAACAGTATTATCTGTATTGCCTTGTAAATACCTGTGTTGACCTGTATATACAATTGTTCATGCTCCACCCAGATCCATCTTGCAAATGAGCTTCTGCTCAATGATGAATGCCGGGTTAAATACTTGATTGATTGATTGACTGATTGATTGAATATTATGTATTCTTCCCAGCTCCAAGTTGTTTCAACTGTGAGCAGTCCTTACATTTGTGTGTGTGTGTGTGTGTGTGTGTGTGTGTGTGTGTGTGTGTGTGTGTGTTTGTGTGTGTATGGGGAATAGAAAATAAAAGTATATTTAATCAATATGTTTGTTCTTTTCATGTTGAAAGAGTTTTATTTTTTGGACCTTGATAATTTTTTAGTGATTTTGTAATAATATCAGGTGTTTTTGACAATGGTCTTGATATTCCTAGTGTGCTTTGCCCTGATTGCCAGTATCTTTATTTACCTGTCCATTAGACAAATTTAAGACTCAGGTGCCAGGATTTCCCCTAGCTATTTTATAAATTGTTACAAGGGCCTTAATTCCTGTTGAAATTGCAACTGTTGCCTATGTAAAACTTGCATATTGTTGTTATGTACCTTAGCTATGCTTAGGACACATCATTTCAACTGAAGACCCCATCAGAGGACACACTCCTTTCTGGGAATTAACATTAAATGTGGATGGTGGGGCTAACACTGCATTACGCAGACTCTAACATGGCACTGTTACCAGAAACATCAAATGAAATTGAATATCATTTAAATAGATGTGGACCCAAAATGGCTAAGATTTACACTTGGAAATGAGTAGATGTGTATTATCAAAAAAATGCCTTTTTTAATTTAATATTCTTAATATAAAGTAATAATAGTGTAAGTATTGTGTAAAATTACATACAATGTTGATTAAATAAATGTCTGCCTCTAGGAGGCAAATTTTCAAGCAGCTTGAGGGTAATATGGAATGTGGACATCAAAGACATTTCTAGTTTATTAACCTCATTAAATTCAGAATGGATTAGTTGTTTTCAAAATCTATGTCCACATGCCATGTATATGCACATTAATTCTGATAGTTTCAAAAAAGGCCTTTAAAGCTTGTTAGACAACACTGCAGCATCATTCCAAAGGCAATTTGTAAAAGAAAACTCACTTTCAAATAACTGTTAAGCCTATACACTTGATTAATACATGTTTTTGAGGATTTATTTTAATTTAATCAGTTACTCTAGTGAGCTACAAAACTGAGAACCCCCAAGTTTGGTCATCCTATTAATAATTATTATTAACTTGTTACTAATCTCCCTTTCTTATGTAAAGTCATTAACCAAGTAGTTTTGATTCTACTTTGCACTTGCTGGATCAAATATTATGTTTATAACAAGCTCTGATTGGACAAACTATTAAAGCTACCCTGGTTCAGGTCATGAACTAGCTCCTTATAATAACAGACAATGGTCAAATTTCCTTGAGGGTCATTTAACAAGTTTCAGCATATATTGATATTGTGAATCACGGTGGGTTGTTGGGTCCATTAGTGCATCTAGTGGTTATGTTATGTACTGTGCTGGAGTGTTTTTGTTCCTACCTTCATGAGACCATGGCATTAGAGAATTGAGATAGTAACACCTTGTAGTAACATATGGTTGGAAAAGACTCTAGGTTTGCCGTGTCTACCCCATTGCTACCTGACCTTGTCTTATGCTTCATGTGCAGGCATGAATTAGCTTTTTGTTAAAACATTAAGTAATTTTAACATGCTGTCTACCTAATCTACTACTCAGGTTATCCACTGATTCCCTTAGTAGGCAAAAATGTGTCCACAATTATGCTGAATGCCTATGATGTCTTCATGTCTACTGTCTAGACTAGAATTCTTTACAATTTATAACAGTTCCTTCTTATCAGGCACAAAGGGAAGCTCAAAATGCTACAAGAAACCTTACATATTACTACAGTCATGATTGTAAGAAAAAATAGCAAATTGTCAACTTCCAGGACTCAAAAGCATTCTGGGACTCCTTTGAAAATATAATTAATCCCAAGTCTAAGACATTTATTACAGAGGCAAAATATCACCACTTTAGTTAGTGCTGAATGGGCATATTAGTAAGCAAGTAATAAGTACAATTTTATTTTTAAAAGGCACCCCTTCCATTGCTCAGAATGCCTTTATAATAATAATTAAAAAAACACACTAAAAATAATATACAGCTTGAAATATATGCCATAATTCTGTAAAACAGTTTACAAATTCAAAGCTACGTTCCTAAAAATGCTTTCCCAAATAAATATGTTTTGAGGGAGCTTTTAAAACCCTCTATGGTTGAGCTTTCACATATCTGATGAAATAGAGGATTCCACAAGGTAGGAGCCATAAACGTAAGAGATCTTCCACCAAACATCTTCAAATGTACCCTGGAAAACTCCAGCAATCCCTCGTCAGAGGATCAGAGTGAGCGGGAGGGACAGTAGGGACGCAGGAGGTCTTGCAGGTATTGGGTTCCCAGCCTATGTAGGGCTTTGTAGGTCAGCAGTGTGATCTTGAAAGGAATTTGCCACTGTATAGGCAGCCAGTGCAGTTCATGCAGCACAGGTGTTATGTGACTGGATCTAGGGGTTCCTTCCAGTTAACAACCTGACCGTCACATTCTGTACTAGCTATAGTTGGTGGATATCCACTCCTGGTAGCCCTAGGTAAAGGGCATTGCAGTAGTCCAACTGAGTGGTGACAAAGGCATGAACCAATGTTGACAGATCCTTAGATGGGACCAGGTGCTTCATCCTAGCAATGTTTCTAAGTTGGTAAAAGGAAGACTTGACTATGGCTGACACCTGAGCTTTCAGGGTCAAACCTTCATCAAGTACTATCCCTAGGTTATGCATCTGGTTCTGGGCATTGAGCAGGCTACCCCCTAATTGTAAGCTGGATGGTTTTCCTGCCCATGTCCCAACCATCCTCAGGTCTGGGTCCACCACCAACACCTCAGTTTTCTCAGGGTTTAACCTCAGCCAGCTGGCACTCATCCAGCTCTATATGTCCTGTAGGCAGTTGTTAAACATCAAGACTGTGTCATATTCCTGGCCAGGTACAAAGGATATGTACAGCTGAGAGTCATCTACATAACAATGGATACTCAACCTGTACCATCAAAAAATGTCCCCCAGTGGTAGCATGTAGTAGTGAACAACATGGAGGAAAGCACAGAACCCTGCGGCACCCCACAGGGCAGACCTTGAGGGGACGAGGAATAAATTCCTGACATCACCCTCTGCCATCTGCCCTCAAGGAACGATCGAAACCACTTGAGGATTGTCCCATCCAGTCCACAAAAAAAAAAATGCAGGCATTCCAGCAGTACCCCATGGTCCACAGTATCAAAAGTTGCCAAGAGATCAAGGAGAACCAAGATGAAATGGGCTCTCTGATCTCTCACCACTAAAAGGTCATTAAGTACCCGAACCAGGGCAGTCTTGGTGCTATGCCTCTTCCTGAAGCCAGACTGGAGAGGGTCATAGATATTATGGCTAGATAAATGATCTTCCAGTTGCAGGGTGACCACCTTCTTAATAACTTTCCCTATGAAATGTAGGTTAGAGACTGGTCTGTAGTTGGCAGGGCAGTCGGGGTCCAGGGAGGGCTTTTTTAGCAGTGGCCTAACCACTGCTTCCTTTAAGAAATCTGGATAGATCTATCTCTCCAAGGAAATCCCAACTACATGAGCTAGGATTGGGCCAATAACCTCAACACACCCCACAAGAAGATATGTTGGGCCCAGGTCCAAAATACAGCAAGTTGGTCACAGAGTCTGGATGATCCTCACTATATCCATGACTACCAGCTGGCTGAAGTCAGACCAAGCCAGTTGAGTGTTAGTACCACTCAGTAGGCCACTGCAAAAACCCATGGGGAAACATTGGCTGATCTCTATCCTGATGGCAGACACCTTATCTGTGAAAAACTGAGCAAACTCCTCATGCTGTTCCTGTGACAATGCTTTTCAAGCACGTATACAGACTGGATTTCACAGTCTGTCCATGGTCCAGAAGAGCTCAGCTGGTCTGTTTCTCGCAGCAGCAATTTCCCTGGACAGGAATTTTGACTTTTTATGGGAAATTGTTGATTGGTAGACCATAAAATGGTCCAACAACCTAAGTCTGTCCATCTCCAGATGAGTTTTCCACCAATGTATCTCCAACCTTTGCCTCTGCTTCTTTAATTCCCTTAGTGACCCATCAAACCATGGGGCACCAGGGCAAGAAGTTAGAGGGCAAACACAAACTGGAGCTATGACATTCAGGGCCCCCACCACTGCTCTGTTATAGGCCAGTACTTGAGACCCTGGGTCACCGCTATCTAATGGAATACCTGAAAGATCCAGTACCATCATCAGGCCTTCTGATGTTGCATGTCTTAAAGGATGGTACTGTACCATATCCTTAGGGCAGGTCCCTTTAGTGAAAAAAAAACTATGTCTAGTTATTTCTTGGCCATCATGTAACAAAGGGAACTAAAAATTACCTTACACTTGTTTGTGTCAGATGCTTTGTATCCTAAAATTTGGAAAAATTTGGTTCAGTAGTTTTTATGTTACAAGATGTGTAAAAATGTGAAATTCATAAATTTTAAGATGATATGGTTGCCATCCATGCAACAACTAATTCAGGGACTGGTTATTGGGGATGGGGGGGGCTAAAACCACTAAACCACCAGTGAATCTTTTTTCATAACAGGATGGTTGGGATGAAATAGGAATAGGGGGTCACTGGACACTTTGGTCATGATGGCGGGGGGGAGGGACCGCTAGCCACCAGGAATATTTTGTGTACTTTTGGGGCCGGTGAGGAGAGGGACTACTAGCCACCGGGGCTTATTTTTGAGGGGAATTGGGTTGGCCATTGGGTGGTGATTGCAGGCAGAATTTCCATGAAAGTTCGGAAATGGATTTCCAAATATTCACGTAAGTGAAAATCTGACTTTCGCTTGAATTTTGCCTGCGAAAGTTTTTATTTTGCACAACCCTACAGCATATATATTTTCTTTTAATTTCAGACCCAGACTGTGCCACAAGTCTTTGCTATGAAATCCCCTATAGATAAGCACAGATGACCCCTCATCTTTCTGTAACCCAGTGTGTACATTTCCAGACTATTCAACCTCTCCTCGTATGTGAGATCTCACAAACCTATCACCATTTTTTTCAACTTGAATATACTTTATTGAATTTTTTAAAAACAGAGGTACAATTAACTAAGAGCAACAACATGTTGATCTAACACAGATAAGTAAGATATAAACATGAGAACATGAATCATAAAGGGTACACAACAACAAGAAACAATATTGTGCAACAATAACCACATAATCTCAAAACCCACTAACCCCCACCCCCCATTCCAGCCACCCTCCCCACCACCCTCTTCCACTGGAGGATACCAAAAAGTATGATGCCCAACTTCTGAAAATCAAAAGATCTAAAAAGGTCAAGAGGTACATGCTAAACACCCTGTAATGGAGTGGAAAGCACTGTAAGGGGAAATAATTGGTACAAATCAGGGCCAAAAACCTATAAAGAAAAAATGCAAGTTAACAGGGACCAGACAAATGATATAGTTAGCAGGGTATACAAGGGTTCCCAAATTTTCTGATATGTGCGAAGGCAACCTGGCATGCTAGCTATAGTCTGTTCTGCCTGCAAAGCAAAGATAATCTCTTGAAACCATTCAGTAACAGACAGAATACTTGAGTTATGCCAGTGTTCCATTATCACCTTTTTCGCACATACCGAGATGAGGGCCAGGTGTTGCCATTGGTTACCAATCAGGGAGTTCCCATAATCACCCAATAAATACACTTCAGGGATAAAGGCTTCAGACAACCACAGAATATGGTCTAGTCATGAATGAATATGAACATACAAACATACAAAAATGCCAGCAGAAATAGGCCTTATGGTCTGTCGAGTCTGCTCAACTGTGCAGCTAGCCCTTTATCTTGCTACTTCCCCTCCCACTCCTCCCTTCCTTAGAATTACCCTCCCCCTCACCCTGCCCCATCCCCTCTTAAAGCTGTCAACTGTCTTACAGGCCACTACCTCTTGTGGTAGAGTGCAGCCTCCCAGAAGGGGGTGACTTTTTCACAGAACCAAAGAACGTGACACAATGTGCCAGGTTCCTTATTACATCTAGAGCAGATATTCAAGGGTAGCATGCCCATTCTATACAACTTTTTGGGGATGTAATAAAGGTTGTGCAACATCTGGAATTGAAGATGATATCTATCCCACTTAATATATTTGTACTGACATTTTCAGATTTGCGGCCAATTACAAGGGGAGTCAGTGGGTTACAAGGACTGGTCCCAGTAGCAAAACATCTGTCCCTCTGAATGGGCCACAAAGTGACCTAACTACGAACATACGAAATTTGCCAGCAGATAAAGGCCTAGAGGTCTATCAAGTCTGCTCGAATGTGCAGCTAGCACCCCTTATCCTGCAGCTGCCCTTCCCTTCCACCCTTCCCCTTCATTAACCCTCCCCCTTGTCCTGTCCCATCACCTTTTGAAGCAGTCCACTGTTCTACTGCATACCACTTCTGCAGGTAACGCATTCCACCCAGCCACCACCCTCTCTGTAAAAAAGTGTCTCCTCATCTCCCTCCTGAACCTTCCTCCCTCCAGTCTCATATCATGCCCCTGGTGTCCCTCCCTCCTTACTTTGAACAGCCCTCTGTACCCGTCTTGTTTATTCCTTTCATGTATTTAAAGGTTTCAATCATGTCACCCCTGTCCTCCTCTCCTCCAGTGAGTACATGTTCAACTCCTTCAATCTCCTCTCATATGATAAGTCCCCAGCCCCTTGATCATCTTTGTTGCCCTGCGCTGTCCCCTCAGTAACTAATGTCGCTCTTCAGATACAGGCGCCAGTACTACGCAGAACTCCAGGTGTGGTCTAACTAATGACCTATACAGTGGCAGAATCACCTCCTCCCTCCTCGAGGATATACCCCTTGCAATACAACCCAGCATTTTGTTGGTCTTTGCAGCTGCCATCCTACATTGTGCTGAGTTGTTCATTGACCCAGTAATGAGCACACCCAGATCCTTCTCCTCCTCTGTCTGGGCTAGCTGCACTCCCCCCAGCTGGTAACTCCTCCTTGGGTTCTTCATCCCAAAATGCAGCACCTTGCACTTTTTGGCATTAAACCTCGGTTGCCAGGTGTCTGACCAGGTTTCAAGCTTTGCCAGATCATCCTGCAACCCCTGCCATCCCCCTAGGTCATCCACCACCGCACCTACCTTGGAATCATCAGCAAACAGACTGATCTTGCTCTTGATGTCCCATGATATGTCTGCAATGAATATCCCAAATAACACTGATCCCAACACCGACCCCTATGGAACACCGCTTGTCATTGCCCTTGGGTGTAAGAGCTCCCCACCCACCACCACCCTCTGTTGCCTTCCCTGAAGCCAGTTCCCTACCCAGCTCACCAGCTTTGCACCCGCCCCTGTGCCTACTAACTTCCTTCCCCAGCCTTCCATGCGGCACCGAGTCGAATGCCTTACTGAAGTCCAGATACAGGACATCCACTGTATGGCCCCTGTCCAGTTGCCTAGTTACCCAGTCATAGAACTCCACCAGGTTGGTTTGGCAGGATCTGCCATGTATGAAGCCATGCTGTCTGCTGTCCTGTAGTCCTTTGGCCTCTAGAAGGGCCACCAGCCTCTCCTTCAGGATAGTCTCCATTAGTTTACCCACGATGGATGTGAGGCTCACTGGTCTGTAGTTTCCCGGTTCATCCTTGGGGCCACTCTTGTGGTGGGGCACCACATGAGCCATCCTCCAGTCCTGAGGTACACACCCTGAATGTAGTGAGGCATTAAATAGGTCTGCCAAAGGTCCTGCCAGGACCTCTGCCAGCTCCTTCAGTACCCTGGGGTGGATGCCATCTGGGCCTGTCGCCTTGTCCACCCTCAGTGCCTTCAAACCCTCTCAAACTCTGCCCTCCATGATTTCCCAATCTGTCACCACTTCCCCCCCTGCTTCTGCCATTTCTCCCACCTTGGGTGTCACCCCCCTCTTCTCTTTAGTATATACTGAGCAGAAGTACTCATTTAGTGCTTCTGCCTTATCGCACCCTGCTTCCACCCAACCCCCTCCTTTCTTATCCTTACTATTGGTCCTTACAACTCCTTTTCTCCCTGATGTACTTAAAAGACCTTCTCCCCTTCTTAATGCCTTGTGCCAGCCTGAGTTCCATGAGATGCTTTGGCTCCCCTTACTGCCCTTGTCATCTCCTTGATTCTGTCAATACTCCTCCCTGTCCTCCGCCCTCCCTGTTTTCTTGTACTTCCTAAAGGCAGCTCTTTTCCTCCTTACCTTTTCCATGACCTCCTTGGTCAACCAGCTCAGTTTCTTAGCCCTAGCCTTCTTGCTCTGGGCTTTGCAACAGGTTTTGGTTGCCTTCACTATCCCCAACTTATGAGCTCCACCTCTGGTTAGTGTCCATACTAGATTGAATTCTGGCCAGGTACCCTTTACCACTTCCCCCATCCTCCCAAAGTCAGTCCTCCTGAGTCCAGAACTCTTGTGCCAGATTCCTCCTTCCTTGCCCATATCAATGTGAGCCATACTGAGTGGTGGTCACTCCCTGACAGCAGTTCCTCCACTGTAAGTTCTCTCACAAAGTCCCCATTTGCCAGCACAAGGTCAAGGGTATTCCCTAACCTGGTTGGTTCACTGACCATTTGCAGCAGGAAGCTGTCCTGAAGGCATCCAGCAGTACCTGCTCCCTTTTGTTCCTGGTTGTTGGGGTGCTCAGTCCACTCCTGGCATGTTGAAGTCCCCACAATCACCACACTACCCTTCTGCAGGTCCTCCTGATCTGTCCTGCTAGTTCCCTGTCTAACTCCTCTGTCTGAGATGGTGGCCTGTACACCACTCCCATTCTAAGAATCCTATTCTTGGAATCCTGGATTTGCACCCAAAGTAACTCCGTAGTACCCTCCTCCCCTTCCTCCCTTACACACTTCAGTCCTTCCTTCACATATAGTGCCATCCCCCTCCTTTCCCAATCACCCTGTAATAAGAGATGACATGGGAGGGAAGGACTGAAAAAAACTATGGAAAGGACCTGTCTCTCATAAGTTATCCCAGTAACCCATATCAAAGTGATGCAGAAGCACATGAGTAAGCTGGAAATATCTGAAGCATACAGACGGGGGCAGCTGAAATTTAGCTAACACCTCTTGAACAGTAAGCAGTTTTCAGACATTGACCAACTCCACTACTGGGTTCACAGTGGCACAAGATCAAAACAATTTAAAAAGTGGTTTGGCCCTATTGGGAAATAGGTTGGGAAATATCCTTAAATGGCAAAATATTGAAAACAGCACATAACTGTGCATGAACCCATCTAGATTCCACTATGGGTGGTACTGTATAGTGATCTAGGGGTTTTCTTGGGGGGAGTATAAAGTAAAGCATGGATATCTAAACCAAGCTGGGAACAGCAGAGATGTTCTATTTTCAGCCACAAGGTATTGTAGGTTCTGGAGGTGTCTACAGTTAAGGGCCCGAGCCACTGAAAAAATCTAGAGCAATTAATATACAAATAATAAAAATATAAATTGAGTACCTGCAGGCCTCCCCGCTCTCTAGTATGCAGGAGCTTAAGACGGGCTCTCCAAGGAATTTTGCCATGCCATAAAAAAGAAGAAATGATTCTGTCAATTTGAGTAAACCAGGATTTTGGTAGGGCATAATTATACATCTGTTATGAGTATAACAGACAGGTCAAAACATTAATTTTTATGATATTTAAATGACCCCACATGGAAGACCTGTCACCATTTTAGTTAATCTCCTTTGCACACCCTCCAGCAGCTTTATTTCATTCTTAGTATGTGGAGCCCAAAATGGGCTACAGTACCCCAAGAGGGACTTCACCAGTGTACCATAAAGGGGCATCTGTACTCTTTTATTTCTGCTTTCTGTGTTCCTCTGCATGCTACCCAGTATACTGTAACACTTCCTGGGCACCTCTCTAGTGTGTCCCTTAAAGCTTATATTGTTATTTACCAGCACTCCTAGATCTTTTTCTTCTGAGCTGTCTTTTATTTATTGCCCAAACAATTTATATTAGCCCCACTGTATTTCTGTTACTGAGGAGTAAAACAGCACATGTTCAACATTAAATTTTAATTTATGGCTAGATACCCATTTCTCTAAGCATTTAAGCTATTGCCTTGATGTATTTACTGAATCTCTCGAATCCACCACTGCCCAACCTTTGTATCATCTGCAATATGTAGTTAACCAGAATTCCTCTTCACACTACGTGGATGCACTATAAGCATTAAATAAGGTCACACCCAATACTGACCTCTGTAGAACCCTATTTGTCACTTTTACCCAACCAGTACAACCACCTCTTATCCATACCTGTTATATTATATCAGTAAGCCATGAGTCTATCCAGCTAACTAACCTATTGGTTATAACCATTTTGTACAATTTCAGAATAAGTTCCTTATGGGAGATGGTTTCAAAAGCATTAGGCTAATCTAGAAAATTACATCCATTGTTGAACTTTTATTCACTGCTCTCCTCACAGTTTCAAAAACTGTATCAAGTTCATTTGGCATAATCTCCCCCTTCAAAACCCATGCTGAATTTGATCTGTCATGCCATATATCATAATAAAGTTATCAATGCAACCCTTAATTATTCCCTACAAACTTTTCCCCAAAGCAGAGGTCAGGATAACAGACTATAATTTCTAAAATCAGATCTTGCCCTTTTCTTGAACAATAGAATCACGTTAGCCTCTCACCAAGCTTTCACCACCTCACCATGTCAAGTGATTTTCTGAAATATATATGTAATCTGCCTTGATGTCTCTTCTGCCAGTTCCTTAATTAATCTTAGATATATCCCATCTGGCTTCAGCACTTTGTTGGGGTTTATAGATATAAGTCTTTCCTTGACCTTGTCCTTATGTGGTATAATTCTTGGACTTCTGACATCATCTGTCACTATTTTGTTTCCTATTTCCATCTTTCAGAAAATACTGCAAAACCACATGATTAGTGTAGTCACCAACTCCTTTTCATCACTTACAGTCTCACCGTCTTCCATAAAAGGGCCATCCCGCATTTTTGTACTTCTATTAGCATTTATATAATTGTAAAATGCCTTATAATTATCTTCCATTTTAGTTGCTAAAAAGATTTCTTGGTCACTCTTACCCTTCCTTATTTCCCTGTTATATTCCCTAGCTAATTGATGGTAGGATTCTCATAACTGTGTTGTATTCCATTTTTTGTCATTTTTTATTCCTTGTTCCCCTTTTTTAGCTTATGTTAGTTAGTTTGTTAAACCAGCCTGGTATTTTTTTTCCTGATTTCTTATATTTTGTTCTTTCAGGGACAAACGTTGTTTTCTCTTGCAACCTTTATAGTGCACAGGAATTCCTCACATATGGGTTCTCCTCCATCCATCCTATTGGTTGATGCATGAAAATAAATCTTTTGAACAGCCAGAGACTACACCCCAGGCTACATCCATAGAATCCAGTCTTCTTCGTGCATGCCTGGAGGTCAGTTATGTTTAGCACTTCCCTACTCTGAGGTAAAAAAACATTATTACCGTTTCTTAGTCACTTTTTTCTTTCTTGGCCTATGCTGTCAGCTAAGGACTGTTAAATTACTTTGAGCATGTAAGTAGTAGGCTATTTGCTTGCTAACACTCTTTTCTTATGAAAATAAAAAAAGGAAATTATTAAAAATTGTTGTTTGCCTGAACTGGGGTATTAGAGAGTGGTGGACTTGGGTTGAATGGAAGGGGCAGGGAAGTAGGCAGCACAGACCCTTAAGTAGCATCTATCCTGTCCCCTGCTCCAGTTCGGGACCCTCATGTAGCATCCCCAGTGTACTCCAGTGGTGGGGAGCAGACCCTCCCATAGCGTTTGCTTTTCAATTGCAGCACACTGCCTCAGAGAAAAGTCTGGGGGATGAGTGGCTGTTACTTTGCTTGCCCCTCCACCTCTGCTTTTCTCCCATCCTTCCCCCCATCTCAGGTACCTTTAAGAGCCTTAAGCTCAGTGAGGGGAATGGAGGGTGGCTGCTGGTTGGCTCTTCAGTTCTTCAGACCCCTCCGGCAGTCTCCACCTCCAGGGTTCTTCTTTGGGGGTCTGGGCTGCCCATTCTTTTTGCGCCATGCAGTCCTGTTAGGAGGAGAGACAAGAAGTCTCCTTTGCACATTCCAAAGCCACCGCCATGTTTGCCTGGAGCCCCATCTAATATGGCTGCTATCATGAGACTCAGGGGCAGGACTTTGGATAGTTTCTGTTCCTGAAATAATGAGCCTTCATCAGCGGGGATCAATGGGCAATTCAGGAGGGGGAATCTGTCCTTCGGGGCTCAGGGGCCATCATTGTATTGAGAAAAGATTGGAATTCATTGTTCTGGGTCTCACGAGAATCTTATGTTTTGTGAGGCTACGGCCGAGAGAGGAAAGAGCTCTCCATGATCTCACAAAAGATGGCCATTATATGAGTGGATGGGAGCTCCATGGCAGCCATCATTGGAGAGGCTTCTGCTCTTAAAGGGACACACCACAAGAATTAGAAATCAGGTTATGGCTGACACTCAACGCATGATGGTATAGAGAGCATTCAGAGACATGTTTTTGACCCATTTTTTTCTGTCTGTCCCTACTAGGTCAGCCAGCTTCACGTTCTACATAACCATGCCTGCCTGCATAGAATGTGGCACCAAGCTCCCAGACTCTTAAGCAGGGGATCCCTATGTGCAGTCTGCATGGTGTTGGAGCAAGATGGCCAGCATAATGCAGATGCCATGGTTTCACAAGATGACAACACTCCTCCAAGAGTGCTACTGACATTGAATGCAGCACAAGCAGTTCTACTATTCCAGTGTCTGGAGAATTTGCAGAGTCAACAGCCATAGGGGGCCGGCCAGGCAGGCTCTAGGAAGTACCCAGGGTCAGACCATGCTCCAACATCCTTGAAGAAAATGCACCAGCAGGCAGAAGACCCCACTGAGTCACCAGAGGAGGAGGACAAGGAGCTGGACCTTGACCAGATCTCAGGTAAACTCTGCCTGCAGGAAGATGTTGCTGAATTGGTTTGCCTGGTCCAAGAGGTTTTCCAGGTTCTGGAGGAGCCAGAACAGCCTCATACCTCAACGAATCCCCTTCTCTTATTATGTGCAAATCCAGAAAAGCACTACTTATTGATCTGTGCAGCCCTAAACACTATCATAACTAAGAAGCAGGAGGTGCCCTAACCAGCTCGAATCTCAGAGAAGAGAGCCACTGAGAAGTTATACCCACTAGCCAAAGCCTATCGGATGGTGTGGTATATGTCCCCAAAAGTAGACACACCAGTTTCAGCCCTCGCACAGTGCATGGTCATCCCAGTTGAGACCACTGCTGCTCTAAAACAACCCATGAACAAAAAAGTGGTGGAATCTTTAAAAAAGGTCCATTAGGTCACCGGGTTGGCTCTGTCCATGGATGCGGTGGTTTGGTATACCAGCTGGGCATTGCTTCAATGGGTGGAAGATGTTGCTGATGGACTACCAGAGGACTCGCCACTGGTGGAACAGGCCAACTGTGTCATGCTAGCAGCACAGTACATTGTGGACGCTTCCTCTGACATTATAACATTTTTAGCAAGGGCCATGGTCCTGACCAACTGAGCCAGAAGGACTGTATGGCTGAAGCTCTGGCAGGTGGATGCCAAGTCCAAGACAACACTGATGAAGTTACCCTGCAAGGGCAGCCATTTATTTCATGACTCTCTCTCACCCCTTTCCTCAGGGATGAAACAAATGGCGGACAAAAAAGACCTGTATCTGCCATCAAGATGTCCTTTTCACCCACAATTTCGAGGCAACAAGGTTAAAGCAGAGTCAGCCTCTGGTCAAAACCAGAGGGAGATCCCAGCCAAGCTCCATTTCCAGTTGAAATTCAACCAGTCCAAGTTTAAGGGCAACTCTGGAAGAAAAGACTGTTTTAACAACAGCCGATCTGGCAGTGGTTCATCTGGTAAAACTCAATGAAAGTGGGGGGCCCTAGCAACAGCCTTCTGGTGGGAGGATGTCTTCGGCTGTTCACCACACAGTGGGCTCACATCACCACAAACAAGTGGGTCAGAGAAATTGTGTTCCAAGGATATGCCTTTGTGCTCACTCAAAACACACTGCCACACAGCCTGACAATGCCCCCACTATCTCTAGATTCCTCCACACAGACTGCGACTCTGCAGGCCATAGACAGCCTACTAAACAACATGGCAATACTCCCTGTGCCACTATCAGAGAGGGACACAGGACTGTACTCTGTGTTCTTCATGGTCCCCAAAAGATCGAGGGAATTCCGCCCAGTGCTCGACCTCAAATTCCTCAGCCGGCTTGTGGTCTACAAGAAGTTCAAGATGGAAATGCTCCAGTCATCTCTGGCAACTGTTCAGCTGGGGGATTTTCTAACTTCAGTAGACCTCGAGGATGCTTACTTACACATCCCAATTCACCCTTGTCACCACCGCTATCTCAGGTTCCAGATTGACGGGGACCATTTTCAATTGATGTGCCTCCCATTCGGGCTGGCATTGGCCCCCAGAGTGTTCACCAAGACTCTGGCGGTATTAGCTGTGGATCTCCACAAATGGGGATTGCATGTCGTTCCATACCTCAATGACAGGCTTATTTGAGTGATATCCCCTGCACAAGCCCAAAGAGACACAGACTCAGTGCTCCGGTGCCTGCAGCAACACGGCTGGGTTGTCAGTTGGGCAAGAGTCATCTGCAACCTTTCCAGGAGACAACTCACCTAGGGGCCAGGATCACCATGGAGCTGGGTTTCATGTTTCCCACAGAGAGCAAGGTGGGTAATATAATTGCGCTCATGGAAGACATACGAGCAAAGCCATGTCTGCCAGTACGAACATCCCTTCACCTGCTGGGGCTGATGGCATCAGTGATTACCATTGTGCCAGGATCTTGCCTTCATATGCGCCCACATTCTGGATGCCTGGGACCAAGTCACACAGACTTAGAGTATGTACTCAATCCAGATCCCAGTGTTCTCAGCAGTCTTCACTGGTGGGGGGTGATCACCACAATCTACTGCAGGGTGCCCCTCTGTTACTGCTGACAACAGCAATGATTACGGTGGATGCCAGCTTCTTTGGGTGGTGCACCACGATGGGCCATCATGAGGCACAAGGGAAATGGTCCTCGGAAGAGGCCAGTCTTCCCATCAATGTGCTGGAAATGAAGGATGCACTATGGGTATTTGCCTTCTTCATCCCACAGATCCAGGGCCAGTCAGTCATGATCCAGATGGACAATTAGGTCACCATGGTACACATCAACAAGCAGAGTGGCACCAGAAGTAGAACAATGCTCAAGGAGTCCCTGAAGGCCCTGCATTGGGTGGAAAGGCATTTGCTAATACTTTTGGACAAGTATCTGGCCAGGAAGCTGAATGCACAAGCAGATTGGCTCAGTCAGGTGACAATCAATCAGACAAAATGGAAACTGCTCCCCCAGGTGTTTCGATTACTCAAACAGAAGTGGGGGCAATTTCAGCTGGATCTGATGGCCTCTTCCCACAATGCCCAGTTACCCCAGTTTCATTCCTGAGCTCCAAATGACAAGGCAGAGGAAATCGACATGATGGCGGCTCTCTGGTCCTTTGACAAGGCCTACATCTTTCTGCCAATTCCAATGATTGCCAAGGTACTTTCCAAAATCAGAGCCATAAGCTCAATGGTTCTGATGGTGGCTCCAGACTGGCCATGGAGGGCTTGGTAGTCTCTGCTCAGAGCGATGCTGATCTACGTCCACTGGCACCTACCCAAGCATCCTGACCTTCTGTCTCAAGGGCTGATCCTTCACCACAATCCCCAGGCTCTGTCTCTGACTTTGTGGATGTTGAAAGATCGAGACTTAAATGAAGGATACCCTCCCAGGGTGATAAAACATCTCCTGCTGTCTAGAAAAGCCTCTACAAACATGACTTATAGGAGACATTGACAGATTTTATGTAAATGGTGTACTAAGAAAGGCTTGTCACCTTTGGTGTCGGACATCCCACAGATTTTGGATTTTCTTAATTTATTTTTATTTTAGTCTTTGGTAAGTGGGTAAGGCCAACTAGGCACAAGTGCCTGTTTTCAGGGGCAACCTGGGAGCACTGGGTTGTTAAGTGACTTGCTCAAACTCACACAGTATGCAAGTTGAGGTTGTGAAAATCAAACCTAGGTTTGGTCTGCAGGATGTACCAAGCTCACTCACAGCTCATCACTCTAACCTCTAGGCTATACTACCAGCCCAATGATGGGGCTGAGAATGGCATGGCCTACTCCTTACTGAGAGTTCAGGTTTCCGCTTCTCAGCAGTACGGGGTCCTCTCCCCACAGGTGGGTAAATTTGGGGCACAACCTCCCCAGGGTGAGGCATACCTGTCCACCTTAACAACTAAATTTGGTTCTGGAGGCTCTGCATAAGCCTCCTTTTCTACCTCATTTGTCTCATTGGATGTGCCTCAGGACAGTGCTTCTCATGGCCCTGTACTCTGCAAGACAGGTGGGTGAACTGCAGACTCTTTCCTGTTGGGAGCCCTACCTCACCTTTCATGCCATCAGGGTATCCTTGGCCACTGTTCCTTCTTTTGTTCCCAAGGTGGTTTCTACTTTTCTTCTGGAGCAGGCTATCCATTTGCTTGAGTCTAGTCAGCATGGGAACAGCCCACATGCCCTGGACATGGTTTCAGTCCTTAAGGACTACTTGGTTATAACTGAAAGCTTCCAGCAGTCAGACCGGTTGTTTGTGTTCTTTTCTGGCAAAACAAAAAGGCCAAGTGGCCTCAAAGAAAGCCATTGCCCACTGGATCAGAGGGGTGATTATTGCAGCCTATCAGGGAGAAGGGGATATCCCTCCTCAAGGCATTTGAGCCCATTCCACTACAGCTCTGTTGGCTTTGTGGGTGGAGAAAGGGGGTGCTTCGTTACAGGATATCTTTGCCGTGGCTAACTGGTCTTCAGTCCATATTTTCATCTGACACTACAGGCTGGATGTGGATTCAGCTGACAGAGCTTCCATTGAATGAGCAGAGCTTCAGGCTGCAGCAAGTCTGGACTAACCATTTGGGTTTGATGGCCCCACCTGGAGACTGTTTGTTGTTTTGGAGTACTGCTATGAAGTCCCATATGTGAGGAATTTCTGAGCTCTATACAGGTTGCAGGAGATAATGGTATTTACTCACCTGGCAAAGGTGATTATACCTGCAACCTTTAGAGTGCTCAGGGTCCCTCCATAGTTTTGCCAAATGCAACTTTGCTGCAGCTGGAGTCATCGTAGGCTCTGCCCCTGGATTCCCAAGTTGGTTCACTTACTCTGGATCTTATCTGTGGCCCCACCTCGTATAGAACAGCAGTTGAGGGCTTGATATTATGCTTATATATGCAGTTATGTTTTGCATTCAATCACCTACTTGTTACTTTTCTCTGCATGCATTACTTTTATATGCTTCATTTTTTATATGACCCAGTGGGTTTATATAATCATTTGTGGGTATGCACACCTTTTCTTCTTGTCAATTTTTTATACACTGTACTGATGGTTTTATCAGTAAATCTGCACTTGTTTGCATTTCTTTGGGGTGTTTTCTTGTCTCTTGAGTTAGTTGTTTTCTGCAAGGGAAATTATCTTACTGGATTCTATGGATGTAGCTGGGGGTTTGATCTGTGGCTGTCCAAAATATTTATTTTCATGCATCAACCGATAGGATGGATGGAGGAGAACCCATATGTGAGAATTCCTGAGCACTCTAAAGGTTGCAGAATAATCACTTTTACCAGGTGAGTAAATACCATTACCAATTCTGCTAACTTGTTTTACATGATTTGCTATATTTCTTTCAATGATATACCTTTAAACAAGTCTTCTTATTTTCATTCTTTCAAATTTAGTCTAATATCAGGACAATTTGCTTTTGTTTAAGCACTTTATCTTGGTGCTTCTAGTAAACTCAGTGTTGGACTTGTTCAATGTTGCAGTTACCATATTATGGTCACTGCCTCCTAGTGGTCCCATTACCTTGCATATTCCTATCTCCTCAACAAAATTGCTTTGGACTAGCTCTAAGATATTCTCCCCTGAGCAACTTCATATGCTATCTGTTCTAAACTTAATGACATTATTGCATCCAGAAAATCCTTTTCAAATTACGTACTCCCAGTTTTAGTGTGTCAATGTATCCCTGGCAAATTAAAATTCCCTATCATAATTATTTGGTCTTTAAACTCCAGTTTATTAATGGAAGCTATTAATTCATTATTCTTTTATATGGATTTTGTTAGTACTCTATATGCTACTCCCAAGATGATCCTTTTACCTTTCTTCAGAGTAAATTTAACCCACACTTGTTCTAGGTTTGGATCTTCCTCCCTGTTTACCTCTACTGCATCTGTATTATTTTTAATACATAATATCACTCTGCCACAATTTCTTCCTTTTCTGTTTTTATTAAATAGGCTGATGCTATCAATTTACTTCCACCAAGCCTTATCATCCTGCCACCTGGTCTCCTGTATGCCACATATATGAATTTGCACCTCATTCAGAGAATATTCCAGCTCATATTTTTTGTATCTCAGACTTCTGGTATTTAAATGTAAAACCTTTCAAGCTCTGTTTCTATCTTTTTTTTTCTTTCTTTACCTTGGATGTATTTTTCTGTTCCTCTCTGACTTCAATGTTTTTTTCACCACCCTTGATCCCCCGTACCTTAGTTTAAAACATTTTTTAAGCTGTAATTTATTCTGTTTCCCAGCATTGTGGATCTATTCTTATTCAGATGTGGTCCATCTGGGCTATATAATTGCCTATTTCCTTCAAACCTGTTACAATTTTTCTTAAAACTATATCCTTCATCACACCATCTTTTCAACCATCCATTTAGTTGTTTAATCTCGATTGTCCTCCTCCGGACTACTCTAGG
This sequence comes from Neoceratodus forsteri, assembly GCA_016271365.2. Classification (NCBI taxonomy): domain Eukaryota; kingdom Metazoa; phylum Chordata; order Ceratodontiformes; family Ceratodontidae; genus Neoceratodus; species Neoceratodus forsteri. Next base: position 1,282,560,761 of record CM057452.1, read on the forward strand.
GACTTTATTTTTTAGCTTGTTTTTGTTTTTATAGGGCTCACCACAACCCAGATAGACCAACTTAGGGTAGTTGGTTCATTCCACTGGGATGTCATACAGATGCGACCCACTGATGAGTCCTGGTAGGATGAAACGTGTGTCTGTGTCTTCTGTTGGCACCCTTTGCAGACTGTGTGAGAGGCCTTTTGTCACCATGCATTTCTGCATAAAGTTGAACCAGCATAATATTTTGTGGTGATTTGCATATACAGCCCATGATGCTTTGCATCATGGGGGTATGTGTTATTTTGTATTTCTCTGAAAGTTGACTTCCCTGCCAATGCCCTTTGGGGTAACCCTTGCCTCAGTGCTTGCATGCTAAGGTTCTTTGTCTTTTTACTCTAGGGACTGGCAATATTTCAGAAATTATTATATCACAGCCTTTCTTTTTTAACATACTGCCTATATCTTCGAAGTCACTTTGAGTCATGACATCCTTCTTTCTCCCTGCATCATTTGTACCTACATGAAAAAGTGTTACAGCTTTTTAGTCCCTGTTGTGAGATCTTCCATGTTTGATTTCAGAATTATTTTTTAGATATTTATCTACCTGGCTAACTTGCTGTATGGATTTTATGTTTTATTGGATTGTATATGTTTTAAGTTGTACAGCGTCTTGGTTATAAAAAGGTGCTTTAAAAATAAAGTTTATTATTATTATAACTGTCATTTTGTACCTGGTTGAGAACTCACAGTGGTGTGTTCCTTTTAACCCCAGCATACAGTTTTATCAGTACACTTAAGAATCGAGTCACCATTGACTGCTATGTCCCGTTTTATGGCTGTGGGCAGAGCCTACGCCATGTCGGCATGTCTTGCCTTAAAACGGCCAATCTTGGCACCTTCCATTGGACTTTTGGAAGTACCCTCCTGAAAGTCCAATGGAGCTTGAAACACTCCACCATGATTGGCCACTATGGAGTAACAGCCGCACTATTTTCTCTGTTACTTACTCAATCTAGGGCAAGAACTGCTCATGCGTGACTCATGCGCATACGCAGATCCGCTGTTGTCACCATCTTGTGAATGGTAGAATGCCATTCACTGCAACTACGCATGCATGAGTGCTGCACATGCGCAGTTGTGTCACTACCACTATCTTTTGGATGGCACTCCTCTCGCACCCTCCCACTTATCCTCTCCTCCCCGCTCCCTCCCAGCACTGGCAGCAGAGAAAACTCTCCCATTCCCACCCACTGCTGCTGTCCTCCCTGCTCCCTCCGTTCCCCCTCCCTGCACTGACACTGAGGTGCTCATTCTCCATGTCAGCATCCTGTACCCTCCCAACTCATGTGGCACACTGGGAGCCCACCCCAGTGTGCCCAAATATATGCTTTATTTTTTCCTGTAAATAAAGAAATCCATCCCGTGACGTCTTTTTGTTTTTTTCACCGTTAAAAAGGAAAATGGTCTCTCATCTCCACCCCGTCCACCCTTCCCCATCCACACCCTCCCACTGAGTACCCACCTTCCAGCACCACCCAGCACCCCATACATACCTCCAGAGGGTGGCGCTGTCATCTTCTCTGGACCGGGACATGTCTGCACTCTTCAAAGCTGAACTGAAAACTGAAGGATCAAAGGTAAGCGTTGTATAATGGCAGTCAATGGGGTTTTCAACTTGTATTGATATATCAGCCATTTTAAGGAATTCTTGCCCCAAAGTTTCAACATGGGAGTCTTGGGACCCCACCTCATGAATACTGTCACTGCCATTTCATTACTCAGTCCAGAAAAGTGATTTTCCAGTCACTGCGTGAAATTACCTTTTGTGATTGATTAACAAAATGACAGTGCCACTGTTCATGAGGTGGGGTCTCAAAAAGCCATTGTGTTGCAAATTTGATGACAAAAATTCCAAAAACTGACTGTGTTACGAGCTTGCGTTGCGCAGTTTCTACGCACACTCCTAACTTTGCCAATATTTAATATTTTCACTCCAGATTTTCAATATTGCCATTTTCGCACACCTCCTTATTAGCAGTGCAGCTGTTATTTTTCACATCCTGCCCAAAACATGTTTTCGCACCTATCCACAGAATGGCATGGTCACCCTTGCGAAATCATCTTTCTGGACAAGTGAATGAAATGACAGAGGCACTCTTCATGAGGTGAGGTTCAAGAAAGGCCACGCTGAAAATTTGGTGAAACAACTCCAAAATATGGTCGAGTCACACCCGGGTGTTCAAAACTTTCTATGCACACATGTAATTTTGGCTATTTGGCAGCTCGCCACAGCCATATCAGCTCTGGTTAAAGCTTGTTATTAGTTGGTCATGTCTGGGAACAGATTGCTCTACTGTAGCATTTTGGTTTGTACTTTCTTCTTCGTTTATTTGACTACTGGTAGATCACGTGTTATTTGTCTGTTCAATTGGTTTTACTTCCACTTTGGATATACTACCCATAGTTCCATTTTTTCTGTTGTGTTCACTGCTTGCCTCTGGTCTGTTTTCAGCAGCCTCCTCATTACTATTTCCTCCACTTATTCTCCATCTGTATATGGGTAGATTGCCTCTCATACCTGCTTCTCTTTGTTCCATCTTTTGCCATGAACCGTTCTTCCTCCTTAGCCCTTCCTGTTCTTCTGAATCTTCTGTTATGTTATGTTTTCTTTTATCTCACATTATTTTAGTTACTTCAAGGTTCTTATCCTGCTCTTTAGTTGTTATAGCACTTCCCCCTCCTGACATAATATAGTTGTATTCTTCATGAGCTGTTCAAGTTTACTCATTTTTGTTTGTATTTCTACCCATTTTCTGAGATTTTTTTATCTTCTTTTCTAACTTGCGTATGTAACTACATTTCCAACAAACAAAACCTTGTAGTGGTCTCCTCCATTCTAACATCTTACAGCTGAACATTGCACAAAATCTTTTTTCAGAATGCATTGCTGCTCTCCCTTAAGTGTAGACAAATCTATTTATAAGACTGCATTTAAATCAGTGGCACAATTTATGCATTAAACAAATAAAATTCCTTTTGCAATGGCTTATGTCACCACTAGTAATCCTAGCAGACTTCAAATTCTAGCAGCCTCAGGTATTAGACACTGATAGCATCCTACACAGCTTCCCAGTATATTGTATTATTAAATACCTTAAGTAAAAAGAATGGCCCCTCTATCCCGACTGTCCCTCCAGTTCAGATCACCCAAATAAAACTATTCCAGCCCTAAAACATCAGTTAGGCATCTGATGGGCACTGATGGGGTCTATATTCAGACATCCCACAGCATGGGCAAAACCTGTTAGCACCTGAGCACTAAATTATGACTGTGCCCATGCAAATGAGGGGGTCCTCTCCTGCATACAGGAGCAGTAGCAAATTCAGAGGCTTGAACAGATGATAAATGCCACCTGAACAAGTGCATGTTACTGCCTTCACAAACCCCAGCTTAATTGGGTGCAAGGCCCTGGTAGTGGGCATCAGTACTGCAGCTGCCCCCCACCCTCTGAACCCCAGCTCATTAAAGCAACTGAAGCCCTGGTGTCCAGTAGCACCCCTGCCCTGTGATCTTCTGTGCTTATAATTGTAGGGATATCCCTAGTGTACAGTGATAACCCCACCTGCTGGTCACTTGTTGCCATCATGTTAGTGCATTCCCTGGTATCCAGTGGCACTCCCCACCCTCTGATCACCCAGTCCCTATGATAAGTGTTATTCCTAGTGTCTAGTGATACCCCCTGCCCACCAATCATCCATTGCTGAAGCTGCAGTGATGTCTCTGTGTCTAGTGGTAATCCATGCCTACAGAGCATCCCATCCCTGAAGTTGTATAGCTTTCCCTGGTGTCCAGTGGTACTGCATACCCACTGATTACCCATCCCTGATGTTGTATTGATTTTGCTGGTGTCTAATGGTATCCTCCTGCCCATGGGGCAGCCATTATGATGCCCCCTCTGAGGCCCATGTGCACCACTGGCACTGCACACACCATCCAGCCAGCCCTCTCACCCCCATACCTCTGAGGAAGAGAGCCATGCAGTGATCCTAATACAGTGACTGGCACAACCATTCTCTCACCTCTTCAGCTGGCTGCAGTATGGGATTACAGTATACCGTATACTTGTTCCCTGTCATCCCATATGGTGGCCAGTCAAAGATGTGAGAGGAGGGCTATGCCAGTCACTGAACTGGGATCACCACACGGCACCTTCATCAGAGGTATAGGGAGTGAGGGATTAGTTGAGTGGTGTGCATAATTCTGGTGGTGCCGGGGGGCCTCAGAGTTGCTCCAAAATGGGTGCTTGGTGGGAAAAGGTCACTATTAGACACTAGGGACATTGATACAGCTTCAGGGATAGGTGATCAGTGGGTGAGAGATGCCACTTGACAACAGGGGCATCCGTATTAATATGGCAGTGGACAAACAGTGAGGGGGGTGCCATTTGACACCAGTGAACTCAGTAATAGTATGGTGGTGGATGATCAGAGGGTAGAGGTGCCACTGAACACCAATGAAATCAGTAGTAGTATTGCAGCAGGTGATCGGAGTGTGGGGGATGCCACTTCACACTGGGGAAAACACTATAAGTACAGAAACAGGTGCTCGGAGGAGCAGGGGGTGCCACTGGGTACCAGGGAGTACATTTACATGAGAAGATGGGCATTAGGGTGTGGAGAAGGCTGTTCACCACCATGCCTGATGTGGCAGGCAGCCACAGGAGGGGTGAAAACCTGTTGTCTCCTCCCATGCAAATTAACTCATAATGGGCATGCATATGGACCCTTAGTGCCTTGCATGCCCAACTTGCTTATTTACATTTTCTGGCTGAATGTTGCGCCATGGATTCCCAGCATTAACAGGTGTGGGACCATGGTTCATTACAGTTCCCTATGGGCTGTTTACAGCCCAGATCCTTGTCAGGGCAGCGTTACTCGACTTAGCACTGCACCAACATGGCCCTATACTGTATCAGAAAGCACCAGTGCACTATCTGACTGACTATAGCAACCTCAGAGTCGAGTGTAAGGGAAAACACAGTTGAAAGCTTTGTTCTCTGTGTTTGTCTATATTTGAATAGTGGGCCTCAGGAGTCCACTGTAGAATTGGCAAAAAAAGTAAATGGATGAATTGATCTGCACATTAAGTGCATCCCCAGCTGTCCACTGTGAATCCCAGTTCGGACACTGGGCATAAATCCCAGAGTTAGACATTCCATTTAAGCAAAAAAGCTGTACAGTCACTAAGAGCTCATCCTTGATGGCAACTGCTTCCCCCCCACACTGATTGTGTTACTGGAAGACCAACACAGTGTAAGATATTTGGTTTACATTTTTCTTAAAGTGGAACAGTCAGTACAATGAGCCTGCACACTCAAGTGTGGGGCTGGTTCCAATGTGCACTTTGTGTGCAGGTTTACTTACTGTTTACTGCAGTATAGTAGACTGTATCAGACTAATTTTGCTTAGTTATAGGCTGACATCTCCTGTTACAATCCAGGAATCCCTTGCAGCTGGCATCAGAGCAATAGGCAGCAGAGGGCGATTTAATAGCCTGCAGTACATGTTAAAGCTTTCATTATCTCTGATCAGATGTTTTCCAAGTCTGCTTTTCTGTAGTCGAGCTAACTAAGTACAGTCATCTGTGACTGTACTTAGCCCAGGGAGGATGAGTAAAAGATCAAAACTTATATAAACTCTAACATGAACTGCAGGCTACTGAATCTTTCACTGCTGTCTACTGCTTTGATGTCAGCTGCAGGGGATTCTGGGATTTGTAGCATTTATTTCTCGGAATTATAATACATTTGAGCCAGAGACTCTTTTACAAAGGTTCCACACAAGGTGTAAACAAATAGTTACAACGAAAGGACATTTGCAAAGTACAGTGACAATGATGCTGAGACAGTTACATGCATAAAAATGGTTACAGTTGGTACATTCAAAATGTAAAATAAAGAGGTGCCGTCAGTAGGATGATTTTGTCATTAACAAGGAAGCAGGTTGCAATATTGGCAGATGGGCACATAGTAACATTTGGAGATAAGACTGAGAAAAACTACAAAGGGTTGCAGGTAGGTAACAGAATTTAATGCAATAACATGGCAGTCAGAAATTGAGTAAGTCTGTATTAGAGTGGAGAATGGGGGGAATGGGGAAGGGGGGCAAAACCTGAGCAACAAAGGCCAGGGTTGACTAAAAGCTAGGCGGTTGGTAGGCAGATGAAAACTTAGACAGGATGTGGAGTAGATACCAGAAAGGGTGGGAAAGAAGGTAGTAGGATGAATGGTGGTGGGGGTGTGTGGTACAAGGGAAGTTAGGCTAGGACTGTGAGGGCAGCAGTCATAGCTGCTGAGCCTAATAAGGTGTTGCTGGAGTTTGGATTTGAACGGTTCTATCTTGAGTTCATCCAGTACATCTGAGGGGAGGCCATTCAACTAAGGGCTCTGTACATAAAGGCCCACAGCACTTGCAACATACGGCAGAATGGGACTTGGTAGGTGTGATTGGATGCACTTTATGTACAGTGAGGGTTGGGAGCATGTGTAAGAAGATGTGTGGTAGGTGGGGTTAGACCACAAATTATCTTTTTTGCCAGCAGGCAGGTCTGGCATGAGATCCTGCCCTTGAGGTGCAGCCAATAGGTTTGGGTGTACAAGTCACAGGTGTGGGTGTACCTGTGTGCACTAGAGACCAAGTGGCAAGATTTAAGTGCAGTGCTAATTCTTTTGAGGATTGTGTCCATAGCAGAACCATAAATGACAAGTCTATAATCAATTATGGAAAGAATCGAGCTGGTTACTGCTAGTCTGAGCGCTTCAGGGGGTCATGCTGCGCCTATATCTGTACAGGAACCCTAATCCTGTATTAATAACCTTAGAGATAAAGTTGACATGCTCATAGTAAGATAACATACTATTGAGGGTTATCCCAAGGTATTTAAAGTTGTGGACTTGTTCATGAGGTACACAGTGGCTATTAAAAATGGTTAACTGATCTGTTTTATTCTTGTTATGTGGACTGGCGAACAGCACTACCTTGTTTTTTTTGTAATTCATTATCAGCTTTTGTTGGGCAAACCAGGACTCAGCCACTGTGAAGCTGTGTTGTAGGCTGCTAACAAGGGGAGTGGGTCTATCTGACTCATGAAAAGTACTGCTTCATCAGCATAGAGGAGTAGGCTGCTGGTGCAGACCTGGGGAAGGGTATTAAGGAAGAGGCTAAAAAGAAGACTGAGGATTGATCCTTGGGGGACTCCAGAGCACACGGGATGGCTGAATGAGAGGGTATCACAGATTTTTACCTGCTGCGTTCTGCCTTCTAGGTAGTGTTTGAACCAGGATGTGACTTCATGTGAGAGTCCAAGGGCAGAAAGTGACACAAGCAGGAGGGTATGAATAACTGTGTCAAATGCCTTTCTGAGATCAATGTAGATTGACCCCACTAGGTGACCACGGTCAAGTGCTTTATGAATGAAGTCAGGATACTCTAGTAGGGCAGAGGTGGTACTAAGCTCTTCCTAAATCCATGTTGCTGCGGGCATTGGATATCGTATTTGGCCAGGTACTCAGATAACCGGTCAGATACTATTCACTCCAGTGCATTGGAGAGGGGGTGGAAGAATGGAGATTGGGCAGTAGTTTGAGTGTGAGGCCCTGTCACCACTCTTCTAGATGGGTATCACCATCACTGCTTTCCATTGTTGGGGGAACTGACCATGCAGAGGGACAGATTTAGTAGCTTGGTGAGGGGTGTCAGGATAGCATCAAGGGCAAGGTGAAATAGTTTCAGGCCAAGAGAGTCACTGCTGAGTCTAGACTTCCCAAGCACTAGCTGTAGATTTTATTTTGCTTCATTTGCAGTAACTATCCTGAAGTAGAAGGGGGAGGGGTGTTAGTGGTAGCGGCAGCCTTCTGAGAGCTGTCCAAGCCTGCTGGGTCAACAAAGAAGTCGGGGGGGTGGAGAACACAACCCAGGTCTGTAAAGGCAGTATTGAATGTGTCTGCAATTAGGTTTGGGTCCTGGATGATTTCACCATTAACATTAAGCATGGAGGAAGGGGATTTGTTAGGTTGCAGGTAAGGTCCTTGAGATTATCTCAAAATGTCCTGCCATTACCCCAGGAATTTGAGAGCATTTCCTTAAAGTTGGTGGTTTTGGCTAGGCTGGTCTCTTGGGTACAAGTGTCCCATGTTGCCTTGTAGAGCTGCCAGTCAGCTGGTTTACCCATAGCACAAGCTTTGTTCCAGAGGTGGTCTTGTGAGGCCATAAGGTTTAGGAGGGCTGTCCCGGTGGTGCTGAGGGTTGAGGCGCTGCATGCCACACCTTGTGCCACGCTGGCAGCCAGTTTTCGGGAACAAGCGCTGGCCACCAAGGTTCGGCAGGGGAGGAGAATGATCAAGCATCCCACGGACTGCTCTCCTTCTCTGGAGAGGGGGGTGTCAGTGGTCAGTGAATGCCTGGCCCCTAGCGGAGGCTGGGGGCAGCTGATGTGGGCAGAGATGGGGCAGATGCCTGGAGGAGTACGCACAGGATTGTACATGCTGCCACCACTGGCATCATTGCACACTCCTTCTCTGAGAGGAGAAAACAGGAGAAAAAGGTTGCTACGGCAGATGATGGAGGGCACCTTGCAGGTCCCACCCCCGAATAGCCAAGGCACTGGTCACACTGAATCCGGTCCTCAGTGAGGGTTAGGGAGCCCCACTGGCACCACCGGGGGGGGGAGCCCTGGGGGTATAGGTCAGCCCCAACTGGTGGACATCAGGGGATGGAACTGGGGGCTCCTTCCAGGGTAGAGTTGCAGCAACAGGAGTATAAATTGAGAGCAAAAAATGAAAAAAAAAGGTTTAAGAGGGAGGTGGTGATCCAGGCCTTGCTAACGCCTTTGACTTTCCATTTTCTAAAGGAGGCAAAAATATCACAGGCCGTGTTAAAGAGGGTAATAAAGTGATCCAGGGCTTGAGCTACACTTTTAGCTAGGTCAGTTGGTGACCAGTCACATTGCAGGAGGTAGGACAGAAACTGCTGAAGTTGGCCTCTTTTAAGGGCATGCTGGTAGGACATTTTGCGGGACTTTGGGGGACCTGTTTGACCAATGACAGATGACAGGAGAGTGGTCACTGAGAGAGTCTGATAAAACCACAATTTCTGTGAACCTCTCCATGTGGCTTGTGAAAATCAGGTCGAGCTGTGAGCTATTGCCAGCTCTATAGTTGATTCTGGTAGTGGTAGTCACCATTTGAGTGAGGTCTATGGTGGTGACTGCATCTTTGTAGGGGTCTGCTTCTGGTGCAAGCCAGGTAACATTAAAGTCCCCTAGTGCAACAACCTCAGAGTGATTAGGCAGATTGGAGATGTATTCGAGCTCCATACTGAAATGTTAGGTGAGGTCCCACGAGGGGATATACACAAAAAGATCGGTGGGTGCCTTTCCCTTATTACCTAGAGCTATTTTAATTGCAAGGGCCTGGGCACTGTTCCCTAATAATAATTTCAAAGAGGCAAGGCCCTGTAATGAGTCTAACAGGTAAATAGCAACCCCCCCCCTTACCAAGCCTATCCTCTCTAAATAGAGTGTAGCCATGCAGGGCAAAGGTGGTGACTGGTATTTTGGGGGAGAGCCAGGTTTCAGCCACTGATAGAACATCAGGTTTGTGCTGCAATACCCAGACTTGAAGAAGGTTGAGCTTAGTTAGAAGGCTGTGAATGTTAACAGAGGCAAGTTTGAGACCACCAGGGTTACTGCTGCTACAGTGAAGCTGCAGCACAGGCCCAGGGTTGGGGTGTATGGTGCCTGACATCAGCAAAAGAAGTAGGGCATTCTGAATTAAAAAGTACCTAAGCAGCTTGATATGGGTGGTTGTTCTATGTTTAGAGGGCTTATTCACCTTAGTAAGTAATAGAGGTGAGGAGAACTGAGGTGTGAGAAGGAGGATGGGAGCTGAAGTGGTGTGTGTGGTGTGACAACCAGACTTGGTGGGCCTAGGGGTGTGGGCAGGTGTTACAATTATGGTACCAGCAGCCTGTATTGTGGCTGCTAAGAGTGGAAAAGAGGGGATAGATGAGGACTTGGGGCCTACAGGAGTTGAGGTGTGTGTGTGTGTGTGAACATTAGCTGGATTACAAGCGAGGCTAGATATTTTGAGGGCCACATCATGGGGTGGGGGTCTAAACGTGGTATGAAAAGCAGGTGCAAAAGCCGGGGCGTGATACTTATCAGGGTATAAGCTGGAGTCAAAGTGGTATGGTTGGGGTGGCAGTCACCATAGAAGGGTAAGGGGTAGGTGCCCATGAGGTTTAAGTCAGATAACTGTACAGGTAAAACTGTACCCAGAGGATAGCATAGTGGTTATGGTATCCATCTTTGGTGCACATGATCAGAGATTTGAGACACAGGAGGGAGGAGAAGGGGAGAGATGGGAAAATGTCAGTAGCGGGGGATAAAACTAGGGTTTATGGCCTAGGATAGCTAGACTTGAGATTTAGAGTGGTTAGGAAAATACAGTGGAACAGGGAGGAAAGAATAGAGCTCAGGAGTGACACCTAGTGGTCACAAAATATAACATACAAATGGGAAAATGGGGAAATGGGTGAAGTGGTCACATGGGTGGACTTGTGATAGCTGTAACCTATAAATCTAGGGAAAACCTGGAGCGGGCGGGGCAGTCAATGCAAAACGTTGAAAGGCTAACACAGGTATGTGCTGTACCTGTACTGGAGGGAGAGGAAGGTTCTCTGTCTTGCTGCAGGGCTCCGTTTGTTAACCCTGCACTGTCCTGGGATGCTCTGTTTGAGGAAGGGGCCAGTGAAGAGACCTGTTCTGGAGGTAGAGGAAGGCTCTCTGTCTTGCTGCAGGGCTCCATTTGTGAGCCCTCCACTGTCCTGGGAGGCTTCATTTGAGGAAGGAACTGGTGAAGAGATCTATGGATAAAGGAGACAAGAGTTACTAAACAGGGAATGCACTGAGGCAAACAAAGGGACAGTCAGGGGAGGGGACCTGGGACAAAGACCTTGGGGTGGCATGTAAACTGAGCATGTGCAAGAAACAGACTAGGAAATGGCAACCAGGGCCTGAGACCAGCTACAGGTAAGAGAACAATAAAAGCTAAAGTTCCAAATATACAACAGGCTAGCTCTGAGAACCTGGAACTGTTGAGGACTGCGAAAAATAACAGAGCAAACACAGTCAGGTAATAGAGTTCTTAAATTAACTTCCTACAGATGCTCGTAGACACATGCATTAACCCAGCTCTTAAAGTAATCAAAATGGAAGTGCTCCAAGCGCAGTAAATAGGCTATCAGGCAAGGCAGAGAAAAACTATCAGTACGTTGATGGACAAAAATTAGACAATGCAGTAAATCGGAATCAGCAGGAGTATCCTGTAGAACTTCCTTTTGTGCTGTACCTGTGCTGGAGAGGAGAAGAAGGCACTCTCTCTCTCTTGCTGCAGGGCTCCATTTGTGAGCCCTGCACTACCCTGGTAGGCTCCGTTTGAGGAAGGAGCCTGGGAAGAGACCTGTGCTGGAGGGAGAGGAAGGCTCTTTGTCTTGCTGCAGGGCTCCATTTGTGAGCCCTGCATTGTCCTGGGAGGCTCCTTTTGAGGAGTTAGTAACTGAAGATGTCAGACTAGCACTAATCAAAATTAGTCTGAGATAATCTACTGTACTTTGGTCAACAGTAAGTAAACCAAAATGTTGTTGCACACAGAGACATTTGGACCAGTCCCATACTTGAGTGTGTGGCCCCAAAGTGCTGACTATTCCCCTTTAAAAAAGTCCCCCATTAGTCTGGAAAATGTATTTGTAAACATTTATTTAATAACTATAGTGTTGTACTTATTAACTTCTGAGTTTCCTATAACATTTTAGGTAATGCTATAATATTTGTAAGACATCCCAGTCACATAAACTGCTAGGTAATAATGTATAGCGGTTTGAATGATTTTATTTAAAACATCTCACAAATGTTATACTGTTTCAAAGTATATAATCACAAATTTGTTGTACAGTACTTTACATTTATTAAATCAGAGTTTGCAATAATTTTTTCGAGTAAGCATCTGGTTGCAGAGATGAGGAATTATGGATAGCCATCTGGAGGTGATGCAAATAGATGCCAGGAAAGCCTGAAGTGGGACAGGGTGTGGCACAAGGGGGTGCAACTAGATACCAGAGATGGCTGGAGTGGGACAGAGTTTGGGAGGTGAGTGCTCCTTGACACCAAAGGTGCTTAGATTGTGTCAATGTTTGGAAGAGGCTGCCACTGGATGCTGAGGATACTTGCATTTTGGCAGGACATGGGAGGGATGCCACTGCACAGCCAGAGGAAGCTAGGCATGAGGAAGTGGGATGGAGAGGTTTGCCACTGGATGCTATAGACTACTTATATAGAAACATAGACTTTGAAGGCAGATAACGACCGCTTGGCCCATCTAGTCTGACCATTTTCCTACCTATTTCATAAGCTGCAGATTCTAGTTAACCAACAGCCTACTTCCTCCTACACCCCACTATAATTGCCTTATGTCTGCCCCATGCATTCTTGAATTCGCTCGCTGTTTTTGACCCCACAACCTCCTCAGGAAGGCAGTTTCATGCATCCACCACCCTCTCCATGAAAAATACTTCCTCATGTTGCCCCTGAGCCATCCCCCCTCTATCTTCAAATTGTGCCCCCTTGTTCTTGCACATCTCTTTTTCTGAAAGATGCTCCACTCTCAGACTTTGTTTATTCCCTTGAGGTACTTGAAAGTTTCTATCATGTCCGCCCCCCCCCGTTCCTCGAGGGTATACTTATTTAGCTCTTTCAGTCTCTCTTCATACGGCTTCTGTTGCAGACCCTGCACCATTTTAGTTGCCCTCTTTTGGACTGTCTCCATCCTGTCTATGTCTTTGCAGAGACTGGGGATCCAGAACTGCACACAGCACTCCAGATGGGGTCTCACCAACTGTCTGTACAGAGGAATAACAACTTCCTGTTTTCTAGTGGTGATGCCTCTCCCTATGCATCCCAGTATCCAACCAAGCCCTCCTTACTGCCTTCTCACATTGCTTGCCAAACTTAAGGTTGTCTGCTATGACTACTCCCAGGTCCCTTTCCATTTTTGTTAGTTCCTCCCCCCACCACCACCATTTTGTACTCTTCCCCATGGTTTTTGTTTCAAAGGTGCATTACTTTGCACTTCTTTGCAATGAATCTAAGCTGCCATACTTTTGATCATTCCTCCAACCTTGCCAAGTCCCTTCTCATCCTTTCCACCCCCCCCTCTTGTGTATCAACCCTGTTGCAGATCTTTGTGTCATCCGCAAAGAGGCATACTTTTCCTTCCAGCCCCTCTACAATGTCTCCTATAAAGCTATTAAAGATAACCGGTCCCAGTACTGAACTCCGCCTTATCCCACTAGTAACCACCCTTTCTTCAGAGTGTACTATGTTTACTGTTACGCTCTGCATCCTGTTGTCCAGCCAATATGTTACCCAGGCTACTACCCTGGGACCTATTCCCAGGCTGGCTAACTTGTTTATTAATCTTTTTTGTGGGACTGTGTTAAATGCCTTGCTAAAGGCTAGGTAGGCCATATCCAAAGCCTGGTCTACTACTTTCGTCACCCAGTCAAAGAAAGCTTTTAGATTCATTTGACATGACCTTCCCACTGTGAAACCATACTGCCTTGGGTCCTGTGCCCCACTGACCTCTAGGTACTCAATAGTTCTTTCTTTCAAAAGTGATTCCATAATTCTCCTTACCACTGAGGTCAAACTAACAGGACTGTAGTTTCCTGTCTCTGCCTTGCTCCCACTTTTGTGAAGGGGAATCACGTCCACCCTTCTCCAGTCCTCAGGTACCACATCATCCTCCCATGATTTGTTAAAAAGGGTAGTCAGTGATGTTGCTAGGTCTCCCCTTAGTTCTTTTAGGATTATGGGGTCAATCCTGTCAGGACCCATTGCTTTGTCCACCCTAAGTTTTTGGAGTTCTTTCAGGACCCTTTCTTCTGTGAATGGACTGGTATCAATCCCACTGCCCAGAGTGCTTCTATAGTTTGGATTAGGTAACTCCCCCTTCTTCTTTTGTGAATACTGAGCAAAAGTATTCGTTCAATATCTTTGCCTTTTCACTGTCACCTTCTGCCCACTTCCCCTCCCTTCCCCTTTATTAAGCCTCACTATCCCTCCCTCGGACTTCCTTCACTCTCGGATGAACCTATAAAAGGTTTTATCCCCCTTCTTAACTGAGCTGGCTATCCTTTCCTCAGTTTGGTCCTTCGCTATTCTGACTGCATTCTCTGCTTCCTTCTGCTTTAACTGATACAGTTCTCTGTCCTGCTCCTTTTGTGATTCCTTATACTTCCTGAATGCTATCTTTTTCTTCCTAACCTTCCCCGCCACCTCTTTTGAGAACCACAGTGTTTTTTTACTTTGTTTTGTTTTATTTGCTTCATGCAGAGGCTTGTTGCCTCTATGATGTCAGTTTTGATTTTTTTCCCATTGTTCTTCCACCCCTCTGTCCTGCCCATTTTTTAGTGCATTCCTTATGCACTCTCCCATTTTGCCAAAGTCAGCCCTCCTAAAGTCCAGTACCTTCACTTTTGTATGGCTTGACTCTGCTGCTGTGTTTATTGTGAACCACACTGTTCAGTGGTCGCTTGTTCCCAGATGGCTACCCACTTCTAAATCTGTGATCCTCTCTCCATCCCCATTTGAGAGTGCCAGGTCTAAGATTACTCCTTCCTGAGTGGGTTCCAACACTAGCAGTCTGATGCATGCCCCTGTAGGGCATAGAGAATGACCGTGCTCTTGGATGTGGTTGCAGCAAATGTGTTTCAGTTAACACATCTGGCATATTCAGGTCCTCCATCAACAACATCTCCCCTTTTTATGCCATTCTTACCGCAGGGTAGGCTGATTTAATTGGTGCCAGTTGAAGTCCAGGACAGCTTGGTACAGGAACCAGGTGAGGAAGAGGGGTGTCAGTGGATACCATAGACTGTTTGGGAACAGATCATAAAGAGGGAGGGCTGTCTCAAGATATGAGAGCATAACTGGATTGGAGCAGGTTTGGGAAGAAAGTGTTCTGAGATGCTAGGGACTGTTGGGATTACATAGAAACATAGCCTGTGATGGTAGATAAGGACCTTTCTGTCTGCCCAGTCTGTCCATTTTTCCCTCCCTATACTGTCACGACAGACCTTACTTGATCCCCATCCATTACTTGCTTAGTACTAAGATTCCCTTGTGCCCATCACATGCATGCTGCTGGAAGACCATTCTCTGCATCCACCACTCTTTCAGTGAAGAAGTACTTCCTCACATCTCTCTTTTAATTTACCCCTTTGCAGCTTCAGTGCACGTCTCATTTTTCTCTTGCACCTTTTCCTCTGAAAGATACTCCCCTCCTGTACCTTATTTACCCCCTTGAGGTATTTATATGTCTCTATCATATCCCCCCACTCTTCTTTCTGCCAGAATATACATATTGAGGTCCTTCAGTTTCTCCTTGTAGGACTTCTGACACAGACCCTGTACCATTTTAGTTGCCCTCCTCTTGACTGCCTCCACTCTTTCTATGTCCTTCTTCAGATGTGGTCTCCAGAAGTGAACACAGTACTCTAGGTGGGATCTCACCAGCAATCTGTACAGTGACAACACCATCTCTCTCCTTCTGCTGGTATACCCCTCCCTATGCACCCCAACATCTCACTGGCCCTACCCAGTGCCTTATCACAGTGCCTTACCACCTTGAGATCATCAGATATGATTACTCCCAGGTTCATTTCCTGTTTGGTGACTGGATTTCTATGCCCTAAGTGCATGATTTTGTGCTTTTTCACATTGAAATCAAGCTGCCATGCCCTTGACCACTCGTTGAGTTGTCTCAGATCTGTGCACATTCTTTCCACTCCTTCTGTAGTGTCCACCTTCTTGCAGATTTTGTTGTCATTTACAAAGAGGCAGAATTTCACTTCCAACTCATCTGCAATGTGAGTTATAAAAATATTAAAGCGGACCAGTCCCAGTACTGAGCCTTGTGGTACCCAGCTGGTCACCCTTACTTCCCCAGAGCATTCTGTTTACCATAACCCTCTGTCACCTATCCCTTCACTAATTTGTTATACAGTTCATCATGTTTGGGATAACCTTAAAGACACCAAGTTTCCTTATGAGCCTCCTATGTGGAATGTTGAAAGCTATACTGAAAACTAAGCAGGCCACGTCCACCCTCCACCCTGATCTATTTCCCTGGTCACCCAGTCAGTTAAAGAAATCTATCAGATTGGACTGACATTACCTGCCCCCCATGAATCTGTGGTGCCTCAGGTCTTGCAACTTGCTGGCTTCAAGATATTCTACAATCCTTTTCTTTAGAAGTGTCTCCATTAGCTTCCACACCACCAATGTCAGGCTGACTGGGCTATAGCTGCCAGCCTTCTGTCTGGCACTGTTTTTACATTTCTGCCCTCCTCTAGTCCTTTGGAGCCCCTCTTGGTCCCAATGAGTTGTTAAAAAGGAATGTCAGCAGTGCAACCACTAGCTCTCTGAGCTCCCTCAGTACCTTAGGATGTACCCAGTCTGGCCCCATAGCTTTGTGCGCTTTCAAATTTGTGGTCCCTTCAGAACACTCTCCTATGCAAAGGGCTGTGCATCTGCCTCTGCCTCCCTCATGCCCTTGTTGCATTTATGTGACCGATTCCATTCTCCTTCCTCTGGGAAAACAGAACAAAAATATTTGTTCTTGATACCTGCTTTTTCCTGATCCTGCTCTTCACAATCCCCATCTGCCTTTCTTAACCTTACAATCCCTCCCGTTTTCTTCCTCTTTTCACCTATGTACCTAAAATTGTCTTGTCACCTCCGTATAATCCCCTTGGGCTATACTTTCCTTAGTTTACACCTTTGCACTTCTCACCACTTTCCCTTCCTCTCTCTCTCTGCTTCTCCTGCTGCACCTCTCTGTCATCTTCCCTCAATGTCTCTTTATATCTAGAATATATCAGTAAAACAGTTTTCTTAGGGATGAGGAAGAGAGAAAGGTTGCTACTGGCCACCTGGAGCTGCTTTGTAAAGGGACAGGATGAGGCAGATGCTGCCACAGTACTAAGTGAAGTGCTTGCTGCCAAAATGTATTCTGGCCACATACAAATTTGTGTGCATTGTTATTAAATATCCTTGTAAACAGGAAAGGATGCGGCCTGACCTAGTGGCATGTTGGCAGCGTACTTTACCATCACTGAGATAAAGCGATTCATGTGTAATAATTTCATATCCCAGGTTGGAGCCTCATGGGGGCCAGGGATATCATGAATATCAGGGAGAGAGCACCAGAGCACATCAAACAGCTTGACTGTCTTACCAACATAGAGCAGCTCTACTAATGTAAAACCAATGAGCAATTAACCTGTTTTAAAACCATTGAGCAGCTCAACTATTACTGCTCAATGATTTTACTACTACCACAAAATGGTTTTCTATTTAAATAATAATACATAAATATTTAACAATATTTTAAAATACAAAATGTACCTTGCAGTTCATTAGACCCACACGTCATTATTACATAAGTGTAAAACTCAACTGTTAAGTATTTTATGAGTTTCACTACTTTAAAGTTGTTGGTATATAACTTTAACATGCTATAGCACAATCTACATTTTTAGCTATTTTTTCAGCACAGCATGTGTGAAAAATGATTAATTACTTGAAAACGAATTAATATCACTGCATTAGACCGACAAAAGGATCTATTCCCAGATGACATCTAACTAGCCTGAAAGTTTCATATTTTAACTCTGTTCAGCTTTTTCTCTTTCTGAAGATACTCTGCTGAAAAACTGAACATTTGCACATCCATTTAGCACTCTGCAACTCACAAATTGCTAAATGGATTCCTGACCAATTTAGCAGAAAATTAGACCTTTAGACTCTGAGGGTATGTGATATTTCAGAATCCTAGGGTCCTAGACAGCTGAGGTATAAGCTGTCAAAACAAGCTTTAGCAACAGCAATGCAGCCCTAACTATGCAGGCTCTACTGTACCTATACGATCCCCCAACAACCACTATTGCAAAATCAAATGTTCCCTTCAGATCAATTTGCTGGTCACTTGTTATTTAGTGTTTTTTATGTTTTTAGTTACTGCTGCAGTGTATGTTTTCAGGGCCCTTGAGAGTATAGGGGAGCAGTGGATAATTCCCGGGGCCCATCACCAAGAGGGGCACAGGCCACCCAGCGTACTGTATTCAGGAAAGGGGCTGTGAGCTGTCAGGGGCCCCAGAGTCTGAACTTTCCTCGGGGCCCAGAATTCCTCTCAAGGGGCCTGTATGTTTACACTGCTACAGAGTGCAGTTAACACTCATGGCAACTTTACATTTAAGAACCTTTTCAGGAGTACAGTATTAATGCTGTCTTCCAGACATACAGATATGGGGAATTAGAGTTCCTATTGCTTTTTCAATTAATGTGTCTAATTAAGGGCTAAGATACTGGAGTTGTGACAACTACTAAGGAATGCTAATTAATTGATATTGCATTTATGGACCACAGACATCGCCTCAAGTCACCTGCAAGGAACACTGGAGATATATGTTCTTAACTGCCCTTGTTATTAATATTCCATCAATCACCATGCTTCCCTGTCATTTCAAACCATTGCACTGTAAGGGACTACATTCTTCATTCACTCTCTCTTAAATTATGAGATCAAAATCTACACATTCATACTTCCTACTTGTTTATGGGTTTTCCTCAGGCAATTATTTATTAACTACATTTTGGGCACCTTCCACTTGGCTACTGATCCTCTCAAGTACCAGTCAGCATATGGTGCTGTTTTCCTTTTTTGACACACTTCATTTTTTCCATAGAGACTTAGAACCAGTGTCAAGTTCCTGCTTTAAAACTGCCAGACCCTATGGTTATAAAGCCACATAGCTATCTTTGGAACTTGGTGCCAGTATACCCTCAGGAAAGGCCTTAAGGTCATCAAATGCTTGCCTACTGTCTGTCCCAAAGGAACATAATATGCATGAAGGCATAGAACTCAGTTATTATATCCCTAATATCTTTAAATCAAGGATGGAAATGAGAAAGGAAAAGTGTGGCCTACTGGGATTTGAACCTCAGATCTCTGGTATGCCATTCCACAGGCTCACTGGTCAAAGCGTCTGAGGAATTTCCTTACAGCCACACACACTCCTTTCTCTAGTGCTGCTCAATTATGCAACTAGGAACCAATGTTACAAATACCACTTCTCTAAGTGCAGTTTAACCCCTGCAAGGTATACATATTTTTAAATCAAGGATGGAAATGAGAAAGGAAAAATGTGGCCTACTGGGATTTGAATTCTTTCCCATGAGATACATAGGACTCTGACTCAACATATACATAAAATTCATAACTAAAAATTTAATTTGCTCAAGGGCCTAGTCATGACAGCTTTTTCTCAGTGATACTCAATATGTTGCTCATACAGTACATGTAATGTTCTAGACAATATTAAAAACACTATGATATAACAACCATTGCACATTTAAACTGTCGTAGTGAGCAGTTTGAAAATAGGATCTTGAAGTAAGTAATGTAAAGGTAAAATCATATTGGCAGCAGACTAAAAAAAAATTTGCAATTGCAACACCTATTTGCTGTGACCCACTTTTGTATGGAACAGCCTGTTATGCATGAACATGAAAAAATCAATCTGAATCATATAAACCTTTCAGGAAAGTTAAAAGCTTCATACTCTAATTCATGCTACAGTTATTGGTAATGAGTAAAAGATGGATGTCTCAGACAGCTGCAGGGGATATAGCAGACAATGCTGTAACTGTATAATTTTAAAAGTTCTGTAACAGATGTCTGCCTATTGGCAAAAAAAAGGCAAATTAGATATTTAGCCATGAAGATTGACCTACTGTATACAAGATTCAGACTTCAGTTCCACATTTCTGCCTGGAGACATTCCCTAAATTAATTTCAAATAATTAAAAAAAGAAGCAAAATGTACTGGTTTATAAAAAAGTAAATATGAGTATGGATGTCTGATTGGAAGAGAAGCACTTAACATTCTTTTGACAGTAAGAGCACTTAAAGGGACCTTATGCTCTGTACCAAAGAAATGTAAAGAATTGTATGAGTATAGCTTCAAGTTTATTTTTATTTTAGTTATTTAGTTAGCCTCTTAGCTAGCTGTATTCTGTAGATAGTTGTTTTAGTCACACTAAATAAAAAAGATCTTACAGTATATGATCAGTAAACCAAACTAAAATGTTCATGTATGGTAGGTTTGGTAGCCAGCTGTCTACTTTCTGGGACCCCTCTGTCCACACCAAATTGTGCTCTTGTCATCATATATTTTAACTAATAATTTATTGTGTTACATTCTAGGAGAGGCTTGTGTGCCAAATAAAGCAGGCCACACGCCTCGTCTACATAGTAACACATTAATTTAAGGTTTGAAGGGACTCTGTCATAGTGACCCCATGCTTCTTATGCAGGAATGAATAACTCTGAACATAGATGGTAGTTTTCTAGAGTGAAAGTTCCACAATGACATATACTATCTATCCCCAGCTCATTTAAGTAAATGCCTGACCAAATCCTTTCTCGCTTTGAAGCTAAATGGGCAAGTGTATTAGAGGGTATGCAGAGGTTGAGCTGTATTATGCAGGATGCTGGATAACAGGTAACATTGGCTGTGTAAAAACCTCATGATGAACATGTTAAACCCAAGTGAACCAACAGTAATTGTAATGCCTGCTTCCCACCACTTCCTGATGGAGATGCATGGGGTTCCCATTAGCCTTGCAACAACCACTAGCCACAGTCCTCATACACCACATTTCATTATACAATGGCAAGAAAGGATGCTGGCCACTGATTGGTCAGTCTGTGGCTAGAACCTGGATGTTATCCCAGCATAACATCCTGGGTCTAGTCCCAGCACTCTAATGACCGCATGAAATGTTTTTAAAAAAATCACTCCATAGCCATCCCTACAGTCATCTTCAGCACTCCCCATTAAGAATCAGCTCTCCTGCTCCACTCAGAATCATCGCTCCTCACCCAAGGTAAACACACTGAATGAATGTTGTACTAAACAGTCAAAACAGAGCCGTTTCACAGAATGTGGTGCCTGCAGTAAAATAGAACTCCAAAATAATGCAGAAAAACTGTGGCACACACTCACACCAAGGAAAGGAACACCATCACTAGGATTAACTGTTCCGATCATTTATTCAAGTAAAATCAGCAAAAACAGCATCCCAATCACCTAACCATGCCAACCCAGCAGGAGCTCAATGTTTCGTGCAGACGCTCTGCACTTTGTCAAGAGTGATACACCTCATACACACATATAATTAAACAGCATTATCAATCAGTAAAACCAGGTGTAGTAAATAATCTATAAAGTTCAATAATTAAACAGATCCTAAGTGTAACAATCATTTTTTCAGTTACTAAGTCATTTTTTTTAATCCATGCAATACACGATAATTACAGTGATACCAGACATATGCTATATATTTTAAATATTTTTCCCCATTTCATTTATTCGTACAGACTTTCAAAATTGCACAGTAATCATAAGTCAGGATTTATAGGTGTGGTGGCAATTCCACCCTATCATTTAGACCTGTAAATCTCATTGCTTGTAATTTAAAAATCCAATAGTTTTCCCTACATGCGAGAGCTTTGTTAATGTCTCCACCTCTAAGTCCAGTCTCGACCTCTTCAATGCCAAAGAAGATACATTTGAGTATGCCTCTATCTGGACTTCCCCACATACAGTATGTTATGCACTTATGCTGTAGCATATTCTAAGTTATTATTAAGAATTGCCCTTATATATTCTCCTATTCACTCCTTCAATTTTCATTTGGTGCACCCCACATAATATGCACCACACTGGCATGCTGCAAGGTAAATAACATATAAGGTGTCACAGTTAATAAAATCAGTAATCTGTATCCACCTACCATCAGATGTATTTAAAAATTGCTTAGTCAAATTAGTATAGATGCAATACTTGCACCCCAAACATTTAAAGCAACCATCAAGTAAAGGCGGTACCTGACCGTACAACTTCACAACTGAAAACACAAAACTGACACAAACGAGTGGGGTGGACAGCTGGCCATGTGGCTTTCCAACATAAATAAAAACATGAGTTACTCACCCTTTTTCCTCACATTCTCTTTTGTTCTTTTTCTTCTCCCCTAAAAGTCATGCCATGAAGAACAACAGCCACATGGTGGTGGTGGGGGGGCTCATTCTTCCTGTTTCACAGACAAACATACAGAACAACAAAGTCCCCTTTCCCAAATAAAAGAATACAGAACAACAGACTCTTTCCCTTTTCTTCTACAAACTGTACAATGGAACAACAGGGTGAGGTGGTTAGAAGAGACACAGACTTGCACTAACATCAGAGCAGCTCTACCTATTAGCCAAAACAAATAAAACACACAATTTTTTTTTTACTAAGTATTCCTACCCTTTCAAAACATGACACAGAAATCTACTTTTAATAAACCTTTTAATAATAGTTTCTTTTTTCTTTCAATTCAAGCCATTGTATAACAGGAATAATGCACTCCAGGGTGGGTGTTATGCTGGGATAACATCCCTTCTCAGGTGCTGGACGCACTCGGCCTGTGGCCTTGTGCCCAACCACCAGATGCGGGATGTTATCCCAGCATATCACCCACTATGCAGTGCATTATTAGTTTAATGAGGGCTACAAGTGGGCATCAATTGTACCTGTACTATTATGTTTTCAACACAAAATTCATCTTATTTTTTTCTAAACACTTTTCTTAACACAATGATGCTTACCAGGAAATCCTGGGGGGATCAATAGGATGCCTACTTCAATTCTGGGCCAGAAGACTGAAAGATCATAGGTTCTAGTCTGTCACCAGGTACTATGGCTAATTCCAGATATAGTACTGACACTGAGGTATTGTCCACCAGTGGAAATATTAAACAAGGAATCTTTGGCCCAGGTAAAAACTAATGATCCCACTACTTTTTTCATAAAAGTAAGGCATGTCCTCTTGTTTCCTGGCCAACATCTCCAATCAATAAAACATGATCATGTCAAATCATCATCTAGGATGCACCTGGAAATGAGTTATTACAGCTCTGTATGACTTTGCTGGTCAAAAATACAAACAAATTAATGACCAGAATTTTTCAATAGTTAAAAATCATTGCTTAATTTTAACAGATTCTGAACAACTGTTTTTTACCTAAAAGTATTTTAAAAATTGTTATAAAAGAGAATGTGATTAAACTTGTACATCACTGTTTCTCATCAAAAACATGTTTAAAAAGATGTTCCCATTATGTTTTCAGTTTTTACCAGCATTTTAGTGCTCTCAATGAGTGTTTCTGGTTTACGCACCTATGTGAAGTATTGTATCGTTTTATAATTATATGACTTAGGAACTAGGAATCATGTCAGCAGATGGGGACCACATTATCTATCTAGTCTGCCCATGTTTCTGCCCACCTCACTATTTAGACTGCACCCTGATGTGTCCATAATGTCTGTCCCAAGTGAGTTTGAACTCGTGTACTGTCTTGGATTCTACCACCTCCTGAGGTCGGCTGTTCCATGGGTCTATGACCCTTTCTGTAAAGAAATACTTCCTGAGGTTGCTTTTGAACCTGTCTCCCACCAGACACAAGTTGTGCCCCCCTTGTGCGCACATCCCTGTTTTGCTGGAAGAGGTTTCCTGCTTGTGTTGTGTTGATTCCCTTACATACTTCAATGTTTTGATCATGTCCCCCTCTGTTTCTTTTCTGCTCAAGGGTGTACAGATTTAGTTTCCTGAGTCTTGCCTTGTATGTCTTACAATGCAGTCCATGCACCATCTTTGTAGCACTTCTCTTTACCATCTCCTGGCACTCTGTCTTTTTTGAGATGGGGCTTCCAAAACTGACCACAGTACTCTAAATGTCATCTCACCAAGAACCCGCAGAGAGGAAAGACAGTCTCACTCTGTCTACTTGTACTCCTCCTATCAGTGCAGCCAAGGATGCCACTCTCCCTCTTCTTCACACCTTTTCACATTGTTTTCCAACCTTTAAGTCATCCATGATGACTACTCCAAGGTCTCTTTCTGTCTTTGTCTCCTCTAACTGATGCCCTCCCAGTGTGTACTTTATCCCTGAGTTTCTTTTTCCTATGTGCATAGCCTTGCACTTCTTCTCATTAAACTTCAAATGCCAATACCTGAACAATTCCTTGAGTTTTTCAGGTCTACTTCCATACCTTTCCCTCCCTCCTGCATGTCTACTCTGTTGCAATGGGGCCTGATGGGATTCACCCCAGAATTCTAAAAGAACTAAGGGGAGAACCAGTAACACCACTGACTACCCTTTTTAACAAATCATGGGAGGATGGTGTGGTACCTGAGGACTGGAGGAGGGCAGATGTGATTCCCCTTCACAGAAGCGAGAGTAAGACAGAGGCAGGAAACTACAGACCCATCAGTTTAATCTCAGTGGTAGGGAAAATGATGGAATCACTTCTGAAGGAAAGGATTGCTGAGCAGCTAGAGGCCAGTGGGGCACAGGACCCAAGGCAGCATGGATTCACAGCAGGAAGGTCATGTCAGATGAATCTAATTGATTTCTTTGACTGGGTGACCAAAGTAGTAGACCAGGGAGGGGCAGTGGACATGGCCTATCTAAACTTTAGCAAGGCATGTGACACACTCCCACACAAAAGATTAATAAACAAATTAGCCAGCCTGGGAGTGGGTCCTAGGGTGGTAGCCTGGGTAAAACATTGGCTGGACAACAGGACACAGAGGGTAATAGTAAATGGAGTCCGCAGCAAAGAAAGGGGGGGTTTCTAGTGGGGTACCGCAGGGTTCAGTACTGGGTATGATCCTTTTCAATGTCTTTATAAGTGACATTGCAGAGGGACTGGAAGGAAAAGTGTGTCTCTTTGCAGATGACAAAAAGATCTGCAACAGGGTTGATACACAAGGTGGGATGGAAAGGATGAGAAGGGACTTGGTAAGGTTGAAGGAATGGTCAAATGTATGGCAGCTAAGATTCAATGCAAAGAAGTGCAAAGTAATGCACCTGGGAAACAAAAACCATGGGAAGAGTGCAAAATGGTGGGGGGAGGGTGTGCATTTGCATTACTGTTACCATTAGCATTTCCTCTTGCGTTTCCATAACCGTTTGCATTAGTGTTTACGTTTACATCACCGTGTGTGTTACCCTTTGCGTTTGTGCTTGCGTTACTGCTACCATTTGCATTTTCATAACTGTTTGCATTAGTATTTCTGTTTACGTCACCGTGTGCATTACCGTTTGCACTTCCATTACTGTTTTTGTTTGCATTTACTTTTGTGTCACCGTGTACATCACCCTTTGTGTTTGTGTTTGCATTACTGTTGCCATTTCCGTTTCCTAACCATTTGCATTAACATTTCCGTTTATGTCACCATGTGCTTTACCCTTTGCATTTGCATTTCCATTATTGTTTTTGTTTGCATTTCCTTTTGTGTCACCTTTTGCGTTTGCATACCCACTTCCATTTTCATTTGCATTTGTGTTTTCCTTTGGCATCATCGTTGGTGTTACCATAACTTTTTGCGTTTCCAGTTGCGTTACCGTCACCATTTGCGTGTTCGTTGCCATTTGCGTTTCAGCTGGCCTTAGCGTTTGCTTTTTTGGTAGCGTTTCCATTGTCGATTGCATTACTGTTTCCTTCTGCATTGCTGTTTTTTTACAGTTTGCATTTCTGTTTGCATTTGTGTTATTTGCATTTTCATTACCATTTGTGTTTCTGTTGGCATTAGTGTTTGCGTTACTGTTTTCATTATTTTTTGTGTTTCTGTTGCCTTTAGCTTTTGCGTTACCATTTCTGTTTTCAGAAACATTTGCACTTGCATTTCTCTTACCATTGCGTTATCATTTATGTTTGCGTCACCATGTGCGTTACAGTTTGCACTTGTGTTTGCATTACTGTTAACATTACTAGTTTATTTCACCTCACTGTTTCCATCACTGTTTGCATTAACATTACCATTTTTGTTTTTGCATTTGCATAGCGCAGTGCAAAACATTATGTTTTTACAATTTTTATGCAATGTCTTCTGTGACACAGAGCACCACCAGTGTGTGGCTGATTGGTCTGATCCTTGGCAGGTAGAAATACCTTTGTTCAAGGAATATGCCAGTTTTTGTTTGGTGAAAGTATGTTGTTCCATTCCAGAGTTATGGCCATTTGAAGTTGTCCTGCTTTTCAGTTACTGATTTTTCAGCCACCAGGTCTGCCATTTTAGTGCATTTTCAGCTGTGATTTCTGCCATTTTGTGGTGGAAGACTTCTTAAAGGTACAGAAATATAAAAATTGAATATCTCTGGAACGGTTTGGTCTTTTCACATGCAATTTGGAGGGTGTTGAGTGAATGTCCTGGAGATGTGAATTATGCTGTTTACATGTCTGAAAAATAATTCACTGCAGAGATACTGCATGATGCATTTAATGTTTTGCTCATAGTGTTCTGCATGGTGCTACTGCCTTTAAATTTATAGTATAAGTAGCCCTAGTAGCATGGAGGTGCCTTGCAGTGGTTTCGTGTGTAAAACATTAACAGGTGTGGAATTATGCCACTCCGATGAATGAAAATTTGGTTTGTTACACTTCAAGAACTCCTGAACCATGTGTCCAATTTGCCTGGCATTTGGAATGTACAAAGATTTATAATTCATCTTTCACTGTGCTGATTTTTGAGTGGCTGTGTGATTTTGTCAATGTGTCCCAAACTTTGAGTTCCAACAGCGACTGTACCATTCTGCGCCACATGTACGAAAACACAGGTCAGGCAGAATATGAAGAATGACAGCTGTACCATCCATACAGAGATGTAAAGTGATGGCAATGTTGAAAATCTGTAGTGGGAATAGTAAAAATGCTCGCACCTCTGTGCATATGTGGAAACTGTTCAATGCATGCACATAACACAGTCATTTTATGGACTTTCTTCACCAAATTTTCAACATAGGCAATTTAGGACCTCTGCTCATGAACAGTGTCACTGTGATTTTCTTAATGTGTCCTGAACACTGATTTCCCAGCGTGAGCATGCTATTCTCTCTTGGAAATACAAAAACACATTTCGGCCAGGATGTGAAAAATGAAAGCTGTACTGTTCATAAGGAGGATAAGGAGGTATGGAAAAATGCCAAGGTTGAAAATCTGGAGTGAAAATATAACAAATTTGCAAAGTTACGAGCGTGTGTGGAAACTGCACAATGCACTCTCATAACACACACCATGGACTTTCATCATAACATTTTCAACATAGGGATCTTAGGACCTCTGCTCATAAACAGTGTCACTTTGATTTTCTTAATGTGTCCCAAATACTGACTTCCTACAGAAACTGCACTATTCTGTGCCGGAAGTGCAAAAACACATTTTGGCCAGGATGTGAAAAATTACACCTGTACTGTTCATAAGGAGGTGTGGAAAATGGCAATGTTGAAAATCTGGAGTGAAAATATTGCAAATGCGTGAAGTTACGAATGTGTGTAGCAACTGCTCAACGCACACTCGTAAAACAGTCATTTTTTTTAATTTTTCCCACCAAATTTGCAACATAGACTTTTTGAGAGCCCACCTCATGAACACTGGCACTGTCATTTCATTAATCAGTCCCGAAAGGTGATTCTTCACTGTGACCACAAAATCACTTTTCGGGACTGAATAATTCCATGACAGTGGCTGAATTCATGAGGAGGGGGCCCAATAACTCCATGTTGAAAATTTGGTGCCAAAATTCCCCAAAATGCCTGAGATATGCACCAAAGTTGAAAAAAACCTATTTATGCCATTATACAGCTTACCAGCATTTCTTCAGTTCACAGTCAGCTTTGAAGAGTGCAGACATGTTCCCGGTCCACTGAAGATCATCATGCCGGGCTCCAGAGGTAAATATGAGGTGAGGGGGTGTGGGGAGGCAGGGTGCATAGAGAGTAGGTGCGGGTTTGGGGAGGGAGCAGGGCAGACCGAGAAGGACCATTTTTTGCTTTAGGAAAAAAAAAACATCACAGGACTTTTGTTTTTTTTACAAGGGCATTTGGCACACTGGTGTGGGCTCCCAGCATGCCACCTGACTATTTTTTGGGGGGGCTGTAGCCAACGGGGATTGGGCACCCTGTTAAGTACATTAGCAAGAGCCGATGGGGACTGGGAACCCCTCAGCACAAATCCAAGGTTTGGAGGGAACTTATGCCCATGGAGAGTGAGCTCCCCCATCAGCAAATTACACATGATGCCAAGGGGGATTGGGCACCCCCTCAGTACAGGGGGGGTAATATTGTTTGAGAATGTGTTGGCGGCTTGCTGCCATGTTCACAAACACTATTACAATAAGCAACATTCCACCCAGCAATGATGGGTGGCTCCCTCATTGCAGCATAATGGCTGATGCTACAATGACGAGGTGGCCCCTGATTGCTGCGTCGAAATCATTTTAACTTGGTGGCACTTTTAGAGACCAGTGTCATCAGCAAATTGTGTATCCATTGGTGCATCAGTGTCAAGCCCCCAAATACAGTGCCTCCATTGGCTGCAACAGTGCCATCATGTTTCTTGTGCATGCGCACAAGCAAACATAAAAAGGAATCCTGTTTTGTATGGAAAAATTCCTTTTTTATTTGCCACCATCTTGTTTCTGTTTTTCCTTAAAAATTTTTTTTCAAAAGCCACAAAAATGACATCCTGGAGAGAGAGACCAACACACCTAGCTGGCTGATCGGGACCCCCTTAGGTGTAATCTGCACTTCGCTTTTGCAGACATGCCTTAAAAATATATATTTTCTTAATATTATAAATACTTTTTCATGACCTCAAGATACAGAAAAATAATCCTTTTTCATATCATGAGTCACGAAAAAGGATCCATTTTTGTGACTTGAGAATGCTTCCCATTCTTCTGCATTGCCATCCACTGTACTGTAATGCTTTTCCCTGATGTCTAGTTTCACCCCCCATCGTCCAATTCCTGTACCCTTCAATTTCCTGCTGTCTAGTGACACCCTCACCCTCACATCTGTATTGTCATATTTTTCATTCCCTGATGTCTAGTGGCACCCACCACCCACTGATCATGATTCCCATTAAAGATCAGGTAGCTATTGAGGTGTGGTGTGCTACAGTCCAACTTTGTCTATGGTGGAAAAAAATTATGACCCTCAAATCTGCATCCTATATACTTTATTTCACTTAATAAGGTTACTGGTGAGCCCTATGAGTGCCACGGTGAAAGCGGAAGCTGATCAAGTAAGAAAAAACAACTGGTCAGCTACACTGTGAAGCCCAAGCCTTAGTGACATCACTTATAGAGAGGCAACTTAGTCTTCATGTGCTAGGCAAGTAGTGTGGTTGCACTTACCTTTGGACCTCTGGCAGGCATGCACATTCATATGACAGTCAAACTATTAACTGTTCCCAAGCAGCAGCTCATAATTTCAGTTACAAGGAATAGCTCTCACCAGAACAGCTGATCTCTGACTGACTTCAGTCACAGAGAATTAGGAGTCATCTATCAGTGTATCTGACAGTATGATGCTGGCACAGCATTTTATTAATTATTTCTCCCCTCAGGTTGTCAACCCTAATGCACATCACATTGTCCTATGCTATACCTGTCTGAGCTTATTTGCTTATGGAACTTGGTGAGCATTATGGCTGAAGACCACAAGGTACAGCCCTGATACCTGTTGGTGTGTGCAGGGTTGGGGTACGGTGTTAGGATTGGAAACCATAACATTGTATTTCCATCCTTTCTTTGCTTTGACATTAACCCTAACTGATGCATTACTGTATTTTTTGCAAAGTATATGTTATATATATATATATATATATATATATATATATATATATATATATATTCTTTGCAAAAACTTTGTTTAATGCACCATTAGGTTGAACAGTGAAACGTAGGGAAATTCAAATTTAGGATTCCCAAGTTTAAGGCCCAACTCCCACTGCACATGTAGGAAGAGTCAGGCTGCTGGCCATGGAGGTGAGTGGAGGGCTGTGCCAGTGGCCTGCTTAGGGGTGGTGGGTGGGAGGGAGTGGGGTGGGTGGCACTATCTGACAGATTGGGTGGTAGGGGGTCCAGTAGACACCAGGGCCATTTTTAGTTTTGCAAATTTGTTGATGAGCGATGGGGTGTGAATCTCGTTGGGGGTGTGTGAATTCTTCATATTGGGCCGGCTTTCAGCCAGGTGGTGGGACCACTAGACACCAGGGATTTATAGATTTGTTTTTAATGTTGGCCAAGAGGGGGGAAGAAGCCAGAAAACATTTTTATTTTTATTTTGAAGCAACCCACTGACTGAATAATTAATACCACTCAAATAGTGGGCTATTTGGATAGCCCATTATTTGTGGTATTTGGAAAATAATATTTGGCCTTTGCACAGCCCTAGTTTCTATGTTTCTGTGAACTCTTGATATCCCATGAGTGGCTAAGTACCTACATAGCCAGGTACTTTTGGGTCTCCTGGTGCCTGGTGTGGCCATGTTGGCACAATTTAGTTTGTGACATATTTTGCTAGAGTCATCATCTGCTACTAACTTTTGATGGATTTCCCCCTTGTTGCACGTAAGCACCCATGTAAGCACATATTACCACTTTGAAAACCCAGAAGTCAGACCTGGTTACTGATGTCTCTGGCAACTGAAAATCAGTTGTGCTACACTTTAATTTTAACTACAACAGCTTTGTGTGGCTTTGGTACTGACCTCGCTAGCAGTCAACTTCTGCTCAGTCCTGGAATGCTGTAGGGCTCGGATTGACATCAATTTCAGTTAGGATAGTTTGTCGGATACTGATGCCAAGATGACTGAGGTTAGGGGTCTGGGCTGTGTTCTGTGTGTTTTGGTGGATGCAGCAGACTTGAGCAGTATTTTGAGTTTAATGGGTGCACTGTTGACTAAAAGTGCAATGCTATTTGGTGTTATTGTTCTCTGCTCCTGCTACCCTCAGGATGCATCTGGAAATGAGGTAGTATGTCTTTCCTGGCAAAACTTTGAAATAAATAAATAATTAAATTGAGATGTAATCTGCTCTTTCTTTTGGGTATGATAGCTTGATGTGTTAGTGATAGGACATTCATAGTATAACTTTAATGATAAGCATATAGACTTAAATTTATGATGATTGACAACCATTGTTTTAATGTCTTAACCATCTTATCACTTAAAGATGTAAACTTGGAACTGGCATATCATTAATTCCTAATGCTAGTGTCCCGTGGGTACTGATTTGTGCCTTATGAGAGCTTTTAAAAGTTTCTGATTACTATGTTGATTTTACATTCTAATCATTAAATGATACCCTCCACCAGATGCACTCACATGTTGAGTAAAAACTGTTTGACAGGTACAAAGGCTTCATTTGAAACATTATGGCTGGATGTGACATTATAAAAAAGGCATTAGAATTTTTGTCCAACACTGTTTTATCACAAGGGCTTGCAAAATACTGCATCAGATAGATCTTGCTCATTGTGATGCAATGTATATAATTTTGAGTTGTCCAGTTTTCTTTATGATGTTGATAACTTCAGATATGACTTTGAATTGCTATGTAATTCTACAGTGCAGTATTCTAGTTGTAATCCACCATTGCATTGCAGGGAAACGGGATTGTACATGATTGCATATTTCAGTGCTGCATCTTGTTTTTGTGTTAGCACCTTAGTGATGATGGCTGCAGAAAGATAAAATTTAGATGCTTACTTGCCATCATTTTTTTTACAGAATGAAAACCATAGGCTTATGAAGCACTATGCTGATGGAGTGAGAAATGTGCTGAGTGTAATCAGCTTTGCATTTTCATTCAATGTTCCAGACTCAGTGTGTGATATGTGCAACAAGGGCAACAACTTCAGAGAGAAAATTAAATAAGAAAAGAACTACCAGTAGTTCTGCAGAATCAGTCTTATTTACTACAACTCTCAGAACATTGTCATTAGATTAGTAATAAAGGGAATTTTGTTTTCCTCACAGTGAACAAACTGTGAAAGTTACTCAGTAAATACAAACATTATGCTCACTGCCCACCCAGAAACATAAACCAGTCCCCCCATACCACAAGGAATTTTCAGAAACCCAACACTTGCTCTGTGAGACCAATGATAAAAAAAAGAAAATAAGCAAATGTATGGAATGTAAAAAAAAAAAAGGAAATGGGGCAGGATTCACAAAAGAGATGCGCCCAGTGCAAGTCAGAAATGTGCCGCAGAATGATTCACAAACAGGGTGAATGCACCAACACAACCAAGATGCCCTGCACCCAAAGAGAAGCATCAAAGGTGTAAGGTAATGACATGCTGCGCATGACGCATAGGGCGCATCCATACGTCACACATCACAACCTCAATTACAGTGCAAATTCACGGCGCAACCATGGGGAATTTCCAGCTCAAAGGCAAGATGCGTCATAGAAAGATAAGCACAAAAGAAGGAGACTTAATCCTAGTCCACCTGCAGGTTGTTGACTGAATTGCTGCAGCAGCACACTGCCTGATCCAGGGGGAGAGTGGAAGACAGAGAGAGACTGACAGAGATAGCCAGCACAGCAAGCCACAGAGACTGGGCCAGAGGGCTGGACTGAGCACCCCATAGCAGTATGAACCTAGAAGGAGTGGCCATCGCAGGTGCACTAATGAGAAGAAGGAGGCAGGGTGGTGGAAGCACCATAGGTGGCCGACCCCACAGTGGTATTGTGCCAGGCTGTCATTTGAGCAGCTGACTGAGTTGGAGACAGTAGGCTGATAACGCCTGAACAGGGCCATGCTGAGGCAGCTTTGTGAGCTGTGCCATGATGTGATGTAGGCACCCATTGCACAGGGTCACGACATTCCTGTGGAGACCAAGGTGACAACGGTCATGTGCCTATTCACCCCAGGAACCTTCCAGAGGTCTACTGGGGACACCACTGGCATCTAACAGGCCTCTTCATCCCGCCTCCTCACACAGTTCCTCACCGCACTGCTACCGCAAGCTTCAGAATACATCCATTTCCCAAGCATGCAGGCATAGTGGACAGAAGCCATGCAAGGGTTCTACAGGGTGGCACGCATGTGAGACATCATAGGGGCAATAGACAGCACCCATGTGGCAATCCACGCACCACCTGGTGAGGATGCCACCACCTACATAAACCAGAAGGGATACCACTCCGTGAATTGCCAGGTGGTATGGAAACCGTAGGGTGCATCACCAATGTTTGCGCAACGCACCCTGGGAGTGCATATGATTCATTCATATGGCACCATTCAGCACTGTGCATGAGGTTCGAGGACAGGGATATATAATAAGTGGCCACCTCATAGGTGCATGTGACAGGACCCCAACAGCACAGGAGGGCACCAAGGCCAGGTCACAGGGGGCGGGCCGTGGACACCCACGCAGTACAATGCATGTGCATGGGCCGATGGACAGCAGGGGTGTGCAAGGGTACACAGACGGACACAGGGGGACAAGCAACCGCTGTGCACCACACGATGGACAGGGGCATATAGGTACAGCTGGGGTGGGGATGCAGAACTGGTCACAAAGGGGATGCATGGGTGGAAGAGCAGGACAGGTGCACACACTGCTGAGGCCAGGGATGTGGACAGGGTGCATGGCAAGGTGTAATCCAATGTAGTAATAGACACATGTCTACCCCCACAGGTGATGCTGCTTATCCACTGAGGCCCTGGCTCCTCACCCCCATCCGACAGCCTGGAACAGAGGTAGAGGAGCACTACAATGAGGCACACATCATGACACACGCCATCATAGAGCGTGTCTTCGGCATGTTGAAGATGTGTTTCTGGTGCCTGTGTCAGTCAGGTGGCGCCCTACAATATACACCTGAGAAGGCCTGTGGCATATTCCTGACCTGTTGTATGCTACACAACATGGCCCTAGACCGTGGAATACCTGTCGAGGCCAGTGAGGGTGACAGTTGTGGGGAGGGGGGGTGGAGGAGGAAGGGTCTTTAGCACCCCCAGAGTGCCAGGATGATGACGCCGGTCTGGGATGCTGCCTCCCATGCTGGTGAGGATGGCCAGACATAAATGGCATGCCTCAGTGAGTGCCCTCTCCTCGTCATACGTGAAGTTCGGTCACTGCCTTGTGGCAGCGCTAGCATCCTCAGACAGTATAGCTACTGTGGAGGGAAGCATCCGGGTGTTAGGCATGCCTGTGGATCCACATGTTCCTGCCCCACCCACATCAGTCCATGGATGCCATGTGGAGCCCTGCAGCAGGTGGTCTGGGTGGTGATCTATGTGAGGACGACTTGGTATGGTGTGTGGCGCACACCACAGTACAGGGACCATTGGGACAGTTCATCTGCCTTGCTTGTCCACCTGTTCACAGCTAGAGTGCCTGTGCTGCCCCCCAGGGGGGCACATGGTGCTGTACACCATGGACATGTCCTGGTGCCTCAGCAGTATGTGTGTGGCCACAGTGTCACCACGCCCAACCAGGGTGCCACCTGTACTGTGCCGGTTGGGGCACAGCTCGGTGGACCACACCCATGCGGCAGCTTGCCACAGTGTGTGTGACATGGCAACACTGTCATGTTGCCTGTACAGGTGCCGCTGTGTGCCTCGGACTGACCGGTAGCTCATTGCTGCACCCACCACACATGGCTAGTAACACCGTCACATATACCTCTCCACAGTACCACTGTACAGGGCACAGTACCTCAGTGTGGGTCGCAGGACCACCACCTGCCATGGTGCATGGCCAAGGCCCACTGCAAACCATACCTGTGTACAACAGTGCCCTATCCCATATGCTGCTATGTGTGCACCATGGTACTGTGACAGGTGGTCTGGACATGGCAGCAACCTGTCTACCAGTGATCTGTGCATCCTGTGTACTGCACAGGTTCAGTGTTCTATATTATGGGCATTCGATCCACATTCTGCTCATGTTGGGAGGCACTGTTTCCTATGTGGTGGTCGTGGATGTTCAGAGGCTTGCATGCACCTGTGCATTACCCCAGTGTGTTCAGTAGACCAAGTCAATGTGGCTGTGTACTCACCTTCAAGGCTCTGTTTCCTCTCAGTCACCTAATCTCAGCCTGCAGCTTTGGGAGCATTTATGGCTCAGGGCATGCAAATGAGGCCTGGGCCTCTGGTAATGAGATGTTAATTGGCTGAGATGCCCATGCATGTGGAATGAGGCAGTTTAGGGCACATTGTCTGTGAATTGCATAACTGCCCCCAGCTCATCTCACTTTACAAGAAGCATCTCCAAGATGCGCCTATGACATTGCAGCTCATTTGTTGCACATGTGCAATCACCAAGTGCAATGGTGCATCTTCCAATATGCACCACTACACTGCTTCCATGATGTGCCACTGCAAGAATGCTGGCCATCACACTGTGTCCTGATCACGCTCCATACACCGACATGCATGGGACGTGCTGCACTGGCTGGTCATAGTGGCCATGGATCACGCGATGTGCACCGTTGGCAGCTGTAGCACATGCAGTGCACTACATGGTGGCCACACATACATCATGCATGCATGATCTGGCCGTGAAGTTGCAGCACTTAAGCGGTTGGCATTGTGCATGCCATGCTTCATGTGACCTATCGCATTTCACGCACTGTGCGCATAGTACTGCAAGTGGCTCTGTGTTTCATGTGGCACATTTTGGGACCTCGATCATGCTTCACTGGGTTGCTCTGGGTGACAGTTACTGTCAGTGGGGAAATGCCTAGAGCAGGTAGACAATCCCCTAGGGCCATGAACTGGTCCCAGGTGGAGATGCTGCATCTGGTGGTACTTGTTATGCCTGTGGAGGGGTGGCTGTTTGGGCAAGAGGACTTCCATGTGTCCAGGGCAGAGGTGTGGGCCTCAATTGGCAGGAGGCTGGCACTAGGCTGCCACATACTGGGGAGCAGTGCAGGCTTCAATTCGGTGACCTCCAGAGGCAGGACCTGGAGAGACTGGGGCTGCTGTGATGCCATGCACGCTGGGGTGTATTGCCAAGGCTTGGTAAGTGTCACTCATCTGGCTTTTTTCATGGTGCGTGCTGGGTGTATGTGTTACTGCCCTGATGGGGCATCCACTTGAGTCACTGTCATCCTGCACACATGGCGGTGGCTGCACCTGCCTGGTGCAGCCCTGACATATGTGTCATGGGGGGTCTATGGGCAGGGCTGTGATTGCGTGCAGGAAACTGTGTGCTGCATGCAGTCATGCCAGGGTGGTGGCACTGTGGCAGTGCATCCTACACAGTGGCACTGTTTGGCTGTCCCTGCCCCCCGTGCATGTCGGTGTTGCTGTGTGTTACTGGCACTCCTGTGTTGACACATGGTGCTCTCTGTCTTTTGTGTTTTGCAGGCCCAGAGGACAGGCAGAGGGCCGTGGCCATCGCTGAGATGCAGAGGCAGAGGCTCCTGGATGCCAGGTCTGGTTTCCTTGCAGAGTCAGGTAGGTGGTGCATTCTGCTGTTGCAGTGGTCTGCTGCTGTGGGATACAGTTGGGTGGGGGTGATGTCTACGTTCAGGCCCTCAGTGTATGTTCTCTCTGTCATTGCTGTAGGTCTCCAGGGACAACATGCCATGGCAGGGAGTGGTGCCCAGCCTGATGTGGAGGGCCGGATCCATGTGGCCATCCGGGCAGCCCTGCACCCTATTTCCAGGACTGTTCAGCACCTGTCATCTGCCCTGCAGAGTGTTCTACAGCACTTGCCCTTACGTCGCCCTGCACGGGTGTGGCATAGCGGGCCACGGCAGCGTTAGTATCCCCCTGCCTCTTTGTGGGGCCTAGCTCTGTTTACTATTTCTGTTTATGGTGCACTGTTGCCTTGTTGTTCTGTGGTTCCTGTTGTAGAGTTTTATATCTGTTTTTTATTGTTTTATAAACATGTTGCTATCAGCACCTGTGTCTGTGGGTTTCATTGTTCTAGCATCATGGTTGTTCCCTATTGCCCTGCTGGCTTGCTCCACTTGCTCTGACATGCTCTCTTGTGTGGCTCAGGGCATCTGGGATGCCCTGTTGCATCTCTTGTTGCACCAGCGCATCTCTAGTTGTGCTGTCCTGTGCCTGGGTGATTCACAGTGGGATAAGCGCATGCCTCTGTGAATCGCTCTGTCTGTGCTCGGTGCATCTGACTTGCACTGGTGCATCTGACTTGCGCTGGGCACATCTCTTTTGTGAATCCTGCCCATAAAATGTAAAGCATTTGCAACAAAGCTCAGTGCAAGCTTCATGGTTTGGTACCTTTATGCTGTACTTTGATTTAGTCTATAAAATGTTGCATTGGTTTAAATGTTATTCTATTAATTCCAGGGCAGGCTTTTGCAGTCAAAAAGTGTGCAGGACATTCTATACAGACTACAGATAAAAATATTAATAAGCATGCTGTCATGCGCTCTATTTAGAACTTCAAAAATTATCAGTGATATAAAGTGTTCCATGATACAGTGAAGGAGAAAGTTAATTTTGTATCTAAAATGATGCGGGACTCTCCCTACATAGCATTTTCTGCTGTAGCTGAATCCCCAATACTCTGAGAAAGGCAGGGACACTAGTCATTTTTTGGTTCAGAGATAGATTACAATGCATTATGTATTGCCATCTGCTTGCTATGTATGGTTGTGGCTATATTACCCATGAAAACCAGTTTGTGCATTTTTTAGGTTGTAAACCGATCAAATAGAGATCTACAGGTTTGCTCTTACACAAGCCTTACACACACATGCAAATACACACACCCACATGCACACATGCACACACACACACACACACACACACTCACATGCACAAGCACGTCCGCGCGTTCGCACACACACACACACACACACACACAAAATAATAACATATGTATAAACCTTAAGAAGAAATACTGGTCTATGATTTGTCCACAGCCAATCACATGACATCAAAAGTTTTTGATCTATTAATCAGCTTCAAAACAGAACTTGTCAATAGTTCAATAGACTAGGCAATAGTCTTGAACTATTGACCAGTCAAACTATTACCCTTCATAATGACTTCTATTCAGCCAAAGCTGCCGCAATTCCCTAACATTGCTGTCATAACCCATCCATAATGTTGCATAAATACTTTCATTAAATAAAAAAGTATTTTGCAAAAAACTGCTGCTGATTCTAATTTTTAATGCAACAGGGAAAGTGGGGCAGTGGCTTCAGAAATTCTGAAACAGTGGATCGTGAACAAAGGTTGTAATTGAAACACTTCTGCTTCACTGTTTCTGTGGCAGGAATTCTCCTGACTTTTTTTATTTTGAACCCCTCTGCGGGTTTAATCATCATTGCTTTCCCATCACATCTGTCACCACTGGACCATCACTCTTGTTGGCAGCGAAGGTGAAGGAGAACAAAGAGCCACCCTGCACATCAGCATCAAGGAGCAGAGCTGAAAAAAAAAGAACTCTCACTTGCCACTTCTGGACACAATTGAATCAGCAGGCAGGGAAGACTTAAAAACTGCCAGCAACATATTTCCCCCAAAGCAGCTCTGGACTTTAACAACTTATTTCATGTATTCATATCTGCTACTGCCCACTTAACTATTAGCAGAGTGAAGAAGAGTGAAATGAAAGCATGTTTTCACTTTAGTGTCAGCTCCATAAATTGGTGCTGCTCTTGCACACTTTATTACTCTCCTACTGTTCATATGATGTTATCAAGAGAGCGGGGAAAATAAACTTATTCTTTTGTTTTTTTTATATTAGCTCCACGGAGCTGAGTAGGATGAACAACCCTATTCCAGCAGTCTTAACTCCCGGTGGTTGTTAGAAGGGAAGGAGGGGACAAGAGCTCTTGTTCTTTTAACTTGGATTTATTCCCAGATTTTATTGTACAGTAGTATTATACTGTGGCCCTGATACACATTTTCCCAAAGGGCTGTGCTTACACAAAGAAGTGAAGATGGTCACCCCACATACTTCTAGGTACAGAACACAGGTAAATCTTTTATTTCTTTTTATGTCACCTTGGTATTTTTACTATTTATTTTTACAGGACAACTTCTTTGACACAAGGTTCTATAAAACAGATATTGACAGGAGTCATTTCAGGCTATAGTGGGAAAATCTTTTACCCCTCAGAATGAACTATTGCCTTCCAATGGTCATATTGCCCTCAGCCTTCACATTTGGGCAAAATAACAATTGTCAGGCAACAGTTCATCCTTTGGGATCAATAATTTCCCACTTTAGCCCTTGACTCTAGTCAATATTTGTAATACATATCTATATCAATGTTTATACACACACACACACACACACACACACACACACACACATTCACATCTTTATGGACATCAAGCAGGCATCAGGATGGGTGAGGTAGCTCAGCCTGAGCTGGGAGAGGAAGTTTTTTTTTTCTTTTTTAATTCACATCAGCATCAGGGTGAGTGAGGAAGGAGAGCCCGAGCTGTGAAGGGAAGATTTTTTCTTTATTTAATATTAGCATTGGGGTAGGTGAGGATGATCAGCCTGAGGTGGGAGGCGTAGGTAATTTTGTTTTCTTTCTTTTTTGTATATAATTTTTTTTTGAATAAATTGGTTCCGTAAGTTAATAAGCTGAGACAAGTACAGTAGATGAGAATGGAGTAAGTGTTAGGGCTGACAACCCCAAGGCACAATCCTGATGCCTGTTGATGTGTGCAGGGTGGGATTTTAGGGTTGGAAACCCTAATGCCACATTTCCCTACTTTTGTTAGTTTAACCCTAGCTGATGCATTAATGGATATTTTTGCAACTA
Organism: Neoceratodus forsteri; assembly: GCA_016271365.2. Taxonomy (NCBI): domain Eukaryota; kingdom Metazoa; phylum Chordata; order Ceratodontiformes; family Ceratodontidae; genus Neoceratodus; species Neoceratodus forsteri. Next base: position 1,282,600,542 of record CM057452.1, read on the forward strand.
GTTTCCTTACGTTTTGAGATAGTATGATGGTAGCCTTATTTGCTTGTGGGAGCACAGGGCCTTCTGGGCTTTGCGCTCCCATGCATACATAATGTTTGACAGATTGTAATATAGTTCACACCATTTATAGTGCCTGCTGTTAGTGTGGGTGGTTGGTTTTAGCGGGCAGTTTACAGTTGCCATTTTAACCAGAACTAGTGCAAAATAACAGCAATAAGATGGGCATTATCCGCCCTATATTTTGTCCAGTTTCATCCCTGTCCCAACTCACTTTTGTTTATTTTTTGTCCATTTTTATGTTGATTTACTGACTAATAAGTAGTACAGTGATTAACACTTCAAGCACTTTAAATGTAATCAGTTGCCTTCAGCTTGTCACGTAAAAACATAACACTCCTTGACTCTGTCCACCTGCTTAAACAGTCTTGGGACTTTGTCAGTCACACTACAGTTCAAAACTGTTTCAGAAAAGCTGACTTTTGGAAACAAGAAGTAGAGGAACCTGTACTAGAACCACCACCAGGACTGACCTGAGATGAATTTTCCCAGCTCTGCCACCTACAGTAGGTGATGGTGTCCAGGAACAGCCACTAAGTGACATAGAGTCTGTGATGTTGGCAATGCATTCTGCTAGCAAGGCAGAAGAGGCACTACTCACATTATGGAGATCAGTGCAGCAAAACAAATAATATAGAGCCAGAGTGGAACAACTGAGAAGATGTGCTGACTTTACTCTGAGGTAAACACTGTGCAAAAGAAGATCACCAACTTCTTAGGCAAAGGAGTTGTATCACAGTAACTAAAAACTAACTAAAATGTTTTCCCATTTACAGAACAGCACATATGATTATTGTGCAGAGAAGCCTTTTTGTTTATTTTACTTTTAAAGTTACTTTTCACTAATGTAAAAAATAAAGTTTAAATGCAACATTGCAGCACGTGTTGTCATTTTCAGGTTTTTTTGTCACTTTAGGCAGATGTGAAGCATTACTGCATTAACACTATCAGTTGTTTCTGAAAAGTAGTGCTGAAATTTCATTTCTGGTAACTCCATCTGTTCTGCATTGCGGCACAAATTAAGAACATGAATGCACCTGGACTAAGCGGCTTTAACTGTAGTATCCTTATTTCCTTATGGGTCCCAAGAGCTCCAGAGCAAAGTAATATTTTTTTACTAAAGCAACAAAAGGCATATGAGTGGGGCAAGCCCTTTTTTCCCCTGAAGGCTCAGAACAAAACTGGACATGGTTTCTTCACAGTGGAATGATGAAGAAATGACTGTGTACACCTCACATTACAATGTTATCTTATGAGAAAAGAAAAAAAGGATTAACCCCTCCATCTCCAGAGCAATGTAGTATTTTTTCACTAAATGACTAAAAGGCACATCTGTGGAGCAATGCCTGAGTGCCATGAAAATTTCAGACCAAAACCAGAAACCATTTACAAACGGTGTAGTGACAAAGAAACAGGTAGTACCATTATAGTCAATGGTACAGCATGGTAAAGAATCCTTTTTCATGAAACAGGATTCTAGATAATGCTAATCCCTTTGTACTCAATGGGAAAGCATGATAAAGGATACTTTTTCACAAAACAGGATCCTATTTTATTTTAATACCATTGCAGTCAATGGTAAAATATATCCCCTGGCAGTATAATGATTCTTCCCCCCCCATGTCTGATCACCGTCCCCCTATAACACATATATTTCTCTGATAATCTAGTGGTCCCACCCCCACCCATGGCCATCCCTGTATATCCCTGTATAAAATATATTTCCTGGTGGTGTACTACTCCTCCCCTCAGCCAATGTTCAATCACCTTGCATGTGAAAAATATATTTTCTAGTATTCTAATGGTCCCTCCCTCCCCTGGTATGTGATTGCCCTCCCTGTAAAATGAAAAATGTCCCTGGTAGTGTAGTGGTCCTTCCCCCCTCACCTGATGTCCGATCACCCTCCCAGTGAAAAAAAAATATATTTACTCAAAGTCTAGTGGCCTTCCCCCCTCCACTGGTTTGTGATCACCTTCCCTGTATAATAGCAAATGTCGCTGGTTGTCTAGTGGTTCCTCCCCCCAATGTCCGATCCTCGTCCCTGTATAAAAAAAAAATTCTGTGGTAGTCTAGTAGTAGTGGTCCCTTCCCAATTCCAATCTCCATCCATTAAAATCCAGTTTTATCCATGGTGGGCTAGTGGATGCCTATCTTCCCACCCTGTCAGGTAATCACCAACCACCCACTCCCTCCATTGCAAGTCCCAGTAGGCTACCAGTACAGTTTCTCCTCTCATTTCTCCATACGCCACCCCACTGACCTTCTGAATGAGTGTATACTCTGTAGCATGCGTTTATTCATAGCTCAGTCGGTGGCCAGCTGTGTAGGTGAGAGGAGGACTGTGCTGGTCACTGACCAGGAGTCAATATGGGAGGGAGAGGGGTGGTGGGTCATTATCTGACAGGGTGGGATCCACTAGACCACCACAGAGGAGACTGGGTTTTACGGGGATGGGGATTGAGAACCGGCGAGAGACCACTATACTACCACAGACTTTTTTCTTTATTTGTGGAGGGTGATTGCACACCAGGGCAGGGGATAGGGATCACTAGACTACCAGGAAATATTTTCTTTTAACAGGGAAAATGATCAGACATCAGAGGAGGGGGGAGGAACCACTAGACTACCAGGGAAATATAATATTGTTATGGGAATGACCATCAGGCACTATGGTAGGGGGGGAGGGAGCACTAGACTATGAGTCAAATGTATGTGTTGTATGGGAATGGCAATTGGACATTTGAGGAGGGGGAAGGGACCACAAGGCTACCAGAGAAATCTAAGACTTTAATATTTTTAATATCATGCTATATACTTCATAATATTATTATTTTATGATATATTTATTATTTTATATGACACTTTATATTATTCGTTGACAGTGGGACTGTCATGGAACATCGGGGGAGGGACCACTAGACTACTATGGAAATCCTTTCATGCAAATGCAACAAAGGAACCTTTTTTGAGATTCCTTTGTTGCAATTAGCAGTAAAAGAAAATTTGACTTCACAAATTGCAGAAAAGGATCTTGTTTCCTTGCATAGCTTTCCCGTGATTTGCATAAAAGAAACATAAAAACATAGAAGTTGTCAGATGGGACTTTATCATCCATCAAGTCTGCCCTTGTTTTTCCACCCTCCCCTACTAAGCTGCCTGGTTGAGTATCCCACAATGCCTGTCCCATGCCCGCTTAAATTCCCCCACTGTTTTCGCCCCCACCACCCCCTCCAGCATGCTATTCAATGGTTCAACAATGCTATCCATAAGGAAGAATTTCCTCACATTGCTCCTGAACCTACCTCCCTTGTGCTGAAGGTCATGCCTTCTTTTCCTGCTATAGTCTTTTACCTGCAAGAGGTTCCGCACCTGTACCTTGTTGTTGCCTTTAAAGTATTTAAATGTCTCTGTCATGTCCACCCGATTCCTGCATTGCTCTAGAGAGTATAGATTGAGTTCACTGAATCTGGCTTTGTATGGTTTCTGGTGCAAGCCCTGCACCCTCTTTGTTGCTCTTCTCTGCTCCCTCTCCAGCCTATCTGTGTCCCTCCTGAGGTGTGGCCTTCAGAACTGGATGCAGTATTCTAGGTGGTGTCTTACCAGGGATTGATACAGAGGCATGATCACTTCATGCCTCCTGCTTGTGATGTCCCTTCCAATGCATCCCAGGATGCCTCTAGCTTTTAGTGCTGCCTGGTGTCATCAGTAAACAGGCACACTTTTCCCTTCTGTCCATCAGCAATGTCGCTGATGAATATGTTGAAGAGGATTGGCCCCAGAACGGAGCCCTGGGAACCCCACTAGTTACCCTACCCTCCTCTGACAGAATGCCATTTACTAATGCTGTCTGTGTTCTCCCATTTAACCAGTTCCTGACTCAGCCTGCTACCTTAAATCCTACTCCCATGTTCTCCAGTTTATTGATTAGTCTCCTGTACAGAACTGACTCAAATACCATACTGAAGTCCAGGTAAACCACATCCACTGCCCCACCCTCATCCACTGTTCTGGTAACCCAGTCGAAGATATCTACCAGGTTTGCCTGGTAAGACCTCCCTGCTGTAAAACCATGTTGCTTTGTGTCAAGCTGACCACTTTCCTCCAAAAAAACAACAATTCTTTCATTCAGTAGGGACTCCATCAGTTTTCCCACTTCTGAAGTTAGACTATCTGGATGATAGTTTCCTAACTCTTGCTTCCTTCTGCTCTTGTGGAGTGGCACTACTGTATCCCCCTTCCAGTCCTCTTGAACCTCCCCACTCTCCAACAATTTGTTGAAGAGCACTGCTAGGGGGGCTGCTGGTTCCCTCCCAAGTTACTTAAGTTTTCTTGGGTGTAGCACATCTGGCCCCATAGCTTTATTCACCTGTAACTTGTTGATATCCTCTAGTACCCTTTTTTTGTGAAGGGACTCATGCCTGTACCTTCAACTGGAATATTCTTTATTGCCTATTGTTGGACCACTACCATCTGCTTCCTGTGTGAAGACTGAGCAGAAGTATTCATTGAGTGTCTCTGCCTTTTTTCCGTCATGTTCCGTGGGTTGCCTGTCCTGTTTTGTGATTCTAACAGTGCCTCCCTTAGTCTTCCTTTTTTCTCCTATGTACCTGTAGAATGTTTTGTCATCCTTCTTCGCTCCCTGAGCTATCCTCACCTCTGTCAGGGCCTTGGCATTTCTCATCACATACCCTGCCTCTTTTAGCTTTTCTTTATATTCTGTTTTGTCAACATCTTTCCATGACTCCTTGTACTTTCTGAAGGCTTTGCACGTTTCCCACACCTCTTTGGAAAACCATAGTGGGTTTTTCCTCCTTTTATTCTTACTGACCTGGTGGGCACACTGTGATGTGACCATGGTTATTGCATGGTTATTGCACAGCTCACAGCCTCCTCACCCCCTACGGACCTAGGGGGACAGCATGGACTGCAGGTCACTGAATAGGCCCTTGGGACCCCCATCCTCAGCACAGCTCGCAGCCTCCTCACCTCCCACAGACCAAGGGGGACAGAATGGACCACAGGGCACCAGATAGGCCTTTGGGACCCCAATCCCCAGCACAGCTCACAGCCTTCTCTCCCCCACAGACCTAGGGGGACAGCATGGACTACAGGGCATGGAACAGGTAAGGAGCAGCCTCCTCCTTGCAGCCTGTTTGCTGGGGGTGTTAGCCCATCGATGCTACATATCGACTGCCCTGCCCATCCCAGCCATCCTCCCACCCAATGATGTCCCTTAATGTATGGACCTCCCCTGTCATGTGACTTCCTGTTCTATCTTTCCCCCATGCCATCCCTATCCCCTTGCAACCACACTCCTTCTCACTTTCCCCATGCTCCGTTCCCTCCCCATCCCTACCTCCTCCCCTGAACTCTCTGCCTATAGCTCCCACCCATCACCAAATGTGATACTCTGCTCTTATCAGAGTGATATCACTCCTTCTCATGTTGTCCGGCAATGTCCACCCGAACCCTGGACCCACACCTGTTAAAAGCAATAGAAACATAGACTTTGACAGCAGATAAGGACCGCTTGGCCCACCTAGTCTGCCCATTTCACTACCTACTGGATAAGCTGCAGATCCTAGTTAACCAACAGCCTATTTCTTCCTACCCCCCCACAAGAATTGCGTTATGTCTGTCCCATGCATTCTTGAATTCTCCCACAGTTTTAGACCCCACAATCTCCTCAGGAAGGCTGTTCCATGCATCCACCACCCTCTCTGTGAACAAATACTTCCTCACATTGCCCTTGATCTGCCCCCTCTATCTTCAAATTGTGTCCCCTTGTTTTTGCACCCCAGCTACCCCCTCTCTATGTATCGCATCTATGAACATATGCAGCCTCCTAAAGAAATTCACACTACACCAGGGATGGATTGCACAGCACCAACCTGACATACTGACTGTGGTGGAAACCTGACTGACCAGGACCACCCCAGACTCTGCAATTGCATTCCCAGGTTATTCCCTCTTCAGGGAGGATCATAGCACCAAACATGGTGGGGGTTGCACCATATACATAAGGGACTCACTATTTGGGCATGCCCTCCCCACCCTTCAACTCTCCCACGGCTCCCAAGCTATCTCTCTCAAACTTATTCCTGACCCCTCTAGGGCCCCCTCATTTCTCACGGTGGCCTTTATAGCCCCAAGGCACCAGATTCCTGCATTTCATTCCCTCCTTAACTATATCACTACCCTACCACTCAAAGTGGAGCACATCATTCTGGGAGACCTTAATATAAACTGGAACACTGGCACTGCTGCTCAGGTTAGGGATGCCGCTGCTGCCCTAGATCTCACCTAACTCATCAACCAGCCCACCAGAACCAACCCTGCCTCAGGAACCTCCACCCTGTTAGACATCATTCTCTCCAACAAGCCCCATAAGATCTCCAGTACTACTGTGCTACCTGATGTGCTTAGTGACCACTTTCCCATCATTTTCTCCTGGTCCTGCAAAATACCTAAACCACCCCCAAACTGGTCACCAAACGTTGCCTGTGATCTGATAAGATTAGTCAACTAAAGGAGATCCTATTTTCCTGGATTTGGTCACCCATCGAGGTTGCATCAGATATTGACTCTGCCCTAGCCTAGCTTCAGTCCTTTAACAAGGCCTGGGATATTTTCGCCTTCCTCACTACAACAGCTGTCCATGACTTTGGCTCTCCTTGGATCACACCCTCATTGCTTAGCTTGATGCAAACAGGGATAACCTCTGGTACAGGGCACTGGACTCAGGCAAAACTGCTGACAGGCAAGTCTACTGTGCAGCCAGATATAAGTGTACCTGGACTATCCACAAAGCCAAGGCTGAATACTTCCGGTCAAAACTCGCCTCATCCTGGGCTCATCTTGCAATTTCTCAGACAATATTATAAAATGGGAAAGAGAAATAGTGTACTGTGATTGGTGGAATCTAGTCACATGGCAATGCTGTTATCCCAGCACAATAGCTCAGGTCAAAAATGCTTAATTTTCTGAACCTCATTATTGGTCCTAAAATAAAAAATCAGGGAAGCCATTTTATAATCTCTTGAAAACCATCTTTATTTGTATTTCAAAAAACAGATAGACATACACATACCTGGCTTGGCCAGGGTACACAGCCCCAGACTGACTGTGTGAACTATATACTTCCCCCCTATGCACAAGCACAGCAGGAGAAACTGCCCCACACTCAAATCAGGCTCTGAACTCGATGATACCCTAGTAAAATGAACTTACAGGTATGTATATAATCTCTGCCCCTAAATAACTCAGATCCCCTTACAACTAAGAGCTTGTGAACAAATTCTATTCAGCGGCCCCCATAAGGAGCCTTTCTCTCACCAGGCGGCCTCCTGCTGTGTCCCCTGGAAAGAGAGAGAGTCCCCCATCCCCTTAATAACCAAGCAGACCAATACTATCCCATTGTCACCCTAATAAGTAGGCCAAATGCAGCCCCACCACCGCTGTCTAGAAAATCATTTAAACCAGACTAATACCAGAGATAAAAGATTCACACTCCAGCATAATTTCCATTTGCTATTCACAATCTGACAGACAGGCCTGTGTTTGAGTGTTTGTAACCTGCTGCGAGTAAATCGCATCTAATGCCATCCATCTTTTAGTATATACCTCCTTTCTCCCCTCAGAATATAGATGCCTCTTTATCCTACCAAGAACCCCCATTAATTCTCTCACCCACTGATCGTAGGCATAAACCTGGTCATCCTTCCAATGCTTTACTAAAAAAGCTTTAACTACCGCCGCCATCACAGAGAGGTGGTATTTAGGTGCAACCCCCGAGATTTGGGAAAAGTCACCCAAAACACATACTTCTGGTGTTGTAAATTCTGAGTAGTCCAGCATTGGGTCCATGTGTCGCTTAATTTCTCTCCATAGAGGTAAAATGTGACTACATCCCCATATTACATGCAGGAGATCGCCTACTCCTCTCTCACATCTAAAGACAGGTCTGTCTGTCTCAAGCTTCTATCACATAGTTTCACAGGGGTAAAATAAATATTAGAGACAACAAAAAATTGCATACTCTTATACTTGGGTATCACAATATACTTGCTGCTTTTCCAGATATTTTCCCAAGCAAGGTTCCTAGGGGCCATCACTTTGTCCCAATACGAAATTCTTATTGGAGAACTCGGGCTGAGAAAGTCCAGGAGAACTTTGTATATTTGTGAGAGGGGATTAGATCTTGGATTAACTTCCCTTAATCTCTCCCACGAGAAGGAGTTGTCCGTGGAACCCCCCCCCTTCGTCCCCCCTTCCAGCATTCATTTGAGTTGTAGCCTTTGAAAAAAGGACATTCCATCACATCGTGGTGGTAGGGCCACACTATTACCCTGAATATTATCCCTAACCTTAGACCCATTAACTGGTTAGCCCCCCGCGAACTAAGTACCCGACCCCCAATTACCAAGTTAGGGTTACCCAGTACAGGCTGATCTCTAGCCTTCATTTGATTCTGCTTTTGTACCAGAGTAAGAAATGACCACCAGTCTTCTGCGGTTTTCACAATCGGATTCCCATACCTTGTTGTAAAAAAACATTTTCCCACTCTGGCATACAACAATGATTCTGGAGTAAGGCCAGAGTTTTTAAACATTTGCTTCTCTATTTGTAACCAGATTGGAGAGTAACCCTCTCCGTCAACATTTTCCGCCCATCGGACCATAAGACCCAGCTGACCCACCACATAGTAAATATGGAGATCAGGCAGCCTGATCCCTCCCTCTGTATGTGGCAAATGCAAAACATAATGTTTTATCCTAGGTGGTTTCGCATTCCAAAGGAATCCCGAAATTTGCTTCCTACTTATACTGAACCACTTATTAGGGATACTATATGGGGTTAAATGAACCAGATAAAGCAGTCTAGGTAATATATTCATCTTAATCCCAATCGTGCCGTGAAATTCAAGGGTAGCTTGTTCCACCTTAGTATATCCCCTTTGACCGCTGATATAATCCACCCCATATTTATTTCTGCCCCATGCTCCAGATTTGCTGTAATCCAGATGCCTAAATACTTAATTTTATCTGTCCTCCATTGTAATCCGAGTGGTGCAAAATCTACCCTGTAAACATATGGTGTCAACGGGAGAATTTGTGTCTTCGTCAAATTCAGCTTATAATTGGAAACCTTAGAAAAATGTCCTATTAATTCTCTTATTCTTTCAAAAATAGATGCTGGGTCCTGTAGGTGGAGAAGTATGTCATCTGCAAAGACTGAGAATTTTAACTCCACTTCCCCTATCCTAATCCTCTTGACATTTACATCCCTATTGATGGTTCTCAGGAGGGGTTCTAAGTAGATGTTAAATAATATCGGTGAGAGAGGGCATCCTTGACAGGTCCCGTTCTCCAACTGACATTCCCGTGAGACATAGCCGTTGCATAGTACCCTGGCCGTTGGCGCAGCATGTAGATTCTTAATACCCCTAAGAAGACCCTCCGGGAATCCCATCTTCTCCATTGTAGCAAAGAGAAAGGAATGGGAAACACGATCAAAGGCTTTTTCCACGTCTAAAGAAATCAAAGCTAGAGGTAATTGAGAATCAGGCGCATAGTTTATAATATGATGTATTTTCCTAAGAGCATCCTGTGCACCCTTCCCCAGCATAAATCCCACTTGTTCCTAACTGACTAAACTGGGGCAATACTCAAAATTCTATTTGCCAAGATTCTTGTAAGAATCTTAATGTCTTGGTTCATTAAAGCTATAGGCTGTATCTGCCTAGTACATCCCTAGGCTTGTCTGGTTTAGGGATTAGTGTAATATATGCCTGATACAATGGAGGATGAGGAACCCCCTCCTGCATTATGGTATTAAAAAATTTTTGAAGCATAGAAAGTATAGTCTGGATATGCGCCTGATAGAATTTGGCAGTAAGGCCATCAGGCCCGGGTGATTTGCCTGCTGGAAGAGATTGCACAACTCCAATAATCTCAGATGCTCTTACTGGAGCTTCTAACTCCCTAGCTTGTATTGGGTCCAGGACTGGTAATGGAATTCCCTCTAGGAAACTAATGGTTTCTGTATCCTCAGCCAAATCTTTAGCCTGGTATATTTCTTTAAAATATGACTCAAAAGCCTCCGCCATCTCTTGGGGATCTGTTAGAAACTTCTTTTCATGCTAAATAGATGTAACCATTCTACTTGCTTCCCACTCCTTGACTCTTGCCGCCAATAGATGCCCAGGGACATCACCCTGCAGCAAGAATTTAGCGTTAATCTTATTCAACCAGAATTCTACTTTCCCATAAACAATATCCGCCAGTTCCCTTCTCAAGCTTTTGAGTTCAGCATCTATTTCCCCGGAGGACCCTTCCAGCAGTGACAGCTAGTTGATTGCCCCCAGTACGAATTCCTCTGCCCTTCTCCACCTATTACCTTTGCGCTGCAAGACCCTGGGCTACCCCTCATATAGCACTTATGTTGGCCAGGCCAGCTTTTTATTTTGCAACGAGGTACTTGTAGCCTTATGATCTCATGTACAGCCTCCTCCAACCTGTCCCATGTTATGGTTCAATAATGGAGTCATTTAGCCTCCATCGGCACGGACGAGGAGGTGTAGGTCTGGATTCTACATCAACTGAATAAGGGAGTGATCTGAAAAGGTTCTACCCTCTGTTAACACTTCCCTGACCTCCCTGAGTGCCTCTCTGTTTGCCAAGAAAAAATCAGTTCGAGATTGGCTCTTATGGGCTGCTGAATAGAATGTCATATTATTACCCCCTCTCGAGTGGGTCCTAATTGGGTCAACCAGTGCTGTAACCTCCAAAAGTCTACTCAGAGCCATCTGAGCCTTAGTCAGCAGCCCATTGGATGGTGGTATCCTGTCCTCCTGGTTATTAAGATAAGTGTTCCAGTCGCCTGCCAGAATAAGAGAGTGTGATGAGAAAATAGCTATATCCCTCTCTATTGAAGCAAAAAAATCAGGGTCAGAGGGAGTTGGCCCATATATAGAGGCAACTGAAATTGCTTTACCAAACAGAATGCCCGATAGATAAATCCCCCTGCTATCCTTCCTTGCAAACACCTGGGCAACCTCATATGGGCAGGTTTTCTTTATTAGAATACCCACACTCCCTGAAGCTCTATCCCTACCTACCCCATAGACTTGTCCCACCCACCTCCTCCTGAGACCACTCAGTTCCTCTGTCAGAAGATGTGTCTCTTGTAACACAGCAATGTGAGCCCCCATTTGCTCAATATGTCACAAAATAACCACTCTTTTGTGTCTACCCCTGAGTCCTTTAACATTCCAGAAAATTATTTTCACACATGACATTGATAACCATCAGAATTATTTTGCATAGGCCCAAACATCGTACTCTTTCTAGGTCTGCATCCTTGCTACTCTCTAACTTGGACTCTCTCTCCTTCCAGATCCCAATAGCCCTCCCCCATCCCCTCAGCTCCTTACATCGTCCACCTACCAGATATCGAGTCATGGATGAACCCGCTCCTGTACCACTCCCCCAGCCCCACCCCATGACAATACAACTCCTGGACCTAGCCCATAACCTCGAAAAAGACTGATGCATAAAAGCCATCCATCCCCTTATGTCATTCACCCTCCTTTCCCAGTGCTCACCTCCCTTTATTTCCCTATAGATGAAATTGATAAACCTCCTCCAAGCTCCCACCTATAAAGAGAATATCAGACCTGAACGACACTCTCGTCACTTTCTCTTACATCCCAGGGAGATCCCTCATAGGTTCCCAGGGCTACCAAAAAAACTTGAACCTTAATCCTGCTAGATATCCACCCCCCTATCTCTACCCCAATAATTGCAGGGAGATATCCAATACCTCACCTCACGGAAATTCACAGTACCCATCAGCACAAATGGGAAATAATGCCCTCTAGCGGCTGTAATGCGAACTGTTTTCTCCCTGTAAAATAATATTCCTTTGACCATCCCCCTATTACAACTCCCTCAAGGTGCTCCAATCTCGAAGAGACGGCGCTTGCACGCAAATATCTCAGATAAAGGAGCTCCTAGGCTCTGCACCCACCGGGACCCCCCTGCTGCGGAAACAGCCACCACCTATGTCCATGCTCTCGCAGCGAATCCCATTCCAATCCACCTCTTCCTATAGTACTAAATTGTATACCCCTATAATTCCACCACTGTGGCCATTCGGCCATCTTGCATCGCCATGGATCCTCACCTCGTCATGTGCTATCTAGCTTCACTCCCTTGCCACTTACATTCCTATCTAACCTCCACAAGGAGGGTCACCTTTGGGGGCCAAGCAATGTTATTCCTCCCAGGTCCCCTCCATCTCCAATGCTGAGTGACCATACCCCCTCTCCCCGGATAATTGTTTACCATTTGCCCTCTTCATCCCTGATTGCAGTGAGTTGAAATCCCAGTTTCCCCATCCCAGAGGTGGCCCTCTATACCCCATAACCTTGGCATACCCCTTTAATCCAACATATATAACAGTGAACAATTAAGCCAGCTAACAGTATGAACTTTTAAGTCTTTTAATTATCTTCAATCCCAGCCTTTCAGGTTAATACAAGCTTCTTCTTCTCGGTACATGCTCAGGTTGGAGACTTAAATAATTCAGGGAGCTCAGACCTCAACCCCTCTAAAGCATCTTTTGCTGTAAGAAACCTCTTCTCTCCGGCTTGAAGATGTACCACCAGAGTTGCAGGGAACTGTAGTCGAAACTTGAATCCTGCCAGATATAGCTTCTTCTTAATTTCTGCATATTCCTTCTGCTTCTCTCTCACCTCAGGTGTTTGGTCCTGGAACAACCAAAGAGAAGCACCATTCCATTGAAGAGACTTCTTTTGCCTATCGGTGAATAGCACATGGGACTTTTCTTTGTAGTTAAGAAAGCGTGTAATTATAACCCGAGGTCTTGCCCCCGGCGGTGGCATCTCCCTTAGTGCCCTATGGGCTATCTCCAGATTGTATGCTTCTCCAAATGGGGTAGGACCCAGCAACTTAAGTAACAAATCCTGCATAAAGGAGACACAGTCTGGCCCTTCAGCCCTCTCTGGTAGCCCTGCTAGTATCAAGTTGTTTCTCGAATTCTCGATTCTTGGTCCTCCATCCTCTCCTTTAATTTCTTAACCTGTTTTCTGACCATCACCATCTCCTGCTCCACCACAGATATCTTCCTCTCCTGAGAGGAAATCTAGGCCTCTGCATCCCCCATTCTCTGTGCAAGTGAGTGTAACGCTGGTTTTACTGCTGTGAAATCAATCACCAGCCCTTGCAGCATTGCTTTAATTTCCAAAATATCATCAGTAGTCAAGCTTGAACCCCCCTCCTTTCCTGGCTCATCCTCTTGTTCGTTCAGAGTAGGCAAATGAGGCTTCGGCCTCTTAGTAGCTGGAACTCGCTCCGCCAGGGGCTCCGCGGGTTCAGCTTCCATCTCGGTGCTGTGTCACGGCCTGGTTTTACAGCCGAACACTCGCTGTTCTTGTGGTCGCCTTCCCTTTATCTCGGCCTTTCCGCGATCTCCTCAAAACACGCACCCACAGCACTTCACAAGCCTTTTTAGAGTGCTCTTAATCAATTTTGGCCAGTCTCGGAGGGTTTAATTTCTTATTATTCATTGTGGGACCTCAGAGCAGCACAGGAGACGTCTATACCGATTCAGCTCATCACGTGACCCTTCATTTTATAATCTCATTAAGGCATTGTAGGGTGTGCATAACTGAGGAATAACGGCACTTCTCAGGTTCATAGAGCCCTTTGGCATTGCCTCATGCTTCACTTCCAGAGCCGTGCCATTGTCCCAGATTCCCCCCTTTTCCCTCACAAAAAGACAAAGACCATTGTTTGTTGTTGTGCTCAGATTGGCAATTAATTTATTTATATTCATATTTCCCTATTCCATTTCCATTTCTTTATTATCATATTTCCAAAATTTCATTTATTTCTATCCATATATCAATCTCTGATTATCCCTCCCCCAGGTGAAAACCTGGGTGCCTTCTTCTTCTTCTCCTTTTTCGTTAGGTAACAGTGAAAACCTAAACCGCTTTCTCCTTTATCTTCTTCCTCTTCTTGTGTTATTCCTTTTTTCTTCCCCTTCCCCTCCTCCTCCTCCTCCCCCCCTTTCCCCCCCTTTTTCTCCTGCCATCCACCTTTGGCAGTCCATAACCTAAATTATCACCTGCCATCCACCCTTGGCAGTCCAAACTGTCCAACAGAATGGATCTGTCATCCACCTTGACAGACCCACCATACAGTCCCATCTTGACTGTCTTCCCTCTTGTTTGCCTGGTAGGGGGTGGGTGGAGGATCAAAACTCCAGCAAAAGTGGCTGAGGCCCCCTTGTGCTGTCCCTTATATACCTCCTTCACCCTCCCTTCCTGTTACCTGCCCATTGTTCTGTCCCTTAGCCCTCCCTTCTTTCCCTCCCTCTGAGCACAACCATTTTATGTAGGAGGAAGGTGCACCAGGACAACCTGATCTGCCCCTTAAAGGGCAATCTCCATAGTCCCAGATTCCCCCCTTTTCCCTCACAACAAGACAGAGACCATTGTTTGTTGTTGTGCTCAGATTGGCAATTAATTTATTTATATTCATATTTCCATATTCCATTTCCATTTCTTTATTATCATATTTCCAAAATTTAATTTATTTCCATCCATATATCAATCTCTGATTATCTCTGCGGTGAAAACCTGGGTGCCTTCTTCTTCTTCTCCTTTTTCGTTAGGTAACGGTGAAAACTGAGACCGCTTTCTCCTTCATCTTCTTCCTCTTCTTGTGTTATTCCTTTTTTCTTCCCCCCCTCCTCCTCCCCCCTCTTTTTCCCCACTAGCCAGTCTCCAGCTTGTGTTGGATGGCTGGTTTCCCCCATACTTTGGGTGCCATTCTCCCTTACCTCAGGGAAGATCCTTTTTATCCTTTCCTTCTTTCCTCCTTTTCTTTTTTAATTTCACATTTTTTGCATGTTTCCTCCATGCTTCTATAAAGCCCTTTGTTTCTGTATTGAACATGTCTATGGCTAGGTCCGACAGGTGAACACCATCTGACCTGTAGAAGTCTTCTGCCCATTCTTCTACCCCCCTCAGTATCACCTGTCCTCCCATCTGCCTTGCCAATGTCCCAATCCTCCTATTCATCTTTCTCCTGGCCCTTTCCACCACTCTGTGGCTGTGCTCCTGCCTCCAAACCCTCCTTGGTATTATATCTGACCAGGCGAGGTTCACCTGAGGCCACCACTGTCATATTGCCCCTAGATCCCTTTTTATTTGTAAGTATGTTTCTACCCATGGCCTGCCTGCAAGGTCGTTACCCCCAGATGTATAATAATTAGATCTGGACTGGGCCACCATCCCTTGAGTTCTTTAAAGGTGGGGAGCAGCTGTGCCCATCTCATCCCCATATGCCATGCCAGACCAACCTACACTATTTCACATCTTGGTACAGCTGCTTTCCCCCAGCCTTCTTCTCTGCTCTTTTCCCAGCCCAATAAATATAGTAATGGCTGCAGATCCAGACTTCCGTGATCCTCCCTCTACCTATGGGATTCAAGCAAAATTCATTATTTGCATATGTTCTTAGTGCCATCCCTCTGATCCCCCCATTTTTGTCCTCCTAGCCCTTAACAGTTCTTGACCCCCCAGCTCTGCAGTTCACACCAGGAGCACCACCTCACGCTTTTTTGTTTTACTTCAGTGCTCTAATATATCTCTTATAACTGGACTATCGCCAGTGTCCCTTTTCCAATATCTCATTCACTGTTTCTCCCACTGCTGCCCACTGTGAGGCAGCCCCAATCTGCAAGGAATGGGATAAATAATTAGCCGGATCTTCCCCCATGAATTGCATGCCCTTTTTGAGTAATGCTTTGACTTGCTAGCCGGTGACCCTTCTTCCATCACCATGTACAAATAATTTCCCAGTCCTGTTCCCATGCTCTGTGGTGAAAGCCCACAGAGCTTGGTGTGAGCATATTGCACCCTCTGATTGCCCTTTCAGCATCACTATGCAACCTTGCCCTTTTTGATCTTTTTTTGACCTCCTAATCTTGATCCGTATCTCTGTCACCCCCCAGCTTATATCTTCCCATTCTAACCCCCCTTCCTTGTCTTCTCTCCCATGGCCTACTACCTCACTCACTCTCATGGCCCCTGTGAACATAACCACATAAATTGTGTGAAATAGCTAGGCCTCGGCCTTTGATCTGCATATTGCCGGGAGCATGTCCTTCAGCGTTATTTGCCACTGCTCCCCCATAGGTCTTCTATTATCTGCTAGGCCCTGTTTCAACCTGCTCCATCCTTGCATCATTCTTCTGATAAGTAATGATTTTGTCAGGTCCTTCTACCCTTTATAACGCTAATCCCTGCCAAATAAACTCTCATTGTGGTGTGGTCTGTGCCTTTCTGCCACTGCTCCATGGTGAACATTCCCATCTGTTCCTTAGTTAGTTGTCTACTTACCTCCATCTGGTGCTCTGCCCTGAATGTTTGAAACACTCGCCAGGCCCCATCGTAGGCCCTCAGAGTCCAAGGCACCCATAAGCTGTGAAACAGCAGTTCTGCTCCTTCTTGCCAACATCCCAGATGTTCATTGGTATGGGTGTTTTTTTGTTCTTCCACTGCTGGTGCCAGCCTCAGAAAATGGTCCATCTGCAGACGGGAAAGGCTGTCAGCCAGGGTATTGTGTACCTCTTCTATGCATTGTGCTCTGAATGACATGTTCAGCTGCAAAGCCCTTAAAACTAAAAGTCGTAATACCTGAATGACTGTGTTTGACCTGTCTCCCCTGTTGTTCAGAACATCCACCACTGCTCTGTTGTCACACCAAAATGTCACTTTCTGATCCCGTAATTCCTCCCCCCAGACCAAGGTACACGCCCATATGGGCATGATCTCTAGTAATGTTATAGCTCTCACTTTCCCATCCCTCACCCAACTGGCAGGCCAGGGTTCTGTGGACCATCTACCCCTCAGGTAACCCCCCATTCCTAGCCCCCCAGCGGTGTCTGTGTAGAGGTCGAGGTCTGTGTTGTATAGCCACTCCTCTTGCCAGAAAGAACACCCATTGTATTCCTTAAGGAAGTCTTCCCAGATTTTAAAATCCTCCCTAACGCCTTGCATCAGGTCCTCCCAGTGATGTGGTCTGGTGACCCCTGCTGTAGCCCTAGCTAACTGCTTCATGAATGCCCTTCCTGGTCCGATGGCCCTGCATGCAAAGTTCAGGTGCCCTAGTACCTGCTGCACCAGCTTTAGTTGTACCTGTCTCCTGCTGGTGTGTCCTTGGATTAGCTCCTTCAATTTACTTACTTTTTTGTCCGGTAGACTAAATACTTTATTCGGGGCATCTATCTCAATTCCCAGAAACTCCATAACCCTGCTGGGCCCCTCTGTTTTTTTCTGGTGCCAGTGGGACCCCTAGCTCTCAGCACAATTCCTGAAACTTACTCAGCATCCTCTGTGTCTCTCTTTTTCCCCTTCCAATGAAAAGAAAATCATCTAGATAATGGATGACTGTCTTATAACCAGTTTTCCCCTGGAATATCCACTGCAAGCAGGTGCTGAGCACCTCAAATGTAGCACATGCTATGGAACAGCCCATTGGCATTGCTTTGTCAAAATAATACTGTCCCCCATTTTTAAAACCCAATAGATCCCAGTCTTCTCTCCTAACCGGAAGCAGTCTGAAAGCGGACTCAATGTCCATTTTTGCCATCCATGCATCCTCTGGGGCCTGGATTATCCGAACTACATCCTCTAGTGTTGCATATGTCACCTTACTATGCTCCTCACTGATGAAATCATTCACCGACTCCCCTTCCGGATAGGACAGGTGGTGGATCACCCTGTACTCCCCCTCTTGTTTCTTGGGTACCAAACCCAATGGTGAAATCTGCATGTTCGGCAATGGAGGTGCGTGAAATGGGCCCGCTACCCTACCTGCTGCCTTTTCTTTCTCTATCTTCTGTCTTAGCATCTCTTCCTTTCCTTTTACTGACCCCAGGTTGCTTGCCTCCCTTGCTTGCCTGGGTCCCCTACACTGCAGTGAAAACCCCGTGTTAAAACCCCTCATAATCATATCCCATACACTCGTGTCTGGATATCTGTCCAGGCAGACTGTCCATGCCTTCAAGTTGATGGGGGCCTGGCCATCCCAAACTGTTCCCTGTCATGCCCCCGCCACTCCTCCCCAGGCAGTCCCTCCCATTTTGCCTGACCTGTCTTCTCTCAGTGGCTCTGACCACTTCTATTCATGTTCCACCCACCTCGACCTACCCTGTTCCATGTTTGCCCTTTAAACCCCTGGCCATCTCGAAAAAACTGTTGATCTGATCCTTGATCCCCATGCCCTTGTGCCCCCTGGACCATGTCATTCTACATTTGTTTGCTGGGTGCCTTCCCCCGCATTTGGAACAAGCATGCCAGAAAGGACATTGAGGCCATGAGCAAAAGGCCCTGTTGTAAGCCCAGCAGCATCTCTGGGGTGTGAACCCCTTTTTGCCCCACTCACCTTCGGGTGTGGACTGATCTGTTATGTAATCTGTCCACAAATCTATCTGCTTGTGTCCCATCTCATGTCCCCAAATGTTGCCATTCTCTGCCTAAAAAATTCATCATAGTATAACCACCCCACCCCACCCTTTGCTTTTGCTCTCTGTATTATCAAAGAATAAGTAATGAGCAGGATGCCTAGCTCCAGCCTTTTTTCCAGGACGATGGCTGAGAAAGTGGCAAAGCCTAGGAACCACCCATCCCAAGTCTTCCCTTTTGTGAACTTGTCATCCTCTTTTTTTCCTAAAAGCACTATGGCTGCTGCCATCTCACTCTTACCTATGTCCTCAGCTTCCTCGTTCTTAGCTGCCACCTCCCGGCTCACCAAAATGAATATATCCAGATATTCCCCTTTCCATATCTTTTCCTTTGTGGCCAGTGGCACATGCTCACCTATCCTCATTCCAGGTGAACCTATCTCCCTTGTATCTTTTCCTTCTCTCTCCGCTCCCCTTTCATTCTTTTCTGGCACCTCTTTCTCCATCCTAATCTCTGCCAGAGCCAATTCCATCTGCCCTAGACCTCCTGTCCACAGCACCGCCACAGTTTGCCCTATATATTCTTTTATACTGTCACCCACTGTGCCAGATATGTTACCTGTAACCTTGTCTGGGCCATGCTGCCTGGAATCTTCCAAGGGTCCCCTTGTTTCTCCCTGTGGTTGAGGAGGAGGGTGAGCTACTAGGGTTTGTGGAGGGAACGCCAGGTTCTGGGAATCGTGTCCGGGTTCAGCCAGGGAGATCCCACCTTGATCGGGGGGGTATCAGCATCACTGGGTCCATAGGCTGCAGGGGTACTGGATCAACCGCCTTTGCAGGCCCCACTACCACCGGTGGTACCTTAGTCGGACTACGTGGCCCTTCGGCTGGTCATTTCCCCCTGCCACCTTTTCCCGGGCCTGCTTTTCTCTTCTCTCTGGGTCTCCCTGGTTCCTCCCCTCCACCAGTTCCCACATTCTGTTGGCCTTTTCTGCCAGTTCAGTTATAGCCCTATAAGCCCCTTCCTTTGATGGTCTGCTCTTCTTTGGTGCCATGTCCTTCTTTTCCTCGCTCTGTGAAGACAACTACAGGAAAAGAAAACAGGGTTAATTGTATATATGTACCTTCCCTTTGTCCCTCACACCACACGCCCACATAAACCAACTGGGCCAACCAGTAAAGGCCCCCATCCTGCTTGTCAGGTCACCAGGTCCTCTGGCTGTTCCCTGCTGTGCCCGTTATGAGAAACCCGACACTACGCGGGCCACTTCTCCTCCTTTTTTGTCTCTTCTTCAGCCCCCTTAGGCCTTCTGGTATGTGCTCCCCCCTAACGCCTTCCCCTTTTATTTTTTGAACCCACCCTTACTGGTCCCTGTCTCTACCCCCATCATTCCCCCCATTTGCATCTATTCCAGTACCTCTCCTTTATTATTATTATACTCCCCTCTTTTTTTTTTTTGGCCTCGCTCCTCTAGCAGCATCCTGCTGCTGTCCCTTGGAAATGCTGCACTGTGTTGGCTTCCCCATAAGCTTCCTCCCTGAGAACTGCTGTAATTTTATGGCCTCCCTGCCTGTCTGGGCTGACCAAGGCACCCTACAGTCAGCATTCCCACCATAGGAAGTGGTCGCTCCACATGGTCTGAAAATTGACCGCCTACCCCTTTATTCATGCCTCTGCCATCCTCTGTTCTCTCCCCACACCCAATCCCAAAAAGGGGAGAAAGGGTGAAAAACATACCAAACAGACCCACCAAAAAGTGAGGGCACTGCTTCCAATGTGACCATCTCGCAGTGTGTGATATCACCCACGAGGTCCCGGGTCGCACTCTCTCTCCTCCTGCCAGGCCTCTCCCAGGCCCCTTGCCCTCACCCCAGTATGCCACAAAAAGGCCACCAAAAACTGTGAAAACAGCCTGAGCACCCAGAAACAGCATTAACCCGAAACCCCCCCGCAGCGTATGACGTCACGCCACGTGGTCCCATGTCACGCTCGCTCTCCCTTGTTTCCGGGCCTTTTCCAAGGCCTACTATCCATACTTAAGCAAAAGAAGACAGGCATCACACAAACCCAAGCCCCCCCAAAGGTTGTCCTTCAGGATCAAACCCTGGACTTTTAGCATGATGTCCAGCCCATCACGCCACGCAGTCCATGCATCGGTGCCTCTTCCAGGCCTTACCATTCATCCCCAGGCCTGTGCTTCTAACACAGCCACCCAGCCCAAAACAAGGAAAAAGGGTTTACAACCCCCGCGGTGACATCACCACTCGGTCCCGAATCGCACTCGCTCCCCCCAGCTTCCAGGCCTCTTCTGGGCCTTCTATTTTTAACAGACAACACAAACGGCCACTCAGCACCACAATATCCTGAAAACCAAGGCAAGTGCTTTCCAGCAACCCCCACATGGCATGTGACATCATGCCTCACGGTCCATGCCCCAGGGCCTCTTCCAGGCCTACCAATTCAGCCTTCAGGCAACCAACAAGACCACAAATTCTTTCCCAATGTTTAGATTAGACATGCTGTTTAGCGCACGTAGGTTTCCTCTGTCTTCTCAATCAGTTGGTCTTTCTGTCAGGATGAAGGGCTGATCAGAGATCATGTAAGCTGGATTTTCAGACATTTACTGCTCATTTTTAGAACAATTACACAACTTGTGACATGACTATTTGGTCACATAAAACATAGCCTAACCACAAAACAGCCACCAGAGCATCAGAAACAGGAAAAAGGGTTTTTTACAACCCCGACGCGGCATGTGATGTCACGCCACGTGGTCCCAGATCATGCTCACTCCTCCCAGCTTCAAGGCCTCTTCCAGGCCTACTGTTCTTACCAGGCAGCCACCAAAGAGGGAACAAACTGCCACAAAACTGAGAAGCCAAGGAAAGGCTTTTCTACCCCTCCCCACGTGGCATGTGGTGTCATGCCATGCGGTCCTGGCTCATGCTCTCTCTCCCCTGTCTCAGGAGCTCTTCCAGGCTTATCAACACTTGCCAGCCAGCAAAACCAGGCCACAAAAAACCACAAAGCATTGAAAACAAGCAAAGGTTTTACCACAACCCCCCCACTTGGTGTCATTGCCCCACGTGGTCCTGGGTTGCACTCTCATTCGCACTCTGGGTCCCATCGCTACTCAGGGCCCCCATATTTGCTCAGTTATATACTGTAACATATTTAATCTTAATACTGTATATACTATTCCTCCCCTTCACTTTTTTTTAAAGCACTTCACATCATGTCCTGCAATTCAATTGCTTGCTTCCTTACCTCTCTCTTCTGGTGAACAAACCTCAAATAAATTTGCCAGTCTGATGTGCTGCAGTTGATGTAGATCAAAACTCCAGCAAAAAGTGGCTGAGGCCCCCTTGTGCTGTCCCTTATATACCTCCCTTCGCCCCCTTTCCTGTTAAATGCCCATTGTTCTGTCCCTTAACCCCTCCCCTTCCTTCCCCCCTCCCCTTCTGAGCACAACCATTTTATGTAGGAGGGAAGGGGTGCACCAGGACAACCTGATCTGCCCCTTAAAGGGCAAACTCCATTATCCCACAATAACGCATATCCTATCATGCCTTGTTGCTTAAATATAGGTGGTGGGATTCTTTTACTGGCTCTATATTTTATACATGTAGCTTTTGCTGTGTCAAAAAGTTGATGGTTAAGTGCAATAAAGTAAAGCTATTTTTCTTTGTACTTAATATGGTGGTATTACTACAGTCAATCAATGTTTCATTATTTTGACATGTGTAAAATTCAATTCATGTGATTCCCAAAGGCCGGTAATCATTTTGTAACATTTTACATATTTTAAAACCATTCTTCTTTCATGACTTGATCTCCTTCTTTTGTGAGCAAGTTCAATGTGAGCTGATCATGAAAGAAGAACACTGAATCACAAAAGAAGAAAAAATATACATGCTTTATGGCCCTGGCATTTCTACCATATTGAATTGCAAACACAGAATAGTAACTGTAGTGATAAAACTTACATATTTAACATACCACAACATGCTATATTATGATTTGGTTGGAGTGTAGGGAATTTTTACATCTTAACAGTTTAAAATGTATAAAATGTGAGAGGTGTACTTACTAGGCTGTAATGGTTTGTCTTTGGTTTTGTGGCAAGGTGTTTCAACTTCTTGTTCAGTGATGATGTCAACACTGCATTCCAATTGGTCTAGGGATTTCATTTCCTATTTAAAATAGTTCTTTCATGAGCAAAGAATCCTTGTTTTGTAAGCAGCTCATGAAGGAAGAACTGGATCATGAAAGAAAATCGGCTCACAAATGATTTTTTATTTTCAATAGAAATTACAGAAAATGCTAACAAAATGAAAAAAACTATATCTGTGGCTTTTTTTTGTAATATTACTGATTGATAATGTTTGATTGTTGGTAGTTTATTTTACATAGTTAAATGTTTCTATCGAACTTCTGTCACATCTTTGACAGGTCTTGGCTGCACGCTGGGCAGAGAGAGGTCTTTAGAAAGAAGCCTATCATCCACACTGTAAGGAAGTAGCTTTCCTTATTTGTGAAGCTGGGAAAACTGGCAGTGTTTTATTCTTATTTGAACATCATGATGTGCATGAGATAGAGCAAGACAATGATTATTCTGCAGAACAAAAAAAGACAGTGTCGGACATGTGCATGTGATTACATGAGCACTCTTGTACAAAAGTATTTTGTTGAAGTTAACAACTTCATTATTTTTTTTATCATTAAAGACTAACCAAAAATACAAACTGATAGAAAACATTGACAAATGCCCAATTTGATCTCACACCAGTTTGAAGGGTGACTCATTGTCATCTTTGCACAGAGGAGATTGTAACAGTGCACTCCACTACATGCACATGATTGATGTGCTCAGGAATGTGCAGATTTATTTCTAAGATTTAGACAGTCAGGAGTGCTGTTTGTAAATTTGCGTGACTAGATCTTTTATTGACAAAGATGACATGGGCAATGCCACATCTTAGATTCGTGAACTACAAAAAAACATGATGCACCTTTTGAAGAACACTCAGTCCAGGATGCACAGCACATGACAACCTGCATGCCATTGGCAGAAACACAGTTAACTGACAAATTTGGAAATGAGATAGTCACATTTGAGTTGGCAAAAAAGAAAAGTTTGAAATTGAATGACTCTTGTAAGCAGCTATTTTATAGTTTACAAACAATTAAAACTAATCTGACCAAATTGTCAAGTGAAATTAGATGTGGGGTCATTTGGTTTCACACTTGCCTTAGATGAAATTGTTCACATGTGCTCATATTGTTTCAGAAAGATAAAAGCAGACGTGCTACCTCCAAGATCTGTTTTGACCAACATGGAGGCAGATGTGACACCCACAGAGATTGCTTGGTTGAATTTGTTTGGGTGGATTGTGACACAGGTCGATGACGCAGCTTGCTTGAAACTGCACCCCTCTGCAATCCAATTGGCTGCTGCTTCATGCAGGGCTTGGCACTCTGTAAATATTCAGGTTGTGACTCCTGGAGGCCACACAATGCCTACATATACACAACCAGTTCTTTCTTCCATTATGTCCCCCTTCCCTTGTGCCAGAGTCCCTGCTGCTGTTTCCAAACATCTCCCCTGTCAACCCATTTGCTATACAAGCCACCTAAACAGGTTTACCTGCTCTCCTGTCTCCATCACTAACTGCTATGCCATCCCTCTCACCAAAAACAACAACACATGATAACCTCCCTTTGTCCCCAGATCCCACCCAATGAAGACTTGGAGAAAGATGTGTGGGTGCCCAGTTTGGCAATTAATTTACTTAAAATTAATTTCCACAATTCAAATCACTCCATTTTGCCAGTAATTATATATTGATAATACCACCATATAACATACATACATATTCAACCTCTTTGTATTCTTTTATATTACATCACTTTCATTTTTCAGCCTATTAAACTTTTTCTTCTTTTCCCCCCAGATGTACATCTGGGGGCTACTTTTTCCCTTCCTTCTCTGCCAGGGTCCGAGTGTACACTAGCACCCCTCCATCTTCTTGTGATGTCCAGGTCTTTGTTATTATTTCTTTATTCCCCCCAACCCTTCCTAACCTCACCCCTCAGTTATTTTCCTTATTATTTCTTTGGCTCATACTCCCCCCCCCACTGTCCACTTTCGGCAGTCCTGAGGCTACCGCACTCCACCTGCTGCATAGCTTCCTCCTTTTCCCATTACATGCCTTTTTTTAGGGTGGGAACATCTTTAAGTAGCAAAATGTGTGAGGTCTCCTTCCCTTACAATCCTTTATGTATCCCTATTGTTCAACCCTCTCTCTCTTTCTCCCAGCTAATTGCTCCATGCCACCTCATGTCCTCTGATCCCATAGACCCCACCCCTTTTGTGACCTTACCTGGACCAACCCCTCCCTTCCACACCCTCCCCTTATTCCTGCCTCTGAAACCTGAGCTACCCACACATTGGCCTGGGCCTGCTGACAATGGGGACTGCCCCTTTCATGGGGAAAACCACTTTAGATGCACTTGGAACCCTCATTTCAGTCTGTGCCTCTCATTGCAACTACCTCTTTTGTTTAATTTGCTTGGTGCTGCAGGACTTGGAGCTTAGCAATACACTACAGTTCAGGGTTGGGGGGCAGTTACATACCATTGCAATGCAAACACATTTCCCAGTTTATTTGGGTGACCTGGGAAAATTTTCTTTACATCAACCTACACATACTTTAAATCTGCAGGGAACATGCAGTAAAGTCACAATGACCAAATATAACATTTTTAAGTAACAATGACCAAATATAACATTTTTGCCACTGCAGCCAGTGCCATGTTCAGATATTTTCTAAAATTTCTGTGATACCTCTAGAGATATCCCTGCCTGCAGCACTGATTAATGGCCACCAGAGAGAATATCTTTATAAATATTGCAAAATATCTGAAAATATCTGATCATGTCAATAGTTGCAGCTATAGATATGGGCCATGTGATATACATTTACCCTAAGCGTCATCTCAGACTCTTATCAGTAGTGACCACCATCCCTCCTCTTCTCTCTCTCATGTCTTTCCATCCTAATCTGTGCCTATGTTAGTCTGCACCTTGGCTCTGGATTGTCCTTGTTCACTATGATGTGAGAGAGGGCTCAGCCCTACTTGCATATCATGCTAACTTTAGCTCTGGAATATTTATGTATTGAAATGTATTTCTTTATTGAACTGTTTCACCAGGAAGGCACACTGAACAA
This sequence comes from Neoceratodus forsteri, assembly GCA_016271365.2. Taxonomy (NCBI): domain Eukaryota; kingdom Metazoa; phylum Chordata; order Ceratodontiformes; family Ceratodontidae; genus Neoceratodus; species Neoceratodus forsteri. Next base: position 1,282,626,334 of record CM057452.1, read on the forward strand.
CAAGTTGCTCATCTCCCAGTGCCACCTGGGTGGGATATCATGCTGTCCTTTTGGCCCTCATTCCCTGGACTCCTTCCACAGTGATTTCTACCTAGCAACATGATCAGGCATGCACACAGGAATAATATACACCCTACAGATACAGACTCTGTGTCCCCATAAATGGGGGTGAACCCTGTATCCTGCCTGGATGTCTTGGGTTGATATTAAAGTATCAATGCCATCTCAATGGAGGTTAAAGTTCTCTACACCATATGTAGGTTTTCTAAAATGAAACAGTGCCAACCAGTGTACAAATATACCTTGGACTACTGAAATAGGCAGATAGCTGAAATCAACTTGGGCCTCCACTTCACTGACTGGGATCAATAGTGACCCCCTCATCCCAGTTTGTGCTGTGGACAGTGTGCACCAAATGCAGATAAAAGTATCTGAACCATACTAGAAGTACATTAACCAGACAGAAGGAAAGAAGGTACAAATGCCTTGCACAATTTGTTTTGTCAATAAATGACTGCATATCATGGAAACAGATTAGTTTTTTACAAAATGAAAAACAGGCGAGAGCAAGTCTATGGTTTAAGCAGAATCCATTTGGTGCAATACCTGAGAAAAGAGATAGATTGTGTCAAATGGATACATTTTTTCAATGCTCAAATTATTGAAATAAATGGTTACACTTTATTTTAAGTGTCCGTAACTACACTAAAACTACTGTATAACTACCATGTAACTACTATGTAACTTCTGTGTAGTTATATGTAGATACAATGTAGTAGTTAACTAGTTTCACATTTGCAGTTTAGTGTAGTTACACAATTTGCATAAACTGGTAGTTACTGTAATTACTGTTGCAACAGTAGTTACATGTGTAGTTACACTTCCAGCATAAATAAATTTGTGCCAAAAAGAGAGACAGTTGTGGTTGCATGTGTAACTACCACATCATGCAATTTGTATAAATACACATCAGGAATGTCCCCACCTGTGTATCCTTTGCCACCCACCACCACTCCACACAGCAGATCAGTGATAAAGCTCATTGTATGAAGCCATGCCCACCCAGCCAGCCACCTTGGCCATAGCAGGCCAGGAGTGTGGGTACAGAAGAGATGTGGGTCAATGCCACAGAAGCAGCATGTTCCCTCAGCAACTACAGCATTGTTAAAAGCCAGTAAGTAGTTATGTAAATTATGTTTATTGTATAAGAAACAAGTGTAGTAGTATAGCAATTAAGAATATTACAGTGCACGTTTATTAAGCAGTAAGTGCATGAGGGACTGATTTCTGAAGGAAAGCATACATCAGAACTACAGCATTAACATTCAATGCAAGTGTATAGTAGTTACACCTTCTTCGTATGCTTTACTTTAAGTGTCAGTTTCTGTGTACTTACTTTGCAAATACATGTTAGTTGGTCATTAACTGTGGAAACAATGCCACAGAAGAAGCACATTCCTTATTAACTACAGCACTGTTACACCCTTCTTCTTACACTTTATTTTACGTGTCTTTTTCTGTGTTCATATTTTGTAAGTGCATGCTAGTTAGGCATTAACTGTGGAAACAATGCCACAGAAGTAGCACATTCCTTAGTAACTACAACACTGCAGGGTTTTAAATAATTGATTAGCAGTTTTTTTCTTGGGATGATACTAACTGTACATAAAGTATTTATATAGATTTTCTAGAAGTGCTGTGTTTGTTAAACACAGAGAGGCAGCAGCTATTCATTTTCACAAAGTTTTAGCACTTTTATGAGCAAAACGCTAATCAATTTTTAGAGTTAAATAAAACCCTGCACTGCTACACCCTTATTCTTACACTATATTTTAAGTGTCACTTTCTGCATACTTACTTTGCAAATACATGTTAGTCATTAACTGTGGAAACAATGCCATGGAAGTAGCACATTCTATAGTAACTACAGCACTGTTACACCTTCTTCTTGCGCTTTATTTTAAGTGTCTGTTTCTGCATACTAACTTTGTAAGTACATGTTATTTAGACATTACCTGTGGAAACAATGCCACAGAAGCAGCACATTCCTTAGCAACTACAACATTGTTAAAAGTCAATAAGTAATTATGTAAATTAATGATTTTTTATTGTATGCAATCTAACATTGTGAACTGCTATGTTTATTTTTAGTTCTTTTTTTTTGTCACTTAGCATTCAAGTGGTGGTTCTGAGATGCGAACCCAGTTCTCCAAGTTTGAGGGCAGTGCTTTTAACCATTACACTTTATTGCAGTAGCTTCATGAGGGAGTGATTTCTGAAGAATAATTTTAAGTGTCATTAGCTACACTGTAACTACTGTATAACTACACTGTAATTGCACTATGTAGTTGTTAACTAGTTTCACAATGTGTATTGTACATGTGCATAACTTTAAATGTGCTGCTTCTGTAAGACTGACCCACACCTCTACTGCACCTACACCCTTGTCCAGCTGTTGCCCAGGTGGTGGCTGGGGTTGGGGCATGGGCTACCTTCAATGACAGTCCTAATTCTTCTGTATCAAAGACTAAACGGTCACATTGTACAATGCTGAAGAGTCATCATAAGTCTGATTTTACATCATGTATATTGCACCCACACTTTAGTTGACACTATATTGTGTTTCAACTGTATTCTTGCACTTAATTGTACCTAGCTGTACTCAATATATTCAATGTATTCTATTTCCTGTACCTTCTTCTGTTAATGTAGGTGTATTTTCTGTATTACCTATGTACTATCTTTATGGCCTGCGCCATGCCTGAAAATGGTCCACTGAATCAGTGCACCTACCTGGTAAAAAAACAAACAAAAAGACAAACAAGCAACAATAAACAAATATCACTGATCTGCTGTGTGGAGTTATGGTGGGTGATGCCAGATACATGTGCCAGGATGCCTCCTTAACCATTACATGCCCTTCCCACTAGCTGAATGAGCTGGCAGCCATGTCACCATCATTCACACCAAGCTACCCCAGCCCCTGACTATACCATGAGGGTTGGGGCATGGCAATGAAGACATGCATTTAATGACTAAGGAAGAGTCCTTCATGTTTATCTGGTGCCACCCATGATTACTCCACACAGCAGATATTTGTTTACCATGGAGGCTATAAGGGAGGTGGGGGTGGTGGACCCACTGACAGGGAGTGATCACCAATCTGTGTGGTTCATGCTCAATATGGGAAGGGAGTTGGTTGGTACAGGGACGAGGGTGGCTGACTTCAGAAAGGCTGACTTCAGTAGGATGGGTGAAATGATAGGAGAGTACTTAGCAGGAATTCAGTCTCACTAGGATGTAAACCAAAAATGAGAAAAAAACTACATTGGGGATTGTGGAGGCTGCTGAGACATCTACCAAACTGCAGAGCAAGAAGGGAAGATCTAAGAAGTTGAGCTGGATGATTAGGTAAGTTTTAAATAAGGTTAGGGCAAGAAAAGCAGCATTCCATACATACAAGAATTCCAGGAGGGGGGAAGATTGGGATGAGTATGTGAGGAAATCCAGAGATGTTACCAAGGGTGTTAGAGCAGCCAATGCCTCCATGGAACTGAGGCTGGCTCAGGGAATCAAAGACAGGGACAAGTGTCAGTGTCAGTGCCTCAGTAGGTAGCACACTCGCTTCTGAGGCTGGGAGATCAGAGGGCTGTAGGTTCAGTTCCCACATCTGGCACTTGGGTTAATATCCCAATACTGACACTGTAGTGCAGCATGAGGAGGGGTGCTACACTTCTGAGGTGCCATCTTTCGGATTAGACATTAAACCGAGGTCCCATTTGCCTGAATTGGTGGTAGTTCAGGTGGATGTAAAGATCCCATGGCACTTATCGAAAAGAGTAGGGAAATATTTTATTATAACAGGAAAACAAAATAATACAAACAGTGTTAAATTCACACTCACAAACCATAAAATAGTCATAAAACTTGAACAAAAAAAATAAACAGAAAGGAACAAAATAAAAGAAAGATATTCTCTGATCATATACTTCACTGCCAAGAAATAAATAATTTCCTTATATACATATAGGTAAATAATACAATTATTTCCTCTCCTCCAATACCCTGCAACTGAAGTGGGGCTAACTCATATATACAGCATATAAGAATCTACCTGAAGCCTATATGATTTTATATCATTACTGTTGTATACTTCTGTCACGATATTACCCATCTCATTCAATCTTATCTTTCAAAAAAAGGTAAAGATGTCCACCTCGCTATCTACACATTGTGAAGTAGGATTTTCTTTTCCAAAATACATTGTTTTAACAAGACATTTTCTATTCTACCCACCACCTGTTTTGAATCCTGATACATTTGCTGTAATATAAAACTAACCCTTGTTTGCCATAAAATATATTTCATACAGGCAAATATCTGTCTTAGAATCCCAGCATTAAATCCTACTAATCTAGTCAAAAAAAAAAATACTTCCTTATATGTCAGATGTTTCCATACTGGATTGTTCCAACTATATCATACTGTTTCCCAGAAATCCATCACATAAGGGCATGTCAATAAAAAATGATCCATCGTTTTCTGCTGTGCTATACAATAAGGCCTTGGACACATCCTTTCTTCCTGCAGTTTATGCTTTGCATTCCCTTTTATGTTCAGCTTTCCATAACAACTCAGCCAGACCACATCCCACATATGTGGTGGAGTTAATTTATCCTTTAGAGTATCTAGTACCAGATCATATTTGCTTACCAAAACACCTTTAAATACTGGGGTTTCAGTAAAAACATCAGCCTGAATAGTACAGTAAATTTGCTTCCTAGGATGATTCTGTATTTGACCCACTTCCACCTTCCATTGTCGTATTTTCTTTATTGCCAGCTTCACATACTCAGGGCTCCTTCTTAATACTCCCAGCAATTTTCCCTCCCCCAAACAGAAAATAGAGGTACCAACCATAAAGCTCCAAAAATGTTCCATGGTGAGGCACTCAAGGTCTCAGGACTGTTGAAATTTGCATTCATAAATGTACTGAAAAAGAATGCAATAGGGTTTACTACATTTAGACCCCCCCCTGCTGTACTGATAAGTATAAAATGTGTAATAGACTGATTACTTAATGGGTATACTTTACTCTTATTTTTATTTATACCTGCTCCAGCTATTTCTGAGTAATATTCAATCATTTTAAATGCTTGATCACCTGAAGCCAAATCAGCTACGAATAGACAGATGTCATCTGCATATGCATATACTTCTACAAGACCATTTTTTGGTGTTATTCCTCTGATTCTCTGTTCCCCATTTAAGGAGCATAGTAATGGGTCAAGACAAAATATATACAACAAAGGGCTTAATGGACAGCCCTGTCTTACTCCTCTAGAAATTGGTATTTATGATCCTAGATGTTCATTTATCAAAGATATGACTGATGCTGACTTATAGATAGGCATCACCCATTGACAAAAGACATCTGGTATACCATAAGATGCCAAAACCTTCATGATGAAGTCATGTGGAACCCTATCAAAAGCCTGTTTCTGGTCAAGAGTTAGTAAATATCCAATAATAAGCTCTTCCTTCCCCTGTTCTGTCAATTCCAGAATCAACAAATGATTATCTGTAATTATACAACAGGTAGCTGTATCTGTAATCAGCCAATCAGCATTCAGAACTCTGGTCACTTATTTTCCCACAAACTTCAGAACAATGGCCCAGAGTAGTTTATTCACCTAAAACACCGCCAACAGTGGTTTACTCACCCCCCACACACATCAAAAAACCAAGCAGTAGAAAATGCTGTTGCGCCAGCAGTTTTCCAGACAGTAAAACACTTTTTTTTCCCCAACACACTCCAACTCATATAAAAGTAATAATATTAAGCGAGTTGGAATATACTCGCAATAACCAGCTTCTGTGTTGAATAAACACCTCGGCTTCACCTCGGTGTTTTATCCCCACAGAAGCCGGTTATTGCTTTGTATACTCCAACTCGCTGAATGTTATCACTTAATAGATCTACCACACACCGAACATGATTGAGATAGTGAGATCAAGTGGGGGGCCACCATAGATAACCTATGTGTTAAAAGTTTCATTAAACTTTTGATATCACTGTTTATTAAACTCAAAGGTCTCCAAATTTTCAATAATCTCCTATCCTGTTTTTTATAGATAAATATCTGTATTGCAATACTTAAATGAAAGTAAAGTTTCTTATTGTCTAATATCTAATTAAAAACTTCTACCAACACTTCAGACAAGATATGTCCAAACTTTTTTAAGAATTCTGCTTGTAGCCCATCTAATCCAGGAGCCATATTATTCTTTAAGTTTTTAATAGCCCATTCAATTTCCTCCTTTGAAATGGGGGCCGTTAAGGAATGAATCATATCCTGCAGAACCATCGGTACTTCACTAGATCATACAAAGTCTGATATTGCTTTGTCTTCTATCATCAGGGCTGAATACATATTACCTAAGTACCTTCTTACTTCCTTAAAAATCTCCAGTATATTAAACACCCCCTTTCCCTGTTGATCAAATACAGATGTCATTGTCCTACTACCTGCCCTCATGGTGCAGCTAACCAAAGCATCCTCAAAAGCTGTTTTCCTAGGTGTGCAATTGTTTTGTTCCAACAACATAGAGGAAGCTCTAGTATACTGTAATTTTTCCATATCCTGTTTTACGTTCTGTACTTGTGATGACAAATTCACTCGTTGCATGTTTATAGTAGAATAGAGCCTAGCTAACTGTGATCTTAAAAGTAAATATTGTTTGTATCTGTGTAGTTGCTGAATTGAGGACATCGAGTGCAACATCCGTTGTAATTCTGTTTTTGTCTCAACCCACCATAAACTTAAATCATCCTCCAACCCCACTATTGACATCCTAGCATACAATAATTCTGTAATATGAGCAACCATCCCTTGGTCTTCTAATAAAATTAAATTGAGTTTCCAGTATCATCTCCCATAAGGAACTTTATCATGCAATCCCAAGGTGGCTGTAAGCAGAACATGGTCTGATGTTTCACATGGAATGGAACTGGTATCATGGATCAGAACATTTTTTGTTGTAAACACAGAATCAATCCTTGTGGAAAGTTTCCCTTTAAAAAAAGTGTAGCCCCTCCTTTCATTCTTTGTCCCATAGACATCCACCAACCCTGTAGTTTTAAGAATGTCTTCTAAACATGTTGTGTCACAATATTCTTTGTTTGTAACAGTGCCTCTGTCCTGTTTAGCCACTACACAGTTAAAATCTCCCCCCCAAATAACATTTTTTGTTGTAAATAAAAAATGTTTAATATCCTGAAACAGCTCCACCCTTGCCTTTTTCGTTTGAGGAGCATAAACATTTATGGCCCTCCATGCAGCATTATTGCACACAAAATCAATCATCATCACTCTCCCAGGCCTAATATCCAGTAATTTTGATACCTTAAAACCATCACCTCGAAACATGATAGCAACCCCATCACACATGTCCAGGCCAAAGGAAAAGAAAGCCCAGCCTACATACCACAATTTCTGGGCAATCTGTGTTAAAAATGTGGAATTAAGCCTAGTAGCTGGTTGGAGAACTATATCAAATCTGTGATCCTTTAATAGAGAAAAGGTTACCAGATGATGCCTAGCATTTTTAATGCTATTGGTATTTAGGGTAACTACCTTAAGTGCTGTTCCTGGTGCCTGAGACAGAATTCACTTTCATCCTGAGGTACCCAACCTCAAGCTACTTCTTGTTCGGACACCCATTCATTTTTGTCCTACCTCTGGTGGGCCTCAAAGTGGGGGGTTCCTGATATGAATCAGAAGATTGCCTAGTTTGAGATGAAGTTTCTGAGTCACCACCTAACTCAGATTCTTGGGTGTCTGTAGATAGTATTTAATATTTATTCCATAACAAAATCAGGGAGGAAGCTTTACTAAGTTCAGTTTGGGTTTAGGTTGTGATTGTTGAAGACCTCTTTTTTTGGAATGTAACACCACCTCAGGTGGGGGCATATTTATTGATCCCTCTTGCCCTTGAGCCAGGGGGGTCCGTTGCTCATTAGCCACATCTCCGCTAAGGGTGGACTCTTCAGCCTCTGGCTGCATCACTTTAACTGCTTCCATATTCTCATCCTGGGAAGGGGGATGTCACTTTGAACTTCTGTTACCTCAGGTATCACCTGATTCCTTTCCATAGTAGGAGTTTGCCTGATGGTGAGTCTGTCTGGGGTCCCTGTTGGCCAGCTGCCTGTTTTCTCTGTGTATCTATGTCTTTTTTTCTGTGCATTTGTTAATAGATAATCCTGGTCGGGTATGCCTGACCTGTTATGAGTCATCCATGGACAGGCTTGATATGCGTGACTGGTCTCATTACATAGGTTATATTTCAAATCCCCCTGACATGAGTTGCTAGCATTACAACATTCCATACATAAAAAACATCTGAATCTGTCACATGCAGAACTAAAATGGGCAAAAGATCCACACTTAAAACAGGTCCTTGGTTGACCTGGGTAATAACAATGACCCCATATCCCTACCCAAAAATAAGCTGTTTGGCAGATGTACCAGGCCCTTGATGGTATTCCTCAACTGAACTTTAAATTTCCATCCCCCCCAGTCCAAATATGAATGTCATCAAAAATAGGCTGTGGCGCATCCAAAACATCACAGCGCTGTTGTAACCAGTATATAATGTCATGAACAGAAACAGTTTCATTGGGAAATAATATAGTTATTGTTTTAACTGTAGGCCTTGTCAGGGGTATAGCTCTAAAATGTATCCAGAGTTCTGAGTATCTTTTTTTCTCAAATGCAGTCCAAACTCGATCCAAATCCTGAGGAGTCTTAAAGCTAATGTCATACAAACTGTCCCCAGACACATGAATAAGTGCATATATTTCATTGGAGAAAAACCCCAGAGACTCCTTGATTAATTTCTTCCCCACTTAAATTATGTCTGGTACTGGCTCCAAACCACCCACATACTGCAGTCTTACTGCATTTTTTCATTGAATTATAGGTGGTTGGGACTGAAAAGTGTCCCTTTTTCAAAATTCCTCCCATTTAGACTTTGCATTAGCCCTTGCTTCCTCATGATGGTGGGGGGGTTCTGTATTCTTGCGTGTTCCCCAAGAAGGCCTCTGTCCACTCGTTCCTTCATCCCCTGAAGTGGATATAGTACTAGAAAGACAGTACACTTTTTGTAGCCCTTTTACATTACTTTTCTCTGCCACCACATCCTCAGAATGCAAGTCCAAATCCAAATCAGCAATCACTATTTTGTCCATATCTGGGCCTTTATTCTGGGGAGGTACTGAACAAAGAACATCCTCAGACCTTAGTTCGGAGTGTGAACCCGGAATGGGGCTATGTGCTGAGTTGGGAACCCTTTGCCCGGTTTGCAATTGCTTCCAGCCTGCGTCCTGTAAAGTATGTTCCAGAGAATGATCAGGTTGCTGAAGCATGATCTCAATACCTTCACTCATTTTCCCCCTTCCCTTCCTAAGACCTTAACTGTTCAAATTTTGCCCCCCTCTCTCCATATGTTTGTTCTGTGGCATGAATGTACTCACTGTGGGTGACTGAGAATTCTGCTCTGCTGATAAGAAATCCACAGTGTCAAGCACGGACTGCAACTCAGCTGTGTTACTGACTCCATAGACAGTGTCAGACTCACCCAACTGCCCGGCCTTTGATGCTCCTGCATCACTCCTCCGTGAATCATGCTGAAATGATTCCTCCAGGTCTACCTCTTGCTGCTGTTCCAAATGAGCCAGTGCTCCCTCAGGCAGCACTTTTGAAGCTGACTGCTCCAGTAAGCAGTCCACATTCTCCACCGCTACTAGTAAATCAGTTGGAACACTACCAGGATCTACAGCACTCACCGAAGCTGTTGCTGCAGACTGCTGTACTAATGCATGCAACACTTCATGATTTTCCAGCACTTTCCTCAGCCATTCAGTATCTTGTACCGATTCCTCATCTTGTGTAGATTCAACCAAATGTGAGGGCCCAGACCCCTCCTTGGTCATTTCCACTACATTTTTGATCTCCAAGGCTGGACCTGTAGGTGTGGAGATCATCTCACCTACAGGTTCTCCAGCAGAATGAGAAGTCACTGAGTCAGCAGCCATGTCTCCACAGCGCCCCCTACTACACAGTAGGGGAATTTTTATTGAAAATAAAACATTAAATCAGAACACAACACTTTTACAATATATACAGAAGATCACAAGAAATAATGCATGTTCTTACATTATTTGTTATATAGTCCATGTGTCATTTCTTATAATGTCTGAAAAAACCTATCCTCCAAACCTAAGTTTTCTTTTTCTTTCTGTTTCATCACAGTATTTTCAATTTGTTTAATTATGGCCAGCATAGGTATATCCATATGCTGTAGTGAAAACTTATATCTGGCTTGCCATAAGAAATATTTTATGCAAGCAAAGATTAGATTTAGTGTGCTTGGGTGATACCTGGTAGCAAAACTGGTATAGTCTCCTAAGATTAGTGTCCCATAAGTAACCCATTGTACTGGCCACCATTGCCACCTCATGCTCAAAGCACTCCAAAAATGTCTGGTATTTGAACACTCCAGAAAAAAATGTGACATTGTTTCTTCCTCCCCTAAACATTCAGGCCTTATGCACTGTCTTTCTGATCTGGGTTTATGTTTAAGGTTCTCTTTTACCCCTAGTTTTCCATGGCAACATACATCCCACATCATGGGGGGGGGGGTATCCTTTTATTATTTAATACTTTAAGAGCCATACTTAACTTTGATGGCACACACCCTGGGAAGTCTACCTGTACTGCAAAATTTCTTGTCATTATGTTATTATATAAATTCTTTCTGTGATAACTTTGGATAGTTATTCTCTTAATATCCCACGTTCTTAATTTTTTTATTGCTGGTTTTGCAAAATCTGGGATACCTAAGGAAACAGTTATTTTCAGGACTTATTCTTCCCATTTTCCCATAAAAGGAAGAAATTGCTTCATAGTCCATCCTTCCCAGGGATGTCTGTTGCTTACTTCCCATAGCTTTGCTTTAAGAAAAAAAGTGAAGTAAAAACAATAGGGTGTATCATGGCAAGACCACCTTGTTTCTGTTTTAGGTAGGTAAAATCCCTTTTGACTGGGTTCAGGTGGCTTTCCCTGCACATCTGAAAAAAACAACTGTACAACCTGGTTTCCAAAGTTATAGGTATGAGATATATTGCACTAATATGTAAAAGATTAGTCAGTAAAAACTTTGTAATTATCATACTCCTTTTCTGTTTTGAAAAGGACCATGATTTCCATTGCTGCACTTTACTTTCACTCAAAACCAGTCTATCTTCCCAGTTAATGTGGGTTAGATCTACGTTTCCAAACTGACACCCTAAAATTTTGATTGTTGTGTCTGTAATCTGTGGGGGTCCTATACTAGAAAGAAATGGGTCACCTCCCAGGTGTACTCCAGAGCTTGTCTCATAACTAATCTCAGCCCCTGCTACTCTTGTGTACTGCTCTAATAAATGCAATGTTCTTAATGTTTATTCTTCATTTTTGATAGTTAAGCAAATGTCATCCACATACACTGCAATTTTGGGGGGTTCTATGTGTGATGCTGGTGAAAGCCCCCTTGTGTCTACATTCTGAACTACCTTCCTAATTATAGGATCTAGAAAAAAAAGGTATATAAGACAGGGCTGAGTGGGCAGCCCTGCCTTACCCTCTTAAAATGGCAGTCCCTTGCCAACTAATACATTTACTGTTGGGTAGTTATTGTATATATATATATATATATATATATATATATATATATATATATATATATATATATATATATATATATTTAAGCCATACTCTAAATGTGGCTGGTTTCCCATAAGTTTCTAATATTTTAAAGAGAAATTAATGGGAGACTTCATCAAATTGATCTAGGGTTATTAAATAACCTGATAGTTTCTTCTGCTTCCCAAATTTACATATATTTCTTAAAATAGTATATTCTGTTGAATGTTCCTCTCAGTTATTGAACAAATTTGTGCAGAAAATATCACTAATTTTGCCAAAGTTTGTAGTCTGTGACATAATGTTGTTAGAATCTTGTAATCCGAGTTGAGAAGGCTACTGTAATTGGTCTCCAATTCCCTAAAACATGTTTAGTTCCTTTTTTAAACTAAAAAAAACCATAATGGCAGCTGAATATTTTGTGGAGATTATTCCTGTAGTTAATAGCTCATTGTATATGTTACAAAGGATGTAGCTCATTTCTTTTGTAAAGAGTTTATAGAACTCATTTGTAATGCCATCAGGGCCAGGTGATACCCCCTTAACTTCAAATTTGTAATTGTGTCCTCAACTTCCTCCAGTGTAATTAGAGCTTCCACAGCCAGTTTCTGGTCCACTGACAGTGCTGGGAGTGATATATTTAATACATCTTTCCACTGATCTCCCATATGGAAAGCCCGGCCATGTTGTGTTGTCAAATCCTTCTCCACTATTTCTAACATTTCTATAGCTGAACGTTTTATAATTTATAAAGCCCTGACTGTCCTGTAGCCCTTCCATTAACTTTTTCTCCAAACTGTGTTTGCATGCTGAGAAGGGATCTGCAGAGAGAGTTTTTTTCAAGCCATATTGCATTTCAACCTGTAATGATAATGCCCTATCATATTTTAATATATGGATTGTGAATGTAATATGCTTCTAAAGCATACAAAAAATCTGCAGTAATACCATCACTCCCAAAGTGATAACACCACACTTTGAGAGTGATAATACTATCATTCAGGCCCCCCTAATAGTATTGTTCGGTACCTGAACAATAGTATTATCACAGAAGATTAACAGAGCAGGCACCAGTCTCTGTGTCCATGTCACCAAGTGTGCTCTACCATTGTCCACTTTTCCTGTGTGGGCTGCTAGAAAATATTAAAACAACATGGTGGACAGTTTCTCACTAAGTGAGACCGTTTCTTCCATGAATTATTGAAATGTTGTTTTATTGTCCTGTACATTGCAAAAAGGGACAGATGGTCACAATCTTCCATTCTGGAACACAGAAAAGGTAAGATGTCTTCTAAAACAAACAAAAAAAGCCGTGTCCAGCCAGTGCCTGTCTATGAGTGATGGAGAGAGTAGGGGAGGGTGCACTGAAAGTCTGTGGCACTTGGCCAGCACGTAGAAAGTCCTCACTGTAGAAACAAAGTTTGCATCCATATATTAAAAAAAATAATGGATAGCTCGCTGGGTATAACCAGTGAGGCAAACCATCTCGAGGTTCTGGACACTAACCTCTCGAGCTTCTCTCTCGAGGTTCCTATGTGTCCAGAATCTCTCGATGGTATTACTCACTGGTAATACCCAGAGAGCTATCCATTATTCTACTTGTAATTGCTGCATTTTTTCTTTAATTTGTTGAATTTGTTTCTGCACCTCTATATCTGTGAAATTTGTCAATGACATCAATCAATAATATTGTTTTTCTGTAATTCAAATAGCTTAAATATTCCTCACTACTTTTAGATCTTCCTAATGCTTCAAAAAAAACCTTTCATTTCTTTTTTATCTTCCCACCACGTTTGTCAATCTTCATACATTTCTGCCACAGTTTTCCTTATATTAAGCAGATTTTGTATTTTCATTTTAACTTCTAACTGTTCTAAAAGGGATGAATTTAACTTCCATCTATATGTAATGGCAGGAAATTTAGGAGGCACTTTAGAGAGTCCTAACTGACATACTAAATCCTTGTGGTCAGATAATTCACAAAATTGTGCCTGAACTTTGTTTGGTATTACATTTTTAGACACAAAAAGTAGTCTATGCATGTTTGGTATATATTTATTTTATTTGTATACCCTGCCTCTGAATATATGGTCCTATAGACATCTTTTAATAAAGTGGTGTGCAAAATGTCTTGCACTGTGTGTGTGTGTCACAATAGACTTTTTTTCTGGCACTGGTCTTTTATTTTAATGTCAAGACTACATTTAAAGTCCCCCCCCCCAAATGATGCTTTTCTTTGTGAACAAATAAGTCTTTATTGCCTGAAAAAGATCAACTCTTGCTAATTTAAGATGAGGTGCATATGTGTTAACTAATCTTAATGCTAATCCTTTGTAGGTGCAATCTAGTAGAAGAGCTCTCCCTGGTAGTAAATCAATTAGCCTAGTCACCTGTACTTGTGGGGTTCCAATCAAAATTCCTAGCCCATCTGCTAGATCAGAGTCATATGACCAAAATGAGGGCTCATGAAACCAGCTTCTCTTAGCAAGAGAAATTTCCTCTAAATTTGAAAATCTAGTTTCCTGCAGAAAATTTAAATCTGCCTTTAAACACCTGTAATAATGTAAACATGCCAGCCTTCTCTCTTAAAAATCTTCATACTGCAGGTGTTCAGGGAAACTAGATTTAGTGTAGCCATATTTTAATAGATAGTGATTAAACATCTTTTTTCCTTTCTTGTTCTTTTTTGTTGTTGCTTGAAACATATTCCCCTCCCTCCTCCTCACAATCCATTTTTGAGACTGCACCAGAAATCGAGGAAACATCAAACTCAGAGTCTCCATCCTGCTTTTGTAACACTTGAAAGGGATTTTGTAGAGGTATATTAATTGTTGAGGGTATCTGCTTACTTGATGCCCTTGTCACCCTTCTTGGGTGTGGTGTTTGAAAGTCTGCTCTTCTTGGAGGTGGCATTAGATTACTATCTGCATTTCTTGGGGCAGTATCCCTGTTTCCCCTTGTCTGATTCTGGTCTTGTGTACCCCTCCCTATCTCTGTCTGCCCTGCATCTGTGTTTGCTTCAGGTGTACAGCAATCAGTTTCTGAAGGTACAGACCCTGTTTGGGGTGGGGCAGGCTCAGAAATGTGTGGTCTATACCTCTCTTGGGCCTTGTTTATTTACTCCTCTTTATCCAACCCACCTTGCCTATTCTTTCCTGCCCAAGAGCACTGGTGGTAAGCATGTCCTTGCTCATCACAGAGATTACAACAAAATGCATTTCTACATGTTCCCCTATCGTGGTCAAATTCCTCACAAAGTGCACACTTTATTTTTTTCACACACACTACTGAGGTGCCTTCTATTCCCACATTCTTAGCAGGCCTTTGGTTGACCGGGGTAAAAACAAACCCCCTGTCTTTTCCCAGAAAAAAAAAAAACTATGCAGTTTGACTTTGAATTTCCAGCTTCCTGTCCATATTCCCTCATCATCAATCATTGGCTCAGATTGCCCCAAAACATTAAATTATTGTTCTAACCAGAACGGTATATCACCCACATTTACCCCTTCATTCCTAAACATAATATGTACAGTTTTAAATAATGGCTTAGTCAAGGGCACTGCAAAAAAAGGTAACCATAAAGCTGTAGTTTTGACAGTTTCATACTTTTGCCAGAATTTATCAAGTCCTGAAAACATTTTGAAACTAACATTAAATGTGTTTTCACCTCTTACATTAATGAGTGCATAACTATCTTATGCCATAAAGTTCATTGAGTCCTTTAAAAGTGTCCTTGTGTTTCAGAATCTGTCAGGATGTTCCTGCAGTCCTTCCCTATATCGCAGTCACACAGCATTTCTGCAAGGTGCCTGTTCTAAGATGTTATGACTAAATAAATCAGAGAACTGAGGTCCTGACCACCTGCTCTATTTCTATGGGGAGAAGGGAAATGCAGTTGGAGACTCATCAAGAGTCTCAGCAGTTGTATGTTCTTTATTTGATTCTTCCCCATTCCCCTTATCAAAAATTACTTTTGAGTTCTGAGCTATATTTTTGGGAGCCCCTTGTAGAGCAGCTTGTGTCTGTGAAAAAGACAGCCATTCTGAATCCGGAATCCATTTGCCAGTTAAACATACCCAGCCAGCATCTAACAGTGTTTTCTCCTTTGACCAGTGGTTGTCAGGATAATCTGCAGCTTTTGCTCTCTGCTTTCGCATTCCTCTTGCTGCCACATCAGCACTCAGCTGTTTGTTTGAAAGGTCATTCTCAGCTGTCTGCGGAGCTTCAGCTGCTGCATCTAAGGCTTCAGCCTGGTTGTACAAGCCTGCCACTCGCATGTCATCCACTCCATCAGGCTCAACAATGATGGAAACACCTTCCACATCTCCCACTGCATAGTTCTGTCCATGCATATCACTAGTAGACTCCGACTGAATTTCTCTGATAAAATCTCCTTGCAAATCTGAAACCAAGGTCCAAGAAAACTCCTCAGTTCTGCTCTCTTGCTGCACAGCCATCTCCACTGGTGGGTCAGCACTGTCTGCCATAGTGTTCAGCAGACCAGCAGCTCCCCCTACTGGCAACAGTGCAGTAGGGGAATTTCTTCTGTGTCCTTGCTAAATTTCTCATTCACTAAAAATACCACCAACAGCTTAATCTGGTTCAATTTCAGTTGGTTACCATCTGTATCCCATCCTCCCTTCCCCTCCTCAGTTGCCCCTGAAAAGGACTTCTAGGCCCAGTGGGCCTACTGCATCAACAAAATTCAATAATAATAAATAAAAATAAGGAAAAAGGAATTCTTCTGACACATTAGGGAAAGAAGGAGCTGCAAGGATAAGATAGTGCGGATCAAGAAGGATGAGGGTGGGCACAGAAAGAAGCAGAACAGGCAGATGCATTGAATGAGTTCTTCTGTTCCATATTCACAAGGGAGAAGGGCAGGCAGCTTCACAGGGGTGGGAGGGTGGGTGGGAGGGAGACAGATGGTGTAATCACTGTGGGCAGGTATTAGAGGATCTGAGGGCTCTGAGGGTGGATAAGACACGAGGACTAGACAGCATACATCCCAGGGTGCTGAGAGAACTGGTGGAACAGGTGGAGATACTGGCAGGGCCACTGGCAGACCTATTCAATACCTCCCTGGACACAAGGTACATGCCACAGGACTGGAGGATGGCCAATGTGGTGCCCCTCCAAAAGTGACCCTATGGATGAACCAGTCAGTTGCAGACCTGTAAGCCTGACATCCATCATATGGAAGCTGATGGAGACAATCCTGAAGGAGAAGCTGGTGACATTTCTGGAGGATAATGGACTCCAGGACAGTCGTCGGCATGGGTTTGTCTTGGGAAGGTCCTGTCAGACTAACCTAGTTGAGAACTATGACTAGGTACTGAGGGAACTGGACAAAGGTCATGTGGTGGATGTCATATTATTGGACTTCAGCAAGGACTTCAGCAAGGCCTTTGATTCAGTGCCGCATGGGAGGTTGGGGAAAATTGAGGTATGTGGAGGTTGGGACTAAGTTGGTTAACCGGATTGAAAATTGTCTTCAGGGAAGACAGCAGAGGGTAGTGGTTGGGCAGAGCTCTTATCTCCAAGGGCAGTTGCAAGCAGGGTGCTACAGGATCAGTACTGGGGCTGGTGTTGTTTGAGATATTCATAGTGGACATCTCGCATGGCATCAGGAATATGATCAGCCTCTTAACTGATGATACTAATTTGGGGGTGGTGGAGAGTGACATAGAGGGATGGCAGGAATTGCAGAATGACCTAATCAAATTGGAGGAGTGGTCAGAAGAATGGCAGCTGGGGTTCAATGCTAAAAGTTGCATGGTGATGCACTTTGGAGTGAAGAACCCAGGGAGGAGCTATCAGCTGGATTAAGTGCAGTTAGGTGCCACTGAGGAGGAAAAGGATCTAGGGGTTGTTGTAAATGGGAAAATGAACAACTCAGGGCAGTGCAGGTATGTGGAATCAGAGGCCAAGAGGATGGTCGGGTGTATTGGGAGAAGACTTCCCTCCAGGAACAGGGAGATGATCCTGCCTCTGTACAGGTCACTGGTCAGACCACACCTGGAGTACTGCATGCAGTACTGGTGGCCATATCTAAAGAAGAAAATCAGACTACTGGAAGGGGAACAGCACAGATCAACTAAGATGATACAGGGATTAGGGGAATGGCCATATGAGGAGAGGCTGTGTGACCTGAATATGTACTCCCTGTAGGATAGGAGAGGAGAGATCGGGGGATATGACTAAGACCTTCAAGTACTTTAAAGGGATGAAGAAGACAGAACAAAAGAGATATTTAATTTAAGCAGGGGGAGGGACACAAGATGTCATTCCTTTAGATTGGCTGAGATAGATATAGGACGGAAATGAGGAGACAATTTTACATGGAGAGGGTTGTGGCAGAATGGAACTGTCTGCCAGAGAGAGCTGGTATCCTCAAGACAGTGGCAGTTTCAAAAAGGGATGGGACAGGGTGAGATGGGAGGTTGTTGTGAAGGGGAAGGGGCAGCTGCAAGGTAGGTGTGCTAGCTGCACATTTGAGCAGACCTGATAGACCTTGTGGCTTATTTCTGCTTGCAAATTTCTTATGTTCATATGTTCCTAGATGTGCTGATCCAATGGAATGTTTTCAGGTACAACCTGGGCCATAAAGATGGTACATAGGTAATACAGACAATACACACGTGCAAGAATACAGTTGAAATACAATAGAGTAGTAGTTAAAGTGCAGGTGCAATATAAATGATGTACAATCAGTCAGTCTTATGACTGTTCAGCATTGTACAACAGGAAATGTTATTCACAGGTAAAGAAGAGCCCTTCCATTTACTGTTATCCTGAGATGGAGATCCCACAGGGTTCAAGGGAAATCCTTTGTAGGACAAGTTCTACCCCCAAAAAAGTGTGGGAGGAGGAGTTAAAATTATATAGGAAGGGAGAAAAAGAGTCCTCATGGTCCCTCTCCTCTTTACCCCACCTGGGGAGATCCCCCACCACAGGACCAGACCACTTCTAGGATGAACCCCCTGGCTGAGAAGGGATGGACATACAGGGAACCCCTAAGGCCAGGGCAAGAAGCCCTACTTGCTCTCCCTCCCAGCATGGGCCCTCTATCACTTAGGAAGGTAACAGATGACCTGGAGGTACCAGTAGGACCCAGTCCACAATTGGCCTCAAGGAGGGGTAGGGCAAGCATGGAAGAGGCATCACCCAGGGACTGAGGCTCAGAAGGGAAGTTGCCAGTGATGAATGGTGAAGATATACAATAAAATCAAGAATGATGATAGTTATGTAATTTTCATATCTTTCCTGTCTCAGCCTTCACCATTTATCACTGTCTGGGTGAGTACTGAGCCCCCCGAAGGGGGTCCAGCACTTCTCTGAGTGATATGAGTCTTTCGATTTCTTGTGGGGAAGAACCATGAAAGGAGGTGACCCATTACAGGCCAGTTAGGTCTGTGACTGGTCAGGGTGATTTGGAGTCTCCCATTGCCTGGGGGACAGAAGTTGCCCCTGTAGTTCCTGCCTTGCAATCTTGGAGAAAAGGTGTGTCCCCTGGAGAGCAGAGGCAGCATCCAACACCACGCCAAGGGTGACAACCTTGATAGACAAAGCCATGCTGTCTGCCTAATGCTGATCGCTGACACTGCTAGCCTTGAAGCTGTCTCATTGGCATCATAAGATATCCTTGAGTGGTGCCTTGTGAACTCAAGGCCCTGACCAGTGAGGGTAATGGCCTGTCTGGTTCCTTCATATCAGACAGCAATGTCAGCACCTGACCTAGCATTGATCACAGATGCCTGTTGTGGGCAGCATGGTGTGTCAGATGAATGGCAAAGCTGAGTATGATATGAGCAGAAGAGAACACTATCTGTCTCCAGTGGTCAAACTCCACAGAGTCCATATCCAGGGGCCAGTTGCATACCAGGTATCTATGCCCAGAAGGGGCATCCAGTACCCTCACTCCTGAAGTGGGATGAGGCATGATCCCTGGAGACCCCTGGTGTGTGCAATACCTGGTCTGGCAGTCCATAGGGGCTGGAGTTTTTGACAGATAGGCACTGCCAGGTGTGGGATGATGCTTCCTGTAAAGGAATCGGCCAGGAAAGGATGATCAGGTTGTCCACAATGAATTCACTAAGAAAGACACGCATTGTTCAGTCAGTATTGCTTCTTGCAATGTGGGATAGGTGCACATCACCAATCAGCCTCGATAGGAAACGTTGATACTCTATCTGGTCATCATCTGAGGACAGATGGACAGAGGTATTCTCTTCCTTGAAGAAGGAAGATGAGGAGGCTGATGAATCTGCAAAGTCCAAATCTAGCTGCTGCAGGGGAGACAGGCAAAAGTCCTGCTCATCCATAGCCCTGACATACCTGAGGAAGGTGACAGCAGAGGCTCTGAATTGCTACCAGGTCAAGGGCCCTGAAGGACCCATAAGCCCTGTGAAATGGGGTGGAGGGCTGCAGAGACAATAAGGAGACACACTTCACCTTATCTGAGTGACCTCTGCCAGGGCTAGGGGACGTCGCTGGTGATCTTGGACCACCTGGGGATCAGCTGGTCTGTGCAGTTACTGGCCACTCAACCAGCTTGATGTGGTCAGACCTGAGCCCTGATTGGGAAACTCCCTTGTGAGGAGATCAGGGCTACATAAAACCAGAAAGGCAGACCCCAACCCCACCCAATAAGGGGATGAGGGAGAGAACAATGGCTCAGCACTGTGACAAACCCCTGAACCCACAAGGGTCCCCAAGGAAGGTTTCTGCTCATTGCCCTGCCCCCACAACCCTTAAAGATTCTGAGGTCAACTTCTTCTTCACTCCCAAAGCTAGGGACTGCTCCAGTCCCACAGGCCTCCTGAGGGAAACTGCAGAAGAGTGAGTCCCTGTTCTGGCCCAGGGGGGACAGCACCTGGACCGACAGTTCTCCAGGCCACCTGAGACCCAAACCACCATCCCCTCAGATGGAGGGTCACTATTGGCAGGCATGCTCCTGATGTCACCACTGGTGTGGGAGTCAGCACCAATCATAATTGCTGGTGCCAAGGGAAGGGATGCCTGGGAGGGCATAGAGTTACTGAGCACTGCGAACCCTCTGACTCTCAGGAGTTGACTGGCCAGTCCAGATCAGTCTCCCAAGCATCTGGTAATGGAGAGAAGGAGATCCAGAGACTGCCAGATGAGTAGCCCCAGAGGTTTTCCCACCCACTGTGCCATTTGTGGTGCAACAGGAGGGCCCAGTATCTCTCATGGTGCTGATCACCACAGCCGCAATTGGTCCTGGGATACAGAATGGCACTGGTGGGTGGCTCTGAGGTGCCACCAGTGCTGAGTCCAGCTGGCATGTGCCGTGACACCTGGGCAGCCTGCACCTCTGAGGAGTTGACTGCATGTGCGATGCTCCCTGACCAGCCCCCAAGTTGCCCAGACTAATACTCCAGCACTGCAGAAGAGACCTGGCAAGGCTAGAAGAAGAGGAGGCCCCTTCCTCACAGGTCTGTTTAGAATTCGGAAGGAATCAAAGGAAGGGAGGAAAGACCTTTGCTTGGAGTCCATCATACAACACTGCCCTCCAAAAGTCAGTGGATTGCAGCTGACTTTCCACACGCAGTGCTCCAGTGCTCCATGGTCCCTGGAGAAGCAAGCGTCACAACTATTAATATCATGAGATGGACCCAGAGAGGTGAGGTATTGGTCATGCTTGTCTGTGATGGACATCTGCCAGTGCAGGGACACTGACTCATAGGAGGCCAGCCTACCTTGCAAGAGCCCTTTTTGTCCCCAGATGAACCCAACATGACTCATAGTAACTAAAATAATAATAAGAAACAGACTCAGTGCTGCTTCAATAAAGAAAAAGGAAAGGCCTTACTGGATTCCTGCAGAAAACGGTGCCAAGTTACTAGCGGATGGAGGAACTGGAACAGAGCAAAAATGGTAACAAAGATGTCGAAACAACTAACTAGACTGCAATGTTGCAGATGAAATTTCTTCAGCAAGTGTGAGGTGCTGCATTCTCAATGGTGGGAGAAGCAGAACTGGGATGGTGGAGGAGTTCATGACCATTGCTGGCTGACCCGTGAGCTCCACATAATGCATCAGCCTCAAGGCTGGCACCACCTCTGGCGCTGGCTCCTCCCCCTAAAAAACAAAAAACAAAATCATGCTGGGTGCTGTGCCTCTGGCTGTCATCCAGACAATGATAAATGGTGAAGACTGACACAGGGAAGATTTGTAGTACTGTGCTGTAGTTGCACAATTTGCATGAGGTGGTAGTTCATGCATTTACTGTTGCCTCCCTTCTGCCTCAAATCAATTCTTTCTGACAAATGTAACTATGTATGTCACACTTTGTAACATGTGTAGTTACACTTCCAGCATAACTCAATTTTTCTGTTGCACTTTGCAACAGTTATGTGTATAGTTACACTTCCAGCAAAAATCAATTTGTGTCAAAAGAGAAACGGTTGTGGTTGCACGTGTAACTACCACTTCATGCAAATTGTATAACTACACACCAGGCAAATGTGAAAGTTATTAACAACTACAGTACATAGTATTCACAGTGCAATAACAGTGTAGTTACTTCGTAGAAATGTGTATCTAACTACATAATATGCAAATATAAAACTAATTACAATCTGCAATGTAGTTACACAGTACTTAAATAGCAGTCACATTGTAGATATGCAGTAATTACATTGTAGTCAAGGACACTTAAACTAAAGTGTTACCAAATAAATTTCTAGTTTGACAGTTTTGAGCCTGTATGCAACAAAACACTCCAGTATGTGCACTGTGCTGAAATATCCACATGCCTAGGAATGTAGTAAAGCACAAAGCTGAAGGCCCCTGGAAGTGCTGTTATCCTAGCACAATCCACACCACAGAGTATTACTGCATTTATAAAACAAGCTTTTATTTTTAAAATAGGTTTTATTAGCAGACTACATTTTTTTTTCATATGCAAAAGTTGATGGTAATATGTGTATATTTGCTAAAGTAACTACTGGGAATACATTAAATTTACTGATTTGCTTTAGGTGTTTAGATCAATTGCAAATTCCATAGTTGAAGTTTTTTTTTCCTTTTTTACTGAGTCAGACTGTACTTATATCCCCCAATTGAGTATTAAATAAAATGATAGGGCTAGTATGGAATGAGTGTCAGTTTGCTTTTCATTGTCAGTGAGGGTCACTATTTGTTTTTAGGGTTGTGGGCAGAGCCTACAGCCATCTTGCTGTCTGTAGCTGAAAAAATGGAATATCGTGGAACACCTATTGGAGTTTTCAATGTATCCTTCCACATCTACAAATCACTATGTCAACTGAAATAAAATGCTCCCTTGTTTCTGTTTAGAATGTTGGAGACATAAGTCCATGCTGCTCATCATATTGCCATTAGGAATCTGAAACAGCTTGTTAAATATTGGTTGCATATTAAACTGGAAATTTGTTTACCCCTTTCAAAGTGTAATAACATGCACATTTAAATTATTAGCATTTAAAGGAGTAGTCCACCCAGAATTTGCAAAAAACATATGTTATGCAGAGAGTTTTGATATGTATGTTCAGTCCTAGTGTATCCTTCCCTCTGTCTGCTATTAGGAGTTTTTCCTAAATTAACCTGCTAGCTGTATGTTCGTTTTCTGACCCCTGGGGATCTCCATCACAAATAGGTTCATTGGCTTTCTTTCTCCTACGATGCATCCAGTCCCAGTCTCATGTGACACTGATATGGCCATGCCCTTAGATTTAGCACATTATAATGTATTTATTCAGGGTAGCCTGGTCCAGATGTAAAATATTGTTTTCAGTGTGTTCTGATTTTATGTAGTGCAGCATACTATTGTGTAGATGTACAGCCCCACTGAAATAAGATGCCATGTCTTCTGTGAACTAACCAGGCTAAATATATAGCATACAGCAAGTGTATTCTATGAAAACACATTGTAAAAATGTGTAATAGGAAGACCACATAGAAACTGCCTCTCAGCAGATCTGAGTTGTGCAAATTCATTAGAAATAATAGGTAAAAGCATCCCAAAAGCTCTCCACAGCCATTTGGCTCTGACCAGAGTTTATTTAAATGTTGATGTCACACTTCAGATGCTCAATACTGTGCAGCTGCTTTGATTGGTGGCTTATATCAGCAGCAGCAGGAACTAATCCTGCCACTTAGCTGCTGTGAAATACAACTTAACTGGCTCACTATTATTTTACAGTGGCTCAGCACAGTGCAATAGCATTGGAGGAAAGTGCAGGATAGCATGGGGAAAAAGTCTAATGTAGACAGAGTGTGCAATGGAAGTGTCAAGTGGCACAGTATTTTTTTCTATGTTTTCAAACACCAGTTTTCAACAGCTTCTGTGTACAGGGATCTTAGATCATGTCAGCAGGGAGTTGTGACACTAATATAAAAAGAGGCTGATTTAACCATGACAGCACTGAGCAAACTTAAGTGACAGAAAACTAGCGCTTATCATGACTCCAAACCTAGGCCTACAAACCTAACGGTACTTAAACCACAAACTCAAGGCTTGGTGAAGGCATTCTGAATCAGTAACCTGTCCCACTTCACCTCGATGACCCGGGATCCTTTAACAACCCTAGAGATACTAACCAAGCAATGTAAACTATCCTGTACAGTGTAACCATGCACAATTTGTCTTAATGTAATGTTTCTGCTTAGTGAGCTATGTATTAATTGTCTTTAAGTAATGTTTCGGTTTTGTATTGACATGGAGTCTTTGCAAAGGAGTCTTTGACTCAAAGGATTGTAATTCCGAAATTTCAGTAAAATAAAATAAAAAAAAAAAACTACTGAAAACAGAATTGCGTTTACCACAACAGAGCTACTGTATGAGAGATTTTGAGAATGGGGAGTCAGACTTGGGGCAGCACAATGGTTTGTTGATTTCATAACTGAAAGCTGGCAAGTGGCAACCATAGAAGACTACAAATAAATAATGGGGTTGATTGTACATTTTAAATATAGTGACTTCAGGTTAAATGTGGGGTGGGTTCTGGAAAATGGCTTGTTTCTTTGTTGACTGAGCTGTGTTCATTGTTTTAGCGAGGATAAATAATGGCTGCAAGACATTTTGCTAACATTCTACAGCAGCATGTTGATATGGGAAGTGGTTAAATACTTGAATGTCCCTGTATTGTGCTATATTTATGCACAACAGACTGTTTAAGCCAATGAAGTTTGTGGGTCATTTTGCCCATTTTATAAGTGATAGTTAATCAATTACTGTAGTACTTCTGCTACAGGGGAAATGCTACTGTGTTACTGTAAAACTCAAAATTCCTCACTCTCTCAATTTTGAATATTTCATTTTCTTATGTCTCCCATAAAAAGTAGTTATTTTCAGAGTAAAACAAGATATCAGCTTAGGCAAACATCTCTATGCAAACAAAAATACAAACTTATCCTGTCCCAAAGGTTTTTTTCCTTCTTTTTATAAGCGAGTTGAGTCACTTAAATAAATTCAAAGTTTACCTGATGAATTATGCTTATTGACTGCCTAATCCAGCAGTGATTCCACCTGCCTCCTTCAGTCTGCATTATTTTCTATAATCTCATGTTAGCTTCTTTTTCCACAGTAACAAAATGGGCTACAATTTATTTATTTTTTTCTTGAAATATTATAAATCCCTAAAATGATTTCAGCTAATTAGAACATAGAGCAATTGTAAATCTTTTTTTTTTTGTAATTAACATTTTTTATTATTTTCAGCAACCACTATTACAATCACATAGCCACATTAGTGTTACAGAGAAAGCATGAAGAACCAATACATGCATATGAACTTTGGATACAAAGCTTTCTGAAAGAATAACAAAGATCAATAATAACAACCCCAGAAACCCACTCCCTCCTCCCCCACCCTACCCCAACTGTGAAATATAGGAGGGAGGAGGGTACAACAAGGCCATTAATTAAAAGGTGTCTTGCAATAAAAAGGCGTAGTTTTTTTTTTTTAATTAGACAATCTCCAAGTCAACAGAAAATGTTCAAGTGGGCTCCATAAAGAAGCAAAATGCTCCCTCACACTCTCATATTTGCTATATGTTTTTCAAGTTGTATAGCCAGTGCGCATTCTCTGTGCCACTCAACCAATGATGGGACCTTATCCGAGGTCCAGTGTCTCAGAATTAATAGCTTCACTACAGCTGAGACCAGAGAGACACAGCCCTCCAGAATTTGGTAGAGGCAGCAGGAAGGTGTTTCAACAACCAGATCTCTGGGGCATCTAATCTGGGGAGCCAAGGATAGGGCCCAGCAGGTGCCCACTGATTTCCAAAGCTTTGAACCTCCGGGCATTGCCATAGTAAGTGATATAAAGTTCCATCTTCTCTTTACATTTCCCACAAAGAGGAGAGCCAAGCACCCCTTCTATGTAGATGGGTAGGAGTTAAATATAGGTGATGCATAATTTTAAAATGAACCAATCTTAGCCTATCTTGCTTGATATATCTATATACTGTGTTCCATAGAGTTTGCCATACTCTTGGGGAGGCACTAATGTTCAGGGCCTCCACCCAATAAAAACAGATTCCAGAAGAAGTCTGCGGTCCCATTCTTGGAGAAGTCTACGAACCTTGGCTACTGCATGCTGCTGCTTAGCAGTCAAAAAGGACGTGGACATTTATCTGTCCCTCATCGGCTAGACCAGTAGAGGAAAAGACCTGAGTCAGAGCCTTACTGATCTGTAGCCATTTATAAAAATCAGTATCTGCAAGATCCCATTTTTTTTTAAAAACCTCAAAAGAGTAAGGCCCATCCTGATCCCAGAAATCATCCACTGTACAATTGCTTACTCGAGGCCAAAAAGCTACGGAAATAGGCGATCCGTTAATTCTGATTTGAGGGTTGTTTATAATGGGCTGGGAACCACAAGACCACCATCGGGCCCCAAAATAACGTTGCAACTGATGATAGGCTCGAAAGGACCATCCCAAAGGATTATCTTTGAGGGATTTAGGTAAAGAGGACAAAGGGGCAAACAGTAATGCATGTAAAGAGCATTTCACCCTCTTCACCAGAGCCGCTTTAATGTCCAACCAGAGAGGGTATAAACTGCTCTTGTCTGGTCCCCTTCCAAAAGGCCATTTTACTAACATGTTTAGCTAGGTAATACATGAACAGGAAGGGCGGGTTAGACCCCTTTAGACTTGGGAGCCATGAGCTTAAAATATGATCGATTTAGTAGCTTTATTTTGCCACAAAATGAGTTCAATAACTTCTGTATCTTCAAGAACCAATTCTTAGGTAGGTAGGTACCCATCATGTCTAAAGAAAAAGGAGCTTTGGGAGAATCATCATCTTAATAAGATTCAGCCTACCCCATATTGATAATGAGACTGAATCCCACCCTCTACGATCTTCCGAGATCTCTTGCACTATGGGGCCTGCATTATCTCTGAACATTTGAGACAGATTCACATTAATGTGTATACCCAAGTATGTAATGGATTTGGTTTCCCATGCAACCCCTGAGTCCTGCAGGTCTGCTTTTCTCGCTAGGTAATTTAGAGGGAGGACTTTGGATTTGGCGTAATTTATTTTATATGAAGATACTCTAGAGAAGCAGGTAGCAATTGTAAATCTTATCCTATGTACAGTGTGATCCTGTGCAGGCGTGCTGGAAGGGAGTGCTCTGTTTGAGTGGCAGATGAGAGTATTGCCCCAAAAAATTAATAAAAAAAAGACATTAAACTTAACAAATCACTTGCGCACTACTCAAGTGATTTGATTTATAGTAAGATAATAGGGCCTTCGAGGGATGTCTCTTAAGGTATCAGAGACTCCTGTCTTGTGGTTTTCGCAAACAGAACCAGTCAGTTTTGCTTTATATTCCTCTTACCCAAACCTCATGCTTTGAGTTTTAAGGCCAAAAGAGACATCCTTCAGAGGCCCTATTAACTTCTAAATTATGTGGATATTTCATGCAATAACAAATATTGTTTTAATAATGTTATTGCCTGAAACTAGGTAAAAGCAATTACAAAGGAGGTGGGGCAGGTGGTACAGTACATAAGAACATAAGAAAGTGTCAGCAGAAGGGGACCGTGGGATCCATCTAGTCTGCCCTTGTGGGCTACCCTCCTAGTCATTTTTCCTTCCTAAGTTTCCACAGTGCCTATCCCATGCTAGCTTGAACTCTCTCACTGTCTTTGCTGCCACAACTTCTGGGGGCAGACTGTTCCAGGGCTTCACTACCCTTTCAGTGAAGAAAAACTTCCTGATGTTGGTTTTGAATCTACCTCCCTGTAGGCCCATGCTGTGCCCCCTTGTTCATATACTGTAGATCAGCTTTCTCTGAAAAGTTTGTGAGTTTGTACTGAGTTAATTCCTTTGAGGTATTTGAATGTCTCAGTCATATCCCCCTGTCCCTCCTTATTTCCAGTGAGTACATCTTGAGATGGTTGAGTCTTGACTTACAGGGTTCTTGAGGAAGTCTGTGAATCATCTTTGTAGCTCTTCTCTGAACAGTCTCCAGATGATCTGTTTCTTGAGGTGTGGTCTCCAGAATGGTATGCGATACTCTAGGTGTGGCCTCACCAAGGACCTGTACACAGGATTATCACCTTGTTATTTCTACTCGTGAGTCATGATACCCCTACCTATGCATCCAAGGATGCCATTAGCTTTCTGTGCTGCTTTTTTGCATTGCCTGGTTGTCTTTAAATCATCAGATATGAGTAGTCATAGATCCCTCTCAACCTTAGTTTCTGTAAGTTGTTCCCCTCCTAGGATATATTTCCTGCCTGGGGTCTTTCTCTCCAGGTGCATAACTTTACACTTCTTGATGATGAATTTCAACTGCCATTGTTTTGACCATTCTTCCAGCTTTTTTAGATCAGAGTACATTTCTGTGGCCCCCTCTTGCATGTCTACTCTGTTGCAGAGCTTGGTGTCATCTGCGAACAGGCATACCTTTCATCCAGTCCATAAGCAGTGTCACTGATGGTATATTAAATAGAATTGAGCCCAGTACAGATCCTTGGGGGACTCCACTAGTTCCCTACCTTGCTCTGACAGAGTGCCAATTACCATGATTCTCTGGATTCTTCCCTGGAGCCAATTCCTAACCCAGCTGACTATTTTATGCCTCACTCCAGTGTGTTCCAACTTGCTTATTAGTCTCCTCTGTGGAACTGAGTCTAACATCTTACTGAAGTCCAAATACACTATGTCTACTGCTCTACCATGGTCCACTGTTCTGGTCACCCAATCAAAGAAATCAATCAAGTTTGTCTGGCATGACCTCCCTGCTGAGAAACCATGCTGATTTTTGCCCAGTGTTCCATTTGCTTCCATATAATGCACTATTCTTTCCTTCAGTACTGTTTCCATGATTTTCCCCACCACTTAGAAGAGGCTAACTGGACGGTATTTTTAAGTGTCTTCCCTGCTTCCACTTTTGTGCAGAAGTACCACTGTGACTTTTTCCAGTGGTCTGAGATTCTTCCACTCTCCAGGGACTTTTTTTAGTATAGCTTTTTGACCCCCATAACCGCCTGCTGCCTACTTGGTGACAGGGATACATACTGATTTTTTGCCACTTTCTCCCTGTACACCTGGGGCCCCAGCACACAGTTGTGCATGCACGTGGAGGCACACAGGCACCCTGTGGCACTGGCTCAGCAACTTCTACCCCTCGCTTTGCAAGCACAAAGCTCCCCTGTAGCCTGAACTGCCATCTGTCCTTCACTGGGTGGCAGCAAAAGGCCAGGAAACACCAGATCCCTCCCTGAGAGAGAAGAGCCACCTTATGACATCTCAATCCTGCTCCACACCCTCCCTCCGTTGACCCCTGGCAACCCAGGCTTGTTCCCAAACCCAGGTCTCTAGCGTTGCATGAGGTGTGGCATCCAACCACAAATTTGAAGCTCTTGTGTGCTTAGTCTCATTTTTGGACACTGATCGCAAACTTCCATTGAACCTGGACCTTACATCACTTAAAATGACTGGTTCATTGGGGTGGATAGTGGGCATTGTTTTAATTTTTTTATATTTGTTTATGTGGATTAGGTTTTTTTTTTTGGCATTATTTTTTTGGTATAGATATGTGTTGGCAGAAATATCTCCCAGCCAGGCGCTAATCTCCCTGTGAGTTCCAGGGCCTCCATCCCCTTAACTGTCCACCACTGCCCACTGAGGTTAATGGGCAGTGTCAGGCTCTGGGGATAGTTGGGAAGAGGCAAAGAAGGGTGGTACCTTGGACTTGCAGATAGAGTGGATTGGGGTTGTGGGGACTAGAAGATGCCCTGAGGCAAAATGGGTTCTGGAGAGGGGTCCTCCCTGTCTTGTTCCCATACCCAAGGGCTCCACCTTGAGTGGGTGGATGGCACGGCCGGCCTCTGTGTCCCAGCCTAATTGGGTGGTGTTGTGCAATGCCAGGTCAATTAAAAACAAGACAGCAGTGATTGCTAATCTTGTTGTATCATCTGACCTGGCTTGCATCACTGAGACCTGGCTGGAAGAAAACTCTGGTCCAGTTCTTGAGTCAGCTATTCCGGCCGGGTTCTTGGTGATATACCGCCAGAGGATGGATCGCAGGGCAGGGGTGTAGCCATAAGTTTTAAAACAGAATTGAGCCTTGTAGATGTGCCAGTTGGATAGATGCAATCCTTTGATTGCATCATTGTTGCTGGTGTGGGGTGCAGGATTCTTCTCATCTACCACCCTCCCAAAGGCAAGAAGCAATTCCTGCAGGAAGTCACAAACTTTGTCATTGACATGATGTTGGATTCCCCCAGATGGATGATTCTGGGGGACTGCAATGCCTTGGTAAAATATAAACTCTTGCAATTTGGTCAGGACTTCCTTCAACTTATTAATTTTTTGGGCTTCACACAGGTGATTACCTCTGCGACCCATATTCAGGGTCACTCATTGGACCTGGTCTTCCTTCTGGGTATGGAGACCTCCAATTTAGTGGTGGAGCCGGTCAGATGGTCTGACCACCACACTATAAGGTTCAGTATTCAGGCTCCCCCTATAGGCCTGCCTTATGGAGATGGTCCGGTACTGCCCATTAAGAGGTTTGACCCAGGTTGGCCTTGCTGCATTTCTGGACCTATCGGGTCTTTTGAGTGCAAGCTTGGATCCAGATGATCTGTTACAAGCCTATAACAGGGCAGTGACCAAGTCTCTGGATTCCATAGCTCCTGTATGGGTTCACCCCTCACTCTTCACCCTCGGTCCCCTTGGTCTGATGGGACCTTGAGGGAGCTGAGGGGAGTGGGATGAAGGATGGAATGGCACTGGCGTAAATTGGGCCTCGATGCTGAAAGACTTAGAATGATGGCCCATTATAAGGACTACCAATCGGCTGTCTTCCATAAGAAGGCAGAGTTCCTGTCCATGGAGAACACTGCTGCGCAGAAACGACCAGCCCAGCTCTTCCAAATGGCTGAAAGACTGTGCAATCCAGCCTGTCTGTGGTTGCGGTGGGCATTGTCACAGGAGAAGTGTGACAAGTTTGCTCAGTTCTTTGCAGATAAGGTTGCAGTCATTATGTCTGAGATCTGCATAGCTCACTCCAGTGGGGGGGTGGCGACCAGTGGGAGGTTACAGTTCCTTGGTTTGTCTGGTCTGACTTTTTTTATTTATTTATTTAGTTAGTTTTTGTTGACCTGGTACGTGCACCAGACAAATCCTGTCTATTTTCAGGCACGACCCAGGGAAGGGGGATACAGATGAATGCCAACTTACCGTGACCCAGATTAAGCTGTTGGTGGTATTTTTAGTGAAGGAGAGAAATGTAGCCAGGACACTGGGGGAAATTCCCCAACTCTTTTCAATAAGTGCTATGGGATCTTTAACATCCACCTGAGCTACCTCCAATCCAGGCAGATGGGAGCTCGGTTTAATGTCTCATCCGAAAGATGGCACCTCAGAAGTACAGCTCCTTTCTCATGCTGCACTACAGTATCAGTACAGGGATATTGACCCAAGTGCCAGAAGTGGGAACTGAACCCACAGATCTCTGATCTCCCGGCCTCAGAAGTGAGTTTGCTACCTACTTTGACCGGGTGGTGATCTCAGATGTCTTGAGGATTATCTAGAGTATGCTGATGACCTGCTGTGGTTTGGACCTGGGCCCAACTCATCTCCTTGTGGGGTGTGTTGAGGTCATTGGCCCAGTCCTAGCTCATATAGTCTGGTGCTCATTAGTGGTAGATGTGTTTCTAGACACCCTGAAGGAGGCTGTGGTGGCACCACTATTTAAGAAATCTTCTCTCTACCCAAACTGTCTCACTAACTACAGACCTGTCTCTAACTTTGCCATTGTGGGTAAGGTTATTAAGAAGTTGGTCACACTGCAGCTGGAAGATCATCTTACTTTCCATAACATCTACAATCCTCTCCAGTCTGGATTTTGGAAGAGGCATAGTACTGAGACAGCCTTAGTTCGGGTCCTCAATGATCTCCTGATAGGGAGAGATTGGAAGAGCTGTTCCATCTTGGTTCTTCTAGATCTCTCTGCGGCATTTTACACCATGGACCATGGTGTGTTATTGGAGCACTTGTGGCTGATCTGTGGACTGTCTGGTTCAGTTCTCAGATGATTCCATTCTTTCCTCATCGTCATGTTTCAAAGAGTGGTGTTGGGGATCTATTCCTCTGACACATTCTCCCTGTCATGTGGGGTGCTGCAGTGCTCCGTTTTATCACCCATGTTGTTCACAGTATATTTGCTGCTGTTGGGAGACATTGTAAGGTGGTATGGGCTGATTTTTCACTGCTATGCAAATGATACTCAGCTATGTATGTCCTTTGTGCCTGAGCAGGATGGCGCTATCTCGATCTTTAATAACTACCTCTCTGAGATCCAAGATTAGATGAGTGCTAACTGGTTGAGGCTGAACCTTGACAAAACTGAGGTATTGGTTGTGGACCCAGTTAGAGAGGCTATCTGCTGGGTGGTCCTCTGGGCTTTGGCTTGGAGGCAGCCAGCTGATGACCTCTGAACAGGTGCAAAATCTGGGCATTATTCTTGATGAGGGACTGATGCTTAGATCTCAGGTGACGTCCATTGTCAAGACCTCCTTTACCATCTAAGGAAAATCACCCAGATTAAACATCTGGTTCCACTTGATGCTCTTCCATCACTGGTCCACATGTTTGTGACCTCCCGCATTGACTACTGCAAGTTCCTGTACCTAGGGCTATGATGGGTTGATATCTGCTGCTTGCAGCTGGTGCAGAATGAGGCAGCCAGGCTGGTGAATGGGCTTTCTCAATTATGTCATGTCATGCCTGTGCTACATGCCCTGCATTAGCTGCCTATTCAGTGAAAGATCACCTTTAAGGTTAGGCTGTTGACCTACAAAGCCCTACATGAACAGGAACCATGTTATCTGCAAGATCTTCTTTGCCCCTACTGCTCATTCTGCTCCACCGATGAAGGATTGCTAGGGATTCCCAAGGTTCATTTGAAGACTTCGGGGGCCCGAGCATTTGTGTTTGTGGCCCCTACCCTGTGTAATTTTCTACCTTGCTGGATAAGGGAGTGCCTGACCATGGAGAGTTTTAAATCTGCACTGAAGACTTATCTCTTTAGCCTTGCTTTTTCTGAGCTTGAATGAATTGTCGATGTTGATATGCATTTTAAATTATTGATGAATATTTGATTTTGGAGTTTATGATCAATTGTGCAAGTGCCCTGTCCTTTTTGCGAATAGCACTTTTTATAAATAAAGCCTTGACTGATTGATTGATTGATTGATTGATTGGGCCCTCAGTGCCACTGGGCCAGCCTCTCCAGGGACTTCTTGAAGAAGACTGCTAATGGGGAGGCAAGTTCCTCTGTGGGTTCCTTCAGTATTCTTGGGTGGATACTGTCAGGTCCAATTACTTTGATGGTTTTTAATTTTTTCAGTTCTTTTAGGACCCTTTCTTTTGTGAAGGGATTTGTGTTGGATTCACTGGTGTTGTGTCCTTCATAGATACATAGACAGTGTCAGCAGATAAGGGCCTATGGCCCACCCAGTCTGCCCATTTGAGCTTGTAAGTTCAGTTTATGTTTTCCTAGAATCTGTTGCCCCTTACCCCTAACCTCCAGAATTCCTTTACGTCTATCCCATGCATTCTTAAATCCCATGATTGTTTCAGCCTCCACCACTTCCTCTGGCAGAGTGTTCCACTTTTCCACCACCCGTTCTGTGAAGAAATTCTTCCTCATGTTTCCTCTGAATCGTCCTCCCTCCAACTTCATCCCATGCCCTCTAGTCCTAGTGCCTTAAAAATAAGTGTATTCCTGCACCCTGTTCCTCCCTGTAAGATACTTGTATGTCTATCATATCCCCTCTCTCCCTCCTCTCCTCCAGGGAGTACATATTCAGTTCCTTCAACCTGTCCTCATAGGACTTGTGATGCAATCCATGTATACCATCTTTGTTGCCCTCTTCTGAACCTTCTCTACCCTGTGTCCTTACACAGGTAAGGTCTCCAGAACTGTACACTGTACTCCAGGTGGGGCCTCACTAGTGTCTTGTATAGCAGAATTATGACCTCCTTTTCCTGCTGCTGATGTCCATGCCTATGCATCCCAGCATCTTATTTGCTTTACCTGCTGCCTTGTCACACAGTTTCCCTACCTTGAGGTCATCAGAGATGATAACCTCAAGATCCCTTTCCTGCTTGGTGTGTGCTATATCCTCACCCCCCCCAACTGATATATAGTGCCAGGGTTTTTGTGCTCCTTATGCATTATCTTGCACTTCTTTGCATTGAATTTCAACTGCCAAACTCCTGACCATTCTTCAAGTTTCTGCAGGTCCCTTCTCATTCTGTCTACACCCTCTGGTGTGTCTACTCTGTTACAGAGCTTTGTGTCATCAGCGAACCGTGAAATTCTGCCTTTTAGGTCCTGCACAATGTCACTGATGAAGATGTTCAATAGGACCGGTCCCAGCACCGATTCCTGTGGTACACCACTGGTCAGCCTTCCCTCTGTGGAGTGACAGCCATTTACCACCACCCTCTGTGTCCTGCCACCCAGCCAGTTACCTTCCCACCACACTACTGTCCTGCCCACACCCATATTCCCCAGTCTGTGTAATAGTCTTCTATGTGGCACAGTGTCAAAGGCCTTGCTGAAGTCCAGATAGGCCATGTCCACTGCCCTCCCCTGATCCATCTCCCTAGTCACCCAGTCAAAAAATTCAACGAGGTTGGTCTGACATGACCACCTCCTGTTGAAACCATGCTGCCTTGGGTCCTGTAGTCAACTGACAACCAGATGTTCCACCAGTCTCTCCTTAAGTTGTGCTTCCATGATCTTCCCCACTACTGAGGTGAGGCTGACTGGTCTGTAGTTTCCCGCTTCCTCTTTGTTCTCACTTTTGTATAAGAGGACTACATCTGTTGTCCTCCAGTCTTTGGGTACCTCCCCTGTTTCCAGTGATCGGCTAAACAGGATAGCCAGAGGTTCAGCCACCACCTCTCTTAGTTCTTCAAGGACCCCACATAAGTTACACAAGAACTTACTGTAACAGTATATCTTCGAGAGGAGCTCTTGCAGCAGGCCAACACTGGTAGGACTTAGCCACCAGGACCACACAGAGACCCTCCAGCCAGCAGTCCACCACAGAGGATCACCCACCACTAACATCACCCTCTGATGTCGACCTATCCTATAAGGGGAGGCGGCCCCCCCACCCCTCACCCTCCTGTTCTCCCACCGGAGACCTGGAGCGGGCAGTGAAAGAAGAACCGAGGAGATTCCCGAGAACCAAACAGAAAACCCATGCACATGGAGAAGGGGGGGGAACAGCCCACTATACTGTTTCTCCTATATGAAGACTGAGCAGAAGTATTCGTTCAGAACCTCTGTCTTTTCTTTATCAGTTCCCACATTCTGCCCCTCCCCCTCTCTGGTTCTCAGCCAAATGATATCCCCTTTGCTTTTTCTTTTCTCTTCTCCCGTGTATATCTGTAAAATGTCTTGTCCCTCATTTTAATAATAAAAAATAATAATAATACTTTATTTATGATGCACCTTTCAAATACCAAGGTGCAGTACAGTTAAAACAATTAACACAATTAAAACAAATCATCATCATATTAAAATATACAATACAAATCAACAATCAATGCTACCATATGCTTTTTTCCAAAGAAATGCTTTTAGAGCCTGTTTAAAACTCCCCACGGTCAAGCACTCCCTAATCCAATGGGGTAGAGAGTTCCAGAGGGATGGGGCTATGAACATAAAAGCACGGGCCCCAGCAGATTTTAAAGTCACCCTTGGAATCTCCAGCAACCCCTTTTCGGCTGAGCGGAATGGTCACACAGGGTGATAAGGAATCAGAACCTCTTTCAGGTAGTCAAAGCCCAGTTCGTGTAGGGCTTTATACGTCAGTAACCCAGCTTTGAACATGATTCGCCACTGAACTGGCAGCCAGTACAGTTCCTGCAGCACCGGTGTGATATGGGAAGATCTAGGAGTCCCCATCAACAACTGGGCTGCAGAACTGTGCACCAGCCGCAAGCAGCAGATATCAACCTCCAGAAGCCCAAAGTAAAGCAAATTACAGTAATCTAAATGCGAGGTCACAAAGGCATGAATCAATGTAGGCAGGTCACCGGACAGAACAAGGTGCTTGATCCTAGCGATGTTTCACAGATGGTAAAAAGATGACAACAACAGCTGACACCTGTGTCCGAAGTGTCAGCCCCGTGTCCAAAATCACCTCTAGGTCTTGCACCCGTTCAGAGGCCTGAAGCTCAGCATCCCCAAAGAGCAATCCTAGGGGGAAGCCTGCCTCTGGCCCCCCTATCTGGTGGCCTAGATCCAAAACCATCACCTCCATCTTCCCAGGGTTCAACTCCAGCCAACTGGACGTCATCCAATCCTGGATTTCCTTGAGGCAGTTATTAAATACCGAGACTGCTTCTTCCTGGGCGGGGGCAAAAGACAGGTAGGCTGGGTATCATTAGGCGTGTAGCTTAGAACCCTCAGCCCATACCATCTCACAATGTCTCTGAGGGGAAGCATGTACTCCGCAAACAACATGGGGGACTATACTGAGCCCTAAGAAAACCCACAAGACAGAGAAATCGGGTCAGAGGAAAAGAATCCTAACACTATCCTCTGGGTTCTTCCAGTGAGATAGAAAGTAAACCATCTGAGGACCAATCCAGAAAGTCCACAGATAAACCTCAAGCGCCCCAGCAGAACCCCGTGGTCCATGGCGTCAAAAACTGATGACAGATCTAAAAGTACCAAAATGGACCATTTTCTCTGGTGTCTCACCATCAGGAGATCATTGAGCACCTGAACCAGTGCAGTCTCAGTACTATGCCTCTTTTGAAAACTGGATTGGAGAGGTTCATAGATGCTATGGATGGTCAAGTGGTTCTCCAGTTGGGCAGCCACTACTTTCTCAATCATCTTACTCACAAATGGGAGGTTCGAGATAGGCCTGTAGTTTGCAAGAGAGTCTGGGTCCAGAGAAGCTTTCTTCAACAGAGGTGTCACCACTGTCTCTTTCAAGGAATAGGGATATTCACCTGAGTCAAGGAAGCACCAGACTATCTGTGCCAGAACCAGGCTGATAGAATCACCACAACCCATTATCAGGGATGTAGAGCCTGGATCTAAACTACAGCATGTAGGGTGCATCCCCTGGACAATCCGCATAACATCCACAATATCTGGATGGTCGAAGGTACTCCAGGAAAATGGAGGGATAGTGACCAAGCCCCGATCCTCAGCAACTCGCGTAGAATGTGTTAAGTGGATCTCCGACCTAATGTCAGCCACCTTACAAGCAAAGAACTGAGCAAGCTCATCACACTGTAACTGTGAAAAAGCTCTTCGGAGCTGCAGACAGGCTGGGTTGCACAGCCTGTCCACAGTTCTGAAAAGCTGAGCTGGTCAATTCTGAATGGCAGAAATTTCCCCGGACAGGAACTCTGCCTTCTTATGAGAGATTTCTGACTGATAGAATTGATAATGTTCTTACAATCTAAGATGGTCAGTATATAAGCCAGATTTCCTCCAACAATGTTCTAACCTGCATCCTAGTCGGCGCAGCTCCCTCAAGACTCCATCAAACCACGGAGCCCAAGGGCGAAGGGAGAGAGGACACACACATACTGGTGCAATAGAATCCAGGGCTGAGATAATGGCATTATTATATTCCAAGACCATAGCCTCCAGGTCATTGAAATGCACAGGAAATTGTGAAAGGTCAAGCACCACAGAAAGGCCATCAGAAGTAAGATTCCTTAAAGGTCATTACTTGACCATCTCCACAGGGGTCGGCCTATGGGGGGATGTCAAAACTGAACCTCACCATGTAGTGTTCAGACCATCCAGCTGGTTCCAACCCCACGTCTGAGGCCTCGATCCCGAGGAAGAAAACCAGGTCAAGAGAATGGCCACATTTATGAGTGGCAGTGGTAACCACCTGTGTCAGGCACAGTGAGTTCATCAACTAGGGGACATGTTGTACAACTTGCAAGAGTTCATCGTCAATCCAGGCATTGAAGTCACCCAGGACCATCAGCCTGGGTGACTCAAATGCCATATTGACCACAGAGTATGCCACTTCCTTAAGGAATTGCTTCCCATCTCCAGGTGGACGGTAGATGACAGCAATCCTATAGCCGACACCTGCTACTACAGCACATTCAAATGAACTGGCCTCCTCAACTGGAACACTGGTGAGTTCCAATTTGGTCTTGAAACAGAACGCACCCCCCCGGTCCAACCTCGGGCGATGTATCACCTCATACCCGGCTGGAATTGCGGCCTCGAATATTGGGCCTGCATTATCATCTAGCCATGTTTCAGTGATTCAGGCCAGATATGCCAACCTAACAAGATCCAAAATCACTGTAATCTTGTTCCTGACAGATCTGGCATTGCACAACAGTGCCTGGATTGGACAGAACTCCTGGGCTGCCCCGGCCACCTGCCTATCGCCAACAATGGTGCCCATGGTATGGGGACCAAACAAGATGGTCCACGCTCTAAACTCCACTTCACCCCAGGGCGTCTTCTGGGCTTAACAACCCTGATGAGAGCATCCTGCTCCTCCAGACTCCACTGTTCATGCCCCCCACCCTGTCCCCCTCCTACGGGCAATACCTAAAGCCTGACAACATTGATAGATGGAAAAAAGCCAACAGAGAGGGCCAAAAAGGGTGGAGGGCATGGAGAGCGGAGGCTGAATAGTGCATGACTGGGGGGATAACAAACTGACACATATCCC
The DNA here is from genome assembly GCA_016271365.2 of Neoceratodus forsteri. Classification (NCBI taxonomy): domain Eukaryota; kingdom Metazoa; phylum Chordata; order Ceratodontiformes; family Ceratodontidae; genus Neoceratodus; species Neoceratodus forsteri. The sequence goes on from CM057452.1 coordinate 1,282,665,285, forward strand.
AGGCCCACAACCTAATAAAACAATATAAATCTAACTACTCAATATAAAATAACCATACTATATAAAACCCCAACAATTACAACCTATCCTAAACTTTTCCTCACACCCCCAACTAAAAAATCTATACCTACTCCAAACAAATATCAAATAATTATACTAAATAACTTAAACTATCTAAATACCTAACCTCCTACCACCTAACTATATTTAGCCCGCAGGTCCTCTCACTACCTGGGGGCCAAACACATAAAACTAACAAAAACAATTGTAAAACACCCAGACCTCTCACTCCCTGGTGCTACAATCACTAAGCACTCTCACTGCTTAATACAATACAAAAATAAACACACCTAAAAAAAAAATAAAAATAAAAAATAAAAGAAATATAATAAAATAATTTGAAAACCACCCTCTAGATAAGTGTCTTACAAATATCAATAGGAGGGTGAGTTCACAAAGATTTACTAAGCAAATAAATATACCTCAAAGTAATAAAATACTAAACCAAACAAAATAAATATAAGGAAATCATTTTTTTAACTCTTTTTAACCCCTTCAGCAATCCTTTCTTCTGTTTGTGTTTTGGTTATCCTAATCGCTTTCCCTGCTTCCTTAAGCCTTGTCTTGTATTCCTTCATGTCGCTGTTTCTCTTTGTCGGTCTGCACTTTTTAAAAGTTTTTTTCTCCTTTATACTGAAAGCAGCTGCCTTAGAAAACCAAAGAGGGTGTCTCCTTTCTTTAGTTTTGTTGATCTGTTTGGTGCATTCTGCTGTGGCCAGAGTTATTGTGTTCTTTATGGCCTTCAAGTTTTCCTCCATGTCACCCCCTGCAACATCTTTTAAATGGTTTTTAAGGCACATTTTCATTCTTACATAGTCAGCCTTCCTGAAGTCCAGGATCCTCAACTTTGTGCGACTTGTGTCCTCTGCCTTTTTGACTGTCAGCCAGACTGACCTATGGTCGCGTGACCCCAGATCGATTCCTACCTTAATGTCTGTGATCCTGATATGGTTTGATAGTATGAGATCCAGGATTGTGTTTTCTTTTGTGGGTGACTCCAACAACTGTTTTAGTCCTGCCCATTTTAGATCTATGAGGAACTCTGCTCCTGTCCGAAGAAGCCATGTAGGAGGACCAATCTACTGTACGTCAGGCAGATTGAAGTCTCTGCCGAGCAACAAGTCACCTTTATTGGCCATTGTTAGGATGGTTTCTAGCTTTTCTTTGTCTCTGTCTGTTGAGATGAGGGTCTATAGATCACACCCACTCAGATGGGGGTCTTTTCCCTCGCTCCAAGGGTGATCCTTAGGGCTTCAGTCTCAGTGTTAGCCATCTGTACCTCTGTGGCCTTGATTCCTTCCCTTGGGTAGATTGCCCCCCCTTCCTTCCTTTGCAGTCTTTTCTGTACAGAGTGTACCCTGGGATAGCAACATCCCAGGCATGGCTGTCATTGAAACTAGTCTCTGTTACAGCTACCCAGTCAAAGTTAGCCTCTGTCATTATGGCAGCGAGGGCCAGTGATGTTGGGTTTACTCCAGATGGCCACCCTCCCATCAGTTCTTTTTTTTTTCAGTTAATAATTTGTATTAGTTTCAAATAAACAAAAAACACATTCACAACAGATATCAGGACAGTTCACACATGCATGAAAGGCACAAAAACAGGTTACAGGTCAAGAGAAGTGTATCAACAAACTAAGAGATACTAGGTATATAGCAGTATAATCAGCATCTGAAGGAGCAGTGCCTACCAAGAAACATATCTGTGGTCTGAGGCAGAGGTAGGATATATGGTCTATATCACTTACAGACAGCACTGAGGTGCATTCTCTTCAACTGCATAAAAAGAAGTTAGAAAAAAACACAAAGGACCAGGCAAGTAAGTACTACTAGGAACAATAGTTTTTTTTCATATAGGTGGCACTACAGTTGGACATATACCAGGATGTACCTACAGGACAGCTACTAGGGAGCATTAAAAAAATTAGCAATCCTATACCAGTGCTGGGTTTCAAGTAGGTAAGGAAGGGGTCCCAGCAGGTGTAATACTTGGCCAAAATATTGACAATGAGTCAGATGGTCTAGGGATACCATCCAAGTAAATGTGTTAAGCAATTCAGCCATAAAGGGGATCTCTGTAGTTCTCCAATGGCACAATATGAGTTACTTTGCCTGGATGCTGAGAAGGGCAAGCCAGCATTTTTGATAGGGACTTAAATGTGGGTATTGGAGTGGTATGCCCAGAATCCAGAAGAACGGGTCAGGTCACTACAGAGCCTATGATGTCGGTGGCCAGCCCACAGATTGATGTCCAAAAAGGGTGTTATGAGACAAAATTTCCATAGGTGATGATACAAATCCCTCACCATGGTTTGGGATCTCCAGCAAAGGTTGGTATCTATAAGTTTAAATTTAAAGAGTATGTCTGGAGTCTGATATTAATGATGGAAGATTTTGTTTTGAATGAGTTTACTCCTTGTGTTAGAGTACATTAAGTGAGCTTGCTTCCAGCATATGGTCCACTGAGTTTCTGAGATTGGGGAGTTCAGGGCCTTCTCCCATTTAGCTTTAGACTCAGAGGATTGGGATGGGAGTCTATCTCTAAGCTCAGTGTATATCTTACTGGTTTGTCCCCTAGGCCAGGAGAGCCACTGAGTTAAGGTCTCTGTTTGAGTTCTACCCCATGCTGTACACCTCAGGAAACCAATCATGGAGCTGCAAAGCTGTAGATACCTCCAAAAGTCTGACCTTCCAATCCCTATAAGTATTTCTTCAAAGACAGGTTTGTAGATGCATGGAACGGCCTTCCTGAAGAGGTCGTAGAGTCAAAAACAGTGGGGGAATTCAAGAATCCATGGGACAGACATAAGGCAATTCTAGTGGGGGGTAGGAGGAAGTAGGCTGTTGGTTAACTAGGATCTGCAGCTTATCCGTTAGGTAGGGAAATGGGCAGACTAGGTGGGCCAAGCGGTCCTTATCTGCTATCAAATTCTATGTTTCCAAAGTGAGTTCCTGAAAGGATTTAAGGCCAACCCAACTGCTGCCAGGACATCTGTGAATGTGGTGATCCCATTCCCTTCCCAGTGGGGCCAATATACAGCAGTATTGTCTATCTGAAGTTTCTCATTGCCCCAAATTGGAGTATGAGTCAAAGGGTGTGGGTCTGTCTGTAATGGCTTTGCTATAGTGCTGCAACTGCCCTCACACCAACATTCCCGACAGTGACAGACACAATGTCGAGTGTTCGCATTTTACTGTCGGGGATGTTAGTGTGTTTCTATAGAGAGGCTGTGCCCCCCCCACACACTCCGGTCTCTAGATATCGAACTTTGAATTGGAGTTGGACTGGGAAGGGGGCGCAACACTGGGAGCCACACTGCCGGTGTCTGCATATACCAGCACAGTGACTCACTGCTTTCAGGCAAAATCTGTCGCTGTGCTGATCTTCACGGTGGTGGTGTCAACCTCGTGTTGGTACACCTTCTGTTTATCCCTTATGTACCTTGTTCCAAATTATAACCACTTGGGCTTTTGTGGGGTGGGAGAGTAGTTTTCTATCCTGCGTATTATAAATCAGCAGGGGCAGGCTATGCACCCGAGCCACAGATTGCTCCATTTGTAGCCACTGTGGGGATTCTGGGGTCATGGAAGTAAACCAATGCAATGTCTGGACTATGGAACATACCCACTTATAGCCTTCAAGCCACGGGAGTCCCCAACCCCCCCCACCTTCCAGTGTGATCTCAATTTATTCCTGCTTTAGCGTGTTTTTTTTGGTCCCATATAAATTTATCAATAGTGCTATCTATAACCTTTTACCTTTTGACCAGTAGGTCCAATGGAATATGGAAGACAGCACAGAGTAATTTGGGCACTGAAATCATATTGATTGTGGATATCTTCCCTGCTAGAGTGAAGTGTAGGGCCTTCCATCTCCCCAGCTCTGTATTTTGTGCAGCAACCAGGGACTTCAAATTGAGATCCCACATTCTAGTGAGATCAAGGGAGATGTGAATCCCCAGATAGACCATAGAGTCCCATGACCAATGCAGACTGTAAGGTGTTACATGGGCAGAGGTGCAAAGGGTGTTCATAGGAAGGACCTCTGTCTTTAAGCAATTGACCTTTAACCCTGAGTATGTTATGAATGTAGCTAGAAGGTCTAACAAGGCTGGGAGTGAAGTCTTCATGTTCACCAGGGAGACCAAGAGGTCATCCACATACATGAATGTGGTATAGGAGGTGTTCCCATCCCTGACCCCCTGTATAGAGGGATGCAGCCTTGTGGCCACTGCCAGAGGTTCTGCCGTGAGAAGAAATAGAAGAGGGAACAGAGGGCATCCTTGCCTGGTACCCCTGCCCAGAGGGAAAGGGTTTGACAGAAGTGAATTGGTCAGTATCTTCACCATCGGGCAATTGTATAGTGCTGTAACCCATCCCCGGAACTGCTCTCTGAATCCCACATGTTGAATCACCAGCAGGAGATAGTCCCACTCCAGGGAGTCAAAAACTTTTTCAGAATCAAGGGCGATAGCTGCTGCAGGAGTAGGACTAGTCTTGGCCTGATGAATTATATTAATCATTGCCCAGATATGATCAGTAGTGTAGTGGCCAGGTACAAAGCCAACTTGTGAGGGGTGTATGAGGGATGTAAGGTGAGGGTTAAGTCTGGAGGGCAGAATTTTGGCAAACAATTTGCTGTCAGCATTTATGAGGGATATGGGATGATAACAAGAGGGCAATGTAGGATCTTCCCCTTTTTGGGGAAGACAGTTATGACAGCATCACAGAGAATGGGAAGGAAGAAGCCCTTAGGGCTTCATTATATACGGAGCTTAGTAGGGGAGATATCTGTGGAGAGACAATCTGCCATTACTCTGGCAGAATCCATCACTCCCAGATGCCTTACTGGCAATCATATCTTTTAGGGCAGATTCAACCTCGGCTGGAGTGATGGGTGCATACAATATGGATGCTTGCTGGGGTTGAAGCCTAAGGAGATCAAGAGAAGTGAGAAACCCCTGTATTCCTGTTTTGTCCATTACCATGGAAGAGGTGTACAATTCTCTATAAAATCGTTGCATAATTTTATTGACTTGAATCGATTCTATACATGTCTTCCCTGAGTGATCCTGTAGGCAAGGGATATACCTCTTGGCCTGCTGTTTGCACAGTCTAGAAGCCAACAATATCCCTCCTTTTTCTCCCCCCCTCCCCAAATTTGTGTCACAAATGAAGGATAGCTACCTTGTCTTTACGAGCCAGCAGGTCATTAATCACCAGTCAGAGTTTAATAATATTATGGCCAAGGGGAGAGTGAAAGCTAAAATTTGGAGTTTGTTTAGACTCAAGTTCAAGCACCTTTAACTGAGCTTCCAGTGATTTAAGAATCTGTTCCCTATTCCTTCTGCATCTGACTGCAAACCCCATAAGGGCCCCTCTCACGGTGGTTTAATGGGCCTCCCAGGTGGTGCCCGTGAGGTATCTGTAATCAGATTATCTGTGAGGAAATGAGTCACCTCTGAGCAGAACGGTTGGGGGGGGATCAGGGTCTCTATGAAGGAAGGGATCCAGCTTTCATGTTGAATGAGATGGGGTCTGGGGTCCCCAAAAAATGTGGAGGTGAACGTGCGAGTGGTCAGAGATGACCACTGGCATAATTTATGTATCAATTGAGACTTGCACAATGCATGCTGCGACTAGCCAGTAATCTAGCCGACTGTGAGATCCATGAATCAGGGAGAAAAAGGTATAATCCCTCTCCTGGGGGTGGAGTACTCTCTAGATATCCTACAGCCCCACATCCACCATCAACTGTTCTAAGGAGAGTCAAGCTCTAGGATGATGTTCCTAACTGATGGAGCTATGATCCACCAGAGGAACCAAGGGCAAATTGAAGTCCCCTCCTAAAATAATCAGGATGGGTACCTGCTCAAGAGATCCCAAGGCCTGAGCAACCTCATGAAATATCTCTGGGGAGTCCTCATTCAGGCCATATATGTTGCCTAAAATGAGTGGTCCCTCCAGGGTATCCATGAGAGCTATGACCCACCTCCCCTAGATATCATGCTTTATCTGAGCAGGGGTCCACTTGAGGGTTTTATTTTTGAGGATAGCTACTCCCTGTTTTTTGGTGGGAGCAGAGGAAGAGATGACCCGTCCCACCCTATCCCTAGTTAACTTATCATGATCCTGTTTCATTAGCTTTGTTTCTTGCAGGAAATCCAGATCCACACACAGCCTCTTTAAATAGGACTACACCTGTTTATGTTTTATTGGGGTGTTGAGGCCCCACACGTGTATGTCACCCATAATCAAATGAGGAGCAATATGTGTTACTTAAGGGGAGATATAGAGAGGGGCAAAAGATTGCAGCCAGGTTCAGCTTCCCAATCAATATAGTACCACCAAGAAAATCACTTTCAGGCATTTCAACTGCACTTCCACCTGAGCATATACCAGGTGTGATGTTACCTGGTCCATATCTAATTTACCTTTTTCCACTGGGCAAATGGTCTGAAATAGCAAAAGAAGAATCACCCTATTTACTAATACTTCTAGGGCCATTTTGGCGGGGAGACCTAGGGGCAAAGGACCGGCGGAGAGCCACCAAGGCCACCCCCTAACTCCCATGAGGAGTAATGCAGTGGTCTCCAAAGGCCAGCCTTGCAGAAGATCTCCTATCATAAACTTACAAAAGAGGGGATCCCGACTGGTATTGGAAGAACAGCGGGAAGGAAAAACAAACAGGCAGTTCTATGGGCAGGATAGAGGCAGAGCAAAAAAAAAAAAAAAAGAATGGTAATTAAGCCAGCCATTTTAGTTAATCATAAACATGCAGAAGGATAGGAAAGGTGATATAGTACCCATCCTGCTGATTTAAAGGACAACTGTGTGGCACTCTCAGTGCCAAAGCCCCATAGGCTTATGCTTAAAGCTGGGATCCTGGAAAAGGGGGGGGCAGTCAAAGTGAGAGAATGGAAGAGACTCAAGAAAGCAGACTGAGGAGTCCATGAAGGGGGGAGGGGGTGCTGCCAATGGCACTGAGGAGCATCATATGCCACATCCCACTCATCCATGGATGTATGGGGGGGCACGTCCACACCAGGATGATATGGGGGCACCTGGAATATTGGGAGGGGTAATGTGTCAGAAAATGGGCTTGTAACTCTGCCTCTATAGTAATAGCGATCCATGGCCACTTGGTGTACTAATTATCTTAGTGAGAGACAGCAGAGGCAAAAGGAAAGGAAAGCAAAAGTAAACATCTCCTCCCAAAGCATGCTGGTTTACTAGACATATGGAGAAGAGGAAGGAAGGGAGGAATGATATGATGTAGCAGGTTGAACCTTATAGCTCTGACCATAAAGTAAGCCCCTAGTCCCCAAAAAATCCCAATGAGTAAATCTGTTCAGGTTGGACCACAGTCTAGGAGTTCCTTGGGCATCATATAAGCCAGAAAAACAAGTACATCATGTCCTGTGAACAAACCAATCAGGCCAGAGTATTTTAGAACTTAGTTTGATGAGGATATCTCTCCAAATACATCTTCTGGCCAGGTCCAGCAAGTCCATCCAGGCTGAGGCCTCCAGGACACAAGAGGGGGGGGGATGGGGAAAAAGGCCCTAAGGACACCCTGGCAAGGCATATTGTGGCTACTCCTTAGAAACTCACCCCCCCCTTTTAACCTCTCCCCCCAGGCCCAGATGAAACAAAGAAAAGAGCACACTTATCTGAGCCCATCTCAGGTCTGGAGTGTGGCTTCCTCAGGAATCATGTCCTCTACTGGGAGCCTCTGGTCAATGTCAGCTGCTGCAGTTGTGGAGCAGTGCAGTGAAGGGAAGCATGCTCAAAAGTTGGCAGGCCCTCAGCTACAATTGCTGCCCATGTAATAGCAGGAGCTGGTGGATCAGAGTGTTGCAGATCTGCTTGTGGAGCCATCTCTATCCTGGTGAGTTACAGGTCTTCGGTAGAGACCTGTTGAAGGGCAACAAAAAGGTTTGGAGTGTGGAAGGCCTGGAGACTTGCGGTGTCTTCAACAGCAGAATTGGTTTAACTCTCTGAATTGGGCAGCTTCATCCTCTCAGCTGGGTGATGTCTCCGCTCATGTCTGTGTGGGGTTTGATGCTTTTTAGAGCATGGGGGGAGCAATCTCTCACATTCCTGAACCCCAGATTGGACAGAGCTCCCATTGCCTTGAAATTCAGCAGTGTATGTCTTTTTAGGGAAGTCCATTAAGTGTTCAGGCACTGCAAACAGTAAAGGGACCCATTTTATATCACCCACATAGTCGCTGGGCAGCAGAGTGAAAAAGGCAAGTTAACCTTATGCATTATGCACCAACACTCTGTATAGGTTTTCCTACGCTCCGATAGATCTTTATCATAATCTTAAAATATTTGAATCTAGTGGGCATTCCAAGTTAGCTGTCCCCTAGTTCTAGCAGCTGCAAAGATGGCTTTCTTCTGTCTGAAGTCCAGGAAGCGAGCCAGGAGGGGTCGGTTCCGTACTCCAGAGTGGTGAGGAGGTGCCAGAGAGCGGTGTGCCCACTCAATTTGCAGCGTTGAGTCCATGGGCAGTCTGAGCAATGGAGTGATGGCTTGTTGGAGAAACTAGATCAGATTTTTCTGTTCAGCCCCCTTTGGGAAGCCCACCAGTCTCAAATTGTTACAGCAGTTGCAATTTTCTAAATTATCCACCTTATCCTGAAGGGCATGTGTAGATCTGGCCTGTTCTCTCCAGGTGGATGTCATTTCATGAATCGCAGCATCATGGGAGCCAAGTCGTCACTCTGATTGAAACAGGTGAACTTCAATGTTCTGCAGAGCCTGTGTATTATTATTATTAACTGCAGTAGTCATTTGTGCCATTTTGCTGAGCAGCTGAGTAAACATTTGTTCTGTTCAACCCAATTCTCCAGTGGAGGAAGTAGGAGAGGCCATGATGCAGGCCCCATGGAGCTCTCAGAAGGGATCAGTAAATCAATAGTTTCAGGTGGGAATCTTGCAGAAAAAGCACTGGATGTAGAGGCTAGGCAGCTTCTTTAATGTTTATCTTGCCTCTGAACTGTCCTGTACACCACCCAAATGTCGTATGTCGCAGATTTAGATCCCAATATCTGCAGAGCTATAGATCTCAGCTTCCATGTTGGTTCAAGGCTTAGCCACACCTCGCATCAGTTCTGATGTCCATATCATTAGCTCAACTAACTTTCCCATTAAAGCCAACAATAAATCTTAAATATAAGTCAATTAACATTTGTTTTCGGGTCATTTGCCAGTCTGCAGTTGTAGATTCTCCCTTTCACTTTTGGATACCAGGCTGGGTCATAATGTGATTGAGATTCCAGACAAACTGTTAATTAAAGTGAAATGTCTGAATACCTTGCATTCTGTGTATCTGTAAGGAGTTTTCGTTTTTATTGGGATTCTAGTGTATCTGTCTGTAGAGCTATAATCTTTCATGAAAAACTAAAAGACAATTCTTATTCAACAGTTAATATCACTTTCTGCTTCCACAAAACCTGATCAACCAACATTTTTGCTGAGTGCAAACAGGCTAAACACCATGACTGATCATTTTATTTTACTAAAATGACTTGCAGAGTTGAAAAAAGTGGCAGACATAGAAGTGTTGCATAGCTTAAAATGCAAAAGATGCTGTATTGCAAAGATGATTACTGATATCGATTACAATAAAAAAGTTGTACTGCAGAGATTCGTGCTGGCAGATAGTGGACAGTTAGCTCAAGGTGATCATGCCTGCCAGACTCTGATCATTAGAAAATGGGTTTGAAAATAAAGCATTCTGATTGGCTGAAAACCATGGTCAGTCATGCATTTATTTTTCCATAGAGCCCTGTTAAAAACAAGTGCCAGCTCCATATCCCAAACCCAGACTGGTATCATTGTGCTACTTAAAATCAACCAGCCTCCATTGTTTTCCACTCACTAAGCAGACAACTGAGTGAGACACCCCCCACCCCAAACGAGAGAACTTGCCTCACCACATATAGCCAAATCATCAGTTTTGAAATGAAACACATTCCTACGATAAGAAAAAAAACTTTTCAGACACAGCAGATTATTGTAATAGGAAAGAGGCAGTTGCTGATCCCACTCCCTCACATGCTGGCTGATGCAGTAGTTAGAGCAAGCCAGCTAAACATCTACATCTCCAGTACATGTCCAATCTTTCACTCCCTTAGTAGCACCAGAGGGACATCTGCAACCCATAGCAGCGCTTAGCACGTAGCAGCATTGCTCGCCTCAATCAACCGTGTCACACCCAGTCGGCCCAAACAGTTTTTTTTTTTTTTTTTGCCCGATGCTCTGACAAGCCATTTACCTGCATTATCACCTTGGTGTAGCTGTCTCCTCCACTTGGAAGCCACTCTGCTTGCTCTGACAAGGACTCACACACACCTCACTGTCTGGGCTTCTATGAGATGAGGCTGCACAACACAAAACTCTTCAAATTTTTTACACATATTTTCACTGGCAAATTGTCACTTCTGGAAATTCTGGTCATACTACAGTCACTGGTCCACTATGTAACCATGGCAATAGTTTGAAAACTCACAGCAACAAAGGCTCACCTAGCTCAAAAGACACCCTGCTTAAAAAAACAAAAAAAATCCTAATCCAAATGAAGGAACTATTTTATTTCAAAATAAATAAAACACTTAATAATTTTTACATTTTAACATGAAAATTATTTTTATCCAACCACATATAATACAGTTTGCTCATTTTCTAATCACAATAATGCCCTCCAGGATGGGTTATACTGGAGAATAACAGACCTTTCAGAGGCTATAAGGCCCTCCGCCTGCGGTGTCAGGCCTCATTGTGCCCCTGAGTGGTCCGGTAATCTCCAATACTACCCACCCAGTTGGGTATTATTGCTTACATAGTGACCCACTTCTTCTTGCAACCTCTGTCTGTTTCACTGTTCTTTTTTTTTATAATGAACTTTTTATTCAATATTAAGAGAACCACTGATATACAAACAGTAATCACATCAACTGTTAATACATAACAAAGAGCTATATACAATGGGTACTATGTGACAATACAAAACTACATCGCTGTGCTATGCCAATGAAAGAGGAACTATTTTTTAATTGAGTATACTTTATTGAGTTGCAGAAACATAGCAATAAACAACAAGTTACACCACATCTGCAAAGATTAACACAGAATATAGCATTAGAAGGATTTTTCGGAAGCAAAAACAGTAATCTCCCCTCTCCCCAGTCAAAATATTCCGCCTCCCACCCTGTGGCACACTTAATCCTGTATATAAAGGAATATAGTAGAACAATATAAACTTAAATTATAAGTCACTCAGAGAACCACCTATGGTTAAGCCAACAACGTCCTCTACGACTGCTCTGGATGGTTCAATAAAGTGTACAATTCTTCCAGTCTATCCTGAAATAGGTCTAGCCAGGAATACAAAGAAGCAATTTGTTTTTCTATTGCTAAGGCTTGAAGAATTTCTTGATGACATTTACAAAATGTGGGTGTTACCTCATCCAACCAATGTCGAGCAATAATCAACTTAGCAGTAATGGAAATCAAAGCCATGTGGGCTTTCCTCGATCCAATTACCTCAGTAGGAAATAGGACCAAAAGGCAGATTTCTGGAATAAAATACATCTCCAGTGCTAGAAAGGCATCTAATGACACTCTGATAGACTCCCCTAAAGGGGACATTTTTTTCATAATCCCATAAAACATGTTTGAGGTGATTATCAGATTTGTCACATTTAGTACACAGGGGAGAAGGGAGCTTACCCATCAGGTGCAATCTCGAGGGTGTATAATACAAATTCTGCAAAACTATGAATTGTAGAAGACAGTAACAGCCTTGTTTAATATATTTATATAAAGAGCACCAGATACACCTCCAAACCTGTGGGTCATCATATAAAGATAAGGCTTGTCTCCAGTAGTAGCATATGCCAGAGAGGTGCATTGGATCTACAACCTGAAAACATTATAAAATGTAGACATCGAGTGGGGTTGCAGAGCAGTAGAGAAACAATCCTAAGTTTTGGGATTCCGATAGGAAAGTAAAGGGTTCCTATTAAACTGAGCCGTAATAGCATGCTTCATCTGAAGGTATTTAAATTCAAAAAAGGAGGGCAGTGAGAAGTGATCTTTGAAGACAGGAGAAGGAAGAAAGCTACCATTCAATAACAATGAATCGCAAGCAACATTTCTAAATTGGGGGCAGAGGTTCAAGGGTATAGGGCCATGACCAATCTTAATATTCAGATTCACTAGTATAAGTTGGTAGATTTACTTTGCCCAGTCCTGACCCCAATAACTACACAGCTGCTGAAGTGCTTTCAAGCACCATGTTAAGGGAGTGGTCTTTAAATTGAAAGAGGAACTATAATAAAAGAAAGGCATAGTCCTCCAAATGAGACAATAATTTCCAAGCAAAAGGAAAATGAATGCCTTACCAATTTAACTACAAAAAGCTTTCCAATAACTTATTAAGACTGCTATTAGAATAAATGAAAGCTGTCAGAAGTCAGACATCACCTCCCACATGAATGTTCTAAGGTTTAAAATCAGGATCCAAGTCCAGTTTAAATAGCACTCATCACCTCAAAACTTCATCAAATATGGACATAAGATTTAAACACAGATAGTTTGCCTTAGTGGTGCCACCTCCCCCTTGCCTGTCCCTCTGGGTGTCCCTCAGGGATCTGTCCTTGGCCTCCTCCTCTTTTCCCTCTTCATTAACTGTCTCCCATTCGAGGGCCTATCCTTTAAATCACTTCTCTATGCTGATGACTTAATACTATAAGAAAGTGACCCTTCCTCACTTTCTGCCACTCTTACAGATGATTTCTGCAAGGCACATTGTTGTTTCTCAACCAACAAACTGTTGGTCAATGCTGCCAAAACAAAGACCATGCTTTTTGATTCCAAACTGAAACACTCCTCCCTTACATTCAATGGCAGCCTTCTCACTGTCAAATCCCAAGAATCATCTCCCCTTGACACTGTTTCTGCCTTCAAGTATATGGGTGTAATCCTGGACCCATCCCTAACCTACACTGACCACATTGCCTCACTGATCAGGTGCATCACCAGAAGATAGAGCTCTACTATCATCTGATTGACCACCTCTCTCTGGAAGCCTACCTTGCTATTGCCTATGGCAACCTCCTCCCCTTCCTTGATTATGGATGCCAGGTATACTCCCTCATCTCCATCACCAACCTGAACTGCCTGGAAACTATCTACAATCATATATGCCACCTTGCCCTCTATGCCCCTCTTCTCACTCACCACTGCTCTCTTTACCAGTCCCTTAACTTGCTCCCTTCACAAGTGCAGTGCTCCTACCTGCTGGTCCAGACTATTGCTAATACCTTGCACAATCCCTCCTACTCTCCACTATCCCTTCTTTTCCAGCCAAGGACCTACTGCCACAATCTATGCAGTCTTCCCACCTCCAGCTAGAATGTCCTAACCTAAGTACTAGGGTGGGCCTAATAGCCTTCTCTGCAGCTGGACCATCACTATGGAATGACCTCCCTTCCTCCCTATGTTCCCCTGACCCCCCTTCTAATCTAATTTCCCAATTAAAAATGTGCTTTCTGTCCTCCATGACCTGCGTCTGTCCACAGGCCACTAGCATGACTGCACCTCCCTTGAAGCCCACCCTTATCCTCTTTCCCCCTCAAGTGTCAACTCACCGCTCCCACCCTGAATACTATTGTCATTCCTATTGTTGAATGATGGTGCAACCTTGTCCTGCTTACCTTAATGTTATATACCTTGGTATGCTCAATTGTTGATGTGCAGTATCTGGTACTGTTTACCTTATATTTTCTCTGTTAGCTTGACCTACACTGGATTCCCTGTTATGTTCCCTGTATGATCCATGCTATTCTCTCACTATATTTTATTTGGTTTGTGCCAGTTTTTGGTCCTGTCTGTACCTGAAAAAGGTCTTTGGATCAGTGCACCAACCTGGTTACCAATGTATAAATAAATATTCTCTCCCTTGTTCAGGAATCCACTGTACCTCAAATGAATGTCTAACAAAAGATGCTAAGGGCTCAATAAATATTGTAAGTAATAAAGGGGACAGGGGAAAACCCAAAAGGTGAAGATAGTGACCCATTTACCTTTACAAACATGCAGGGTTCACTATGCAGAGATTGTAGGGCAGACAAAATGGTCATAGGGAAGCCAAAATTGTGTAAGGAATCCTACAGAAATCTTTCTCACTGTTCTGATTGGTGGCCAGGGCAGTGTGCATAAATTGCAGACAAAAGTTCTGTAACAATGTAGAAAGCAACATGAATGAATACTGCAAAGCATGACAGAACAAAACCCCCACAGCAGTCCTACAGATTAGAGATGCAGCAAAATTAACTCTGGTAGAGAAGTAGAGGCAGAGTAGCCCACTCCACCTCGCTTTGGAGCTACGCGAAGTGGCCATTAAAATGCACTACTTCACCCACTTTGCCTCATAATGACTTCTAGTTACTCCGCTTCACTCCACTTTATTTTTCTTTTAAAAGCAAAGTGAGCATTGAAACAGCCCACAAATCACATGGCTCACACAGTCTGCAGGTCACATGCTTCAGGCAGGAAGTTAATCATGCAAGACAGTGAAAGACTTTCACTTTTGCCTTACCTAGTGTGGGAGAAAGAGCTGTGTTTGAGAGACTCAGGATAGAGAGAGAGAGCAAAAAATCTTATAAACCTTTTGAATTTGTTTCATAATTAGCTGATTTTTTTGTAGTTTAATAGCCTATTTGTTGCCTTGAGTTGTGTTTGTGTACCTTTTTCAGCCTAGTATTTAAGTGCTAGTGTGTGTGTCCGGATTCTGTGTGTGTGTGAGACAAGAATTGAGAGAAGTGATTTTTGTCCACAGAGTGGAGATCGTGTAGCTGTACACACACGCAGTGGCACCCCACGTCTGAACCGGAGCACCTTTCGGGCTAGTGGTCCCCTCCCTGAAGCAGGAAGTAGTGGTGCGATGGAAGCACCACCTCCAGTGATACCTACCTGCCCCCCCTCCAGTGCCACCACCTGCCATGGCCCCTGCACCGGCGGCTCAGCAGGAAGTGAAGGAGGAGCCACAGCAGTCATAGCCGAAGCAACAGGTTTATCCACCCCTGGCCCCAATTGAACAGCAGCTACAAACAACATCTAGCCCCCCCCACATGTGCACGGTCCTTCTCGCAGCTCATTAGTGTGGGAGTTCTTCAGTACACCTCCTGCAGACACCAGAGTAGTGAAGTGCAATCTGTGTGGTGTGGTAGTGTGCCGTGGCCCCAAGAGAAGTCATCTGGGCACAGGTGGTCATCACACCCACCTATTCAACCACCACTGTGCAGAATGGCAGGCCAAGCTTGCTGAACAGGGCAGAAATGCACTTGATGGCCCCGCTGGGCAATGGATGGCAGCATGGCCTCCACCTGCACATGATTGATTAATTGATTAAAAGTTTATTTTTTCACAGGAAATTCATTTGTTAGGACATGGTGTCCATGGTGTCACATGGTGTCAAGCGGGGGTGGGCCATGGAACAAGTGGCTGCTCTACAACCTGCAGGTGATGGTGGCAACCCTACATGAATAACTGCCACATAGGCTGATTTGGGTCTGATGGAGTGAGATGGACCATGTGAACCACCGGACTGACAATATGGAGCATCGGTTGGAGAGAGCATGGAGGTGCACTTACTCCAAATTATGGCCATGCTTCAACTGCTGCTTTCACACCATAACATTGATCATTAGTTTTTGTTTCTCCTTGCACTCACCACCCTCTCCATTAAAAAATAGTTCCTGACGTTGCCCCGATCAGCCCCCCATCTTCAAATTTTGCTCCCTTGTTCATGCAATTCTCTTTTTCTGCAAGATGCTACTCTCTTGTATGTTATTGATTCCCTTTTGGTACTTGATAGTTTCTATCCTGCCCCCCGTCCTTTCCTTGTGGTTATACATATTAAGCTCCTTTAGTCTCTCTTCTACTTGCTTATGGTGCAGACCCAGCAATGTTTTAGTTGCCCTCCTTTCTACAGCCTCCATCCTGTCTAAGTCCTTGCAGAGATATGCTCTCCAGAACTGCACGCTGTACTCCAGATGAGGTCTGGCTGCTGTCAAACTGTCCTGAAAATGCCAGATTCCAGATTAGAAGAAATAACATTATAAAATGTGCTGAAAAGTCTTAATCATTTCCTGACGCATTGCTTTATGCATGCACTTACTCCCACAACAACTATGGCACCTACTGCTGCTTCTGTACTTCTATCTTCTGCTGCCTTTGCTGACTGGGCTGATGCACAGGGTCTTGCCAAATGATAATAGCCACAGATGACCACTGTGTGAACAATGCTGTGATGATGCTATGGTGGACTGAAAGTCTGCTGCACTAGCTGTAACATGATGCTGTGTGTATGTGTGCGTGTGTGTGTGTGTGTGTGTGTGTGTGTGTGTGTGTACTCGTGCTACCATTGGTAAGTTACTGTGCCTTGCACACTCATATTTTTTCACAGAACCAGACATATATATATATATATATATATATATATATATATATATATATTATGGTAGCACAGTAGTGCTACCATAGTTAGGATTGAGGAACCATTTCTATGTTAAACCCCAAAACTTTGCACCTTAATAACTTTGCAACCGTTTGACAGATTTGGCTGAAATTTGGAATACATGATCAAGAACCATAGGCCTTGGCAACTGCCAAGTTTTTTACCAGTCGGATACACGGCTGTGGAGTTATTAAGCATGATTTGTGCACACGTTTATGCTTTTTCTGGAATTCTACGGTCGCGCATACTGATCGCAATGTTTGTGCGACCAGCCTGAAATCTTCAGGGAATGTGCGGCCGGGGTCCCCGATGTGCCTTTTGAAGATTTGGTGAAAAAATATTAAACGGTTCAAAAGTTATTCAAAAAACAATTTCCCATTATAAGTCAATGGGAAAAGTTAACAAAAAGTTCAGCACTTTCGCAAATGCATTTTTACTTTCGCAAATGGGCCTGTTACTTTCGCAAATCAGCCATTTTGTTTTCAGTTTGTGATTAGAAAAATGCTTGGCATTTAAATTTGGGACCCTCTAGCAACCTAATTCTTTTTGTATTCACCTAGTCGGACCCTGAGGATGCTAGCCATGTCTTTATTTTGGGGTAAAACACCCCAGAAATATGTTTTCCAGATTTCTGGAAAAAGTACTTTCACAAAGTACTTTCATGCTCATGAAAGTGTCACAAATGTTTGTGAAAGCTTTCGCAAATTGTGACAGTAATTTTCTAGTCTGTGGGAAAATGACAGCAATTCTTTGGCACTGCACTGCAAAAGAACGGTTGGGAGTTTTGGGCTGAAATTTGGAGGGAACGCAGCTGACATCCCACAAATGTGCCTTTCAGTGTTGTATTGAAAAAATATTACATGACAGCAAAGTTACGGCATTCCAAAGTTGACAGTTTTTCCCATAGGATAACATTACAGCGCCCGATGCATTACAGGAATCGTTTGGCACCCTGCTGCAAAATAACGGTTTGGTCTTTTTTCCTAAAGTTTGAAGGGAATACAGCCAACAGCCCACAGATGTGCCTTTCAGTGGTTTGGTGAAAAAATATTACAGGGAGGCAAAGTTATGGTGCTCTGAACTTCTCTTTTTTTCCCATAGGATAACATTACGGCGTTCGCCGCACCTTTCAGGGCCCGTATCTTGGAAACGGTGCGAGATATGGACTTTTTGTCAGAAAAATGCTTAGCCCCCAGTACAAAACTAGCCAGGACAGTCATAAATCAGAAACTTGTAAATTTTTTTTCTACGTTGTACGGTTCCTGAGATATAACCTATTTAGTATTCCAAGTCCTCATTTTCTGCTCCGATACCCATTATTATACATACATTCTTTGTACTCACTGTCTTTGTCTATTCAGCTTTTGGGGAAAACCAGCCTGTGAGTTTACATTACTGTTACCATTGCCCTTTCCGCTTGAAGTTCCATGCCCGTTTCACTTACCGTTGACGTCTACGCCACCACGTGAGGCATCCTTTCTGCTTTTCATTTTGGTTGCTTCTGTTATTTTTTGCCATTTGTGCTATCACGACTGTTTCTCTTTCTGTTTCACTTTGCGTCACCATTCCATTGACATTTCCGCTTGCAGGCACCATGTTACTATGTGACAAGACATCACGTGGCACACCGCTCCTGCCTATGCCACCGTGTCCGTTACCTCTTTCTGTTCTCATTCAGTTTTATGCTACCTTGTGCGCCACTGTTAGCGCTTCTGTTTGCGTTGCTGTTCCTTCTTACTATGCCACAAGACATCATGTGGTGGAGTGCAAGGCCCTTTGGCCCCTATGCTCCGCAGCTGCATTACGTGCTGGAGTGCCGGCCCTATGTGCGTTATCCTTTTGCGTATTCATTTGTGCTTGTGTTTCTGTTATTTTTTGCCATTTGTGTCTACAGTACTGTTTCTCTTTCTGTTTCACTTGCGTCACCATGCCCATTGACATTTCCGCTTGCAGGCACCATGTTACTATGTGACACATCACGTGGCAGACTGTTCCCATCTATGCCACGTGTGCATTGCCCTTTCTGTTGTCATTTGCATTTATGTACCATGCGCCCACTGTTAGCGCTCTGTTTATGCTTGCTCTTCCTGTTACTATGCCACAGGGCCTCAAGGCCCCGCCCGCTGCATTACATTCACTATTTCTCGTTATCATTCTCAGAAAGAAGGGAAATTAGAGGCAAAAACTCCGCTTAATGCATTAGTTAGGTTGTTCCACAGTGACAAAAGTAAGGAAATTCGCTGTTAGGGTTGAAAACCCTAACTCTGAATTCACCCCCCCAGCACCACACACACACAGACACACACACACACATACATGCAAGTATGGGGGAGGACTGAGTCAACACAACCAATGACAGACATCCAGCAGCAGGTGACAGAAATAACAAACAATTGTCTAAATGTACTACGAGACATCCCCACCCACCTGACCAGGTATTGCATGCTCAGTGGAGATCAACAGCAAAACTGAGTCCATGTACACCAGATGTACACAATCCTGATTGCAGCTGCACACAACGTACCACCCTTAGTAGTTGCATGGCCTTACCTACCGATGCCTCACACCACACCACAACTGGTACTGTGCCGTTAGTCAATATAAATGCTGAAGGTGCATGATGACAGTTGTAGAAAGGTTTAACACTAGTGAGTATACATTAATTAAGAGAAGTACATAAATTAACTACAAGACACTAGCATGCTCAAGATAAAAGTAGTGTTACATTTAGTATGTGATTTACATAGTAGTACATTTACTGCAATGGTTTACTCAAGATAGAGAGGCTGATGTAAATGTATGGAAAAGCATTGCCTGTTCAATGCTGTGAAATTGCATCGCCAGTATCAGATGCATTCTTACTGATGAAGGTGTACTGCTGATGTACATACATAGACCTTCAGTGTTTCAATACTAAAGATGCAGTAAGTATTCTTTTTAAGAAACAGTGGAATTGCATGGATCAGGCCAAGCAATTTCTAAATATCATAGCACTACTGAGCCAACGATAACGTACCTGTATCGGAGGTGTATATAGGATAGATTTTCCTGTAGGCACTTACTGAGTATGTTGTACCTGATAAAGACAATCTCATTGCATCTGTGATGACTAACTTATTCAAAT